>OX246737.1:8443613-9807725 GCA_945910005.1 Isoperla grammatica
AGTGCTGAATTAGTGCCATTTAGTGCCGTTTATTCCAGAATTAGTGCTGCTTTATTTCAAAAGTTATTCATAAAAAACCATGGGGGGTGCCAGCACCCCCCATTCGTCCGATCTTATTCAAACTCTACAAATATTTAGTGCTAAATTAGTGCTATTTAGTGCCGTTTATTCCAGAATTAGTGCTGCTTTATTTCAAAAGTTATTCATTAAAAACCATAGGGGGTGACAGCACCCCCCATTCATCCGATCTTATTCAAACTCTACAAATATTTAGTGCTAAGTTAGTGCTATTTAGTGCCATTTATTCCAGAATTAGTGCTGCTTTATTTCAAAAGTTATTCATTAAAAACCATAGGGGGTGCAGCACCCCCCATTCATCCGATCTCATTCAAACTCCACAAATATTTAGTGCTGAATTAGTGCCATTTAGTGCCGTTTATTCCAGACTTAGTGCTGCATTATTAACAAAGTTATAGAGATATGTCTGTGGGGGGTTCTAACTTCACGTAGCAACCCCCGAATTCATCCGATCTCGTTCAAACTGCACAGTTAATTAGTGCTACATTAGTGCCATTTAGTGCCGTTCATTCCAGAAGTTTTGCTGCTTTATTTCAAAAGTTATTCATTAAAAACCATGGGGGGTGCCAGCACCCCCCACTCATCCGATCTTATTGAAACTCTTCAAATATTTAGTGCTAAATTAGTGCTATTTAGTGCCGTTTATTCCAGAATTAGTGCTGCTTTATTTAGGATAGGGTGCGACAGGGGTAGGTTGCCATTTGGGCATCAGCGATATGTCTATGGGGGGTGCCAACTTCACGTAGCACCCCCCATTCATCCGATCTCGCTCAAACTACACAATTAATTAGTGCTGAATTAGTGCCATTTAGTGCCGTTAAAACTAGAATTAGTGCTGCTTTATTTCAAAAGTTATTCATAAAAAACTATGGGGGGTGCCAGCACCCCCCATTCATCCGATCTCATTCAAACTCCACAAATATTTAGTGCTAAATTAGTGCCATTTAGTGCCGTTTATTCCAGAATTAGTGCAGCATTTTAAAAGAAGTTATAGAGATATGTCTGTGGGGGGGTGCCAACTTCACGTAGCAATCCCCGAATTCATCCGATCTCGTTCAAACTGCACAATTAATTAGTGCTCCATTAGTGCCATTTAGTGCCGTTTATTCCAGAATTAGTGCTGCTTTATTTCAAATGTTATTCATAAAAAACTATGGGGGGGTGCCAGCAACCCCCATTCATCCGATCTCTTTCAAACTCCACAAATATTTAGTGCTGAATTAGTGCTATTTAGTGCCGTTTATTTCAGAATAAGTGCTACTTTCATTCAAAAGAAATTCATAAAAAACCATGGGGGGTGCCAGCACCCCAATTAATCCGTTCTCGCTCAAACTGCACACTTAATTAGTGCTGAATTAGTGCCATTTGGTGCCGTAAAAACTAGAATTAGTGCTGCTTTATTTCAAAAGTTATTCATAAAAAACCATGGGGGGTGTCAGCACCCCCCATTCATCCGATCTCATTCAAACTCCACAAATATTTAGTGCTGAATTAGTGCCATTTAGTGCCGTTTATTTCAGAATTAGTGCTGCTTTATTAACGAAGTTATAGAGACATGTCTGTGGGGGGTGCCAACTTCACGTAACACCGCCCGGATTCATCCAATCTCGCTCAAACTGCACAATTTATTAGTGCTAAAATAGTGCCATTTAGTGCCGTTAAAACTAGAATTAGTGCTGCTTTGTTTCAAAAGTTATTTATAACAAACCATGGGGGGTGCCAGCACCCGCGGCACCCCCATTTATCCGAACTTATTCAAACTCCACAAATATTTAGTGCTGAATTAGTGCCATTTAGTGCCGTTTGTTCCAGAATATGTCAATCAAAGGACATCTGCCCTTGCATAAACGTCATTTCCGGTATCGCACGGTATTCATACTGAAGTACTCTGTAAACATTTGTTTACGTTCTTCCGACACTGCATTGTTGCAATATTGCAGATGTCCTTTGACTGACACACCAACTGTTTTCAAACAAAGGTTCCGTATTATGACTGAAAACAAAATAAGAACGCGTAAACTCTGTTTGAAGACAATCATATTTGCATGTGCTATCATTTTCTTGAACTTTTACCTGCACACATCAATCTATACGGCTTGAAACTGTAATTATTCCTGGATAACCTATGTGTCATCTATTGACAGAACAAATTTAAACAAGCAATGTGTACCTCATAATGGCCGCCACGTGACGTCTATTGAAAGCTACCTATTCATAGGTCACATCTGTGCGCGTGGCGGCCACATTTGTGATCAAACTTTGACGTCCCCATGGAGAAACAATTGAAGGCTGTTGTGGTAGAACACAGAAATTCTTAGTTCTTTAAAAGTCAGTCTGTTTTTGAGATAAATTTGGTATGTTTGTTAATATTTGATTTGTTTATTACTTATGTTTACAATTTAAGTTCTAAATTAGGCTCATTTATTTAATTTCAATAGTATTTGCCAATGATCAAGGATTGGTCCGCATCAAGTGTGTCGCAATCATGGCCGCTGTGACGTCACGTGGGAACTATGAATATAGCAACAATGAAGTGTCGGAAGAACGTAAACAAATTTTTACAGTGTACCTTAGTATGGCCACCGTGCGATACCGGAAATGACGTTATTGCAGACTCTCTTTTCAGAATTGATCTAGGACCCTTAGATAGAGCTATCACGGCCCTCTAGATCAAAGATATGATAATATTCCCTCTCTAGATCTTCATTGACAACAATGCACAACAGGGAAAGGGCACCTTCAAATAACTGTCAAGGACCCTTAGTTAGAGTTAATCTCGGCCTTTTAATTATTTTTGAAAATCATCTTTTGGGCTTTGCACTGCGACATTATCCCACTAACAGCGCCAGCCTTCATCCTTCAGCCTTGAATCATACACTTGGATTTCGCGCCGCGCGCTCATTGGTTCGTGCGCCGAGGCAGAGCGTGTCAGCCAATCACAGGGCCCGATCTGACTTCTTACCGTGGCGGGATTACAAAGATGTCTGTTTTATTCCGTGGTTTAACAGAATATTTCCTATACCGTTGTGTTGATAGTAAACCACGTACTCGTTTATGCATAGATTAATAAACTTATTGTTCCATTAAGTTCATAATAGGAATGGTGAAACTAAAGTGATATTTATTTGTAATTCGTTGATTATTTCCTCTGGTGTATGTGACTCGTTGCTACGAAGAAGCAAATAGAAGGCGCGAACACCTTTATTTTAAGTGGTGGAGAGGGGGGGGGTGGGGGCTGTCACGAATCACTCAATTTTCATAATAATTTCGTTATAGGTTGTAGAATCATTTAGCATGCTATTTGCCGTAGTAAATTAGTTTTCAGCTTTTGCAACTTTACCCGCAGGAATCCATCTAACGCTTCTACCAGGTTCAGAAGTCACCACAGCCCGACAAATGCTTGATTGACATAAATGTGTTCTGTATACTTATAACACAAAATTGAATTAGGATGTTATAAGTACTTAATCTTTGGTTTTTGCAGCAGTTGGAGCCCAAAATTTCATCCCACTAGTGTTTTTTTCGGGTATTTGGATGCTTGCTGTGGTAATCTTGTAATGAACGAATTAACAGGTTCGGGGCAAAGCCCCAGCAGCTGGACGCAAAAACGTTATACGAAATTCTCTTATCAAGTGCCCGGAAATGACTTCTAGATTAATTCATTATTCACTCAGAAGGATTTTTGTGAGACAAACTTATTAATATTATTACAACTGATACCATTTTTAAGTTAAAGGGGTGTGGGGGTAAGGAGTGCAAGTCTTATACCCATATGTGGTCCTTTGGTCGGACAATCATGGGGAGCGATGGGTAGATCCCCCCAATCCCCCCCCCCCCCCCACCCTGTATCTGCTTTGCTACTGTACCGTCATTAAAAACAAATTAATTTTAAAATGCAAATAAATTGTGTTCTTTTTACTGTGATTGTATATATTTAAATTGAAAATAAAAACAATCTTCAAACGTTTTTTGTAAATGAGGATAGCTCAAAAGTCAAACTATGTTACTTGTAGACCAAGTGGTTTTCCAGGGAGGGGGTCAGAGAGTAGTGTGGGGGGTTTAATTGCCCCCTCACCCCTTTGTTACGCGCCTGGCAATTAGTGGACGTAGCACAGGTACGGACTACAGGTACTAGATTGAACCGAGATTTGAACTACGAACGTTCTGCATTAGACGCGCGAATACACGACAATACCAACGGGGCTTTATATTCATAACAATGCCACAAAACGTTCTAGATTCAGATCAAGAACACTGACACTTAACATGATGGAAACAACACCCCCCCCCCCCCCCCCCCCCCCCATAACAAACACTTCGTCGTGTTAGTACTTATTTCGTCCATATCCACTTTTCACTTTTTTGTTGTTGTTATGGTATTGCATATTGTCAATGCGTATTTAATCCATTTCCGCAATCTGTGGGTGAAATTTTCTATTACTGTCGATTATCTCGGTGCTTGTTTGATCCATATCCACGAGGTTGGAATAAATGTCAGTGCTTATTTGAGCCATATCCACATGCACCAATCAGAACCGCGGGATTGATCGGCCGGCCACTACGAACAGTTGCGATGGCATTCAGAGGATTTTCCATTCGTGTGTTCTGCGTTGTGAGCTTTGCTGACAGCCGATTTGGCAAGGTATTTATTACATATTATCCCAATATCTGAGTTCATCTCCAGCACCGAACTTGCCCAAGGAACTGGATTTCAGATAACGAGTTTGTCTTTTTGATATTTCTAGGCCTAGGCTCTGTAAGTTATTGAGCTTGTTCATAAACAAATTTTATATTAACCCTAGATACATACATACATACGATATAGGACCTAGGCCTACTGACTAGGCCTGACCAGTGCCCGAAGTGGAAATATAAAGTTGGCGGGATGAACAGTAGTATAGGCAGTCATACAAATAATAATTTGCTTGCACAAGTAAACTGTGAGACGGGTGGAAGGGGAGGTCCGTAATCATCGTCAAAAAATTTACTTGAAGGAGAATACGGGCACAATATTAACATGTTTTATTTTAATTGTACTTACGGAAATGTGACAAAATTCTAATATAAGTTCTATAAATATAAAACTGTACTCTACTCATCAGTAATTGCCCGGACTGCGAAAGGGATTGCGAGTTGGCTGAGTATGTATAGGCAATCCGTTCTGAGAGTAGCGATCATTGCTGGGGGGGGGGGGGGGGTTAGGGGGGGGGGGGGGGGTGACGTGTGACCGGAGACTTCAAAAATTATTCGTTCTACAAACGTCTCATCCACGTGTCATAAGTATCCAATCGAAGCATGAGAGAAGCAATTTTTGGAGTATGATTTTAGTTTTAATCATTCCGCTTGTTAATATTGTTAATAATAAGCGGGGATAATGACCTTTGGAATTTTGTGTGTACTCGTACTTGTAATAACTTGTTTGAAAGTTAAAACTTTGAAATCGTTTTATTAATAAAAACAAATTTGTAATCAGATCATTAATATAATTTCTTGTGTAGTTCTTTGCCATGTAATATGCAATATTTTAATATAACATTGCAAGCAATTAAACCCAGTCGAGGTAGTTCCTTCTCCTCGTGGTGACCGGTGCCTGCAACGAGGGTGTTGTGCATAATAATATCTCATAATTTCTTTCTCTTTTTTCGTTTGCTGATGCCCAAATGGCAACCTACCCCTGTCGCACCCTATCCTAAATAAAGCAGCACTAATTTTGGAATAAACGGCAGTAAATAGCACTAATTTAGCACTAAATTTTTAAAGAGTTTCAATAAGATCGGATGAGTGGGGGGTGCTGGCACCCCCCATGGTTTTTAATGAATAACTTTTGAAATAAAGCAGCACTACTTCTGGAATGAACGGCACTAAATGGCACTAATGTAGCACTAATTAACTGTGCAGTTTGAACGAGATCGGATGAATTCGGGGGTTGCTACGTGAAGTTAGAACCCCCCCCCCCCAGACATACCTCTATAACTTTGTTAATAATGCAGCACTAAGTCTGGAATAAACGGCACTAAATGGCACTAATTCAGCACTAAATATTTGTGGAGTTTGAATGAGATCGGATGAATGGGGGGTGCTGGCACCCCCTATGGTTTTTAATGAATAACTTTTGAAATAAAGCAGCACTAACTCTGGAATAAATGGCACTAAATAGCACTAATTAAGCACTAAATATTTGTAGAGTTTGAATAAGATCGGATGAATGGGGGGTGCTGGCACCCCCTATGGTTTTTAATGAATAACTTTTGAAATAAAGCAGCACTAATTCTGGAATAAACGGCACTAAATAGCACTAATTTAGCACTAAATATTTGTAGAGTTTGAATAAGATCGGATGAATGGGGGGTGCTGGCACCCCCCATGGTTTTTAATGAATAACTTTTGAAATAAAGCAGCACTAATTCTGGAAAAAACGGCACTAAATGGAACTAATGTAGCACTAATTAACTGTGCAGTTTGAACGAGATCGGATAATAAGGGAGTTGCTACGTGAAGTTGGCACCCCCCACAGAAATATCTCTATAACTTCGTTAATAATGCAGCACTAATTCTGGAATAAACGGCATTAAATGGCACTAATTCAGCACTAAATATTTGTGGAGTTTGAACGAGATCGGATGAATGGGGGGTGCTGGCACCCCCCATGGTTTTTTATGAATAACTTTTGAAATAAAGCAGCACTAATTCTAGTTTTAACGGCACTAAATGGCACTAATTCAGCACTAATTAACTGTGCAGTTTGAGCGAGATCGGATGAATGGGGGGTGCTACGTGAAGTTGGCACCCCCCACAGACATATCGCTATAACTCCGTTAATAATGCAGCACTAATTCTGAAATAAACGGCACTAAATGGCACTAATATAGCACTAATTCATGGCATGAATAGTGAGCGAATTGGAGAAATGGGGGGTGCCAACTTCACGGACCACCACCCCCTATGGTTTTTAATGAATAACTTTTGAAATAAAGCAGCACTAATTCTGGAATAAACGGCACTAAATAGCACTAATTTAGCACTAAATATTTGTAGAGTTTGAATAAGATCGGACGAATGGGGGGTGCTGGCACCCCCCATGGTTTTTAATGAATAACTTTTGAAATAAAGCAGCACTAATTCTGGAATAAACGGCACTAAATGGCACTAATTCAGCACTAAATATTTGTGAAGTTTGAACGAGATCGGATGAATGGGGGGTGCTGGCACCCCCCATGGTTTTTTATGAATAACTTTTGAAATAAAGCAGCACTAATTCTAGTTTTAACGGCACTAAATGGCACTAATTCAGCACTAATTAACTGTGCAGTTTGAGCGAGATCGGATGAATGGGAGGTGCTACGTGAAGTTGGCACCCCCCCACAGACATATCGCTATAACTCCGTTAATAATGCAGCACTAATTCTGAAATAAACGGCACTAAATGGCACTAATATAGCACTAATTCATGGCATGAATAGTGAGCGAATTGGAGAAATGGGGGGTGCCAACTTCACGGACCTTGCGTTGCCACATATCGCAGTCCCGAAGATTCCCTAGCAATGCTGCGTTGCCACATATCGCAGTCCCGAAGATTCCTTAGCAATGCTGCGTTGCCACATGTTTAAAATCTATTTTTATATTCGTTACACACTTAACCTAACGAACCTAACCAATATTTTGTAAGTTGTGTATAATGACAATCGAAATCAATATTAAACATTTGGCAACGCAGCACTACTCGGTTACCTTCAGGACTGGAAAATTGTGGGAGTTATTCCGTGTGGGGGTTGTTCCGTGTGGGGGTTGTTCCGTGTGGGGGTTGTTTCGTGTGGGGGTTTTTCCGGGTGGGAGTTATTCCGTGTGGGAGTTATTCCGTGTGGGGGTTGTTCCGTGTGGGAGTTATTCCGTGTGGGAGTTATTCCGGGTGGGGGTTGTTCCCTGTGGGAGCAGTTCCGCACCCCCTGGACCGGTTTAGTGAGCCCATGCCTCTCTCGACTGATGTCAACACGTGGTACATCTCCCATTGGCGCATTTCCTACCGTTCTCGAATTATTTTCATTACGTGACGTCTCGAGTGACAAATTGTTTTCGAAGCACAAAAGGCGTCCAATCCGCGCTCATCGTCAGATGTGAAAGAAGTCTTGCGTTACGTCCTAATCGAAATTGTCAATAAACTTGAAGAAGCAAAACACAGAAAATACATTTTCATCTCTTCAGATCACAAACTGTGAACCATCGCCTACGCGTAAACTGATGCCATCAATTGATGGGAAGCTGCCTATAGAAATGGTTGAGCCAATAAAAGAATTGTCTCCAGTTATGCGTGCTTAATGTTAGACGGGAAACGAATAAATAGGTTTATTATCAGTAAATGCGTATATTTATAACATTGGTTTGAAGTGGTGTGTCAATAGCACCACATTTCTTAGACGTTTAAGATTATGAGCTGCGTTAAAGTTTAGTTTAACGATTAGACTGGTGAGGAAACACTTGTATCTAAAAAAAAAAGCCAGGCTCTAATTATTCCCACCAGATGTCAGTATATAAAGCAATCACACACATTGAAAATAAATAATGACCATAAAGATCGCCGTGCAAATGGTCAGCGTGACAATGGATGGCAGACGGAGTCTACCTCTTCAATACACCCACACTTTTTAGCTGATGTATGTGTCGCAGACAAGCAGAATTGAACACCAGTAGAAAATCTGCTTCTCTTTTGTAAGAAATCAGTGTTCACTTTTGGCATCATAACAAACTGTTAACAACCCCTAGAGGAAAACTTAAAACTTGTTATATATGTTTACAGAATGTCTGGTCTAAACAAAACAGCAATTTTACATTAGGCACTCCCAAAGGCTTAAGCTTTCAGTTCTCACTCTATGTAGCGTAAAATCTGTTAAACATAATCATGGCAATAAAAAGAAAAAACAACACTTCACACTTTAACGATAAGATAACTTTCATTTTTAACGGTACTAAATAAAAAGTAATAATTTACGCACACTAGGCCATCAGTGTTTAAAGAAGAGTAGGGTTTCCCCTTTCCCTTAGTACTCGTGTTGGACCAGACATCCTAAGAGCGCCACGGTCGACGAGTAACCGGCGAGCTCTCCCGCACATAATCACTATACCGGGTGCATCCGGTCCCTAGAGGCACAATACCACTGACATCAGTACACCCAGATGTTTGGTGAACTATCTAATTAAGTTCCCTTGCCCGTCAACCGCTCGCTCAATCTAACGACATCCCGAGTCAATGTTTGTTGCTGACAAACTATAATCGTACCTATACTCATACCATCACACACAACATACTTTCTAGTTGCATTAGTTGTCATATCAAAATTGTATCACATATCAACACGACTCTAGTCACATATCGGGCAGGGTGTACGACATTCATCTATACATATTACTAATTTATTCGTTAGCTGAACTTGTCTAAGTTGCGTAATTGCGTTTCTGGAGACGAAACCCAACAAACACACGAACTCGTGGATGCGATACCCTCCCCCTTTAAGCATTGTAACACGAAAGCGCTGCCAACCAAGTGTTGTGATCAGTGGTGTATTCCTAAAATATAAAGTGCCTAGGCGGTTAAATTTACTTGTGGACAGGTGGGGGTGGGAGAGGGGGGGGGCGATTATTTTAAGTGGCCGGAAAAAGATGTTATAGAAATTAAACCTGAATACATAAAGACGTTGAGGTAACATATTTTTTCAAGTATATAGATATTGTTAATACTATATGGGTACTTGAAATTTAAACATAAGTACTATGAAAAAGCGCCTAGGCTAGCCTAGCCTCCAAATAAAAGTGCCTAGGCGGCGCCTAAATCCGCCAAGGCTCGAATACACCACTGATTGTGATAACAGCGCCGCCAGTGTGACCATCCAAATACAATTGATGTGGCCAAAGACACTGGTGTAACGGTCACACTAAGTAACTCAGAGTCATCATGCTCATCATGCTTACGAAATAGCCAAGTCCGATAGTACCAACTTCATTTTTCATCTTATCTAGTTCCTAACATGAACCTAAAACAGGTCCGTCCATTTACGATGATAATTGACGACCTTGGTCTGGATACCTGAGAGCACTCAAAATACACTAGATGCATTCTGGTGGCAAGAAAATAAACTTCTAAAAAGAGTGATGTAGCTGTCAATTTGTATTGATGTTTTATTGTTATTATTCATCAATGGCGCTGAAAGGAGGTTGCTTATAGCAGTGCGATCTATGTAAGTTTTGAGTACTCTGCGGATGAATGAAACCTAGGCCCGAATGCATAGTTCACACTCAAGTTCTCCTCAACTCAGCCTCTCCTCAGCCTTACCTAGCCACCAATCACATAGCCGTCCACATAGCAATGCCGTTTCGTGATTGGTGGTTGACGAGGCTAAGGAGAAGCTGAGTTGAGGAAGGCTTGAGTTTGGACTATGCATACGGATTTTAGGTACTCTACTAAGTGGATAATTACCGCTACTAATGTGTGAAATAACTCTAAGAATGTGTTAATTTTTGTTTAAACAGCGTGTTGGAGAGTATGTATCTCAGGTCGGTTTGAAACTACCACCGTTGGGGCTACAGTACAGCGTAACGTAACTTTGCACCACAATAAATGCATGCATTTGTTTCCGGCGTGGAATGGACCTAGCCTGCGCCATCACATACTGGAATCCAGCGTTGAAAGTAATTGACGAATTTGCGTGGAGATGAACGTAATAAAGTGCAGCTTGGGCGTCACACGAAGCCTTATCAAGATGCGAAGCGTCACGGCAGGAAACACAACTACTGGCCGTTATAGCCCTACGCGTCGTCCTCCTAAACGAAGTGACTCTCGTTGAAATTCAAATGCACGTATATTAAATGCAGTGAATTAACCAATGGGAGCGTAATATTATCGACCGCCACATAAACGCCATCCCCGCTGACTTCCGCCGTCTCTGCTAACGTTTCTTACTTCAAGCGAACAGAGCTTGGCAAGAAACCGTCTGTCTCTCGGGTGAACTCTCATTCCTTTCAGTCAGCAACCCCAGCACGGAACAATGCGATATCTACTGCAACTGGTGTGTGCGGTTAGAACCACGTGCTTTTTGCAAGCGACTTGACTGCGTCTTTGCCCTGCACCAGTCGTAGCGAAGAATGTACAATAACTTATACTCACAAACACTTTCAACAACCATATCAGTGGCATTTCTTGCACCTATGAGGTGAGAGCGATAGTGTGGGGATAAAACGTACACACGAAATCGACACTTACCACTCTTAGGAACTCTCCTTCTTTAGACTTATATTTCAAAATTTCTTGCGCCTTTCCTTCTCTACTCCCAAAAATGAGTTTTTGTAAAACGTAGCAGGCAGGCGTTTAGCTTAAGTATCCTTAACACTAATTACTTTTTTCTCCCAGCAATTTACTTACTCCACACTTGGGTGTTTTTAATGTGTAGCATCATAGTATGAGGGTTATGCTTCCCCCTCACATGAATCCACCACCTCAAACCTCGTTGTTTGCACACGCTTAGGGTTAGAAAGAAGTTGGCACCTATTCAACGTGACATGTGGACCGCAGTGGTTCATGGGATTGACGAGCAAACCCATGCCGTATGGAAATGAGGGCATGGATGTTTCTAACACTCCTTCATCCCCTCGTCTATCATCCACTTGTCGTCCCGAATTGCACGACTGCATCAACAGATACGTGAAACAACACAAGTTAGATATCACAATGCACGCGTCGCATCGTATCTGCATGATTAGTGATGTTTTCCACATCTACGACAATTGCTCATGTTTGTGCTTGGATTCGTGGAATGGTATATATAAATACAAGAATAGGGTAATAAAATAGGTGGTGGTTATTACTTATTATGCAATTTGATATATTGCCGTACAAAAACCAGCGCCTCAGTGTTCGTGAAAACGCGATAAGGCCAGGCAAAAGCACGGAAACTCCAATGGCTGATATATTGGCCGTGTTTTCTTCGTATACGGCAGATAAGCTTTCCGTTTGTATTGAGAAGTAATGGGTATCCAGACATTCAAATGTCTCGAGGTCGCACCGTCTGAGCAGAGCCAGGGAAACAGACGTGCAGGACTGAAGCTCCAGAAAGCAAGACAAAAATAAGCAATATTGCTTCCCTGATGGAAGAATAAAATTACACTCAAACCACAATAAGCTACACTGGACGGGCTTGAGATTTATTTACCTCTTCAGATGTCTGGGTAGATTTTTCTTACGGCCCTCATATTCCAACGAGTATTCTATTCAACGAACAGGAGTTTTTGTTGCAAGTCAGAGTATTTGTATTTTGCCGTTGAAAACACGCTAACTTGGACACAAAACATCTCAAACGAACGAGTTGCTGACTAAGTTAAGTCAAACTGATTTACCGACGTTTCGAGAACATAAATTTGACCCTGCCAACAATCATACTTATAAGCAGACATCGTTACCCTTACTTGGATATTGTATTGTATAGACACGAAAGAAAAACGTAGACATATTTAACGATATGGTCTCTACATCAGTATCTCACTAAATAAAGCCACTCAACAGATAATAGATGCTACTGAAGATTTATTGAGCTGATCAACATTAAGTTTTATTTGAAGAGTGAAAACCAAATACCTTTGCCAGAAATCTTTGATTAATTTAGTACACAACTCCCCTTCCAGTATCAGCCGACTGAGACCGGCATATATAGACGCATACAAAACACTGAGCATAGTAATGGCCAACTGACAGAACAGAGAGGAAAATTGAGAATTTAGACACTGACAGTCTGTCTATCTTACTGAGACAGACATTGAGAATTCTTTCAAACCAACCCACGGATTGATATGAATGTTAAATTATTATTTTTAATTAGATTCTCCTTTAATCTCGTTTATCTCTTTAAATGTACTGTATTAGTAAATTAAGAATACATTGTTTGATACACAACGTAAGTTACAAGCCAAAAATTATTCCTCCTTATAAACTATTTCAAATAGAAAGTAACTATTTACCGAAACGAAATAGACTGGCCTGGGCTGGCCAGGGACATAATGTGACGCATTGTCACTTAATAATCATCCACTCATCGTCTCGATTAGCATTGATGTTAAAATAGGAGACATTATAAACCCAAAATCAACATCAACCATGAAAAATATAACAACATAGTGGCGTAACAACATAACTTATTTTCACTCTATAACAACATAGAGAAGTTCTTATAACTTATTTTCACTCTCACTACACTAACATATTTTCAAACACATAATTATAATGCAAATTAATAATATTCCAGTCCGCGACATTGTCAATATTTGTCTGGACCGCGCAAAGGTCCCCCTACGCTCGAATAATGCGCGTTTGTAAAAGGAATCATCCCCACAAAAGTTAAGTAAAACGTTTGTACGCGAGGGAGCAGCCACACCCTTGAGTACGGCTATAATCCTGCACATAACAAATATTTCATTACGGTCCAGTCTGTGAGAAAATAGCCTCTATTTGCATTTCCCAACTCAAGCTCTCAACACACTTCACTCTCGAAGTGTGAGCATCCTGTCTCGTTCAAACTATTTGCAGGCAAACATTATGTACGGGAAGCAATCATAAAGCAAAGTCTGGATTAAAATTTCCACTTTGTTACGCACATTTAAATGTGAATGTAAGAATGTGTACAGTTTGATTCGCACGAAATTAACGTTTTTCAGTTCGTTTCTCAATAACATAAATCAATAATACAATATTTTAAAAAAGGTACACAATTTTAGACAATTCATGCATAAATGTTAGGATTATATTCATTAAATTGTTTTGTTAGTGCTGTTGGTTTAACTGGTCGAAATCTATGTAAATTTAATCTGAATCGATCACACTATCAAACAAGTTGGGTAAACATTAATTAAACAATGTTCCGTTGCTTGTGAAGGGTTCTTGAGGTATAGGCTGTATCGGATAAACGGGAGGCAGACTATTGTAGTAGTTGTTTGCTACCTGTTCGAATCTTAGATTCGTTACTATTGGTTAAACTTAGTCTAGGATAGATTAAGAAGATATGGATATAAACAGATATAGATGTAAACGCCTCCGAAATAGAAGAATGGTTTCGAGAAGGTAAAACACAAGTAAGTTGGCAGCGGTAAAGCGTTAAAATTTAAAATAACAATACCAACTAGACAACAAAACATTTTTCTATTACTATGTCTATAAACACATGTATAACTTGCAGGTTATGCATTTTTCATACATGTGTACATCGAAAATTATAATTTTGAAGACATCACGGAAGTAACCACACTTATTATTGGTCGATTGTAAGGTCCTACGGTTGGCACGATCTAGTGTTGCTCTTTCGACACCCACACGCTCATCTGGCACAGCTTTTGTGACTATAACGTTAACGATGCGAGCTCATGTTAGTAATAATTGCATTTAACGTCCCTCTGAAGATCATAAACCATTGGCTCTGGGCGTGCAGTGTAACTAACAAGCTAGTGCAAGCAATGCAATGAGCGCAATGACAAATGATCATATGCTTCGTTCATTGGGTCAACACACACACGCCACATCCGATCATCTGTTTAACACATTATTACCGCACTGCCGCGACTGTTTGTTTTAAGAGGCAGCGCGGACTACGACTGACTTTGTACCAAGTACTGAGCGCATTGATCAACATAGTATACGATACACTCATGTCTGCATGACTGATGTACCGGACATTCAATAGAAGGCGAGGGCCAGGGCCAATCGACAATGGATAAAAAGAACTACATAGCATGTATGTATTTTTACACGCCTACTTATCTAGTCATCTCCAAAAGGAAGTAGTCTATAAGAGAATAGTAGTATACCTACGAAACACCCTGCCAATCACTAACCTCAAAGGAGGCTATGTGATTGTGTAGATAATCAATGTCAATCATCCCCATTATTCAAGAAAGCACTCACCTTGTCAGTCGATACCGACAGATACAAACCCCACGGACAAATAACTTGAACACTACAGATACAGCTAATTCTGTATAGGGGAAGGTCCCCGCTTTATGTAACTGTGTGCCACAGAATCAACTGTCGCCGGAGATTTTAGACATGACTGACAGACATGATTAGTGATTGGCAGGGTGTTAGTTAGGTTGGAACTGAGTATAGTCTAGAAGTGTAAATTGGTGGGAACAACTAGATATGGGTGAGATAGAAGCGTTGGCAACATTACGACAGTGTTGCCATTGTGTTTACCACGAGCTTGTGTACCCCTCACGGACCCTCGCCCTTTCCTCTACAGCGCACAAGACATGATTTAGTTCAACGGACGGAATATCTTCTTCTTCTCAACTTAAATTAAGTTCAATGATAGTCTAATTGAGTTTCTTCTTTATATAAACTTTCAACAATTTCGTCATGCAAAGTTCCAGTCTGTTATAACTTTGTTGGAAAGTTGTAAATATTGCGTACGAATTGTGATGGTCTCGGGTTGACGGGCTGTCTCAACAACTTCACAGTGTGCTACAAGGCTGTTCACAAGGGGCCTGATATTGTCTAGCCGGGCCGATAAGGCACTAGGCATAACGCTACAAGAACTCACGCGATACAAATGTATTTATTTAAATGCTGGTGGCAGTTTAAGTGGAGGCAAATGTTTAATCGGCTTACAGGGCGCGATTATAAAATATGACTCAGGAGTTTAGACTTAGCATTGAGGACACACTTGGAACTAAATGTTAAACTCTGTTTTTGGGAACGGTTCAAGTTTACAGTTGTACCTTAATGCGACATGTATAGAACGTCATGCCGAAAGTACATATATAGCTCATCAACGTTCAACGGACGCGTTTATGGACGAAAAGATTCTCCCTTGATTTTCTCCTCGTTTATTACTGGGATCTGTGTGCCAGTTGCTCGCGAATGTAGTAAGCCGCTTATACGAGACAGCGCGCCTATCCAGACTTGTTAGAAGCACTCGACTCACGTCAATATGGATCACCTTATGAGGAGAAGGAACTCACTCCCATCACGTAAGAAGATCATTACAGGGATACGTCTCGACTATAGACCACTTATAATCATTCTCATCCCGGCTCCATAAATCAAGAACAACAATACACGTAAATTAAATAAATAAATAAATTCACATTTAGAGTCGACCCACTCAGTAACTAAACTGATTTGCAGTGGGGGACTTTAATTTAAAGCGTATAAACCAACCCTGTAGGCCCGAACATCATCGACGAGTGTGCGATAACCAATCAAAGATTGATATTTCAAATACGAAACATATGAATCAGTGATTGGACAGTGCGAACACCCGTGGACAAATGTCAGAATCAACAAGGCCAATTCAGAACAACTTTGCATTTATTGTGTACTTCGTTGCTAGGACGGCTCCAAAGTCGCCGGTTACTTATTCCTAAGCCAAGAAGTAATGGAACTAAATCCATATAAGAAGTTAAAAAACTTCTAAAACAAGTTCTTCAATAACATACAATGGTTCATTAATGTACACACGATCATTATCTATTTATCTTAATTTTACACTTTTAATTGTACTTGAAGATTCAAATGACCGTGATGAGGTTCTATTAGGGTTGTTTACACAAACCTGATCCAGATCACTATAGATTGCAACCTGGACTAGTTGCCGTAGTAATCTGGATCAGTTTTGCGTCAACACACTAGGTATGCAACATTTTCTACAAGTATTTCCCAGCAATAATGCAGGAACAAACCCTTTAGCAACAATAATGGGAGGACTGGGGTCTAGTTTGATCGCACTGAAGTCAACAAACTCCATGTGAGACATGGCCACCCAGCGTTCTACCAACATCCAACATCCACTTGTCACTGTCGCGTTCAAATTCTGGCTGTTTGGGATCGGGTCCGCTCTCGCTCGTGTATGGTGAATGAACACGCTAAGTAAGCGGACTGTGTTTGTCTTGTAGGCTCAACCCGTTCCGCAGTGTCATGAGAAGTCGGTTCTCTCGCCACCTCACCATCTACTTCGGAAGCTCATGGAAGAAGAGTTAACGTATCACAACCATCCAACTGCAAACAACATTTACTAAGAGAATGTAATTACTAATTAAACTAACTATATTATGTATAATTAAGATAATATTGTTTGAAAACAAAACAATCAAGACGTGGTTCCTGTTCTTCCCGACTGCAGCAAACTTGTATTTAATATAGTTGCGATATTTCTTAGTAGGAGATAACGTGCTATTTTATCACGTAATGAAACATCTTGCCTGCGTCTTAGTTGAGACGGATAATGAGTCTGTATGGAGGGGGGGGGGGGGGGGGGGGGGAGAGAGAGACTGTGTACTGTATATGCCCGCCCGCGTTCAAGCTGCGCCTCTGATTAATGCCTCCCAGATTGGTATACGATTATATGGGTTCTCGTTTACAAATAGAGCTCTAATAACTTAGCGAAATACGAACTCAACGGGGGCTTCCATAATTAGTGACGTGGTGCCATTTTAACGAAGTTTTAATTGCATATACCTCACTCATGAGGGTGAGTGGAACGCGTAGTAGGTCTACATATATACACAGCCAGCAGTGATGAGTGCTTCATTTTAAACACCCTATGTATATTGTATACCACGTCTCAAAGTTCACACAGAGCTTACAAAAAACAGTGTGAGATGTATCCTATTAAGGATAGGCGCATCACGGCAAGTCGCCTCCAGACAAAGCTCCTTTCATTGTTAATTCAATTCCATAAAATCAACCCGGTGCGCGGCGGGGTTGAGAGGTGCGGTCGACGTAAAGACTGGAGCGGAATGAGTAAAAATTAAATGGTTAGTATATAAGCTGAAAAACTCGGATGATGAGGGGGCGATTACACGCCCGCGTAGGAGTAAAACAGGAGTAAAAAACCAAACGCGCGATAAAATGAAGAAAATGAATATAACATGAAACATTACGCCACAGTATATATATATAGTGCAATTTAATAAGCAACTCAGGTACAGTTTTCTTGCCGGAGATTAGGTTTGTCTGCACTAAACGAAGACAGAACGTGAACGAGTCTGGGTTCCGATTTATAAATTCGAGAGAGAGCCTGGAATGATTCAGACACAAACGGGCGAGAAAAGTAAAAAACAAAACAAAAAAAGCATGTGATATAGATGAGCGATGGTTAATGGATGGTGGTGACTCAGTCTGAACTTGACTATACCCCTACGGGAACATTAGTATAGCATTTCAAATGCTCTTCAGTGAATGAACTCAGGAGAGCAAATGATTCGTTTAATACTAAATTAATACGGAGATAACCGTGTGCCCTGTATAACACCAAAGAAATGACACACGTGATAATTCATTCAAGGTCGGTATAATTGAAAGTAAGCACATTTGTCTACATATATGTTGAGTAACAGCTGAGCGGTGTAGCCTACCGATCCGATACAGATACCGGACGATGGAATGTGAACCCATATAAGACACTAGTTAGAAGGCGTCAGCAGAAAATGTGCGACACCTATGTTTTCCCGTTAAAACATGAGGGTGTTATTCAATTTCAGTCTGTCATCCTATTTAATCCTTAGAGAGGATTTCTGGTTATAAAGCTAGCTAGCTACCTTAATTAAAAATTAAAATACACGACATGAAGTGAAATATGATTTTAAAAGCTAAAAACACCTAGACACTCAAATAAATTATATAAAATCATTTTACATATATGTGCGCTAAAAATATGTTGCTAAAAGCAATCAAGGAAATTCATTAAATCTACTTTTTAAGTGCCCAGGATCCCATTACTGGAGGGATGAAAATAAATTCTTGAAATTTTAAATTACGAAAACGAGGGGAAATAAAAAAGTACTTGGTGTGCGAATACGTATAAATGACTTGCACACTTTTGACG
Source organism: Isoperla grammatica (assembly GCA_945910005.1). Taxonomy (NCBI): domain Eukaryota; kingdom Metazoa; phylum Arthropoda; class Insecta; order Plecoptera; family Perlodidae; genus Isoperla; species Isoperla grammatica. The sequence continues at coordinate 8,462,540 of OX246737.1, forward strand.
AGTGAATAGTAGTACCTCAAATCTACACCCACAGCGCCTAATGTTTCATGTCGACAAGTATTACATTGTACAAGTGACAAGACGGCGTCTCGGAAACGGATGGCTGGAGTATAGCCGACCCGTGCCGTAACCGTGACGAACGAAATTCCCTGCATGGAAAGCACATTATTACACATTAAAAATAACATTGAAATTGATGGCCGGACCACGGTAAAACAAGAGTTATAATCGATATTTTATCGGGAGTTCACGTGTTCCAAAGCCCTATTACGATGATTTAATGGAGCAATAGCTATGAATAGAGATGTGTGAGTCTAATCAAGATGTATCTTATGACGTCAGAGCGGAGAGGAGCGGGGTAGGTACTGAGACAGTAGCATCACAGCTTGATTATAACAATGTGCGGCCTGCGCGTCATTCAGACCCATGTATGTATATTTTAATGTGTCACACGCAGAAACTTATTGACCCGGAATAAATGTTAAAACACACACACACACAGGGAACACGCGTATGAAAATTGTTATCGATTTTTAAATACCTTGTCACTCATTTAATAATTTTGTGTCTTTGAATTTTGAAAAACGGATCAGTCTATGCCTCAAAATAATTGGTTTAGTAACGATAAATAAAAGGGCGCGAAAAACGAACCGCCGCCATGTAGAGTGGATTTGACGTCATGGGTTTGTACTTTGTACGCTCACCGCCTCAGCGATTGGTCTGTTACGCCAAGTCTACAGAACCATTGCGTCACAGCCACCTGTACGCGTTTCAGATCCCCAGTTTAAACTTCAATACATGCGACCACATTAAACCTATTTAAAAATTTCTTTTTTACGTGCGACTTGCATTAATATACTTTTTGCATCTAATACTATTAAACTAAGTGTTTGGTTTAACAAAAAAAATCGTACGCGTGTTGCCTAAAACTGTACCAAGGTCACTTCCTTTTTAAAAAAAACGGTGAATTTTCGGAGTAACACGTTCTTACTCCTTCCTCAGACCGAGTTGCCCTCGGTCGGAACGTGTTACTCCGAAAATTCACCGGTTTTTGAAGTAAGTGACCTTGGTATCGTTTTATAATTGTGTGTGTGGGTTTTAACGCATATTTTAATGTATTATACGGACTACCTGACCTGTTGTTAATTGTAAGTATCTACTGTTATACCTCTTTGAAGTAATGTATTCGCATAGCTAATGATCATAAATGATAAGATTAAGTTATGTATATATTATTTTTTATTATAATATAGCATTTTACCACTTCATTTTTGGATTACGTAAAGAATAATTAATCAATTTGTCCCATTCATTTCAGTTTCTGACTTGAAACATGAAACTGTTTTGTTGTGCTTGTGGGACTATTTGTGGTGCCTCTATAACTATTTACACTTTCTTGATATGAGCAAACTTTATTTTTGATATGACTCTCGTATTGAATTTGCCGCTGGTGCTAGTCTTAGAAAATAAAACGTACAATCTGTACAATTACTAATAATGATGAGCGACTGCTGAAAAATCCCAGTCCAAATAATATTATCGCTAATAAGATGGAAATTTCATTAAACTGCCACTTTTGTCACATCAATTCAGCCGAACTAGCACCAACTATACAGTGCAGCAGAAAACTCTGCAAGGTCTTTTGGTTAACATGCGCGGGAAAGGTAGAACAAGAGGATCTTGAATCAATCTGAATGTATCAGCAGTAACGAGACCAGACGTGGCCCAATCGGATGTGTATAAACGTAGACGCTTCCGACGGATCACAAGCATTAGCCTTAAACAGAGCAGAATTGGCTTTTTCAATCCCAAGAGTAATCGGTTGAAACTAGGGGCACTTCCGTGAGACAACCGAACACACGGGTGTACTCCTTCCTAAAATGTCGCAGAATTGGGCGCCAGCTTTTGCTTAGACGTACGTGTGCACTCCGCTAAATGTCATGACACCATTTTCAAATGGATTGCATTTTAATGGCATTGCGCCGCACTGTAGAGTGAAAGAGCTTCTCGTACACGGGCGGCCGCTTACCAAATAAAGCTAACCGTAAAAGACGAAACAAAATAAGAAATAGAAAACAGTCGAGAATGAGAATAGACAGGGTTGGTTGACATTTGGCGTAGCAAAGATGTAGGGGGAGAGGGGGGGGGGGGGCGCAAAATCTCGGCTGCAAGGCACATTTACTGCACATATACTTCATACTGAATGTATGTGTGTGTCACGAGCACTAACTTATTTGTTGAATAACAATTGGTTCACGTGTGCAATTCACCAAAAATACGCTTTCAGAAAGCTATTTGTCACATATTTAGTTGTAACATATTCATAACATCAGCGAACAGCAGCTTTCTATATTATGTCCCCGTCATGGCCCGGGGTAGAATTTGACCCAGGGTGACTCTGCCAACCGTGAGAGACGAGATCTTTCCATGTTCCCGTAATCCATTTTTTTTTTTATATGAAGCCAATAAATAACATTTCCTTAACATCTCTCAGCGTAGATCATCAATGCCAATGAAATACACAGGCTGTGATTGGATATTAGACTAACGAGTAAAGGTCTCATTCCTCACCAACTCTTCGTTCTCATCATCCTCATTATATGATTAATCAATTGGTTTCCAGAATTAATTGTTTACATGTTATCGTCATTATACCACGGATAATTGTTATAAGGGATTATTTGAATGTGTACCTATAACGTATAAGTCAAAGAACCAAGTAATGTCGAGACGATAGCAGTATACTGTATATTCCATGCTCCTTTCATCAGACAATCATACACCAAACACATAAAGGTGTACCCCCACCCCCCCCCCCCTCTTCCCTTCGCAGCTGTTCATTTGCATTCGTACCTCAATACAGCTGAGTGTTTCTAAGCACTCACTATAAGCACATGAAAATACACTCAATTCGTAATGCAGAATACCTTACCGTCGCGTGTGTTTTAATTAAATCATGCATAATGCCATTTTAAACCATTACCGTCGTGACATTATGACGACATAGTGCACATAAATATCGTCCTAGGTCGATGCTATATACTGGTGGCGTGTGTGACATGCAGTGTGCATGGCCTGGCCTATATAACATCAGTGATGGCCGCAGAAAGGCAATAATTCACGCAAGCAATGCTCGGCAGACATAAAGCACAGTGACTTCCATATGACGTATCGGTATCAGGAAACGCAACAACTACAGTGGCTAATTTGAAGGGCATTCAATGGTTTAATCTACATTTATCGAGAAATACACATACATCATTTTTGTTATTAACATTGTTTTTGCTTAAGTGTGTTCATTACATTTTATATTATAGGATGTGTCTAACTATATGTGGCTGGTGTTAATTAGTAATATATGGTTATCTTGACGATGTTTGTATTTAATTTTGAACTACATAGAGACAGTTTAAAATTATGTTCAAAAGACGATAATATGCCAACTGTGTTTTATCAGCTGTAGATTCACAAACCGTCAAAGGCTTTAATTTACACAGTGAAACGTTACTTTATCTTCGTTATTCTCTGGCATTGTAATTGTGGGTGAATTCAAAGCCTTGAAACACTTTGCAGACAAATTTGTAGAACATAAAAATGAACTAGCAGACGTGAAATTGTGTGACTGGACGGCTCAGCAAACGTGCAAAAAAGCGCCACTGTAACACGTTAGGGTACGAGATTAACCATATCAAGGAACACATTTCTCATTGGATGATTCTCAATTGAATTTATCGGGCTATATTTATTTGTACAATTCAATTGTTCTATCAAACAATTCCACTTTCGTTTCGTGTATTTTACGACGTTGCCAGGGTGAAAACTAAAAAAAAAATCGAAACGTTAAAGCGCAAACGTTGCATCTGCTCCCAAATATCGAATTTGAAAACAAAATCGCTGCAGGAACTTCAATAACCGCTGTTTAACCCAACTGTCATACATTCTCTCATAATTCACAACTGTCTACAGTCAGGATTTACGACTCGAACATGGTCAAGTCATAGATCACATAATTCAAAACAAAAACCTCTGTGTAGAGTAGACCACAACTAATACGCGTGTTGACAAAGCTGGAGCAAAGGATATTCGCTGAGCAACGCTGGTTCCTATACAAGTGCGGGACGTAAAGGATGTAAACCAGCAACGTTGACTATGCGTTGTTCACTCTATGGCAGATATACATGTGAGCTTGAACCTGCTTCGATGGGTTGAGCAATGTTAATGATGGAGAGCAGACATGTATAGTTGTATTTATCACGCGATTAGAATAAAGGGGTGTACATGTATGTTCTGCAATTAAGTCACGAGTTATACAAATTGATGTATTGCAACTATAATGGACGAACAAGTTTAAACTACACACAAATAGTGAGAGCTCTTTATAGCAACTATGTTTTATTCCCATGTCACTCTATTATAGGATGACAGAATAATAAAAGTATAGGATGGCAATAGGACAATTTTCACCATTAACGCGTATGTTTATTTGACGACAAGCCAACTTTAAACAATTTCGCAGACATTTTTATTTGATTTATTGCCAGTTTCGTACCTGCAGAATGATTATTTATTTCGTTAATGTAACTTTTGTCGTTTGACGTAACATTTATTTGATGATATATAAATGGGATTTGCTTTACTTTACAATCCACTCCTACTCCAGGCACACTCGCGCACCCCTTGAAACTGTTGTGTTCACAGGAATATTGTCGGTAGCTATGATACGATTTCCCGACATGGGTAAACATTTTGAAAGGGTTTCCTTGTCTCAAAAGTTTGAAGTGGGATAGAATACATCGGCCGACAACGCACTCACAACCCACAGACAGCCGCGCTAGCTGCAACCCGCGCACAAACATACACAAACGTGGAAACGAAAGAACAAATCAAAAGCTTTAGAATACACACACACACTTTCATTTTAGTGGCGATATATGTTTTACTTTACAGTTAATTCAGACAATGATTGAACAAAGATTGTTTTATGATGATCAAGATAGAGTGTTTTATATTTGCACTCAAAATGAATGATATGCGCACGCATATCTATCATATGGAATAATTAATTAATGTACGTTCCTATCTAAGTTTATGAAATATTTCATTAATTACATTCGCACTTGCGGAAATGTTTCAAAAAGAGACTTCATAACTCTCTAGCTGGAATTCCATTCCATTGTCAGACAGACAGACAGACAGACAGACAGACAGACAGACAGATTGCCACGGGGTCACCGGCGTCAACGCACGGCTCGGGCCGTGAGCGTGACGCGTGACGTCACATTCGTTGTAACGACGCCAATTCTTCCCACCGTGGATTATCGGCGTCGTCAAAGCTACAGACAAAAGCAAACACCCATACAAGCGCATAGGTGCGACGACCGTAGATGTATAAAAGAGCGGAATTAAAATATAATTATACTTTTGAAGTGATCGAGGTCTGTGTAGGCCTACTGATCCGCGATATGGCATAACACAGAATCGTTTGATACGCGTCCTCGACGGTGTTTTAATTAGGATAGAGGACGGTCCTCGAATGAGGGGCGAATCATCGTCTACGATTGACCAGCGAGAACTTGCTACATGCTGAATAAATAAAAAAGCAATTATTCAAAAGTAATTAAACGGATGCGGGGACCCGATCGAAAAAAATGTGGAAAATTCAGACGTATTACTCGTGAACTGTGCGTGGATGCACACGGCGGCTATCTGGAACCAACCGAGCACGAACTGAGTAAGCTCCGCAAATCTCCGCCAGGGGCGCGGAGACTTTGCGAGAGTTCGAGCAGCCTCCGCTAGGGGATTAAGAGAACGTTGTCAACTGATCAGATCTCCCACAGAAACTCCACTCCGAACCAATGTAAAAGTGCTCGTTGTCAAGTGATCATTTCATTTCCATCTAAATCAAAAACATATGGGGACAAGTTTATTATAAAGCAGTTGTAACTTGCATTTGTATTGATAATAGAGTATAATCAATAAACATACATTTCACATTGCATACTTTCATAGCACTTATTATTTTAGTTGGGTTGCTTGTTCGATGGGTCAACATTGTTACAGCTATGTAATGAAATGTACTACTGTCTACAAATGGAAATAAAACCTACTACTACTACTACTACTACTACTACTACTACTACTACTACTACTACTACTACTACTACTTATTGTTGATAGAATTGACAGAACTTCATCCATGCGCGTGCTATGACATGCACATTATAATATTAGTAGCTACTAGCTATAGTTATTTGTTCACACTACGACCACTAACAGCAGTTCCAGACAATAGTTATATATTAGCGAAATTCGTATTTTACAGGAAGGCAGTGTTATACCTGTTAACTATTTAGTAGTCTAACTTCTGTTAGTGGTCATAGTGTGAACAAGATATCATTAGGAAGAGTGTTTAGGTTACTTCCAATTCAACAATGTATTAAAAAACAAGAAAAAAATATGCAATATAACATTTAACTGCAAGTCAAACGAGATAACGTGAAAAAAATGCAGCGAATTTACTACTGGAGAGTATTCAGTGGTATGCGCTATGCTTATTGAGCCTGCAAATATATTCGCGTCGCGTTAACTTGCAAGGTGTTGTCGTCACGGATTATGTAATAGTGAAGTGACGCGTGTGACAACTACCAACCTAAATCTAGTTGCATCCCGTTCTCCTGCCTGAGATATTGTAGTGATAATATCGCCCACATATTGCCAGACGTGGTGGGGTCGCATTCGTTTCACGGTTGGTGCAGTCAATACAGTGGACATAACAATGCAGCTATCGGGCAATCTCGAGTTGAATACCGTTGAAATAGACCGTGTGGAGCGACCGTCTCTTCTCAGAATTTTCGGGGACACCTTGCTTCTTACGGCGTCGCAAGTATAGTAGCTATTTTAGTTTATGAGTCTGAACGAAGTGGGTACCTAGACGTTCTAACGATGACATTAAAATTAATTTCCGAGAGAAGACTGTTACAAGAGATGAGATTAGTAACATGTGTTTCACTGGTAGCACGTTTCAACTACTTATATGACGGTAGTCATTGCCAAGTTGAAACACTGGTACTAACGAACATGTTAATTTTGGTGTTTGTATTATTAGGAATAAATAATCCGACACAAACAAAACGGGAGGCGCACAGTAAAAAAAAAATCGACCCGTAAAGTTAGACAACATTATTTCCACGGAGACACGTTAGAGAAACGGGAGGATATATTTCCCTCTGATTTGTACTCCAATGAGACACAGTTCTACGCTCACATTTATCTTGTAAGTGTAAAAAATTATATAGTTTCAAAAAAACAATATGTGTGTAAGAATTTCCGTTTTCAATCTATAAGGCTTGTGGGAATGCCCAACCCAAACAGGATTCGACCCCAGCATATGACCTAATTGTCAACCCCTGCTATGACTAGGCCAGGGATGGATTAGTCTCGCTACGATATCGCCATTGACCACACACACACATCATAAATGTGGTTCACAACACTGAAGAAGTCGCACCGTTGTGACGCGCGGGTAAACGCTTCCGTGAGAGATTACAGGTCCAAGAACAACTAATCCCATTGCACGCCCGGCGCGTGAGTGATCCGCCCACTAATGAGCCGATCACGACTGCCAGCGATGCGGCAACACTGTATTAGTTATCGGCAGCGACAGATTAGCGACATCGCACACAGCGATATCTATCGACGGTCAGGAAACACAATTTTGATAGAAATAATTGGATTTGATACAGCGCATGCGCATACCGATGATCAAATCACCACCAGGGCTACAATGCAGCGCAGAATTTTACCAATCTACGGCGTATATTGAATTTCGGGTTAAGTGATTATCAAACTACCGGGCAATCAATATTTTGATTGTGCCATTACCAGTACACGGGGTACAAAGTAATAATTATCCAACATGGTAGAACCGCCAACGACCTACTGAGAATGAAAGCATGTTTTGTGTTGTGTAACCTATATATATATGTATTTGATCGCATCTAGATCAGTCACATGCGAACACTAAATTGCTCTGTCAGTCAAAAAAGATTGAATTTACATTGACTCAGAGTTTCGTCATCAATGAAAGAAATGAATTGAACTGGTGGACAAGCCAGAGGTTATCAACAAAATAGCGTTGTTGATATACAAAAGAAAAGTTGTAATCATGGAGACTTCAACCAGTTCAAGTTTTTGACGTCACTTGCAAGATGTCTATATTCAATACTAGGAAGTAGTGAACGAGCATAGGTGCAACATTAAGTATTGACATTGTGTATCCAGTAGTACGGATTGGTTAAAAAACTGTATTCGTTAATCGTTATACCGTTATTTACGGCGGAAAACATACGATAGCAAAGATGTGATGTCATTCCACAGGATTAAACACCATCACTGGGGGTTCATGATCGTTTTTCACACAACGATTCAACTAAATTATTCATTGAAAACTAAACATAACTAATTTCACCCACACAGTACAAAACAAGAGTTGTAATTGTATTAAATCACACATATTTGTCCAAATGAATATACAGGAAGCGAGGATTGTCAATTTCAACGTGACTATAAGTTTACATGCACAGAGTACCACGTATACCATAACAATATGAATATGTGCGATCGTTTATCAAGCCACAGTAAATAGTGCACTGGACTAACTCATATATTATCGCGACTGGTCATTCTATCGAGAACGGACATTGTTTTAGAGGTTTTCCTGTGCAGCTCGCTAAATTATTGTTGGTTTGTTTCAATATGGTGGCGGGACAGTTTCACGAAGACATTTGGCATTTGTCATAGTTATTATTGTCCGCATGTTGAAACTGTGGGTGTTTAGTAGTTAGTGCGATGCGAGATGTAATGGCGTATATTGTATTCAAACCGCGTATTTTAGAAATACTTCGTACTTAAACAGTTAATGTGCCGTACTATAGTAATTTCTAACATTCGAAAACGAGCCTCAACTAATTATTGAATGAAATAAAGGTAAATTGCTTTTGTTGTAAATTTAGTTTATGTGTTCCAGCTTTATGATTTGATTTGGTAGTTAGTACTATAAAATAGCAGGGTATATTTGTATTATATGAAGTGCTGTGTGCGTGTGTTCATGTCAAATGTGTGATTGTAAATAGCAAAACTGCTAAACAAATGGCTACTGCTACTACCACTACTCTCACTTTTGTTCGTTTTTGTGATTATACTGATATTTACTTTAAAACTTTTCAGACTCGAGAGTATTTCTGTTATGTTAATAAGTTGTTGCTTCTTTCTCATGAATATAATAGGTAAGTAGTTTTAAATTTAAATATGTATTCTCTCTTTCTGTATTAGTTTCGTAATGTTTTTGTGGTAGTGTAATTTTTTTATTAGTTCCACGTTCAGTTTTTGTATACTTATTTTCATTGTATATTGTATGGTTGTATTTCTCACCTCTATTGTAACTATCACTGAATGTGATAGACGTTACAAAAATTAATAAAATAAGGTAATAAAATATGCCCTCACAAAAAGGTACGTCGTTTGTTGAGAATTGATTTCAGAATTTTGCATAGTTTTTTAGTGTTGAAACTCATCATTTTCTAAGTATCCCTTCACATATTGGTACTCCTGCATCTGCGTCTGTGTTATGTGAACTTACCACCAGCGATCGCTGACAATTCTCTCATACGCTATATCACGCCAGACGCCATATTCGGGATTTCTTACCTGTGAACAGAAACACAAATCGATTAGTATTGTACAATAACGTAGCACGTGAAAAGACAAGCATGATGGGTGTAACAGATAGCACACTACACCATCAAATAATGATTTAAATACAGAACACAACACTTTAAATGGTATAGCAAATGTATGAACAATGGCCGACCACGTCTACCTCAGATTAACATTGAAAATGTGCAATACCGGTAATACCACAAACGAACAATGGAAGATTGAACCATCTTCTTGTATGCTCTTGCATTATAAACATCTGTGATTGGGCTCAGAGCCAATGTTAGGTTTTCCAAATGTCTATATTAACTATTCAAGAGCACACGGAGAAGACAGTCTAACCGTTATAATATAGTCTACATTTCCCTCTTCGCTGTTAACTCGTTCTGGTCTCACAACGACGCGATGAAACAGCTCATAGACCCAACAGGTTGTTTAATATGAGGACAAGAGAGTTGTTAGAATAAATAAATGTTCTCACCTACCCTTAATTTACTTATGTAACATATCGTACCTATTAATGCAATATGGGACTGATAATTCTAACCACAACCCAGCTGTACAGATTATTGAAATACATTTTGAAAAGTCAAACGTGTTAGAAAAGCAATCTTTATAGTATGAACTAAATCAATAACTAATGTAAAAAAAATAAACAGTTCACTTATGAAGGCACAAGGACTTCAATTTCCTTGAGGTTCTTCTTATAAATACGTGTGAAAGCTCCTTAGTTTAGTACAAATCCACATTTCGATAATACGTTGGACGTCATTACATACAAGGATAGTAACCTCAAGCGAAAAGAGACCAAAACACACATATTATGCCTCTTGATGTCACAGATTGAAATGGTAAATATTCACATTTGAAGCAGGAGACAACTTTCTGCAAAAATTATGGCTCCGGGCAAAAAGAGACCTGCAAATTATTTATACATGTCAACATGTCCAGATCTGTTTTCTTAACAAATCAAGAAAATTAAAGAAAAATATTATTAAATCCCGAACATGAATCAGATCAATACCGAACATGTCAAAGGAGGAAGGCGAAGAGCGGAACTTGTGCTGAGTTTCACATTTCTAAACCCCTGGCTGAAGGAGTTGGGATACCTTCTAGGCTTTTCTTAATCCGTCAATCACCCTAACTGGGAGACGTAACGAACGTAGTATCAGTGCCAGTGTCGGTGAAAGGCCATTCACGTGGTTGCAAGCAACTCAAGACGTGGCTCTAAGGTACAGATAAAAAAGAAACAGTTATTTTGGTGTAATAGAAGATGTTTCTTATGACGAGGTTCATTTGTACCATCAGAACACTCGGAGACGTGTAGAATCAATGCTAGCAATAACAAGCCGAGTTCGTCTAAAAAAAGATATTTTTTAACACATTTTAAATACAATAATTGTGGACAATTTTCAATGTGTAGGCTAGTATGTGTGTAAATAAAACCCGGAATTTAGTGTAGCATGTACAATACACGCGACATGCAACTTTTAAAGCTAAAACTGCCCTGTATTTTCATTTAAATGCAATTTGCATAAAAATGTCTAGACTAAATCAAATAATGTGTTGTGTTTTAGAATATTTTTTACAATATATTATTAATTAATAATGTATTTATTATTTTATTTTTTAATTTATTTATTTATTTATATTATTATTTAATAATTAATTAATAAATATCAGAATATTACAAGATACAATATGTTATACAACGGAATCGGCACAAACATCTCACTTCGATGTGAATATGTTACGATGCGTTCCACAGCAAATGTCGACAGACTTACAGAATCTTACAATTCTGAGACCAGGCAATAACTTACTAATCGTTAATGGTTACTTCGCCATTTCCACCATGTTTGCTGAAAATGGTCACGTCAATTTGGCGAGCATACCCGTCAACTCCCCCGCATCACAATGCACGGCACCATTTGGCCGGCGAGGGTCTTTGTCAGGTCTGCCCGACGACAAACTGAAAGGATGATCGCTTTATGAAAGTTTTAAAACGCATCACATATGAGGAGGATCGATTGAATTTGGCCGGGCATACGTCAATAACCAGAGACGATGTAGGAATGTAAAATGGTTATGTCTCTCTCAGAGGTCTTGCGATGCGCGGGTACGTTGAAATATTCCTGGGACGGTTGACGACGTAACCTAGTTATGTGTTGAGACGAGTTCTGCAGACGGCCGTCGACAACCCCAACTGCTAGGTACTGTAGTAGTAGTGCATACTACTAGTACAATACAGCGAGATAGTATTGAAGATTCGTTTTACTACAGTTAATAGTAGTAAAACGAATCTTCAATACTATCTCGCAGAAGATTCGTTTTACTATTATTAATAGTAGTAAAACGAATCTTCAATACTATCACGCAGGTCCTGACCGTACAATGTGGAAGAATGTTACATACAATATAATCGCCACCTATCCCTATAACCACAAATTGTCAGCATCGGGATCGTAATACCAAATACCAATTAGTTGTGAAAACCGCCATAAAAACCATGTAAGTTAACTCATTCACGATTTCCGTATAGCGATTGCGATCCCGATTCCGACAACAGCTGTGGGTAGGCTTTAACAATATCGCCCGAAAACACGCGCCGGATCTTTGCCAACATTTCGCCAGAGAAACTGTTTGCTGCACCTTTCGTCATTAGGGCGCACAGCACGGCCAATCCACTTTTATAAACAGAAACTTCAATATAGTTGCGGATTTTTTTTTTTACCTTCTCGAATGTATTTGAAACTACCAATAAAGCCATGTGTACGGTAACTAAAGTATTGCATCGAGGCACATAAATTTTTCTCCCATTGGAAACCGGTTTTTGTTACTCAGTCAACAAGTAGAGAATGTGTGGGCTGACTATAGATCAGGTTGAAGGAAATATGCAGGATTTTGGCCCTCGTTCCTTTGTTCTGCGTCCTAAACCGCAAGAACCACCACAGACGGCTCTGATTCCAGATACAACTTGCCACATTCTGAAGGGTATGAAAGATCAGTTTGTTTTCCAGGAACTCGTAGTGAAGTGCAGTGTACTCTTGGTAGAAGTACCGTTATAACGGATCCTGGTGTCAAATATGTCAACTTTTACCTTCTCAGTCTGTACCAGAGCAAAACAACACAACTCCAATGTCAAGTATACTACCTCAGCACGACATTTGGCTGACCATCAGGAAATAACATTGGCAACAATGCGTCCAAACATTCCAAAGATGTCCGATGCCCTTCAGCGATTTAAGTGTTTGGCGGCACAAATTGGTGTCGTATCCGCTCGCTTATGGAGTTTTAAACAGCTCTCATAACGCCAGGATTCTTGCATTTACTTTGAAATGTTAATACGAATCGCGGTTATAAGCGCGAAAACAAACGCCTGGTCTTACTGAAATAAACGAAGTTGTTTATTAGATGGTAATTGATTTGTAGAGCTACCACACATCACGCATTCAGGTTAGTGTACAACATGAACACCTTCTAATGATCTTGCAATGGTCTGTATAGGTAGTCTATATGATGCACTGGCACTGCAGTCGCGAATGCAAGTTGAAAAGCCGCCAATAGACTGTCAAGCATACGATTTTATGTGAGAGTGGTGGAGATTCCAACAGAGGCATTTAGCTTGTTTGAATGACCGTGCCATCTTAAACAAGTCGAAATGCAACATTATTACAGCAGTTGCATTAAATAACCAGAAACCACTCCGTATAAACCCAGCATTTGCCGTGATATATAATTGTGTTTTAAACTTGAGGGAAAAAGTAAAATCTAAATGCTAAAAACTTAACTGTGTGTTTGAAGACTTTGATTCAGTCATGAACATCTAAGGGCTATTGCGAGGAATGGAGGCCGGAATGCTAACTTTCTGTGGGGTGAGTCCTTGAATCACATCAACGCGCGTAGCACTGATAACGTAACTGTTTTATTTGGTTGATTTCGACGATGGAGTTGTAGCGATGCTTGTAGCCGCCCCGTCTCTTAGTTTCTCCAGAGCAGCCGGGAAGTTGTCACATTCCTTTAATGAGCATCATTAAGATGGGCGGAACGACATTGTCTTAAGCTTCTTAAGTAATACTCGGAAGCGTTAAAAATAGCTAGACACAGTGAACCCCTTAGCCGCCGTTTTAGAGCTAATTCTGTCTTGCTTCGCATGCTATTGACAAAGAGCTTGGTTGTAGGTAAAGAAGATTGCTATGTATAGAGCTCCCTCACAAGAAATATCTTTAGAAGAACGACCAGAACAAACGAAATATAAATTAAAATAAAAGAGAGATAAAAAAAATCATCGGATGGAAAAAATCCAGCGAAGAAAAAATTAGAGAAAATACTTGACGGAACAAAGTAAGCTGTAAATAACATAAATCTTGGCCAACGATTTTGGCAGGGTGGTAAATAGGCTTACGGGAGTTTCGAGAAGTTATATGAGCGGCACGGAAAACACAATAGGGTGGATGACCTCACCACTCTGTTAGCCCGAGACGATGGAGGGTTGTGGTTGGAAGTACTACGTAACACAACGCAACATCCCATCAATTGTAACACATTGTTGGTTGTAGTTTCTACCGCTAGATGGCTGCATATTCGAGCCGAGCTGCTCGGGGTTGTCAATTGGAGCTCACTATGATTGTTGATGACGTCATTAACACGCCCAAGACCGGGACAAGCCTCCACAGTTCGTGACCCAAAATGCACCGCGATTTAATTTATTTAATGGACGCACGATTTGCCAGTGAAATGCGGACACATTACGTCACGCTTTGTGATTTGCTGTTTGGAAAAGAAGAAAAACCCTGTCAGGAAACTATTTCTCGTAAATTTTAGGTGAAGCAAGACCTCGAATAAATCAAAGGCGCTCAATAAGCTAACAAGCAACAAGAAAGGGGCTCGATAGAAATATTATACCGCGTCGAAACTGCAGGTCGTATATCATCGAGAATGATAGTATATCAAAGCCAACAGTAAAGAAAATAGCATTCAAACGACCTCACAGACAATGTAATCTGAGTTCAATTGAGGAGAAAATCGATGCGATCACTTTTATATTTATGAGAATTCTTTCAACTTTTTTTTTTTATAAACATTCCCGAAATGATTCACTCACAAAATGTTTCAAATAGCGTTAGAAAAATTAATAGAAAGGTAGGAAATGTTATGGAAAATGAGATATTCAACGAGCTCGATTTTAAAAGTGTTTTACAGCCGTTGTAAAAGCTAGCAGAAATCGACGAAATTCGTTTTATTTTACGAGACGAAGTTAGTAATTAACAAAAGCGAACATCATTTTAATGGCCGGCAAATTGCGTTACTTCCGGACTTCCGGGCGCCGCTTCGTTGGGAGTGACTCAGGGGGAGCCCGTTCACCCCCTACAACGCGGCGCGTCACAAAGTGCATGTCTGGCGTTGCAACGCGTGCGGCGCCAACTACACTGGGGTTACTAATAACAATAGTAATCACGTTTCATGATTTATGCTTTCGTGGCCACGAATTATTGTATCATACTTGTAAACCACGACAAGGCAAAAATTACCCATTTCACAACAGGTTTTTATTTTTTTTTGATTATTATTAATGTAATTAACATAAGGATAATAAGAGGCAAAGCAATACTATTTAGTATTTACTGTACATGCTGTAGCTATGAAGAAAAGTGGATAGCGTTGTTACATAATAATCTAACAACAAAACCAGACAAATGATGACAATGATGAGTATGAAAGATAATGTTAATGAATCATGTAACAATGATAATCGACGTATTAACACACAATGATAAGGCTGTCTGCCTAAGTTCTTACGTATGTTTGCGCAACGAGGTCACTATGACAGGTCTGTAGAGATTGTTGATAAGGTACGAACACAGAATCTCGCAGTCTTAGTAAAAACCTGATGTCATGTCAGTCACTGAGTCCTATGATGTCTTGATCCAGCCACAGGCGACTTAAACTATTTTCCAGTATAAGAAACGTAGCGGCAAATGCAGATTTCAAAGCCATTGATGGTCTGTGGGGGTTGGACAAGCGTCAGTCATAGCCACATGGGGTAGCTGGCTTGACTTATCCCGGACGGGTTCGACATCATTTTCTAATAGCGTAAACTTGTAACATATTGTATAGGGTGTGCGAAAATAACGCCATGTTTTGCTAATATTTGCAGTGTTGTGCGCAACACCACGATTATTAAGCACTTATCACTAATGACTATATGATAACAATAATATATAACTATGGGTAGGCTTACATGAGTAATTTACAGATTATTATAAAAAATACCGCGTTACACAGAACACAACAATGTAACCAAAAGCGTACACAACCCGTATCGCACGGTAGCTCCTGTCTGTCGTAAATACAGCAGCGAACTGAGCCCAAGTTGCTGAGACAAATTGGGTGTGTTGGGACAGTCGATGCATCAGTGATTGGCGTGTCCACAAAGACGAGGCTAATAACATGTCAACTATCGGTCTTTGAATGCGCTTGAGGTCCGCTACGTTTCTTATACTGGAAAATACTTTAGCTCTATATCCTTGTCATTCTAGCTCCAAAGTATGAAGAACTTGAAAGTGGTAGACGGAGACTATGGGAAAAGTTCAACCAATGCGTGGAAAGATTATGTTTTTGAGTTTCAAGATAAACCCCAGAATAAAGTAAGTAGATCCTTGATGACCCGAAAATAAACAGCAGATACTGATAAAATAACACCATTTACAACACCAAATGATGGAGATTATATCTTGCCAAGCTGTAAAGGAACATAACCGTGAAAACCGCTAAACGGAAGCTACGCTGGTCTCATAAATAAATCAGCTCATATTATATTAGCCATAAAGGTGGAAGAAACAAACTGACCTGGACATGCGTTTGGAATATCTTCATAGCAACGTATTTTCAAACCAAACATTGTAGCAGGCATAAGTCATCATACACTTCACGCCCCTACAACAAACTGACCCGGACATGCGTTTGGAATATCTTCATTGGCAACGTCTTTGCAAACCAAACATTGCAGCAGGCATAAGTCATCGTACACATCACGGCCCTACAACAAACTGCTCACGTGCGAAGTATAATCTAGGGGCAATTTGTGATAATTAGGCACGCAGTGCTAGATCCGTTCATCTACAGTATTAGTTTTTTAATTAAAAGATAAGATCAAGAATGGCGTGCCGGGTAAAGATGAACAACATGACAAAGAGGGGGAAACGACAAGACTGCGACAATGGTGACGACATGGCGATCAACTTTGAGTTTGGCCTGCGTGGAAGGCAGGAGTTTTATCTTTATCTTTCTTTGCCCTACCACCTCCCTAACCTACATCTGTCCTCACACCACATTGTTCTGCCATCGTTATCATTGTCTGTCTTTCTTCTCGCACCTCGTCATTGTTATTTCCATGCTTTTGACATGCCCGTTGCCCGTGACAACATTAATCCTGTTGTGTGTACCAAATTAATTCCATTAAACTCGTTACTTCTACTTCTTCCTCATCCCTTGTTGGTTTCATTTTATGTTTCCAACGACACTGCTCAAATACTTCATAGCCACGTTCATAATTTGTATCATTAACGAGGTCCTTAACTTAAAGCCACACGAAGTCCAAACCTTTGAAGCATCTGAAGCACACCTCCCACGCGCAAATATGCATGTAAGTTTAGTCTGCACACACGCAAAGCTGACAAGCTTTTATACACACCAAAAAATGTGTTATTTCATCAGCAGATCTGTAAAAAGTTAGGTTATAGCTACTACTAAAAATGCGTTGTTTTGTGTGCATTAATTCATTAAATAATGTTTCAGAGATGTTGCCACGTTTTCTCACCATATACGTTCAAATTTGATATATAATTTGTTGGAGTATGGATGCAGATTTTCAAGCAATGTCTGAGTTCGTTCATGCCACCATGTTGGCTTGCGCAAGTCACAGCAGCAGTAACAACAATGTTGCCATGCGCAAGCCAAGTTGGTGATGCAAAGCTGAGCGTGGGTGCATAGCCCGTTATAATACAGGCAAAGATGGACCAATCCTACCAAAACGGGGGTGATCCTTTCAGGAAAGAAAAGGAACCAAAGCGGTAAAGGTAGGACAAGGGGAATGGAAGGAATCGAACGAAGGGGAGACTGAATGCCACCCCTGCCCAGAAGAGATTAATATCCACGGCTTTCACACTTTTGAACAGGGTTTGTCATATTGAATGTTTCACATGTATGTGTAAGGATTGGGAGACATTTATGTCGGGTAAATGACAACGTTACATTTTTTTCGATATTTCCCTATTTCATGTGTGGTCCCAAACACAATGAAACATATCGGGGCGGCCTTCTTCCAATATCTTCTCTTGAATCTTTCCACGTCTCGTAATTATTATTAATATTAGGCCTACACTTTCACTTAGACAACCAATACAATTTTGTAATATTATAACCTGGCCTTATATAACCTTACTAACCTATAACTAAGTATGTTAGCGTACATTAAAAATAAATACACAAAGTAAAGCACGCAATACTAACAGAATGGAAATTAATTTCCAAGGAATGTATATTTTATGGTAAAAACAGTGAAGGTTAATATTATGATAAAATGCAACAAACTTTTCGTTGAACACACAGTTAAACTTTGATACTTTGTAATGTGGGGATGCTAATCAACCTGTCTGTATTTATAAGAATGTTTTTCTAAGAAATGCAATTAGGTTTTACACAGACAAAAACAATACTTTGTATTCTTTTTAAGTCTAGCAGCAGCTCCCCCGAAGGAAACTTTTCAAGAATACTTCGTTCAATACAAAGTTAAGAATTTAAGTAAAGGATTTGTTGTACTTCGCACCTCACTGAAAAAGTGCATAGAGTGTTAAACCGTATAACCGGGAATTGTGATGAACGTATTTACATTAAGTATTACCAAACAAAGTAACATCAAAATGAAATACAATACTGTCAGTGCACTGTATAATTATAGGCCTACAAGTCGCTTATCTCTTTCTTTCACTAACTTTTTGTGATTTATATTAACCAACCCTACATGATGCTATGTGAAGCAGCGTGGCTGTGAGATGCAACTAACTTGAATCAGCTGAGAGACTTTAACTCGCTTTCATTGACTTATGTCCGGTTCCATGTCTCTTGCCGCACGGCAAGGTTGGGGCCAAGTTCTGATTGGTCCCCGCACATCGTCTTGCCGCGCGGCAAGAGACATGGTAACCAGCATTAACCTGGAGGACCTTCGATCACATTACCAAATGTCAAAGAGCGAAACCGAAAATGCCACACATTTGCGCGAAGCTCTTTGGGCAAATTCAACGACTATACTAGAAGCGTTAAACCTTAAATCATACGACTATCTCTTGCGCGCCGTATGATTCGGCAATTATAAGTTACAGAACGCGCGGTCTTAATGTCATCGCACTCACATACTCAGCGTAGGACAAGTTGACAAGAGCGCTGACAGAACGCCTCGTTCCTTGTTCTAGAAACCATAGTCGCATCTATTTCTGGAATTGGAACGGATTGAGTTTTTTCCGTGACAAACGTTTGAGAACATTTTAATGGAGCATCCGTAAATAGTATAATGTCAAGCTACTCTGTATACTACCCCTAGAAACAAGTTAAAAGTAATCAACCAGACCTGTCAACTTGTTACATTGATTAGGTACAGTCAAGAACAAAACAACGTAGCTACCAGCTCAGTAAAAAGCTACCGGTGTACAAACATATGTTGCTAAGCGAGTAATTGACGTATAAACTTCCGTCTAGCGGTGAGGTGAATATGCGCCTCAAGGTTTCAAAGTAATTACAAACAATGATTTATCTGTGAGAGACGGAATGATGGAGAGAATATATTTCTGAGCGTACGTTTTTGGAAGGGTCACTACGATTTAGGACGCTCGATTGACACCGATAGTCTCGCTTCAACAAGCGGACCAATCACATCGCGACATTAGTTCCAAGGGATTCCCGGTCAACAGATGGTCCTCGACTAATCGAACTTCGAGCTGTTCGCTGATCTCACACGAATAACAACGCTGCTCCAGTGGCGGACGTGCAAAGCGGTAGATAGCAACATTCCAGTTCGCAAGTGAATGTAGATATGTGTGAATATAGGGCTACATAATGTACACACATTAAATAATAAGAAAACGACGCACGCAAAGTAAATGTGGAATGTTGGTCGCGTCATATAACATGCAATAAGAATACTAATCAAAAACTTAAGAACAGGTACAATCCCCCCTCAATCTCCTACCATCTTGGGAATGAAAAGGGGGGAGTGAAAAATAACCGAACCCTTTATCAATGACATGAATGAGGCCTAGGGGAGAAACTAGTTGATGAGATGATCGTATAAAGATAGTTAATCCCATACTTAGCACAAATTAATTAGTAATTGTAGGTCGTAACTGCAAAGACGCAACACGCGTCGAATGATAGTACGGGCCGATGTTAATGATTGTAAAAAGTTAAAAGATATAACATTGAATCCAGAGACAAGATGGCAATTTACAAGAAAATTTTAGGTAAATACTAAAAAAAAAAAAAAGTAATCGGTATTTGTTTGCGCACATGATCATATTTATGAAACGAAGATTTGTGTACACGAGATTCAACACAGAAAATTAATAGGAGTAAAGCTAGACACTAAAATGTTCATCTCGAGCTAGATTGAGGCCGTCACTTCTAATTGACGTTGCGTAACCGCCAGCTGAGACCATCATGACTAACCATGATATGCAAATACGTGCGACTAATCGAAATTCAGACAGCTTCGATATTTTTCCATTTTTTAAATTTATCAATGAGATATCGCCAGGGTTGACGGTCCCCGGTGATGATCGCAATTGGACGAGTGGTGATTTACCCGCCCCCTGACGTCACGAAGGAACGTGGCGCCCATAGTTGGGACAAATCCGTGAACTGTTACGCTTTCAAGCGCTTAATGTACGACACTTATCTCGTTCTAGCTGCTATAATATTCACTTTTCAGGTAAAACCTATAGGAAAGCGTAGTTAGTTTACATCCCAGTGGTCAATATAAAGGTTAGTTCAAAATTATAGACCCAGTAGTTAACTTGTTATAACAATACGCGCATCAAAAGGATAAAATGAGCAACGCGTGATTTGTTTTTTCAACATCAATTGGCGAAAAACTAATGATCGGATTTTGACGAGAGTTTCTTTAGCATGTGTTCCAATAATGTGAGACAATAAACAAATAAACTTTCTAGATAGAAATTGCTCAGAACGAAAATTCATAGCATGCAATAATATGCAGGGTGTAGCGGTTGGGCCTCAAAAGTAGCGGTTTTGACCGTGATACTAAGCACCTTGCATACTAGTGCATGCTATGAATTTTCGTTCTGGGCATTTTCTATCTAGAAAGTTTATTTGCTTATTGTCTCACATTATTGGTACGTATTCTTAAGAAACTCTCGTCAAAATCCGATCATTAGTTTTTCGCCAATTGAAGTTGAAAAAACAAAACACACCAAACACACCTTGCTCATTTTATCCTCTTCAGTGCGTGAATTGTTATAACAAGTTAACTACTTCGTCTATAATTTTGAAATAACCTTTATATTGACCACTGGTATGTGAACTAATTATGTTTTCCAGGTTATATCTTAAAAATGAATATTATACCAGCTAGAACGAGATAAGTGTGGATGTATTTTGCGTGGATCCGTCCGGACAGTAGGGACTTTTCCCAACTGCTAGTCACGTGACACAGTACTCGGCGCAAGCTCCGCCTATCACCACTCGTCAAATTGACGAGTCTCACCATATCGTTTGACGATTGATATAGTTTTATCAAGAAAATGTATGTTTAATGTATGTACGTGCAAGACACGAGGTTTGTTTGCTGTGCTCCCCGTTCTTGCGGGATGGAGGGTGTGAAGTGGGTGAAGAAAACTCAACAGAACACAAGGGCACGTTTTATTCAATTCAATTACATTATCAGTGGCCGTTGCCCGTTGCTTGCCAGGTGGTATAGGCTTATCTCCAGGCAATTCGACGGCTAGGAGAAAATGAAGCCAGGGCTTGCGAATTGGAACTCCGGAGCGCTTGATTTCGATAAGCCCCCCCTCTACCCCCCCCCCTCATGTAAATATCAACCGGCTGTATTTGTCATCCCGCGAAGACGGATTCGTCCATGGTGTGTTATTAAGAACGGATGCCCCCCAGCAGTTATTTATTTTGATAAGAGTGTTTGGATGTGAGAACTGGCTGATCCAGAACAGTTTATTACTTTCCTCGTATTCCTATAACCCAGCCAGTTAACAGCAAATCCCACGTCTGATGTTTCTCTATCGGATATTGCTTTTTGCACGATTGAAAAAAAAAGTTTCCCGTTTAATTCAGAGTGCCAATGAAAGTGATAGCCTACGATACGAGACAAGACTTGGGAGTATGTTGAAGTTTAAATACGTTGGCAAACAGCAATCAATTTGTTGGGGTAACTAGGAGAGAGGGAGGCGATGAATAGAAAACCCCCGTCCCACCTTCTTTCCCCGCCCTTCTATACTATAATCACAACGAAGGTAAAACACAAGTTACACACATCGTAAATTGTTTGTGCACTCAAAATGTAGTCTTGGTAATTTTGAGTGCACAAACACCTTCTAACAACACCGACTACTAGTCAATTAAGTATAGGCTTCTAGCGATCTTCAGAAATATGTATTTAAATGGCATATCTTATTTCAGCTTAGTTCCAATCGGAAATTTTCTGTCTAAACTATACGCATTGAATTTAGAAGTTCTAAACTCAATGCTATAAGTTATTTAATTTATTTATTACTTATTGAGTCGCGTTGAGAACTTGATAACAACACCGACAACACTATTACAACTAACCAATTAAAGATGCTTACATTGGTAATGGTTGAAACATTCGACACTTTCTCAACTATATAAAAACTTGTCCTTCTCTTACGGACACGTGTTACAATCTGGCAAGACCCAATTACTACCCTCTTCGTCGGTGTGTTTATGTATACAATAGCTAGATAGTGAATTGAGCTCGTCATTTACACACACATCAGACATTCATATCACTTGAAACATTTCTCACTTATATTCGAACGAACAAGACAATCCCAGTCTTGTTTCTTGAGTGTGTGACAACCCTGCTTGAGCAAGGGGCAAGTTAACCAACAATTTTATCACATTTAGACTGGCCATGCATTCCCAACGTACTTGATTCTAGAGTTTAGATTTATTGCGGATTGTTGATAAATTTTACCCACTCTAGAGACATCAGAACAAGTGTTTTTCTCTATCCTTGTAACTAGTAACCTCAAAAACCAAACTTAACGCAACTTCGGATTCCAGGGCTGTTATTGTAGTGAAAGCCGAGTCCACGATGTTAATGAAAAATAAATAGAACGTCGGGAGCAGAAAAGAAAGAAAACCGTCGCCTAGTCTGGGGAGTACATACATAGCTCATTATAATTATATGCGGGTTAATGCGGCAAGCTGATGTGCCGCCGCCCTGAGTGCGTCTCAGTCGCGCTCGAGGCAGACCGACGAACAAGCTGATGTGCCACCGCCCTGAGTGCGTCTCAGGGTGCGTTCCAACTTGATTTTTCGCCTGCTAACCACTAATCACTAATCACTACCTGCTACACACTAAACGCTAACAGCTTTGGGCACGCCATCTAGTATGCTAATACAAAGTTTATTGTTATTAATCATCTAATGTAAATAAATACGATAATAATACTTCCACTCACTGGTTGGGTATTTTCCTAACCTAAAAGTATCAGCTGTGATGGCTGGTATCAACCATCTTGGTTTAGTGGGTCAATTGGTGTCGTAGTGTACACTTTCGGCCACTACCCACTACCCACTAACCACTAGCCAAATAAGGAGCATTGGTCGCCTGCTTGTGACGTCACTTCCTTTCGATTAGTATAACTAAGCTTAGTCCACTACGAAAAACGTCAAGTTGGAACACACCCTCAGTCGCGCTCGAGGCAGACCGACGAACAAGCTGATGTGCCACCGCCCTGAGTGCGTCTCAGTCGCGCTCGAGGCAGACCGACGAACAAGCTGATGTGCCACCGCCCTGAGTGCGTCTCAGTCGCGCTCGAGGCAGACCGACGAACAAGCTGATGTGCCACCGCCCTTAGTGCGTCTCAGTCGCGCTCGAGGCAGACCGACGAACAAGCTGATGTGCCCCCGCCCTAAGTGCGTCTCAGTCGCGCTCGAGGCAGACCGACGAACAAGCTGATGTGCCCCCGCCCTAAGTGCGTCTCAGTCGCGCTCGAGGCAGACCGACGAACAAGCTGATGTGCCCCCGCCCTAAGTGCGTCTCAGTCGCGCTCGAGGCAGACCGACGAACAAGCTGATGTGCCCCCGCCCTTAGTGCGTCTCAGTCGCGCTCGAGGCAGACCGACGAACAAGCTGATGTGCCACCGCCCTAAGTGCGTCTCAGTCGCGCTCGAGGCAGACCGACGAACAAGCTGATGTGCCCCCGCCCTAAGTGCGTCTCAGTCGCGCTCGAGGCAGACCGACGAACAAGCTGATGTGCCCCCGCCCTTAGTGCGTCTCAGTCGCGCTCGAGGCAGACCGACGAACAAGCTGATGTGCCACCGCCCTAAATGCGTCTCAGTTGCGCTCGAGGCAGACCGACGAACAAGCTGATGTGCCGCCGCCCTGATTGCGTCTCAGTCGCGCTCGAGGCAGACCGACGAACAAGCTGATGTGCCGCCGCCCTGAGTGCGTCTCAGTCGCGCTCGAGGCAGACCGACGAACAAGCTTACATGAAAGGTAGAACCATGGGCCTAAATTCTCCACAAAACATGTAAAAAAAGATCATGTACACAAAGTAACGTGCCGGAATCGTTTTGCATCCTTATCTAGATAACTTTATGTATTATTGGCGTGTTCTTTCATAGCCATATAACAAATAGGCTTTGAGCTGATAAATCTACGGTGCTCATCTAATTCGAACAAAGACTACGGAATTGCCTATCAGAACCGTATAAACTTTGAACGTTTCGAGAAAGAGAAACAAGTATTGGATGATCATCCAAACAGCAAACCACATACATGAATTTAGGAATAATATGCATTTTAGCCAGTTAATTTCTGTTAATTTAGAGAATGTACTGTAATGATATCGTCAACAAGCAAGAAAGATAATATATTTAGTATTGCAATTCCCAGAAGAGTGTGCACATAAGTAGAGCGGCCACATCCCAATGCGTGTGAGCTATTTGGTATTTTCTGTTATACAGGGTAGCTAACTTGCCCTTTGTTTTTAATTAAAAACTAAGTTGATGAGAATGCAGTTTCATTTCAGCCCATTTATCACGTGAACCGAACCGTGTATCAAGAAATTCTTATTCTGGAATATTTTGTTAGACATTGTATCGATCGATTTCGTAATAGAAATAACATCTAAAATAATTTTAAACCCAAATTATCATAATAATCCAATTGTGAACTTTCTTCTTCTTTCTTATGTTTAGAGGCACGCAACAAAAAGTTATTAGAGCCTTTGTCAATTATTTAAAACACGAAATTTCATAAAAAGATTGTTGTGAGGTTAAAGTAAAAAAAAAAAAAAAAGAGTTATTAGGAAAATAAAAACTCAGCACGTGGAACCAGCCCCAAATACAACGTACATGAAATGAACCATGTTAAGCATTAGCGCACAAGCTGGAGTTTATCGTTACAGTATATTCATTGAAATGTTCAGTATAGCATCAACCAAAATAATACGCTGCAAACAAAGTTGTGCAAACACTCATCCGAGCATGACGCAGCGTTCACTTAACGAAATTACATACCTGTGTTTATCTCGTTGCATCAGTAACCCCAATTACCTTGTAAATGCATCTAGTTGAGTACTGCACATTCTAAACACTGGTTCGGTTTAGCATTCTCTAATTAACAAAACCAATTACTATTTTCATTTTAGTGGTATTTGTGACATTTTTCAGTGACACGAATGTAATTAAACAAAATAATAGTCATTCAAGGAAATTAAGTATTGTGATATGACCAATTACGTTAATTAATTAATTAATTAATTAATTAAAAGTAGCAATAACTAAATTGCATAAGTTAACAAATCACAGGTATTATGTATTACAATGTAATATTGTGTCACTTAGTTTTTTGATGTTCCAAATTAGTTTTACAGATAAAATTATAAATTGAAAATGTAGACAAATATACAATATTTTGTAATTCGGGAAGCTAACATGAGACTGGTGGAAATCACAACTAAGATATAGGCCTAATGGAACTAGTACATCTTAAAATATCCCGTATTACACGATCACAAAATGTATCTCAGACTTCCATATCATTTCGACAGATAATTAAGAAACGTAATTAAGTTGCTCACGTTAAGTCATCGTTTATGGAGTATTTATAGCCAACAACTAGGTGAGTTCCGTGACAGGCGACATCAAAAACTTGCGTGCTACCATCAGTCTTTGCTCTCAATGGAAACGCTTAATGCCAGCGCAAGAACCAGTGGGAAATTTTAATTTAAAAAAAAGTTATTCAAATTAAGTTGTTAAATAGTGACAGTTACAAAACCAGAAACATGTGTAATAGACGTTAATTGTAGTTCATTAAACGCAAGGCATGTTTCTACGAATTGGGGATAAACTGACGTAGTCTATAATTAGAACAGGGTTTAATTCATTATATGTAAAAGCCTCGAAACTGAACTAACATTTTCTGGGTGTAATCAACGAAGAATGATGCAACACATTAGAGTTTGGAAAGACCACAGGTATTTTTAATATGTCGTAATTTGTTTAGTACGTAGAACGCGCTCACGCACGCATACCCAAGGTTCAATAAATTCCACACGGTTCACGTATACGTAGACATTACTGCAGCCACCAAACATATAAAGATAAAATAGTATAGAGATGAGTTTTTGGTGAAACGCGTAGATCCTCATTTCATATATTTTCACATTTCCAAATTGTTAAAAATCTTTACAAAATTCCAACACATATACAGTAAAAAATAGTACTAATTGTAAGAGTTTCATGTACGGCAAATAACGTCCCAGCGTGGAAAACAACAATATCGCTATCATGGTTTAGGATTGCGGGTGGTAAATGTACAATAGTAGTCTTAGCAGTGAGTGGGTAGGTATAGGCCGTATAGCAATCAGGTCTAGATGTATGCCTTAGTAAGAAACATAAGAGATTGGAATAAAGGTATTATGTAACAGATATGACAGCAGGCCAAATCGGTGTGACAAAAATTAGGCATGATTAAAAGTAAGAATAAACGAAATTGCAGACAATTCAGTCACCACATGGCAAAATTGTGATTGATTTATTTTGAAAAGCACTGTAGAGATATAATAGATTGCATATACGTGCATACGCCCATACACAATACACGTTTTGATTCAAACCACTGAGGTGGAAAGTTCTCTGATTCCCTTTTCGGAATCAACCTCCATTTCCATAACTGCCGACAGAGTTGCAGTTAACTGTAACTGCCTGCGTCAAAACGGTGTTTATATTCGTAACATTTTCATTTGAAATTATCAATTACATATAGCTAAACAGTATCACTGCTATGGCGTATTCCACCAAGCAATTGTTTTTATAGCCACGGTAAACTAACAAATGAACGTGAACGGCCTGAGGCAATGAGAGATAAGCCGATACGCCTATAAAACTGTTTGTGTTTGGTTTGGGTTAGATAGCCGTGTCGCGTATGTGTTCACAGAGTAAATCACAGGTAAAGTGGATGCAGCACGGCACAAAAAGCGCTTGTGTAAACTTGGGTGAGTAGACGTGAAATGCACCTCGTTCGTAGACGCGAACTTTAAAATAGAAACACTACACACACAACTGATTGCATACTCCAACAAAATTAACATAATTATGTTATCAACTGGACAGATCTGCTAAAAATGAACGCGTGAAATCCGCTTTGTTATATCAATTTACAATGAATGACATAAATGTGATTACGAACATTATGTTGAATACAGATAGAAATAGAATGTAAACATAAAAAGTCGAAACCCATTGGTTTTTTGGCAATTCCTTACAAACTATCGAAATACCATGATGTTCCTAGTTCGGTCATCTCTAAATGCAGGCTACACTAGACAAAATTGGTTTGTACCCTACAGCAGACATACCTATACAAAAACGTGGATGTTTAACTCAAAATGAATCTTTGAAATCGATGAGACAACGAAAAGAGTTCCCGTATGTATACAGTCAGTCGTTTCCTGCAAGGATTTTATTACATTTTGATTGCCAATCTATTAGTTTTTCTCTTGAAGGAGGTAATGTTATAGGTTGCAAAACTTATGTACGGCAACGGTGATATGAGCAATAATTCACATGATAAATTGCAGCGCATGAAGAGTACACTGAAAATATGTTTTAATAATCTATAGGAGTAGGTTATTATTTACAGAAAAAAATCTCATCCGTGTTTAAATTCTTCCTCACAAATGGAACCAATACACCCAACATATTATTCTTGTTGTCTATATTCCGAGAACAGTAGAAAGCTCCATCAGTAAATGTGAGAGTACATTTTCTATCGGGAACATTGAACAGGTTGGATTTCATTGAGTTAATCGGATCCATGTTCTGCTCGTTCGTGAATGCGATATGGTTAACTCTAGGATAAGTCGGATCAGTGATCTGGTGATCCGCTTTCAGACGAGGGTAAGTAGGATCCAGTCAAAGATTTTGGGGGTAATAGAATCAAAAGGCAAAGGTACAAAGGCGAGATCCTGTGAAATGTTACTACCATATTACATTGTGTACCAGACAATAACGGTAGTTTATCCTATAATGATAATTGAACTATCAATGACTGTTATGATTGTTACGCTCGCTATGAATTGTAAATATACATTCAAGGTAAAAAACAGTTTAAAATTATTATTATATCGAAAGATATTTTCATTGCATGACAAATAAGCAGCATTAAGGTTTCAATTCCACCCACAGGAAATAAAGATGGAAGGAGATTTAGTTAGTGAATCTCCAGAGATTCAGGTTATAAACTCAAGCGATTTCTCCCATGGATCGCGGGGATCCAGTTTACTTGATCAGAAAGCTTGAATCAACTTTCAGTGAGCATTGACAGTCTGTGTCTTGGCATAAGAGCTTCAAAATTACTATAATTCTATACATTTGTGTATTTGGCCTACATTTTTTCAGAATGTAAACCAACTTTTTCATGGACAAGCAAGAAAGAGTAACCTAATAAACAATCAACACGACAACATAACGATAACGTTGATAACCACGGAATAACGATTATATATTTGTTGTGATTTGAAAACAAAATTTCCCCAGTGATTAAACCAGAGATCGTATAAATGCGGCTACCTGGATTAAAAACGGGAGCAACCAGCAGTTTACAATTAGGCAGCAAGCAATTAGGCAGTAAAGTGGGAGAACGTAACTCATTATCTGAATTTTAATCTACTAAGTAATCTTACTCGTATATACCGAGTGTGCGATGCCCGCGACATTTGAAAACCCGCTCACGCAATCGTACTATCACGTGATCATACAGGAAAGAGGAGCGGACGCGCCATACGCCGATATTTCACGGAGGATGAAAAACTAATTAGTTAAGTGCTGTCCAAGCAGTCTGCACAATATTCACCGTGACCGCAGGCCTATATAACCAAAGTCGTGTGGTTATAGTGTTGTTTTATTAACGACGTGGTCCCTTGTTTACAGGTGCTTGCGGTAGGGTACATCACAAACCACGGGGCGCATGAGAGCTAGGTTGAGCACATGAACTGGGGCTGAAGCACCACAGCCAGCCGAGGTCAACATTTGGGTAGCCAATAAGAACAAGGGAAACATTCCCTGCTGTTTGTTTAATTTCAAAATTTTTGAAGACATAATCATCTGTTTGTAGCCGCATATACTTGACTACTTGTTACCATTCGGAATTAGTTGCATATTTTGTTAGATGATTTTGAGATACGAATCGTATTCAAATTCCTTTCTATTTGATTTCAAAATAATTAAATTAAAATATTGCACGATTGATAAGTAACAACAGGAAACTTATTACTTCAGAAATGTTTTCAATTGTGAGATGTTGTTCACGTTATTCCCGTATTGGCCATTTTTTTCAATTCCACAAATAATGTAATATATGAATAATATTGTTATAAAAAATATGTCTCCATTGGTTAGTCGACAGTAGTTCTCGAATTCAAGACAGTTTGTTCGATAATGTTTGATTACAAGATGGCTGTTCCTAGTGCGCGCTTGTCGACGGCTCGGGTTTCCTAATTTGAGCGAGCGCTTCAGATCTTGTCGATGGGGGGAACGGGGGGAGAGGGGGGAAGGGGGGACATTGACTCACATTTCCCAATTGTATCCGGTTCCAGTACAACACATAACACGAAGGAATGGAATCTCCTCGCAACATGCAACATCGCTATCGACCCTGTTCACAAGTCCAGGCGACGAGATTGGAAACATTCAATGACGAAGAGATAGACGACAATGGATTCCGTGCATTGACGGTGTCGTTTTTGGACGTACATGTATGGGCTATGCGTCCTCATTTGCGTTTGATTGAAGAAGACACAATGGATGGCTCGCAGGGTTCATTGTTGCCGCCTGGACTTGTTGTGCAGAAGTCACTCAAACAGAGGGTATAGACATATTTTTGGGACCAGGGACAATAACCTCCAACTCTTTTCATTCACTCTGTTCCACAACCCTGCAGGATCGAAAATAACACAAAATATATGATACAAAGTTAAAAATCATACAATGTGTTTTATAATGAACCGATAATTCTTAATATTACAAAGAAGATGTCAGTTATGCAAAGGTGGAAAGTTTTTACTTTTCTGAAAACAAATGCAGTCAGTTTGAGGACGGTTGCGACGCAGTTTCTTCCCGAAATTAAAAACAGAGATCAAAGAACAAATAGTACTATTTAAAGAGTGAAGGAAAGAAAGAGAAATTTAAAATGAAATGTGTTTCACTGCAACAAAACTGACACAGCCACGCGTTGCAGATAAAACGTTATTCCATCCAATTGACAAACATTTTATAATGGGCTGGATCTCGAGGATGGCTTCCAATTGATATCTTCCACTGGCAATGGGTGGAAGTCGGGACTGGCATGTTCGAAGCATCTAGGCCGTACACCGCAGGAAATGTTTCGTGCTTCGCAGTGGATTTCCTCCGAGATTTGTTTATGTAAATATCGAATCCAATAAAACCTGCCTAGATCGGAAAGTGATGTAGTATAGGGTGCGCGGTGATTTCAAGACATAAACAACTTTCAATTCCACATGCATGGAAGACGGGACGGGAGATACAATAGCGATGTGCCTGATTGGACTGCAACTCTACACGACATTACGATTAGCGACTAGAAGTGATCAGAGAACTGAAATAAAATGGTAAAAAAGAAAAATAAGGAAGCTGAAGTAAGTTTCACACACTTACCAAACATGATAACTAAAATCACCCAATTGAGTAAATACACAATGTTACAACAATGTAAAATATTTCAATTCGTCAAGATTTAGTCGCTGTTATTGGTGATAATAAAGACTTTAACCGTAACATATAATCGAATCAGAACAGTTGCAAAATTGGTTCCATTCAATACTTGTACGCTGCTGTGACGTTAAATGGCATGAACCCCCCAAACAAACCCTTTAAATCGTATCCTATTCCACGTCGCAGGGAACGGGGGCGTTTTATTGCAATTGTAGCGGTTTAACCCGCCACATTTTTGCTCCCACCTCATGAGTTCGGGGCTACGTATTCGTGTTGGCAACACTACAATCCACCATCGGCTCAAGCCAGCTGACAAGAGCTCGGTCACCGACCCACCTTCTGCCACCGTGCTGGGGTTCTTAACACTTGCAGACCGTTAAAAAACATTTACATATTTTAAGGGAAAACTACCGAAAAATCACATGCATTTATTTCAAATCAGCAATTTAGACGCTTTTATACCTAGCTGGTCCACACTGTGTAAACTTTTGTTGTTGACTAAACTAATAATTTAGCAAAATAACTTTTGTACCCATGATTTATCATTTAGTTGAAATTCAAAATTTTCATTATAACGACAAAGTTACGTTAAACGAACATAAAACTTTTGGATGCGTAAAATGAATGGTTTCGTTAAAAATGTAGAGCTCTCGGCATATGCATAGAATGTATATATTTCTTTTTTTATCCGCCAACTCGATACAAACTTATTTTTAGTATGTGTGTGGGACATCTGATTCTGTCTTTTTCGTATAACAAAGCTTAAAACCAAAGTTTAACACCAACTTTTACAACAGCAATAACGTTTTTAGATATTTTAGTCACCATTAGGAGGGATACAAGAGCTTTCTTCAAAGCAGCACCGTCAACGAAGTTCAATATAGCCTTGATGGCTCCGTCTGAGTGTCGTCCATATGCTTGCTGCACTGGGGGCTGACTCCATCGCCTGTATCGCAGCAATTATTCAACACATTTCGATAACAGTCGTATAAACGCCAACGAGCGACGACTAAAATCTCTCATATCTTCCCCATGTCGACACGCAATCACAACAGAGATAGTTTAATAACTTAATCTCACATTTCATCAATCCCAATAAGAAATACCCTCTCACGATTCAACAGGGAGCAATACTTGAATGCTGTTTATTGGGGAGACGCACGCACTAGCAACTAACCCAATGTCTTTCTCGTTAGGTGAATTAAACTTTAAAGGACAAGGACTCTCCTAAATAGCAGACACCGTAAAACTCGGTTAACTTAGATTAGAACCAAGCACGGCAATGGCGGAACTTTAAATAAAGGTTAATGATCGCAAACAGTTTCCTGGAAGACACAGTCCGGCGTCTCCCAATCAAACGAGCCGAGTCCTCCAAAAGCAGATTTCCAATCCCCTCTTCCCCCAGGGGACTCCCCCTTGAAGCAAGTCAGTCAATTAGGTAAAATGGCCACTCGAGTCGCTGTTACGACTGATTGGGAGTCGGCCGGTCACGTTGCACGTTAGCATGGCACCTGTGGGACCGGTCACTGTGCACTATGACGTAACCATGGCACCTACGGGACAGGTCCCCGTGCACTATGACGTCACCATGGCAACCACGCAATCGGTACTAATTATTACGACTGAATTTCCCTCGTGCAATCCACGTGATCGACGGCCTGAATAATCATTGCTTTGCTACTCTTCAAAGCACTCGGACTTCTCGAATAGAAGATGAAAGACACGTGGCAAATATGAATGTTCTTTGATAATCTGATTAAACCACATTTCACCATCACCCATATCACCTTCAACGAAGTCCTGGGGTCGAATGAGTTTGTCCACATTTTTCCAAAATCTGTCCCTTCTCGTTTCCTAATTTATAATTACAAATTTTCTCTCCTTTGTTGGGATCTGATATTCATGATGCGCATCATAAATGCGCTTTTTAATTCCCCGCACTAACCTCGAGAGCACAATAACCGAGTCGACGAGGTTTCGGTCAGGCTCACCCTAGAGCAGCTGACTGATGGAACGAGAACGCCAACGTACTGAGCTATTTAATTGCATTTGTAATGATATTACCCGAAAGCAGGAAGGCTTGTGGTTTCCGTACGTAGGCCACACACCCTCGACGCTTATATATGAATTATTACCAGAGATGCAGGATACCGAAACAGCTTTATGAATTAGACTTATTACATCGGATTTCCTCCGCACAAAACGGTGTAATACCAGCGGTAACTGGTATCATGGATAATGTAGTAATGTTCATCTTTTAGGTATCCAACTATATTCAGAAGTGTAAACGAAGCTTTCTACGCCAACAATCATTGGCTAACTATATAGAACGCACTGGCTGATGTTAAACCTAGAGTACTCACATTTCTATGTACCTACATGAAGGGACTCATGTAGATAAATAGTTGAAATAATAAATAGTTGAAAATAAATGGTTGAAAATCAAATAGTTGATTTTATATAAATTATTCAAATCATATTTACGTGTCACACACCACAATGTGGAATTGTTATCAACACAATATAGTCAAAACACTTAAGCTTTCGTGGCCAGGGTTAATAAAATTATAAACGACGGGTTATTCCATCACGTCGTTGACACTTACTTGACACGTATATTTGTCTTGTTTTTAATTTAATTTTTACTGCAAGTATTCTTGACTTTTCCATTCTTTTTTATACAGTCATAAAACAAAAATATCCACGTTAGCCCCCCCCCCCCCCCTCCGCCATCCTAAAAGCTACCGCATTATTCTTGACTAGAATGCAAGTCGTGTCAGTATATTAAAATTTATGTCACATCAATATTAAATATGAATAGGAAAGTGTTTAAGAAAGCTCTTCGTAGAGAAAGCTAATCGGATTCTTCATTATTAACGGTCTTTCACACTTGCACAATAGCAGGCCTACGCACCAAGCGGTAAATAGCTTCTCTTGAGTCGGAATATCTGACAAACTGCGACGCGCAGAATATGTTTTTGTGCACAAAGGTCATGAAACGCTGGAAGTTGGTTGTGATTGTGCGGGTTCGACACACTGCCCCCGTGTTGGGCCGACCTTCCAGGCACAAAGCCAGCGAGGTCGTCAACCTACCCCATCCGGCCACGTGCGTCACATTACGCAGCGAGATAACGCATCACAATGCTACGTTATCTGGATACATACGGCCTCAACAACGGAAAGCCAGAATTATTCAAAATGTCGTCACTTTCAGCCCGGCCAGCGCGGATAAAAGCTGAACTTGAGGGGCTATGAAGACAGGAATGTTTAAGGTGATAACGCCTTCAGCTTGCCAGGGTAATAAATAACATATAAGACTACTTTATGATCTCGAATCTGTTGCTTTAAAGTAGTCATTCCGTTTGGAAGCAAGCAAAGCACAGCTATACAACGAGGGCGGCTTTAGTCTGCAGATTATTGCGACAATAATAGCCTCTAATTCTTATCCCGTCTTACGAAACACGAAAAGCGTCTCTATCCCGCCCAACTCAATGTTACGAGGTGAGTGGAGATTTAAAAAAAGGTTTCTTCAAACCTACTCAAACGATTTAGCTCATTAACAGTGAAGGTTTAATTAAGTTAACATCCGCAATAAATTCCTCATCGGTCGCTTAGGCCGCTTGATCGTCCAACGGGATTGGGAACGACAAAGATAGATGTGTGAAACCCTCTTTGTTTTTTGACACGAGCCAAACATGAGTTGTGTAATTCACAGCTCAGCATTGCTGTACAAAGAAATATAAATAAACTTAATAATTTATGTTTCTATTATACATCTTATAGATATAAGTATATGATATAATTGTAATGGAGATGAAATTCTTGAACGAACTAAAATTACACAGATATCTACGTTCGCATGAGAATAAGAAATGTGATGCATTATTTTCTGTGATATCCTTTTCGGTCTTTGACATGTGGAACCTGCTCTAAACAAATCTCAATAGATGTGATACAACGTAAAAGCATGGACTTACAACTATACGGTCCACTAAATTACCGCTATAGCAGCGCACGCATCGAGCAGAGTTCGACGAGACCCCGCCAGGGAATTTAGAGGGCCTTGGATGTGTTATAGCATCGCCACTTAACGATTCCAATTTAATTTACCCTTATAGCTCGCTTTGAAATCGTTCTTAAAAAAAACGTTTCCAGACTGGAGGATCTAGGAATATACGTGCACGTGGTTCCGATCATACCCGCGATGCTGTGAGGCAACTGTTCGCGCCTAGTTTAACCCACGAAGACGGGGGTTTTACAAGCGACAATGTATGCAAAGAGAATCTCATGTGATTGTATGCACGCCAACCATCTCAAACAAGATCAGTTTTATTCATGACAGCCCCCATACGCGCTATATAACAACTAACAATTTAGCAACTTTTACGCAAGACTTCCCCATCCACCCTACGCGTGAATGCGTTTATGTTTTTCTTCCCCCGGCTGCCGAGGTTGGCTGAAAAGACATTTTCTTTGACGGATCCAACCAGGAGACAATCCCTTCAAGCTCATTGGACGGTTTGTATATAATAAAAACGAACACGTTTTGCTCAAATGCGTAAACAAAACACAACGGAATGGGCGCGCGCTGCGATGCACGAGGGCATTCATCCACCCAAGTGGGTGCTCAAGTACCTAGGGAATAAAAGCATATACACATATACACACACCGTGCGAAACTTCGTTGACAAGTTGGATGCCACGATATCTTCTTGCGTCGTTCACAACACAGGTGTTTAGTACACTTTCACCCGGGAAGGTGATGTTAATACGTCAACACGCGACATGGTAAGCAAATATCCAAATAATAAAACAGCCTAGAGCGAGGAAAATATCGTAAGTTGTGTGAGCTCGTAAACGTGGGTTGTACCTCACAGCGACGCACACACAATGTTCATACACCGTACAAGAAGTGGTGACTTGACTCCGCGGGCCATTTAAATAGGCAATGCGTGTTTAAAATTGCAAGTCAACTTCAAATATTCAACGAGAAATCTAAAAAACCCATGGGTTTATAAATCAAAACTTGTATATATACGTGCGTCACGTACGGAAGATCTTACATAGACAACTGTGCATGGCACACACGCTGCACGAACAGACCTACACAATGTGTATTCATTGTGTAGGCCTATTCCACCGCTTGTACAGTGTGTGTATTTTATTGTATGTCATTCTATCGCCATAATATGATTAAACACATAGTTGATTCGGGTATATGCATCAATCAATTGAAGCAGGATGACATTTTATGAGCATTTTTTATTCAATTTTCGCCTTGATGCTTTCCCAGAGAATTTTAAACCAAAGTGCTCATTTCAATAACTGGTTACAACGAAATTAGTGGCATGTATTCAAACCGTTGAAAATTCACACATTTATACGTTTAACTTCGCACAAGAAAAATTGCCACTGGATGATTAAACACATAGTTGATTCGGGTATATGCATCAATCAATTGAAGCAGGATGACATTTTATGAGCATTTTTTATTCAATTTTCGCCTTGATGCTTTCCCAGAGAATTTTAAACCAAAGTGCTCATTTCAATAACTGGTTACAACGAAATTAGTGGCATGTATTCAAACCGTTGAAAATTCACACATTTATACGTTTAACTTCGCACAAGAAAAATTGCCACTGGATGTTCTGTTCCAATTACAAATGATCTTATAAATAAACCTTTGTTGGCTATTTCCGCAGCCAAATTGCGACGTGAACAAAAAGACTTTCTTTGTTAGCTTCCAATAATTTGTCTCTCACTTTCAATGAGAACACAATGGGCACCAGGCCACAATTCTCGAACAATCAACCAGAAAATCCAGAGATGAACTGAGATAAGGAATGTCGCACGTCAATGGCGATCTGGCAAGCGTTCGAAATCTCGTAGACTCCACAGTTAACATGGATGTCCACATAATAGTGTATTATCTACATATTACCTTCCAACCAAAGTTCATGGATTCTATAAGGAGCACTAAGATCCAAAAAGTAAACTAATAAACGTCATGAAAATGGGAGCAAGCCCAGAGATTTCCAGCAAGAATTCCTAAGATAGTTTAGCATCTAGTTCTTTTCTGCGCATCAAGAGACACATTCCGACAATAGGCCAGCATCCACGAGCTCTTTGTGAGAGCATTCTTAAAGGAATATTGAATTTTTTGTGCAACTGTGTAAAATAACGAGTTTACATAGAGCGCGCTTGTATGCACCCCTCCGGCGGACGCATTCCTGGGTCTCCGTGAAGCAGCCAAGCATCTTTTAGGGGGATCCCTTGCGATAACCAAGGCCACCTCGCACGATGTACTCGAGGCGTAAGACAAGCTCCCATGTCAGCACTACGCGGCGGCCACATGTAGAAGCGGATAACTAATAGAGTATAGCCAAGGGCTAAAGGGAGATGGATCTTAAACGAGTATATGCCTCAACGGAGATACATTAAAGTTTCACGTAAACAACATTGGCGTGTTGGTAACTAATGAACATTAGATTTACAATTTCAGAAGGGAGTTATGCATGTTACCAGTTAATTGTTCACGAAAGATAAAAACATGTATATGTATACCTCTCAACTCACATCCTCAGATCAGATATGTGCACATTAATAGATGTAATATTTTCAAAACAAACTTTATTTTAAACAAAGCCATAAAAACGAATAAATATAATTAAAACTAAGCAAACCACAAAATGCACCAAATGTACCTCACACACAATACAAATGATTATAGTTCTTACACTTTATTCCTATACCGTATGAATGGAGCATACGGGTGGTAGCTCAGTTGGATTCTAATTCACTATAGGACAATAAGATAAGATAACTAAACGTGTATAGAGCTTTCATGCTTATCTTCTATTAATCGTAAAATACACATACAACTTAGACTTCCACAATAGTAAATGAATATCATGATTTTGTATAATACTATCACCTATTAACGCGTTTATACTGTGCACACTGCATTATGTGCCACATAAATCGTGTCATGTTTATTTTAAAGGTTGGATATACGATAATACCACACTGGCCTTAATTCCGCATTAAATAATAAACACCCATACATTAATCAATCTATATATTTCTCTCCCTCTCGCTATCATACACACACCCACACATCGCAACTAATTCTAGCAACTTCGAGTACGGTAATGTGAGAAAGTGATGTGTAGAATGAAGACATAATATTATTTGTTATAGACATTGAGTGGTGTACAAAGCGAGTATTTCTTAAAGTTATGTTGGAAGCGTCACAGGACTCACTCAATCCTCTTCCGTTTCAACCTGTTTTCTTGTCACAAGTTCTTACTATCTTTCGTTGCGCTGTTACAAGTTTTAACCACACAACCACAACACACTGCACCATTTTGTTTCTTCCGCATTGAAGGGTCTCACTACCACCCCAGCTTGCTTGGCACCTAGGGGTTTACGTTGCTCAAAGTATGCCTCGCTAAGCTGTGGTTTAAAAACAATAAACGCGTTTTTAATTGTATGCGAAATGTTGCAGCGAAGAGGCTTAGAGCTAAGACCGCGTGAGAAGATACACAATAGCAGCGACGACCTCAGGCCGGGATGTTGTCGGTTCGATTACCTACAACGGCAATTCAAACGGATATTTATTGGAGAAACAATTTCGTGGGTGGATTTGTTGTAAAATGAAACCCCGAAAGTACAAAACCCACCCCGACTGGAAATTGAACCCAAAACTGAGGGATTTACAACGCATATTGAAATCTCTCTTATTATCTCTTAGATATTATATGTTGTATATATTGTGTGATATCTTCTCTTATTAGTATTACCCCTACTATTCGAAAATTCGAAAAGTAGTGCATATTTACGACTGTAAGCTAAATATACTGCTACACAGATTTAGATGGTTTCAACGCTTATTTAAAAAATGTTGAATACATAGTTATTGCACAAGTGTATACATGACCAATTTAAGTAAATCTAAAAAATGTAATAGCTTAAACCGACATGATCCCACCCTCTCCCTAATATCGCTTACGATAGTCTAACTTAATCTATTTTCAATTTCAATTAAGCGCTAGGAAGCGTTCAAGTGTATTAAAGATTATCCAGGGCGGTAACGCCGGCAAGTGCAGTATTGGTGGAGGTGCCGAGTTAACAATAAGGGAACTGTTCATGTGGCCGCCGCCATTTTATACTTTAATGTGTACGTCAGAGTTCACCAAAACACAGCGACTAGCTTCACGGGGGCGGTGGGAGAAGAGTTAATCAGGGCGTGTCCTAACAAAGGTCACACGAGTAAGTTATAAAAGTAAGTAGTATAGACTATAGAGTACATGAGAAAAACCGCGTTGCCGTCAATTGGAAGTTAGCTATTAGCCTCAAGCTATTTGTTTCCTTTTTCTTGTTTCAACTTCTCCGTGTGACGACTGCCAGGAACATCAACTCAACTATAACTTGTGTGTTAGTAGATTATTCGTAAAAATAAATTGCAACTTCTTTCACTGTGACAAAAATATCCAAGTGGTTAATTGATTGATTATTTGAGTTCAACGACGTATCTAGGCTACTCGACAAATATGATCATATGACGTCGGGGGTGTTAAGAGGAAAGGAGCAAGTAGATACGCTTAGTTCCTAAATGTCACTGCTACTTTGCGAAAAATTAACAACTAAGCTATAAACGGAAAAATGTTTTGTAATCATTACAGGAAAAAAATGAGAGGAGTCCGTAGATGTAAGTTACTCAAAATCCTCTGGTGGGTTCTCGTCGAACTCGCGCTAGCTTAATACTAATGGGGGTCTTTAGTGAGCAGCACGTGCACTGTTGATCTTATGTTTTAATACAACCTTCTAGATTTCTTTGGCGGACGAAATAACGCGCCCTGCCATAAAGAATTCTCGTCAGAATTCAATTCGAGCAAGATGAGAAGTGGATCACACGGAGCGAGATAGATTAAACTTCAGGATTCTTTTTATGCACTTGCCTTGAGCGCTCACTAACTTTGATGACGTCATTAGTACTGCGTTCCCGTCCGAGACTTAGTACAACCCTTGGTATACACAGATTAAATCCAAAGTTATCGAACATTTGCGTCGCAATTCAATCTAAATCACTGCTCAATACGGAGGTACTGAGCACAAAAATTCGATAATAATGTCGAGGAAATTGTAAGGAAATGGAAAGGAAATGAACAAACATAATGTAATGAGTAATGTGATCGGTGTGCCCCAGGGGTGTGCGAGGCAAGTCTCGTTAACGTGACGACCGACAGTGTTGGTGGAGGCGCCAGTCTGGATATTACTTGTGACGTCACCAGGAGCCCTTCTGATGCACCGTGGTACCTTTAGACTGTACGATCACCGCTTGCATTCATGCCAGAATCAAATCTATAGATTCAAGTGAATTATGCGAGAAGTTAAACACATCCCTGCCCGCGGGAATTGAACCCAGGACCTCTTACGCCGGACGCACGAATGCATCTATAAAACCAACAGGACACATTTTTATCATAGGCCTATTTTATTATACATAATTGAAAATACAAAATATAATGGCTTGTTCCATTTTGTACACCCTTGCATTGCTGGATACATATTCTTGCATAGCTGGATATAACAAATGGGGTTGAAAAATGTGCTCAAAACTTGTACGCCTACTGACCTAAATAGCAAGTATTAACTCATGTTAACCACATTTAGTTTCACTGAAAACAAGCTTAAAAGATTGACGCCTGTCATTTAGCAGCACTATATTTAAATAGACGAGTAATAATACCATCGATTGTGTGTACACTTATATAATCAAAGCCATCTGTCCCAGTGCAAAACACTTCCGTGATTATCGTTCGACGTTAGTATTCAGTATGAAACGAAGGTAGAGGTATTTCCGAACGAAAGCACAAGACCCGTAATTGTGTACAATTAAGAACAGCGTGTGGCTTGTGCGCTTGAACAGGTGTTGACAGTGTCGACGTGGGAAGATGTTCAAAAGGAAAGGATGAATAGACAGTGAGATATAATAAAAAAGATAGACATTCTGCCAGGTGTGTTCTAAGCAATGAAAGGGTTAGATAGAAACCAGATTGTTTCAACGAAGCTGACTATAACAGCGTGGTTGTACACTATTCGCATGTGGTATCGAAGATTATTGTAATTTTTGGTGGTGTAGAACGGTGTGTTACAAGAGTGCACGCGGCCCATCCATATATACATAGATTATTTGAGTGAAGTG
This sequence comes from Isoperla grammatica, assembly GCA_945910005.1. Lineage (NCBI taxonomy): Eukaryota > Metazoa > Arthropoda > Insecta > Plecoptera > Perlodidae > Isoperla > Isoperla grammatica. The sequence goes on from OX246737.1 coordinate 8,503,970, forward strand.
TAAAGGGCCGTTTACACAAATGACTAGTGATTAGTGTCTAGCCTCCGTGATTAAGCCACAGGCTTCTTCCATTGGCTATGAGTGAGAATACTGCGCTCTGATTGCCTGTGGCTTAATCATAGGGGTTGGTCAATAATCCCTAGTAATTTGTATAAAGATAAAACCTGCTTTATGGGATCCGAAAGAGTAACTATAACTGTGATCGGCAAAGAGCATTGTCGGTAAACTATAGACTAATAGTTAACACATTGAATGATGCCAGAAGGAGATGGGCAAAAGTATGAGGCAGGCAGGAAGACTGAAATACACGCGAACTGAGCAGATCGGAAAGAGAGAAACGTATGATACAAACAATGTAGGTAAATCTTTACATGGTCAGGTGTGAGAGTTATATCTACGAGAACAGAGGTTTCTGCAGGGTATTTATCTACAAGTGACTATTTAATTATTAACTGTATCCTATTCGGTTATAAAACTGATTTACAAAGGATTTACTAAGTGAATAATGAGGGTGTTACATTGTGGTTATTATTTGAAAGAGATTGATGTTCCATAATATGTAAAGCATTACACCAAGAGTATCTCACTGACACGAATGTTTTATACTATTTTTAAACATTAGCAGCCCGTAATTTAATTAAATCAACATTATATTTCATAAAACTCTGTATTACATTCGCAACGCTATCCCGTTTAATATGCACTCTGCAGGTATTTCCTAGACTCGTTCTTCATGCTATGGAAAACTTAAAGCATGTTGCCTGTAAATAACAGGCAAAAGACAAGATAGATGCGAAGCGTGAAATGCGTGCTCCAGATTTTAGGAGTAATAATGCTTGACAAAGGCCATTACTCACTAAACAAACGTGGAATGCAAACGACGACTTTTTTCAACTCTATATACCGTCCATAACACTATGTTGTATTTTCTATGGCACGGTACCATGTTTTCATTATATTTCAGTAACTTTCTCAAATCACAAACTTGAACAATTTGACGCCGCTAATGGCAAAAAGCAGTCGCTGTAGGATGTAGTTAACATCACACAAGTCTTCTCTGTGTATTACAAATTGGAGAGTGCACTACAGGCGCTGTCACGGCTGTGACGCAAACGCAGGCTGCGTAAATTGAATTATTTGGAGGGCCTCAAGAATGTGACGCGTGTGTAACAAAACGGCGGCCGATAGTGTCTCGGGGGGGAGGGGGAGGGGGGGGGCTCAATGTCATCAGGCGAAGTGCACTCCCAACGCACCTGTATGCGTGCGCGCCAAGAGACTACAAGAGGGCCAAATAATGGCCACTAATATTCGGTGATCGTTTAAACTAATATACCATGCGATACATCAACACGTTATTTTACGTTAATCTCTTTATTCGTTAATATCAATATAGTAAATGTACATCGTAAGAAGAAATTACCCTCGACAGCAGTGTCCATTTAAGAAATTGCTTTCTAACGACATTTGCTGCAACCTAATAACCAAACCGAGTTAAGTAATCATATTGTACACTAATTGACAGGTAACTACGCAATTTCGAGAAAATTTCAGTAACCATATTTGTGTTACCGGAAAAAATGAAATGCTGAAAAGTGTCATCAATTTAAATAATATAATTGGCAATTCTTGATACTGAAATGAATGCGTTGATATACCAGTGACCTTATTGAACTCTTCATTTGCAGGCAGGGAATCTATTTGTGTACAGCAATGTTAATCAATCCGAACTAGATTGCATAATTATCGATAAAAGCAACCCCTATTTCAACTTTTAATGGAAAATTCTATTAAATTAGTATTTCGATTTACGATCATCACTATTTTATACAAAATGAGAAGGGGGGGAGGGATTTAATATGGAGTGGTTGTTATATACTCAACTGTACCTGCTATATGGAACAACACTTTAGATTGGATTGTTTACGGGCCAATAATTATCAGGCAAATCAATGCATATGGACGATACAGTTCGGCAAACTACCAAAGCACAGTGCTTCTATACCCACAGGCTTCAGTGTCCGTGTTCACGATATATGTGTGAGCCAATAAGAACATCATAACATCATGCAGTCGTTCACTATGCAGTCCGCATTCATTAACATATTCTCATTGGCCGCCCAGCGTATGTGTAGATGGATGTGTGAGCCAATAAGAACATCAAGCAGTGGTTCACTATGCAGTCCGCATTCATTAACATATTCTCATTGGCCGCCCAGCGTATGTGTAGATGGATGTGTGAGCCAATAAGAACATCATGCAGTCCGCATTCATTAACTATTCTCATTGGGCCGCCCAGCTTACGCGCAACACACTACACGCGGTCTCAACTGAAACTCTTCAATTATCAGTAAACAAAACGATTCCTTGAAGATCGTTGACACTCTTGAACGAACCGAGAGTACTCGCATGACGTCACAACGATCAGCCTACAGTGACTTAAACGTGTTTAGACATTTGAGCTGATAAAAGAAAACAAATATGCTAACCACAAAATATGAGCCGTTATTTTTCCGGTAGATACAAACAAATATTTGATAGTCTTATTTTTATGTGCTTAATAAGGCATTTGTCTGTATTTTCTAGAAAACGCTATCTTTGAATGTTTTCACTTAATCGATTGAAAGGTTGTTTGTGTGCCATTGTACTACAACAAGAGTCAACAGAGTTACTTTATTTTGCTTTTCAATATAGTAACAGCAAACCAGAACTCTCAACCAAACGCCTTTTAAAAATTTCAACAGTAAATTGCCAATCGGTACTATTCAAACTTGGCCTTCATCATGCTCACTAGATAAACATAGTCTGTATATGAGTGATATGTTCGTCTCGATTAGCCATTGTTGCACAAATATGAGACGTTAAGCCCCATTAATCATCATGAGTGATATGCTTTATATTAGTACTTCGTGCTGATAATTTGAGCGAAATTGTACTAAAGCTTCCAAAGTTAATTCAGCAATGGGAGGCGAGACGTTGAATGCAATGCAAGGCGACAGTGCTAGTCGGACAGTGTGGATGCGACACGTCTAATTATGTGTCACGTACGGGCGTGCTATATTATTCCATTGTGTAGCGCCGCGTCGTATAAGCCGGGACGATTTAATGGCTCGTAACAATGTAAAGATAGAACACAATTTCACCCTATTTTATTTAGTCTAAATATACACCCACCTCGGATACGTCTAGAACACTGCGCTGATCTACTCGTAAGTCTAATTCCAGGACACAAACAGAGAGAGCGCTCAGTACAGTTGAACAGGACACATCACTTCATTCTGTATGTTACGTGTTTTACGTTTTGCGATTGGCACTACTGTTAGATTTAAGGAGATTGTTAGTTTTTCGTTAGATTCACACAAAAACAATGTAATGTTAAACATGCATTTAAACATGCATTTAAACAACGCTCAATGCTATGATTTTGTATAGCTTAAACAGTTCCAGTGAATTAGTTTAGAACTTTTAGATTGTATGCTACTAGCAAATACCTCAAGAGGAATAGCTTACTAGGCGTACATGTGTGTTAGAAAAGTTGAACAAAACAAAAACTACTTATCCTGACTAAATGTATTGCCAAAGAGATTGCCAAAGAACAACACGAAAGCTATCGGGCTGAAAAGAGACTTTGGACATTCGTATGTACAAATCTTGACTGCATGGTTGGTTGTTCCATACTCACATACGATGCAACTAGAAAGTCCGTCATATAGGACGGTAGTAATCTCGCAAAGGTATAGTGGAAGACATCAGACAGAATTGCGGAAGTTTCTAAAGCAATATGTATATGTCCCAACTGTGTCACTTGAGTTAAATATAAAGCGTTACACTTTGAAAAGCTTACAAACTGCTGTTACGAGAAGTACAACAACAGCTGTGACCGTTGGGGCGCTCAATAATCATTAAAAACATAAAATAAACATTAAGTTCGAGACTTATTTCGTACGGTGAAGTTATGTTCATTGGAAACAATGAAACTAATGAAACGTTAAACATTTAATGACATTACGGATATAAAAGACGTGATTGGCCTCTAAAACTACAATTGCGCAATATGAAGTAGAGAACCGCTCGCGTGCCAGGAGCGGCCTTGGTGAAATAAAATGGGTAATAAAAACGGCAGTAGCTCGGTTTCTTTGATGTCCTAGACACGCTGCAAGTCTGTGCCTGCACGAGTTATATAAAGAGAAGACGTTACTCAGACTCTATATACACAATAGTCCACACGAGTCTCTGACGTGTCAAAGCAATCACACTCCAATATACCACACCCACACTATTACTCAAATGGAAGGAGAAATACGAAATGTGACGTAATTTGTAAATTGAATGGAATGTTTTGTCATGTCCCGAAAAGAACCCGTATTAGATCGACGCATTGTGTTGTACACAATCACAAGACGAATGCCAGCCCACATCCCAAGCCACGTTCCTAAAGTACAATAACTAATGCAAAGTACACAAAATCACGTTCGAACTCTTTGAGAAGTTTTATGTCAAAATATCTTTCCCTTTGGAGAACGAGTTCCAATGGCAGTCGTATATTTTCACTATATAGTCGCGTCTAGATTAGAATGTAGGTGTTTCGTAAATGATTGCCAATGACGCTTAGTTCCCCAGACAGCCCTGCGGCCTGGCTTTATTTACAACGATAGCGAGCGACATCCCTCGAGGACGTAGGACGAGGCCACATCAGGACACCGCATGGAGTTATTACGAGTTATACTCCTGCAGGACACGCGCCTTGAATCCAGGAGGAGCGCTAATCCTTAATAACGGTGCGCCTGCATTGGGAGTCTACGTTCAAAACAATCTTAGGATCGATAAGAAAAGAAAATAAGATTAGTCCTACGTTTGCAGTGGGTTATCATAATCACTTTATTTCCAAGATGATTCAACAAAATTGCATTGGTCGATTTTGTTCAAGCAATGATGGCATTGAATGTTTTGAGACGGACATCATAATATTGCGATCACGAGACGATATCTAAGCAAAATTATTCCAAATCTAATCACACACACTCGTCAAGCATGCCTTTATTTCAAAACGAAGAATTAGCAGAACAGGCGATTGATGTTTTAATAATTTATTGGACATACATTTGTTCCTTTTAAATTGAAAAAATGTATATTATTAGAGTACTCATTAGTCATCTTCGGCAGGCAGTCCGATTGACAGTGTTTTGTAGGTTTATATCGGTTATTGTAAGAGATTATTGTCTTTGAGACTGTCGCAGAGAACTGATTAGTACTCAAATACTGCTTTCAATTTTAGAATTGGTTTCAATAAAAAGAAACCACAAAGCTATATATTGAATAATTGAAATACTAGATTGCGCATATATACATAGTAACACACAAAACAGTCTGACAGAGCATAACGATCCCCAGTAAGAACACAGATATACTTAGGTACACCGATACATTATCTCGATCGCTTTCAAAATAATTATACCATATTTAGGTTAATTAAAAAGCTTTTGGAAAAGTCATACCTTATAGTTTTGAATGTGGTGCTTCGAAAGCGGTATAATGCTTACTAAAAGTATATTGCAAAGAAAAAGAGAAAACACTGATGAGCTAAGTTTTTAACACCCTGCATATTAAATCTCCTTCTCTGGCTTCCTTGCACTTCAGCTTCTCAGTTTCGTTCAAACAGGATTTGTGTCACCATAAGCAGGGATTGATGGGCAGGGCACGTGCAGGTAAAATATTAACAATAGAAGACTACGTTACATATATGTATTCTACGTCAAAAACCGCAGACAATGTTTCATTTTTTAATTATATCTCTAGATTGCAACACAAAATCGAAAATATGAGTCAACAGCGCACTTGCGTGTTTTGGCAAGCCCTACAAATGGAATGAAATAGTATAACCATTTGCGTCGTTATTTTGATTATTAAATCGATAACTAGTAATAACATTAATTCAAAATAAAAACCATACTGATTATAATGTAAGACACAATAATAATAATAATAATAATAATAATAATAATAATAATAATAATAATAATAATATTATTTATTAATTTTATATAAATTAAATAAATTTATTATATTTATATAAATTTATTATATTTATATACATTTATTATAAATTAATAATATTAATATTAATATTATTAATAATAGTAATAATTATATTAAAGATGACGACAAGATAATCTGTGAATGGTTAAAAATACCGCCATGCAATCGCAATCTCAACTACACTGGAACAATAGGCGTGAAAAAAGCAGTAAAGCAATGTAAGATTGTTAAATGTAGCAATGCAAGACGAAGACTGTTGATACTGTTGGGCACTGCTCCAAGTCCACGAAGTGTCATTAAAAGACCGTCGGTCAACACAAAATGCAAATGGACACATTAAACTGTATTGCGGTAATATAATAGTTATAGCCCGTAAACATTATGCACGCACGAGGGAGCGTAGCGTATATATAAGCATAAACATTGCGGGCATAAATCAACGCACATTCGTATTCACTTATGCGCGTTAGCCAACGTACGAGATGTTAATATATACGGCACACAACTGACTTTCAGTTGCAGCTTTGATTGTATTCAAAACTCAATAAGTTTACTTCTTTTTACGGGCGCTTACGATCCATCCTTGTATCGCACCTTGGCATGCCAAGGTAGCCACGTTGGGGGGGGGGGGGGAGACTGGCTCCCCGATAAGACAAAGGTAAAAGTTGTGACCCGTTGTTTGTAATATTATTTGGGAAACTCTTTTTATAAAAGGAGGCAAAAACATAGTCAAATATTCCTACATAACTGATATCAGTCGATTTGTAATTGAAGAGAAAGTTAGTGAAAAACAACTAATATATGTGTACTCAAAATCGAAACTGGAATACGAAATTTGAATATTAGACAAATTGAAAGCCGAGAAAAATATAAACGTATATATACATTTACGTCATAGGTTCACAAACAGAAGACTCACTCATTCGTTTGGTGTTTTATGTTACAGGGAGAAGCACAGGTGAGGTCGGTCAGGCTGCATAAACCTGGGGCGGTGAGGAGAGTTGCCACCAATAAGGCAAACCAAACGTCTGCCCCATTTCCCAAAATTCAAATGAGCCATCTCTTTTGAAACATTTTGAATGCGGGTCGAAAGCAGAAAGGTATCAATTTGGAAGCACTGTTCTAGTACGGCTTCATTAGATATTTTGTTTCATTTTCCTATTGTTCTTTTAATTAGGAAATGTGCTCCATTATCAGGGCATACGGCGAGTGTTCTAATTACCCCATCTTCTACAGTAAATCCGCATTTCTTTAACTTCCTGTCTATATAGTGCTTCACTTCTGCTCGGCGCAATATTAAAATATAATGGGCAAGGTTTTTAGCCATCGCCATGGTGATGTGGGAACGACAATTTGTGGACTAGTGAGAGTCTGCTATTCTCTAAACGAATACGAGAACAGTAAGTCTTACCTAGTGGTGAAATACGCAGCCGTGAATGCGAGCTGGAGGTGATATATTCGAGGATATGAGCGAGCTACTCCGCATCACCAGACATAAAGAAGGGGTTGCTAAAGCTATAAAGTAAAATAACGGCGCGGAACAGGAACGCTACGTGAAAGTATTAATGAAAGAATATGGAAAAGACGCGAAAGAAGCGGTAAATGAATGAGCAAAGACGAAGAAATGAATTCAATATGACGGGCACCAACTGAGTGGGAACAAAAGTGGAGATATGCCCGTTGACGCCAAGGTGTATAAAAAGAATGAAACATTATTGCTCGTGCAATGCCCGACGGCATCGTACACCATTAGGGACAGAAGAAAAAGCTTCGACTTGTTCTGTGGTAAGAAGTTGCTATTCGTGAGGAGAGCTAATCAAACTGCGAAGACGGCTGAAGTTACTCTATGCTGCTAATTGAGGAACCCGAACACACATGCAACTTCTATAAGCTTTGCTGCAACAAACACACTTTTTAACTATCACTAATTAATACAAATTACTGCAGTACGTCGTTTTTATAAGCGATTGGTGCCGTGTTTAAACGGCAATTTCGGTTTTGCGGCATGTTCGACATACGACGAATCTTTGGGAAATGGCAACATTCAACACTATAGTAAGCATATCTTGACGAGTTAGAAGGAAGTCCGCCGTCTTTTACCCCCCGAAATAGAACCCTCTATGCTGCACAATAAGGAATTTTAAAGCAAGAAGAATTGTACGTGTGAGTTGGTAAACAATATGCGATGCGTTTTCATGTCATACGCCTAAACAGAAGGCATATCAAGGCACATAACAGTAAAATATTTCAAATTTACTACAAAGAAATACGAAAACTATTGGGCTGTTACGCAGAAGTATATTATGTTGGGTCAAAAATCTTCATCTACAAGGTTTCGTCTCAAATTAAAGTCAAATATGTACAAAAAGTCGTATTTTTATCCTTTATCCGCAGTTTATCCTTATTCAAAGAAAACAGTATTTTTCAGATCTATATTGATTTGTTTTTAACGCAGACAAAGTTGTTCAGGCGAAGTGTAACAGGCGTTTGGAGCCCTAACGGTGTACTGGGAGTGGGAGCATATAATAGAAGTATATACTGTCAGTACAGTACAAGGTGGTTAGTGCTTCAAACAACTGCCATTCTCCTCCAGTAAATCTGAACACAGTAACCAAGCGTACGATCAAAAACGTCCTTTGTCTTATCAGCGTCAATTATACAAACATGTTTTAAACGCGAAACCCGCGGATAGAAAATCTTATCGAACTGGTAATACAATTTTAATAAGTTACATAGTTCGGAATTACAATAAAATAAACGTTCTTGCTGGCTTTTTGTTTGTTTTGTATTGCATGAATATTCCAATGAACGTTTGAAACCCATCCCACGGGGTTCGATGTTGTTCTTTTGCGTTTCCGCACGCGTCCCCACTAAAAACAAAATGTTGACTGCTATTCTGTCAACACATTTCGCGCAGTGAAAAGCAATTCTCAATAACGAAATGTTCATTTCCGGCAGATGTCAGCGCAGGGTACCGAGTTAACTATCGATTTATTTGTCGTTTCGATTGTCGAATGTTGTTGTTGCATCAATTTGTCCAACAGGTTATTGACTGTACTGGCCAACTTTGTAATAATAAACTCGAGTGGCACAAGAAAGGCAAAGACGACTGACAGAAAATGTGGCGACACCGGGATTATGTTACAGGATGTCAATTTTAATACAACACACTTCCAGCTTTCCCGAGTTTCGTTTATTTTTGCGGTTGTCACAGGTTTTGGTGTTTTTAAGGGGGGACGTTGCCTAATTCACCTTATTACAAACATGGAAACATCAAAGCTTCTGGCAGATGAAATTAAGGGGCGAATTTTGTTTGTAATGTATACTATACTCATTATGCTAACAAGGAGAAAGGGGTTTATTTCTGTACATCAGCTAACTCATATTTTTTTCTTTTCGTAGCGTTCTTCTTTTTTGGTATTGTCAAATTTCTTTCAAATTCATTAAAAATAGGCCTTATCTGACAACCCAGTTCGTGCAAGATAAAATAAAATAATACACTAACCTGACTCACGTGGAATACGGTTATTATTATGAATGTAGAATATTTTCAGATATGGAAACATGGGTTATAAAATTAATTATTAAAAATTGCTGAGAATTATCAATGATTGATTAAAAAATTGTCAACAAATCACAGCACATTAATATTATTTTGTTAGTATCTTTTCTTAGAGTTATCGAGCTACAGTCATGTTCAAAATAATTACTTCGCGTACATAGTTCAAAGACGATAATGGGAAATACATAACACTGACCCACCCCCTATAGTAGCTACCCAATTATTTGGCGCTAAACATGTCATTAATTCACACAGCACAAGACACAAACACGTTTGAACGTGTCATTATAAAGCTTCCTAGGTGGTGTACGCGAATTTTTAAGAAAAGTATGTATCAAAAATCTAATTAAAGTTGTGAAGGCTAAATGTGAAAGTGAAATTGAGTGACACTATTTATTATCCCTAGAATACGTTTAATCCAAAACCTGAATATAAAAGAAAAAATACAAAATTCGGGAACTTAGTTATCGTCTATTACCGAGAGCTGAATACTTGTTTTACAAATACACATTTCCGGGTATCAGAAGCAGTGACGCACGGGCTTGCTGGCAGGGGGCGAAGTTATTAGACAGAACTTGAGCAGGGGGTACCAGACCCCCCTCCAGGGCTCATCGCACGGAGTAATGAGAAAACAAAATTACCCGTTTTAAAAGGCGCCCTTAGAGGTCGCAGCTACTTCGTCGGAATGAGGTTGGAATTCATAGTCAGCCCCTACACCTAGGGGCGCCCATTGTTACCAAGGTAACAGTTGTTTGCATGTTATTTCCCATAAACAAAACAAATCCATAGCAACAATGGGTGCCCCTAGGTGTAGGGGCCGACTATGAATTCCAACCTGAGTCACGTTCCTGGGGGCAATGAAACTGTAGTTATAAACCCACTCCGCAATGGGAGCAAGATCCGTAAATCCCCTGCCGAGCACTCGTCCAACTCCCAAGTCTCAAGTCTGATTGTCATAATTTAAAAAACCACATTACTTATTCAGATTGGCTAATTATTCGGTAAATCAAATTAATTGGTCTGGCAAAAAGCAAATTCTCGTCAAAAAGACACAATAAATTGAAACAATTATTATTATTGTATAATATTATATGATATCCATAATTAATCAATTTAAAAACGACGCAGTTTAATTATAAACCACTAAAATACTGGAATAATTATAATTATTGTTACATTATACACATATTTTCAAATAATTTATAAATTACCGTGTTTAATAAACAATAATACACTTGTTTTATCCTGGATTCAAAAAAAGCAATTTAGGTATACCTACAAAATGAACAGTTTGGTAACTATCTACGTGTATACTATCCACGCGGGTGGATAGCGAGGTGCGTTGCACGCGTTGTACGCGTTCTACGCGCGCGTTGAGGGGTGCGGTTGCAGGCGCCAAGGCGAAAGAACGTGCGGTACTATACACGCAACGCGACGCACGCCATCTACTCGTTACTAAAGTCACTAATAACTCACAGCCTTAGAAAAACATCACGGCCCTCTTACTTTAAGTTCATCTCGAGCACCATCCTTGTCCATCATAGCACGTGATTTGACCATATTTGACCATTATTAGATTAGACCATGATTTGACGGCTCCGTATGTTAAGTGCGTATGTAGAAACAAGTTGCATTTAAATTTTTCGCGGCAGAACAAGAATTAGCTGATACACAACATGCAAAGGAAAATTGAAAATGTGACAGTTACTAATAAGTGGGATGGCTGGTAACTTGCAGAAAAGTTAATTATTTCTGATGTAATTTCCCCGACGAATGGTTCATTGCAGTTTAACATGCACGCCAACAAACGACTGTATGGATAATGCACTTTCATGTAATAGTATGCATAACACAACATGTCGTTAGCATATCCAGGTAAAAGAACGATATGCATCAACATCTTTATTCATTTTATTATTAGTTTGCATAACTGATATTGTACTGAGATTTAATAGCTAATTTGGTATAATATTATGCTAACCAAACAATAGCCTACCTTAATGTTATGAAATGGTATTATATGGAAACATTTGTGATCAACATCTCATTTGTTAATTGTTATTATAGTGGCCGGCAACTGCAAAAGGATATAGGTTGTATAGTAAGGGATTCGCTATAAATCCGCACTCATTTCATTTCCCATACTTCATTAATCATTACTAGTCAATAGCACAATTCAAACATACGAACTAACAAGATGTTACAGCAAGAAAAAAAATCATATTTAGAGTCTACCCACTCAGTAACAAGACTGATTTTCAGTGGATGACTTTTAAAGAATTAATAGAGCTCAATCGATAGGAATAACATGCACAGTAGGCGTACAGTAATCACAATGTTACCCACAATACAATGCACTTATTCGTATCTGGAATGACTACAGAGTGATGGTTATGATGATGACGTGTAGCATGTGGAACTACGTCAGCCATGTGGCCGGCGTCGTTTCTCTTCACAACCGACTCCCAAAGAGTTGATTAATCTACTGAATACAACCAACACATGCCCAGGTTGTGGCTATTTCAGGCGAGGTTTATCTGGGTAAAGGGTTGCCCCTAGTTGATTAGATATGTCTGCAAAGTGGAAGTTGGCCAGGAATACATTTATCATATTCGAACCACTGAATTAGTACGGACTAAAACAAGTTAGCTCAATAGCCGATACGATCGCGTTTACAACCAATAAACAGCAGTCGGTTCTCAGCGCATTATACCTAGAAATGATTCTGCGTTGAGCTCGCTAGCTCGGCGACGACCGGTGCACGGTTTAGTAGCAGTGCGTATGTTAGCAGGTTGTCTAGTCTAGACAGTGATTAGATTTATGGCTTTTATATTCTCGCATGTCTTTTTTTTTAAACTCCAGTTCATCATAGTTCGCTTATCTTCCGCGTCGTCTCGATTAGCGCCACCCTATGAAAATGAGACGTCATCAATCAAAGATGGATGACGCGACATGACAAACGACAATCTTCTGTAATCACCGAACAAGTCTTTGTTGGTTTTGTCTCGTGTGTCGGGTATAATATTCCTGCATTTCAGGGCTACCTTTATTCTGAAAACGCTTTTTATATAAATTGAGTTTACTCCGTCGTTTAGAATTTTCTGACGCTCTCATGTACCGTGATCGTAGAGGGGAGAAGTTTTACTTTACGGTTGATCGAGTAGCATTGGTTGAATGCGTTAATGAAAATAACAAATCAAACAAGAGGCTGGAAGGTTTCCAACCTGGAAACGTCTCCATTGCGAACACCAGCAACTTGAGCTCGTTTCTCTTAATATACCGAATGTTATGACATGTGCATTTCTTGCCGATGAACACGCAATAAAGTTTGCGCCGTACCACCTTTCGGTAGGTTTCAAAAACGAATATTCGAAGGAGTTGACGCTTTTCACATATTTCATTATGACAAAAATATATCATTTGTGTATTTCAAAGAATGTGTGTTATTTATTTACATGCTCATTTCAAAACTAAGTATATAAAGTATGTGAAGGCAAGAAAATAAAATGTTGTATTATTATTAGTTCAAGTTTTAGATTTTTGCGGATTATAGAAAAATAAACAAGCCAGACTGTTGAAAGAACACTTCACATGCAAAGACGAAGTAACATATCGGTGACATGCTATGGATAATGTAAGTTTGCCCTCACCACGCAACGTAACTTATAACCCGTCAAAGTAATTTAATATCTTCAATTTTTATTTGACACAGTATTATACATAGTATGTTGAACGTGAAGCTCTATTGCATTCAAACAAATTCTGTATGTATGGCATATGCGAAGTAAGCAAACAAAGGGTGAGTGAGAGCACTTGTTATCACTAGCAACTCTTCTGCCCTCGCTATTTATGCGATATCGTTAGACCTACCTACTGCTTAAAATTTTTTATCAATGTTTACCATTGATTAGAAAATAAAATTGAGCCAAACAATAATAGGTGAGTGCATGGGAAATATTTTTTTAGAGTAAATACATCTCTCTCCTACACTTGATTTATACTAATGTAGGCGAACGTACTTCGAAGTGTAACTGGATATTTACACAAAGTGATGGGGAAAAAATTATACCCAGACGATTGAAAGGGCGGAACACTTGAAATTAATTCATTTTTTCACAGCATGTCGAAGCGTCATCAAATTACCTGTCACTCTCCTCCCATGTTTTGACGGGCCGCAGCCCTGCACAGAAAATAAAAATAAAATCGAGCTCTAGTTCCGAGCTATAGTTCACAACCTGCCATAAATAAATTAATGAACATTTAATGCCCGCCCACTAAAGAACTACGATTGATTTTGAAGGCTGACATTACAGAATAAATTACCAGATTAATAGTGATGCTGCCGTCATAGGGTTATTGTGTGCATCAATTTTAGTTCCGCATTTAGTAGTTTTATATCATCTCGAGAATGAAAGGAAACCTGTGGAAAAAGATTCTTTTTTTGGCAGCAATGTATGATTAGCAAAACTTTTACTGTCATGCAATTTTGTAATGAGAAAGTCTTAAAAATTTCGGATAATTAAAGAAAAGATAATAGCTCGAAATTAACCGCAGAATTTTTTTCCGCAGCGTCATCTTGATGTTAGAACGCAGACCATGTGCGCAATTAGGGATGAGGCGGGGTAAACATAGAACGAAGGGCGGAAATTGCCTCTTGAAAGACACTTTCAACTTGATGGAGAGGCACAACATTAATACAAGAATTGTACGATAAAATAATAACTGCAACACTCAGGAAAACACGAGTCCGATAATAGAGTATTATAGCCTACATTAAATTTCCCATGGAATACAATATTTAACGGCGTGCTAATTTCAGCTGGCATGCAACAGTTTAAGTAGTCACTTAAAAAATTAGCATTGGTGGCACGTACAGCGAATGACAAACAATTTGTGAAAACTAATGAACAAAAACGAGGCACGAACAGGAAAGCTGTTTTCCGGGAGAATTTCAACCGGAAACGAAGAATATTTCCCGTCCCGTTTTTCATATCAATGAACGGAACGGACGACGATAGCGGAAGTGGGGGTTGTGTTTCACATCGTGATTTGTTGATGCATATTGTTTGTTCATCGAACCCCTGCAGTCGAATATGTTATTGATACGGGTTATTGGTTGATTTTATGAGAGTCTTCCCTTGTTTGGATGATATACAGATCGCAACGTTGTTCAAATAACAAACGCCACCACAGAGTTTCAAGTGCAGTATTACAAGTGTATTTAATCCACAAGTACATCATCAAATACGAACTATAATTGAAAATAGCGATGCAAATTTACTAGATACGTGTACAGGAATTTTAAACTGCTTTTAATATACGTAATTGCGGTAGGGATCAAGTGAAATGTAACTGTATTCCACGAATGACGTCGGGACAGTGTAGATTTTCCTAGCGTATTTCGACGATCAGCCACAAGGATTTACTCCAGGATAGATACATCTAAGAAAAACTGTCCTACAAACCTTAATGTACTTGAGTTACGTTGACAGACTTGTCTGCCATTCTCCACACACGAGCTCCGAGCACTATACCATCCAGCCGTGTTGTCATTTTGTCTTATTGCAAGAATAAGTCACTGTTCACTAACGGTTTATTGTTTTGAGATCGTTCATCGTTTATTTGTTGTGCATATTTGTTTGTTTACTTTGCTAATGTACGTATGTCGTATACACAGCTAGTGTACCGTAATACATCCTGCCAAGGTATATACTTGACATAGCCATATCTACAAATTAAGAGACTTCTCGCGAAATATGGTAATCATACTTCCCGGTCTTCTTTTATCATTGTCAAGGGTAAAAAAAACGAAAACAAAATTAGAAATACTTTCTCTCATATTCAAAACGTATGCATTACAATTACCCATACTTCCACGCGACCGTAAGTAAAATAATAAACCAAATTATACAATTATAATGTTATCTACTGCATTCTAGTTTTAAAGCCCTGAAAACGCTGATCCATTTGATTGGCCTGTGCTATACGATCCACTCACGAACAACCTTCCATCTTTCTGCCTGATCTGGCTTCGAACACACAGAATTGTGAATACGCAGCTGAATATCCTACTCCAACCGTATGGAAATAGAAATGTTAAAAGCATGGATATAACAAGATATACCCTAAGGAGAACCTCTTTACACAGCTTCTCAGGAGATATAATAATAAATCCAGAGCATCTGGTATTGTTAGCTACTGTCAATCAAAGCAAATAAGCGTGCCTTACGTTGCGCTCAATCTTGCTTGCCCCTCTCCAGATGATCGACGTGAGGCAACGAATGAGTAAGAAGCTTCTGCAAGCCATGAGAAACATGCCTGAAGAACGTCAGAAGAACGTCATGCATGTCATAAAGAACGTCAGCCGGCGTCATGCAACCGTCAAATCGAAAGACGCGACGCAATAAAATAATAATATAATTATTTATTGATGCTTTATTACACATTGTATAGGTGTATTTGTTTGCATTGCCACAGACAACTTATTTGTAGTATTGCCTTCCGTTACCGAATATGATATGAAATAAATAGCTAATATATGATATATAACTATCATTGTTACGGTATTTACCTAAGATTGAATACTACACGTGTAGTTCATTCAATTCATGTTCTCCAAATCATTGAAATTCATCATTGAAATTTCAAATCGAGATCACGAGATGATTCAATTCAATCAATTAAAAATTTCACAAACAGTAGATTTTAGAATGTGTCCATGAAGTAGACCTACGTTAGTTATAAAATAAGTTTTTATGTTTTCTAAGACAATGGCAGAGTATTTAGAGGCATCGTCAAAATTGACAGATAGCTAGCTGTCAATTTTGCCCCTACGAGTAAATGCTATTTGATGTCGATATATAGGCGGGTATATAACATCTCCCCGTTAATACATGGGATAATGGGATACGCGTGTAAGACAATGAGAACGTCTTCCTAAATAGAGTTAGAGGGAGCTGTGAGAACATGAATCATGGTTCAGGTAACTAAGATAACTCAAAAGCCATCTGCTGATATACTTAGCAACCATTATCGTATGTACGAAATGGGGACAGCGGTTTTACTTTGGCATTCGCTCTCCCTAATGTGATGTACACAATTCGTCTACCCGGAAATCAGAAGACCTGGGCCCGGATTCACAAGAGGTTCAAAGTTAGGCTGTTCTTAGAGTAAAGAACAAAAAAGACTCAGGGCGCTTGTGAATCCGGGCCCTGGTTTTGAATTCTAACATGTGTGGATTTTGTAGTAGTGACAGTTTCTATAAAAACCATCAAAACTGGTACAGCGCGATAAGAAACTAACCCGTACCAGGGTGAATAAAAGTAGAATATAAAAAACTCGATGCTGTCATACTTTTTCTGTTTTATTTTAGTTCGTGGAAACTCTGATTTAGAATCGACTGGCGACCATTTTAAATCTTAGTTACAGAATTCTTCGATAGGGAAAAAGGTCGAGTATTGTCTTAAACCTGCACCCCATCTGTCTTTATCTACACCGAAAACAAATGTATTAAGTACCGAGACCACTCACATTTTCCCTATTCTTTGCCAGCGAAAGACATTTCTCTTGACAATGTTTTTAGGTTATAAAATAAACCGCCATATAAGTCAAATCTAGTGTACTTCTTTGCGCATTATCCTGACAACTCCCGCCATTCTCAAGAGCTACGGAAGTTGGACAAACGATGACCTAGTTAGGTAATCCTGACCGACTTTCCAGAGAAACCAACAGTTCATCCTAAGATGGTAAGAAAATGTATAAAATCCAACCGAATGATGGAGTACGTAGTTCATTGATGCTGATGTTCAATTCTCCAGGAGCGAAAACAAACTATGAGAAAACAGGAGCCATGGTTTCGTTGACGCAAAGGTACCGCGTTTTGAAGCGTTGTTTTGACCGATCAGAAAACGAGAAACAGATGTTATTAAATTGAACTTGATCCACAGCATTATGTGACTAAACCAATGACAGTATAATGCATACTTCGGTGAAGATGAACACAGAAGACATGACGAGTAACCCCACAACACATCACGTTTCACATTATTTGGTAAACGTTTTATTCGAACACAGTCAGTTAAAATTGGCATTTGAAACGTTCTGATTTCATTATTCCCCGTGACCATTCCAGTTCGGACTGTTTTAGAAATCACTGCCATTACATATACCTCCTTCTCCGTTCGCGTATTTTACTACACTTATGTTTTAAGGCTTCATTTATAGAGAGTTCAGTGCGAACATATGGATTGGCTTCACTCACTGCATCAAGTGCAGGTAATCCCTATAAATCAATTTCCCCGACAAACGAATTGATTTAAATTTCTTAATATGGATATTTCAATACTTTAACAATATTATAGTAGTAAAGTAAAATAGTAAAATAACTTGGTACTGAGAGATAGTTTTCCTTGCTCACGATAACCAGGGAGTTGACACCTGTAGACAATAGCATCAATTTCCTCCAAAGTTCCCTTCAGTATTATCTATTCTTGGTTGCATTCCCAACATCTTCGTTAAGACTAATTATACTGGGTTCTAGCCTGTTGCTCATAGAGAAACTGTAACTTGTATTGAATAAACACCGACGTAGCTAAATATTCATTGAATCACCTCGGTGATGCGGCCACAAGGCAAAGCATCATTCCTCTCCAGGCAAAAGGAGTAATTCGGACACCTCTGGATAACCAACTTCACATGTCAGACTGTCATTGGTTGTCTGGTGGTAAGATCCAAGCCAAGTGTGCATGGCTTGCTCCGATATACGATCTGTCTCGAACTCGAAGTCAATTATTCATTTCTGCTTCCAGTAGACAATAAATAATACACATTTGCGCATGTAACGCCATAAACAGAGCAATTTCCTCTGCCGCGGCAAGCATTAAAATGAGAATTGGACTTCAGAGTTAAAAAAAAAACGTAACACTTTTCGCCACCTGTTGCCTTGTACACCAAATTACTTGAAAACAGACCCGTTGGGAATGAATCACGTTTAGTTGTTTAAGAATAACTTTCAAAATAGGACATGATCACATTTGTTCCTGGAAAGTCAGCCCTTTCCATTTCACTATATTGCCGCAGTCTATTTTAATCCATCTAGACGCGGTATCTCCCCCTCCATCCGAATGTGTCATTTCGGCCGCAGCAGTGGACACGAAGAAGCATGTTTATGCCACAACACAACAGACAGAACCGAGCTTTGCGTCTGGCACGGCCACGTACAACATCACTACGGAGTTAAAACATCCACTAAGTGCAAAGAGCAAAAAGATATTGTGTTACTAGAGTTAATGTGTTTTGGTGTAATGGCATCGACTCGGACAGAAAGCGCGCATCCCGGCGGGAACAAAGGGAACCAGGAAACACTGAGCATACTTATTATCATGATTCAAATAAAAGCAAAGCGCCCTTACAAACAACAGCAACTACAACTGCGTGTGTAAGTCCATGTCATTAAGCAAAAAACACCGTTACTTTTATTGTATTTGTTAATTATACAAAATTCTCAATACATCTCTTCTCGTCACACTGAGGTGCCTAACCATACAAATAAAAATAATTATAACATGATTAAAAAAAAACTTTATCACTGAGACAGTGAGACTCAGTGACAGTGAGACTTTACAAGAAACTTTTTGTAATTTTTACGTATGTTTAATTTTATAGTTATTTTATTATTTGTTCACATATTATTGAAATCGTTCTACAAGGTTGTTATTTTTATAACTAGTCCTCAACTACTTTAATATAGGTTGTCAGTCACCGATTGCATTTGAACCTACGATACCATCTGAAAAAAAAACCTTTCATGTACATGTTTTGTCTAGATAAAGAATGATTGGGAATTCGAATAAATAAATAATACATACCATTTTCAAAATTTATTTTAGTCATTTCTATCCAATATCGAATACAAATTCGAAATAACATTATTTGCTTTAATGATTTCCTGATAGTCTTTATTGTGCACGTGAATTGTTCAAGACAAAGAATAAAGCGAGATATCTCACAGGACGAACAAGATAGATGAGAGCCGTGAAGGGATTTATTATCAAAAACAAATCGAAAAACCTGGACAGCAAACTGACTATCGATGCCGTGAAAAAAGTAATAAAATCTCACATTTATAAACTGAACTTTCTAAACTAAATTATAACTGTTTCCCAGTTGCATCTTCAATCGAATGTAATGATAAAAAAAAAGTTAACACACATTATTGTAAACGAGCCTGTACAAACAAGCATTGTAGTTCGTATTATCTTATTATATTGGTACTTCTATTTGTTCAATATAATACAGAAACTATCAGGTAAACTTAACACGCTGCACGGAACAACACAGAAGACACATATGAGTTTGTATTCACTTTTATAGAGCAATCAAAGTGTCACACATATGGGTAGTATAAACTTTAATACAGGATGCTGCTTATTGTGCTACTCGTAGCGTAGGTTGATGTCATCTAGCCCAGAAGAAATTTTAATAAAGAGATAGTCATATATTTTCGTACTTAAGCTTTCACAACCAGAAATAAATAAACTATTATATTAGCTGGTGATTTTGCTTCATACGTTGAAATTACTTGCAATCCTTGACGTTAATATATTTAAGTAATGTATTTCCCAAAGTGTTAAATTGTTTTATATTTATTTACTTATTTTTAAACGTAATCTAAAGTGTGTAGTTATATACAGACAACAACCTAATGCATCTTAATTTTCTTTACTAGTGCGAAGCGTAAATCTTCTAAAATGTAAGCACTGTCATGTAAGGACAATATAAATCAAAATGGCTGTCTCTTTAATTTATGGCAAAGACATAATTTGGATTTCACGAAAGCTCAGAACGATGAGAACAAAACGCAGTTCTTGGAATATTAGTTTTTGTCACTTTTGTGTAGACGTCGTAAAAAAAAAAACTCGAGACGTGGAAAATTGAGCCCGCATTTACACGAAACACGACGCAACCGCTGGTGCTGGCTTGAAAGAGCAGATGCTCGCGACACTTGTTACGAATAAGTAATAACTCAAGTCATCAGGAAGGAGAGAGGCACATTAGTGGGCTATCTCGAGACTACAACTGTAGGATTCGGTGTCCGCGTTCCTTATCCATAAAACATGATGGTAACAATTCGTGTTTCTAAGTTTAACATACCTCTTCCTGCTCAATACTATCTCAAAATTGGTTATTCAGTTCAGAAAAATACTTAAATCTATCCTTATGGTTCTAGGCCCGGATTCACAAGGGGTCCTAAGTCTTTTTCTGGTCTTATCGCTAAGACTGACCTAACTTGGAATCTCTTACAAAACCAGACCCAGGTCACATGGAGAAGTTACTAATTCCTAGTGGAACAATGACACAATGAACATTTTAATGTTTTAAAATCAGATATTTCCATGGTTTCACAAGAGGTTCAAGTTAGGCTGGTCTTCGAGATAAGACAAAAAAAGACTTGTGAATCGTGCCCTGGTGTAAATATTTACGGTGATTTTAAAACCACCATAGAAAGAGAGCTCATAACAAAATATGGTTTAATATCCCCCAACCTATAATCAGTTGTTGTTATTGAGTGACTCGACAATAACAACAACTGATTATAGGTTGGAGGATATTAAACAAAATATGGTTTAATATCCCCCAACCTATAATCAGTTGTTGTTATTGAGTGACTCGACAATAACAACAACTGATTATAGGTTGGGGGATATTAAACAAAATATGGTTTAATATCCCCCAACCTATAATCAGTTGTTGTTATTGAGTGACTCGACAATAAATACACATTTAATTAATTCTGTTATAAAACTGATTTACAAAAGGACAATCATATGTTATGACAGTTGGATGGGAACCCAGACCACGAGTATAGGTGTAGTAGTACACTGTTGCCGTATCGCTCTTAAGGCAGCACTTGTGCACTTACTCGCTCCCCCTGACAATGAAGTGTGAACTTACCACTAGAGGATTGCCGACAATTCTCCCATAGATCTTAAGCCATGCATCATGATCGGGAATATCTCTTACCTGTGAACAGAAACACAAATCGGTTAGTATATGTTGTCATTAAGTTGTAATTAACATAACCACACATTACATATAATGATTTTTAAATATCGTAATAGTTAACTCGCCTTATGTGTCTACGAGAGATGATAGAAGGTATACGTTTACACTATATCGGCTTTATACATTCGATATCGATTTTATCGGCAAGATTTTCTAACAAATATAAATAATTTCCTTCCCACAAGCAGACTTTCTACACAGCACAATATACAGCGCATTGCAACGTTAATATACGTACTTTGTTAAGTGTTTCCTGAAAAAGTAATTTTGCAGCATCAAAAGAGATCCGTAAGAAATAATAGAGACTTTTTTAATTAACTTCTCTTTCTTCTGTTCTCTTCACACTTAATAATTTTGGGTGTCCTTGTGATTTCGAATAACAGAGTTTATTTTAGTGCTCAACACAGCTTAAAAGCTTGAGAATTTGAGGCATTTTATTCGTTTCTTTCAAATGATATACAATATCAAAATGTTTGAATTATTTGGGGAGAGATATTATCAATGCAACATTGATTGCAGTTTGCACCAAATTATACACAATACAATAATTTTATAAAAATGTAATACTTTTGAATTATTTTTTGAGAATATCTTCAGATCTTGATAATATCGTGCCCAGCAACATTCCAAAACTTTGATATTGAATCTTGTTAAAGAAAAACATGAATTTCTCACTCTCACGCCTTTAAAGTTATTTGTATGAAACACCCTTAAATCAATACCTCGCTAGTTGAGTTCAGTTCACACTTACGAATCAAAATGTTTCAACCTGATGTTGACTATAGACTGAATACACTCGGTGAAGTCAGCACGATGGGCCGACAATAGAGTGGGACACTGTACGACGTCAGCATTGTAAACAACAAGTAAGATAGACAATAGCTCATAGCGTAGCATTGTTCACTGGGGTTTAGAGGATGGGTGCACATTTCCTTCCTTCAACCTTGAACCTGTACTGTCCCTTTTCGTATTTATTTACGTAAAATACTACATTTCTATTTCTATATATGCTATAATTATAACTCGCGTTTTTCAAGAGCTTTTCGAACCATAGATTTGATTTGTTGCCACGAGGTGTATTTTTAGACGTATAGGTGAACGCCTGAAGGAGCCATTCCACGTTTACCTTAAACGCGTCAACCTTGGCCAAACTTAAGTTGACCACTTTAAAAATGGCGACAAACGCATCGGAAAATAGTTGTAATTTCAAATGTACGCGATGCTGTAAATATATGTGTTATATTTGCCATCTTAAAAAACAGACAATAAGACTCTTCTTTTTCCAATTGAAGGAACGTATTCCAAATCAATTTCATTGAGAAATAAGTAAATAAATAAATACATACGCATTCCAATAAAGAAATAAGTTTGATGGCGTGTTTAAATATGGACATGTGTAAACGTGTCCGTTCCCCCCTTAAACACTATTCAAAACAAGTATAAATAAAATAAAATATGGTAGACAGCCAAACGCGGCCGAAAGATATCAATAATGAAAGATCTACTACGGCAAAACGTTTTTGTAATAACCACTTATTCCATCAAAATGAAACAATCTCGCTCACACAACTGTGCAGTGTTTGAGTAATGAAACAAATATTATGAAAAGCTTCCATCTCATCACTTCCATTTAATGAAATGGTTCGTTTTGCACCGCAATGTGGGCGGGTCCCCGCTCGTAGCGAGGTAATGCTCAACACGA
This sequence comes from Isoperla grammatica, assembly GCA_945910005.1. Lineage (NCBI taxonomy): Eukaryota > Metazoa > Arthropoda > Insecta > Plecoptera > Perlodidae > Isoperla > Isoperla grammatica. The sequence continues at coordinate 8,527,330 of OX246737.1, forward strand.
ACCCGCTCAATGGCTTCGTTTTGCACCGCAATGTGGGCGGGTCCCCGGCTCGTAGAGAGGTAATGCTCAGCACGAACCCGCTCAATGGCTTCGTTTTGCACCGCAATGTGGGCGGGTCCCCGGCTCGTAGCGAGGTAATGCTCAACACGAACCCGCTCAATGGCTTCGTTTTGCACCGCAATGTGGGCGGGTCCCCGGCTCGTAGCGAGGTAATGCTCAACACGAACCCGCTCAATGGCTTCGTTTTGCACCGCAATGTGGGCGGGTCCCCGGCTCGTAGCGAGGTAATGCTCAACACGAACCCGCTCAATGGCTTCGTTTTGCACCGCAATGTGGGCGGGTCCCCGGCTCGTAGCGAGGTAATGCTCAACACGAACTACGCTCAATGGCTTCATCTAAAATAATCAAATAATGAATATGGTTAAAGTTGGCTAATGGCTCTTCCAGTTTGTTTTAAGCGCAAGAAGTTACAACTGTGACACCGAAATGATTTGCCAGAGAAAACTACGCCAATTGTAGAATTACATGAGCGGTAATGTTACTAAAAATATGATAGTAAAATGTAATTTATTTAAGCAAACTTTTACTACTCTAAAACCACATACAACCGTCGTATGTGGTTTTAGAGTAGTAAAAGTTGTCTGCTTAAATAACTTACATTTTACTATCATATTTTTACTAACATTATCGCCTATGTAACTCTACAATTATAATTGTAATTGTACGAGGTTGTATTACAACCTCGTTATAAAAGAATGTTGTCCGCAATGTTGTTGTGTGGACACTTCCCATTGGACAAACGATTTACTGCCTATATTCATCTCGTGATATTCCAACAGCCCCCCCCCCCCCCCCTCCCCAAATATATTCCCGGCAATACCATTGGCTACGATGTACGTTTAGGGTGCATGTTATGCGACAAGTTGACAAAAACTAACCACAAAAGTCTTCTCATCAAACATATATTGAAAACATATGTGTGACTAGCGCTCCTCGTGCGAAACAAAACAAACTCGTACTTGCAACAGAAAGAATGCCCTGAACGTTGAGACAAAGATATCGACGTAATCGATAACCAATCAAAATGGATATCTAAGCTGGATGAGTGAGTGACGCATCCATTTGCTTTGTCTGGCGGCGTAACAGGTACGGTTGTAATACCAGTGTACGAGTTATTTGAAACAATACGGTATTACGCCGTCATGAAAACCAATTCTAGTTGTGTGATATTAATAATTCCTACCTCAACTCAATACTAGTGTAGCGAGCGATCGGACAACAGTTTGCCAAACATACATAATATAAATAGAAAGATGTAGACTGTAGCATTCCAATACCATTGAGTTTGGTTCAATGCCAATACTCTATAATCTACAAAACAATATTTGTTCCAAAATAATAATATAATCCAAAGATAGTGTTAATTTGTTGATCGACAGTGAAGATCCCAAAAAGTGATGTATAATGAACCACGATCTACTTATACATGTATAAACAACGAAACACACACATTTATTAGCAAAGTAAACGTTAATACTGTAAACACTAAAAAATCAAGTCATCAACCGAAAACTTCAACTAAATTAAAATCATACCTCACACACCACACTACAACAAAGCTCTCGTAAAAGTGTATGCTGACTACATACATTGCATACATCTAGCTCAGGAAAGACTAAAGAGTAAATCAAAAACTTTCCAGCTCACTTCAGACGTAGCTAACCATCATATATCCCTGCCGGTCTCCTTTTTGGAGAGTACGCGAAAGTCTAACTTATCTAACAGGCTGGAATAGAAATCGAAACCAGTAAAATAGTGATCTTGTAAAGAAATGCAAGATAACTGACGTTACGCCTCGCCTCCAGAGTAAAGATACCCCAAACAGGACACAGGATATTCATCTGTATGAAATCATTTTAATCGGCTTCTGGTGCTCTCGTTCTACACTGACGGATTAGCTGTGAGCAGCTACTAGGGTTCCACTCTACTGACATATTGAAGCGTATTACGACCAAGTACAGTAAGCCTACATGCACAAAAGGGTTTCATCTCAAATTGTACGTTCAGTTCAAAGGAGGTTTTTTTTTTTAGAGCCATGTTACAGCAAACGGATTAAGTATGATTTGGACATTAGGGTGAACAAATAAGTCGTATGCTTACATCAGGTATTCTTATTGGCTGTGAATTATCAGAACAATTTCAGATTCACTGTATTCACGCTCGCTCAGCATTGCTAAATAATTTCTTATCACAATAACGGATGCAGTTCATTTAATTCTTCTTAAACCAGATACTTGTCGGTTCAATATTCTTCTTATTTATTCGCAGAAAGTGTGTTACATAATTGTGTATGTATGAGCGGGCACGTAGGCCTACTTATTAAAGCTTATATTCATTAAGTGTAGCTTAGAGAGCTGCATACTGATCTTCCGAGAGTTTTCGAACATACATATGTTTATAACACATTTGTAGCGTTGAACTCTGCCTGTATTTGAATAATACGGATGAGTCGTTGAAACAGATGTGTCGATCTTGTCCTGTCAATTAATGTCATCGGTCCTTGCTAGCTAAACGCTTGCGTTTAACTCCAGTGTACAGACACAAACACAAACACAACATGGACGGAAATTACAACATTCGGATTTCAGTCACATCATAGTTGACACTATATATACCAAATGTGACATTAATTAAAGCACTGTGCGGTCACGTATACAATGGATTAACTTTGAATAGATATTAATGGACCACCCTTAATGATACAGCCTGTTTTCCATTCAATTCCGACGGTGTCAGCAAGGGCCATCGCTTAAACGAAACACGTTACAAAACCATAGCTACTTTGTTCGATCCAAATGAATACAATATCTTGTTGGAAATCTGCTTTAATTAGTCGTCTATTCAACTGGCCGCCTGTCACGAGCAGAATAGCGAGCGATACCGTGCATGAATGTCATCTGTTTGCATGGACTCACTAAATCCTCTAAATGTGGCTTTATTAACATCACTTTAGTGTGAAGCACAAATGGAGCGGGAAATTGGTAGGCACAGAAGTAGGTATCTATTCTCCACCCGAATCATAAATGTCCGTAAATTGGATGCATTTGACAATAGGTGAAAATGATACAACTATTATCGCCCCCCGAACAGGGTACGGAACTGTTAGCGAGATGGGAAGCAGGAAATTGCCTGTGATAAATATCAATATTCCTGCTATATATATTTAGAGCACAGTTGAATAAACGTGCACGAAGTGTGATAATACTAATAATACACCGAACGGTTCTGTTTTTAGTCCGCGCACAAAAACGTGTCGACCTGATTTCATAACCGGATAGAGTTTAGGGTTCAAATCCATAATGTCCCCCCGCCTCGGCGCTGTACCGGGCGTTGCTCCATTGTTGCCACATTACTCATCAACCGACAACGTTTCGAGCCGCCTCGATGACTCAACTGTCCGAAACGTCGGCTGGTGCGGAAGACGCAAGCATCCGTGCATGCGAAGCACGAGCCGATTCGATTTCACAGAAGTTCTGGTAAATATTCTGACCATACTTCATTACTTTGCTGTCATTATAACGGGAAATTAAATGCGCACCAATTCAGCGATACAAACTATCGGGGAATGTAGTTTAGAAACTTTTCGGTGACGTTTCCGGGGCTCGGGGCCCGGGTATATTTCGAGTGCAACTGTGCACCACATTTATAGGTGTTTGTGCGCATACAAAAAAAAACAATGTAAAATTCCTGACACGATGTGATTAACATAGGTACTTCTTTTCTTCGTTTTCTCATTTCATGAAATTTGATAATTCTCTGTCTGATTGCAGGTTTTAATATTTGCTGGCTTCATGTTCGTAATGAGTTAAGATCGTATAATAGACCAGCATTCTTTCCCCGTTTTTTCCGTCTTTCTTTTCTTTTTCAATTTCCTCCTTACAACATGTATCTTTTGATCAAACTTATTTTTATTTGTTTTTATATCTTTCTGTATTCTGTCCAGTTGTGATTTAAAAAAATTATGTTTTTGTTTCGGTCTTTTCGTACTTGTGGATATTTCTGTAATGCCGACATAATATTTCATTTCTTTATTATGCCTTTATAAATTCAAATGTGTTTTCAATTTTGAATATTAAATATTCTATCTACAGTAGTTTTGTTTTTGTTGTGTTCTCTCAATCACTATTTTTGTATTAAGTGTTTTATTATTGCGTCATTGTATATTGTATACTTGTCTTCAAAGTCCTCCTTTTATATCAATTTCATAACTGAATATGATGATACATAACTAAACATATAAAAAAAAGCGAAACACAAAAACCAAGAATTTAAGCATCTGCGTTTTATTGCAACTTTTCCATATCGGATGTTTGAGAATGTTAGATACAAATACTTAATTGTTTTTGTCTCGTGACTTTTTATCTGTGTTGTAAAAATGAAAACCTTGCCAAAGTACAATCTTAAGATCATTGCCTTGAGTTGTTGTTTTCGCTTAATGTAGCTGATAAATTGATAAAGCATCAAGTATGATAAAACTCTTCCGGGCACGCAAACAAAACTTCATATAACCAGAAAATTACAGGTTCGTGGCTAGAAAAAGTTATCATCATGTTCAAAATTGTTAATACTAGTGGTTAACGAAAAAACAGGTACACGAAACAACAATTTGAGTTGTGCTACTGTAATTTGCCTTTATCAATAAACTTTTTGTTGGCCTAATTTGAAAAAGTCATGGAGCATAAACCGTCAAGTTGACGCTAACAAAGTATTGCCACAATAAGGCGTAAAACTCAATAGCTTGAAACGCATTCAATTGCTCAATCATGTGCGGAAATTACCAACAGCTATTTTCCCAATTAAAAGTTTTTGAATGAATAAATTATTCCTACGAGTATCTGCTATTCCTCGCAAATAATCTACACTTTATTTCTTTATTCAATGCGCATCCTGTTAAGATACAAACTGTTTTACTAGTGAAAACACTGACAACTTGTACAATATATAAGGGGAAAAAAAATAAAAAAAAAGAATTAATTTTACAAGAAACTCATTTTTCGATTGAAAATGTTTATACAAAAAACTTTGAAACCGAATTCAGTCCAAAGAGTTCTCAATGCGCCAGTTAGTGCTTCGTCAATAATTAGGCTCGTATTATAAAGGAAACAGTAGAACAGGTAAAATGTTATCTTATCAACTAGTTGGACTATGCACTGTTCCTTTTCAAGATTAAAACTAACGCAAAATTTCGAGCACTGATCAGCACTATTCAACGAGCTACCTAACGGGCTAACTAACAGTTAGTTGAGTTAGAACAGGCTAACTAATAGTTAGTTTGAGGTAGCCCGTTGAAGAGTACTGATCAGTGTTCGTATTATTGCGTTAATTTTAATCTTGACAAAGAAAAGTGCATTGTCCAACTAGCTGTTTTTAATAATTATGCTTGTGTTTGTCAGCGGTCACGTGGGTAAGAAGGCGCCTCCACGTGACGAGCCCGGGTCCCAAGTCACTCGGGGTATGTATCGATCCCCCCCCAACCTGTCGGCCCATATACACGCTCGGTCAACACGGCCCAACATCTCGGTAGTAACGCGATAACCCCACTGAGAGTCCTACAATGAGTTGACAACTTCGAGAAGAGTTTCTCATTCTAAGGAACGAGGCGCCAAAAATTAAACCTGGAAGATCTTGTCTTGAGTCGTTCGGAATGACAAAAATGAATAGAATGGATTTAGGAATATATGGGTGAGTCATACTATAAGAAAATACAAACGGTAATATTTGTGAATTGAGGAATGAATGATGAAAATATGGGGAAATATCGTATTTTTGTTTAGAAGAATAATCCAGAATAAATTTTAGTGTATGCAGTCTACGAGAAAGTGAATCACATGAAAAACATTTATAATCTTGAATCTTATTAATTGATAAGCAACCTAGTGTTTTGTTCAAAAAAGCAAAGTAATAAATAGTAACAAAACAAGGAAATCACAGATTTGTGAGAAATTTATGGTTTAAAAAAGTGTATAAAATATGCCACATTAAATATTACGTATTCAATAAGTGACTGAATAAATAAAAAATGTAACAATTCTCTACGTAAAGTGAAACGACTGCCAAGATTCACGACTCTGCTTGAACCAACGAAGGCCAGAGTAAATTTTACAGCGGTCCGCACGTGTATTCCCAGAAATACTTGAAACAATCTGTGAACGCCGTAGAATGAAATCAGGCGTACACGTGTTTCGCCCCCCCCCCCCCCCTCCCCCTCACTCGGTATACAGAGAGGTTCACACACATGACGGTAAAGTGACGTCCATTAGCCGAGTAAGCTCTGACTGATTGCGTGCCAAGAATCGAGATTTTGAAAAATAAAAGCTAACTACGTTAGTGACTGAACAGTTATGTGTACTTAGAGTCTCGCTAGCAGTTACGTGCAGTCATTACGTAAGTATATTCAAAACACACGATCCGAAAAGGAACAGTAAACAGAAAATTTGAAAACAATATTAACAGGTTTAAGAACCCATTAAAATTGACAAGTCAGAGTTGACAAGGTATTCACAAAAGTACCCGATATACTCACTCGTAAAGGCGAGTTCGATTCTAGGGTTTTCTTTGATGCGCGATATATTCTGTTATATTATCACAATTGTTATAAAGCAATAATCAAATAAATACCTGGAAAGTGATTGTTAGCATTGGAAATAAATCAATTTACACGAAGAATGTAAGAATGAGAAGATGAAAAAAGAATGAAAACAAGGAACACGATTTCTACATATAGACAGAACGAAGTCTAAAAAATATCCATTTATTCTATTTCGGAATGTTTGTTTTAAATACGTTAATGAACAGCTGTGAGCACAATATGTTTTAAAACGTCAAGAGTGTTCTACAAATGTGACCATCGTTAGTTCTAAATATACCGAGATGTATAGCATGTATGCAGTTAGGTCAAGATCAGACAACCACGTGTGTCTGCTTTAGAACAATCGCTCTTTGTCACAACGGGTTCAACGTGTATGAGAGCCCGTCTGTTGACTGTCCAATAAGCAACCCAACAAACTGCCGACAGAGCTGGGTCACAGCTTATGGGATGTTGTGGGACCGATTATCCTAGTTTATATGTATATACCCACACCGCGCTGGATTGACTTCTTGAGAAAAGAATAAATAAACGCATATTTATTGTCTTCAAAACTCAGTTACTAGGACGCGGATTTTCAGTGGGGTACATTTTTGCAATTTATTATGTGCTTCATTGCCATAATGAATTAATAAATTCCTCCCCAACGGTATAAATATCATGAAAACACTACCTTAAGGTAAGAGTTATACATGCAAGTAATGTGTCAATTATCTAACATACCTACCCCCCCCCCCCCCCCCCCCACCAACCTACATTTACCCCATTGCCTTTTGCCTCCGCAAGACATCAACCAAGTTGGTAAAGCTGGTACAAGGTACACTCACTCAAGTTGCCTAGTTTCGTAAGGGTCAGTCCATCACAGGGTGAGGGGAACAGAGAACAAGGGTTGAAGATATATCAGTGAGAGGTGGGGGGGGGGGGGGGGGGAGGGGGCAAGACCGAAACACCCCACAGAAGTGCGCTCTATGCAAGAAATCATACGGTCATCAGAGAAGTGACGTCATGTGACTGGCTTCATTCGTGCTTCACTACGAGTACACACAGACGTGACCCATGCTTTCTGTACAGCTCACTCGGCCAACAGAGAATGCAGAATGCCAAGAGATAGAACCAAGCATTTGGTTTCGCCATAGCTAATTTCCCTCCAAGAAGCTTATCTTGCACATGAAACGACGGTCGCAGGTTACACTATTGTCTTCAGTTTCGTATTTCCTGTTTCCCTAAGTACGTCCTCTGGGACTCCGCGGCCTCCAGGTGACGTAAAGACTGCCATGCACATGAAGCCGCTTCTAATAGAAACTAGGTAGTCAATGCGGATGCGTCTTCATATCCACCCCCAGCGAGCTATCTATGAAACATACTTCAGTTCCCAGCGGAGGGTCGAGAAGCTAGCAGCGATAAGAGTAACAAACATGCATGCTCATGCTGGGTTGGGATATTACTGTTTGCTGGTCTCATTAGGGAAGAGCACATGCAGGGATCAAACGTTCTATCAAGTTGATAACACAATTCTCTTTTTGTCTGGAATTAAATTTAAAGCGAAAGAAATAATGGAAACCAAATGAGGATTTCCAAATGAGCAGCTGGTATACGGTTAACTAGAGCACATTTCCAAAAAACAAAATGTTTGGCAACTCTTTAACAATATAACATTGGGGTATAATTTTGGTTTCGCTATTACATCATTAAAAAAATCTACTTTACGATTTATTTTGACCATATATTGCTCCACATATCGTTCAAAAATGTACTTTATTCACGCGCGTTTCTGTAATAGTGTTGTGATAAAAAATAATTGATAATTTACCCTTTTCTGCGTGTGCCTACATACAAGTAACAACACAGTGTATTGCAATCAGTTGAGTAACGAATGCAACTAGGAAATTGTTCTCAGTATTCATAGTTTATTCAAAGTGGAGAGGCTGAAATACTGTATGTTGCATATTTTTCGCATAGCAAACCGAGCCAAATACATACACTACATTGATTGGTACGGCCTTGTCTTGTAGAATCAATTAGCAGTATTGCTTAGTTGTTTCTTAATTTATAGTCAGTAAAAAGTTCGAACGACATTAAAAAATGATTTCTTATACGTAAAATGAGTTTTTACTCAATCCAACAGACGAGTGTTGTTTTTTAAACTGGCCACTTTTTGTAAGAATTTTGTAAAGAATAATAATAGTTTGGATCCTCTACATAAAGGTATCGTCGCGTATGACATACATCAAAAGAATTCGTACACAATTCAGCACTACTGTTTTATTGAAAATGATCGGATACTTCGACAAAGTCGGATATAATCGCTTCTAACCTGTGGAACGTTACGAGGATTTATACGTTCCACGGTTGACTGGCTGCGATCCACCAATCAATTACAACACCATGTCGGCGTTGTGAACAACCAACTATTCATAGAAACGGGGACAAAGATTTGTACCAAGCGATAAATATCAAGAAAAAAATGCTCGTTCGAAAAAAGACACGCACGCGTCCACATCCACATCACTCGTGGCGCGATCAAAAACAATCCTAACGCGTGAAATGCTTATTATTCACCCACCATCTTCTCGATTAGCGTCGCTGTCAAACTGTATGAGACGTAACGCCAAAATAGCATCATTAAAGTCATATATACGTCAAACACACGGTTGACGTTTTCCACTCGTGTTTATTTGTTTTGAACGGTCTGAGGAAAAACACGAAAACATTCCAGGACCAACGGTTAGATTGAAAACGTTATAAAAGCCGGCGATATTAAATCGAACAGCGTCCTCGGTTCTGAAGAGGCGTATTTGCCGGCCGAGTGGGACAGCCCGAGCCAATAGAAAGACGCTCTTAATAAAAAGCCAACCAAATCACAAGATGCGTATGTGTTTACATTGTTCAACGAAAGGGATTTAAAAAAGTAAATTCGCTACGAGCAAAAAGCGAAGTTTAAGCGAACGCTAACTTATTTTGACTGTGGATAATGGGATAATCGATCCCAGATTGCGTGGAGCACGCTAGAGGTGTATGACGCGGTGGGTCAATGTGACAAGACATAGATGATCGACTTAACACCTTTAGAACAGCTCTAGTAAGATTAATGTAACTCTCAATCTCAATGCATTTGATATTGTGGGGCTCAATTGCCCAATGGATGTATTCCTGATTAAAACGCAGAATTCCCACGGAACAAATCCCGGTTCCCGCTTCTGTAATTGGCAAACGGTGACTTTCGATCAGTCGTAACAACGAGGCACACTATAAACGTTATAATAATGTCCTCTACTAAAATCAGTCCTTGTTAACCGAGTGGGGACAAATATTGATTAAGTTATTTACTATTGATATTATCTATACAGTACTGATAAGATCACAAGTAATGATTGGAATTGTCGTTTAGGACATCCGGCAGACGGAATCAAACATAAGACCTTGGTTTTCTGCGAGTGCTCCCACTAAAAGCTCGTGCATATATATATGTACTAATAATGCTTAGTAGACATCCCCCATTCGCCTAATGACTGAAGGAAACCTAGAAAAAGGCTTCAGCTGGATTACCGGTAGTCATAATCGAACCGGCGACCTCGCGAATTAGAGTATCTCGTGTTACCGCCGAACCACCTCCATCGACGCTGCGTATGTGGGTGAATGTAAAAAAGTTTGTTTGAAAGTGACTTCCCCCTTCCGCAGCGTTGCCCTGGCTAATGAGAAGGGATGGACTTTAGAAACAACACCAGACCTGGCTGCTTTGAAAAGATTTCCGTTTTGAGGACAAATAGAATCATAAACACAATTCCACGCCGAGTTGCAAGGATACAACTGTGTCAAGTTTATAAACAACTTTCACTGACATTATATAAGAGATGTGACAGCCAGACAGAGTTGCTAATGAGCCGATATGTGCAACGACTGACTCAGCCTCTTGTAGTAGCGCTAGACATGCACTCTTAATCCTTGGCGTCCAAACAGCTGACTCGGCAGAAATCGGCCACTTCCACGCAAATCCGCACGCGTAGTTGAAGCAAAAAGTCACGCTCCACAAAGCGAGCGCACGGCTACGAAGCCGGGGCGAGAAAAAAAAAACGCATCTCTTTCTCTCTCAGTCACTCGAGACAAGAACTCCCCTCGTGAAAATAATAAAAAGAAGTTTCCGCGTACAAAAAGCCAAATTATTTTCGTTCCTTCATCAAAAATCTCGTTAGTGATGAATTCTAAATGCTCCATTTTCGTTTTGCGTTTTGTTTTTGCTTTGAGAATTTTCTGTCGTTTTCACATTTTTAATTTCGCGCGTCATCTCACCGTCCCAACAGCTTTGCACTCGTTAAATTCTTAACACGAGTGAGATGAAGAAAGAACCGTCAAGTATCTTCACTCCATCCTCGAGACGGACAAATGAGCAACGTCACAGACCATGACGTCACCATTACACACGCGACACAGCAACGAGGCGCGCGATGCAAAACTTCTCTCGCACACAACCTAAACTTTACAAATGTCCCACGGAAAAAATCTTTATTTCGTTGTTTGCTAACTTGATTTTCGCGAGCCTTTCGTTTTAACATTCCGGGTTCGAGCGTATGCTAAACGGCGGCAAGAAGCGCAGGCCTCGAGGAGAATCGTCAAAGCGCCCGGATATGAGGGTAAAACGCGTACAACTAGTTCAAGCAGAAGTCTTCCCGAGGAGAGTCTTGTGACGCAGACATCCGATGCGCCGTTACACCTTGTCAACAGAACTAAGACGGGAGTCATCAAAAGGATATCACATAAAACACCGGTATGAACATCGAACGAGCGAAGCGAACGTTTCCACTCCAAGTGGCCGCAACGCGGTTGTTTGATGAGCGAGCTTCACGGCTGAAGTGATATTGATACGTTATACTCGCGGATCTCAGGCGGGTTATTTACAAGGCAAAACGGTAGATTGTTACAACCAGATACTGGATCTATGGAATTAATGTTCAAGTTAAGGTTCACACTGTTTTGTTTACAAGTTTAGAAAAGCTAAAAGTTCGGGTTCAGAAATATTCATTTTCGGATATTTCGGGTACGGACGCGGTTTCGTATCGCATAGCGTAGCTTACAATCTGATGAGAGTGTTCGTGCACAAGGGTGTGATGTTCGTCGAACGGGTTTCACCGCCTTGTATTGAGACCATAAAACACGAGGGCGGTGATGTGTGAGGACTAGAAACCGATAGGACTGCGGCGGTGGGACATATAACACATTGATTTTATTTCGAGTCGCGTCGAGCCCCATAATAAGTCTAATAAAGGGGACACTTTCCCACCCCACAGAGAGTAATCAAGGTTAGCTTATGAGACGACAAACAAACACTAGATATTAAATTTTCTAAATGATTTAAGTATGACGTAGGAGCCTTGACTGGGCCACTACCCTGCCTGAAAAGTGGTATATATTTTATTTAACAGGATCTGACCTGGGGGTCGGGAAGGAAAGAAATTTGGGTTAACATTCAGATTTACGGCGTTACAAAATAGAACTGAAAGACATTGCATTTCGTGGTTTCCCATTTCCCCATAAATTCCTTAGCGCTAGGCTGACGTCGCATTGTATAATAAATAGTAACAGTAATAAATCTAGCCCAAACTCGTCTGCCTGCGTTGGAACGTTTACTACATAATAACGTTTTGTTGGAAAGAAATGTTACACTGAAAATGATTCTGGATAACGTTCTATAATATTAAAATGTATTACTCATATTTCCTCGCTTTAGGCAATGCTGTTCCAGTGAGAGTAGTGGCTCATTTGAGATGAGCGCCCCGCGATAGAGCAATCTACATTGAAAATCTGTTCTTGAATTACAAATACAATAACAGCTAGTAATACATAAAAATTTTAATCAAACAAAACAAAAAACTAAACGATGTCTTTCATTAGCGAGCTGCTAAGATTGATTTGTATCGATGACAAAACAAGTGCAGACATAATAGAATCCTTTCTATCACTATTTCCAGAATAGCTATACTTCAAATTTAAGAGAGATAACACACTCACTTTTAACTACCTCGCAACTAACTCAAACAAAAGCAATAAACAAAGATACTAATGTTCTGCACTACGTGATTGTGTCAACACTTGAAAAAGTTCTAAAATAAGTACCACGAACTCTTTTACTACAATTACCAGTAATGTGCATTCAAGAAATATGCATGCAACTAAACCAACAGGAAGCTTTTTAAGAACATATAAATGTAACTGTACATTTCTCGTTTATTGCGCAGGGTGATCCAGAAACAGGGTTTATGTAACAATAAAAACAATGTAAGAATGTAAGTTATGATAACCGAGCTTAGTGCTGTATTTGGTTTATGTCTAGCAGTCTACTTTCCTCGAGGGCTAATCTATATGAGTACCACTCAAGAGCTTCATGGCCCAATAAAGGTTAGGCGCATGGTCACAAACCGTTGCGTACATGCAACTAACGACTAAGGGGTCTAGAGACGATAAACTGTCTCCATGTTCGGTTATAGTCTGCAAATATGTGTCTGTACATTTTCATTAATGAAGATTGGATGTTCCTATGCACGAGAAGTAGAGGGTAATGCAATACACATGGACGAATCCTTTGTCAAGTTACAATAACATATACTAATTAAGAAGACGTATTATAATATTATAGCGGCTAAACACAGCGTTTTACGTTAGAAATGTTTTACAATATATAAAGGTCATAAAAAAATCATTTATGATTAGCAAGCTGACAATAACAAGCTATACAATAACAAAGTGTACATTAAATTTATCTATAAATATACTTTAATGCATGAATTTATGTGTATGTACTTATTTAAAGTGTGTCCTATTCAGTCATAGAACTATACAACTAATTAACAAAGATATTTATATACAGATTTCAATGATAATTAGTTCATGTGAGTTACAGAACTTATTTACAAAGATATTCCAACGTCATATGACAATGTAGTGTACGTCTGCGAGACACCACACGTTGAGTATGCAAGTAATTTGCTTTTGCACCCTAAAATGGATTAATAAACATTGAAAGGTCAAAGGGAAACGACCGGTTGCGGCAACTACATTCAATTTTTACACAAATCTAATAAAGAAAGTCCATTGAACTCTTAGTTTATCCACGGAAATTGCGTAAAAGTAAAAGGGAAGGTATTATTTGTTAAAAAGAGTTAATTACGTGGCTAACAGACTGGCATAAAGGAACAAGGGCAGAATAACGACGCACGGGTCACGAGGGCGTTAACACAAAACGTCCCGGTACAAATTATACGGGTGACTTTTTTGTTCCCTTTACTCCCGTAAAGAGCCGGACAATTGTCGCGTATTGGGATTTTTCTAGTCCATTTTAGAGAACAAAGGACCGTTGCAGCTCCCTGTCCAATTTGTGAGGCTGGTGACGTATTTAACTATCATGCGTTGCAGAGGCTCGATTAATTTAGCATATTATGGCACTATTTTACACATAAACACAACTTTGTTCAGAACTAGAAAATGGGTATCTATTCACTTTTTGCCACATTTCTGATTAGACTTTATGAGTGTGACACCATAATAAATATATCGATCATACTGGTACCTTAAATCCTTTTTTTAGCCCCGTGGAAACCAAAATCACATATCTCGATCCATTTAAATATTATTATTATTGTTATTATTATCATCAAATATACATTAACTATCAAAAAGTTATCTCTATACATAAAAAGAGCACTGAACAGGAATCTTACCTGTACTTGTAGCTAGATCTACAAGAGGGTGCACCAGACACCGTGAATACTGTTCTCCCTAGATAGACACTGTCGCAAACAGGTAATAAAACAAGCTCGTACTCTTGAACGAAAACAGGACTACTCAGGAATACCAAACAGACAATTAAAAGCAGTTCGGTGTCCAATCTTTCACTCGGTCTAGTGCGTGATTGAACCGGAACACTGAATACGGAAGCCGGTGATTTGCTCAGCTCTGCACTTGACTGCATGGATGTGTCTCCAGGGCTTGAGTGGCCTCCACCCTCCACCCTCCACCCTCCACCCACCTCCATCCATTATTCAATCTCTCAACTCCCAAGATCGCACTTTTTTAGCGGCGACCGAGATAATAACAGTCGTTACCGGCGGCTCAAACTAGCGCTCATCAAGCGTCTGAATGCGTCGGTGGATATCTGAGCAAGATAGAAGCTGAAGGGGTTTCTCTGTTATTGATTCGTGGTCCACGTTATTATGAAATCGGGAAAAATGATGAAATTCTTATGTATATGTTCATTTGAACGCAAAAGAAATTCTCGGCCTCTCGAACGGATCTCTCATAATGCCAGTTATTTTTAATTTTAATTTTGCTAACGGCATATTGTACATTCACCCCGCAATTCCGTGCATCCATTAAACGGAGAGGGAACGAACTCGGCTGTGCATACAAAGATTACTTCTTAGATTAAACGAAAATATTTATACTATTCCAATTAACTATATTCGAAATCTTATTCGAAAATTACGGTGCGATGTGAGAGTTTTTGCATAAATACATACAAACACAAACAGGCGGTGACGACCGTCGCGGTTATAGCATTTATAAACATCAAGAAGAAGACAAAGACACCCCTTATTAATGTACTACGGTGATTACGAGAATTAGCCTATGATTAATTATCAACTATGACAAGGAAATGTCACCGTCATGGTACTAAGAAACAATACAACAAATAGAAATGTTTACAAAGTGAACACAATAACTCAAGATATATACCAAAGAGAGTAAGATCAATTCATTTTCAATTAAATACATTGAACTGTTTTCATTGTGTATATATAAAGACTATAAAACATCACCATCAAACACGACGAAGTACTTTGCAACGAGAAGTGATCAAATAGTGGTTTTAAACATTTATTTTTATTGATAAGCCAACAAATCTGAAACGTGAGTCAAGCCGTCTGGAGAAGTGAGTTATTCGTAAATTATTTGCAGTCAAAATACCGTATCGGCAGACTTTCTACAAAAACCTTATTACAAACAGCATGTCGCATTATTAACAAATGGAATTTGGTAACAACTTTGATCCGCTTTGCTGTTGGCATCTGACAGACAGACAGCAAACAGACAGACAGACAGACAGACAGACAGACAGACAGACAGACAGACAGACAGACAGCAAAACAGACAGAGAACGAGGCAAAACGTAATGGATACACTTTTCTCATTTCGTCCACCCGCTGCGAGGGAGGAATGCGACAAGCTTGTTCTTCTAAATATCCAAATGATTGTATTCAGCATCGTACAAGCGAGACAGGATGCTCATTTGCAACAAAGGAAACTACAACTCAACGCGTGGACCGCTACAAAAACAACAAACGTATCAGCCGCCCCGCACCATTAAATGTGTTGGTATAAGAGTCAAATATAACACCAAGTATATAGCCGATAATACTGCAGAATAGAAAACAGTATCACTCTATCTGTATCTACTTCTTAGCATATGGATACATATGTATTTATTTTTTCCCAAGACTAATGGTGTAACTATACTATAAGTGTTAAGGGTAATTTACATAAACAATATGTTCTGTTTATGTCTATTTATTCAACATTCCGTTTTATTTAGTCCATAAACGGAACATGGTCACGCTTCAAACAAGTCAACAAAATATAAGGTATAGTCTACCTTCTACACAAACGCTGGTTGGCTGTCAAGAGCGTTTCAAAACACAATCGCAATGGTTATTCGAATCGAGGTGGTCCAATTACGAACATTTCAAATGCTACTTTGGTAAAACAAAAACTGTGTGCGAGTTATCCACTTAATTTTCGTTCATCGTCTGAATGAATCGGCCTCTGCATTGTATATTCGCTCGAGAACGCACAGTAGGTACAATTATCGTCTAAAAGTTCTGCGAGTGAGGGTGATATAGGCAGGGGAGAACTTCTCTCAGGAGCAACCGCAAACCAGCGTTTGCTTCGTGCTACACTATTTAATGAGCCCACTCTCTCCTCTCTATCTCTTTAAAAACAACCTCAAACGGTAATAATTCCATGTAGACGAAGCAACGTTGCCATCATCCGTGTTTCAACGACACTTTGATGTGTCGTAGCTCGTCTGCCTACAAGAATTCAATCACCACATTCACGTACGTACCCGTTCTAGCTCCACTCATTTTATACGACTTCACTGAAATGATATTATATTTTAAACACATTTCTGTTATGTGCTGTTCTATTTAGTTATCGCAAAATCGTACGACTATACGAATACGAAATCCACATTCATGTATATGCTTTTGTCGCCGTTATATGACAAGCGATATCAACTAAAGAACCTTTAACAGCTTTGTATTTCCTCCCTCGTCGAGAATACTGAAAATCAAACCCGGTAAGTGCGCATCGACTGCATTCTAAATGCATACAGTTAATAGTTGCAAGATGCAATCAAATGCCATCATCATCGATATACGTTGTGTTTAAAATAGTTAAACCAAGACCATTACGTGACGAGTGACGGCTTTCATGGCTGTACCGTGTAATAACACAAATAACTACAGATGCAGCACCGTAATGGCCACCCACTTGTTCACTCGGCCTCACAAAGAGACAAATAATACTAATTCGCTTCCTACTACACCGACGATCATCGGTTTGAATGATTTTTATAATTACAACCCATAGGCCGTCTATGTGTAGTGTTTAAGCGTAACTGCATTAATTTATAGACTTCAGTTTCTTATTTCCATTCATAGTTTCAAATTCAAGCTTAGCTGTTGATTGAAGCATGTTCCCATCGCAGCCGCCTATACTTGTACAGTTTATACAGTAGGGTAGCTTCAGTATGGGGTCTTCTTCCGCCGCGCATAAGCAACAGTTTCAGATTATATACTCGGATGACTTTGGCAAGGGTCATAATGGCTTCGTACAGTCTTCAACGAGCAACAGTTTGAGTTGAAATTAAGTTGAGGGGGCCGCACTGACCGCAAATAGTCCATTAACTCTGTGCGGCTGAGCCACGCAATCGAGAACACGCGGTTACGCGTTCATAATGAGAGATGTGTAATTTAGCGTTTTGCACGAGAGAATATGTTAAATCAATGAATGTCGAATGTTCGAATCCCGCATGAACGAAGAGTGTTTGTGAGTGTCCTAGATCCACTCATATCATCCCGACAATGTCTGGAACATACCGAGACATGTAAGGCAACAAACAATATTTTTTTCATATTGATAACAGTTGAAGTTAGGTTGTTTAATATAGGCCTTCAACCCCGATCTTCTACTCTCGCGTTATTCTTACATTTTACGCGTCTGTCTCCTTAGAAATGTAAAGATTCAATGCAGTAAAATACTTCCTTATACTTTTAATGTTCGCGTTACTTAATACTGACGTATAAAATAATGATGATAATAAAATAAGTTTGAAATTCTATTATACGTTATTAATGTAGTTTGTCGACTATAATGTTACATTTATCTAGGAAATGTTAGCGTAATTACTTCATGATGGCATTAAGTTGAGTGTTATGCTGTCATTACAAGACTATCATGGAATGGCAAAACGAAGGAAACGCGTTTCAAGCATAAAAGTTCGCTGTGCTCTTATATCAACCGAATGTATCCGCTTCTTCTGAGCCTGCACACTCGTAGAGCCGTTGCTTTAGAGGTATGCGGCTTACATAACTAATATTCCTCCAGACTGCGCATATATATCGCGACTGCATAACACATGCCCCTATATATATATATGCACGCCTCCAATAAGAAATCGGAAGGAACCGACTGGAAATAAAAAGATAGTGAACATACACCGACGCGATATGAGAAGTGTATATATACTTTATATTATACGAATTTTCATCAAGATCACAGATATGGAACTGCGAACAACGTTAAATTTGACTCAGCTGCATGCATAAAATATCAACTGAATAATGCATATTAAAAGTGTCTCACTTCAATTTTCCACCTCATGGAAGAAATGGGCATCTCACTGAGTGGATCTCCAAGTGATTAAGATTTATGGATATCTATATTGTTTACCTCTAACATTTTCATAACTCCGTGCTCGCTTTGTGTGGAAACCAGCAACCAATATTGACAAACCAACGTGGAGTCGATTATAAACACTATTTAACCCGTAGAACATGTTAATTACATTAGAAAAAAACACTTAAGCACTTCGTTAATGCATTGTAGTAACTGAAATCCTTAAGAATGAAATCGATTGTCGATTAAAAATGGCGAATCCGCCAGAACCGCTCGATGCTTGTGTACTTTTTGAGCACAATATAACGTGACACACAAGAAACAGTACCTTATAGTGAAAATAAAATAAAAATATCCATTTAAGATAAAAACGTATAGTACAATATAGTCGGAAGTTCCGTAGAAGCTGGGTAATAAGTAATAACCTATAACAAAAGTAAATAAAAAAAACTAAGAAGAATAAGCAGGTAAAACATCTAGTGAATAGAATAATAAAATACCCAAAACATCACTAAATATAAAATAGTAAATAGGGTTCATATATATATAAGATTCAAAATAACAATGAAACTAATGCCATTATCACTAGAAATTGTTGTATGTTCACAGTACTGTGGTAAATCTCGGGTAGCACACAGCACATGCACTCTTCGTTTGGTTGTTCTAAACACTAATACATGAGCCATGCAGCTTTCGAGTTAATACAATACTGATTAGTGAAATTTGATCGGGACTGCCTATTATTGTTAATACTGAATACATGAATAACAATACATTTATGCTATAAATATACATAAGCCACGCGCTAAAGTGATTTTTTATGACATTTAATGAGTAATCAATGGTCTAACAGAAAACATCCGTGTTAATTTTCAGTTGAGGAGCAAGATAATTAAGGATATTTGTATGACATAATACATATATACATAATACAAAGTAATACATTGAATTAATGAGTAAATATTATTGCGGTTGCAATATCTTGTATCATAATTCAAACATAATGATATTGACCCAGGCTGATGGCAATCATGCGATCCCCATGTAATTAGAGCTGGTATGTACATGAAGTGAAGCTAATGGGGGTGACGCCGCCGAGCCGTGCGCGCATGCGCGGTACGAGATGAAAAGCTTGTAATTACTGCCACGAGCGCTTCATCATGTTTCTCTTCACACGTTTTATCAGGGTAGCATCCGCTGCACTCGCTGGTCATCACGTGACTACGCCAAGAAAACGAGACTACATGATTACTTATTTACGGGAGGTTCTTCAGAGCGAAGACGCGTTTAAATTCAGTTCAACTAAATGTTTTGGCGGTATGATGTAGGCTATAAATAAATGGAATTCAATTAGGCAATGATATACAAATTATTAGCTAATTTAAATACAAATTAATCAACATACAATAAATTATGTAAATACATAGTCCAACGGTTCGTACTCCATAAATTACCGAAGTGTCTACAGAGGTTGGCAAGTTTAAACCCGTAATAGTACAATATGGCCTACAATGGAATACTATATCACTACAACACCGGAAATATATATGAATAGTATCCTTTATATTGCAATGTATATAGAGCAACAGTTTGTCTTGTATATCTAATCACATCACGTCACCGATATCCTTCATATTCTTTATTTTCTATGTGGTTCGGCTTTTCCAATTTTCCGCCACATGCACGACTCATAAGAAAGCGAGTTGTTTGTTGCCAACACGTTTACCATAGCCAATGATGGGAGTCTGTTTTGATACAGTTTCCAGTATCAACAAGTGAATAATAATAATATTGTTTCTTTTCAATATGTTTCCCACATACACAGAACAATTCTTGAAACAGCCAAGCTAACTTTCGTTGAGAGTCTGAAAAACTTCTATAAATATATATATATCAACAAACATCCCGCTTTATTTTTTAAGCAATAAATCGTAAATTCATAGAAAACAATTTCTATGGAGCGGCCTAGTGAATGAGAAACGCTAACTTTCCGTATACATCAGTATAAACCTAATCAACACCCTAGTAACTGCGGTTACAAGTTTACAGCACAACTTTAAATCCCGATTTAGAAACAAGATTAAAACTTTTCTCTTAAGTAATTGCATACTGAAGTTCCGATATTAATTACATTACGCGGCCTATCCAGCTACGCTACGGACTTCGGATGCAGATCTCTGCGTGATACTGTGCATGATGAAGAGAAACAAAGTGTAATCGTTCATCCGTGTATACCAATCAAATTAAAAGAATCTACCCTCGCTGTGAAATATCTCTTATTTATCTACCCTACTGGGTAAGACATCGATAAATGAATCGACCTTGTTCCAGGAAGTTCCCCGTCGATGTCAGGTTTATAACCCACTCGACTCTCTGCAAGCTAGACGCTATTTAAACAGTCGATTTCTATCACACATCTCGGGCCCCGTTGTACACTCTCAAAAGAGCGTCGTAGATAAGTTACTCTTCTAGTAGAAGTATAAGCTATTTCTAATGGAAAACACGATGAAGATATACAGAAATATGTATTTAGATAGGATGGCTCGATGATCTATCTAGTAAGTTTATTTATGTTTCCAATGTGGAAGGTCCAGGGTTCGATTCCTGGTTCAGGCTTTTTTTTACTTTGGAACTTAACTTTGTGTACATACAAACGGTGATTTTGGAACCGAAATTGCAACGAAGCACAATACATTGTATATTCATGTCCCCCACTGTGTTATTCAGTTCTTATCACAGAGTGGGAAGAATATAAATACAAATGTATTTATTTATATATATTTTTTGTCGTAAATTTTTGTGGCGCATTTTATGTATTAATTATAATTTTCCAGGAACGTTGAGGAAAAAATCTCTAGTGGCTTCCACTTTTAATTAAGTTAACATAGATATATAACCAATATTTTCAATACTGAAAACTCACACTCATGTCATTTTCTAAGACAGTATCATGAACGCAGAAGCCGTGGTAGATATGGGTATCACATCTTCAATTTGCATAGTGGATACATTATAGCCACTCGTCGTTTCGATTAGTATTGATACTAGTATTGATATTAGTATTGATACTAGTATTGATACTAGTATTGATATTAGTTAGTATTGATACTAGTATTGATACTAGTATTTATATTAGTATTGAAAAATATGAGATGTTAAACCCGAGTATCATCAATGACTAAGAAATTAGTAGTGATGTGTACGAGTGATGGCTGAGAGACTAGCGTTATAAAAAAAAAAAATCCTATACTTGTACGACGGAACTCTTTGGTTTACTTTTCATGCGTTTATAGAATCATTATATTTGTGTAGCGAGAAAATTAATAACAACGAACAAGCTTATTACGCACGAAACTCATTCAACCATCCAAAACAAACAATGAAGCCAATAACAAGAGAGAGGAAACACATCAAACAGGAACAAACTGTTGCGGTGAAACAACCTTTAATACACTTTAAACAAGATACAAAAAACCGTGAGCTATCTGGAAGAATAATCTTGTTTTACTTTTGATAGCCTAGAGTGTATAGAATGAGAAATCAAATTAACTTGACATCTCAAACGGAAACTTAAAATCGTGTTAGCCCACTTTGACAAGTAAATAATCTTTGAAAAGATTGTATTGCACTTTGTAAAGAAACTTCTTAGTTTCCAATTAGATTTGGAGATCAAAAGAGCCACAGTACAATGTGATTTCCACTTAGAATCGAAGTCGCCAAAAGGCAGCCGGAAAATGTGAGGAAAGTTTTCTTATATTGGAGTATTTACGAGCATCCATGCACACCCGGCGAGCTGACCAGATATTTTCACAGGATTTGCAGTCAAACAGTAACCAAACACAAAAACCACAGCTGTAGGCATACACACGAGTACAATACACATTTAGGTATATTTGGGGGGGGGGATCCACGGCAGCTAAAAGTCTAATAAAGAATTAAATATATCCAAAGACGATGATCAATTAAAACGTGAGCTACAAAATAAATCGAGGTTGGTAAAAGAACCAGAGTTGCAAAGACGCTTTGAACGGCTGAAGCTAAACCCAGTCTCACGACGAGACAAGATAAATAGTTGGAATGTTGTAACTCCCTGTCCCACAATAAGAATGTCAGTAACAGTTGATGCGCAGAAAGGTTCGGGAACGGCCATTACGCAGGTTGGTGCTAAATGATCACAATAAATGAGCAATACTTAACTCGTGTAACATAAGGCCTACGTCTTAAATGCTTTAATCATGACGTCACTCCTACCCGGCGCCTCCACCAACACGCGCAGAATTATCTTGTTCACTCTACCCGGCGCCTCCACCAACACGCGCAGAACTATAATGTTTACTCCTACCCGGCGCCTCCACCAACACGCGCAGAACTATAATGTTTACTCCTACCCAGCGCCTCCACCAACACCCGTAATAATTGCCCAGTAATAATAATTTAAAAAATATAAAATAATATAAATAATATAAAATTAATAATTCGCGGACAATATCGAGCACCTGAGCAGTGCCTACTTCACCTTTTTCACACTATCTAGAAAAGGTTCATTGCCACGTCATTTTATCGTCATAGCGTCTAGTCTCTAGTTACAGAACAAAACGTATTTGATGGAATTGTTAATCGTGGAAACTATCATTATAAATGAACCATAACACGTAGCTACCCTTACCCTACAACTACCAACTTCATTAACTATTTCCTAGGTGGAGTTTATTATTGAACACTAATTACAATGTTTAATGCATAAGTACGGTAATGCAGTGTAAATAACTTGTTCAACGAGCAACCGATTAGTTGTGAAGTGGTTTGTCAATAACAAAGCAGTTTCGAGCTCCTTATAGAATGTAACTAGGTTTCTACCGGTCTAACGAACTTCAAGTAATGTAGCAGCGAGTCTGCCAAGACAACAAACAAAGAGTTTAATTAGACGTCGCACAGATATGCACTCTCTTTGTGTAGGGTACATGAAAAAGCGCGAGCACTCTGTTAGAGAGTCATTGAAGAATGTTAGAAAATAATGTAGTGCAAAACAATTAGTAATATTGATTTGTTGTCTTGATCTCTCACTTGGAGCGAAGTATCTTGGCGACGGGAATCTGAGGGGTCGTGATCCTGTCCATGGATCGGATTGTTACACTAACTTTTAAGTACCGTAGTGTTTAACCATACAGACAGGGTCACACTTGTACACTAATAAAATATGTTAATCAAAAGAAGACCGTACAATGTACGCGACACCTGGGCCTGGATTCACATAGATGTCTGACTCTAAGTTGTCCTAAAGTTAAGCAAATCCTAGCTAGATAAATCAAGATTGATCATCTCTAGGTAATTCACAAACTTAATATTGTAACATATATGGAAGGCGGATAGGGTTGGATCTAGGAAGCTTGGTGAAAAGAAGAAATGGTTATAGAAAAGAAAGATTGTTGAAGTTTGTTGATCAGGTTGCTAGGGAAGAGTAGTCAGTGAGTCTTGGTGTTGGAAGGAAGACTGACAGTATGGTTGTGTCGGTCAAGGAAATGAATATGGGTTAGGAAATCATTCAGTTAAGTTGTTGTTGGATTGAGAAAAATAACAAGATAAAAAAACTTAGTGTTGTTTAAAAAGGTGTCAGTGGAGGACTGGTTTTTGTGTGTGTGACGCCCACGACAGCTGCTTCGGGACGTCGAAACAGGCCTGTTTCGAAGTGCGACGGTTGTTCGTGAGGTAAACATCAAGCCATCAAACGAGTAAGTAATGTAATATCGACTGAGCTAGTTATATAAAATAATAATTTGTCTACTTGAGATACCGGGCTAGACAGTATTCGACAATTTGGCGCTCCAACGTGTAGGGCTCGATCTACTACAACGACCGAGATGGTAGATATTCGAGATTGTCCATAGGTTGATACGTATGATTGTGTGAATGTATGAATAGACTAGTGGAGGTTCAAGAAAATTAGGAGTAGCAAAGAGTGTTTAAAGTATGGAGAGGGAGCTTGATGATATTGAAGGAAGTGAATATGAGGGGTTAAGAGTGGAGAGGGAGCTTGATGATATTGAAGGGAGCTTGATGATGGATGGATCAGATGAGGATGGGGATCTCAAGAGCATGATAAGGAATTTAATGAGGATGCAAGTAGGTGTGACAGCCAAGATCACAGAGATGAAGAAAGGGCAAGATGAACAAGCTAGGGCTTTGGAAGAGATGAAGAAAGGGCAGGATAAACAAGCTAGGGCTTTGGAAGAGATGAAGAGGAATATGGTTAAACAGGTAGATATGGAGAAGATGATGGGAGACATGACCGCGGAAATGAAAACGATATTTTTGGTAAAGCAGGTGGATGTAGGAGATGTAAAGAAAGAAAAAGATTTGAGAAGCGTAGGAGAGGTAGGAAGTGGAAAAATAGATGTTGTGAAAGAGATTGTTGAAGAGCAAGTAGGCTGGTTGGATAATAAGGAAGATGTGGAGATAGTTGAGAAGCAAGAGGACAAGGTTGATGATAAGAAAAATGTGGAGATAGTGGAGGAGCAAGATGAGATGAGGTTTGATAAGAAAGACGGGGTTGTTACAGAGCAACAGATAGATAAAGTGGTGGATAAAGATGTGGAGATAGATGAGGAGTACAAGGATGCTGTGGTTGGTGAGGAAAATAATGATTTGACTGTAGGGCAGAAAGATGATTCCAGGGTCAATAATGAGAGGGAGTGGGTTTGTTATGAGAAAGAATGGATGGTGGTAGGAAGAGACTGGAGTAAGTTCAGAGGTGGAACTGTTGAAACTCTCGTAAAGGTAGGCCTATGGTAAAAAAAAAAAAAAATTTTTCGGGGATGTTAATTTGAAACCGTAAAAAATGTTTATGGAATAAACTTGTTCTGTATGTGTTGGTGGATTTCATGTTGATAGTAATGTGGTTAAATGTTTGTTTCGTTGCTGTAGTGTGATCGGCCGACATTTTGTCTTGGGTTCGATGTTATTTTGGTTGCCATAGGTATGTTTTTTTACCATTTTTGTGGAAAGGAATACAAATTGCGACTAAAAATTAAAAAAACATGGGGGGTAATTGTCGTAATAGCGTTGTCGTAAAATTGTCGTAATAGCGTTGTCGTAAAATTGTCGTAATAGCGTTGTCATAATAGGGTTGTCATAATGTTGTCGAGAAGTTGATAATACCAGTGGTATAAATAATTTAAAAAAAAAAAAGATTTTTTTTTATTCACTGAGTGGTGGTTTTTTTTTGTCAAAAGGAATGTGGTGGGTCACATTGCCTGTGATACATTATCTGCAATATGCAGAAGAAAAAAAAAAAAGAATTTTTTAAATTCACTGGGTGGATTTTTTTTGTCTAAAGGATTGTTGCATAATATAGTAAGTCAGACATTGTTGGGAATTACAGAGTGGCATTGTTGAGGTATTGTCAAACTTTGACCATAGTTGGAGTGTTGATGAGGTAGTCAGTATGAATGGAGGATATATTCGTTTAGGGGATGGTCATTTGGGGTATAATTATTTCTATATTTATCGTTAAAAGGACAAATATAAGAAATAGGGGGGTAATTGTAACATATATGGAAGGCGGATAGGGTTGGATCTAGGAAGCTTGGTGAAAAGAAGAAATGGTTATAGAAAAGAAAGATTGTTGAAGTTTGTTGATCAGGTTGCTAGGGAAGAGTAGTCAGTGAGTCTTGGTGTTGGAAGGAAGACTGACAGTATGGTTGTGTCGGTCAAGGAAATGAATATGGGTTAGGAAATCATTCAGTTAAGTTGTTGTTGGATTGAGAAAAATAACAAGATAAAAAAACTTAGTGTTGTTTAAAAAGGTGTCAGTGGAGGACTGGTTTTTGTGTGTGTGACGCCCACGACAGCTGCTTCGGGACGTCGAAACAGGCCTGTTTCGAAGTGCGACGGTTGTTCGTGAGGTAAACATCAAGCCATCAAACGAGTAAGTAATGTAATATCGACTGAGCTAGTTATATAAAATAATAATTTGTCTACTTGAGATACCGGGCTAGACAGTATTTGACAATATTATTAGTTAAATTTTTGATATTTTACTATATTTTATGTTGATGACATTGCAGAACGACATATGCGTGATTTATATCAATAAGATTTGCCTTAACTAGGACGTCTTAGCAATTGGGCACCTTTGTGAATCTGGACCCTACATCGAACAATAAAAGCACGTTATATGTGCATAATGTCGTCCAGCCTATATAGCCAAGCACGAGTAGGCCTATAGGGGATAACGTTTCATGTATGTGTTTTTGTAGGATACTTGTATGTCAATTGTCAACGTAGTCAACATAGTCTACAGTATATCCCTATTGCCGTTATTAGCACGCTGATATAGGTTGGATGCACAGGAATGAGGTGGGAATCGAATTCGAAACCTTCCGAATGAGAGATGTATTGAAAATGAGCTATCTGTATTGGCGTATAATACGTCTGGCCTCCAATAAATATAAAGAAATTACTATTGCTTGGAGAAAAAACTTTTCATACTCCAAGTTACTTATTGTTTATACGATATGTATTATTTTAACTTCATCATTTTTGTATAACATTCAGTGCAAAGCCACGAGGACATACCAATTCATAAATCCAATGTATAATACATGCAAGGGACTCTCAGTACTTTGTATGGAAACCACGTCTATATAGCATTCAAACATACCGCACAGCACTACTGAGTGTGCACTTAGTACACCATACGTTGTATTGCAAAGTAATATTGCCCCGCATGCACTAGCAGTGCAATGCTCGATGGATGAATGCACCGAATGTTAAAGCTAGTCTGCATGTCTAGCTATTTTAGATATTATATTCTACGTATGGCGATGATAATCAAATAACTGTCTCACATTTGCGTCGGTTGGGGATGAAAACCAGTAACATTCTTTTACATAGGGGTAAACGCGTCGTTCGCGTATACGAGACTCTTACTAAATAGAACATCGTCAATCAAACGACGCCCCTGGTCCGTTTGCAGCAAAGAGAAATCAATGGTCGTGTTATTTTACAAGAATCGGTAACCCATCCTGCAGTCGACCGTGTTTAAAACAGTTTTAATTAAATCCCTTGATCTGCACAGTTGATCAGCTAACCGGGCCACTTTAATTATTGAACGGAGAATTAAAAAGAGCAGTTAAAAGTAATCTGCGCACTACATTTGTACTCGCAGAGTCGGATATTTGCGTAGTTAATACTCGTTCGTGTCCCGGAGAAACTAAGTTATTTGAACTAGAGGTAGACGCCAGACGGCCCGAGCACGTTTATGCATGAGCACAAAGCCACACTTGTAGCTAGCGTCGAGAGCTCGTGTAACTGCACTTATTATAGATTCACCCAACTTATAACATGGACAAATGCCACAAGGTAGCAGTGTAATTAGCTAAGAATCCCGCATATGCAAACAGAGTGGCTATCAGGCGAAGTGCATGTTCCTGAGACGAGCAGGCACTCATTGTGAAACCGTAGCGCTCACGGGTTCATGGAAGGATGAAGGAATTGTGAGCGAACACACTTTTAAAATATTGTTTTTCGTTTTTTAATGAGAAATGCGCTGAAATGCAAATTTTGAACGGATTTTAATTTCGGAGAAGGGTTTTAATGTATTCTTGCAACTGATAATAATTTAGAATGCGTCTTCAAAGCTAAATTACCATATTTGGAAAAGGTCGCCAATTAAAAAGAACGAAACATTTTCAACCAATTATATCCAATCGAAAAGATCTAAACCGCATATTTATTGAACCTACAAGAATAGAAACTACCTAAGTTTTAAAACGACACTCACTCTTTGTATATATATTTTCCCAACATTGGTCTTAGTGTGCTGGATCATTGTGGTCACCAAATGTATGTTGAACAGCAGATAAATAGTTTGTTTTTTATTTTCTCTCAGCGCATTCAACAACGTCGGCGTTCTTTTAATCACTTCCCATGACGGTCAGAACTAACCTGAACTATTGTACCGCAATATACCGAGGACACTTACACTATAGCTTTCACAATGTAACAATGGCGCCTATATGGAAAACGAGACAGCACCCTTGTGTCGTGGTTCCTGGTGTGGCTATATTATTCTCCCGAAAAAAAGTTTAAATCGTAATACAGTCGCGGACTCGATGAACTCGAAACTAAATTTGTGTTGTCATTTTCATTTTAATAGACAGTAACATACATTTTTAGTATAAATAATATCAACAATTCTATTATTGAACTAATACAAGACAAAGACATACAGAATCGCCACTCTTCCCGAAGAATGTAAAAGCTCTTATTGTGCGTTTGCTTGAGCTAAGTACACGCGTACACAACATACACCTGTTATGTGTATAAGCAGGTCTTGGTGAATTATAGTGCGTGCGTAAGGCGTGAGTTTGCATAAGAGCGAGAGCGCGCGTAGGCCTACGTGTCAACTGCATGAATTATAAACAAGTCGCCCGCCGTCGTTACCACCAGGTGACATTGTGTGTCTGCGTGTGTGCGTGTGCATGCGTCCTATCTTCCTTAGCGATACTACGGTGATAAATTGCAAGTTAGATAACGACTGCCCTAACTCCCCCCCGCCCCCCTCACAATGACCATCATCATACTACGGCTCATGACGAATAAATAAGCCGTATACGTATTCACAATTGCCAGGTTTGTGTTACTGTGACAAAGATCATTTCCCGACGTGCCCCATTCCTTCAAAAGGAATATTAGCCAACGGTTGAGCCGCGGTCGCTTAGCCGGTTTACCGAAGTTAAGCAACCTCGGGCTAGGTCAGAAGGAGAATGGGTGACCACTCTCCTCTGAAACACTAGATACCGCGTTGGTTAGAGCAGATTGGAGGGTTCGAAAGCTTGTGTAAAAGCTTCGTTCTTCTCGTCAACTGCTCGGCAGTCAAGGTTAGTGGAGGAACCTATATGACTGGCCAAAGTTAAACCGTCCTTTTGGATGGGACGTAAATCCGGTGGTCTTCTTGGTACTTTTCGACAGGAGTTGGCTCCGTGCCGGTATCTGGCTTCCCCTCCTCCCTTCCTCATAATCATTCACCAATCATCACTCATCAGGCTAAAGAGGGCATTGTGGCCTACACTGGCCTTAATTACAATAAAATAAATCAAATTAAGGAATATTGTCACATTCACACTAAGTGAGGTCATTTCGACAGCCTGTATTTCAGTGTATGCATGAAAACAAGTAGTCTCGTACTCGTGTACTATGATATAGAAATCAAATTTAACTCATCATACATCATACATAGAATTATTCATGTATGATGATCGTTAATAATATTGTTGACGTGTTTCTCTAATGATTGGATAGTTTAATTAGTTTTCATTAACTGGCGTGGAGGGAACTTAACGTCTATGATTATAACAACAACTCGTAACTTTATTGAAACAATAATGAGATCTTCTAACTTAAATGACATAAGTGAACTTATATTAACATAGTTACGTTACCTACATACTTAGTTATTAATCTATACAGAATTATCATCAAGAAGTTAATCACTTTTCACCTAAATTACTTTTAACAGGTAAAGATGATTACGAGGCCCGGCGGGAAAGTATCCAAGTATCCAAGAGCATCGCTTGCCTGTCCTACATCAGTACTTAAGCTGGATTCATGACATTGCGTTGTTCTGCGGGACGGTGCGCGACGGAGGTTTTGGGCCAATCAGGAGCGACCTGGGTGCACTTAGGTCGCTCCTGATTGGCCCAAAACCTCCGTCGCGCACCGTCCCGCAGAACAACGCAATGTCATGAATCCAGCTTAAATCGTTCTTTTATACCCAAGTCAGTGTAAATATTTATAACACGTTCGCATGTAACTAAAACTTGCAACAGTGTAGCCAGTGCAGTAGATTTTTTTACTCTGTCTATTTAGCTGGTGTTAGACGCTTTGCTACGCTGGCCAGTGTAAGACAGGCGAACAAAGCTAAGGTAAGTTGTAGGTATCGGTAACTGCAATGTTTCTATCTGTGACATGCAGAGAGGCAACGACTGGATAGTGGGTATAGACAAATAGTAGTGACAAGGGTTGGGAAGGGGGTGTGGCCCAGTGCGGCGGAACCACACGTCTGATTGAAACCGTCTGTGGTGGGGATCGAACTCGCACCACCCGACTCGACGTAAATCAAGTGTTGAGTTGAGCGGTGTAGCCGACCCATAGACATGGCTACGCTAATAGACTGTAATTATACCGAAAGATAATCATTTTGACCCACATCACGGCTAACTAAATCAAACCTGTAATTGATATTGTAATAAACTTTCAACTGGCAACCTTGTTCATCTTAATAAACCTATCTCAGTGTATACATCATCGTTTTACAGAGTCATGCGAGCTACGAGTGACCTATATAGTGGACTATTACAGCCAAAAATTGGTCTCGTTGGTCACAATTATAAGTAATAACCGTTAACAGTGTAATCGTACTGTACACTGACGGGAAGAAAAATATATAATTATAATTAGGTAGCAAAGAATAAATGTTGTTCGTCATTTTAAGAAATGTGTGCAACAAGGCATTTATGAAACAAATTTGCAAAATCATAAGTTTATATTTGGTGATTGCCAATTGGTTTCATAATTGTTCAAATGACAATTAATCACATTGGTAAGGAATACAAATTTCAAATAAAAGTGTAGGATATGAATGTGTTGCTAATGTATAGATATTTATTTTTACCATAAAGTCGTACTTTTCGTGTAAATTGAATTAATATGTGATAAAATGTGATTTTGACACTACAAGAACAAGTTGACCGCGAAAGCCTCGAACCCCCACTAACAGTGTAGGGGTGCGTGCGCCGTCAGGAAGGGTATATTTTATAGTCCCGGGCTTGTGAGTCTCTGCTATCCTCCCACACAGCATTTGATTGTGCGCCGAGCGGAGAGTCATTTCCCCACGCTTTCCCAACATCTTCGGCTCGAATATAAAAACATGCAGCTACGTTCGGAGTTGGACAGATAACACAATGCCCTCCTACGCCTTATTCGAAATCCTACGCAAACAAACAAACAAACCAACCAACAACCAAGCCTTCGAGACCCAGTTTGGCTTCTGAGCACGATTTGAAATGCTCCATTGAATTCATTTATCTATTAGTAGACCCGATGATTGAAGCGCGGAGGCTGCGAGAGCTGAACGTCAGGAAATCAATGAACGCCCTGTCGAATTGAAATTGATTTGCCAACGTGTTTCGACACAGGAGTCTAATCAACAATGACAACATGTTAATTAGTGGATTTCGGTAATCCGTCCCAACGCGCATAGGACGTCCCAGAAACCAGCTGCTCGTAATGATACAGGTTGGGATAAAAAAAACAAAAAAAAACAAGGGAAGTATCACGATACGATTTAGCTCAGTAATCAGACAATTGATCTATAGCATGCAGACAAAACAAAAGTTCGCCACAATTGTAGGGCTGACTAATATGTTGAACCCTGGTGTTAATAAGCGGCTGAAAGTTGCGCCATCACTGTTTCCCGAAACTATTATTATCATTTCCCTTCTCGGAAATATGTGTTTATATTCTACAGGCAACTCGATACAGACATTCATTTCCATTGTCTGCATTTTGATATTCATTATCATTGCTTGTTATTTTATAATATGTGCATATTTCTCCGAAAGAACAGAATGCAATTTAATGTAACTTATTTTACAACTTAGTTATGAAACGAAACACTTTTTATGCCCGTCAGACGTGAAGCAACAATAATCATCATCATCATCATCATCATCATCATCATCATCATCATCATCACTGCTCGGAACAAAATACCCTCTGAAGTAAAGCAAGTGTATTGTTTCTAGTTTGACATGCATACCGAGTGCATCATCATAATCCAATCGGAACAATTGAAAATACATCCTTTCAATTTCAAGCGAGTACAGAACACATCAGAGTTTGCCGTGTCTTCGTCACACAACACAACTTGACGACGGACCACGTGTTATAGAGGTCCGTGTATTTCGCAAATAATGAGTAATGACAACACCGAAATTTGTAGGAATCATTTTATTTCACAAAATGAGCATGAATTGATCGATTTTAAACATGAACATGTCAAAATTGAATCACAGCCAAACACCGAAATTCGTATTATTCGTGTTTTTAATGACGAAACAAGCCAATTTTTTTCCTTTTTTCCAGTATATGCACTATAAATGCATATTCAAACTTCTCGTAGATAAAGCACCACGTGTAGTTGTAAATGAAACGCTACATGCGTGAAAATGTAGGGAATATGGACAAAACCGTCAAAATACAGCTTTTCTTGAATAACACCGAAATTTGTTACTTCAAAAACTAAATTTACTGTAAAATGAAACCGTTTTCACGGACCCCTAGTAATAGTTCATTGCAGTGTGACTCTAGCACGGAACAATCGCCAGCATGGTATTCTGACGGACGTCACTAGCGAACAGTTGTAGACGTTAGGTGAATCTCGTGTCTTCAATCTGGTGATGTTTACGAAGACTTTGCCTACTTACAAACATCGCTTCAGAAGATCGTGGGATTTATTGTTTACTTGGCGTCGTCAACTCTACACGTCTTTTTAGTCATTCGCAGTGGCTAACGCGATTAGGTGGGGCTCGTGTCTATTACCCCAGATACAGCGGTTTGAACTAGCTACATAAGGCATGTTTTTTAATTGTCCTAGCTTAATCTTCATCCATCAGCACTCATCGTCTCGATAGCATGATAGCAATAATGGAGACGTAATCATCATCATCTATATACATATATCTTCAGTAATGCGTCCTAAAAGTGCAAAAAAAAACGCAATCGCAACTAGTTACACTACTGTGAGTATACCAAAACAATTTCTTTGCATTATTATTTACATATTTCTTTGTTTCCATATTTCTTTGCTTGTTACTATTAGCCTTATATCATCGCCGCAAAAAAATAAGAAGCGAAACAAACGGAACGTTGGATTGTCCTTGGCTTGTTTTGTTGCCCGTGGTAAACGTGACCTCCCGTTCTGGCTCAACACGCATCACTTCTGTTGTTGTCAGGTAACGTCGTCTCTATTCCTTGAATAAACACACAAACTTCATCTTAATAACCATCAATCATCACAATTGTCTAGCCCTCCTAAATATATTTGTAGCCCACTTTACTTATACAGAAGTTTGGAAACGAAAAAGTTCCGAGAAACCAATTTGTCCACCTACATAGTATAGAATAACGCATCTTTCACGACCATTAGACAACATAAGCCAACAGAAGACATGAACAAACCCCTTCATCCACTGCAAACTTCAGAACTTCTTACCACGGGTTGATGAAAATCGATATTTCCGTTCTGTACCATACCATGCAGCCGTCTCACGAGTTGCAAAGTTTGCATGGCCTACTATACTTTATTCCCGCAGCAAGTGCATATGACCAAACTTTGTACGTATACAGGAATATACGCGAAATCCGGAGAGATTGAAACGAAAATTTATTACACGCTCTCATAACGCACATGAATCTTTACGAAATGATTTGACGTTCAGAATTCTAATTAGTTAAAGTTTCGAATGAATCATTATTTAATGAAGGTGTTCAGAAGACAACCCCATCAGAAAGAATTAATATATTCCAAACGCGCTCGCTATACATTTTGGAGTTTGAGACACATTTTCTAATTAATTATTAGTGTTTTTTTTATAAGGTGTATTTAAGACAAAGCCGCCTATTTTGCATCAACAGAAAGACACAAAGCTATAGCACACGGCTTACTCACACCTGCTGCCGAGTTACTTGTTAGACAAAGGAAATTTTCTGGGTCTTAATATCGTTGGCAACACTGACAGTGATATCCAGATATTACATTAAAGCTCTATAATAACGCGTCGCAACGTGGCTTCCCCGTCACAATTGCTTATTGTATTGACTTGACACAGAGCCGTAAAGACGAGTAAGTGCTGCCACTATTGGCTTTTATAGCTGCAACACACTTTGGCTGTGACGAGTAGAACTACTGACGTGCTATTGGCTGTCACAGCTGCTAACTACTTTGGCTGTGACGAGTAGAACTACTGACGTGCTATTGGCTGTCACAGCTGCTAACTACTTTGGCTGTCACGAGTAGAACTACTGACGTGCTATTGGCTGTCACAGCTGCTAACTACTTTGGCTGTGACGAGTAGAACTACTGACGTGCTATTGGCTGTCACAGCTGCTAACTACTTTGGCTGTCACGAGTAGAACTACTGGCGTGCTATTGGCTGTCACAGCTGCTAACTACTTTGGCTGTCACGAGTAGAACTACTGACGTGCTATTGGCTGTCACAGCTGCTAACTACTTTGGCTGTCACGAGTAGAACTACTGACGTGCTATTGGCTGTCACAGCTGCTAACTACTTTGGCTGTGACGAGTAGATCTACTGACGTGCTATTGGCTGTCACAGCTGCTAACTACTTTGGCTGTGACGAGTAGAACTACTGACGTGCTATTGGCTGTCACAGCTGCTAACTACTTTGGCTGTGACGAGTAGATCTACTGACGTACTATTGGCTGTCACAGCTGCTAACTACTTTGGCTGTCACGAGTAGATCTACTGACGTACTATTGGCTGTCACAGCTGCTAACTACTTTGGCTGTGACGAGAAGATCTACTGACGTGCTATTGGCTGTCACAGCTGCTAACTACTTTGGCTGTCACGAGTAGATCTACTGACGTGCTATTGGCTGTCACAGCTGCTAACTACTTTGGCTGTGACGAGTAGATCTACTGACGTGCTATTGGCTGTCACAGCTGCTAACTACTTTGGCTGTCACGAGTAGATCTACTGACGTGCTATTGGCTGTCACAGCTGCTAACTACTTTGGCTGTCACGAGTAGAACTACTGACGTGATATTGGCTGTCACAGCTGCTGACTACTTTGGCTGTCACGAGTAGAACTACTGACGTGCTATTGGCTGTCACAGCTGCTAACTACTTTGGCTGTCACGAGTAGATCTACTGACGTGCTATTGGCTGTCACAGCTGCTAACTACTTTGGCTGTCACGAGTAGAACTACTGACGTGCTATTGGCTGTCACAGCTGCTAACTACTTTGGCTGTCACGAGTAGATCTACTGACGTGCTATTGGCTGTCACAGCTGCTAACTACTTTGGCTGTCACGAGTAGAACTACTGACGTGCTATTGGCTGTCACAGCTGCTAACTACTTTGGCTGTCACTGCTGCTAACTACTTTGGCTGTCACGAGTAGATCTACTGACGTGCTATTGGCTGTCACAGCTGCTAACTACTTTGGCTGTGACGAGTAGATCTACTGACGTGCTATTGGCTGTCACAGCTGCTAACTACTTTGGCTGTCACGAGTAGATCTACTGACGTGCTATTGGCTGTCACAGCTGCTAACTACTTTGGCTGTGACGAGTAGAACTACTGACGTGCTATTGGCTGTCACAGCTGCTAACTACTTTGGCTGTGACGAGTAGAACTACTGACGTGCTATTGGCTGTCACAGCTGCTAACTACTTTGGCTGTGACGAGTAGAACTACTGACGTGCTATTGGCTGTCACAGCTGCTAACTACTTTGGCTGTCACGAGTAGAACTACTGACGTGCTATTGGCTGTCACAGCTGCTAACTACTTTGGCTGTCACGAGTAGAACTACTGACGTGCTATTGGCTGTCACAGCTGCTAACTACTTTGGCTGTAAATCTACTGACGTACTATTGGCTGTCACAGCTGCTAACTACTTTGCCTGTCACGAGTAGATCTACTGACGTGCTATTGGCTGTCACGGCTGCTAACTACTTTGGCTGTGACGAGTAGAACTACTGACGTGCTATTGGCTGTCACAGCTGCTAACTACTTTGGCTGTCACGAGTAGAACTACTGACGTGCTATTGGCTGTCACAGCTGCTAACTACTTTGGCTGTCACGAGTAGAACTACTGACGTGCTATTGGCTGTCACAGCTGCTAACTACTTTGGCTGTCACGAGTAGAACTACTGACGTGATATTGGCTGTCACAGCTGCTAACTACTTTGGCTGTCACGAGTAGAACTACTGACGTGCTATTGGCTGTCACAGCTGCTAACTACTTTGGCTGTGACGAGTAGATCTACTGACGTGCTATTGGCTGTCACAGCTGCTAACTACTTTGGCTGTCACGAGTAGAACTACTGACGTGCTATTGGCTGTCACAGCTGCTAACTACTTTGGCTGTCACTGCTGCTAACTACTTTGGCTGTGACGAGTAGAACTACTGACGTGCTATTGGCTGTCACAGCTGCTAACTACTTTGGCTGTAAATCTACTGACGTACTATTGGCTGTCATAGCTGCTAACTACTTTGGCTGTAAATCTACTGACGTACTATTGGCTGTCACAGCTGCTAACTACTTTGGCTGTAAATCTACTGACGTACTATTGGCTGTCACAGCTGCTAACTACTTTGGCTGTAGATCTACTGACGTACTATTGGCTGTCACAAGTACTGACATACTATTTCCTATCATAGCTAACAAGTAACAATATTCCTAGATGTCACTTACACTAACAAACGTTTGGTTGCCATGGTGTAAATATGGCTTGCCTTTCACTTGCAACTAAACTACAGCTGTAAACGTGTCTCACATTATTCAAGGCGCCGTATGTATTGAAAGGGCATCTGCATCATGCGTTATGTATTTAGCGTATACATTTTGCAATGTTATTATTTCTGTATACCTCGAGAACTAGATTTCAAAATGCAATTGACATTAATCTTTCAATCAAGTAGGTACTCAAGATAATCGAATCATCAAGTGCGCTAAAACGGGAAAACCGATAAATAACCTCAATGATCAAGTATATCTTTCGAGAGTGGATTCTTTACAGTAAGCAGGGCTCCGCATGTATAACAAAAGGGTTGATGGTCCGTAGCCCCGTACTACGCAATGTTGTTATAATATTCCGTAGCACATTCATTCGACGCTCACGCGCCTGAGAGCATATCCAACTCATGTGATGATGGTATAGAGGTGTGCGTGCGTGTATACGATAATAACACCTTAACAGTTCAAAAGAGGCTCGGCAGACGTTACGCGTGCACAAGACGCGCGTAACGCGTGATTATGATAATCAACACGACACTATGTCGATATACTAGCTCGAGGCAGACAACGTTCGTGTATAGGATAATAACAATCTAATTGAAATAATTACTCTGAAAATACTCAAGGTTGTGAAATGAGGAGAGAAAACGACAACAATTAGTCCCACGAAAGGATTTTAGATGTATAGCTTGTAAATTACGGATTGTTTTAGTGTTTTTAATGTTGACTTCAAGTCTCGTAATTATAGTAGTGTTTCTGAGAGATGTTGTGTCTCTTTATTCTGATAGAAAACAGCCCGTCTAATACGAAATTTCAACGAAAATACATCAACGAACGGAAAAGTTCAAACACAAACTCAAAAAGCATAATATCCAAGGTTAATATAGTCAACGCAATGAAGTCACCTTAATCATTATAACATGATTCGTATATAGTGACGTCTATAACCCCCCATGATTTATTGCCGGTGGGGTGATGAGCGGCGAGACCCGTGATATTCGTGGATTTGCGAGCTTAGGTAAATTAGCAGCAGCTTAGGGGTACACGGCGCATGCTGCTGTATGCTAGGCACCATCATACGCCCTTCAGGGGCGTACCGCAATCTGCCGCCCCCGCCACCCCCTCACTAGAAAACGTTTAGGGCCCCGCCTACATATACCACTAATAGAAAAATGTAGTCTGCAAATCAATGCAATTTCAGTACCGTTTATAACTTGGTATCAAACGGAAAATAAAACTTGTTTGTCCATGTATAAAGGTACAGCTAGAAAATAACAAGACATAGCTTCAACCAACAAATAATATTTCATTTATATCTTAATTTTAGCTTCTGATGTTTTAGCGGACAAATATTACACTAATGAAATGTTGAGTTAAGAATGTCGGATGGGCCCTCATTCTTGCGGGATGAAGTGACACGTAGTGAGGTTTATCACGACGATGTTGTTAGCGAGTCCTCCGGCGTCGCTCTCCGGCTGCCGCAACGCGCTTCTATCATTGTTACGCATAGAGTGCGTGAGAGCCCTTTTATTTATGTCCGTACAATTTAGTTAGCTAAGCCGATTACGATGGAACACGCGTGCATGGGACTAAATAATTCTCTAAATCCAGCATTTACTTGTTTTCCCCATGTGTTAACTTGCAAGTTCTCGTGACGTCCGGTGGTTTAAAGCGTTGAACTGCGTAGGGTAGCTGTCAATACAATGTGTAACGTACGCGTGTACGGCTCAGTTCCGTGAATTAGACACTACAAACACACGAGAGCATATCCACAGAACAGAAATCCCTATATTGGTATTAAACTGTCAATAGCGTTATGAAATTATTTAATCAATGCACATTCAATATGTGTATTTACTTTACTTTCCTGGAAAAACAGTCTACTTTCGACCATACCGTTTGCTCACTGTGCTAATTGTTTGGAGTCGCTTGTTTACTTTCTGACCAAACAAGTTGATTTGATCTGGTTTCACACTGGACTTTAACTATTTATTTACTTCAATAATTGGCCCTAGATGTATTACCTAATTCCCTACTTTACTTGAGAAATTTTAAATGGAGCTACTTTCGGCCGCATTAGTCATTGACTCATTGCTGATTAATTTCCTGTGAGTTGTTTGTTTATTTTCTGGCACAAGTCGCGCTGGTTGAACCTAGGTTCACCACTGATCACTTCCTCCTCCTCTGACGAAGAAGATTACCGGTCACATTAAATTAAACAGGTTTGGTAATATTGAGGATCCATAGCCAAAAGATAGCCTACTTCTGCCGAGCACGCAAACATTGAGAGAACCGGATCTCCAAGACGAAAGACACGAATCTTGAAATGAACACTGTACAGCCTGTTGCGCTATCAACAAGTAAGTATACATGTGACATCGAGTGTCCCGGCGGCGCTGGTTCAACTGGATGTGGCACACGTTCGTATACACTACACGTAATGACTTTCACCTGCCGGCCAAACGCTCTGAGTCCGCGGCCGATGAAACTAACCCATCCGTCTTCGAACAATATGATTCTAAACTGCCCAGTTATAAACGAACTCTATAGGAAATTGTTATGCAAATCCGGGATAATTTTAGCTCTTTTGAATGGCTTTTCAAACAAAAAAGCTACAAAATAAATTAATGGGCTAAAAAAAAGAGAACGCTGGCGTATGAAATTCAGCCACCAAAATAAAAGCGTTGTGACAAATACAAATTATACTTGCAAACGTCAAAGATTACTACGCATAAATCACGGGGAATACTAAACAACCTGTGCACACCACAAAAAATAATACCGCTTCAATCAGGTTTATTGCTACACTTCCCATCATGTAATGGGTACTCTATTAAGCAATGACATGATTTTTAATTGAATCGAATGACAAAAAGTAACACATTGCCAAATCGTAATTGTAACGGGACCGAATTGAGATGTAATGTATGATGATGTAACTATAATGTGTACCACTTGGCAAGGTCGCACATCAGATGAACTTGACTTGACACGCGCCCGTGATTCACGTCCACGTCCGACTTTCATCAACGAGGAGACGACTACGCATCGCCAGACCTCAAAACTTGGAGAATTGTGTTGCGTGAAAAACTTTTGTGATTAAAAAATGTCGACAAGTTGGAATGGAAAACATTTCTCTAGTTGATGAAGGCTGTCGACAATGGGACATCCCCAATCGATTGCGACGTCCAATTATAAAACATGGTAATGGTATTTTTATGCGGAAATGAAGATGACACGCGAGAGGTTCTGATGGAGCCAAGGGAGATTTAACGAGAAGATCTGAAGAGGAAGTTAAATTTAATATTGCTGCGTGTCGAGTCTCCCTCGTGGAATAGTGAGCTCACAGCTGGCGGGAGCCGCGATTAATCATCATTCAAACCATGTAAGCTTATAAAT
Organism: Isoperla grammatica; assembly: GCA_945910005.1. Lineage (NCBI taxonomy): Eukaryota > Metazoa > Arthropoda > Insecta > Plecoptera > Perlodidae > Isoperla > Isoperla grammatica. The sequence goes on from OX246737.1 coordinate 8,567,866, forward strand.
CTGCATCTACGAATACGCGTGGCACAATATAAGTGAAACGGGGAGGATTTCTCGTACGAACTATACAGAGTTGCACCAAAACACGTTTATGAAATAGAACGTTTAGAGGAACAATTGTTACGCACAACCCATCACGTATGTGCACGTGACACATAGTTGGCAATGTTTATCGAGTGCAAATTACTTAATGCAATAAAATTGTGTGCCCAACGTTGACATTCACATCGGTTATCAGTCTATACTTCGAAATGGCATTTAGCTCTCAACGAGTATATATGTCAATGTTGACTTAATAAATCAATGTGCGAATGTATTTCTTGTCTACTCAAAAATGTCGTTACGCCTTCCAAGCTGTACGTAAATGTCGAGTAAAGACTACTCATGAGATACACAAGGGTGACGGGGTCGTACCTTAGCCGGCTGACGCGGCGGATGACGCACGTGTGACTGCTGCTGTGTGGCCGTGACGAAGGTGCGTAGAGCTGCCAGTGGGGCCGGCGCTAGACCCAGCACGCCTGCGGGCACGTGCACTCCCGGATGATGGTGGTGATGGTGCATCTGCTGGTGGAGTCCTGGATGGTGGAGCGGTACTGCCACCATCTTCTGGAGAGGAACTCCCCACGGGAGAATCCACGGGTGGTGTTGCATTGCCTTGTTGCCATGCACCGTTCAACAACTATGTTCAAATCACCCGTGTTTTCTATGTGATATAGTGTGATGGATGTGATATGCGTGTTTACATGCGCGACTCACGTAGACGTGACGTAACGCGAGTGCTCGTCGTGACTGCCGTCAAGCAACTGAGTGCCTCGCGAGCCCAGACTACCGCTCCGTGCGAGAGAGAGGTGTATTATAGCGGGCGACGCGACGCGCGACGCGAGACGCCGAACGTCGGGCGCAGTCTCGGGGTGGATCGCATAGATAGATGGGATTGACAGAGCCATACACATAGGCGATGAGCCATTAACAGAGTTGGCAGAATATCACCATTGTAGTCGCCTGCCCGCCTTGGCAAACTAACGTAATAACTATTGGTGGTTATACGTGTGTTTGCGTAGGAATCGAAGCGATAGATGAACCGTCTCAGTGGAAGCTGTGTAGGTAACTTGCGTCGTAGCGACTTCATCTTGTTTTATGTTGTTGAAACGTCGATTAAAAGAGCTTTATCAAACAAATCGAAACACTTAAAAACACGAAGTTAGTACCTTACTTTAGTTGATACACAACAAATACTTCTATGTAAGTTTCTACTGAGGAATAAGTATTGTTCATTTATAACTTATGTCAGCATCAAATGTTTAATGACTCAGCCCCGGTTTTATAATCTGTGGTTAAATTTACGGGGCGTTAAATAGAGAAGTGGCAATCTAATAACAGATCAGACAACGAATTCCTATACTTATATTGGGTTCTGGAAGACGAACAGCCCTATAAATAAGAATTGAAGTAAGTAGCTTATAGTTGTAACCACGATTTTCTCAATCACTACAACAAAGTAACAAATTCACTTGAATAAAAAAGTAAACATTACTGGGAACGCTTCAAGATATTAAAGATGTGATTGATACCCAGGATTTGGTTTGTATCAGATACATAATGAATTGAAAACTTTTCAAACATTGTAATTGCTATGATTATTATTTCTGTAATTAATGCAATAATTTATAATTAATTACTGAAATTACAATCGTAACCATCACAATATTGGAAAGTCTGTTGAAAATTTATTGTATAGCGGATACAAAATACAAAACCAAATCCCGGGTATACGTATTATTTTTCCATTATATTAAATCGTTCTGAAGATATCGATAGAACGTTGTTTTAAATTTAGGTCCCCTTTACACTTTTAAAGACATGACCACGATGTTAAAATGTCTGTACTTTAATTGCTCTTCTTAATTAATTACTCCTTAATTTAATTCAATTGCTCCTTCGATCGTATAACGCAAGTAACGTGTGGTGATATATTGAGTCGGCGATTATTGGGGAGATGAAATCTTGTACACTTCTTTATTCTATACTGAAGAGTTCAAAAGCACAAACCTAAAATGACAAGTTTGAAGATGTGCCAGAGTTTGTGTATTTGTGGTTGTCCTACCACGAAGGTTAGCGTACTCAGTTGTTCCGTTATTTCTGTTCATGTTAAAGCGATTTCCGGTACGAAACTCTATTTTGGCTTGTCATACGTCAACTCACTTTATTTGTCTGCTTTTTCATTTTCAGCAAAACACGAACAAAGCGATTTGATTGAATGGTATAATCAGTGTGCACTTTAGAAATACAAGGCCACGCGAACACGTTGCCTCGTCCGATGACTGTTACTGCATGTTGTATAACTCTGATTCAAACTCACACGAGTTTTTCACCACTTATTACTTGGTTGGCCAATCCAGTTTGTCCTAGTAAAAGTATAAATCGATGAATCACGACATTTACATGTACGTAAGTTTATAAACAAAGTACTTATCGAAAACAAACAAAGCACTACGCCAAGAAAATATGTTACAAACAGAATATAGGGAAATGATTAAAATTAGGACGTATTCACGTGACGTCACTTCGGAAACTGTGGAGGGTAAAATGTATGTTAATGTTTGAGGTATTAAAAGATGAACATGCTTACCACAAAAGATGAGAGTTTTAACACGTTTAGCCCCCAAACAAAGTTTACTAAAATGATATTATTTGTAATTGTACCATTGTAAACCACAAAAGAGTTCCTGAGAGTTTCTTTATGTTCCTTTCTAGTAGCAAACTAATGTTGGACAACAGTACCACTTCAAACGCACAAACGCCATCTAAATGAAATGCCAGTCGAAAGTAAACAAACACACAGTTTTGGCTCACAACATGGCTACCACGCTAATTATGTTAACACACCTTACAGGCTGGGCCAACAAGTAAACAATGAAGCTTATTGGATGGTTCGCATCAGGTGTTCGAAGCCAGTCTTGCTAATTGGGTGATCCACGCTCTAGAGTACTTCGTACTTCAAACGAGGGCGTATCGTCTCGATTAGCCTCAATGTATGAACGAGTACGACAATAATCGATATTATGTTGTCGCAACAACGCAGCTTTGCATTCTTGGTCCCTCCGATAACTTCTATAAACGTTGTGCACGAACAATAGGCCACTGATTCCGGTGCTAACGGGTTAGGGTGTATTATTGCGTCGCGTTGTCTCGCTAAATGACGTCATGAACCGAGATAGTAGTTACTGTATGCGGTCATTCCAAAGTATATCCAATTACCCCCCCCCCCCCCCCCCCGACACTCACGAGTTTAATTTTAGGCTATTTGTGAACTTAATGAATTCAATTTTTTTTATTCGTTTTTAACAGTTTGGATAACGTATTCAGCTCCGATGAAACATAGGAAGAAAAATACTAGAAAAACACGCTCACACTTGTTCCTCAGAGCGTGAAGCATAGCCTTACTTTACATGCTCCAACCTGGGAGCTTAGCCCGCGGAGGGAAGATAATTCAGTGGCCAAGCTAAGTACGAGAACCCATGACGTCACCGGGATAGATAAGGTCTATTGGAAACTAAAACACGCTCACACTTCTTCCTCAGAGCGTGATACATAGCCTTACTTTACATGCTCCAACCTGGGAGCTTAGCCCGCGGAGGGAAGATAATTCACTGGCCAAGCTTAGTACGAGAACCCATGACGTCACCGGGATAGATAAAGTCTTTTGGAAGCTAAAACACGCTCACTCTTCTTCCTCAGAGCGTGAAACATAGCCTTACTTTACATGCTCCAACCTGGGAGCTTAGCCCGCGGAGGGAAGATAATGCACTGGCCAAGCTTAGTACGAGAACCCATGACGACACCGGGATAGATAAAGTCTATTGGAAACTGGTAAAATACTCATGGGAATTACTTCCTCAATCGCCAGGGTGCATTTTCTAAATCGTTATGTTCACGTGGGGTTATGAATACATATCTAATTGGTACATTTATATACTATACAAATAATGTATCATGCATTTCAGAAATAATCCCGTACGTACGTATGGGTAACTCGAATAAGAATATTGCGATACTCGGAGAATATGGATCAAATGTAGAATCACAGCCGAGTAAAGTATGTGATTTGATTATGGTTGCTATGGAGTTTGTTCTTCTTATGGAAAATAAAATGTAATAAAATAATTCCATAGCAAACGATTCTAATAGAGACGAGAGGATGATATATGAACATACAAATATGTCACATGTGACATCCATGACTAAGCAGGATTCGATTTAAGGATGTTTTAAGGGATAATTCAGATAATTCGGCCGTCATCGCCGTCATAGCGTTAATTTCGAATACAAAATATTCCCTCCACAGTGTTTTGTTTCAGACATTGAATGTGCACCAATCAAAGAAATATACAACACTGGAACGACCTAGCAACCGATTGTTTATTTAACCTGTATCGTCACAGCGCAACTAACGCTAAAAACTAAAGGAAAGGGGAAAACATCCCAGACTCATGATGCTCGCCAAAGGTATCTTCGTTTCACCCGTGACCAACACGTCGAGCAATAGGCCAAGTTGTGAGATAAGTGTGCCTAGCGAACATCTTACCACGGCCTTTCTCAAATGAGTAATGAGATCCCTGACCCTCGACAAACTGGTCTTATTTGGCGACGAGAAGCCGCGATCTCAATCTGCTGCGCCAAATGCTACTCTCGTGGTATGAACAGGTGTGCAATTAAACACACAAAAGTAAATCACTGACATTTAAATATATTATGCCTGATGAAGTATACAAACCAAACTATGAAATAATTATAAACTTTATTCGTAAAAGTGAAAAAAAAAAAATACACCAACATCAAACTTAACGGGACTGGGTATTAAAACCGCGCAAAAGTAATGTTTTTTATTATACCATGAGAACGCTTCCAAATATTGAAAAAGTGATTCTGATCCTGACTTTAGTTTTGTATCAGCTACACAATGGGCTTAAAAAGCAAAATAAAAAATATTTTTACGATCGTGATTTTATTTTGGGGCAATTATTTATTATTTAAATATAAATAAATAACAATCGTAACGATAACAAACTGTGATTTTTTTTAACTCTTTGTGTAGTTGATACATAACCAAAGACATGACCAGAATCACTTTTTCAAAATTTGAAGCGTTCTCATGATATAGTAAAATACATTAATTTTGGGCGGTTTTAATACCCATTTCCCAAACTTGTAGTAATTTACGAAAATGCACGTTTTTTCAATGTTTGACGTCCACAATCTGATAGCGATGAGATGTGTAATAGTTCACCTATGTTTGGTGGGTTCAAAGCGTGTGCACGTGTACGTCCCGATACCAGGACAAGCTAAGGAGAATCGAGTCAAGAGTTGCTCCCGTGAAAGTTAGTTGGTGGAGGAGCAATGGATAGTGAATGTTTAGTGGATATCCACCGAACTGAGATAATTCTCCACCTCTCGCCGCCATCAACCAATGCAACGCGTCGAGATATGTATTTGGCTCTATGGTTATCCCTGCTTCAAAGTATACAGAAAGTCCAGGATTCAATTCCCGGTTCAGGCTATTTTTCCATTTTTGGGTTTGAGTGAAATCCATGAATATAATACTCCCACACATAAACGGGAATTTGGAGCCATCATAACAACGAGATACGTAGCATATAATGCTCCCACTGAAAATCAGTTCTCGTAAATGCGATGGGTAGACAATAAAATACAAAATATGTATACACATATTTATTAATTATTGTCACATATTTAATACTCATTTGTATATTTTATTCTCGTAAGAATAATGCCTCATCCATGATGATAGTTTTATTACCAGGGAAGCATATTCCAATATGTTTGACAAAATTATGTACACACTATACTGTTAAGCCGTCGAAGATAACTGACCTGATACGTTGCTGGTACGTTGCTGATACGTTGCTGATACGTTACTGATACGTTGCTGACGACTGCACCACTAATTAATAGCGTTATTTCCATTGCGAGATTAATAACACTCGCCGAAAACGAACATCAAAACACAAAATAATCAATCAAAAAGTCAATTAGGGTGTGGTGGCTAATGAATTGAATTGCTTTAATTGATCCGTTTCAAATTATTTCCATGATGAAATTATAAACTCCAGCCAAAACCATGTGCTAAGCTGATAAATTGAAAAAGATATCAATCAAAAATTTCAATTCCACGACTCGATCACGAAATAAAACTGTTTACGAACTGATTTTCCTTTCCATCGTTCTATTTTTGTGTGTGTGTGGGGGGGGGGGGGGGGGGAGGGAGTGGAGTCTATACTGGTCAGGCAATTGTCCATAGTTCCCTGATATTGTATACAGTTGCCATAGAAGGGTACGTCTAGGCTCGTGATGCATAGATGGAGAATACGTTTGTCAAAGTTCTATAGTTATTTTGCAATGAAATTAATAATCATTTACTTTATACTTATTAACATCACATATAACATTAAGTAAACGCACCAATACAATGCATTTCTTTCATTATCATCATCATTAAAAAACATGCTATGATGCACCACTGTGCTTCGGCAAAATAACGGTGTTCCACTCATATTTTCAACGGATTTATCAAGTTCACGCTGGGACTTTTTAGAGCTGAAAGTGACTGCAGTGTACCGACATGAAAACAAAATGGTGACTTAATTGGAGCCATCACAGATGAGTAAAAAACATGGGTGGTCCAATGATCTCCACTGTCAATTGGTTCATGTATCTGAACGGGTTATCAATTATAAATACACATTTATATTTATTTCAACTTTATCCTAGGCTGGAGCAATAAATGTATGCAGCACTGAAATATGCACGCGGTAAAACACATCCAAAGCGAATGTGAGATACGCGTGTTGAGTAACATCACAATAAAATACAAGAACGGGGAACGATCTCTTTACTCTCCATACGCACTTACATTAATAAACATTGAACTCAATGCATTACGCAATTTTTTTATTATTATTATTTCCTGGTACCTGAACTATAAAGGTTGATTTCTTTGACACCAAAAGGTCAGCACGCAATTAATAAAAACTTGTACTAGGTAGACCAGATGGCACGGTATAGAATTGAGAATTATAATACAAAATGGCATGTCTACAATGTCATGTCATATACTAGAATGTACTACAATGTCATAATGTCATGTCTACAGCGTGTTAGATACACCGGACTGTGATCGATTCCGGTAGCATCTTCGTATAGTTCATCTACCATGACGGCGTTTTCAAAATACATATATTAAAAAGCTTATAAACAACTTCGGGAAAGAAAGAATGGATCCCTTATTAATATCAGGGTATGCAGGACTTTATAGTCCCTAATTTTGTCTTTTGAATACGAGCCAAAGGATGATATAATTGTATATTATTTATTATATAACTAATCTTTTGAGCGCGTTTACCCCACATTTTCGCTTGCGAGCGATCCTAAATAAAAGCCACTCGCTTTTGCTACAACTAAAATAGTCGCAAACGATTTAGAAACTTACTAGTTTTAAAGGGAATCTGTAATTTACGTGACCCGTTGATACTGAGGGTTTATTCTTGCTTCTAACGCAGAAGACTAAGGGTTCAATCCCCAGTTCGGGCTGTGGTATTATTTCCACTTCTAGATTCTTTTACGTATGCAATGAGGCACATTATAAATTGTATAAAGCATAATTTAGACGGTCCAATGTTCCGCTCAATGTTCCTTGAATTCAAGGACAAAAAAGCATAACATAAAGTAGAGTATTCTGTATTGTTGTGTTTTATTATCTATGTATATTTTTATGCTTTTTTGTCCTTGAATTCAAGGAACATTGAACGGAACATTGAACCGTCTAATGGGGCATAAGTCGCTTACAATAAACCACTTCTCGTAACTTAATGATAAAACAAGAGATTAATTCCAACATGGCAGCAATATGTTGACAAAGAGTCCGCGAGGTAGCAACACGCTCACCCACGCACCATGACCGATGCGTGCGTCGTTTTTGCGTTAAACAATCGCGCCACTGTTTCAAAATAAAGATTTATTCACCTTCTCGATGTGAAAGAGTAACTACAACCTGGCACGAATGCTGGCGACGTAACTCTCCCAAATCGCGCGCTTGGCAGCGGACATGTACTCTGATTCATAAATCATCACCTATACCAGATAAACATTTTATTAAACATTTATAGCACAATAATTCTAGCATTGTAAACAAAACACTGTTCTTTCCTTAAATATAATTATAAACCTGACTAAATTAGTCACCGCGGCTCGTTTTCCACGGCTACTAGTTATTCTTAGGCGAGGGGCGAGAGAACCAACGGTCTGCGTAGATAAAATAAATACAATTATATATAATAACTATTTTTTTATATTCTCAACTCAATCAATCACTTCATCGAAGTTTAAGTAGATTCGTTGCTATGGAGGCTCCCAAGTCACATCTTACATCAATCGTAGTGTTCTATTGAGAAATGTGTCGTTTTTAGAGGATAAAATACAAATTGACCCCGCGGTATCCTCGCTACATCCAAAGCAGGAATGCACCCACATTATTAATAACACGACCAAAGAGGACCAAAGAGTTACAAATACATTTTGTACGTAACAATTAACCAGCTCCACATTTTTTTTCACAATCCCGTCTTTGGCAGTGATTCGTGGAGTAATTTTTGAAAACGAGTAAAGGTTGTGCAATGGCGGATTGCAAAAGTCTGCACGAAAACTGATACCATTGTGAAAACACATTAGCCGAACACGAAAATAGCGCGCGGTTTGCAGATGTCTGCACGCGAATACCATGTATAAACACATGTATGTACGAAATTCAGAGTAGATGGAAATAGTTTGTGTTAAAGATTATGGGCTATATCATTGCATATGCCTGCAAATCATGAAAATATGTTTCTTTAAAATATATGCTTTAGTCAAATAACGCAAACTACCCACACTTGCAACATGCCTCCTAGTAAATAGTTCTTAGTTTGCCTAATTCACACGCAAAAGCTTCATACAGCCTTAAACTGGGACATTCAAACGTGTACATATGACAGCCGGACTTGGTGTAATGGCTACCTATGCCTCCAGAGAAATCACGCCCACGTAAAATCTCGCACTTAGCAACATACCGTACCCCAAAGGCGAATTCTCTACAACATCATGTACTGATGTCTCCATATATGGCACATTAATTATACAAAATACATTTTGTAGCCCAAGTATAAATAATTCTCTGTGTTGAGCAAATGTATTGTGAAAGGTGATTCATATATAGTTTCAAACACTGCACGCGGACTCAATATATTTATGTACAAGCTAATACGCAAATCATCGGCAACGTTACAAGAAATCACAAATCGTTTCTGAAAATTCTTCACACGTTTGTAATGTTTTTAAACATTTTCCTACTAAACAATAAAACATTAGAAGAAAAGGTGTAGAGTAATATCAACAAGTATTGGGACTATTCATTGTTCCTTGTCAAAAACTACGTCCTATAATACTAGTTCACATTACATACATCTAGTCAACCTAGTAAATTAACTATGTATGACAACATTACACAAATTAGCAAAAATTACCGTTTATCTTTTCAGAAAAATCTTCGCCTGCCTTTAATGCCTTTACATGTATTTCGTAGAACTTTGAGTATTATTACTTATTGTAATGTGATATCAATCCATCAATCGATCAATCAATCCCCGTAGACAGGTGCTCTCGAGAAGTCTTCCGGCGTTGAGCGGTTGTCAGTATAGAAAACCTTGATTGTTTTCATTGCGCATGTAGATGCGTGTTGCTCCAGAGATAGTCTTCATTGCGCATGTAGATGCGTGTTGCTCCAGAGATAGTCTTCATTGCGCATGTAGATGCGTGTTGCTCCAGAGATTGTTTTCATTGCGCATGTAGATGCGTGTTGCTCCAGAGATAGTCTTCATTGCGCATGTAGATGCGTGTTGCTCCAGAGATTGTTTTCATTGCGCATGTAGATGCGTGTTGCTCCAGAGATAGTCTTCATTGCGCATGTAGATGCGTGTTGCTCCAGAGATTGTTTTCATTGCGCATGTAGATGCGTGTTGCTCCAGAGATTGTTTTCATTGCGCATGTAGATGCGTGTTGCTCCAGAGATAGTCTTCATTGCGCATGTAGATGCGTGGTGCTCCAGAGATTGTCTTCTATCGAGCAATATAACGCACAATGTTGTGGTATATAATAAGTACGGTAAACCCGCGAGCAAGCTTCCCATGCATATTTCATTATTTCGTAATGTGTAATCCTAATTAATACAGCGCCGCGCAAACCAGTATAAATAAGATAGAATAAATTATAATGAACGCGTAAGCTGTAAAAGTAAGGGCTTGCACAGCAGGGCCAATCGGCACGTAGTGCACTCCTGTCTACCATCAAGACCGCTGATGATAGAGACCAACAATCTATTGTCAGCTGTCTGATGTGTGGCCACAAGGATCCAGTATATAAAACAGCACAAGGTGTCCTATTGAGCTGTTTACAATCATTATGTAGCTGTTAAGAAAAGTAAAAACCAAACAGTAAAGATTAAGGTCCAAATTCACCAAACCTTTTAATCGGCCGATTTACTAATCTCGGATTGGTTACTATGGTTTTAACCAACATTAATTACATACAAAATGCGCGGTGGCTTCTACCTCACGCTATTTTTGATCTCCGATTAAGAGAAAATCGCCAGATTAAAGTTTGGCGAAACTGGCCCGAAAAGAAACAAGCAGAAATTTTAGAATAAAATCCACCGTTATATAAGTTTCAGGAAACAACAATTTACAATGTTGTACTACAGTATAAGGAATGTGTCCACCAGTGAATCTCGACCAATTTATACTTGCAGCAGTTTCTCTGCCTATAGGGGCTGTGTGCCTAACACAATGAAGATAAAGAGTCGATAAAATAATAGACCTACTATTTCAACTTGAGGTAGTTGTTTATAATAGTATAGGCCTTACAACGCGTGTCAAGTACAAGTACTTGACCGCTACGCGCGCTACTGTGTCCTCGCAAGCTGTTCGATGCGCCTCTAAACGTGATTCGCAACTGGATCCATTCCTTATACTGTGGTTGTCTCTATGGCAATTTAATTCCTCTTGTCCAGCCGAGTCTGACCTCTGTGGTATTCTTTTTATTACTTCTTACTCCTCAACATCCCAGTTTCACGGAAACGCGTCAAGTTCCATAAGCTACACGCTATCTCTCTTCACCTGTAAAGATTCACTTTCTCTCCTTGATTTTTGCTTTTTAGTTTTCTAACTTCCAGGTGTATGAGTCGCTTCATGTGGTTCTTCATATCCTAACAATATGCGACTCTCGAACTTAACTTGCAAGAAAATCTCACAAGACCATACATGTATTTTATGAAGGTCTACTTAACTAGATTTCATACATGTTGGTTCTGTTTTGAGTTTCAGCCTTATACTGTTGGCAAGAATGTTGTGTCAATATTTACAACCAACTAAAAGACGGCAGAAGTAACTTTTCTTTACTCATCTCAAGATGAAGAAGAAAGAGCGGATTGTGAAAGATTGCTTGGCTACCAGGAAACGAAGAATATAGCCTGCCTTGTCAATACAGCTAAATCTCCACAGGCCTGAACATTTACCTTAAGCATGGAGAGGAAAAAAAGTTGCAAACACCTTGTCAATAAAATACTACGCTCATATAGGAACAATTGCTTTTATGCTGTAGACAAACGAAAGTACAACTTTTTACTCATGGAATATTTAGTTGTGAAAATTGGAAGTACGATACAATAGAATACACAACATGCAATACAATACACTCATATAAATAAAAACTTACTTGAACTCGCATTTCTATAGATTGTTGACTAATTAGTTTGATTTTGATTTCGTACGTGTCTCATTATAGTATAATGCATACAGGCATAACTTAAGGCCACGGGTTCGATTCGCGGATAACACATAACTTATCTTTTACTTACATACTTATCCAACGTGGTGTGTTAGTATAAGCTCACAGTGCAAACACGCAAAAAGTTGTACAATGTTCCCAACTTAAAATAAACCCTAGTATACATGGAATTAGTAAAGAAGTCTGCACATTTTATTTTCTATGTAAAAACCGAAAATCATTAAAATATGAAAAGCTATTACGGCCGCACGTACCGAACAAGAGAGTGATTACAAACAGTGGTGCATTACCGGTCTATATTTGGACTTTCTGGCAAATGAATTGTTTATGGTTGTCTTTTACGATAATAATGGAGGTCGGATTTGATTGATAATACATGTACAACGGGCTTTCTATTCGATTAATCCAACAAATGTGTATAGAATGTGTTCAAATAATTAGAAAATGTATATCAACCACTGTGATCGAAATCTGTACACCTAACTATACTTTAGGTTAATTAAGTATATTTTAAACGTAAACATTTCAATATTTTAGAGTATTCGTATGGTTCTAAAAATAATTTGCAATTAATGTTAGATATAAATCTAAACAGAGTTAAAGTTATAAGGCGATGTTGAACAAAATTAACGTTCAAGCCAAGTTGTTAAATTCTATCTTTAAAAGAGAACAATATGAATCAATTGGCAATTTTTATATTCTAATGTGAGCAAGTAATATATTTATGGTAGACAAGAGATAGAATAATAATAATTAAGAGCGAAGGATACCTCTACGTCAAAAACCGCAGAAAATTTTCATTTTTTAAGTATATCTCTAGATTGAAACACAACATTAAAAATCTGAGACTACATAGCACTGTGGTTTGGTACTCCCTACACACTGAATGATAAATGTATTTAACGTCATCATCAGTATGACTGTGATAACGATTTATTTAAATTACTAAGGAATTACTTATCACAGTCATACTGATGATAACGTTCAATACATTTATCATTCAGTGTGTAGGGCTTACCAAACCACAGCGCTGTGTAGTCTCAGATTTTTGATGTTGTGTTCCTATCTTGAGATATAATTAAAACTTGAAACTTTTCTGCGGTTTTTGACGTAGAGGTATCCTTCCCTCTTAATAATGTTCCGTAGGAATGTCTGTTATAGGATGCACACCAGCTTGACCATGATATTTGCCCCTCTTGACTAACTAGGTATATGTTAGGGTATTTGGATAGTATGGAAAGGAATGTCCGAGGGCTGTTAATAGGACTCAATCCCAGTATTTGCCTTTACGACTGAGGAAAACCTTCATTCAGGATTGGCGGTGGCCAGAATCGAACCGGCGACCTCCCGAATTAGAGTCACCGCAGCTTACCGCAGAGCCACCTTTATCGGTAGAGATATAATAAGAAGATCATCACCTTTGAAACAACGGAAGAAGATCTGAGTTCGAGTCCCAGCGGGGATGGATATCTGAACATTCGTCCTCCTATTCTACAATATTTCCTGACAGGTGGCCTACCTGACAGGTGGCCTACCGGAAACCAACGTATCTCAGACAAGAGATGTCAACCGCAAACTTTAGATGCAAACCTCCGGGCAGTTGAAGAGTTTGTATGTAATGACAAGTAAGTTACTACACAGATTTAGCAGCCCTTGTCTAAACGCCATTATTATAAAACGTTTGGATTCCCAGGGGCCTTATTCTGTACATTCATTCTGTAACTTCTGTAAGTAACTAACTAACTGTAACTGTAACTAACTAAATTCTGCCTGAATTCAAACTTGTTTACTCAAGATCACATTGAACTATTACATAAGATTACATACATACACGAAAACATTGAAGGTGATAAGTTTGAATTCAGGCAGAACTCGTTTCGGGATACACAAAAAGTTATAGAATAGGGAGAGGACCTCAGAGGTGGAAACTTCTTATAAGCGGTTAAATAAAAAAATAATATAAAAAAAAATAAAAAAAATACACGTGAATAAACCTGGTTTCCACCTGGTTCAAGGTTTTTCTTATTTTCAATGTGTGATACAGACACATATTTATTTTAATACGGTGGAAAACTACCTGAACCAATAAACAAGGTTTTAAAGCTGTTGTATCACTGTAGAAATATAACCAACTCTAACTGCCTTAGGATACGGAGAAGGTTTCCAAATATCACAAATAAAGAAAGAAAAGTTATCAAACATGTTTTATTAACAACTCGAAGCTCTACAATTATGGAGACACGTTTTGTGTTTGCTAAAATTAAATCAAAATCACAATATTTCCTCGCCTACCTACGTACCTCGCCACTTCGAATAAATCCACAACAGAAATCCTATCTCTTAAGATTTCAAAAACGAGAATTTTACCGAAACACACCGCAACGAAATGTCCAGCTCTTTTTAAAGAGAAAAGCGCGCTCTGTTATTCCTTACTAACACAACAACGATATTTGTTCATATTTTGAACAATCATGGCACTCTTTGTTGACATGGAACATCGATAATTTGTTTGCCCTCACTCTGTCTTTGAAGACTCAGTTGCCACATTATTCTTTGAATGTGTGCCAAGATGTTTACCAAAAAAACAGCTATTCTCGCCTCGTCACACTTGTTAACTTTTTATCCAACACTTACCCCGAATACTCTGTGTATATGTATATTTTGATACACACATATATATATATATATATATATGAATATTTTTGCAAGAACACTCTTGACGTGTTTGTTTTCTTTGTGTATATTTTTTTGCTACACTAGGACGCCCATATATATAACGTGATAATACCCACGTGATAATACTCCAAAAAAACAATTATTTGACATATAGCCGTGAGAATTTGAAACTTAATATATATATATATATATATATATATATATATAGCCGTGAGAATTTGAAACTTAATATATATATATATATATATATATATATATATATATATATATTAAGTTTCAAATTCTCACGGCTATATGTCAAATAATTGTTTTTTTGGAGTATTATCACGTGGGTATTATCACGTTATATATATGGGCGTCCTAGTGTAGCAAAAAAATATACACAAAGAAAACAAACACGCTTGCCGGTTCCAATGTGCTAGAAGGACATTACAATATGTAAATAATATAAAGAGTGATAAGAAACGCCGTGGCAACATGTCGGTACGGGAGACCCATCAAAAGGCCCAAGCAGAGGCCCAGTCCAAGCAACCCCACCATTACCACTGATGTGTTCGCCGACCATGACCGGGCGATGGTAATTTATGTTCGGTCCCCGTTATTAATGCCGGCGGTGTCATCACTCGGCGTCGCGACGCTTTCAACGACGAACGACGTCCGGCATCGACTCAGTAAACCCGCCCAGGTTTTTAGATGTATTGCAATAAAACAATGCATCATTAATCACACAACGAGACGCTCAAGAAACACTAAAACGTCGCGTTGTGTTGTGCGCATGCAGTGTTCTGGTATTCAACCACGGCTTTCTTGGGCCAACGATTGACAGGTTGAACGTACAAAACACAGCTTTATGACTGACGACAGCCTTGTACGCTGGGACATCAAACGTTCCGCCCTAGGGCCGCAGTTTTACACAAAAGACTTCAACCGCATTGTAATTTTGAATGTAAACTCCATAAAAGAGAAGACTTTCACTCCGCTAAAAGATGTGTTTATTCGCTCTGAGATTCGCATTAAACATTATTGAAATAAGTTTTTAACCCCCTAGAAAAAATGTATGCCCACGGATTAAATTGGTGGTTCATGTATTATGACTGTTCAAACTGGGTGTAAGAGCTACGGAATATTTTACCGACGTTCAATAAATCTATTGATGTAATTATAATGGTGGGTTGGTTTTGTATGAAGCGTTTTTGACATCGTAGAATAAGAACTTCAATGTGAACGCCAACATGTAGGGTCTATTGTTACTCCAACTGGTAATTATTAGTACAGGACTAATACGGCTACGATAAGGTATTTTTTAATAATTGGGTAAAACTCTGTGTGTAACATTATGTACATTGCTACTAATTGTGCGGTCATCATAATTTTCGTTAACTGTAATGTATAATCTTATCAACTCTATTGTTTATAACGTTTGTTAATATATTTATCAATATATATTAAATCTGTAATGAACTTCCAATAAAGTTACCTTTTGCGCATTCTTAATCGAGGTTCAATACTGTTTATTTTATGTTTCCTTACCCCTTAATCATTATAAATCATTTTGTAAAGATAATACACTCTTATGACAAAGTTTACTTATTTATCAAACCATAAACATAGATATTACGTACTGATGCGCACAATTCAATAAAGTATAGCTCCTCTGAAAACTTATACCACTTCCAGCTGGCGCCTACATATAATTACAATATTCTAACGCGTGTGCACTTTTCATGTAGCGCACACTGCTCATTGTTTTCATACGTTTTATGAAAACCCTTACTTACTTAAAACAACGTTCAACGACTCCAAGAGAAGTCTCCAATTATGATTAAAACGTGGTTTCCATCCACTGAAAATAGGCGCCGTCGTAAATTCCCCCACTGAAAATCGGTCTTGTTACTGAGTGGGTAGACACTAAATGTGATTTTTTTTTTATCACCATGTATTCTCACCATGCACGCTCGACAACGTGCAAGCTACCTACCACCCCCGCATCAACGGACAACAAACAATATACGCTACGACATAATATAACGAAGTGTTGGCATATAGACACTGAAATGTAACATTTCTGCAGCTTTATGAAACAGACACAAAAAGTATCTGCTGGAAAAAGAAATATCGGTTTTACTTCAAAGCATATTGTAGTATTAGGTCCAGTCTTACAATGTCCCAATAACTACTTATTCGTCGAATAGCTTGTTGTCTCCATGGCAACGACCAATCAAAACTCTTGAAATCCTTCAAATTTAGCTTAATTGCTACAAAAAACTTTCCAATTAAGAGATCGTAAGACTAAGAATAATCCATAAAAAGGACAATGAACGGTTTCCTTGCCTACTCATTGATGTATTTTTGAAGGCACTGTAATAAGTTTTAAGGCTCGCGTCACCTTTGCAGTATGACACAAAATCCATATTTTCGAACTAAATAATTTGAGGGGGTGAATTCGCATGGGACACAGATTACGATCTAGCCCCCCAGTTCTCTAGGCAGCGATACGACACGCTTAGTATAATAAATGTTTCGCTACAATGTCAAGCTTCCTCGATTTATGACAGACTACGAGACCGAATCCATCCGAGTCAAATAAAATCCCCCAAAACATTCACAACGTCGACCCCCCACTGACCGCGAGTCGATTAAGAACCGACTTCCGAAACCATTAATTAAAACCAAACGTCCCGTGATCAAATCCCGGAACATTTCAGTACAATCATCAACACACAAACAGAAAACAAAAAAACCTCAAACGTCTAAGTTCAAGTTTGGGTAAAATTAGGGCATGAAATTGAAGCAGACGTGTTATACATAGTGCAAGGTCTCCTCCTACCCCGACGTTGTGTATTATAACTAATTCAGACGTGACACAACTTTACAGCTACGCAATAGAATGTATTATTTAAATGCTGGGGTGCCGGAATAAGATTAGTTCGCATCCCCAGACTCCGAGTAGGAACAAACACTCGCTTCCTTAGGGACCGTGGAATCATAATTAAAGAAACATAAAACAATCAAAAGGAATCCGTGCTCACTAGTCACTAGTCACTATTCGAAGCAAGCAATTCTCAATTAGCTAATTGTGTAATTATCATTAGATGTCTGGTAATGGCGGACGTGGCCACTGCCTTGGGGGTAGAGAATGAATCTGAATCTTCGCCCCGCCAGGTTTGCTAATTGTTCATTAAAAGCTCGGGGAGAGGAAATTGCCTTTAACCAAGCTCCACAAGCCTCGGTAATATAAGTAAAGTCGCGATCATCGAAAAACAGTAGTCAAAGACTGGGAAGCGAAGCTAGCAGGAACCTTCAAGACAACTAGGCCACTGCTTTAGAAGGGTGCCCCGCTAGCAGGAACCTTCAAGACAACTAGGCCACTGCTTTAGAAGGGTGCCCCGCTAGCAGGAACCTTCAAGACAACTAGGCCACTGCTTTATAAGGGTGCCCCGCTAGCAGGAACCTTCAAGACAACTAGGCCACTGCTTTAGAAGGGTGCCCCGCTAACAGGAACCTTCAATACAACTAGGCCACTGCTTTAGAAGGGTGCCCCGCTAGCAGGAACCTTCAAGACAACTAGGCCACTGCTTTATAAGGGTGCCCCGCTAGCAGGAACCTTCAAGACAACTACGTCACTATTTCAGGGGGCTGGCACACAAACAGGAACCTTCAAAACAACTTAACAACTATATGTCACTGCTTCAGAGGCTGCCACACAAACAGGAACCTTCTACGTAAACAACTAACTAAACAACTATTCACTGCTTTAGGGGTTGCCACACAAACAGAATCTTTAAGACAACACTGTCACTGCTTTAAAGGGCTGCCACACAATCAGGAACCTTCAAAACAACTACGTAAACAACTAAAAAACTATGTCACTGCTTTAGGGCTGCCACACAAACGGGAACCTTCTAAATCTACGTACACAACTAAACAACTATTCACTGCTTAACACTGTCACTGCTTTAGAGGGCTGCCACACAAACAGGAACCTTCAGGATGTAACCCAAGGACTGAGACATAGCAATGTGGGGTAGGGTGGTGCCCCACAAGTAGCAACTTTGAGGATAGGTGGCTCGGAAACACGAGGTTCTTCAATCACGGTTGAAACAAAATTAACACCGTGATACATTGTTTAATGTACCCCTGAAAACCACTCTCTCTCACACCTTACATTAGTCTTAATACGACAAGATTTACAATCAACGCTTTAATTATGCGTCCTGGCTTATGAAGGAGACGCAGTCAACCCAGCCTATATGTTAATTAATTTCCGTAGCTAGGCCTAGGCTGTTTCATCCCCCGCGTAATTTATCGCGGGTTAATTGAGTTCAGCTTCGTAACCTACACCCGTATTGTGTCAAATTACCAGAAGCGAGTGTTAACTGGTCGTGTGACGGGATGAGCAGCGGTAACTCTCGTCAATTCTGGCCACAATCTGCACCGGTATTGGATGACGTCACCGGGCAGGCGTCGATACCGCACAAGACGTTTACGTCCTCGCATTCTCTTAACGGTAAAGGGTAGTCTCACTGTAAAAACCGCGCCAAATTACCGTTTTTAATTTATATTTCGAGAACACTACACAATATTGAAAAAGTGATGATCGAGCGAAAATTGGTTTCGTAAGAGCTACAACCTGGATTAACAAAATTTCAAATATTTCTATCATTACTGTTGTTATCTGAGAAACCAATTAAGAAATTAATTATTAATTGATTTTTTAAATAACAACCGTAATGATAACAATAATTGGAATTTTGTTAATCCAGATTGTAGCTCTCACGAAACCACGTTCCGCTCAATCGTTACTTTTTCAATATTGTGTAGTGTTCTCAAAATATAATTTAAAAACGGTAATTTGGCGCGGTTTTTACAGTGAGACTACCCTTTACCGTTTTAATGTCCAAATGTAGCCTGCGCAACTCCCGGTTTCGGTCCGTTAAAATTACTTTAATATGTGTTTCAATTGTCCCAAAGGTAAATCAAAATATGTCATCCTGTATAGAATGAGATGCCCTTTCTTACGAATGTTTCTTTGTTCCAATCAATATTTCCATTTTTCAGATGTTCTTAATTTACTTTTGTAATATGATGTTGCTGAACACCTTTCACACCCAATTAAGAACATCTGCAAAACGAAGATATTTATTGGAATAAAAAAGCATTCGTAAGAAAGAGCATAAATTCTATAATGGATTAGCCTTAACGTGGTTTCGCAGTATCAAAACCGCAAAAGATTTACGGCTTTATGAAATGTACAAGATATACCAACGCATGTGATCTATGAGGATAGTTTACGGGGCTAGGTGGTGGGATTAGGCACAACAACTGCTATTAATCAAATTAAAAGGTATTGTTGCTAAGCTTGATGTTCCACCAAACTCACTCAAAGTGATACAGCTGTATCCTCTCTTAATAACGATGTAACCCTTTTGGTTCTAACATTACGAACTACTGTTATTACACTTTTTCTTTATCTTAAGTTTGTTTTTTCAATTTCCCTAATGTGTTTATTTTTCTTCTTCAATGAACACATCGTGTGTGTGTATTCCTCATTCACTCTATAAAATAATTTCCAATCTTTATTTGAATGCTTTAACATTTTCAACGTAGTAGTATTTTTATTTACCAAAATGAGCTTACGCCCTTTACGATGACAAGTAGCTACAATACAGTCGTGATATGAAAACATGAAAATGAAAAAGAAATGACATTAAAAATTTAAACATGATTCCGATATATATAGAAACATTATTATCTGTTCACTGATACGTTTTGATTGTGTTCTGTAGTTATATTTAAAGTTGTTTGTACAGCAGTTCAATGTTATTAATAAATGTACACGACGTACCAGTACAATCGTGTAACATAATTGCAGTATTCTTCAAAATCAACGCTAGTTAAACATATACACAGGAAAGAATTTATAAAGTTTACTGCATTGAAATAATATCCATATGAACAACATAAAACACAAAAGTGACACTGTAAACGTAGACTATAGACACACCCACGGCATCTCTGTCTACGATGTAAATCTATATCACACAGGGCAAGGAAATATAATATGACGCTAGATATGACAACACTTGAATAGTGTTATATGAATTGCACTGTCTGGCTGTCTGGCACTGTCATGGATATTCTATTTTAATACGTTGACCCGTATTGAGAAATGACAAGCTGGAAATAGCAAATTATCTGCAGTCGTATACGTTGTGTCTGAACATTGCATGAAGGCCTAGTCAGTGACACTAACTTTTCAATATTTATCAAGATATATGCGTCCATGTTTAGCGTTTAAAAATTACGAACCCAGCCTTACATATTAACACAAAACATTAATTTAAGGAACGCGACAAGCTAGATAATCTAGATAATTTTAACTACATGCATGTTTTTAAAGTGACAGTGCACCTGTTTAGTACCTACGATCTCCTTGAAGCCCCTACGATATTCAATAAAGCCACTCTCAACAAAACTAAGTTTGATTCGTATACGCACGCATTATTTATATTATGAACACGTTAGCGACAATAAGTTGTAAACAATCACCATGTAGGAACACAACCCCTGTCTTTGTAATCCAATGAAACATAATAATGGGCTATATAATATTTAGATGTTTTTGAGCAGCAGTACATACCTCAAATACTATCACAAAGGCTACACCATATGGAGAAAGTAGAAAAATAATATTACGAATGTATTTTGCGTTCCAATAGTCAATAACACACGTTTTACCCTGCCAATAAGACAGAACATACTGTGTGCTGGTGTGCTGTTCTCCTACTATAAAGAACAAGAAATAGTTTAAGTTGACAGTTAAATTTACGAACGTTTATGATGGGTGGTATGTAGTACAT
The DNA here is from genome assembly GCA_945910005.1 of Isoperla grammatica. NCBI lineage: Eukaryota > Metazoa > Arthropoda > Insecta > Plecoptera > Perlodidae > Isoperla > Isoperla grammatica. The sequence continues at coordinate 8,589,291 of OX246737.1, forward strand.
TAGATCAATGAAAAAATATAAAATTATAAACGGACTTTTAGTAGTTTCCTGTCATGTTATACTACTTCCTCTGTGTACAAACATTCAGCATCAGAGGAAACTAAATAGCGACCTTCTGCTGTGCAATGTGTGTGAGCAATGACTTATTGTGACATGAGAGGCACTCCGGGTGTGTACACCGCTTCGAAAACCACAGCTGTATGACATTAAGTATACAAGCCGAAACTGCAACTAAACGCATGTACTCACATTCATCCTTTAAACTCATATTTTACTTAAACCCTGGCAGGCGATGAACTTTCCAATTGAAATGGAGCTTATCTGGAATGAATTAATCACATAAACTTACGCTTTCCACGGCGAGGTTACAACTTGTAATAGGTTTCATTTTGTGTCATTAGTTCGCTTTAATTAGAAAGTATCTAGCGCGGGTGAAGATAGACGTTAACATTGCATTAGGCTGACACTTACCACCGGGAGAGCAACTAACTCTTAATTTTCTTCCTCCACCCCCACGAAAGAATTGAGCGGAGCTAAAACCGAGCTAGAAAATTGCAACGTTAACGTCAACTTGCCCATTTGCGGCGCGCTTGACGTTTCTACAGAGGTTAGGATGCCACTAGTGTCTGCAGGCTCGATATCAACCACTAACCGGCTTATCTTACCGAGATTAACTTTGCATTAGTAGGGCGAAGAACACCTCCGACCAGGATAATCAACTATTGCTTTCTATGTCCAATGTCGATCATTTCTCACTCTATCAATCCATGGATTGGTTGAAAACGCATCTATATTATTTGTTATTTACTTTGTTATCGTGTATCAACTTTGACGCTTATCTGAATTATACGTTGCACATATTCTAATGATGAATCTCTTCCACTTGCTCTTCAAATACTTATACCCATGTCTTATGACTTGCAACTAAATATCATAGTGTGTATTTATTTGTTTTTACCATGGAAACCACCAATGAGAGGCATTGAAGTCAACTCAGCTGAGACCCACCATAGTTATTAGTTTTGGAGCTCATAAGACCGGACACTAGTGACTCAAAATGTGTAAAACTAATCGATCACTCAATTCAGTCAACTTTTTCATGAGCATATCTTACGTCACAAGCTCTTACGAATACTCATTTGCAACTTGCAACTCTTAACTATATCCAAGAGATTTTCAGGTATTCTTAAATTTGCGTAAAAGGAAATGCATATGAACAAACTGACACAGGGTCAAGAAATTTAGAAGGTTGGGTATGTCATCAATATTGAACACATCTTCCAGAATATTCGGTCCGTTTGGAAGTTTTAACGGTTATCGTCCGTAGCATTATGGAAAAATGTTCACACGTGAAACGAACAATTTAATTCAAGAATTGATGTTACATTGTAATCGTCTTACAATCTCCAGATAAGTAAGATTTAAGCTATTTGGAGGATTTCAAAGATTTGATATGTGGAATTGCCATGGTGAAAACAAGTTATTCGTCGAATATGAAGTTATCAGGAGATTGTAATACCGGACCTTAGAATGATTTCAAGGCGACATCAACACAGAGTTCATTTTCTTGCTTTTGACAGACGATGTAATTGGTTGAAAACGCATCATAGAAATACTAGACCAGTCGTCTGGAGAGTCTCGACCACTCGATCGAATCGAACATACTGAAGAACATGTTCCAGACATGTTTTTGGCACTCTCAGATGAACCATTTTCCTTTATTCTCAAGTCATAACATTCCGAGACAAAATACTTGCGAAATAAAGTAAGCATACAACATCGTGCCACTTCAATCACGATTTGGAGACTGAATTTCTTTTAACAACATCCGAGGATAACACTTTTTTGTGCACATATTCCATGTTGACAATGCGAAGTGTGAAAGGGATGGTTTGGGAAGAACATGACAGTCAAATGGTTCAGCTTTAGGACCTTCATGTGACTTGACATTGTGTGCGTACATTTCATTATTACTTGCGTTGTGGTTGGGCTTATGTTAAACAACGCATACACCAATGTACATACGTGCACTTAACTTGTATTTGCATTGTGGTTTGGCCTAAATGTTATGTTAAACAAACTTATGTGTATATATGGATCCACTTAGTTAATTGTTGCATTGTTATTGCAGGCCTGAGCCTTGTAATGTATGTCGTATTTAATTATTTTATCGATAGATATTTTATAGAACGACCTCTCAACAGTCACGAAAATTATATTATTCCTTCAAGTTTTAGATAAAACCTCTGCTACTGGGTATTAAATTATATGAATGCTCTTTCACTGGTTTACCTTTCCACGATATATTGTGCGTATATTTGACGAACTTAATGGATGTCTCATTCCCAAACGGAAATGTATATTAAAGGATACTTATCAAACGCTAATAAATATTTGATTTGGTAGAGTGCAACGTCAATATAGCGGCTTTCGTCAAAATTAAGCACAAAACGTACTCAGGCAGTACGAACTGTGGCAGCTGAATTATTGACATCACTTAAAGGCAACTCGCAATGATGAGTGATCATATGCTGTAACATTTTACTCGTTTACCAAAACATTAGATGTACTCTGGGATAAATGGGCTGTTTGGATCGTCAAAATCAGGAGCAGAGTTGTTTTGTAGTAGAAACAGTGGAACAATATTAGCACTTTTGCAATTTTACATATTAAACACACTTTACATACGCATATACAAATAAGAAATAAGTGTAATATAATATAAACTTCGACAACAATTCAATACAACACAATACGTCTGTATTCATTTTTAACAAATAACTATACATCATACTTCTTAGAAATTGGTTACCTTACTTAAAATATGAACTTTGGAGTTGATCGGCTCTTTTTCTTTGTGACGAAGACGAACGAGGGACGTCCAAATCCGAACATTTTAGGAATTGTTATTTATTTTCCTCGTGATCCTATTGTCCCATTGCACACCTGGTACTTTTCATACGAAACGATTTTACTCTACGCGACCTGATAATTTACTACATTCAGTTTGAATATCGAATTGTCTCTTCTTCTAATATCCAAAAAATTCCACCCCTCATAACGTATCATGTTTCAACGACTATTTTAAAGGACGTAAAATGATCTAAGAATGTCCTACATGAATGAACCGATAGAGGTGGCTCAGCGGTAAGACGCGAGACTCTAATTCGGGAGGTCGCCGGTTCGATTCCGGCCACCGGCAGTCCTGACTGAAGGTTTTTTCCGAAGCCCTAAAAGCGAATGCTGGGATTGAGTCCTACTAACAGCCCTCGGACAATCCTTCCCAACTATCCAAACACCCTAATAACCTAGTAAGTCACCTGAAGAGGGGCACATCAGGTAAAGCTGGTGTGCACCCTAGAACGGGCATTCCTACAAAAATTATTATTATTACATGAATGAGGGAATAGAATTGTAAATTGTTCATTGGTATAAGTAACTGAAACTCTATAAATATAGTTTAGTTGTAACTATAGTGTAACACACGATAGGCTCTAAAGGCTATTGGAGATGTATTTGGTTTCGACATAGTTGAATGTACATTAGCAGCGTAAAAACCTTTAGAGAAGAGAATTAAGAATTTAGATCGTCAACATCAGCCTTCGCTGCCCGGCATGGTAACATGCCTTCAAACTTCTGTAAACGGAATAAGTTGTAATGCGTTGTTGCATTGTTAACCTATCGCCTGCAAGGGTCCACCATGACAGAACCATCCAGTGACGGACCGGTGAAGAAAAACTTTTAAACTGAACCAATTCACATCAAAACCAAACAACTTCGGGTAAACTTATTTCAATATTGGTGTATATTTGACAAAGTTATGTTGACTATAGAGTGTATGCGGTGGCGAGCTAAAGTAATAGAAATAAATTCAACTAGCACAGCTAAGTTTTCTTTATTTGGGTCAAAACGTGCTATATTGATTTGACAGTAAATGTCTCTTTACAACTTTAATATACGTTTTAATCCACTAAAATATTTTCATAAATATTCCTGAATACATTCCGGTTGAAATGAATTAATGCAAGAGCTAAACATGTCACATCCCAGTAGTGATGCAAATATCAAGGAACATGAAATAAATTAGGGTTATCTACAATCGATTGAATAATAGGCTCGCCGCTTGCCGTTAACTTTCTTATGTGCTCATTTAAGTCTGCATGTTAAAAACACACACATTTTCTGAAATCTATTTTTCTCCTTACTGAGAGAGCCAACTAATTTATTAGGTATACATAGTACTTTAAGTGCAAGAAAAAATAATGAATTGATTTGTTTAAATATACAATGATAATGCTCTAACATATTTTTATTCGTGTTTTGTTCTTTCTAACATTTCGATTTAAAACGTTAATTAAGATGTTATGAAAATGTATATTTATCTAACTTCCTTTAGGCATACACAAACACCATTCCTACACATTGATTAACACAGTGGAAAATCAACTACGTGTAAAAATTTTTCTATGTAATGCACAGTTCTTTGTGTGAAAAATCATTACTATTCAAAGCAATTACAGCTTTAGCTCTTACAACATTCCTTCAATCGCGACGTCAAATATGCACCGAATTCCAAGAATACGCCTGATAATCGGCAGTCTAGGCCGACTACTGCGGCGCAATCACTAGCTTTTAGGTACGGTAGTCAGAGATATTACCTGTAGCCAGTGGTTGTACGTTTTACTTAGAACCTCTGAGATGGGTGGGGGGGGGGGAGGGGGGGGGGGCCTCGCGAGGTAGACTAGCGGGCGAAGCAATCACGTCGGTCTTGCTTAGCACACGGGTGCGCCCTCGACCCCCGTCGGGTACATTACAAGACTTATCTTACACTCTAAACACCACTGGAACTCGTTTAACTGTAATTTTGGAGCCGTCCTTTAGTAACAGGGTAAAATACTACCCCCCCCCCCCCCCCCCCCCCAAAACCAGATTAGAAGTCAATGCCAAACATTGGACGATAGACAATCATTGTAGAATTTGTTATAATCGTAATCATGTTCACAGATGTCGAATGTACTTCGTACAATATAATTTAAAATCAAAATAACAAACATAGGCTTACATAACTTGCATTTTGATTCGTTAAGAACTGATAAGTCGACGATTCGAGTTTATATGACGTATTATTCCGCCCAATTCATCACAAGCACTCAAAAGTGACCCCAAGGTAGTGTGGCCTTGAAGTGCAAGCGGAAAAACAAGTATTATTGTAAGTCGTTACGCGTTAGGGCACTTGATAAATTATTTAGTCTCGTCATGCCCTCGAGAATAGTTTCAATTGTTGAGTTTGGTTTGTGGGATGTTTGTTGGGGAGTTTGGTGGAATGAGGAAAACCTTTATTTGTAAGACATCGTTATGCGTAAACATCATGTGGGAACGAAACCGTCTATAGAGATAGGCATATCAGTATCACGCTTCAAAAATGCAATAATTGATATAATTTAAAACGAGTTATTTTGACAAACTTAATCTAAAAGTAAACTCAGCCGCTCCCCTCCACCAAAAACAATTTCGAAACTTTTTAAATGCACACCTAAAAGCTTCTACGAGATCCCCCTTAATGTTAACCATTCATGCTAGCTACGCATTTCGTATCAAACAAAGTATTCTTGAAAATTGAAAGAAAATAGGGAAATAGGCCCTGGAAGACTTTTTCGCCGATGTTATCGGTTAGTCTTAGCTTTTACTTTTACATGATTAATGTATTATACAAGACTATCAAGGCTCCCATACAATTCAACCCATTACTCCAGCGCAAGTTTAGGGAGAAAAAAGACACATTTTAAGGCAGGATTTTTTGTCTGCGGGTTCCTCTTTTACAGATAAGAAAGAACTGAAAACGCAGTTTTCCACGTTGCGGATGAGGCAAGTTTCTTATAACACGGTTGTTATATGAACCATAATGTAACAACTCGATGTTGAAAACGAACTCTTCTAATCGAACTTGAGTCATTACGTAGGGAACACAAACGGTGCCAAGGCTTGTTGGTCTGCTTTTTTGCTGCTTCCAATGTAGAAAATTCAGGGTTCGTTTCCCGGTTAGAACTAGGGTTATCTAGCTTCGCAAATGGACTTCAATCTATCAGTTTGAGCCTGGGCTTTGTCTAAATGGTGACTGACTTTTAAAGCTTAAACAAAACATAATAAATAGAATAATGCCCTCAACTGAAAATTGTTCTTGTAACTGAGTGGGTCTAAAATCTAAATGATAAAAACAAATCGATTTCCTTTATTTATTAATTAAAATGTGTAAAACAAGTGTAAGCTAGCTTGTACGTCATTTCATTACATAATGTATAGTGAATGACAGTCTGACAACAACTGAATTTAATAGAGTGCGTACTTGGGGAAGTATGATACGCTGTGTTGATATGAACTAGACGTTGACGAGTCCGTCTGTATCAACGTCCACGAGCAGATACATTTCATTTAATCTCTCAACGCTAAAAGCGGCAGAACAAAAGCTTGACGAGCAGAACTGTATTAGATTTCAAGTATAATTTCGCCAGTATAACGCATAGACTAAAATAATGAATGCACTTTACGTTACTTCAGAGCATTACACATTTAACTATTATTTTACTCATCGGTAAGCTATTCATTTCTTGTGTTCCATCATACACAGGAATACTACAAAGTGTTTAAACATAGTTCTGCAGATGTTGTTGGGCTCAACACGGGATTCTTACCTCCTGCACAAGTGGACAAACCTTGGGCACAAGACCACAAGCCCAGAAGGCCAGACTCGTGAAGATAAAGTGTTATAAGATATAAGAGGTATATTCTAATAAAACTACCATTAATAATAAAATAATATCGATATTTTATTGAATGAATTAGTATGTAATAATTCATTTGCATTTCATTGCACCAAGTGCCAACTTGGAATGGAACAGATGACAAAAAACTGTTATTGTGTTCCACATTATGTTATACGCTGCATTTAAACGTGTATTATGTAAGTTGGGTAAATATAGGAAGTAATCTGTTCAGTTACGAAGCAGTAGTGACAATTGTAAAAAAAAAAAAAAACGGAGCTCATTCCCACCCAGCATTAGCCGGAATCGAACCGGTGACCTCGCAAACTAGAGTCTCGCATCTTCCCGCTGAGCCATCTCTATCAGTACAGTGTATGGATACGACGCATGGCGACAAGGGCAGCAAGTATGTAAGCATGTCCGCAAGCAGAGCAGTAACTGAAACTGCATTACATGTGCGTAGAATGAGTCGTCTCAAACAAAGCATGAAATTTGATTAAAAATTTGAGTATTTGTATTCTGTCGGAAAAAATAAAAATGCGTACGATTAAATAAATAATGTGAGATGTAAATCGAACTTTTACCAAGCGAAATGAAGAAAACAGTAAGAGCAAAGAAAACGTAGTAGGAAATAAAGGGCTGTCAAAGAAGCCACAGAGCCAGCACGGGTTAATGTAATAGCGTGTTCGGTTTACTCCGAGTAAACTTTACTTTGTAAAACGACAACATTAACTCAGTTTATCACAAACTTTAGGTTCAACGACTACAGGAAGTCTTTGAAGAAATTGTAAAACTATTTGTTGGAATTGCTTCTGACGAGAAAACATACTTATACATTGAGCACGTTGATACGAACGAATTTCGTTATCTTGTAAAATTTGAGGAACAGTGACAGCAATTAACAACAAAATAATTTTTTGAATAAAATTTAAAATTTGCATATTGTGATTTGTTATAAAAAAAGGGCAATAATCAGCTGTTTAAGCACTATGACAATTTGTTAATTTACAACTTCGAATTGATGCACAGGATAATGCCCGCTGTTACTGCAAGCGCAATATTATATAAGTGTGTGCCTATAAGATGGTTTCCGAGAATGTTTATAACATTACGCGAAATTTACTCTTCAAAAGCTTTAATTAATAAAGACAAAATAATTGTAATAATACACATTCGATGTAAAAAACAGAGAAACAACAATACAAAAAAACAATACACGAAAATCATCAATTGTGATTTTAAGTATGTAATCAAGGAATAAATAGTATTTTATTTGATTGACCAAATGGGTTGTTTGACGAAGTTCTGTCTGTAATTTACCTAATCGAGTAAAATGATATTAAATATCACTGAGCGGTATGGCAAGTACCATTTTTTCAACACAGTAAATGATATGTGGTTTCTCTTACAACAGTTTAATGAAATTCTAAAACAAAATCTATAACACCGTCTGTTTGGGCTGTATATATATATTGCGGGCAGTTTTTCTAAGACATGCAAATTGATTTGAATCAGTTAGTTTTCTCGTATAAATTGTCCACAGCAGCTTTAGTTAATTATCTAACTAGGTACGCTCAGATATCCGTGTTCATTTGTGGATTATCACAGTAGTCAATTGGGAATGGAAGTTCTCTATTATGCTTACACTCGAGCTGCAACGCTTTATGCGCACAACTATAGCGAATCGGGCCGTTATACCTCCAAGACAAAAGCAGTGTTGAAATATCGACAATTACAGAGTAGAATGGTATGTTCAAGTGTTCAATATGAAATCTCCAGACAAAGAAACTTACTCGTTACCAAGTTTCTTGTTCAGTAAAAAAAAATTTAAAAAATGGAGTGATAAAAAAAACCGTCTTTAATATTCAAATTAAAGTCAGAAAAATCTAATTGTTAGATCTGTGTAGAGAAATTCGAGGAAAAGTCCGTAAAAGTGAAGTGGAAAACAAGATTGAAGATCACTCCTTGAGCGATATGGCAAACACTTAACAGAGTTGGCAAACTCGGGCCACTGCCGGATCGAGTGGTGAAGACGTTCCGTACGGAGATTATAAGTTTATGAATTTTAATGAATTCTTTTCAACAGCAAATATTTTATATGGACTTGAAGTTGCGGATAAGATTCTTGCAACTCGCCGGGGAAGTTTTACAACGAGTGACCGAATTACTCTACCAACTCAACGAGGCGCAGTGAAGAACTCGCTGCAGGCAGACTTGTTATTTCCATCCTGCTAGATGCTCAGTATCTCCGCTGATGTTCATATTTATACTCAGAGGAAGCAGTCCATGCCCCCAACAACAAATGAAATAAACAATGAAAGAAAGAAAGGCTTTGACCACAACATGAATACATACGAGGAAAATCAGAGCGCTACGATACGCAGACATTATAATATTGCATGGATACAAAGATGTGGAACGATTCACGAGTAAAATGGCGGATTTCCTAGGGGATAATTACAAAATTAAAAATAAACAGAGTCGTAACAAAAGTGATGGAAAGTAGAAGGTAGTTAAAAAATGTTGGCTATCTCGGCAGGAAGATAACTACAGATAGAAAGAACAAAGGAGATATGATAAGCCAACTCGCGTGAGTTTCTCAATCGTCTAACGCGGCGGTTAAAGGGTATTCCCCAAAACAACGTTCCACAGCGAGAAGCACAAATGTTCAGACTACGAAAAGACACGTTTTAAACTACAAATATTGTTGCAATGTATGCGTGTGGAATAGGTTAGCGGCATTTTAGATGTAGTGTTACGAGAACATGTTGAAGATAGACATGTGATGACAAGAGAAGAAGTATTTGACAGAGAAATTAAAAACAACCTTATGTACAAGTTTAATAACACGTAAAGGTAGTTTATAGTTTGACACACTGTGGGCATTAAAGAATACTGAAGCATATAAATTACAATTGAAGGATACGTAATTGGTATAAATAGACGTAGCATACCAAGATTGGAATACCTGCAACAGATAATGTAAGGTTGCATTGTAATTATTTATAAGTAGAAATATAAAAAAAAAACTGGCAGAAAATAGGAAATAACGAAAATCCGTTCGAACAAAGTCTGTGCCTTCCATCAAAGGTTTCCAATGTAGAAAAGAAGAACATACAGCATTTGGAACCAAAAAAGTATAAACTACTGGATAACAGTTTCATATCACACAAAGATTGTACAAGATTTATCCCAGGCGTGACTGCGTACACGTTTATATGGGCATACCTATAACCCTACATTGGCCATCCTGCTATGTCATGCGACAGGAAAATCACAATAAAATTGAAATTGCGTACACGTTGGCAATACAAATTATCTCAATAGATGGAAATGGAACCCTTCAAATCCAGCAACACTACATCATCAATAGATTGTGTATTAAGTTCTGTGTATACCAGTTTACAATATGTGAACAAGCAACTGGTATCGCCCATTCATCCCACCAGGTGTTCGATAATTTTCATTCATTCCAGAGCATGTAATCAACATATTTTAAATGCCATTTCCGTACAATTTTATTCAAGGTTTAAAAATATACCGTTATTTCGTCTGTACGAGCAGTAATGTTGCTTTCTTATTCAGTTCCAGCAATCTAGTTATAGTTGCAACTACTTTGGCCTCATTACTTCTTACATTATTATGGTTGCTGATTTGACGTCGTGTCCTACATTACGTGTTGTTCTCATTACCGTTATATAAGTCATGCTTCCGTAGGAACCCCTGCTGCAGAGTGAATACCAGCTTTAAGTGTCCTGCCCCCCTTCAGTTCACTAAGTAGGAGCAGTTCATTGTTATATTAAATAGATTTATACCTAGATCTACCATGTGTCAATATTGACAATAATATTTCTTCAAGATTTTATTTCAAGATTTATTTATTATTATTTGTTCACTTTTTTACATTGGTACATGACATTCATTTTTTTGTTAGATCTATACATATCAGAATGATTTGAACAAATAATATACTGTGCCACGAAGATAGCTCTTGAGTGTGGCACAGAGTTACATACTAAATAATTTTAAGACTAAATTATGCCTATTCTACGAGGTAGACTCTAGATCATACTGATTATTATTATTATTATTTAATTATAATTATATAATTTATATAACTCAGTATTTATGTTTAGTAACATAGTTTCTATACATTTATAAGAATATAATATATGATAATACAAGTAATAATAATAAATAAGGATAATAAAAGCTAACTACATACATACGAGTAACCAAAGATAGATATGAGAACAATATCGGTAATGATTGCTATAGTATTTTGTGGAAGACTGGTCAATTTGATTGTATTTTGGATCTGATTGTACTGTAACTATTATTTATTTGATTATATAATTTAACTTGTCAATTGTCTGAGGTGTTTTTATCCATAGATTTAGTTTCGTTTGGAAATAGTGCTTAGAAGTAGTATTTTTTATGTCATTTGGTAGTATATTATACAGTTTTGAGCCAAGATACGCTGCATGTTTTTGTCCGATAGTTTTGCTTTTTCGAGGAATTTCTACATTTCGAGTTGTCTTTGCTCTTGTACTGTGTGTATGACTTATTATTTTATATTTAATGGAGTTTTTAAAATGGAAATTTAGTATTGTTTTGGCAATAATTTGTCGTAAGGTAAGTACGCTAAATTCGTTGAATATATTTGCAGTTGGGTAGTCTCGTCTTTCTTTTAAGCAAACTTTTATAATTTTCCGTTGCATAATTTCTAGGGTATGTAAGTGACTTGAGTAACAAGTACCCCATCCTACAACGCCATATTGAAGGATGGACTGTGTAAATGCTATATATGTTAATTTTAGCGTGTCTCTGTCAAGGATGTTTCGAAGTTGATAAAATTTGTAGACTATTTTGCGTAGCTTGTTAGTAGTAAATTGTATGTGTTTATCCCACTTTAGATAACAATCTACTATTATGCCTAGGTACTTAATTTCTGTGGTGTATTGTATGTCTGCTAGATAACTAAAATGGTCTTTTACAGAATTATGTAACTTATTGATAGAAAATGGAATAAATTTAGTTTTATCAATATTAAGAGTTAGTAAGTTGTTGTTTAGCCATGATTTTGTATAGTCAAATCCTATTTTAGCAGCTTGGAACACGGTTTCCCAGTCTTCAGCTGTGAATAATAATACTGTGTCGTCAGCGTACGAAATTATATGATTAGCATAATTTTTGTTAAGTAAACCATTTATGTAAATTATAAAGAGCGCTGGTCCTAATACGGTGCCTTGGGGTACTCCACACGTGATAGTACAAGCATCGCTGAGGGTGTTTCGAATCTTCACATACTGAGTTCGATTAGCAAGATAGCTTCGAAATAGGTTTAAGGGTGTACCTCGAATACCAATGCGTTCCATTTTATTAAGAAGTTTAGTGTGGTTGACAGTATCGAAGGCTTTAGCCAGATCTAAGAAAATAGCCAGTACTTTACGATTAGCATCTAACGATTCTGTTAATACCCTTGTCAGTTCATATATGGCATCTTCCGTACCCATTTTGCTTCTAAAGCCATATTGGTTATTTGATATTAATTTATTCTCTTCAAGGTAATTCATTAGTTTTGATTTAATGCATTTTTCAAAGATTTTTGTGATATTACTTATAATTGAAATAGGTCTGTAGTTGGTAAGTTTTTGTTTGTCCCCTCCTTTAAAAATTGGTTGCACTATCGCCGTTTTTAGTATACTTGGAAAGGTTGCTGACTCGAAGCTCCAGTTTATTAAGTAAGTTATAGGAGGCGCAATATATTTGTGGGTGATTTTTAGTGTTTTTACTGTGATTTTATCATTTCCGGGTGCAGAGTCGTTTTTTAGTTTACTTAGTTGTATAACTATTTCATTGCAAGTCACCGGATTTAAGTAGAATGATTTTTGTAGATTCCGTGAAGGGTGTTGTTATTGTTGTTATAATATCTTATAGATAACCCACACTATATAATATTATCACTTAGTATGTCTCGTCACAGACTGGGATTCAACCAATCCGTACAACATTAAAAATCCTCACAAATAAATCTGTATCTGATTAGGGAGACGGATAGTGTAGAAGTCTAAAGAATATCTGAGGGATACATTATAGGACACACTGCCAGCATTCGCTTTGTGAGTGGGATAACCGTCTGAAACAAATTTAGTCAGGATTACCGATGGCCGGAATCGAACCGGCAGTCTCGCATGTTATACTACACTTTTTCGGTAGTTTCTTATTATTCACATTACAGAAGTGGGATTTACTGACGTTGTGGTGTGATAGAAAAGCGCGGTACGTAGCCTATAAAGCAAAGTCGTGCTTACTCAACTATCAATGTTTTAAGTGATTATCGACACACAAAAATGTTCACTGTGCTGAGGCTAAGGGAAGAAGGCCAGAAGGCCAAGAGATAGAGAAGTACGAATGTGAATGTGGCCAAGCGTCTTTTTCTCCAACAAAGAAGCTGCGCCCGTACAGCCAAGTCACCCACCGCACGGATATATATCCACACTGGACGACTTCACAAGCATGAACATTGTCAAAGAGTGGAAAATGAAAAACGCTTTAGCGAGTTTCAAACATTTTGCTTTTAGCACGTCGAAAAGCTAATTAATATGAGCCATGCAAAAGGGAATCCACAGTAAAGGTTTTGGAGGTGAAGGGTGAAGGGCGAGGGGTAAAGGGCGTTTAGAATGGAAAACGGTTCCAACTTCGGGCGGGGTTCGTTATTAATTAAAGCTGTCTCAAAACTTTAAACTTTCTTAGTTGAGCTAACGTCTTATTGATACAACGAGGCTAATCGAGATCAGAAAGCGAGCCATGACGACTAAGAGGGGTGGAGCAAACACGATCCGGGTACGTAGTCTGCTCTTGACGAACGATACGTAGGATATCTATATAATATATAGATATTCGAGATGTTATCTCGTTCGGAAGGAAGATGTAGCGTCATTAGTTGCTAGAAGTAGAGGAAATTTAGTTTCATTTCACTCTAAAAGCTTTATGATTCATTTGTTACAATTACATGTCATTGAATGAGCAAAAATGTCACCACATGTGTATTACAAAATCAAAACAACATAATTACTCTGATTATCACATAAGCAATAGTAAGGTTAAAACTGTGGAATGTATAAACATTTTGGGCATAACTATTACTCACGACTTAAAATGGAACATTCAAACGGAAATAGTCAGGAACAAGGCTGCAAAACTCCTTGGTTTCCTTTCTAGAACCTTGTACAGTGCCAGGCCAAAGGTTAAGCAAACTGTGTACATATGTTTAGTTAAGTCCGTATTAGTGTATGGATGTCCTGCGTGGCATCCCACCACTAAGTGTAATATACAGAAACTTGAGAGCATTCAGAACAGAGCCACGAAATTTATTACTCGAAGACATGACTGTGACAGTAAAGAAAGAAATAGAATATGCAACATACTATCGCTTGAAAAAACCTTGGTTGAAATAGATATTATATACCTAAAAAAAATGTTCAATAATTTGGTAGACCTAGATCCGTTACATAGAATTCAGCTAAATTACCGCTCAGCAAGGTACGGAAAAGGGGTCACATTGTGTCCTCCTTTTGCCCGAACATCTTTATATCAAAATGGGTTCTACTATAGAGCAGCAAACATGTACAATATGTTAAATTCAGACGTAAAAAGCCTGGAGATCAAATCATTTAAAAAGCAACTTAGAGAGTCATTGTCTGAGAGCCCGGTGAAGGACACTTGTAAATAGATCCAAGAACATACACAAGGAACACACGGACTAACATACATTCACACAAACACATGCACACACAAGCACATGCACACTTACACATTCACGCCTGACATAACTGGATCTGTTTAGCATTGTTATCACATCACAAACTTGAACTGTAAATATTAAATAACAACTACTACTACTGTATTATCTAGCAACATTTAACACAATGTAAATGCCTTGTACATAACAACATCAACGTACATTAGAAATGTAGTATTAGAAACTCATTGTAAGAACATGGTAGTGAGACACATGCTATGTGTATATGGGGCTTGCTCTAACTTCTCACTACCATCAGTGTGTTTTGATTTATATATTTTATTACTTATATTATGTATGGTCATAACATATTGAAAATAAATAATAATAATAATAATAATATACTACCAGCACCTATGTACTACTTGCGTAATCCATTTGCTACGTATCTCCTTGCTATAACAATAATTAGATCGAATACCAGCTGCATACAACATAAACCGCACACAATAATATGGAGGATCAAGTGAATATGTACAGTACAGAAGACCTCTCTTCCCACCTATAAACTGTATAATTTGAAACCATTTTAATCTTTTCCTTCCACCTAGTACAGTTTGTACCCCAAGTGTCTAGCTCATCTACGAATACAGAATCCACGCGATGCAACACTGTCACCAGTCCATTCTGACTACGACGTGAGCTAATGGTGGATTCCCGAACTGAACGGTGAAGACCAACGAGCCAATCACAATGAAGCTGCGTTCAACAACGTTCTGCGCTCTTTTACGTACAGGTCGGGAATCCCCCATAATGTAATTTACGTTAAACGATCACTTCCTGAACGCGTCCTGGAGAGGTACACTATCTCCTGAAATTTTCAGTTGATAGGCATAGAATATTTATTGTTTTCAACATAAAGGAATATCTTACAAGAGGGTACAAATAAATAAATGTTGGAATTAGAAAATACCAACCAAACAATATACAAACTTGTGTATAACCACCTGTACAGAAAAGGTAAACTAGTTTTAGTTAAATACAAACTGTTTTCACCCGAAATAATAGTACATACGTACGCATACATTATTAAAACATATCAGAACATGAGCATAGTTGGTAGTTGTAAACCAACAGTACAGTGCTGCTATCTGGCGTCCTGCATGCGACGCAGCGTCCGTCCACCATTCACTCGGACGAGAGATGCGTATCGCTACAGTAACAGAGCGTATACTATACCCGAGTACAACCTCACAATGAAGTCAGCCTGCACTCGGCCGCTAGCTCAATCCATTCACACGCGTTGCGTTTATATATAAACGAGTACCAAGGAGAGGATATGTACGCGCAGCATCACTTTAACACGTTTTAGATTTAAAGCTAATTAGCCAACTATAAAGTACCGCGCTAGTTTGGTTGCTAGCCAGGAGGTCCAACAGTTAATATGTCGAGATTTCTAATAAACTACAAGTGTGATATTATAGACATGATATAGTTCAAGTTGAAGTCTGCGAGTTTAGAGAATGTTGACTTTGTGCTGCTACTATTATGTCAACGCAGTCAATACATCACGGTACTTAGCCCTACATTAAAAACCGCTCCCTAGACCGACTCCTGTAGACACATTTTATACTCATCGAGCCCTATAATTCAGCAAATAACTAGCGAATTGTGAGTAATTATACGTACAGCATTACCATTTTTAATCTAGATTGTGTTTCGGTGCTCTACAGACCACTTTAAATGTAATATGTAGTATTATATCGATGCTCAGTAATTAAAATATGAAACAATAATAAGACCCCATGGAATTACATGTAGTCCTCTTTTATACATGTACGAACTTCCAAAACGCTAATTAACGAACGTGCCCTGATGTTGTTTCTATTCCAACGCACACAGAAACTGTTTTTAAAATTAATTCTATGAGCTAATTCGTTGAAAAAATGTGTACTTTGAATTGTTTTGTAATTTTAAGAAAGAACGCGCTGTGATTGGCCGTGACGTCATGCGCCATGTACAGGGAGTTTAATAATAAACCTTCGTAAGAATACCTCTTACAGGATTACACCAGCTTTATAATGCACATGTTTTTTTTTTTTATGTACGTCTCTAAGGTGACTAACTAGGTATGTTAGGGTGTTTGGAATTTGGATAGATGGGAAGGAATGTCCGAGGGCTGAAATCAAACTCAATAATCGTTTCGCTAAGAAGTTTTGGTACGTAAAGTTCTGGTACGTGGTTGAAGAATCGTAATTAAGTTAAATAATACCACGGGTTATTCATCGAAGACAGAATGTGAATTACTTTTAGTTAGTTTCCAGATTGTTACATCATGGATTTATAATAGTAGGCTTACCTACGGTTACATCACAAGACGCAAATATAAGATGCCATTAGATAGATAATATCTACCTCTACGTCTAAGAGGCGGTGATTTCAACAGTGATGATTGCACTCAACGAGCCGTGAAGCGGGTAGAAACTGCAACTAATTAATTAGACAGTCTGGCTGGCAAATTGATTGGCTAAAACTTTGCCCCACGCGTTTCACCTCTTCAAACACAAACACAACTGTTTGACATCAAAGTCTTGATGAGAATAGGAAGTGCTAACATTATGACGTATATGGTGTTATAACATATGAGCTGTTCAGGCACTCGTGTTTCACAAAGCGGTGCTCACTCAATGCTAAACGGTAAACTGCTAACTCAATGTTGCTCAAAGCGCTGCTTACTCAACGCTATACATAGAGAACTGATACCACAATATTATACATACATACTTAACAATTAATAACACGATACAACTGTTAGAAGTGGTAGTTTGTGTTTAAAGGCACAAACATCAGACATGCGTGTAACGTTTTTCTTTTTTTTTCTGTAAAGAGCGATATTCTTCCTTGGGAATTGTAACATCGTGCTCAAAAGACGTCGATTCTGTAGTTTGTTAACACATCGAAATAGTTGTGTAGTAATAAAAAGAAAAAGTTGGATTTTACCAAAACGATATTTGTTAATGCTTTCGTTGAGGCAACAAGTATTATTTGCTGAACGTATTATATTCATGAAGCATGTCATGAAATTATAATGAAATTAAGTTTATTATTTTATTAATTCATGAAACATCAATAACATTTTGGTCGAGATATAAAATAAAGGAGCGTATTACATTACATAACACTGACGATTTGAGTTAGGTCATCGCAGTTACTTCTTGTGACAAGATTTCCCGCCGTTGTTCGTAACAACTCAGCATATCTAGATTCAGAATCGGCTACCCAGACAATTTCCTTGTCGACTTGTCGAGAAGGGTCGGGGGAGGCATAAAATGTGTGAAATATTGATCGATATGGACCTAATTAAATAGAGAACCACTAATTGGGTATTTCAGGTCATTAATCAAACGGCGTTTTGAGACCTACAGCACGGAGGTCGTGCTCTTTAAGTTGGCAAACGCATCGCAGTATAAACACTACTCGTTTTATAATTAAACTCAAATATTAATATTTTAAGTACTTTTTTATCTTGAAGTGCCACTTGTACGCGAATTAAAACGCGAAATATAAACCTTTACCATTTCATTACGCTGCTACGTCGCCATAACGAGTTAGAGATTCACTCAAGTTGAGATTAATTGAAGCACATAAAATTCTAATAAGTTGGAAACAAGATAATTCGGATTTGAATCACTGTTTAATTCTCAAGACGGAAGAAGCCGTAAAGACGAAAGCAATAATTTATGCGAAGAGGCTCTAGACATTTCAATTCCATTGCGATGCATAAAGTAGGAGACGAATTTACAAAGACAAGTGTATACATTTACAATAGGTTGAGTTTACGTTTTAATTGAAGTTTATTTCCCGAGAAACACAAACGTTGCATGAGAAGTGTAATAATCATAAGTAGGTAATGTAATTACATTAATTGTATGATGCAATACTAAAGAGTAAGGAAACGCGATATGACGTGAATAATTATTTCGCAAGCACAGAGGCAATGAAACGATTACATTACACATTATATTATGAAATCGGCATGTCCCTATCTCAAACATTAGATTACAAGGTAAATTATTGAGAGTTTAAACAGTAATAATATATGCTAACATGAGTAATGCAAACTGGAAAACACGCACACTACAAACAAATGTCTCTTAATACCGCATGTACATACTTCGTTTTCAATCCAAGGGCTGACTATTTGACTGCATTTTGTTTTAGTGCAACCCCCCTACGTTCAGTCAGACAAGCTCGTCATGTAGAACCATGTAGACGCGTTGAAATATGTTGTACGAAGTAGTTAAATATTGGAGTAAGCTATTGTACGTTCAGAATCGTGTTAAATCGAAAACCGCTTATATAGAGGACAATTACAGCCAAGTGCCAAGAAACGATTTCAAAAAGTAATTGCATTTGAGTCTGTATGCATAATAGTCGATCGATATATTGACTTATTCGGTTATGGGTAAATGGTCGTTCTTAAATAGGGCAACATGGGAAAAGAAAGCGTCTTCGTGTGCATACATTTGTTATGGCAGATGTCATAGAAAA
This sequence comes from Isoperla grammatica, assembly GCA_945910005.1. Taxonomy (NCBI): domain Eukaryota; kingdom Metazoa; phylum Arthropoda; class Insecta; order Plecoptera; family Perlodidae; genus Isoperla; species Isoperla grammatica. The sequence goes on from OX246737.1 coordinate 8,608,344, forward strand.
CTAACTGCCCTTTGTGTGTAGAAAAGTGGGCTAAAAGTTATTTTCATCGTAGGACGGTCAGTTGTGTTCGATAAAATGTGTTATTACAAATATAAGGACATATACTGAGGACAAAAGTAGAACCAACAAAACATACATACACATAATCCGCAGATAAACAAAGCAAGGCCAAGCGTGTATCTATTTATTCTTATATTCTCAACCATGTTCTACTTTTTATTGTTATCCTACGTCTAAAATAATAATAAGTATATATGTCTTATAATTTTGTATTTATGTTTTCATTTTAACATATAATAGTCTATATTAAGCTCCTTAAGGCAAGTAATGCAAATTAGATTGGTTTTAATCGGCATTGACTCTTCAACCAGCTTGTAAAGATAGGCCTAGTATACCAGTCACCTGAATTCGAATTGAAAATAGACAACAAAAATACATTGTACATATTCCAGATACATTGTACAATACACTGACACGTTACCTGTTGGCGACGACACTATAAAAGGTTGCCAAAAACAAAACAAAAAATAAATTAAACGAGAAAGCAGTGATGAGAGTAAAAATAAATAAATAAATTCACATTTAGAGTCTACCCACTCAGTAATTAAACTGATTTGCAGTGGGGGACTTTAATTTAAAGTGACTTAACTAACCCTGTAGGCTTCGAACACCATCGACGAGTGAGCGATAACCAATCAAAGATCGATATTTCAAATACGAAACATATGAATCAGTGATTGGACAGTGCGAACACCCGCGGACAGATGCCAGAATCAACAAGGCTGATTCAGAACAACTTTGAATTTATTTATGACGGATGCGGTGGCAAGCAAGGTCTGTCAATCCCAAAGCAGAGGTTTGGTAAACCTGAGTTCGACGAGCCCCCGCCAGGAGGTTTATTACCGTGGGTGGCAAGCTAGGTTCGTCAATCCCAAGGCAGAGGTTTGGTAAACCTGAGTTCGACGAGCCCCCGCCAGGAGGTTTATTACCGTGGGCGGCAAGCAAGGTCCGCCAATCCCACGGCGGAGGTTCGGTAAACCTGAGTTAGACGAGCCCCCGCCAGGAGGTTTATTGCCGTGGGTGGCAAGCAAGGTCCGCCAATCCCACGGCGGAGGTTCGGTAAACCTGAGTTAGACGAGCCCCCGCCAGGAGGTTTATTGCCGTGGGTGGCAAGCAAGGTCCGTCCATCCCACGGCGGAGGTTCGGTAAACCTGAGTTAGACGAGCCCCCGCCAGGAGGTTTATTACCGTGGGCGGCAAGCAAGGTCCGCCAATCCCACGGCGGAGGTTCGGTAAACCTGAGTTAGACGAGCCCCCGCCAGGAGGTTTATTGCCGTGGGTGGCAAGCAAGGTCCGCCAATCCCACGGCGGAGGTTCGGTAAACCTGAGTTAGACGAGCCCCCGCCAGGAGGTTTATTGCCGTGGGTGGCAACCTAGGTCCGTCCATCCCACGGCAGAGGCTCGGTAAACCTGAGTTAGACGAGCCCCCGCCAGGAGGTTTATTACCGTGGGCGGCAACCTAGGTCCGTCCATCCCACGGCGGAGGCTCGGTAAACCTGAGTTAGACGAGCCCCCGCCAGGAGGTTTATTACCGTGGGTGGCAAGCAAGGTTCGTCCATCCCACGGCGGAGGCTCGGTAAACCTGAGTTAGACGAGCCTCTGCCAGGAGGTTTATTACCGTGGGTGGCAAGCAAGGTTCGTCCATCCCACGGCGGAGGCTCGGTAAACCTGAGTTCGACGAGCCCCCGCCAGGAGGTTTACTACCGTGGGCGGCAAGGTAGGAGAGGGTGGGTGGGCGGACGCCACCAGGCACTGAGGAGCCGACCACGCAGGTATTTATCTTCCCGCGTATACCTTTTACATATTTAAACAATTGTTCCACAGCAGTAAAGTAGTTTTAGAGCTTTTGTATTGTTTCTTAACGTCTTCTTAAAATGTGGCTTTTTCAAATGGCCTATCTCTCCAACCATCAAGAAAACATCATAAACCTCCAGCATGCGTGCCAACATAAAATAAAAACTGAATTTCGTTACATTCGCTGTTACAGGCAGTTTATTTTATTCGCGGCAACTTCACGACACATAAAATACAAATAGTTAGATATTAAAAAAAAAAAAAAAACGAAAAACGAAAAGCCCCAACTCGGACATATATTTAAGGGTTGCATGTGCGAGCTCAATTTGGCGCGGCGGCGAGCATGACAGCAATAGAATCCCGTCGTAAAAACGATCCGGTGTTAGCTGCCGTCCTGTTACCCGCGGCGACCGCAGTGAACAATGGGTTTCCAATAGTTGGCGAGATTGTTCCCAGCAAACGCTTTACGAACGCTCTGTGCGGGCGCGGTACACTTCTTGCCAGTCGCCCTCGGTGACCAAACAAACCAGTAAGTTCGCGGTTGCATGATGGTCGTGTGGAAACGTTTGACCGTGTGCTGTGTCCACACGGGATTATCAACGAGTCAACGACAAAACAGTTACTTCAACTCAATTGTCAGAATGGAAACCGTTTTGTTTTAGCCACAAGCAAATAAGCATGAGCGAAATAGAAAATGTTTTAAACCTTGTAGGAAATTGCTATTTATCAAGCGTAACCGAATCTCGAATTCACAAACATGAAACGTTGAATGCGATTCTTAGAAAAATACTGTTTTTGCACCATTTTAGGCATACAAATAGAATTACAAAATAAATCATTTGATCTTATTGTTTTAAAAAATGTTGCAATCATAATTGTAGGCGTACATAGATATGTCTATATATGGCATTCCTACTTTGGTACATAACGGTACTGTTGCTATTATAGCTATAAACTGGTCGTGCATTATTAATGATTGTATATTTGTAATTGTACCATTTAGAAATGAACAGGTAAATAGAACAAAATTTAATTTCTCAAATAACATTGTCATTTCATGTACACTGAAATCATAAATAATAAACTGATCTTTTAGAGCGAGATATTAACTATTTGTTAAAACGTTACTCAACGTAATTAAGAGTAGTTTTTAAGCGAGCGAAGCGAGCGTTTCCACTTGACTCTTATGGCACTTCGTTCTGTTTTTTGTTTGTTTGTTTGTTTTTTTTTTTTTTTTTTTTTATGTCCGTCGATAGCGGTCGAACGGAAAGTCCGATCAACATGAAATTTGGACCATCCACAAGCCTCGATGTGGATTGAAGGTGTATAGTTTAAGGCAAAATCGTTCGAAAAGTTACAAAGTTACACCATAGTTACTGCAAAATATTTTTCTGAAACAAAATGGCGGCAAAATGTGAGTTAGTCAGATTTTTCTACAGATTTTTCCGGTCACGAATATGTTAATGTAATGGCGATCTGATAATTATTAGCAAAGTTACACAAAGTTACTCGAAAATATTTTTCTAAAACGCAGTACCGGCAAAATGTGAGGTGGCTATCTTATAGTAAATTTTTGTCCGGTCACGAATATACTAATGTAAACGCGATCCGATACGTATTAGAGGCAGAAATTACATTTCTATTGCTGTCAACAAGTGTTAGTAACGGTGGCGGACCGTGTTGAAAACATGACCATGAAAATTCTAAGCAACGCACATTGCACTGCATACAACAATGTCGGAAAGTATAATAGCCATGGAAATAAGAACAATTTTTGCAATGCGCATTCTTGAATTGTTGTTAATTGTTGTTCGTATTAGCATTGAAAACTTTTCGCCAGAAAGTTCGTAGATATTGACGCGCTCGCTTATCAACGCGTCAAACAGAGCGTTTTCCTAGTCTACAAACATGGTTGTAGAACATGTAGTCAGATTACCAACGAATGCTTGAAGAACCACAGTAAACAAAGCATTTCTATTCCATACGCGGTACGGCGGTTAAGTTTTGTGTTGACAAGAAAGATGCGAGGTGAAAAGTTTCTTTCAACAAGAAATACAGACGCGCCTTACTGATAAATCAATATATGTGACTAGTCCATCATAGGCATAGATAGACCATGTTTCCATACATTCATAACTGAGACAAACAGTTTTAAAATGTATAAATAAGACTCTCTGATTCAGACTTAGAAACATTCGAAAACACACTTACTTCATTACTGTATTGTTAACACTCGTTCAGTGTGCTTGTAACTGAACGCTCACACGTGGCCTTGGGGACTCCCCTCAATACTCGCCCGCCACACAGTAGTTCGATTCACCTGTAGCTCGGTCAAGTCTGCATATCACTGGACCACCTTGCCGCGATACGAGTCAAGTTTACCGTATCGATTAATGTTCATTTCGTCCCATGATAATCAGCAGCAACTTGTTCGATTATCTAATACGGATTAAATGGTTCATTGAGAGTTGCAGCAAACACGTACACCGCATAGTGTTTACTCAATCAGCATGCCAGACAGGAATGTACCTTTCAATGCCATGCCCATTCAAAAAATACCGCAGAGCTGTTCTAAATCGACCAATATTACCTGAACACAGTAAAATTTTCAGAGAGCTGCTTAACAAGTAAACACTCAACTCAACTCAGATTACTTCCAGGTTTGTTTGTTTGTATGATGAGCCCCATCATACATACAAACAAACCTGGAAGTGTAAACATACTAAACAATAATCAGTATGTATCTCCCGTAAGAATTGATGTTATTGGAATATTTTATCAGCCCAGATTTAGGATTAATAAAAGCCTGATTGCGCTCTCCATTACGAGACATGAAAACTAAAAGTCACATAATTAAATTATGTGCGAAGCAAAATTCCCAATGGAAATCAACCAAGAAATGTCGTTCTTATATGTTTATTACACACTTCAGGCAAAGACAATATTGCTACAGGTTTAAGTAATATTTTAATGACGCATATAAATATTTAAGTCTATAGTAAATCGCTGAATAGTAAAATGCAGAAGCTGAATACAACACTAGGCTATTGAGCTATGAAGTATGCAAGACCGAAACATATAATCAGGATTATCGATAGTAACGAGAAGCGAGTCAGCAATCTTCCGAATCAGAATTTAATGCTATCACATTGAGTCGATTGGAGGTCGATTGCTAATGCTCCCCCGCTGCCCTCGTTAGTCGGGAGTCTTCAACCAACCACACTAATTTCATTTAAATTGATTGACATTGTTGCTCTATCGAAACGATGCGCGATGGTGCATTAGGGAAATGTGGCGTGAGCTTGCATCTATTATGCTGGCCAGAGAGACCGCAGGCGACGGAAGGGAGGAGATGTAATGGAGTTGATAATTGAATAATGCAAGTATGGATTGAATTAAATATGTTTCTCACTCAGTCCCAACCAACACAACCCAATACGCTTATAAACTCAAAACAATTTTAATTGTCAAAACAAATTATTTTCCATATCCGATTCAAAACGTGAAATTTCTACACTATCTGGGCGTTACGAACAAGGAATAATTATCAGTGCCGTGAGTACAAGTAAAGTTTGACTTGAACATTTGAATGTCAAGAATGGTACACTTAAGGGCCGTGTTAGCTTCGAAACTAATCGCTGCTGCCACGCGATAGCGCCACCTGTCTGCCTGCCCGATGGAGAACCCAATGGACCTCTTGGAACGACGCGTATTCCTTCAGGACAGCCGCAAGTGCGGGAGCCTCAATCCACTAGGACAACAGGACACTGATAAGAATACGAACCTCTACTTTGATTTATATAACATACAAGAAGGAAATAATGGAAACCAACTAGGAGTGTGTATATAATACTGTAGGACCTAGGAAGATGAGTGTAAATACATGACAAATATGGTGAAAGTGCGAACTTGTAAATTTGCCTACTACGACGCAATGTGTTAACAGTACATTCGCAAAGAGTACATGTTCAACGTGTTACTAATTATATGCAGGACACGTTGAGGCATTATCACGGCATGCAATCCTTCCTACAACGGCGAGTTTTATCGTCACCACTCGTCTAGATTACCCCAGTTACATGAACGCGATACATTACATCGTGAATAATCAACAAACTGTAGGTGCTGTTCAAATCAATCACGCTTAGAGGTGTAATACCCACATGGAGGTAGCCTACAGAGCCAGTGGTAGGCCGGCCTGTCTAACGTTAGATCCCCGCCCTTGCAATGTTACGTGACAGGAACTTGAGATAAATAGAAGCTCATGTTGTACAGCACTACATGGAAAAACTAGGCAACCATTATAAATCGTGTTTACGTCTTACAAAACGTGAACAAAAACACTTAAAATTAGCGACACTCAAACATTCAGATATAAGTGATTTGTTTATTTTCTTTCGAGAAGTTTTGTAGTTAGAAGCCATTTAGAATTGGCCCGCAAAGATTTATATAGGATATGTTCACGCTCTACCTTGGGTCGATGTGATACTAACTGTTGTCAGAAAGAACTCCCATAAAACATTAGTCAACACAAGGTGACACAAATCCTATACTTGAAAAGGTGGTAAAAATGAATTTTCAGGGCAGTGCTTAATTCTTCGAAATGGGAAATGTTTTACCATTGAGATTCCGTACATGTTCTCGATTTAACCAACAGATTATAGAAGAGATAAGTCTGTTACAAGTAATTACACCACCATTGGTATCTTCCCATAGAGTCGCCGGCTTTAGATGTTGAGTGAAGTAATAGATTGACGTCAGAGATTGACCTCATTCGAACAGTTTCCTTAATCTCTCAGCCAAAGTTGGAGTCCAAGTTTTTAGTAGTTCTTCGGCCACAGGACGAGCCATTTGTAAACAAAGACACAACTATCGTCCGATATGTTTTTTGACTCCGTGACACAGAGAACCTAATTGATCACTTAGTACCGGATTGGAGAGTTCCGAAAAGAAATTTCTACCAAACAGGGCGTGATGATACTTAGAAAGCAATTGACGAGATGATCAGGTCAAACTTTTCGACGGCGCCGTTCGGTGGTGACGTGGCACTGATTCCGAATTCAGTTGGCGTCAGGAAATATGCGTCGGAGCAGCTCGCAAGGAGGAGACTCATAGTTATGCTCCGAGGCCCGTCGAGGCGATGAGCGAGTAATACATCAATGCGCGTGATAAGGGGAAAGGGGAACATGGTACCGGCGCGTAGCCGACTAACGCCAAGGTATCGTGCAAACGATGGTAAGGCCACTTTCCCTAAATGTTAATATATAAAAAATATCTTAACGGAATCAAACGATGATTTCTTATAGAAAAGGACATAATTTGCGAGAAACAAATAGTCCAAGAAAGGTAATTCATAAGTCCTTGAAATTTGATATATTTTATTGACAGCAACAAATGCATTTGTATACGGGCAGTTCTCGTACGTTAACAATTAAAGGACACACAGGCATATATTCAATCTTTCCGTTTGCGATTTCCTTTTAGCCATTAGGGAACTGTCCTCGGGTTCCTCGGCATGTTTAGCTGTAAATAACATGGGGGTGACAGGGGAAGCGCGGAAGGTGGATGACATGAGAGAACCTGCTCCACAAGGTACGTTAGCCCTCACAGGCACAAGACAAGTATAACGCAATGGTGCAACAGCAACATCATAGTTCACCAAAACTCAACACATTTAGCTTGAAGTTTGCATATAATAATTAATACTTTTTTTGTAAGAATACCAGTTATAGGGTGCACACCAGCTTTACCTGATGTGCCCCTCTTCAGGTGACTAACTATAGGTTATTTATTAGGATGTTTGGATAGCTGGGAAGGAATGTTCGAGGGCTATAAGTAGGACTCAATCCCAGCATTCGCCTTTACGACTGAGGAAAACCTCGGAAAAAACCTTCAGTCAGGACAGCCGGTGGCCGGAATCGAACCGGCGACCTCCCGAATTAGAGTCTCGCGTCTTACCGCTGAGCCACCTCTATCGGTATTTTATATAAAGGCATAAATACATCTTCCATAGTAGCAGTATTCCTACTTAATAAATATATATGGAATACTTATTTAAATAATGATTCTCTGGTTTTGTGGGGATGTACGGGCAGTCTAGACTCTAGCTAGAGGGTTTGAACATCTCCCATACTGAAACATTATCTATCTAGATTTGTTTACATTTATCTTTCGCAAGCGGCGATCCCATAACAGACTAGCTAGAAAGACGTGGAAGGGTAGAATATTAATCTCCCCAGAATGTCAAGTCTGTGAGTTGCAAGTCTCAGCCCAGAGGGGTGATTCTTCGCGACGATTGAGGTCACGCACACCCACGAGCCCCCTCCAATCACCGCCAAGGGTCGGCAGGGCAAACTGACAAGCCAGTATACGTGTGTTATCGTGGCCGTCCGTCCTACCCTACACACATTGCCTGATAATCTACACACTCACGGAGTTTATTGACCGAGCTTAGGCCTACTTACCAACAGAGTCAACATTGCAACAGAAATAAGCCGCTGAAAGGCGAAGGGAAGCACCACTGCAATCACTATTCGTATCTCTGTATAAAGCATAATAGTTTTAAGGATTTTAACGAAGGTTTTCGAGTTTTGACAGTTCAATAAACAGCTTTATCTCGTTGTTGCAACAGAAATACGACGGTGAAAGGCGAAGGGAAGCACCACTGCAATCACTATTCGTATCTCTGTATACAGCATAATAGTTTTAAGGATTTTAACGAAGGTTTTCGAGTTTTGACAGTTCAATAAACAGCTTTATCTCGTTGTTGCAACAGAAATACGCCGCAAAAAGGCGAAGGGAAGCACCACAGCAATCACTATCCATATATCTATGTATAAAGTTTAATAGTTTAACAGACTATAACGCAGGTTTTCGAGTTTTGTCAGTTCAATAAACATTATCTTCCTCGTAGAAATTGTTGTAATGTTTTCAAAAACCCTCGAAAACGTTTAGCTGAATAGCAACCACAATATATTATATCCTCCCAATCCCCTCGCCTATCATTCCATTTCTGTGTTTCACATTTCATTTCTGTGTTTCACACATTAAAGAGGCCCACTACATAACCTGTAATAAGACGAAAGGGTTCACTAAAACCGCGCAAAAAATTGTTTGTTTGTAATATCTTACTAAGAACGCTACACAATACTAAAAAAGTGATAAACGGCCGAATTCCCAAGAACTCAAAAAAAAAACATTCAAAAAGTGTAAAATACTTTTAAGTTACCGGGTAGAAACTAGAAAGTAATCTATTATAATTATTTTACATAACCCATGACAACCGTTGTGATTCAAACTTATGTTTCTTTTTAAATCTAATTTTTAGATTCTAACTAAACCACAATCGGGCATTTATCTCCTTTTTAATATTTTGTATGTTTCTAGATTAAAAAAACGTTAATTTTCCGCGTTTTTTTGTGAGGCTCCCCTTTGCCGTTACGAAGATCACATTCTGGCTAAAAACTTTACTCAACTACACATCTTACAGAGATTTTGTTATCATCTTAAAACTCTAAAAGCGAAGAGTGTGGATGTCGGCCAAATAGACGGTCGACTTAGAAGTCGATGTTGTGCGAACATAATACCTCATCAAGGAGTATAATAATGAAGAAGTTCCGCGTCTCCACATACATAAAGTCTCGAGATAACAGCGAAGGACCAGAACAAAGCCTACCCAGCAAACCAACACCTTCAAGGGATGAGGCAGCTCATTAGTTTCACATCTACACGGCTCATGCGGTACGATAATAACGACCCTCGCACTAATCCACCGTATCAGGTTTATGGACCACCTCATCACTTCACAGTTTAAGTATTGATTTCACCTGATCGGCAATTAGTTGGTCATGATGCCGCTTGCTACTTGAGCCGATAGGCCTACGAGATGGAATAATTAGCATCATTTCGCTAACAACGCGCGCGATAACATGGCGTAATGCACACGGCAAACGACAGCAGATAAACTTGAAGTAACTAAATATAAACATACTCATTGGTATTTCAATTCTGTAATAACCGTCTGTTTTACTCTGGTATTTTACTAGTTTTAAACCAGACTTTTATAATTGAAGACACGAATGTGATTGGAGAACTGAAACGTTTTTATATCGCACATGAGTGCGTTGATCGTCGAGTGTGCTTCACTCTCATTGGTTGACTACTGACAGATTCTACGTAGCTTCATTCGTTCAAGCACGTAACGTACTTCAATACTCAAAAAGAGACAACATGTAAATTACACAAGCTGCTCCACGCGAATGATATTATTCTGTGTTATTTCAATAGGATTCCGCTCAGCACACAACCGTAATATATACAGCATTATTAACAACGAGATAAAAAAAAAAGTATAAATAACGCGAATATTTCAAGCATTCTAATCTAAAAACAACTTCACTTACCGTGATCTACAGCATTATTAATACAGAGATAAAAACGTATTAATAACGCAAATGAGGGAATATTCTTATATAGTGTTCTGTGCGTTAAAGATTAATCTAAAAACAGCCGTGCACACGTTGTACGTATGGTCGTAGCCATTGTGTTTTGATGTGTGGGTAGATTAAAGCGCTATATACATGCGTTTCATGCTCGGCGCAATTCCCAATGACGAATTTAGAAGCGACCAACTGAGTTTTGTCATTATGATTGTTCAAACTATTTTACCGTAATTGCATTGAATTAAAATGTAATAATCAGTGATGCACACGCAAAACATGTTTAATACGAAATGATTGTGGGATGGAAATATGAATCTATTGGAACAAAATTGCATGGATGCATGTGATTGATCAAACTACAATTACAAGAGAAATGTGGCCCAGCATATATTAAATACTGATGACGATTCAGTGCGTCAATTTGAACATTGAGCGATCTAAATTTTACATTTGATAATAGCTCAAAATTCACAACTAATAAATAAAATGCTTTCCAGTATATTTCAATGAACAGAAATGAGCGACTCTTGATTGATAAACGTCGGAGAGTGCATACATTCCCCAATTTCTCAAACTCCTGTCCCAAAGTGAAACAAGTAATTAGTATCTTCAATGTGATTGTCCCAACCCAACGCGTACAAACAACGCTGATGTACAAGAACAATACCCCCATGAGGGTATTAGGGTAGCAGGATAGTTAATAAGAAGGAATGTCTTATAGAATTCGCCTGATTATATTGAAGACATCCCTGAAAACCATCAGCCAGTACTGTCGGTGGGCGTGGCAGAAATCAAGCCAGCAGCCTCGCGTGCTACCGCTAAGCCTACATCCCAGTAGTAGTATATACTATCTGAGCCCAACTAATACTACCGCATGTGTTTCACTCGTGCTATTTACAATCAGCGGAGAGACAACGTCAGAGGGCTTGCGTGCTATCGCTAAGCCACATCCTACTAGTATATACTATATCTGAGCCCAACTAATACTACCGCATGTGTTTCACTCGTGCTATTTACAATCAGTGGAGAGAGAACGTCAGAGGGCTCGCGAGGGGGACCGTTCAAAGGACAAAGGGATTATTTAGTAAAATATGCCACAAATGCAAATCAATGCAAAGCACTGAAGTGCCGTGACGCGCTCTTTACCAGAGATAAAGTGCTTTGTCCTGCTGTTGCCAGAGCTGCGTTAATACGCATGTGCTCAGTCGGTTGCGTTTTTTAACGATCGTTTCGTTTTAATCCTCACATATCAGATACACTAAAAGCAGTAGACAGAAGAGGAAACGTCATTTCATTGAAATAGATTCTAAAATAATCTTCAGTTGATCAGTTGATCCCATTCTATTCGTGTATCAATCTATATAGGTGGACATTAACTAGTATTGTATTCTTTGTTGACCGAAATGAGCTTTCGCTATTTCAATGAATCATTTTACAAACTCAACTGAAACAAAATAAACTATGCTTTGCTAACACAACAACAAAGACAACAAGCATAGGCCCTATGCTTATCTGTGTCCTAAGCATGAACCTCGTTATGCACAATCATTTTAATTCTATGCATATTTTTATCGTTTACTTGTTGTTCGACATCGCCAGTAACATTTATTATACTATTCCAGAAATAAGATTTCCACAATAATGTATACACAGAAAACAATATTAAGCAAAAAACATTGGTTGTGTAATTCCATTTCAAAACGCGCACATACTCTTTGGCTTTATGAAACTAGTGAGGCAGTTTAATTCTAAAACGATGTCTTGAATGTGAGAAACTACATGCTAAGTTGCGAACCTGCTTTACGTAATTCGCAGTTATATTAATTAGTTTCCGCACGAAGTCAGAAACAAGAAATGTAGACGCGAGTTTTACTATTTTAATACATCTACTTTATCTTGTTCAAAATGAATATTTAATATCAAAATGTGTTTCACATTTTTTCATACATTCCTCTCAGAATGAACAGCTACAGGCAAAAATGAAATTCTACTCAAATTGCAAAGTAAACAAAGTTATGTAGTTTCAAACCCCGTGCGCAGACTCTCAAAACAAATTGAGAAAGAACTAGAATAGAAATTGAGTCGATACCTCGGTCACTACTATAATCGTCCCCTACCCCTCGGGGCGCCCGTTGTTGCTAAGGATTGAATAGACATTCTTACCTGGGAACAACACTCGACCAAATACTCTAATACAAATACAACGTATCGGTATTTGGACTATGAATGCGGACCTTAGTTTAGCCGTTTAAATATTATATAAAATAAACGTACTTTCTTTCAGATATGAGATCCATAATGAATTATAGACTTCTCGTAATACTAACTGTAATGTTCAACGTTAGGACAACATGTTTAGTTCATTTAACAGAGTATTTCGTGTGTATTAGCACGAGAATCTCACATCAAGCACGGGTTATACACCAATCACATCCATTCAACGTGATACAGCCTAGTAGTTGCAGGAAAACATGCGTATTCCTTTCGGGTTGGCTTCGTGAATCTCCGCCGTGCACTCGTGTGAGTGTCCCACTACACTCTACCTTAAGTCCTCTACATCCCATGGGACACTGCGCTTAATTATGGCATGTGCGTGCGTGCATGGTTCTTAGTCAATGATGTATTGCAGCTTACATTCGGACACGCAACGTATTTTATGCATCAGTAGTTTCAGCACTACTCGTTGCAATACCACATCGGCAAACAGCAGTGAAACGATAAACCTGATTAACATTCAACATATTAACACAACGCATCCGTTGGGAATAATCTAGAAACTACTCATTGAACACCATGTAAATCATTAAAGCACATCCAAATCCAACAGTTGATTTGTTTGCATTGAATGCTCGCTATGAAAGAAGACTTGTTTTCTGGCGTAGACAAATACAGAACGTGCACAAACAACGTGACAGCTTGGTCACATCGCAATTACGTCATTTGCCCATCACTCAAATCCTGATAAATGTGTTAAATCCATCAACACCCTTACACTTAACACTTATCCAAACACTATTTCCTCACTACTTTAAGGCTAGTCTCACTGTAAAAATAGCGCCGAATTAACGTTTCTTTAGTCATATTTTTGACACTGTTTTGAAAGTGACAAATGAGGGTGAAATGGTTTTGCAAAGACTAAAAAACTGGATTAACAAAACTTTAAATACTGAATCATAAGGTTTGTCAAATTATGGAAACCAATTAGTTATAATTATTTACTTTAGCTTCCTTAATGACAACCATAATGATTACAATATTTGAATTTTTTTAATCCAGTTTTTTGTTCATACGAAACCACATCATCTTTATTTCTTACTATTTCAATATTGTGCAGTGTTTACAAAATATAACTAAAGGAAATTAACTCGGCGAGGTTGTTACAGGACACTACCTTTAATTCCTCCCTTAATCACCAGAATCCGTCAATTCTGCCCAGCAACTCTCCTCATAACGGTATATTGGTTTTTAACCTTCAAGGCCTAAAAGTATATGTTTTTTTATAATTTTAAATCGATATCTAAATTTATTTTATGTTGTGAATCACATCAACAACAAAGAAGGGAGAAAAAATATTTAAAAAGCATTCACATAGTCACTCACTTGAAATGAACGCTTTCTAGTCCATACAGTGCTCTCTAGATAGAAGCCAAAGCATATTTCTTACAAGTCAATAAATCGTCAGTTTTAACAACAACACCATTTGTATTCGCACCGTCAGAGAGGATGTAAAAAGTTGGAGTATACCTCGGGCTCGGGACGTTGAAAACAATCTGAAAAACTTTTGGCACAATGGTGGAGGTGCCGGGTGGAATCTCTCTGCTAAAGAAGTTGATTTCTCACCCTGAATACGTGTTCGAAATAAAGAACCGAATGAAAATGATAAGAGAGGTGTCTTCCATCAACAAACTGAAAGTGTGTTCACTTCCGGTGATGTTCTAAAATACGTGTAGCAATTTAAAAACAAAGCGAAGCGTAAAATTAGAGCTGGTGTAGGGCAAACAACTGACGCCACACACTTGCATTGCAGGCCAGCTACCATTGAGAGCATCTTTAGGAACGCTTCTACAAACATCGAAACAAAGTATTTAAAACTGATGGTTGTACATTATAGTATCTGGTAATAACATACAACAATAATATATAACTGCACTGGAATTCAAATTTTTAAAAAGGACTTATTTCTATTACATAAAATTAAAGACTAGGTCCCTAATTCAAAAAAATATTTTAGTTCCATACAAGCAATAATTTGTATTAATAAAAGTTAACTTACTGCACTTTACTTGTAAAAGTGCACACTACTATGGCGGGAAAACCAGGGAATGACACATTACTTCAGTAACCAAATTCATCAGATTAACCCAAAATAATTTGTCAATTTTTATTTTTACTATAGGTTAGTCACAATTAATAGATTGAACGCAAGCGGACGAATAAAAATCATAGATACCCACGTTATTATCAAATGTCGTGCACACAGTAGTTAATTGCAAGGAAAGCAAAACGCCATCAATTTCTTATCTAAGAATCTAATCGCGATAAGACTGAAACTGCACAAAGTATAACTCAAAAGTGTTTTGTGGTATTTAATTTAGCAAAGTACATTTCACTCATGCTGTGTTTCAGAAAAATCCGCAACAGGTGATTCGTGTGCGGTCCCTATTGAAGGCCTGCATGTATATTATATATAGGGTTTATCTCGTTTTGTTTTAAAGGTTTGCCTTCCAATACAGATCTAGATGTGTTATCAAATTAAAACGTGGGTGTGTATGTTTTCAACGTGGGTGTTCACACAACACGGAACTGTCGGCTCCCGGCAAAGTGTTTTTGACAGACTGTACACCCACACTAGAGATGTAAAGTAATATGTGCAGGCGGCAGTCAAAGATTAACATCGGTATATTCGAGGAATACAATCAAAGCAACTGTGATACCAATACAAGGCAGTGTTGTATGTATTCTTTTCCAACAATCAACCAGCCAACGTTATCTTACAAAAATATATAATGGCAAAACGGCATGAATGAGAGACTAACTGCATTTTCTCTTAAATATTTGTCTTTCATATTTGGTGCTTTACGCGTTGATGTAATAAAACTCAGTAGAAAGCCAACAAAAATGTATACAAAGGTAAAAGGCGTATTCTAAGTGTTTAGTTAATAAAATGAATGAATATGGTGTTCAAACAATGTTCACGATCACTTCATAACTGGGCACAATTGATATAAATTTTGGTTACGTTCTTAAATTATTTATGTCGTTGGTAATTCGCAGGTTCGGTTTATACAAACAGCGATATAATAATTGTTATAATACATATTATATTGATAATACTAAATATAGCTTTAGGCCATGTTTCACATGGTATTCATGCATAACAACTTACATTTAAATATACTTATTAGCTGTCTAAACATTGTTCTTCATCAGTATTCAGTAGACAGTACGAAGAAGTCTGGCATTAAACCACGACGAGTGAACACACCACTGACCTACCTCACATTCCTCAAGGAACCCATATTTGGTGGAGGTGCCGGGTTAACAAACCAATTCAAGTGTCGCGTTTGAAGGCAGATTCAAACAACTTGGCGTTTACACAACGTTTACACGGTGAGTTAAGGGATTCGAATCACTAATTAACATTTTATAAAATCTCAATTGTCTAATATATTTTACAATGTAGGCCTACAATTTTTTTAGTACACCGGTACAAATACTATTCCCATGCTGGAGACCAGAACAAATTGTAAAATACACACTATTTATACGGTTACTACTTCAAAACACTTTAAGTTACCTTATATTATAGTGAGGGTAGAGTGCATACAAAGAAATCACGTAGCCTATGAAACATGCATGTGGTTCACGCGTAGTTGTTACCGTATTCATCATAAAACCCACTGTAAAAAAACATAGGCCTACACGGCTGCACCAAAACAGTCTTGTAAAATAATTCTAAAAACATCAAAGAGAACATTCAATGTACTCACTATTCACCCTACTCGCTACGTTGTTTTTATGCATATTTAAAAATGGTATATTGGGGGTAGAATCACCCTAAGAATGCCGATGGCTATAGAATAAAAGTATCTAAATCGTACGGACATTGCTTGAAGGTCACGACAATCGTGTGCAGTGCATGCTGTCACGCTTACAGTTTCGAGGGTCATCTCCCCCCCCCCCCCCCCCTCCCATGGGGCTCGTATGACTCAGCTCTTCCGTCACATTACTCATGGGACGTCGGTTGACCAGACAGTCGGACGGAAACAGCACGTGACATGTTACCTGTGCACCTACACTTTACTGTGGAATGTTGTTACCTTCCACATTTATTTTTATAATTTATTCAGAGAATTGCCGGATTGTTATTTCCCAGGAAACGTACCTTCACGAACTCTTGTCGTCACGACGCAAGCATAACCGCGATGACTGTTTTCGCAACACACACAATACATATACAAAAAACATAATTCGGGCAAGCAGTTTCATTTGTTTTTTAAATATACTTATACATATGAATTAAGATAATCCCCTTAGAACTACTTACATCTTACAAGAGCAATACACTTTGTTTTGTATATTTTTCAAACAAAGCAGCTACCCTGATTAGTACTGTATAAACCGCTAGTCTGAAATTAGTCTGAGAGTTTACCTCACGGCCATGGTAGGTCTGTACTGATAACATAACCCCCATAAAAAGTGTTTTTCACAATCACACAAATTAGTTTACATTTTCATAAAAGTTCAATTAAAAACTAATACCGAATAAATTCGTAAGAACAAAAATTAAAAAAAATAATTGGGTAATAAAACAAAACCGTAATTCTATTTCTATCTCTACGAACTCGTACCAAACCAGATTGTGTTCGTAAATTTTGTACCTGCTGTTCCACTTTGACCGGCAGCAACGAGAACAAGTGCAACCCCTACAAACGCCCTATTAATCATCTGTATGAAAGATCGGAGCACACATGTTATTATGACGTGCTTTAAAGTTTTGTAGGATGACCCGTTCTCAAACATGTATACAAAAAACGATCTGACCCAATTTTCATATGTACCACCTTCGTTGAAAAACATACAGTATAGCATCGGAAAACCACGTTTAGCTTACAGTGTGAGCCACGTTATAGGCCTTACTACAGAAAGAAAGAAAGAAAGAAAGAAAGAAAGAAAGAAAGAAAGAAAGAAAGAAAGAAAGAAAGAAAGAAAGAAAGAAAGAAAGAAAGCAAGAAAGAAAGAAATATATAAATAAATAAATGTAATGTAAATATGTCAAGATGTTCTCAAACTGCATTCTAATCTACATGTCCAATCGATAGTGTACACTCGTTGACATATACGTAAATCAAGGGTCGGACAGAACATGTATTACTACAACTCTCATACACTCGACCTATTTTTGTCTCAATCTAATTTACCAAGCAACAGGGGACATACGTTGATGACAAATAACGATCAGTAACCTTATCGGCTAAAACATGAGTGCAAGGGAGTTATTAAGAGTAAGTGTTTAAACCTACCCTTGATTTACTTATGTATACCGTATAAGCAACAAAATATTAGAGCTAACTAATCGGCGAAATGGAACTAGTCGTAATCAAAACGACAACATTTGAGCATTTTAGAAACTAGTTTGAAGATTGTAAACTCGATAGTAGATGGGACTAGGGACGGTTTTAGATTACAGCTAATCCCAAAAGGAAAACGTAGAACCAAACGCTTTGGTATAGAAATGATCCTTGATGAAGACAAAACAAACGACCAAGCAAACTGCTGCGATTGAGAACTACATCGTTTGGTTCGCTCGACAAATTCAGAAAAGACACAACCACACATCGCTATACACATGGTCGGAGCACCGTCGCTCTCCCCCATTCCCCCCCCCTCGCCTTCCCTTAACCGATCCCGTAGGTGTCGATCTATTCTATGGACGGGGTCGATTAGCTAACGAACATAAGATTGAACCCCCAATAGCTGTTTACTAACATTGCTTTAAAATATTTTAAAATTGTGACAAAGTAAAACAAAACAAGTGTTCTTCTTCTTATGCATGTTCTTAGCCCGTCTGGGCCCGGGGAAGAAGAGCCCCAGAGTGACTCTGCTAGTCGTAAGAGGCGACAAAAGGAGACCCGTCTCGGCCCGGGGTAGAATAGGCCCAGAGTGATTCTGCTAGTCGTAAGAGGCGACAAAAGGAGACCCTGCCCCTCCCCCCCCCCCCCCCCCCCCCCCACTGTCCCACTGAAGATTTCTCCTCCCACATGGCCCTGCCCCTCCCTTGCTGGACTCCCGTATGACGACCCACACGACGTACAATGCACCTGATTCGGATGTGGCTTTATTCTTCATCATCATCTTTCTCATCTTCAGTATCACCCGCTCATCGTCTCGATTGGCCATAGTTGCGAAAATATGAGACGTTAAGCCCCATTAATCAATCAATCATTATGAATGTTCCTTTTTTGTTCCATTGAATATTTTCCTTTTATCTAATGTTCTTATTTATGTTGTTGCAACACACGTTACCAATTATACAATTTTCCAGTAAGAAATCAATAATATTACTAACTAACGCAATTAGTATAGGTAAATCTGACCATGATTACATTCTGAACACAGCTCGGCAAATTGGCTAGATTATTAACAGTCGTCCACCAAAACACCATTAAAGAGCGGCGTACGAGTGTTGGCCGATATCCTCGGGGGGGGGGGGGGGGGGGGGCAGACGTGCGATATGCACGTCACATTCCACGCCTCGTTGAAACCATACCTGTTGGCACCAAGGGACATTGCGTGCATGTCATTACCCATCTATCACACGTGATTCACAATACTCCCTCCGTTAAACACATAATATGTAATATGGTATGAATCAATTCACCACTCGCGTATACATTAATCATTCAATCAGCAGTTGAACCTTCCCCTTTGTAAACTAAAACTGCGGCCCGGTATATTACACACAGCGCGCGCCCGACATAAATTGGTTCGAAAACTTCGTTATCTGGACAATTAATGACCATCCACGTCCCAGTTCTCTTTGTTGTAAAACGAAGCTAATAGACATATCCCAAAGGAGAATATAGATTCTCCGAGGCCTTCGGGCATGCGCACATCAACACAGTAGATTCAATTAAGCGATGTACGGTGTAATTGCGCATACTAACTTATAACGTACGTCAGCTACATCCTATGGTTAACATAACCTAATTGATCTACCATTCTAAACTGAATCTGAAAGCCTTTTAGATTGTCATGGATTATGAATGGGCCATTTAGACTAGTAACTATGAGAAATGGGCTTAATAGGCATTAAGGTTCCTTTGATTCAAAGCGTATGGACTAATTTGGCTCTTTTCAACATGGGTACCTACAGAATGCGAGATGGTAAAGCATTTACTTTATTGCGCACTGTGTATGTAATTGGTCGGTGCGTTTCAAGTACGATTTTACATATGCTCTTATTTACTCCCAAGCGCTGGCATTACGGTTGGAAAAGGAGATTAAACATCTGGGGACACTTGTGTGGGTTACCATCGCCTAAGCAAGTAAGGCATCATTAAGGGCCTCCGTGGTGTTGCACGGCACCAGTTAGTAACCCACGCTCCATTCACGCGAAGGAGGAAAAGCGCACAAACAAACGAAAGCGTTGAAAGCGGCGAGTTTTGAGAAAACTGCGACATACATGTTCTTCATTAATATATCCCTTTACACCATTATGACAGAAGCGTACACTTACTACTTGTATATACAGTAAATATACCTCCAATAAATATATATGTAACATATATGTTATGTAGGGTGGTAACTTTTCATTCCGTGATAAAACGTTATTTTAGCTAGAGAAACAAACATAAACATAAATAACACAAATAATTCTTTTTTAAGTTCTAAGATGGTAAAAGTCAACTTAAAGCATCATTCAAACCAAAAAATGTAAGAACCAAGTAGGACATCACTATCAAATTCTATAGATAATTTATAAAACCGTATGAAAAAGAATCGCATTTGAATAAAAGCAGCCATCCCTTTACTTGCGTTTCTATCGAAATGTTCATTTCAACGAAACGCAATACACGTCGAATCATGTTTAAAAGATTATTGCTACTCTGCATGATGACGATCTAGCTCAAAATAATTCAAAACTTTGACTCTAAATACCACTTTAATAATAATAAGAACGAATCACTTGAAATTCTAAAGCTATTCAAACTATCGGAGCTGCACTCACTCACTCACTCGCTGTTGAACATCTTGAACGATACTGGAATGAATATCAAACAACTTTGATGATGCAAAACAACAAAAAGTACAACGTACATCAAGATGCGATACATTCATATATAGCTAGACTACACTCGCCGTCATATCTAAATCAAAGATAGTAACGATATCTTCTTCATGAAACTCTCTTCGAATCAGTTCGTGAGTTTCTAATTGTGTGAACCTAGCACCCTTCAAAGATCACGCTATTGATAACTACTATACTTGAAATTAGCTTGCGCGTTCATTGAAGCTATAATAAGCTTTTTTGTATCCTCTCAAGCTAGAACTAAGAACATAAAAGGTTGAACTCGCAATACGATAACAAAACAGTCAAGGAACTCACTATGTAACCCGATAAAGAAGATCGTTACTTTACTACCCTTAGTTTGTATATGTGGGGTGAGTGTACATGTCAAAGCAAGGACTTGTCTGTGTAAGCTGAATATGAATGACAGTTCTATTACCAAGCAAATCGAAGATATAGATTTATGTATACAAATCTAACACATTTCTTCCAATCCGCTAAGCATCGACCCATAAAGCTATTCTAAGATAGACAATACTGCTACCCTAATGACGTATTTGTTTCACGGATGTCAGCTGCGAACTGTTGAGTCTTGAAACGTTTTCAAAACATTATTATTCCAGCACATCACGCGGAATCTTCCCGGTTATCATCAATAGCTGCGGGATACGAACCACACATGCTAGTGCAAAACAATTTACAAAACTTCAATGCCAAGTTATAAGACTGGCTGGAGGATATTACCGACTACATCGTATTTAGCCGCATACTTGGAATAAGGGATATGTGCAACTCTCTTTTTGACGTTAATACTTTGTAAGTTCTTTTCGAGATTCTTATAGATCAATCCAGTACTAAATATTATGAATGGCAGAATGTATGATCTGTCCATCTGCCAAATCTGAATACTTAGCAATCACAATGGCACACAATAGCAATGTCTGGGCGTAATAATAAATAATGACAATAACATATACAATAACTTATATCAAAACGAAAGTAGAAACAAATTACAATTTATATAGAAACTAAACAAAATTAAGAATATAAATGGTGCGTAAATATAAAAATGGACCACCGTAATACGGCCAGAGCACTCGGACGTTTATCGACCCCCACGGTGACTTTGCTGACAAAATTAACCATTTCTGCCAAAATATAAGTTCACAATATCAAGAGTGTAAAATTTAAGAAACTTGTTATTGATATTTACCGTGTGAATGTGATAATGGCGTTAAGGGGGGACACGTATATGAAATTTTGAAATCTAAAAACGAAAACAAAAATAGTCGGATAAACATTTCAAACTTTAAGAAATTTATAACAAACGATTAAAAATTAACCATTGAATCAGAGATTTTAAAACGTGCAGTTTTTTTCCAAGAAATATTATCACGTGACATTATACATAATATACCCTCACAATATGAGTTAATGAAGCACAAGACTCAATTCTAAAAATAGCCATGTTGCCGTGTTTGGTTGCGGACAAACATTGAATGTGCACCAATCAAAGAACGATACAGCAATGCAATGGAGTTGCCTAGCAACACGCTGTTTGTCCGCCTGTGATGTTACAACCTCCTCAATTGAGTCTTGTGCGAAAATAAAGCTCGTCATTTTGGAACTAACTTTAAAAGTTTACTTATATTTAAATCAATTTCTTTGCTTTAAAGATTGATATTTTTAAAGCCGAAACTGTCGCCAGATACGCGTCAAAGTCTCGTGTTCAGACATCGAGACGAACTGACTCAAGGGAAATACGTACAGACTGTTTCTATTTTCCAACGCTCTCTGTACATTTTCTCATTTTCTTCATTCCCTCGGGTTATTTGCTCAACTACATTTTTTACTTCAGTCTCGATTTTCAATCTTTGTCAATTCGTTTTCCTCTCTACAGTGTATCTCATCTTTCACAATTTCTTGAATCCGTCAAATTGCTTCATACAGTTTGCAAAGAAACTATACTAATATAGATATTTCGCCGATATTTCTATGTGCATGCATTTAAGCACCACTCACAATCAGTCGTAAGGTACAAGGCGTATGAAATATCAATAGCTCGCAATGACCTACTTATACCACACTGATTGGCTTTCCGTTGGATCGTATACTCCTGACTGGTTCGTCACAAGAAAAGAGTCCAAGTTGTAGGAATAAGATTGTATACAATTCGTTACACGCGCGAACGAATGAAATATACACTTGGCAACACAAAACATAATGTCTTGCTTGTTTCCACCATCAGGGCAACCACCAATCAAAATACGCTAACGTGCTCCAAACTCTCAACGAATGTTCATGTAGAAATCAAACGTTGTAGTATACGATACGAAACTGAATTGAAAACTGTAAACTAATCGGTCATCATCCACATCTTAATACATTTCAAACTTAAATTTAATTCCCGAAGTTTAATATAGTTACAAAAATATTGCAATGTCTGTCGAATCATGACTTAGGCATGAATGCTTTGTGTCAAATTTTCATTTAGATCTACACCTATCACCAATTCTCATCTTTTTTATTTGTATTATTTGTTGTTTGACGACGACTGGGTCATAGAACGTCAGGGGATATTGGAGGAAAGTACAAGTAGACGTAAAGAGAAGGAAATGGGGAAAAAGGAGGACGTGAACTCCTTTCGTCTGGCTTCTCCAACAGGCTTAGAAGCATATGCTTCCCCAACATAGCTCTCGGGATCACCAAAGCACACAAACCTGCCCACCACGATAAGGCAGGACAAATTCATCGCCTCGATTAGCAGCGATACGATACCACCATTATACCGCCCTCACAACTGACTATAACGCCCAACTATTACCAACATTATCTACGTTCATTAAAATTAAGAAGATACAAATTATCAACATATTTAGATACATTTCCCGTACTTAAAACGTTTTACAAAATCATGCGTAAATATAACCGATCAATAGTAGCAATAAAATAATAAAATATATATTTATTCGAATTAAAAAATTAAAATGCATGGGCTTATACAACTCTAAGAAGACTCATCCGAGCATACTAAAATTGTGCGTAAGATAGGCACCAGCAAACAAACATGTTACTGTTAGTAACAATTTAAACGTTACCCGTTCACCTCATGAACGTTTTTTTTTATAACTCGCACGTTTAAGGGTTTACAGATTAATACTTGAATCACATTCACAGGTAGGATTAATGGTTTTGCTCGTCACAACGTGTGCCCCCGATGCTATTATGTGTTATCCTGTATAAGGCGTACACAATCATCCCCATCATGATTCATTTCACACATCCTCGCCAGTTACGCTACATTGTCGAATATTAAGCCGCAATATGGTTCAAGTCCCACGCAAAATACTCGTACTTAGTACAACGGTAACGTGTATGTAAAAGAATAGGCTTCATCTACACAAACAAAATGTCCTAGTGGAAGGTGTGAATTAACACTCTCACCAACGCATTGTTCCTTTTTCTTTTTTTTCTTTTTCACCTTTATATATATATACATATTTTTTTCACATTTTTTTTTTCTTCATGTTCTTTCTTATTTGCATACTTCTATTTTTATTATTTAATATGTTGAATTTCCACCTCATTTGATTTTATTTCATTTCTCAATTATTTTTTCTTGTTCTTGATTTTATTTTTAGTTTATTTTGTTTTGGTTGTTATTGTTATTTATGATTTAATTATTATTAATTAATTGCATAGCTTAGTTCTATTTAAGGTACTCCTTTGTAAATCAGTTTTTATAACTGAATAGGGTAGACATTAAATAAATAAATAAATAAATAAATAAATAAATAAATAAATAAATAAATAAATAAATAAATAAATAAATAAATAAATAAATAAATAAATAAATAAACCATGTGTTCGAATAATGGGTAAAATCATAAAATTGATCTAAAAATCTGAATTCTATTTTGGTAGCAAACATTTTATAAG
The DNA here is from genome assembly GCA_945910005.1 of Isoperla grammatica. Lineage (NCBI taxonomy): Eukaryota > Metazoa > Arthropoda > Insecta > Plecoptera > Perlodidae > Isoperla > Isoperla grammatica. Next base: position 8,632,868 of record OX246737.1, read on the forward strand.
AAGAGACGAATATCTAGCGGGGGCATAAAACAAGACGAGATTAGTGACGGGAAAACTTTGCAATTACAAATATCAATAATAACAATAGTCAAAATGCAAGTATTTCAAACACATTTTGTACTCAAAGACAGCTTAATTTTTTATTTCTGCCTTGAAAAGATGTATTATTTCATCAATTCACATAAAATGTCTACATTCACAAATGCAAGTATGTCTCAAGTCATAACGAATATCCAACCGGGTACAAGGAACAACTCCGGAACGGAATAACTCCCACATGGAACATCCCCCACACGGAATAAGAGCTACATTTTGCAGTTCCGAAGGTATAGTACTGCATTGCCAAATTTTAAATAACACGTATTGATTTTGAAATTCGTTACACACATCCTAACCTAAGCTAATTCCTAACCTAACCCATGTTCTGCAAATTAGCTGTGTAATCGTTATATACACTAATTGACCAAGCTAATTCGTAACCTAAAGACCAATCCACAACGAAAATTTACATTAACAGTAACAGTAAGGTTTTATACCAATCCTATTGGTTGATGAGCAATAATGGGCTCTCATCAACCAATACGATTGGTTAAAACCTTACTGTTAATGTTAATTTTCATTGTAGATTGGCCTTAACCCATGTTATGCAAATTAGGTGTGTATATGTCTAACGACTATCAAAATTAATACTGAACATTTGGTAACGCACTGCTCAGCTATCTCTGAGAGTACAAAATGTGGGAGTTGTTCCATATGGGAATTGTTCCGAGTAGTTCCGCGCCCCGACAACCCACTATAGTTCCGGAGATAGGTTGATGTCTGGGAGGCAGGCGTGACGTCACACGTCGTTAGTGCAAGGCTGGACAATTTCACCGGCTGTTCAGTAAAAAGTGTCCAATGATCGATCCTATACCATGGAGACGTCGACTTGGGGTTTTTCTAAGGAATAAGTAAACGGTGACTTTGGAGCCGTCCTAGCAATGTTCTGAATCGGCCTTATTGATTCTGGCATTTTGTCCGCGGGTGTTCGCACTGTCCAGTCACTGATTCATACGTTTCATATTTGAAATTTCGATCTTTGATTGGTTATATCGCTCATTCATCGATGGTGTTCGGAGCCTACAGGGTTGGTTTGTTTAGTCGGCTTTAAATTCAAGTCCCCCACTGAAAACCAGCCTTATTACTGAATGGGTAGACTCTAAATATTATTTATAAACTGATAACTTAATATCCTCGGCAATAAAGAATCGTACGAAGGATTAAGGAACTTCTAATCTTCTAGTAGATGCTTTAGAAGGTCCAACATGTCCATATAATCAACATATTACTTTTCTTGTTGTTGCTGCACAATTGACGACATTTCTCTGCGTTGATACTCAAAACACCTTATACCATTTCAAGAAGATTGTGCGTGCAATCATTCGAAGATATCTCTTCAAAAACATAAGAATTTGGGGAGGTATTATTATTGTTGTTATATATCACCCGTGTTATATTAATCCGTGGATAGTTTTGATGAAACATCTCTCCATTCTGTCCTCTTGTCTGCCAGTCTTGTCGTTGTAGATATATCCATTACATCATATCTACTGAAGTATCTGTCTCATGTATTCCAACCCCAGTCTGTCTTTACTGTGTTACCTTCTATTTGCCATTCAATACTCTTCTTCCTCTTATTGTGCTTGTTATGTTGGCTGCAACTACACAACCCCACAACCTCCCCGGGGGGGGGGGGGGGGAGGGGGGGGCACAGACAAGCTGGTGTGGTATTTCATTCCCATTTGTTGCAAGGAACACGTTCATTATTATAATTAAATTGCTCAATATCACATTACCACGATAAAACAGTAACGACGAACATTATTATACATTTCATTATTTTATGAGAGTATCTATAGCTATAGAAGTCACAGCGTGTTGTTAACTGAGCAACCTACTAAACTGAAAATTAAATGGTATATCAGGTATGGGGTAAAGATTACTGTAACTGTTTTTTTACAAACCGCAAACGTTTTTGAAGAATATACGTAGAACTTGACAAACCCTATGTAATGCCAAATTTTGATTAAAAAAGAAAACGTTCCATTCGCCCGCTTTTCAGTTTTCACCCTATGAGCCCTGTTTGAACGCTTCGGACCACACGGCGGGGAGGAATGTGGCTTCATCGTTAATACGACTACATAACACCCACTTGACTTCCCGGTAACAAGCTTAATGGTCAGAAATACTAAGTAAATTTAACCAAGAAAATATACCTCGTCGAGTAATTTTTATATCCAATTAGGATCACATGCTACTGAGCACGAACCTTGGAAATGTATTCTGTTTGCGTAAAAAATCACATCAGTAAATATTTAATACGGGCCCCTAGCTAGGTTATCTTAGAGATTTCATAAAAAGTTGAAAAGCAGCAAAGATTAGCATTTTGGGGCGTTCCTAATTAGTAAAAAGGTTTCAGTTCTTTTGAAGTAGACATGGCGTGTGTATGCAATAAAGCTAAAGATACACATATTACACTAATAATAACATTCAGATTCCTGACATAACTGCATGCAATAACACAAATTACATTTTTAAAGAACGTACACCCGTTTTAATGATTTGGACATCATGACTAATTTGCTTTGGGAAAGATCAAACAGACGTACCTCCTCGAACCCTCGCCTCGCAAATCATATATTATATTATATTAAAACTGTTAACGTTAGTATGTCGTTACTATTGTTTTCGAATTTTCATTGCTACCGGCTGTGTATTCAATTCATAACAACCGTTTTAGTTTAGTTTAGTTTAGTAGTAGTTTAGTTAGTTAAAGGGGGTGATATACGCATTACGCACAGTACATGCTATACAACATTTTGTATTCTTTTTTCTTCTTTCTTTATTCTTTTTTTTCTTTTTTCTTTTTTTTTCTTTTTTCTTTTTTCCATTTCTTTTTTCTTTTTTCTTTTCTTTCTTCTTTTTTTTTTTCTCTTCTTTTTCACTTTTATATATATACATATATTTATTTTTTCCAACATTTTTTTTTTTATCTTCATGTTCTTTCTTATTTGCATACTTCTATTTTTATTTTTTAATATGTTGAATTTCCACTTCATTTGATTTTATTTCATTTCTCAATTATTTTTTCTTGTTCTTGATTATATTTTATAGTTCAGTAGTTTGTTTTGTTTTCGTTGTTATTGTTATTTATGATTTCATTACTATTCATTGTTTGCATAGCTTAGTTTTATTTAAGGTCCTCCTTTGTAAATCAGTTTTTATAACTGAATAGGATAGACATTAAATAAATAAATAAATAAATAAATAAATAAATAAATAAATAAATAAATAAATAAATAAATAAATAAATAAATAAATAAATAAATAAATAAATAAATAAATAAATAAATAAATAAATAAATAAATAAATAACCAAGTCAAGATGGCGACTGCAAGTCCGTAACTTTATAAATAACTTATATACGATGTTATGTAAGACAGAATGTAAAACACCGACCCTGCCGGGAATCAGAAGTGGGATACCTGGATTCGATTCCCAACAGGGTCGGTTTGTTACATTATTTCTCATCATCAGAATATACCATTATCTTGCCATCGTAATAACCTTATAGTGGCCAAGTATAAAACCGTATATTTCACATCTTAAATGGCCTGGTTAATTGCCATGGTACCCAGGTTGCAATCTGTAGTGATTTCGATCAGGTTTCTGTCAACTTATGTACCTAGACATAACTTACAATGAGTTATGTCACAAAAGGACAACTTTCAGGAATAGGGCCCAGGAATCGGGACTGAAACCGTTGACGGTGGAAGCGGAAAAGGGTGCACAAGAACCGTTCAACAGTCGCCCAATGACAAACTAGTGCAAGAACAACGGGAGGCCTCTTGATCTATAGGGCGGTAGGAGGGCTGAAATAAAAACATCAAAACATACGTCAACCGAGACGTTCATAACAATGGCGGGATGAAGGATTAGAAAAAAGTAATGCTCGGAGAGATAAGTGATTACAACATTAGTTGTTAAGGAGCCAAGTCATTAATTTGTTATTAACACACTTGTTGTGGAGGGGAGTGGGAGGGCGGACGGTCTTCAAGAGGCAGTGACAGCCCTCGTCGTCAAGACAGAAAAAGATCCTTGACAACTCGAGGCGACTGCGCAACGTAGACAATGTGTAGAAACGCGTTGTTAAGTGCGAACTTGGTTACTGAAATGAAAAGACCACCGCCATAAATACACATCCAACTATTCGCAGAAAACGAATGTATTGACAACCCTATTTTCTCTCTAACTTGGTTGGGAATCCTGAAACGAATTCTGCCTGAACTCGAACTTGTTATGTTGAATGCAATGTAATACGGAGTAAACAAGTTCGAATTCAGGCACAATTTATTTCAGGATACATAAAAAAGTTACAGAAATATGGCCACTGAGCTGTTAAAATTTAATCTTAAAGTTATTTTTTATGATAACATGTTTTAAAACGTCAAACATGATCCCAATCGGTCGTCCAGTAAACCAAATTTAAAGTAAAAATTTCAATGTCGAAGATACGCGTGTGGTTTTATCAACAATAACATGCAGGTTACTTTTTTTAAGTACAGTTTTCCGTACCGTATATACATGCGTGAAAAAATAACCGATCGTAAATAAACAATCTACATTCAAATTTCCAATACTGTGATTTCATTATGCTTTGTGAAACAGTATTTCGTTTGTTTACAATATTATTGGTGCGGCGGTTGTTTTGATCGTTTAAAGGTCTATTGTCACATAAAATATTGTATATTTTTTTTTTAATATTCATTTAAAAAATGAGAAAATCGTTTTGTATGGCATCATTGAATGCGTACCTCACAAAGCATAATGAAGTGACAGTATTTGAATGTAGATTGCTTGCTTATTAACGATCGGTTATTTTTCACGTTTATAAGGATTAAGGAAGGTATGGAAAACCGTTGCTTTTGACGCCCGTCCCAAAGCGTTCGACGCAGGCGGATGTCCTGACCGTGAGAGGCGATGAGACAGGTAGAACATGTGTATGTATGCAGTAAGGAGTTGACAGTCAGCGTGGATGGAAGTTTGTCATATTTAACACTGAAACAATTTTACGAGATAAATTATTGCAGTTGCACAATTGTGTGATGATGACTGCAGGCCACAAGCTGGATTAACAGTTATTTTGTCGACTTATTAGGTTCGTCAGAAACATCAAGTATTCTCGTCTATTTTTGACGACGCATGATGGAATGATAACGGAATGGCGATATTTTTCCCCTAATACTGTCCAGGAATTAATCCACGACACGATTGTCTGTAGGCAATATGGCACCATGTTTTATAATGTCCCCCGTCACAGTTTTCGTTGGTCTTCACACGTGGATAGTAGTAAAAACAGTTGCCTGGATGTGTTGGGTGAATGGATGTTAGTAATGTGTTCGAACCGAGGTTCGAACACATCGTGGTAAGTAATGCAGTCGAAATTATCACGCAAACTTGTTATGTAAGGATCTGACCCTTGACAATATAAAACACTTGTGTAACATTCACCACAACTACACCATTTTATACTCTCTTTTTGCTCACTGAACGTTTTATTTCACGGCTTTTCTCTGTTCGCTTTCTGTGAACGAAGTTTGTTTGATATAGTAGGGAACTGGACCTAACATCCTGCTCTTTGAATATATGCACTATTCCACTGCCCGATCTTAGGGATTGGCTCAAGGTCTTCGGTAGTCTGGGGAAGGGTGGTGGGTCTGTGAAACACGCCGCAGTAGTAGAGTCGAGTGCAGTGGCCGCCATTCGTCTACGTCACAGGAGATAACCACCCAATGAACAATGTTCACTAAATTACTCATAACTTGTTTCAATAGGCGACAATTTCTTTAATTTTGTCGCTAAATTTCTCTAATAATTTAAGGATTAACATATGTTTCTGTCTTCGCTATTTGACAATATGCCTTTAGTAAGATCACGCAAGATCTTCATATAAACTGAAAATGAAATTTCGTGGTTATTACAACTATTTCAATGTTCGACTGGATAAATTTCTTTTTGTATTTCAGCCCCCACCACAATGTATCTTCAGTTTCTTTGTAATGTTGGCAATGACATCGGCTACTGTCACAATGGCTGACGACTGAACAGCCAATAGCATTGAGCTCATTCAGAAATAGACTCTGCCAGGACAGCCCACTTGTCACTAGTTAAGTTCGTTTCTTTGTGTCATCTACGTGGATTTGTTATTCACTTTGTTTTACCAGCTGTCGTTAGCGTCGCGTGAAAAGATGTTTATAATCGACCAGTCGGAAGTACAGAACGAGACATAATGGAATCGATCCACGCTTTATTTAGCGCTTTGTGATACGCACGAGGGATTTGGCATATGGACAATGTTGGATGGGGACCAACATTTATTAGTAGTGCGATCATTTGTTTGTGTTTTGCTCGTTTATTTCCGTAGCCATGTGAGAACGAACACCTAATCTGACCTCTAAGATCGAGGGGACACACTTTTATCCTGTAAACTGACACTTCACAACATTCCTCGCGCAGTCTACCTCACTTACTCTTGCGCTACTCACTTCATGAACTACGACGAAAGTAATTATAACGCATGTTACGGGATGTCATGAATGAATCTGCATTACCCCACGACGGTAATGTCGCGTTTACTACAATTGTAAGGTCACTATGTACGTTGAGCTCTCGCTAACGAGTAACAACAACAAATTGCTTTCGATGCCAAAGGAGACGACAAGAGCCGAGTCTACATAATATGTGGCACGTGTTGTGTAATGGCTCTGAAAGCAGTCGACATTTGCAGAGCGGTTGTGTACTCGACTTTGTGTCATGTACAGTACGTTGTGATATGATGTATCGACGAGTTAAAAGCGTCTGGTTTTTGTAATTAATTTGTCCATAAGCAGAAATAACAAAACACAAAATGTGCACAGTGAGGGATTTTTGTAAATAGAATTAAATTACGTTGTGAGTTTTAAAAAGAAAATGCCTTTCGCGTATAGAAGAAATAAAATGTACAATAGTCTGCACAGCAAAATAATGATATTGAGTATAAACTAAATACGTAGCGTATGCCTATAGTTATTAATTATCTTATCTTGTACCAATTGTATCAATTGTTGAATGTGTTATATGCGTACGCATCCAGAACCTGCCCAGTCCTCCGCTCGGACACACATTTTTTTTAAATGGAAATTTGGACATGGAAAAAATTCACATGCCGTTGTTTTCTTGCTACAGCCAGACATATCAAGATTGCCCAAAGTATTCTTTAGCAGCAATAAGGTCCACCATTATGATGAGATGATATTCAGTACATATGCCATGGTAAGCGTGTTCAGTGTCGGGATATATTGCTGCTAGACACAGACATCATCGTTGGCACCCGGACAAGATATAAATTTGCACCATGGAGAATCATCTATAAGTCTTCATTATTTGGACCAAACCACGGAAGTCATCCCAGATTATCTTTCATCTTTCGTTCTCATTTATTGGAACCGTTGTACTCATACGTCATCCGACGAGCTTATTGCGTGGAACCTCTTGCATCAAGCATCTCTGAAAACAGGAATTTACCATAATGTAGAAAATCAACGCGTAATCAACGCGTATGGTATATATCAGCTATCTCACTCCCTAGTCGGCTCCCAAAAACAGTTGTCATCGTAGTATAGGTTGCTTACAGTATTTTGGAAATGAAAAGGTGTTTGAAACGCAATATGCCACTCACAAACTAAAAACATATATTTTTGGTAATGTTTTAGCACTAAGTTTCAGTATCAATTTGAATTAAATTAATTTTATCCATATTTACCTAAACGAAGGGAGGGGGGGGGGGGAAATCGCCATAATAATAATAATAATAATAATTCTGTGTATTAATAATCACGAATATCTCACATGCAATCACAGATCATTAGGGTTAATTTAGCATCAAAGTAGATTCAAGATGGCCGCTTCATGTGTGTATTAACTCATTATTGTTAGCAAACCTCGATACGTCAGTCAGCTCGTGATATGTTGAGCCCCCAGGGAAACCAATAATCGCGGAATTGCATCACTATATGACACATCAGTCGCTTTAACCATGGGCATAGCCTGCACAGAGTACTCGTAATCGTCCAGTGGCGTACACGACTAGTCACAAGTAAAAACCTCCCACATCATTGTGAGTCACGGTGGATCAACGGGAAAATACGACCAATCAAAATACGGTTGAACCGCGTCAATATGACAACTAAACCAGGGGCCCTATTCTGTAAGTTTTTATTCTATATCCTACAATGAATTCTGCTTGAATTCGGACTTTTTCGTTCAATATTATATTACTTTCTACATAACAAGTTTGAATTCAGGCAGAATTCGTTTCAGGATACACATTAACAAAGTTACAGAATATGGATCTTTCGGTCAAACATGGTACAATAATTGCCAACATAACACAATAGCCATTAAATTCATAATTTTTAATTTAACCTTACGAAATACCCCAAAAGTTACTAGACGCTTTAAACAAACATAAATAATATACATGGCAAGTGTAATATCCAGTTGAGGACTATAGCTTACTAGCTGTTCATAACTAACTTATATGACAAGGTTTTCTCTAACGCTCTCAATTAATAGTATTTACAGTCGGATTTTCTCAGTCTCACATCCTGTTAATTACTTACACGCTCAACGTATTAACGCAGAAAAAACACTGTCATACTTGTTACCTCTATGCGAATACCGATGCAGTTGACAGTAAAGGCAGCTCAAGTGGGCCAGGGTGAATGTCTATAAAAAACCACTCCCGTCTCCGGTCCAGAGAGTTGAGAGAGTAAAAGATAAAACCTACTCGCGTAGTGAGATCCGATGTGGAAGGGGTCTCGTACAGAGCAATACATGAAGACGATAGAACCGAGCAAGGATTTATCCTGATCCTGAATTGAATATATTACCGATGATCGGTCGACTAGACGGCCAACTAACACAATCCAAATGCAAAACAGCCGCATGAAAATAACCGTCTATAAACGTAGAAAAATAGACTGCGGGCAAGATATTATTCTCTATGAAGTGTTTATTAATTCAAAAGCAGCGTTGAGGGGAGGGGGTGAACTTTCCAACTCCTGTGAATGCCAACGGAATTTACTGGGCTAATACGGAACATTCACAACTAAGTACGACCTGAGTCTAAGGCCCGAATGCATAGTTCACACTCAAGCCGTCCTCAACTCAGCCTCTCCTCATCCTCACCTAGTCACCAATCACAGAGTCGTCTACATGGCAATGCCGTTCCGTGATCGGTGGTTGGGCGGAGCTGAGGAGAGGCTGAGTTGAGGAAGGCTTGAGTCTTGAGTATGCATACGGACCTAAGAAGCGAACGCATCGGCAGAGAGATATTATCAAGTAGAATGAACTGGAATTCTCAAAAACAAGGAATAGAGACTCACAATAACATGTATGTTCTTCGTTATTTCCTAATTTTGTGTTACGATAGATGTGTGACGACAGATATAGCCACAAATCCATCCCCTAAGCGCGATTCGAACACACGTCATTTTTATACCCTGTGTGGCACGTACGGACTTATATAGCTCAGCTCCAGTAGTAACGAACTAGTATGCCCGTTTTGATGGAAGGCTTATATTCTAGATAGTAAAGCATTATGTTTGAAGTCTCACTGCTGACACTGAAGCCAATCGCGACGATGAGTGAAGAGTGAGTTGAAGTGATAATTAACAAACATTACCCTTTCCGTTTTCTTCCATATAAGCTTTCGATCACACTGCAAACAGCGACAAGGAAAATGTAAAAATTATGAGCAATGTGGATGATGCATTCTTCAAATCTATACAAAGATATCTTCATGACGTCGAAACAGAATACAATTGTTGACATTTATTATTGGTTTCAACTTCAATATCTCCAAATTTCGAGAAATCACTATCCTGCTGGATATATGAAGACGGCAGGCTCTATCTATGCATCACTTATGTTTGTTACGGATGACAACACTTTGAAGAACTACGTACAATGTCCAGATTGGTCAGATGTAACATGTTGTCCAGTTGTCTGACATCAGCAGTCCCGCACGCCACAACACAGGGAAGCTACCCCGTCATGTTATTCTAGTATACACAGTGGACTAATCCAACCTGAATGACGTTTACTCCCAATAACTGACCAATCAAACGCAATGCAATTAAACAGCGCCGTTTTGTAATTACCACAACACGTCCTACAATAAACAAACGGAAAATCACATTGCACCTTTATTAAATAGATGTCATAAGGTTATCGCAATAAACAAAGATAAACTTGAAGTACACGTCACTTCAATGACGTATCTAGGTGAAGTTATAGCGCGTACAAGTTGAGCAGGAACACGAATTGAAGTAACACTCTGCAAAAACCTAGAACCAAACTCCATTTTGAGTACTCCTAGTGGGGTTTTGCATGAGTCTCAAACGTAAACTATTCAACTACTAAAATTCAAATATATCAACCATACACTAAATCACGAAAATACGATTGGCTTTACATCAAAACTCACATGTTGTAACTAAGATTATTACGAGAAGGTTTAGTCAAGTTGGAGCCGATTGATACCAGGGCATAAAAAACTGTTCTTTGCACACAACATGCATACCATTTGTACGCACATCTACAATATCGGAATCATTACCTGCTGTCCAGACTAGCATGAATGTTTTGGGAAACACCTATGAGACAAGATCCAAAGATTAAAAAAAAAAAAAAAAAAAAAAAACACCCGAACCGAAGATTGGTATTATTATTATTGCTGTAACTATGAGTATGACGAGGTATTATATCATTTACTTACGCAAACTATAAAAATTCCTTTCATTCAAGTAACTATTGATATTTATAAAATTGCGCATGCACAATTAGACCTCTTACCCGACTTCACCCACTACTATCTTGTACTACACGCATGCACAGACAGTTACATGCACAAACTTGATTTATCTAAGCATTATTGTTTTTCTCATAATCGAATTACCTTTCAATGCAATGTATATCCTCACATCATCTCATTTCCATCTAATTAATATTCAAATTATATCTTGAATTCAATAATTACTACCCTATATAAAATGACATACTGCTGCAGTGCTTCATTACAATATCTTCTAATACAATTTAGAACACACTGATGTTTCTCATCGCATATTCATGGACTGATAATATGTAGATGAAACCCCAATCCTTGTCCACTACACCTAGGAGCCACACAACATAATCAAAACAACCAATACGCCAGCGAGGTAGAATTTTCGTTTCGATTCTTGCGAGCATTTCTTAGAACGCCATAAATGGTGAAAATGAGGTGCACCGTTGTGGGCCGCGGCTGCCCAATCCTAGTGGTTATTTGTGGGTAAGCCCGCGTAAGCCCCGCGTATCCACCTCTTGCGAGCGAAAGCCCGGCTTACTAGCAGTTTTTTCCACTGTCAATCTCACACTCACCTGAAGATGCCCGGTAAGGTGGTGATGACTTAAAATAGATTATGTTCGCCTAGCTCAGTCGGTTCACACAATTACGGTAATTAAAATTAACATACATTTATTAGGATCCACGGGATATCAGAAATTAATCAATTAAATTGTTTCCATGGACTGTATTAGCATATTATGAAACACAGCAACAACAACAACTACCTACTTGGGCCCAAAGTGATTTATAATGCTCAATCCCCTTATCAACTAATCCTTCAACCAAGTTGCCAAAATGTTAATATTAGTTTTATATCTTAATAACGTTACATGTTCGTAATATTCCTGAGGTTCCGGGTTATTCACGGATTGTAGATCGAGTTGATGGTGGTGGTAGGATGGTCTTTGTTACGTGACAGATGTCGTCGTATTCCTTGAATTGGTTTCTTCACGGCTTGAAGTTCTAGTTGATGGTAATTACGGACAGATGATTGTTCATTGAATGTTACTGATTGATTAATGATGATGGTTTTTAACACATTGAGGTGTTATGATTACGTTGACGCCGACAGTTCACACACGAATTAAAGCCACAACTTAAATATTTGACGATTGTGCTGACGCTGACATTCCATACACTTGACTTAAAAAAACAACTTAAACATTTGACGATTTTGCTGACGCTGACATTAATTCACACACTTGACTTAAAACAACAACTTAAACATTTGACGATTTTGCTGACGCTGACATTAATTCACACACTTGACTCTCGACACTCTCCTCCACACGTTTGACTCTCCACGACTCTACTCTCCACTCACTCCACTCTCACTCTCCCGCAAACCTCCACACTCACTCGACTCACGACCGACCGCAAACCACCCACACTCACGACACTCTCCTCCGCATTCACTCACGACCGACCACACTACTCTACTACTGCCGGCTCTACTACTGACCAAAACCTACCCGTTACTTAGTTTTGTATACTCAAGGCTTTCTCAACACCCCCACTCCTCCTGGAAGCGGTATACCTGGTTCAGGATTTGATGCGTTCCAACCATACGCTCGACAGCCTTGGTTTCGGTTCCCCCTCTCCATTTATTTATTAATCTCTGAACATTTTTCTAACCGTCCCTAGCTTCCAGAACAAACCTAACTGCGTAGCTCGGTTGCAAGATGCACCACGTAGGCCAGGCGCGCCATAATGTCTCGTGTCTAGTGAAGCGAATATTAATCCCAATGATATTTTGTTCCTGTGTTAAAAGCTATGCCAAAATTGTATACTGAAATCCAAATTACTCCCTTATTAATGATCAGATTCGGTTCACCCAATGTTGGTAACTTAAGTGGTCATGTCCTCTGGCGATTGGTTAACTTTTGATTGCCGAAGAAGTTCGTTAATTACTTTTAATTAGTTTAAATACTTATTGTTTAGGTTTAGACTTGTTCTAGTCTTAAATTGTTATTAAGGTTGTTTTTATAAGCTAGCTGAAGGCTTGATTAATAGTTTCTGATAGTTTAACATACACATTGATTACTCATTATCACTTTACTTGAATAAATTACATTTATTTGCATACCTTTTACTTATACGTAGCCAAAATGGACGGTGAGACAGCCGTACTGTTACAATTACCCCTTCTTGATTTGGATAAATTGGCACATATTTATTCCAAATCAAAAACTTACACTTTATACCCATGGAAACTTCCTTATTATTTATGTTACATAGCTAGTAAATAGTTCACAATACAGAATAACCATCACCTATCTCGATAAATTCTCGTCTGCCTATTCTAGTTTACCATTGCAGCACATCCACAATTTTATCGAACCCTAACTTAACATTTATTAATTATTGGTTACATCACTAAAATTACAATTGAAATAATATTAAGTTGATCGGAGACTCTTCAACTGAACGAGCTATACTCTAGACTTCCGGGTTCTATGTTGTTGTTCCAAGCGAACTTACTATACACCACGTGGATGGTTACACCCCCTAACGGCTGATCAGGTAAACAATCCAACCTTACTTTACGTCCTTGAAACCAGTCTCGCCTGCAACCTTCCTACCACGTTGCCAATTTTTCCACCCCTCCAAATAAAAACCCAAACTCGGTCTGTCCTCTTCTCAGAACTATCTGGCCGTCATAGCCACGCTACAAAGGAACTCACAAACAAGCTTTTATTCTAGAACCCCCTAAAACCTTCTCAAAACCAAATTGCAAAAACTAACACACTTCTTCAATTGAAACAATAATTAGCAGTGAACAACATCCTAATCACAACAGGAATCGACGCTACCTACTTAAGAGAAACACCTAACTCATCCTTATTATCCACCTTTATTAGCTTTTTTATTTCCATTACACATCCCTTCTTCACTTGGCTTCACTCTTTTAAACTCTCCCGACCGGTTCACACTAACCTCATATCAACTTGTTCTAACCTCTCTCCAACGAATCCTTACCTATTCACATAACCAACTTATCTCCAAAGCATCTTTATCTACTCACACAATGTTTCTCTACTTCAGCAATGCAAAATCAACCCTTCCGTAACTCGAATCTTGTCTGGTACTCATTACTGATTCTCCGAATTTCAAGGCTTCACCCCCCTGGAATCTTGCGCTTTGACATGCCTAATCCCCTCATCTATTTTTTGTCAACAACCTGGCATTTCTGTACCCTCAGGCCTACATACCCTTTCAGAAAGTGAAACTTGTTTACAACCAAACCATTTAGTACCTCGCAGACCACAGCTGTCAAAATTACGTACGTATCCAAACTATGACAAAATACATAACCCATTTACTTCTTATTTCTTTTCAACCATAATTCCTGATCGTTGTCTCTTATCTACTTATCCGAACATACAAATATCCATCTCAATTTCTGTCGATTTTCCAATTATCCGATATTATTATTTAAAATTCAAAGTCGTGCTCTTAAATTGCGTTTTGACCCCTTCACTCATAAACGATGTTTCCAAATCCAATCCTAAAGAAAGATCCCCAAAATTCCTGGTGTCTACACCCCTAATAAATGAATCGCTGGCCAAAAACCCCATCAATACTTAAATTAAAAATGAACTAACCGCTGCCTACTCAAGAAAGACACTCAATATCCAACTGAATGCAATATTCCTTCCCTTCACTAATGACATCACGTATGCGGCAGGCTACTACAAAAGAATTCGCATCTAAACAGACTCACAACATTCCTTCAATTCACCAATGACAACGCTTCATTTACGCGGCAAGCTACTTCGAAAGAATACACATCCCCTCACAACACTCCCGTTTATTCCACCGTCCTTCTAATTCAACAATGCTAGATTAATCAACTTCCTAATTCAAATGTTGCACAAATTCCTACCCAAAACGATCCGCCAATTTACGCCGAGTTTAACACCTCTCATTCCCGATATCTAACTTTCCTTATTCATTCACATACTTCAAACAAACTCAAAACACAATCCAGAATACCCGCGCTTCTACGTTTAAAACAATATTCCCTTCAACGATTCCGCATTCAATTTCTAACTTTTTAACACGTGACACAAAATTATTAACAACTCAAAACCTGTTCGTCGTTCCTCCTCCGTAACTTCTTATTATTCATGCCGATAATTCCATAAACGCTCAATCCTTATAAAACGCACATATTTCATATTTTTCAACCGATCTTCACACTACCACAAATCAAAATTTTATCATTCGAAACACAAAATCTCCTCCAACCAACTTATTTTACCGTAACCTTACTATAGTATTAAAATAACGTCACCTCTCGCGTTTCTATCCTTCTAACTGCTTCTTTTACCTTCGCGCATCTCTCATCTCTCTTTCGTAAACAAGTTTTTTTTTTTTGTGACCGGCGAAACAACCCACGGGGAAAACTGACCGATTCTTATCTGATTGGACCGTTGTCAAAGAATAACTCGGACACCAATTACGCGAACATGTCCCACCCCTAAACTTATTCCAGTCTCTTCGCACAATCACACATTCTTTCTCATCCCAATACTTCGTCACGTTTCCAATCAGTTTAGCTTTAATCGCTCTCATTTTCCGTTTATTTTCATTCACTTTCATCAATCTCTTTTCTGTTTTACGCAACACGTTGCATCGCTCACCATTCCTCAGTCCTTCTAACTTCGCATACACCGTTTTATTTTCTGTTATTTCGGTTTTCTTACTTTCTTCACATTCTTTACTCCCCTGTACCTGAACCACTACGTTATTGTCAAGGATTGTTACGTCGTCTACCTGCTGGCTGACTATCTTATCGTCAGTGATTGCGCAATCCAACCCTAGCGATCTCTCGTTTTGAATCTTATCGTCCTGAGTGTCTAGGCAACTTTCAATTTCACTGACGCAAGTATTTACCCCTTCCTCTCCCGACAATACTTTCATGTTCTTATCCACCCCAGTCCCTCCTTGCTGAACGGTTCTTAAGTCGGTTACTACCTTTGCTAATCCCTCAATTTGACTTGTCACAATGATACCCTGTTTGTCCGTGTTTTCTTCTGCAATATCAATCCGTTTTTCTAAGATGTCTATCTTTTTGTTGACTTCTTGTCTCGGTTTTTCCATTAACTCTTTAACAGCCTGAATTTCTTGTGAGTGTTGATTACTTTTGTCTCCCATATCCTGAAATTGTCTAGCCATATCCTGAGATAGTTTAGCAATATCCTGAGATTGTTTAGCAATATCAGCCTTGGTTGCCATATTTTCCATTATTGTCTGAAACATACTCATAATTTTAATGTTTTCCTCTTTTACTCGTTTACTTCTTTCCTCAGCGTTATCTACAACTATCGAACTACTCGCAGATACTCTCCTCTCCTCAATCTCCTCGCTATATATTACTTCCTCACTCATCTTAACTCAGTTATCACTAGTTGTTTGAGACATCTCTACATGAACTTTTCAATTAAATTAATGACACATTGAAAATCAACACAAAACAATACAATTACGAATTTACCAATACAAAATTTTAGTTTATGAAAGTTATCTCGGGTTGCAGTTAATATTCGAGCCCCTAAAGTTGGTCGCGCCAAATTGTCAATCTCACACTCACCTGAAGATGCCCGGTAAGGTGGTGATGACTTAAAATAGATTATGTTCGCCTAGCTCAGTCGGTTCACACAATTACGGTAATTAAAATTAACATACATTTATTAGGATCCACGGGATATCAGAAATTAATCAATTAAATTGTTTCCATGGACTGTATTAGCATATTATGAAACACAGCAACAACAACAACTACCTACTTGGGCCCAAAGTGATTTATAATGCTCAATCCCCTTATCAACTAATCCTTCAACCAAGTTGCCAAAATGTTAATATTAGTTTTATATCTTAATAACGTTACATGTTCGTAATATTCCTGAGGTTCCGGGTTATTCACGGATTGTAGATCGAGTTGATGGTGGTGGTAGGATGGTCTTTGTTACGTGACAGATGTCGTCGTATTCCTTGAATTGGTTTCTTCACGGCTTGAAGTTCTAGTTGATGGTAATTACGGACAGATGATTGTTCATTGAATGTTACTGATTGATTAATGATGATGGTTTTTAACACATTGAGGTGTTATGATTACGTTGACGCCGACAGTTCACACACGAATTAAAGCCACAACTTAAATATTTGACGATTGTGCTGACGCTGACATTCCATACACTTGACTTAAAACAACAACTTAAACATTTGACGATTTTGCTGACGCTGACATTAATTCACACACTTGACTTAAAACAACAACTTAAACATTTGACGATTTTGCTGACGCTGACATTAATTCACACACTTGACTCTCGACACTCTCCTCCACACGTTTGACTCTCCACGACTCTACTCTCCACTCACTCCACTCTCACTCTCCCGCAAACCTCCACACTCACTCGACTCACGACCGACCGCAAACCACCCACACTCACGACACTCTCCTCCGCATTCACTCACGACCGACCACACTACTCTACTACTGCCGGCTCTACTACTGACCAAAACCTACCCGTTACTTAGTTTTGTATACTCAAGGCTTTCTCAACACCCCCACTCCTCCTGGAAGCGGTATACCTGGTTCAGGATTTGATGCGTTCCAACCATACGCTCGACAGCCTTGGTTTCGGTTCCCCCTCTCCATTTATTTATTAATCTCTGAACATTTTTCTAACCGTCCCTAGCTTCCAGAACAAACCTAACTGCGTAGCTCGGTTGCAAGATGCACCACGTAGGCCAGGCGCGCCATAATGTCTCGTGTCTAGTGAAGCGAATATTAATCCCAATGATATTTTGTTCCTGTGTTAAAAGCTATGCCAAAATTGTATACTGAAATCCAAATTACTCCCTTATTAATGATCAGATTCGGTTCACCCAATGTTGGTAACTTAAGTGGTCATGTCCTCTGGCGATTGGTTAACTTTTGATTGCCGAAGAAGTTCGTTAATTACTTTTAATTAGTTTAAATACTTATTGTTTAGGTTTAGACTTGTTCTAGTCTGAAATTGTTATTAAGGTTGTTTTTATAAGCTAGCTGAAGGCTTGATTAATAGTTTCTGATAGTTTAACATACACATTGATTACTCATTATCACTTTACTTGAATAAATTACATTTATTTGCATACCTTTTACTTATACGTAGCCAAAATGGACGGTGAGACAGCCGTACTGTTACACCACTTTTTCAATGGTGCGTTCAACGATGTTAGGCTAAGGTTAAGGGGTAGAATAATAAGACACGAGATGTACTATTTATACTTATGAGTATCACCAGTATTATGTTTATTATAAAAAAAAACACTCTAGTTAAGTGGAAAATATGTAATAAAAAACACTGTAGGACTTACACGGTTAAAATTTTTCCGATGTAATTCAACATCACGTCACGCAATGTTTCGACAGCTGCTCTGCTGTCATCATCAGGCACGACTGAGGAATAGATCAACTCGAGTTGTTCTATCCCTCAGTTGATCTACCCCTCAGTCGTGCCTGATGATGACAGCAGAGCAGTTGTCGAAATATTGCGTGACGTGATGTTGAATAACATCGGAAAATTTTAACTGTGTAAGTCCTACAGTGTTTTTTTTATTACAGTATTATGTTTGTCTAATAACAAAATTTCTAAGGTACCATGGTGTTGACAAACTATTGCACAAATAAATTAACATTCGCGTCACTTCCGATTGTACCATAGATTTTTTAAGAGAACGAAATAGTGAAATCAATGTCGAAAAATCGTCAGATATCACATAATTGGGTACACCGGGCTTCGGGGGGGGGGGGGGGGGGAGAGTGAGGTAAAGAAACCCCACTGTACTGTAGACTTCTCGAACAAGTTTCAGATATCCGTAGCGAAAAGTAGAATGCCAATTGTGTTCTAAAAAAAATAAAACTCCCCGGTTTTTCAGTGTGGGCCAATAACATTCTATTTAACGACGTATTCTAGTTGAACGACCGAATATAGGTTTCATGGAATGTTCTATAAATATTTCTAAATTAAAAACCTGCTCGACCAGTTCCTATAACACATATAGTACGGCGAGGCGATCTTGGCAACTTTCTAGCACATCACATCAGTGTTAGTTACGATGATTGAATTAAACAGAGAGCCGCCTAAACAAACACAAGAATGATTACGTCTGTGTTAGAATATTCCCGAAGTAGTAGTTTAGATAGTAGTGTAAGGTGTGAAGGCAAAAAAGAGGACATAAATTAATGTCGACGGAACAACGCGTGCTGAGTTGGCAGAGGGTTACTCCACGAGAGTGAATGACAGCACACCCTGTATACCAGTGTTAGTTCAGCCCCCCTACCCCATAATTACCAGCCGAGCAAATTCCACCACTAAAAAATGTGTATTTTTCTCAATTATTTGTATGTAAATTAGCTAGGTACTTAATTAAAGCTAGCGAAAAACTTAATCGATGTCAATACTGATTTTTGACATAGATTGTGTGAACAACACAACAATAAAGGTAATTAAACATAAAGACATTTCATTCAAATTACGCCCATAATGTATTGTCAATATTATCCATCTCACACGACTTGGGTAACTGACGTTGGAGTCTCTTCAATTCCGAGATTGGTGGAGCAATTTATCTAAATGTAGTTTGACCATTGGCAGCGAAAACGTTGAAGGAGAAAGTGTATGATCACACATACATTATTTGTTTTGATATACTTTATTGCAAGAATAACTGTATTTTACAACTTACTGACGGGTTGAACAAGTAGCACTTCCCAACGTTTGTATAGTTAGTATTCTGAGCGATTATGTGCGTAAAAGTTCGTTCGGAATTTATGATAGCAGAGAGAATCCATGTGATACAAGTTTATTATTTGCTGTTTAATGTACTTAACTGTTAGGTAATAATTATAACGTCGGGCCAAAGTGGTCTAGCTTACGTCATCCTCGGCATAAACAAGCTGCAGAAACATAAGTTTCTCTTCACTTTCTTGGTACCTATATGAACTATACTTATTTGTTCAAAACACCTATAAAATAGGTTGTTGAAAAAAAAATTAAACGCCAAATGTGGCTTGCGGGTAGCTGTTCACCACATTCTTCATAACGCTTAAGCTAAAATGTTCTTTAAAAATAGTGTTGACGTTCTCAAAAAAGCGTGTTTGACACATTTATACCCCATATGTTGTGTTTTATTCTCGGGGGTAGAATCACCTACGAACGAAAAGACGGCAGAGAAACAGAAACAAGACCCACTCAACATGGCAACGGGCTCTCCCACGTGTGATTGAAGAAAACAATCAAGGAGAGTTGAATCAATACACGTCCATCTTGTCTATGCCGCCGGCAAACAACCCCCTTCCCTTCCTTCCATGCAACCCGTGAAACACTTGGCTTGCCTTGCGCCCTTTTAGGTCGGCGATTTGATTTCACTGGCGTACAGAATAACACGCTGAACAAAGCGACTATCTTGCATAGAAGAAGGAAGATACAAAAACATAAATAAAATAAATAAAATAAATTCACATTTAGAGTCTACCCAGTAACTTAACTGATTTGCTGTGGGGGACTTTAATTTTAAGTGACTAAACCAACCCTGTAGGTTTCGAACACCATCGACGAGTGAGCGATAACCAATCGAGGATCGATATTTCAAATACGAAACATATGAATCAGTGATTGGACAGTGCGAACATACACATTGACGCAAAAATGCTTCGTAAGTTTTTAGTATTCGTTTTGTTTAATAACGGCGCACTTATCTATAGGGCATATAGCGTAGGCTGAATCAGATTCATCACATACAACACTCAAAGGGGCTCGTTTTCACCGTTATTTAGAGCAGCGTCACAATATATTTCGGAAACTTAAAGGTGCTTAAAGTATATGGCTATTTTTATTTTTTTATTTTTATAGCGGGGGGGTTAAGTGGCTTTAGAGGAGACAGGTTGTGTACCAAATTGGATAATTTCGTGGTTCGGTTCGGTGGTTAGTGTTTCGTTTCACTGCACTAGACTAGAAGCAAGCACCATATACGATTAGACTTCACCAGTACATTACGGATGTAAATGACAAGGTTAATGAATATTGGATTTAATATTTACCGTACATTAATTGCAGACAATCATTAGAGATCGGATTTCAGGGGTGATATCACCCCAAGCCCCCCTTCATACGCCACTGGGATGGCCCCCCTAGAATCGTATTTAATTTACGTGGTTGTGTAGCCAATATTGAAATCGTAAACAACTTCATTTCGTTCAACAAAGTGAAGATTTTTGTTTGTTTTTTGGCAAGGTAAGGCTTGGTAACCATGCTTTACGCACGGGTATACGGTTTGCAGCTAATGAAACGGTGGCCTTTGCCAGAGATGATCGTAATTGCTCTTTTTTACATAATGAATATTTGCCTAGAGTAGGAGAACGTGGATTCGATCCTTTTCGCCAGACGGTCGGGAACGTTTCCTCCCCTGCTGCTCCCGTGTACAATCCTTAAAGATGAAGCGCCTGGCGATTCCCTAGGGAGAGTAATAAAATCACCGACGATGTTGAAGCTGCTAGATTACCTTCTCTACAAAACCCGGCATCAAGAAACTACCAAGCGCCACGGCGTGCATTTTTTCAAACGTATGGACGCCAAACCACAAATACCCACAAACTTTGCGCCTGAACATTTTAGAGTGCTCCCCTGTACTCACACTATTTATTATAAGATAAGATGGCCAATGTAAGTCAATTATTCGTAGTGGAGTTACCAGGCTAGAATGATTATATAAGCTAACACTCACCGACATGTATATAAACGAATGAAATATATAATAAATGGTATTTATCTAAATGTGTTAAATATGCACCATCATTGTTTATTAAAACAAAAAATATGTGCAAGTGGTTCTATTATTTAATTAATGGTATCGTGTTTAAAATTATATTTTTCGGTTTTATTAAGACGCATTTTATCGGTTACATCTTTATTTGTGAGACTTTTTGGAACACAAAACAATACTAGAACACGAAAAGGGACGCCAATATTTTCCTGATGGAAATATATACGCTATTTATTTAAGGAATAAAAATACTTTCACAGTTATATGAAAATCTAATTTATTTACTGTTTAAGTCATTTTTCTTCTTTAATAATAGGTATATTAGGCTAATTATAGTTAAGTTTTGTAATACACATTCATATTGTCGGTGTAGTAACTTCACATAGATTTGGCTGCCAAGTAGTTTCTCATATTAGCAGCAAAACACGTGGCTGAAAACCAGTCCATGGACTCTTTCCGCAGCTGTATGTGGTAGTTTACTTACTTACTTACTGACTGACTGACTGATGATTTTAGTTCTACTATAACTGTGAGCTGTGACAACATCTAATAATATTCCATGATGTTCTTGTGTAGGTACATAAGCGCTCAACAGATAGCTAATAAATATCAATATCAATATCAATAATTGACTGATTCATTACTAATTTATGTTCTGCATCGGTTAACCGTCTTACTTGCATTGAAAACATTAATAGTCCGATAGATTTACGCGTTGAGAAGATTAAACCTTTAACTACTAAACAGTCGACCTAAATATTTCTACAAGATCTTGTTGGTCATGTATATAGCCATGTGGTCGTGTTCTAAGCGCAGTCCACAGGGATGAGCTCTCGTCTTTATTTAACAGTTTACAGCCGTTTTAAAGCACTGTGTTGGTGATTGTCCGCGTCTACGACTTGTGTGCCAATAGTAGCAAGTCAGCCTCATACAGTATGCACTATACGCCGCCAGCGCGGAACGCCCGTGATCAGGGAAGCGTCTCCTACCCACTGCGCGCATACAAAATATAAAAACAATTGCTTCCATCTCCTCGCTGTGAATGCACTAGATCCAAGTAATCTAGCTAGACTTGTTTATCAAGATTAACCCATGATTACATATCCGCATCTCGCGGCGAACAAATGTAGTCACATTCTTGGTGGAGACGACCTTCCCCCCCCCCCCCCGGCCCCCCAGGGAATTCTTGTTCCGAGTTTATGTGAGTGAGGAACTCGTCTTTTTTTTGACAACGAAACTTTATAAGAGAGCTTCGTGTGCGCCATCACCTGCCAATATGCCCTATTGGAGGAAAGTTCACAGACGCAGTTTGACTTCTCTTACAGCTATTCTATAACATTCAGAAAGCTTTTATGTCGGTCTCTGTCTTGTATCTGAGAACTATATAGCTATAGTGTCGGACGAAAAAAAAACCAATGAGTTACAACATGCAGAAATACGGGATGGCTACACTATACGACTATCTAAAAATTCAATTATAGGCCTACAACAAACTTTTTCAAACACACCCAAGAACTTCAGGAAATTACATAATATCCAAACAAATACTAACACTACCTCATAATAGACTCATTATTGAGTATGAAGAGTATGGAAGGTATCACAGATAAGGTATAGGGTGTATTCACGTATTGCGCATGGTAGCCACAATGGAGGCCACAATGGCATGTGATTGGTAGTTCATTGTTACTATGTTTCAGCTGGCGTTTGATGCAAATTCAACTGTTCTCTAACTTTGGTTTGCTATTATCACTAAAATAAACATAAACAAACTCTTTTGTCTCGATTACTCTTTTAATCGTTTACAAAAGCATACAATAATCATTTTCGTACACTTTATCGGGGGATATACGTGTTCAAACTTGTCATATTTCCCCGTAAACAATATTATTCGTTTTCTATTGACAGCTAAATGAAACTTGAAATAGTACTATAGGTGGCTTCCAATATGGCCGATGTGACGTCACGTGAATACTCGCTACAGCCAAATATTAAGCATCGTGGTTAACTCGGCACCTCCACCAAATAATTCCTATTTATCGGTTGCCGTTACTTTCTGTAGTAATTCTTCATTTAACACCGTGATTGTTATTCGCCCCGGCGCCTCCACCAAAACACATGACTATAAGATGTAGACAAACACGAGTCTAGACTCTAGAACACTCTGAGCTTAGCTCTAAACTGAGCAGTATAACCTAAGGAAGGAGAATGCTGTTATCACAACAACAACAACACGATAAGTAAAGGGAAAATTGTGTGTGAACATCCATCCACAATAAGAGTGAAGGGCGTTATATGTAATTATTGTGTTTCATAAAATAGAATGTGGGTATAGAGATAGTCATGTGGCGTGAGACACTCTGAACACCAGACTTATCGTGATCGTGATGATGAAAGACGTGAATTTAAAATTATTAATTTTGCCTTCAGGAATAATAATGTTTAATCAAATTGATGTTCAGCATTTATTTATTATGAAGTCTTGCTCCCCGTACACTAAGTGGCGTTTAGAGGTCTATACGTGTCGTGCATATGCGTGACAGTATATGACTCACGCGTGAATCGTGTAACGTTTGACTCTGCGTAACACTAACTGCTCCAGCGCTGAAAACCCTTAACAATGTCTGAAAGGGCAATGAGGAGCTAGCTCATATTACTTCTCAACCTTCATGTTAGTCGACGCAGGCACAAAACAAGAGGTATATGTATACAGATGGCTTTTTTGAAAACGACATGCAGTGTTAGGCCCGAATGCATAGTTCATACTCAAGCCCTTCTCAACCTCGCCTAGTCACCACTTACAGAACCGTCTACATGGCAATGCCGTTCTGTGATTGGTGGTTCAGCGAGGCTGAGGAGAGGCTACATTGAGGAAGGCTTGAGTCTGGACTATGCATATGGACCTTAGTGTGTGAGTGGGTGAGGAATGAGTGAAATAAAAGAAAATTGTTCGTCGTGCGTGAACAGAAAAATGAGTTTACGAGACGTGAGTGACAAATTGTACACGCGACCACCTATAAGTGGTTACTAAAATAGATTGGGCATTTGGAAAGATTAACTAGAAATAACTGAACTGAATAACAAACTGAATAGGATGCCTACAATAAATAAATAAACAAATACCCTGACAAGAATGTCTGTCCTACAGGGCAAAAAGCCAAAAGGTAGAGTAGACACAATATAGTTAGGAAGCGGATTCAAGTGCCCTGCGATAGATTTACTCTGAGGGGAATGAGCATGAAATGACGTATTCAAAATACATTTCCACACTTCCTTCAAATTTGAATGACCCAAAACTTGGAGCATAGGCCTAATATGGGTAACAACAATAACATAGTATGGGTAGAGGTCGACAATTTTCTAGTTTTGCGTGAGTCCTGGTATCCTGCATGCACATGTATACGAAAATTGGTTTAGTGCACAGAGAGCGTTGCAAGCGATCCAGCCAACGGTCACTGAATATTGCATACACTAAACTTTCAACAACGCAAACTTCTTTCTAAGTCGTTGGAAAGACTACACGACTCCTTTGGAATCGATGGATATTTTCCCAATAATAATTAGTGCACTGGCTTCTAGAGAGGTTTTTGTCAACTTCTAGCAGGCAGAGCTCAGTGGCCAGAACGCTTGAAGTGTAATCGTTTGTTGTTCGCCTCCCCATAATTGGAGTTGCGCACATACAAGTAGAAAGGCTTTACTGTCTTTTTTATGATATTGCTTAAAGTGATTTTTAAATCGAGATACTCCAACAAAAATATGTGAGCTGCTTTGTGCATCCAAGTTGCCAATGTATGAGGACTTTGAACCACTTCTACTATGAAGCTACCTACCTATCGTTAAGATGTAGTATGAGAAAAACATTTCCCCTGGGTTATTTCCATTCCCAGTCAAGAAGTTCAATTACAGAATTATAGCCTATCCTACATTCATAAACAATTTTTTCTTTTGCTCTAAACTTTACAGTCATCCATGTACAATTTGTTTTGCATATAGCATTTTGCAGAATCTTTCCACTGTGTCATTTATTGTTACCGGTATTGTAAATGTATTATATATTTTAATTATTTCTAGTTTTTAGTTAGGCCTATTGTAAGTATGGATTGTCTGTCAGGTGGGCCCCTCCTCATGGTGACCAATGCTTCTGCTACCGGTAACCGTCTCGTTCATCTATATTGTCATTTCTAAATATTCACATGGCCTGCATAATAATTTTTACTCTTCCAATTTTTACATTCTTCTTCTTCTTCATACTTACCAGCCCTCTTGGTAATCCAAACAGACACCAAGTCCTCAGTATTTTTGATTCCCCTATAGGCCTATGACAACCCCGGCAATGTGCAATGGAAATAATATGGCCGACGTCCTATGACCTAGTTGTCAAATACATCATAATGCAACAAAATTGGGTTGCTCTATTAACTCCTAACCCGCTTTCAATTACATTAATGCCCGGTTTTTCAATCGGTTAACAGGTCGTTAACGGGGCCGTTAGCTGACGGTCCGTAATCTGTAACCCAACAAACTCGATGCACATAAGGGACCATCAGCTAATGGCCCCATTAATGACCGATTGAAAAACCGGGCATTAATCATAAATAAATCAACTTTCTTTTACCTTACTGGCAAGTTTGGTAAAGCCCATTTCTGGGCTATTGTAGCCTAGGCCTACATGTCTAATATCAAATGTAATAATAATATTGAAAAGTCAGTTTAGAATTGCCCCATTCCCTCCCGATACCAAATTACTGTTCCTATTATTTCCGGGCAGCTAGTGAACAAGGTCATATGTGGCCAATAGGCGATGTTTGCATTTTGTAGGGTTAGGCCTACCAGTACTGAATTGTCTCTACTAGGCCTAGACGTAACTTCTCTTTCATTAACCTTCCCGAAACAACACGTTGCAGGTCACAATAATGCTAAATCATAGCTAGGCCTAGCTTTCTCACACCATTGTTGGAACCCTAGAAGCCCAGAGTACTGTGCACCAATCGATCTACAACAACCCGGCAACGATAACGGAAATTTCAACGACAGCTGTGAGAGATGCAATGGACAGTGATGAATAAATTCTTGACAACAGTCAGGTTAAATATTGTATCATCTGATACAAGCAGTCATCCTACCCATCCAAACCCTCCGGCAACAGAAAGTTCAACCATGGCGAACATATCCGCTACATTTACTAGGGAAAATAGTCATGGCAATGGGAATAGCACTGTGAATTGTGAGATCAGACAATACTATGATCAAAGTTTTAACTGCCGTTAACTTAGGCCAACCATTTCAGTTATCGTTCGTTATCAATCGGGTTATAGTGCATCGATTCTTAAGACTCTAGGGCCGAACTTAGTATCATAATTAATGACAGATGTTTCTCTACTTACCGTTAGTTCATCGGGAGTTGCATCAGAATCCTCCTCCTCCTCCACATCAGAATGAGTTACTTTCAAAACAACAATTGCGATATCATCTTCATGTTTAAATTTTGAGCTACGTTGTGTACTGACACTTTTAAACTTCACATCAGGGTTACTTGCATCACTAAGTTTCAAGTCTAACACACCATCAGCACTTATCTTTTCATCGTCCAGCATTTTGGACATTCGATTTTTATAGAATCTAAACTCACACGTTTGCCAAGTGTATTTCAAGGAAAAGAGGTTAGAGTTTACACTGAATTGGGGGAAAAGTGGGCCTATGATTTGCGACTTCAGGTGGATGCAAGTAATTAAACTAGGTAACCTAGATCTGTTTCCAAAACTAAAGTGACATTCAGCTTTCAACTGAAATGGAGTACCGGTAGATGACACTGAAACAAAAATTATCATTGACATTGTAAGGTTATGTTTGACATTTGCTTTGACTTCGTCTTCTAATGTAGAAGATGATGAAACCTACAACGTGTTTAGAGCTTTTATGCATTGCCTGGTAAACAAGTACCATCTACAGTAACCAGTGAGCCCCATTAACGTATTTTATACATTCATAATAAGAAAATAACACAAGATCCTTACCCACACGTGCTATGGAGCGCGAAAGCAAATTGCGCACGAACGCCATCTCTCGCGTTCAATCAATAGTTTTGAGCGGTAGCATTCAAAATACATATTGGCTCATATCTGCACGAATGGGAGTTATGTACTTTATGGATTTTTTCCCCACACAGTTCAGAGGCAAGATGGCCAATAACACTGTTCATTCAACAGGTTCATTATTATACTCACATACTAGTATTCACTTGTTGAATGTTGATATTGATATTTTATCTGTTGATAAAGATACTGTTTTTTTTTTTAGTTTATAAAATTAAATGTGGACAACATATCCACTATTCTAAAATAATTGTATCCAATGTGAAAATTGTGTATACTTGTGATGAGGTGAAAACTACAATAAAATACAATATATATAACATGTCAAATGGAACCAATAATCTTTGCTTGTACTATGAGATTAGTAAATAGTTATACCTATCTTTATATTTTAAACATTAAAATTTACATGTGTATAACTTATGATGTGAACGTTTATTATTTCTAATCTATGGTTGATTCCTCCTCAAGATAGATAGATATTTGGGAAGTTTCAACCTTGACAATGAACTCGGGGGTTGCGGCAGCAAGTGAGCTGACAATTTTTGTCTGAAGATTTCTTCCAAATTTGTCCTACAAAATACAAGCTCGGACATTCTTTCCTAACTACCCCTCTACTACGAAAAGCTTGAGCGGGCCGAGTGAGCTTCGTTAGATGGCAACCAACGCATATCCACAGTATCCTGAAGTTGGGTTGATTGGTCCTCAGGTCATTATGTTCCCGAGGAACTCAATCGTCGCGTATCATACTCGATCGTAGCAAACTCAGTCATAGTTGAGACAGACGTAGCTAAAATACTATAGCTATACCGGGAAGGAGCGACTTAATCACACTCTTAATGCCACAACGTGAATCGAGACGATGATGAACGTCTAAAATCTCAATTTAGATAGCGAGTGAAATGGATCTAATTCGGACATGCGACGTTTTTTCATTTTCATCTTCGTATATATCACCGGTCACCCAATCATCGTAAAGTTGCAAAGAAAAATATGGAACATAAAACCCAAATATCATCACAAATCGATATAAGTTAGAAATAGAGAACCATCACATTTCAGTGGCTCATGTCAAGCGCTTGTTTACCAATCAATCACCAACAAGGGTCTAGGCGGGAAAATGCCACCTGTACCAGAACCGCGCCATCATAAAACAAAATAGCCTCACATTACGCGAATATTCTTTTCAGTTACCGGAGTGTAAGAGTACAAATTCAGCACCTGCTGCATCTAAGGCAGACATATATATCTACGACCATAAACTTGAATACATAAACGAAACGTTTGCTTACCATCTCAAAGATTATATTTTGAAGCATGTAGCTCTTATCGTTTGTATTATTTTGCCATGGTAACTTCAAATCGTACTCAGATGACTAGGGTAGGTACCGGTACTTCCATTACAAGCTTTGCAAGGCCGCAATGTTGTTTACCTCCAATCCCACTAACTGCAAAATTAGTTTTATAAAAATACTTTCGACGAAATTGGGTTATAAATGATGAATTAGTGACATGACTCGCTAGCCTATTATGCTGATATATAACTTGACCTAAAGCGAATGAGAAGAAAGAATTACTAACTGACAAGGACAGAGAACGCTAGCAATCGTGTGCTTGAAGAGATTTTTTTCAAGATTTTTCAAGATTTATTTATTATTATTTGTTCACTTTTTTACATTGGTACATGACATTCATTTTTTTGTTAGATCTATACATATCAGAATGATTTGAACAAATAATATACTGTGCCACGAAGATAGCTCTTGAGTGTGGCACAGAGTTACATACTAAATAATTTTAAGACTAAATTATGCCTATTCTACGAGGTAGACTCTAGGTCATACTGATTATTATTATTATTTAATTATAATTATATAATTTATATAATCGAAATAAACTAGATGGTGGATACCAGATACCCTGGTGCACCTTGATGCACGATAATGAAGCATGGACTAGAGGAAGTAGTTTTTAATGATCTCCAAAATCAATCAAGATTCGTAGATTTTCAGACACCTATAGTACTGACTGGGTCCATCCCTAGCGTGTGTCCTTTTAGACTTCGGAGTGTGCTCGAGGCGTTCTTTGATTGACTCCGAGCGCCGAGCAGAGCAGTCGAAAAGGGAAAGTTTCCAGATTTGCGCGGGACTTTTGAAATGACGTGGCTTCCGACAGATAGATTTGTATAATGTGAGACTTTTTCCATGTTTCGAGTATTATTGCGTAGTGGGAATTATAATAAAAAAGATTCTTGTAAAGTGTTCGTAACATGCATAAATTTAACAAATATGGCGGAATACAAAATGTACATTCACATTTACAGAACATTTAATCACAATGAATTTGTTTTTTTGAGATGTTGGGATAGACAGTCCCTTTACTCCCGTCTTATTGTAAGGATATTATGAACAGTAAATAATTACAGTAAGGATAGTAAGTTATGTCACACTTCACAAGGACACCACCAAACTTTAACAGACTGTCCAAAGCGTTAAGACTTTGCCGCAAAAATATATGCACTATTTTTAGCCCTAAAGTATGTACAATCTCCATTGCAAAAACTATTAACCCAAGTAAAAGCAACTACCAATTTATAAAATCACCCAAAACATGGCTATGAAGTGTATCAAATGATACCATTAAATGAATGTTTGACGGCCAACCATATATTTATGTTGTTTCACATCAAACTCTCAATACAGTTGTTCCATTAGGTAGTTACTTTAGCATTTGAATAGTTCTTAGTTTAATTTTTAAATTGTAGAATCACATCATTTTGGTCCTTATGTATAGTCTACTTTAAATTGTTTAAATAATGTATAGTCTTCCAATGCAAAAGTATTTCATTTATATTGGAAGTACAATTGCATTGACTCTAGAATGTGTCTTCTCACATAACAACTTAACAAGCAAAAACTAAATAATGGAAATTGGAAAAAATGTGGTGGGTTAGATAATTTAGTTATCTCAACTCCCACAGTGCCAGTGCCCACGTCAATATTTTTGTTTTTCCAACTGTGTCTGGAAATGCCAGGTCGATTTTATTGACTTTCAATATAAAAAAAATCCAAATTTGTTTTAAGTTACACATACTATTGAATGTTAAATTATTATTAATGTAACATTCTGTTACAGAAATTTTTCCTCATAGAATGTGATGAACAGCCAATATCTTATTTTTCCAATTTTACTAATAATATACTACTTTCTTTACTAGCCTTTCTATCAAACTGATTGATCAACTATGTAGGCTACAACTACAGCAATGCCAGGTTTGAAGTACGCTCGACCATAGAAAGTAAAGAGATGACATACTAACCGGTGAACTGTTGAGTGAAGTACTGTAACGTTGAAAGTACACCACACAGATGAGCTGCAGGGAGGGCTGCATCAACTATCCAGTACTGTACAATACATTTTTCTTGTATGCCTCATCGACCACTGAGATGTATAGACTATAGTCACTACACGTTTAAGTTTTAGTACAAAGCGAGGACCTCGAATCGAAGCATACTCGCAATACAATAATCCAAAAGTGAGCGACAGCCTTACATTGTTTGGAAAGGGAAATATTTCGTTGTTTGACACTTGAAAAATATGAAAACATTAGTTTAAGCCATATAATTTAGATACTAATAGTTACACATTAAACTCGGGAGGCATGTACTAATTATTGAATATCCATACTTGAATCAAAATATGGAAAAAATGTCTTCAAGGTGGTGCTCCAGCCTGCTTTCCTGAGAGGTTCATATGGAGTGGTTCTCTATAGGAAAGGATTTTTTCTACTGGAGGCTACATGGACACAAATGCATTGCACTGAAATATGCACAATGTACGGTGGAATACATACATACTGACAGAAAAGTAGAAAATTATATGGAAACTGGTACTCTTTGTTCTTTCTTTCTTTCTTTCTTTCATAAATGTAATGTATTATAGACTTCTAAAGTATCTTAAAGACAATTAGGTTTATCTGTACACATGTTTCTTGGTAAGACTCTCGGCAAAACGGGCACTCGAAGCTTTGATTGGCAGAATGTTATCAGCATTCTTCACGGACGACAGGATTCCTAAAAAAAATAATATTATATTGAATGAAATCTTGCCAATAAGTTTAAGACAATGACAAAGGTATTTCACGAAGATGCATAAGCTACACAAGAGACAGACCACAAGCGAGTGAAGTGACGATAATACCGTCTTTACTATTTAGATCTTTGGTTATATGACCTCAAGCCCATATTAAATTGGTAGAGGTGTTTGTAAATGGTGTTATGTTTTCTTAAATTTCGTTTATAGATTTAATAATTTCGATGTTATGGCGGTGTTATGCTTTTTGGGAGATTTTCTACAGTAAATTTCACCAGAAACATGTTTAAATTAAAAAGGAATTTTAATGTTATTTATTTTATTTGAATTGTATGTACAAACTAGTAGAAGTTAAGACGAAGTGTATTAACATTACCATAACCTGTGTTTGTCTAGTGTATCTTTAAGCGGCTGTTACACGGAGAAGTTGGAAAAGTGGAAAGAAAAAAGTAAAGAGAAAAGTTACTCTTTTACTTGTAGAGATAGCTTGTAGCTTATGGGACTTTTCGCGTTGCTGTCACACTAGGAAGTGAAAAAAGAGAAAAGTGAAAAGTTCTCCAAAAAGTTGAACACTGCTCGACAAGTAAAGAGTGAAAAGAAAAACGACCTTGAAGAGTTGAAGCTGATTGGTCGATTGACACGGCCATTGAGTACGACTCGGGAGCGTTGTGACGTCCAGACATAGCTATTCCAACCTACAAAACTTGTCACTTTGACAGCTTGTAGCCTTGTAGTTAAAAACGCATATTCCGATGGATTTGTCGGAGGAATAAGCTGCAATTGCTGTAAATATTAATGTAATTATTGCCATTGTAAGAAGACGGCGACGAAGAAGAAGAAACAGTGATTTGTTTACATGCATCGACGATCCAGTTTCGTAGAAACCGACTACAGTCTTCTAGTTGCAACCATTTGCCGCAAGAGCGCATAGTAGTTTTGTAGAAATACTGATAGGTTACGCCACACGCGCGCTCTTCTCTTTCAACTCTGTGTATTCCCGTGTGACGGCTAGAAAAAGAACTTTTCTCTTTACTTTTTTCTTTTAACTTTTTTAACTTCTCCGTGTAACAACCGCTTTACAGTCGAATTAAAGGCGGCAGTCACAACACATAAGAATCTTCATGTCCGTCACGTAAAATCCCTCAGAATTGTACTCGTTTGCTCTGCTTGACGTCGAATTTCAGCAAAAACAAATCGTTGATCTTGTTAACGAAATCATCATTATAATGAAAAAATATTAGGTCCCCACGATTGTGTTGTAATGACGTTTGACTGTAATAATTAATTTAATTTTTTTTTAAATTTTCATAATAAATTAAAAACAATCGAGATTTCGTGTTACGTATTTCACTCTTTAATACAAATTTCGGTGTTATGACTGGAAATTGACAGATTTCGCGAATTTTCGCGGTGAAATTTTAATGTTTTTAAGGTCCCTATCAACAGATATACACTTTGTTTATCTCCCCCTTCTTTATCAACACTTTTCGGGATTTTGCGGTCTGCAAAAAACAAACACCTCTATAAATTGGGTATCATGTTATAATTGTAATAAAAAGTTAATCTT
Source organism: Isoperla grammatica (assembly GCA_945910005.1). Taxonomy (NCBI): domain Eukaryota; kingdom Metazoa; phylum Arthropoda; class Insecta; order Plecoptera; family Perlodidae; genus Isoperla; species Isoperla grammatica. The sequence goes on from OX246737.1 coordinate 8,666,407, forward strand.
TAAATAAGTACTGTAAACTTTTGATAAGTTCTTCATTTATAGTTACTAACATGTTGTAATAACTTTATTTTGGCCAAGTCTAAAATAAAATCTGAGTCTCCCTTTTATACCGCACATACTTGCCTCTGCTAATGAATCTTTAACACAATCAATTAGATTTCGTGTAATTTGATATGGACTTGATTGAAATAAAAATTGTATACTAGTATTACGATATGAGTTATCACACCTACTTAGTATAAAAAAACTGCCTCCAATATTGTATCAATCAGCATCATCTGAACCACTGGAATCCAATCGTATTTTTTTAACATCCTGGGGGTCCACTTCCGCTTCCGTCTCACCTCTTTTGCATGAAGATTTAGTAACTTTGTTTACTAGGACTACAGCTTGTCCCATACACCGACCAGCTAAACATACAAAACATATATAGACATAAAATATGAAATGCACCAACCACAACTTCATAAGATACTAATTAAGGGAGTAAAATGGTGTGGATTTCTCAGAACCAATACCCGTTAACTATTTCTGATGTTTAAACTTTAAATACATTAAAATAAAGTAATATTCCATTTTTCCATTGTAATTAAATGTAAACAGAGTAACGAATAAAAGCTATTTTGATTGATTGATTGATTGATTTTCAATGTGTTACAATTACGACTCAATTACCAGTAGGGAACATTGTGTTCTGTCTGCATTGGATGACCAAAAGAACCCAGACACCAAATGATGCATGGGGTGCACTACTTACACTGAACTAAGAGGGGGAAAGCACATTCGAGTATTTCACAAGTAACACTAACAACTGGCAAAAAAATATAACCAATAAAGAAAATCATTTTTGTTGCTAAAATGCAGATTAATTATTATTATTATTATTATTATTATTTATTTATCTAATACAGGATATACGTCCCAAATACATTAGATATAATAAAGATATGCCATATAGGTCTAAGCTTATAAATAAACAGGTACACACATAATACACAATAGCAAGGTTAATTAAATTAACCGTAGTCATCACAGGACAGGCAGTTATTAAGACAATAACAATTTAAAACGTAAACAGACAATGATTAAAACAATAACAATTTAAAACATACACAGACAATGACAACAACCAAATTAAAACAATCTCAGCTAAGCAGAATCTTGCTACATTTTAATTTTGTCTGAAATGAGGAATCAGCAAAGAGGTCTAAAATGATCCACATGTCCGATTTCATAAGAGTGTTATACATAGATTGGATTCTGTTAAAAGTGGAGTGTTTAAAAACGTCAATTCTCGACTTAGGAGGGTAAAACAGACTAGTGTTCCGCGACCGCCTTACAGGTACATTAAAATGTATAAGTTTTAATAGGTCGGGGCTGTCTATTTCTGACTTGATTAATTTTTGTAAAAACATCAGGTCAGATACTGTCCGCCTTGCCTCCAGTGGCAATATACTGTAATCACTACATAATTTGGGATAGCCCTGTCTATGGTACGGAACAGATGTTTTGAAACATAACCACTTTACAAGTCTCTGCTGTAATCTCTCAATGTTATCGATTTTCGTAACGTGGTGCGGCGACCATACCACACTTCCATAGTCAACTATGGGACGAACAAGAGCAAGATAAAGCCTTCTAATTGTGCTCACAGAGAAATTCTTATTGCAGGATCGCTTAAGAAAACCTAACATTTTAAATGCTTTACCCATCATTACCTCAATATGTATATTATATGACAGATCAGAACTAAGGTTGATGCCAAGATCTTTGACATTTACCACTCTTTTCAGAAGCGAGTCTCTAACCCAATACGCGAACTCGATAGTATTCTTTTTATTAGTGTATGTTATGACAGTACACTTAGATGGGTTCAGCCTCATCCTCCAAATTCTACACCATTCTGCTAACGAGTCAATGTCTAACTGAAGATTTACACAATCTCTAAACATTTTAATAGGGAGAAAAATCTTTGCGTCATCTGCATACATGAGAATCGAAGAAAATTTCAAACATGAATGAATATCACACACATAAATATTAAAAAGCAGGGGTCCAAGGATGGAGCCCTGCGGGACCCCTGATGTGACGTCCACTGGATCAGATGCAACATTATCAATAACTACAGTTTGTTTTCGATTATGCAGATAACTTGTCAATAAGCTCAACAAGGAGCCAGAAACCCCTAACTTTGATAACTTGTAAATTAATAAATGATGACTCACAGTATCAAAGGCTTTCGAAAAATCTGTGTACACCGCATCCACTTGAGTAGAATTATTCAAATGCTCCCCTATACTATGCGTGAAGCTAGTAAGGTTCGATATGGTGGACCTCCTTGGCATGAACCCATGCTGCGAAGAGGGAATGTGTACATTAACGTGTCTCAACAAGTGCATGTGTACAAACCTTTCGAAAACCTTTGAAAAAACCGGAAGGAGTGAAATTGGCCTATAACTCTCAACGTCATCTCTGTCACCATTATTTTTAAAAACAGGCGTGATGTTAGCATGCTTCCACACATCGGGGAAAACACCATCCTTTAAAACACGATTAAAAACAATTTGCAGTGGCACTGCCAGGACACCAGCACACACTTTGATGATAGAAACCGGAATTTTATCTGAACCTGGAGATTTGCCAGAAACCAGATTCCTTAGCGCCTTAACAATTTCAATTTTAGTGATAGTGAACCCACTTAGACTAGAAGTACACATTGGATCAAAACTAGGCAGAGGTTCATCATTCAATTCTTTACATTGAAATACTGACTTTTACTTGATATCCCCCGACTGACTTTTAATTGATATCCCCCAGAAAACACTTTTAAAACTGTTCACTAATTTTATACTAGTACCACACTATCCTTTTATACTTAAGTACAAGAATCTACCAATATCTTACAAGCTGTGAGAAGTAAGGATCGGCAAGTAGTCGTAATGGCAGCCTTTGCCTGTTCTTCACTTAGTCCAAACAACAGAGCTCTTAAACCATAATTAAGGTAATATGTCAGCAGTTATTTCACAATGCATTTTACAAATAATATTGAGTATTAGGCGTACATACAATTACAATGAATGATGCCAATTGCTAATCCAAGATCAAAGTTAATCCATGATCAAAAAAGGGCCAGTAATTGATTTTTTTTTTTTAAATATTGTATATGAGAGAAAAGTACATAGGTAAATTTATGAGAAGGATACAAATTGATGATGTCATATGGTCCTCGAACTTGAAAATGATTGGAAGCACCACTTGATATGATAATGTTCTAGAACAAAAAACAAAATATTATTCCAGTTACTTCCACATTCGATACCAGAGAGGCTATTCCTGACATCTTTCTCGATCTGAGGTGACATCTATAATACGTAAAAGAAACGTAAAAAATAGTGTAAAAAGATAGTGACAGCTATGGATATTCTACTAAAGCCTACTCCTACTGTATGTTTTAATATCCATAGCAGGCTGTAACTGTTACAAAAGACTGCAACACGGAAATACAAATACCGTTGAGTACTGCCATTCTAGCTTCCAAACAAGCATCTGTTACTGTTTATTAAGTGACTCTTGCCCGTGACAACTTTCAGGAATAGCTCTCTAGGTCTACATAATATGAAAGTGCTTTATGCTTATGCTACAAGTTACTATGTATTAATATTTTAAATTTAAATCTTACCCTGGACTTGTTAAGCGTGTGGTACATGTGCCCCATATATATAATATTTCTTCGACAAGATGAGTCTAATATTGCAGGAGCATACATTAGTTCAAAGTAAACTCCTCTCTCTACAGCCATATTGTACAAATTCCTCTTGACTTTCAATAATTTCGTGGTTCCAGGTTCAAAAGAGATGAGATCAATTTTCATTTCTGAACATGCAAACTGAAGTAGCACCTCTGTAGTAGGTATTACAGCTACTAGGTGATACTTCAATAAATTTTCTGACTGACTCTGAAAACAAAGTAAACCAAATCAAATCATCAAACTAAAATTAAAAATATTTTGTTGTGTAATGCTAATAAATGCTAAAATAATATTAATACATTCTTTTCATGATACCAATTTGTGGATTAGTTTTTATCTGCTTTTCCATATCTACATATTTATTACAAGTACAATGCTCATGAGCTTAATCCTGACAATCTTTGTCAGCCTACTATTTTCAAGAAATGCCATCTAAATCAAATATTGATATCATGATTTAATAATAGCCAAACAATATCTATTAATATAACATAATTGTCTGCCATTTTTACTGAAAAATATAGCTTCCAGATGACCCTTTCTCCAGCCTGCTTTTTTTGCCATAGGGACAGAAAGCCCCCTAGATTAACAATGTGTTCGACACAGCTTAAATCTTCGTTAAAATAAGATTACCTTGAAATATGAATACAACCAAGTCAAAAGTCAAAACTACAAACAACTAGGCTACGCTCTTTATTCATGAACTACGTATAACTACAACACAATAAACAGTGTTGTTGGGCCAACACATGGTCCTCTAAAGTTTCTGGTGGGGTCTCGTCGGACTCCAAAACCAGGTCATCTAGCCCATTTCCAGTGTTGTTAAGTAGCGCGCTACTTGTAGCATGTTACTTTTTTTGGTAGCGAGGCTGGTAGCGCGCTACATTTGAAAATGCAGTAAAGTAGCGAGTAGCAAGCTACTATATGCCAGTATTTGTAGCGAAAAGTCGCCGCTACTCTATTTTTGCAATAAACAAACACACGTTTGTTTCGCCCGTCACAATTCCCACCGTCACAGGTTCGGAATGACGACTGACATTGGCTTTCTTGCTCTATAGTCCACAAACCGCCTCCCCAGCACTGAGTTTCCTGTTTCACCCCGTGAGCTGTGATGTGACTATGACTCACTTCCGGACCGTATACAAAATGAAAGTAGCTTTACAGTAGCGTCACTACTTTTTTTGAGTAGCTGTACAAGTAGCGAGCTACTTGACAAAATACAGTAGCTGAAAAGTAGCTAAGTTACTTTGAAAAATCAAGTAGCTGTAGCTGTAACAGTGCTACTTTTAAAAAGTAGCTTTAACAACACTGCCCATTTCCACATTTCCACATACCAGTATGTTAAAAAACACTGTTATTCAAATAGGATAATCATTGAGGAAAACAAATTAATTGATCTGCCCAAAAAGGCAAAATAACAATCGGTAAAGAGCCTTTTGCCTTTGCATTCTAAATATTTTTAAATGAAAGTATATTTAAAAAATATGTAATTTCACACTCATCAATTAAAAGATCATTTAAATTTGAAATAGAAGGCACTTTTTGTGGTAAAATCCACAACAGCAATTTTGGATCATTTTGGAAAAAATAAAACTAGGCCTATCAAGTAAACTGCGTCTAGTACCAAAAACAGAATTAGTAATTAATTAATTCAGAAAGCTATACAAATTCACATAATAATTTATATTTGAACATTCAGGTTTTTATAAAGAGTTCAACTAAATTAATATCTAATATTTAATATGTAGGCTTACTTACCAATTTGTGTACCTGGTCTTTGTCAGAAATGGTGAGTGTGACACGTTGAAATATCTTCAGTTTGTTCTCAAATTCCTGGAGAGAAGACAGTTTAAAGATCAGGGTACATGTAGAAAGGCCTCATAGTCACAGTAGGCTACTATAAAATCTATTTTTGATATTATAATTCTTCGGTCCAGTTATAGTGTTATACAATCCTCAGTTAAATAGGCCTAAATATTTATATTCCACATGGGTAAGACGTTACAGTATTAAGATGACAACTACCAATCAAAGCTTTGAAATGGAATCAACGTAGATTCAGGATTCTATAACTTTTTTGTGTTATCTAGCCTATCCATGGATCGATTTCAAACAGTTCTCCATTCTTCCCTCTTTCCTGACAATCTGTTTTTATTTCTACCTATCCATTGCAAAGCATATCTTGGATTAGCCTATGTTTTAAATTACATATTAAATTCTTCTTCTCTTCAATTTCTACAACCTTATATAGGCTACAGTACTGAGATTGTACACTTGGCCCCAACTCAATAGAAATAAATTGCAAACTGCTATGAAAGTTAATATTCTAAACATTCCGCATTTAACGACCAACTGGCAATTACACCCAAATTGTGATGCACAAAGGAAAACAGTACAGCCTCTGAGCACCGGTATTCCGGGTTTCTCCTTCATTGGGGTCAGTTGCAATTTTGCCAGTTGGCAATTTAGGAAGCTTCTTCTACTTGTTTATTTGTTTATTTAAGCTCTATCCAATTCAGTTATAAAACTAATTTACAAAGGAGGATAATAAACAGAACTAGGCTATAACATTAATAATAGAAAAATCATAAAATAGCAAAGATAAAATAACAAAACAAACTGAAGTACAATTTTAAGGCTCACAATGTATTAAGCTGCAACTGACATTCAAGGCTCATTCACGATAAAAACTTAGTAGTAAACTTTAACTTAAACGTAGACGCTAGGTCTTCATAAACTCATTTAATAACGTTTCGTCAAATAAATTCTGAGCATGTTTCGGCTCCATTTTCGATTTAGCTAGCCTAGGCCTTGCGGCTGGCACTGATTGGTTCTTTCTTACTGTTAAGTTTATTTTTATTTTAAAGTTTGATCGTTCCAAACTTAACCGTAGCCCAAAACTAAGTTTAAGTTTTGGTCGTGAACAATCATGTGATCTTCCATAAGCCAAACCTTACTTTAAGTTGTAAGTTTACGGTTAAGTTTAAACGGCATGAAGAGAGAAGAAAAGGAGGCCTGTCTCTACTGGTTGACCAGATCTTACATGATGGCCTGATTAAGCCAAATGTGGGCATATGATAAAAAAAAAAAAAAAGTTTAATCGTGAATGGGCCTTCATACTTAAATTCAGTGTTGGGTAAGTTCCTTAAAAAATGGACCTAGTTCCAGTTCCAGTTCCACGCAAGGAAAAAGGAACTCTTTCCAGTTCCAAGTTCCTCTAAAAAAAAAGGAACTGGGGCGTTCCTTAGTTCCTTTCAAAATGGAACTAAGTTCCTAAATAGTTCCTTTCCGCAAACAACCACTTTTCTTTGGATATTGCCGAGCGGGATACTAACCATCGACTCAATGGTTATTATCCTGGTTTATGCACCAAGAACATTGACTAAAAGTAAAAGGTATATTATATTGTTAATTCTTAATGCATTACAATTTACATTAATTATTAATAACTATTATAATTAATTTAATTAAAGTTTTTAAATTAAATTCAATGCCAAGGGTTCGCAAATAACGCCTAAAATATGGTTGAGATTTGTAGGAATCAGAATGCATGTGCTTCTCTCGATGACCTCGAAGCACCGATTACTTTATTAGCTGGTAAACAAAGCAATTAATTTCGCCGAAAAATTTTCTTTGTCGCCGAAAATATCACTTTCACCCGGAAAGAAAAATTGTCTGTATTTTTTAAAGGGCAGAATGTTATTGCTACAACACCAGACATTATAACAAAACGATCGAAAGAGACAGCGATGTTGTCACATGCACTTGTCACGAAGAATTGAATAGATAAGTGAACATCGAGATAGCTCCTTGCCCCTAATTAACTTCACCCCCACCCCACTCAGACCACATCTTTCATCATCAAAGCCTTCCCGTTTCCAATGAATTCGAATGCAGTTTTGCTGGCGATGCGAATAATTAGGGAATATTGACTGAAGTGATGGGTTGACAAGTGATATATTTCATGTTTTGTTTGATTTCGGAATGACAGTCTGAGTCATGTTGCTCTCTCACCTGTGTATAGGAGGGGTTGGACGGTTGGTAGGTAGTAGGGCGGCGACACACTTGGGATTAGTCACCGGTTTCGGGTCCTCGACTTGTGCCGGTGTGCGACTAATTGGAGACCCCACGCGGGGGTGGCGTAGCCAGGTGGAGGGTTGGGATGGGTAGACAAGAATGAAATATTACAAAAAAAGTTGTTTTAGATTTCTCGTTTCTGTCATCTTGTAAGTAAACTATGTTTTGGCGCTTTCGTTCTTCAAGCTTGTACATTCAAGTAAAAATAAAAGGAACTTATGAAAATAAGTTACAGTTCCTGGAAAATTGGAACTATGGCGTTCCACAGTTCCTGGTTGGAAAAAAGGAACTATGGCGTTCCTTAGTTCCTTAAAAAGGAACTAGTTCCTAGGAACGGAACTAAAAAAATCCGTTCCTACCCAACATTGCTTAAATTAAATAAATTAATACAACCCTCAGTCCCCCTTGTATTTTTTATGACTCGCAATAAAAGAGACCTTCCCAAAAGAGTGTATCGATCCTGTGTATGTAACCGAACACTTACAGTACAATACAAATTGCAAATGAATGCAAAGCAACACATTTATTTTAAGTCACAATTAATCCAGATTGACAAGGCTCTACTGCAATGCTATAAAAACAAATGTTAATTACATGGGGTGCAAATACTGTGTCATAACAATTATTGTTGGCTTAGGCCTACACTTTGCTTTGAAAATTAATTTGATACTTTACACATGAGATGAGATATGAGTATTTTTATTTAACAACATACCGGTAGCTAAACAATGAAATTTTGTATTATAGCTGACCAACTAACCTTCCTTAAGCTGTCAATTGATTTTGGTGCTGGGATTAAATCAGTTGTCACTTGATTCTTCTTCTTCTCGCGTTGTTTAAATATGGTCTCATCCAGGGTGTAATTGATTGCTACGGTGCTATAGCCCACTGAAACAATTTGATAAGCTAATTGATTGATTGACATTTAAGACAGATTTAAACTACTGTAGTAACAAGTAAAGTTAAATAAGGTACACAAATGGAAATACATAAATTAGGTACGTTCGTACAACATGTTAACGCCAGTTTTAACCGAGATCGTACGCCATGCATTAAAAAATTAAAATAGAAATGTTTATTAGGCACATTGCAATTCCTTAATTGGCCGATTACACAAAGTTATATGTACATTCATTTAAGGTAAGCTGTAGGGATGAGAGATCATTACCTAAAAAATGGTCTTCCATATTTTAATGCTACCGGTACAGCCTATGTAATTACTAATTATAATACAATAATACAACATATACTTGGCCCAAGATAACCATATATATGCTTTCGTCAGAGGCGAAGCACTCATAGCCAATCAGCAAACCGCAAAGACACACCCGGGTCATTCCATATCAAATCAACCACTCGAAAAACTTCATCGGCTGGGATTTTCATGAAAATTGGTGGAGTTGTTCATATATGCCCCACTAACACATTTGTAAAATTTTAGCCCTCTGGGCCTTGGCGTTTTTGGTTTACGGGGTTCCAAAAATTGCCCGAAAAGCCAAAATGGGGCGCAAACGCACCCTCGTTAACCTCCGTAACTTTTTACCCATTGACACTAGAGACCTGGGAAAAAAATCATTTTAAAGCTCTTGAAGCTCTCTATGTAATGATTTAATTAAAGCTGTTATTTTTTGTCAAACACAATATGTAATGTTAGGGGGTAGTTCCTGCCCCCTTGGTATTGCCCAAGATGTCTCATTTAAAATTTTGAAAAAAATATATTTGATTCATTTAAGTGTTCTCTAGAAGTGTTCCAAATTTCAAGCTGGGCACTCATTGGGATCATAGTCTAAAAGGTAGTTGACTGGTGTCAAGTGTATAGAAAATGAGTCAAAACAATACATTGTGTTGCAATTTTTATGTTTAAAATGTTTGAAAGCTAAATAATAAAATAGATAACTTTTATAGTTACCCATTTATAGCCTCTGTTACCATTAAAGCTTATGATCTGTCAATTAACTTCATGTTTGTTGAGCTGTGGTTGAGCTGTGGTACCGGTACGGATAATTCTTGTCAAGATATCGGAGAATGGCACACTGAGTTTATCTTCAGGTGTTGGATATGCACATTATTATTATTTATTTATCCAACAACAGAATTAACACAATTCCAGGCACAATTGGATATAGTATAATACAGACAGATATTGGTAGGTAGTTATTAAAATATTAATACATTTGTTTCAATAAAATAAACAAACAATAAATGAATAGGCCTATTATACACATGAATGAAATGTTGATGGAGGATGGAGGAAGCTTACTGTTATTTTTTTATTGATGCTGTATACTAAAAGATCACACACTGAATACCACTTCCCATCATAAGCACATGTCACATAACCATTGATGTTTATAAAGTTTAACTCTTCTTCCCCATCTAACACTAAGTTCTTCTTCCAGCTCAGAAACAAGTTCTTCTTTTACCTGATCGGAGAGTGAATACACTTTGGTAGCTACCTTGTGTTTAGAGATTGATACAAACCATGTAGTTTTTGTATGCCACATCACATGGCAAGAGAGCATGTGATGGTGTTGGTAGTACAGTGAAGACGCTTGCTGCAAGAGTCAGTCTTCAAAAAACTTATGAAGACCAGATAGGTGTAATGACACCCCAACAGTTGTTCAAGTGGGCCTATGTAAATATTACATCTGTTGTGTTCGAATATAATATTGTAGGCCTACAACAGAGGAGCACGATGCGCACGCCAAGGTGTTAAAATAGCTTTTCAATAATGCATGCACGATTAATGGTACGCAACAACTACATGGTTTTGTACAAATCTCTAAACACAAGGTAGCTACCAAAGTGTATTCACTCTCCGATCAAGTAAAAGAAGAACTTACAGTGTTACATGGGGAAGAAGAATTAAACTTTATAAACATCAATGGTTATATGACATGTGCTTATGATGGGAAGTGGTATTCAGTGTGTGATCTTTTAGTATACACACAGCATCAATGAAGAAATAACACTAAGCTTCCTCCATCCTCCTACACCATTTCATTCATGTGTATAATATTCATTAATTGTGTTAGTTTATTTTATTGAAACAAATGTATAAATATTTTAATAAGTACCTACCAATATCTGTCTGTATTATATTATATCCAATTGTGCCTGGAATTGTGTTAATTCTGTCTTTGGATAAATAAATACCTAATAATAATGTGCATACCCAACACCTGAAAATAAACTCAGTGTGCCATTCTCCGATATCTTGACAAGAATTATCCGTACCGGTACCACAGCTCAACCACAGCTCGACAAACATGAAGTTAATTGGCAGATCATAAGCTTTAACTGTAACAGAAGCTATAAATGGGTAACTATATAAGTAATCTATTTTATTATTTAGCTTTCAAACATTTTAAACATAAAAAATGCAAGACAATGTATTGTTTTGACTCATTTTCTATACACTTGACACCAGTCAACTACCTTTTAGACTATGATCCCAATGAGTGCCCAGCTTGAAATTTGGAACACTTCTAGAGAACACTTAAATGTATCAAATATATTTTTTTCAAAATTTTAAAAGAGACATCTTGGGCAATACCAAGGGGGCAGGAACTACCCCCTAACATTACATATTGTGTTTGACAAAAAATAACAGCTTTAATTAAATCATTACATAGAGAGCTTCAAGAGCTTTAAAATGAATTTTTTCCCAGGTCTCTAGTGTCAATGGGTAAAAAGTTACGGAGGTTAACGGGGGTGCGTTTGCGCCCCATTTTGGCTTTTCTTGCAATTTTTGGAACCCCGTAAACCAAAAACGCCAAGGCCCAGAGGGATAAAATTTTACAAATGTGTTAGTGGGGCGTATATGAACAACTCCACCAATTTTCATGAAAATCCCAGTCGGTGAAGGTCATTTCTGCCCTCGGCTTGGTTGATTTGATATGGAATGACCCACCCACGCAAATACCGATCGCTGATTGGCTATGAACCCATCGCCTGTGACAAAAGCATGACGTGTAAGGTAGTTTTGGGACAACTATAATATACATTGTCAATCCATGATGGCCATAGACCAAGGCCAAGTGTGGGAATATGTGAAGAAGAAAAACAAGATATTGTTTTATATTGTCACGTTTTTTTTTTAATTTCTGGTTCGTGAAAATGGGAAATGTAATTTTCCTGAACATTACAGAAAATAACTAGTGCTTGAACTGTTAAGTTACTTTTCATACAATGCACCACAAAATTGAATGATAACATATAAATGAAGATATTGCAATTGAGGGGCGTCCTGCAAGAAGGGGGTAACTAGCAAAAAGTGGTTCCGAGATATATAGAGTTAAAGTACGCAACCTAACTCTTGCGCGGCTCTGATCGCCAGCAGTGAGCAGCGCACCCTTAGTATGCAAAATGCATACCACTGGCATCTGTGCATTGGTACGTCAACTAGAGTTTGGTTATAGGTTCCTACTATACCGACGACATGCTAAGAAGTTAAACTGCAAGAAGGGGTTAACTGTCGTTACCCCCTTCTTGCAGGGCGCCCCTCAATTGTACCCAAGTTTGCTCCAGATGAGAAGAGGATCCAACCCACATCCTATAGCTCCAAATACCAGAGCTTTTGCCACTTAAGGTACTTTGTCTTAGTTATCCATAGGTTGTAATTTAGCTTCGAAACCACTATACCTGATCAGTGATCATACATGCAAAGAAGTGTCACATACCTATGCATCAGAATATTTTACTTTCGTAAGCTTCCACGAGCGGACACTGAGGGGACGCAGATAAGCGTCTTGAGCATCAAAAGTTGAATACCAATTTTTAAACCTCAGAAACGTACCAGGCAAGAAACGTGAATTCGTTATACATCAGACCTGTGAATGTCATCAGATCCCACACATCACATGCTAACACAGCAACCAGACCAGAGAGCAGTGGTTTAAACTAAACTCCGTTTAGTGAGATTTAAACGAGCTTTCCGAAGTGGTGGGACGCTCTGTGAAATTAGCTGGCGGTTTAAGAAAGATAAACCGAGTTTAACACTTGGTGAAACCGGGCCTTAATCATTAGGCCTAACCATAGTATAGTCAAAATTGTAAACGCGACTTAAATGTAGCTGTGCCTAGCCTAACGAATACCTATCAATTAGGGATGACTTGTGTAAATGTTTAAACGTGTCCACGCCCACGCGTAAAAATACGTGTAGGTAGGCTTGCACATTTTCATGCACGGTTAACCGTGTTCTGTGACAAAATGACAGTGGGCAGTTGGAAGAAAGCATATATACAAACATAAATTAAAGAACAAACACATTAATGGTGTGCTCATTCGTTTATCCGTTCTTAAAATGTATTTCTTTGAATTTTAAGCAAAAGTTCGAGCTTAATTTTTTCGTTTTGCGAATTGGAGGGCTGGTACATTAAACGCGAAAATTTCGGAATAATAAACGTTTACAAATTTAAATGTTTTCTACCAGCCTTACTAGGGCCTAGGCCTAGCAATGAAAGGCCTCGGCCTACGAACTTACCCCCTAACCATAGACTTTCATGTTGGCTCAAGGTCTAGCCTAGGGGCCTAGGCCATTGGGTTTGAACCCAATGCCTAGGCCTAGGCCTACGAACGACTACTCGTTTAGACATACCTACATGAAGCTGTTGTGTTGTGGCCCTAGCTAGGCATATCAAAATGTAAGGTTAGGGTTACGAACTAGGTTAGGCCTCATGTTAGCCTAGGCCTAGGCCTACTCACATTCAACCAGCATGAGAAGATTACTTTTGAGATCATCTTCAGACTGATTATCAGAAACAGATAAGTCACAAAAACCTTTGATTACTTCCATCACTGCTGTAAGAAAAGTTTACTTCAATTTAATTTAACCTCGATGACAGTAACATGTTGATAAACAGCGTCCCATGTGGTTGCTACGGTGCTGCTGCGCAGTTTCAATTAACTACAAGACCGGCAAAATGTGTTGTTGTTGTTGTTGTGGTAGATTTATATTGCAAAATGGACTTTTGGAAGGCTTCCTTTCAATCTTTCTTCCGTTGGGAGGCCACAGGGAATTAGTTGGAAGAAAAATTAACTGGACCAATAATTATGAAAATTCGGAATACAACAAACACGACAGCAAAAGTACCTCCGTTCTGGCGCGCAAAGTCACCAACACAATGGAAACCCTGTATGATGGGATTATCGGAAACCCATCTCACTTCTGCCATTGAAGACTGGGAGCTGGAGGTGAATGGCTATAACTTAATTAGAGTAGATTCATCCAGTAGACATACTGGCGGTATTGCCCTATATATTTTAAAAGATATAACTTACAAGATTATTAGTAAAGTTGTTGTAGAAAAAAAATGGTGGGCATTGACTATCAAAATACTAAATGGATATCTTAACGGTATGACATATTGCTTAACTTATGTGTCACCAAATATGAGGAAAGTAGATGTAATCGAGAGGATGGAGAACATGATAGATATACTGAGAGAAGGGAATGGAAAAATAGTAATAAATGGTGACTTTAACATAGATTTAAGGAAAGAGACTATGTATGCAAAACAAGTCAAAGTACTGTTTAAACGATTAGGTGTTGTACAAGTTATCAAAGACTTTACTAGAATTGCACAAATAGCCAGTAAGGGTAGTGATAGGAAAATAACGACTAGCACATTGATTGACTATGTAATTACATTCGTTGAAGATAGTGACACGTTTGAAACTGAGGTGTTGGATATTCCTGTATCAGACCACAGACTGATTAATATTAAGTATGTTAAATCTATTAATCGAGGAGGACTAGGGTACAGGATAAACAAAAAACGAACCATCTCTTTTAGGAATTATAAACAATTATTCCTTTCCACAGAGCATAAGGAATTTTTTGTCAAAGATATCTATGAAAAGAGCTGGCCAAATATTGAAGAGGGTACAAATCTTGATGCAATGCTAGACGAATTAATTTCAAATCTAAATGAATCTGTGGATAAATATACTAGCATAAAAACATTTAAGGTTAAGGAAATACATTCCAGTAACATATGGTTTGATAGTGATATTAAAAAAGCGCAAACTATTCGAAATTACTGGTTTAGAGAAGCAAGAAGGAATAAAAGTATAAGTGCATGGGAGATATATAAAGGTAAAAGAAATGAAGCAACTGCATTAATAAGGAAAAAGAAGAGATCTTACTATGCAGAAAAAATATCTGAATTTAAAAACCAACCAAAAGAGATGTGGAGGATTTTAAAAATGTTATATAAAGGTAAACAAGGGGAAGAAACTAAAGACTTATATTTCAATAACAAAAAAATTTGTGGCAAAGAAATGATTGCTGAAAGTTTCAATAGTTTTTTTATTACCAGTATAAAAGAAATAGTTGATAATATTAATGTAGGCCTAGATATCGGGAGAGCCACACAATTTGTAAAGGTTAACGAGATTGATATGATGGAACAGTTTAAAGAAGTTGAAGTATGTACTGTCGTGAGGGTAATCTCAGATAAATTAAAAGATTCTACTCCATGGCAAGATGGAATTAACCTAAATATAATTAAACTAGCATTAAGTAACATTAAATTTAAATTAACTGATATAATAAATAAATCATTACAGGATGGCGTTTTTCCTAGGATGTTAAAATCAGCAATAATAATTCCTATACCTAAAATAATTAATACGACTGACATAGAAAATTTCCGTCCAATTAATACATTGCATATTTTTGAAAAAGTTTTGGAATATGCTGTCAAGGATCAAATAAATGAATTTATTGTAAGAAATAAGATATTGGTGGATGAACAATCAGGTTTCCGGGACATGCATGGATGTGGAACGGCCATTCAGTTTGTATTAAATGACATTAAGAAGGAAATGGTAGACAAAAAGTTCACCATAGCAGTGTTCCTAGACTTAAAAAGAGCATTTGAAACGGTAGACCGGGAAATATTAATAAGAAAATTAGAATTATATGGCTTTAAAGGTACAGTGCTTAAATGGATCATATCGTATTTAGAGTTAAGAACACAAAGAGTAAAGTATGGAGATTTCATATCTGAAGAAAAAGAAAATAAATTTGGTGTCCCTCAAGGATCTGTGTTAGGTCCCTTGTTTTTCTTACTGTACATAAATGATTTGGGGAATGTCCTTAAATATTGTAAAATTTATTTATATGCGGATGACGCTTTAATTGTATGTAGTGGTAGAGACATGATCCAGTTGGTAAAAAATATAAATTTAGATCTGAAAGCAATGGAAATCTGGTTTGGAACAAATAAGATGAAACCAAACGTAAGTAAGACTAAGGCGATGGTAATAGGTACTAAATCAGTTCTCTATAAAGTTGATAAGAACATGATTAGCATAGAAATAAATAATGAAAAGATTGAACTTGTGAATGAATTTCTATACTTGGGTGTAATTTTTGATCAGAATCTAAAATTCAAACTTCATGCAAATTACATTATTGCTAAGATGTCAAGGAAGGTGGGACTATTAAGGAGATTAGGTGGATGTTTAAATACTGAATCAAAAATTAATATTTATCAATCAATCATAGCGCCACATGTTGATTACTGTAGTTCAATATTATTTATGTTAGATAAAAACGAAATTGATAAGATCCAGAAAATCCAAAATAGGGCCATGCGCTGTATTCTAGGAGTTCGGCGTGACACTTCAATAGCTAAAATGTGTGAGGTATTACATTGGCTTAGGATTAAACAACGTATAGTGCTTAATACACTAGTGCTTATTTTTAAGTTAACACATGGACTTGTCCCTGACTATTTAAGTAATCTAGTAATAAGGAATAATGAAATCCATCATTATAATACAAGAAAAAATGCAAATATTTTTGTTAAAAGAAATTCTAATAAAAAAGTAGAGGGAGGTTCATTGTTTGAAAAAGGTATACGTATTTTTAACCGCATACCCCTTGAAATTAGAAAAGGTAGTATAAGTAGTTTTAGAAGAAACTGTTGTAAACTTATTAATGAAGGAAAATTAGTAGCCTTCCCAGGTGAAAGAGTATTTTACTGGGACAAAATTTAGTTTAGTATCTTATATTTTATTTATTTTATTATGTTTCATGGGCTTGTATGTATGTATGTATGTATGTATGTATGTATGTATGAAATAATGATGTAATGTAATGATGCAAAATAGCAAGATATGCTATAATAAAGAATACTACTACTACTACTACTACTACTACTACTACTACTACTACTACTACTACTAATCACAGCGCATTCTTCCACCCGCGCAAAGCGCGGTATGTTTAAATTTCAGTTATTTTTAGCAGTGTTGTCGTATTCTTTCCAACAGATAGGTTGCCGTATATTGTCTCCAAAGTGTGGCATAGTGGTACGGAAATATAAATAAAATTGTGTCTTGTTTCTTCTTGTAAATAATTATATCAGGTATAAATCATACATCACAGGTTTGGTCTATTACTTACAAGTCCTGCACGGTAGTCGGTCGTAGTAGAATTTGTAATTTTCATGCTTGTATTTTGTAATAAAAGAAGCTTATGTTTATGACTTAATATTTTATGGTTAAATTATAATATTTGCAACTTATGGTCATGTGTATGAAGGCAATCTGCTTGACAAAGCATTTTGTTCAATTTAACCTTTCATATTGCACTTCCTATACTTATTGTCCACTGTCGCATCTTTCATTATGTATTTTTTGCAATGTTTTTCTTTATTACTGAATCGAATCATAAATCTCTCTGTATCACTGAAAATGTACTACCTCCTTATCGACGTGTTCTTTGTAATAGTTCGTTGAATCGTTGTAATGTATTCTGTGTAAAGTATTTTCTGATATCTTTTATCTCGTTTGCTGTGTCTGAATTTGTCTTTCAAATATTCCCAGGTTCTGGGCAAAGTCACAGTCTTGCCAGACCGATGCATTAAGAATGTGTCTGTGCGGTTATTTACCTTTCCCTGTAAGTTTAAATATGCGTCATATAAATTGAGGGGTGTGAGCGATTTGTCTGCCGACACTACAGCTCTATAGTTGTGATTGTGTACCTTTTGTATAAAAGTATTTTCTGAGAATTTTAAGTTGTGTATATAATACATACACTAATACACTAAGTTGTGTACACTATAAGTTGTCTCTTCTCCTCTTTCTGCCTCTTTCCCCTCTTTCTCTATAGGTATAGAGTCACTCTAGAGTCACCACTTAGACTTTGTATTACCATGTATGTCTTGAAGAATAAATATCTTTATCTTTATCTTTATCTTTATCTTTCTATGACGTGTCATCCCATTTTCTATGGTGAGGCTGATGCCACAGTCGCAGACGACTGTTTTCTCTAAACTACCATTCAGTCGTGTTCGGTGAGTAGCGAAATGAGTGTATTGACGAGAATATTGCTGATCGAAGAAAACGAGGACGATGAGATTTAATATTAATAATTACTTAATGAATGAATACACAGCATTAGCAAATAGATATTTTAAGACGTATTGGTTTATATTTATGCAGAGTATTTCTTAAATCTACGAACTTTATGTTTTTTGATGTTTTTTATTTATTCAATTTGAAGGTGTAATTTATTTTTGGAGTGCAATAAATGAAATAATATCAAGTTAAAATAAATAACACCTTCTGCAAATTGAATAAATGAAAATATTTGAAGCATGCGCCTTTAAAATAACAGGTAATATAAACAGAGATTTTTGTAGAAATTAGATTTAAAAAACACAAAGTTCATAGATTTAAGAAATACACAACGGTAGTAGAATAGTGGTATAACCTGTGGTCACAGACAACTTATTTGCTGTGGTATAACATGGCGTACAGTAGGTAGGCAGGTAGGTAGTTAAATTTGCTTTTTCGCGCACAAATAGACACAGCCATAACAAGTACAGAATTTCGAACTTGAGAACCAATCACATTTAAACGGCAGTGATAGTCTCCACCTAGTGGAGAGTTGAGGAACCCTGCTTGTCGTGTACACTGCGCAATCTGCTACAGCAAGTCAACTTTCCATCATCATTATTTTGGTTCAAGCCCGATGATGTCTCTGTCAAGGTATGCTTGTGCTTTATTTATATTAATAGTTTTATTTCCTTTCTATGGAGAAGAATATTGCTATTGTCGTAGGCCTACACCCTAGGGTAAGCCTAGGCCCTAGACCTAGGCCTAGGCCTAGCCTAATTTCTGATGGGCCTAGGCCTACCGTACCTTGGACCTAGGCCTAGGCCCTAGAGCATTTGTTTAATCTAGGCCTAGGCCTAGGGCGTATTTCTAGGTCCTTGGCTCGGGAATTGGTTTCATGTATCGGTGTGAGCCTAGGCCTACTTCAAATCGAAAACCTAGTGTAGAGGTCTAGGCCTAGGCCTAGGCTAGTAATAATTCACTCAATTCCTCCATCTGTTCTAGGCCTAGGCCTAGGTAGCTCATGGTGCTTTATTTTAGGGTTTGTTGTGAACTTTTGATAAGCTGCTAGACCCTAGGTCTAGGGTACACACGTTATACATTTTTTACTTCTAATAATAATAACCTCTTTTTACCAACACATTATTCAGCCTAGGCCCTAGGCCTAGGCCTAGGCTTACATGTTCATTGTACTTACTATGTTAGGTACTACTAGTAATACTAATTCTTGGTTCACAAGCCTTTATGCTGGCGTAAGAAATACACAGCGTAAGACGTAAGAACCAATAAATGGATTCTATTCAAAATGGGAGGAGTAGCGTAAGATGGTAGGCCTAGGCCTACGTATCCTGATTGGCCAACGACTTAACGCAATACGCTGGTATAAGGTGTTGCTTGCGAACCCACCATTAGAAATAAGAACAGATAAATTATTTATCGTACCTCCTAGTAGCTTAGTCAATGTACATTTTATTCCTCAGCTTGTTGCCAGCTCCTTCGCAGCCTATATGGGACCGAGACGAGGAACAGGCCAAAATACGGCAGCCAGTGACGGCTCTCGTGGTTGCAAGCCCAACAGCACCACCTTATGGCCATAGAAGAGGATGGGTTCCTCGTGCAGTAGATGTAAGTTATTTTATAATATTTATTTAATGTCGAGGATCCTATTTCGTTATAAAAACTGATTTACATAGGAGGACCTTAAATAAAACTAGGCTATGCAAACAATTGATAATAATGAAATCATAAATATTAATAACAACAAAACGAAACAATCTACTAGGTATACTATAAAAAAAATCAAGAACAAGAAAAAAATAGTTGAGAAATTAAATAAAATCAAATTAAGTGGATACATGCATTAGGCCTAGGCCTATATTAAATAATAAAAATAAAAGATGTAGTAAGCCTAGTTGTAAATTAAAGCATTATTGTAAAAGGTAGCCTTCTGCATAAAATTGAACTTCAAAATGGTGTGAGCTCGAAGATGCATAGGCCTAGGCTAGTCATTTAAATAATTATTTGGTAATAATACATTTTGCATTCATACCAAATTCTACATTTTAGCCTCTTTATTAGCTTAAGATTTATAATCATGAACTAATTTGTGTTCTACTAGGATTTCGGAGATGGTGGCGCCTTCCCTGAAGTTTCTGTTGCTCAACATCCTCTAAACATGGGTCGTGAAGGCAAAGAAGCAACATCCAATGCATTGGCTGTCCAGTTGGATGCACAGGGCAAAGTCAAATATGATGTTCTTGCACGTCAAGGCCATTCTAAGGACAAAATCATTTACTCCAAACTGTCAGACCTGTTACCTTCGGAGGTGGTGTCGGAGAATGATCCCAGTTTGGAACGCCCCGATGAAGATGAACTACGAGAAATTACAGAAAAAACTAGACGAGCTTTAGAAAAACTTACTCACTCGAAGATTGCAGCAGCTATGCCAGTCCGGTGTGCTGATAAAGTGGTGAGTGCTTCTCCCTAAACTTTGGGTAGTGGGTTATTGTGAACAGATTGCCCCTTTAAATTCTAATTTTGTAATTTGTATTAACATGCAGTGAAGGGTTGTATTAAGGAAGCACTACGATAAAATAAAAATTACCGTATCAATAATTTCTAAAAGAAGACTGCATTATAATTAGGCCTATATTATAAAAAAAAAAACACATACAGTATTCTCAAATTATGCATCAATTTTCACTGAGGTGTTTTCTTGGCCACTGATCGTTAAATTGAAGTAGAACTACAAGTAGGCCGAGGCCTATATCTAGAAATTGGGAAACATGCAGTGTAGCATTATGCCTATGAACCGGCACTGATTGTTTCAACGTTCCGTAATTTATCTTTTTAAACTAATTAGTAGAGATCCTTGTATTTCGCAATGCGCGATAGTGCGAAATCACTTGAAACGTGCAGCAATTGAGATATGTTGGCATGACAGTCTGTTGTGAGTCCAAAAATAGTCTTTTTGAATCGCGAAATAAAACGAAATCCCGTGTATACGCGAAATAGCATAAGTTTACTGTTATAAAAACAAAAAAGACTGAAGCTGTTGAATTGACGCGAAATCGCTGAATTTCTGTCAAAAACGTAATTTTCAACATTTTCTGCAGTGACCCTTCCACCCCTGCCAAACTGGCTCGCAACAGATTTTTCTCGTAGCTTGTGCGTCGACTGCATTCCGTATTCCTGACGACAGCTTTCTTTTTAAATTCTTCTTTTCTTTCGTGCCAATGTAGGCATGCCACATACGTTAGAATACTAGATACGAATTAGATTTTGTAAATTAAAATTGAAACACCGCCAAAAACCTGAAATTACTGCTCAACAGCGAAATTTGGATTTAATAAAACGAAATATGCTAAAAAATAAAACCATTTACAAGGATCTCTACTAATTAGATATAGGACTCTGTACAAATTGCTAAAACTCAAAAAACTGATCCAAAGCTTTTTTATACGTAGGCTACCCTAGTATTGGGATCAGCAATTGATACACTTCTCATTTTCTTCTCACTTTGTTTTACCAAGTTTTTAAAATAGTCTTATATTGTTCTAGGGACCAGCACAATATATTCGTTACACACCCTCTCAACAAGGTGCTGCTTTTAACTCTGGAGCCAAACAGCGAGTCATACGCATGGTTGAGGCTCAGAAAGACCCAATTGAACCACCAAAATTCAAGTAAGTATTAATTATATATCTTCACCAATTGTCCACATCACACGGCATTAAGAAAAGTAGGGTGCTTTTCCATTTACTCGATCTAGGCATAAGTCTTTGATGCCACTAGTAGTCAAGAGACCAGTCCTAACACAACCGCACTCAACTTAGGCTACTACCTCCCAAGACTGGACTGAATATCTATGAAATCAATGTGCTACTATTTCTTTCCATAACTCATTGTTAAAGTTTCTAGAAATCATTGTCGTACCGGTACTAGTCTTTCAAATTCTTATGTCCATTGCTATTCATATGCTCTGTTACTAGTGTTGCATTTGGAACTGCATTTTCAGGGAACTTTAGGTCGCCATAAAATATTAACGTTAAATAATTGTCAAATAAAAATCTGCATTTCCCTTTTGGCCAACTGACTTCTTTCCTTATTCCATTCTAGAGGTTCTCTGCATTTATCTGCTGGAGAGTCAACCCTTCTTTAACCGAGTTTTCATGGTCGCGATGCGATGGAAATTATATTTAACCTGTCACAACGAGGAATTACCTCGTCACACAATGCCGTGACGAAAGTTGAAAAAGTTTTAACATGGTTGCATCACATCTTGACGGATATGAAAACCCGGCTGTATTCTCTCCAATACTAGGTCAAATTCTTTCTGGTTTTCATTGTGTCACTATCTCATAAACATTTCATTTGAATCTTTATTGTGTTCACTGTTCTTACGTTGCATACTGCAGGCCTAATTTCACCGGTGGTATCTACTGCCCATTGTATACAATTAATGATACATGGGGAAAACACATTTTGCACATGATCTTATTAAATTCATATTGCACAACCTTGTTTGTATTGGATTGATTTGTGTTAACTTTCCCCAAATTCAAGCATCCAAGCCTCACATACATAATTAAGTTCATAACTATTCATCGTTTGGCTTAAACAGTTGGTCCCATATTGTGTTGCAGAATCAACAAGAAGATTCCTCGAGGACCACCTTCTCCTCCCGCTCCTGTAATGCACTCTCCAACGAGGAAAGTGACCGTGAAAGAGCAAAAAGAGTGGAAGATTCCACCTTGCATATCCAACTGGAAGAACGCAAAAGGTTACACGATACCTCTCGACAAGCGATTGGCAGCTGATGGGCGAGGCTTGCAGCAAGTTCACATCAACGAAAACTTTGCCAAGCTTGCGGAGGCTTTATATATTGCTGATAGGAAAGCTCGTGAAGCAGTCGAAATGCGCGCTCAGCTGGAGAAGAAGCTCGCTCAAAAAGAAAAGGAAAAGAAGGAGGAGCATCTTCGACAGTTGGCTCAGAAAGCTCGTGAGGAGAGGGCTGGCATTCGTACCCAAGCAGCTGTTGGTTAGTATGAAAATCTTGTTTTAGCTTGTTGATTTTTACTTTTAAGCATGTTTTATTAACAGAGGCCTCTAAAGTAAATACTAAACCACCTGACATGTATATTTAAAATGCCTTGACTGGTACCCATTTTTCCTGCTTATTCATTAAAATCTCACATTATAGATGTATCCAGTATGCAACATCATGCTGAACATTCAAATAAAAATAACTACCTAACAATTTTTCACTTATTTGACAGTTTTGTATTAGAAAACTTTGATTCAACTACAGTCAAACTAGTCAACTTCGTTAAGTCGTTCCTCATTAGGACATTTTCAGTTTTCGTGCTTAAAATGCCAATTTATTAGTGGTTCCACCAAATCCCCGTAAGAACAAAGTTCATTTTAATAGCACAAGACTCAATTCTAAAAATAGCCGTGTTGCCGTGTTTTATTTGGGACAAACATCGAATATGCACCAATCAAAGAAAGATACAACAATGGAGTTGCCTAGCAACACATTGTTTGTCCGCCTGTGATGTCACAGCCCCCTCAATTGAGTCTTGTGCTATTCCTTACATTTTTCATTAGGACGTTGTCACACTTGGGGGACATGGGGGCATGGTGCTCTCCGTCCCGTCATAAAATAGCTTACCGTTAAACGTACTTTTAAAGTGCTATCATTGGCAGAGATAGACAGCAGAGCTTCCAATCAACAACCAGTGTGGGAATCCAAAATTATTAAATATACAAGAATAACTATAAAATTGCCATCTAACCATTTTGTACCTTTATTTTTTACTTTACGGTAATATCAGTAAAAATGGCAAATCTGGATAGCACTATGTAAAGACTATTTATTCTTGTTATATATGTAGTCCATTTGTTACATTTCAGATAAGGATGAAGAAGCGCGCGAGCGTGACCAAGTGAGGTACGATCGACACAAAGACCGCCAGAGAGAGCGCAACATTGCACGGGCTGCTCCAGACAAGCGGTTAGTGACCAAACCCGTTTCACTGTTCTCTCTTCCAAAAGCCCGGTGTCATATCATCTCATATGACATAGTTGTTGACTAAGTAATCAAATCAAATTGGACCTTGTTTGTTCTATTGTTTGGACTAGTTTGGAGAAACTATGCCAGTTTCAAAAGTTGTTAATAACATAGGCCTACGTATAACTATTAACTACAGTAGAATATCAGGACCTGATATTTTGATTGAAAAACCGTACCCATATTTGATGTCGATGCCCATCCTTATTGAATAGGTTATCGATATTTTGGCCTGTCCCTTACGACAGAAAAAACAACTGCATCATGTCCGTTGTTTTGTTTGTAGAACAAAGCTGCAGCGTGACCGAGAACGTGACATCAGTGAGCAGATTGCTTTGGGTCTGCCTGCAAAGAGTGGAGGCGGAGGAGAAGTCCAGTTTGACCAACGTCTGTTCAACACCAGCAAGGGTATGGACTCGGGCTACGCGGACGAAGAGTCTTACAACGTTTACGACAAGCCGTGGCGTGATTCTGGCACCTTGGGAACACATCTGTACAGGCCTAGTAGAAACGTTGACAAGGAGGTTTACGGAGAGGACCTTGATACCTTGATCAAGACAAACAGGTATGATGTTCTTTCATCAAGTCCATGTTTTCTTAATCCTATTAGTTGTAGAGCAGGAGATGGCCTACAAGGTCTCAACTCACTACAGGTTTTAAATTGGCCTTTTGCATTTTGTTTAGGGTTGTGTGAAACTTCTTCTTCTTCTTCTCAAATGCCCACATTTGGCTATTAACTATAACTAGTTTGAAACATGAACTTAAAGAACCTTAAACGTTCGTTTTGAGACATTAATGAAAACATAAACCAAACGTTTCAAAATTACTGTTTGCTCCGTCCCACCCATCAGAATCAGCAATCGAGTGTTGTTTGCTGAACTATGCTCATCACAGTGCCTAGAGTGCGATTAGTGGTGAAGTGTGTGTGAGTAGTGTGTGGACAACACTCACTTCAAATTGAAAGTTGTATCTCACATGTGGTTATTGGTAGGCATTAGTGTGGAACCCTTAATTGACTGTTTCAAATCCATTCTACATTTTTGATTTTAATTAGGTATGAACTCAAATGCAAATTACCACGATAGTCTACAATGAAGTATCCTATCATTCATTATTATTATTGTTGTTGTCAAGCAATAGCAATACTGAATACAGTTGAAAAAATGTACCCCGACCGAGAATCGAACCCGCGTTCTTCGGCTTTATGTACCCATGCTGTTACCATCTGGGCTATCCAGGCCGCTAAGACAAACTCTATTAAGTTATTAATTATTATGTGTTGTTGCACAGACTACTTAATCAAGTACGTATTGATATGGGGGGGTTAGGCCTTCATTTTGTTTAAAGTTGAAATTAAAAATAAATACTATAACTAAAAAGTTTTACCATATAAGTTACTATATTGCTATGTGTTTCTGCAGATTTGTACCCGATAAAGAGTTCAGCGGCACCGACCGCACAGCTACACGTAGTGGACCGGTGCAGTTTGAAAAGGAGGAAGCTGAAGAGGATCCGTTTGGTCTGGACCAGTTCTTGACTCAAGCGAAGAGAGCAAGTAAACGACCTAAAGAGGACAGAGATCGCCGTGGTGACGACAGAGACAAGAGGAAGAGGCGAGACTACGATTAACAAGAGATCGCGAGTTATTAAAGACCGAGATTATGACTGGCTTTTGGATGATGAGTTGTAACAATTCATGTACATCCACTTGATCCATATTAATATCGTACAAAATTCCTTGATCAAGTTGTAGGCAATATAGGTCTATCTTTGCTGACTAATGATGACGGAGATTAATTGTTTAACCAACTTGGTTAATTTTCATAACCGTTTACGTAATGGCTGGTAGGTTTAATGTGAATTGTGTGAGAGACATAGGATGCCACAGCCCACAGCTTACTTGAGTGATGGTAAGCTGCGATAGAAGAACATACCAGACAAATTACAAATAAAACTTGAAATAACGTTTTCAGTCAGTGCAACCTCCATCAGTAACCAGAGAGATGAGAGAACTAAATTTATCTAAAACTTCAAACTAGCAAGTGTTTTACTACAGTACTAGATTTGAACCCAGAGACACGAGAATGAGGTGTACCGTGTAACATGCAAGGGTGGAGCTGATCACATAAAAATAGAGAGTCACGACACAGGACAATCAGGTCTAAGCAGGACGGGACAGAGTAGGACTTGTTGACCACCCTGATCTTGGTCTCGTCTGTTTGTGATGCAAGAATGAGAAGACAACTCAGCCTAACGGAGTGCCAGTCGGGCTGTATTTGAGCTCCACGAGTGGCGGCCCAGTGGAATTAAATGCAAAAAATGCAAGTGTATTGAAATGCTGATGCATGCCTGCTTAGAGGGGTACACAAAACACTTTATTTTGTTGAGCACTTTGTTATTTTTTATGAGATCTGTTTGCAGTGTGTGGTGCTGCAAATGGCCTTCTTTGTAATAAAAAAAAAAACACCTTATAAGGAGGCTAAAATATATTCCGATATTGTGTGAAATTAATGTAAGTTAATACATTTGATTAAATACCCACAAAGTGATGTTACAACTAGACAACAATACGACAACTAGAAAGTACCTATATGCCTTGTAATGGGGCTTTGCACGCAAAGCTTGAGGTAGAATGCGCCACCACCGTCCAAGCCCAAATCCATGACCTGCTGGATGGGTAAATCAGCGCGGACAAGGTCTACTTGACCCATCCAGCAGGCTGTGATGGCAGCATTTTGTCAAAGACATTGGAATAGAAGTAGCGCCACCATAGTTCGAGCTCAAGTCCAGAGCCTCCTGGATGGGTAAATCAGCTCTTTTTTCATGTAGAGATCAAGTAGACCTTGTCTGAGGGCTGGCACTACGCTGGCGCTGCGAGTGGGAGAATGTGGCAGTGCAAAGCCCCATTCTAGTTCTTTTTCTCGATTTTATGTCTGTATTGTTTGTCTGTAATGATTTTATTTTATATATGTGAACTAGAACAAGAATTAAAAGTGCACACTTGTTCTAGGTCTTGATCATGGTGGCTAGAATTCACGCCTCGTCTTTTTAACATCTTGAAACTTTGTTGTTGGCAAAAAAAAATAGAATAAGACCTAGAGATCTAGAACAAGAACAATAATTACCATCTAGAATAACATTTGAACATGTCCTAATTGTTAGGTAAAAGCTCCCATTTCAAATAATTGTTGTGAGTTTTGTTGCTGGTTACTTCATTCTCTATTAAAAAGTAAAAACCAATTAAAAATTGGTTATCTTAACCAGGTAATTACTGTAGTTCATCATGTTCTTGACCACGGACCACTACAATCCCTATTCCCTACTGTTGACCCAGTCCCATTTCATGCTCATCGATACTAAGGTTGTGTTTGTCGTACTACCGAATAAAGTGCCCTAATAAGTGCAAATTGACAAACATCTACTGTACAACGAGAAAACAAATTACTGATTTAGATTCATATAGGAACTATAACATTAACAGGAAGGCCATTTCTGAAATTTGTCACAAGCATGATGCTTTTCCCAAATCTTTCCTCACAGGTTTTCCCCACTTTTCTTTTTATAGTTAGAAATACAATGCCATAAAGGGGTATGTAAAGAAAACTACTACATCTTCAATGACAGCATCAGTATTTTAATTGGCACAAATTTACAAACATCCAAAGAAAACCAGCATCTTTTCTTATTTTATTAGTGTACATACGTGTTTTGCATAACTTAGCATAGAAACTCTTGTGTTGAGATTCGAAAATGCAAATCAATGTGGTGTAGATCATCATCTTGATTGATATGCTCCCCGGTTTCCACCTCTGTTTCCTCCACGACCACCACGGTAACCACCCCCACCACCTCGGTCCTGACCCCAACCCCCTTGCCTGTTGTCCTGTTGGCCTGAACCCCCCTGGGTCCACCCTCCCTGTACTCGCCCACCCCTGTCTCTGTCGCCGCCCCTGTCACCGCCTCCACCTCCGCCTCGGCCTCCCTGGAAACCACCCTGGAAACCCCCACCTCTCCCGCCTCCTCCTCCACCACCTCTCCCACCTCCTCCTCCACCACCACCTGTAACACAGAAAAACAAAAGGTGCTCAGTGGCTAAATATAAATAACAATTTTGTGTTTTATCTACTTGTTTTGTTTGACTAAATAAATACAGTTGTATTCATAGTCAATCCACTCACAGCTGCAGATGCCCATCTAACGAAAACATTTTTCATCACTACACGTAGTAAACGTTCAACTTTCCCATCCCTACAACTGCTGTAAGAATAGTCGCACGGATTAATAGCCACGTTACCTTGTCTCTGCTTCTCCCAGCTGGGCATCTCCGGTGGCGGCGGCTGCTGTTCGCTGGGTCGGCCCCCTCGGTCGGGGACGTTACCGATGATGACCTTGTTGACAGACGACTGCGTGTTGCGTCGCACCGTCGCGCTGCTCGTCTTCTCCAGTATCGCGAGGTCCTCTCGGGCCGCCAACAAGTCCGCCAGTCCGACCTTGGGCTCGAGGACCATGGCCTGGCGCCGGGGACGAAACATGCTCGCGATCTTGTCCTCTTGGTTCCGCATGCGATCCGACCACTGGCAACATGATGACCCGTGTTAGACTTTGAAAAAGCAGTGAAAATAATTCAGTCCCTTTAAATAATACTAAGTGTTAGACCTGGTTTCTAGTTAATCAACATTAGCTTCATTGCACCTAAACCAGAGCTCTCATGTGAAAGTATGCGCAGGGACAAAGAAATCCAAATATTCTATGCATATCCCGTGCAATCATGCAGAGAATACAGGTTCAAAAAACAATGCTTATGTGTTGACATACATACTTGGAAGCTCTGGATTGTGACGTCAAGCCGCTTGATCAACATTTCTCTTCGAATATGATACTCTTGGTGCAGCTCTGAGTGCACATCTTCCAACTGCTGCCATTGTGTGGGGGATAGGTGGCCAGTAAATAAAGGAGAGCCGATAAGCTCCTTGGATGCTTTAGCAAGCACCTCTTTTAGCTGAAAAAAATTACAAAGTATGTATCAGAGATCTAACTTATTTGAAGTAGGGACGTTTGTTTTTTTGCATGGCGTGACAAAACTAAAATATGTTTTGATACTCTACATCGAATTTATTTACATATCTTCACATACCATATCCATGGGCACCCAAAACCCAATCGTGTAATAAAAGCATTTTTGGTGTTAACAAAAAAAAAAAACAGCACCAAAATTGCATTTACTAACATAAAAATATCACGTAAATTGTGACAAATAAAAATGTCAATTGAAAAAACTTGATTTTTGTATTAAAGTAAGGTAAGGGTTTATTGAAAGTATTACGAGCAGCTAATAACTTGTTTTCACCATGACAACCACCAATCAGAAATCAGAAGCCTAACATCCACCTAATAGCTTATTATCTGCTATGTACTTCCTTACTAGTTGTTCATAATACCGGCCCTTAGTCTAATTAAAATGCTGAAATGGCCCTCCTATCACCCAACTGAAGTCTGCTCACAACACTTCCAGCAATGTAGCTGTGCAAAGAACCTACACGCAATCACAAGTAGAAGGCATATGGAAGAAGTACCCAACTTTACTTGGATACAGTTAGTCAGTTACATAGCATCTTGTCCAACGTCAATGTTAACAGTTATGTATTTGTTCCTTAAGGTCAAAAATATGCTAATCCAATGCATTTACTTCTTCATTCATAAACTATGACATGTGTGCCTCTTCCCATACCAATCGATGTGTGCAAGCACCGTAATACATATTCAACACATGTTGCATTGCAACTACTTTTAGTTTACCACCTTTTTATTTCCACTTCAAGCTCTGTAGATAAGTTAAAACAAAGTTGCATGTTAATTCAGCAAGTCAATAATTTCCAGAAACAAACAAACCTTGTTTTCTACTTTGCTGAAAAGCATTGCTGGAGTGACTTGTGCAGGTGGTTTGGCAAACTGAAGAGAAATCAACAGTCCTTTAAGGTCTAATGCAGTGTTGCTCTCACTCTGTAAACAAGGATGAACACGTCATATCATAAATCATAATTCATCATAAGTAGTGATACGTGAAAATAGCATTTTCAATTGTCATTTTATAGCGTTTTGTAGCATCTATTTTTTTGCCAAGGTTAGAAAACTTGAGAATGAAGTTTTCTCAAATTTTTATTTTTAAATCATGTCATACTACTGAAATTAAAATCAACCAAATTGCATTTATCATAAACAAAGTATAATTACTATGTTAAATATAATAAAATAGGAACAGAAAACCCTTAGTTTCTACTGAAAAATAGCACTTTGTAGCATCTATACACAAAACGCTATTTTCACGTATCTCTAATCATAAGCTATTATGGCTACTTAGGCCATATATTGGTAGTTGGTACACTAAAATATATTATATCAATTGTGACATCATGGGCACTTTAAAAGGAAGGTTATTCGTGCACTAACAGTTTGATAAAACGGTTAAAAAACCTGACCTTTATTCTCTTAGCCAACACAGCCAAATCAAGCTATGTAGACCTACTATTTAATATTTATGACTAAAATCTCACTTACCACATGAACCTCCAGGTTTTTATTATCAGGCTTGTTCACACGTATCATACGACTTGACTGTAGCTCAGACAGGAGGTAGTCTAGTAACAAACATCGACTGAAGTGTGTGTTTAATCGTTCGCTCAGATGGCCTTCAGTCAAGCACCCATAAGCACAACCAAGTTCTTTAAGAAAGCTGCTAACTTCCAACAAAAATGAGCTTGAATCATCAGGGGTAGTGATTGCATTAATATGTTCATCTAGGTGGCAGTAAGTTTTAAGTTCCTTGCCAATCCACTCAACAAGAACAGTGTATTCCGGTGATTTTGGTCCACCATCCAATGCTTTTTCTAGACATCCTTCCTGTAGAATTGGCCCAGTGTAACTGTAAAATTAGAAAATGTCAAGCTATGGAACACATAAGTCAATTTTAACTTTTTACTTAGAACTTAGGTTGAAGAGATGGTTGCATCAGAGTTAGCTTGCTGGCTACAAAGACATTAGTCCATGTAAATGGAGTAACATGCTACTCCCTCTGGAGTGATGTTATGTTGGATTAAGGTCAGGTTATTATAGGACTACAGTATATAGCTCCGGTAATGGGTACAACATTGTGCATCATGTTGGAAAATAACACAGACACGAACTTTATCGTTACAGTTGTGCAGGGTAGTACAGTGCCCGGCTACTGGCCATGCAAACTGAATTTAGGAAGTGTCAGGAAGCCCACGAAACGTTGCTTGTTCTTGTTCTGGTTCTTGATTTGAAATCATCAATAATAGATGATCTCCATTCACCGATTTTGATGATGATTCAGTTGATGACATCAAATAAGAACAATTAAATTAATCAAGGTTTTAAGGACTTTCCCTTTCAGATATGTCCTTAGAACTGCAGGGCGATTCTGTATGGGCGACGATAAATTTATCAGCAGTTTTAGTCGTTACTGAAGGCGAATGCAAGGCTGTGATTTATTTATTTAACAAGCATACAGTATGACTCGGAAGTCTGAAAACATCAGTCGAGTATTGTAATGGTCAAAATCTGTACAACAAACACATACAAAATTACAAACGATATAATTAACATTAACAATTTAAAAGAGAATTAAAAAGATTTATAAAAAGACACAGGATGTCGATGTCGGTACCTAATTAAAAGCATTACGATCACTTCCACTTCTCCCCCAGGAGGTCTTCCACCGAGTAGTATGACTTTTCCTGAAGAAATCTTTTGAGGTTACTCTTGAACGCTCGTCCGTCCTGGATGGACTTCAGGTCCCTAGGCAATTTATTGTATAGCTTGCGACCCATCTGCATGACACCTAAGCTCGTTGACTTCAGTCTATGCCGCTCATGGATAAGGCTAACAGCTGATCTCGTGCCATGTCCATGATGACTGCCCATTTGGAAACGGGGGAGATTCCCTTTAACGAACAGGCAAATAGCCAAAATGTACAGGCAAGGTAAGGGCATTATATTAAGCTCACGGAATTTAGGCCTGCATGATTGACGAGCATTAGTGGATACTGGATACCATGCATCTGATCACCCGTTTTTGAGCGCGGGAGACTTGGATGGCTTGATGTGTCCCTCCCCAAAAGATAATACCATACTGGATGTGGATGATGGATTGGACTTGCGCAAAGTATACGGTCCTCAAAACTGAGAGGTTGCACTCTCGGGCAAGAGTTCGAATGGCAAAGGTAGCTTTTGCTATCTTACTTAGCAGACCGTCAACATGAGGTACCCAGTTTAAATGGTGGTCAATTGTCAATCCCAAACAGTTAGCTGAAGGGACTGTTGGCGTGCTTGATGGGAGTATAGTTTCTTGTCCCTGAGGTGCGAACAGGACTATTTGGGTTTTAGCTTCGTTCATCCTGAGCTTGTTTGGACCGAACCAGTGGGAGAAGTCCGCTGGCTCATCGCCTTCTTCTAACAACTGAAACCGGTGATATACGTATCGTCGCATATACAGAATCGCCCTGCTGGACTGAGAAATATAACGCATGAACACATTTGTTTGGAAAATACCCGAATTAAAAGTCACAGGCTCGGGCTTCAGTAATACAGTTCTATGGGCAGGTTAGTTCACATGTTATGACCGAGTAGGCCTAATCTTTCAGTAGCCAACAGACTATCTTTAGAGAGACCAGACCATTGACCGGACCTAGGCCTAGGCAGTCTAGGCTAGTTGGTATGGTACATGGGGTAGGCCCGACATAGGCCTAGCGAGACTGCCTCCTCGACATAATGCCAGTGAATATCCAGCCCAGCTTAAACCCGGCAACCTCCACACATGATGCGACTGACACGACGAAAACTTACCCAACATCAGCTAGTGCATCTAAAATATCGTTCTCCATCTCACAAAATTGGCCTTGTACCCTAGTGTTTGAGTACGACCGTAGTATTTGGGTTCGTCAGGCAAGGGGAGCCGCTACGCCTAGCCTACCTACGCCAACACCAGAGGTAACCAACTGGAAATGGACAGTAACAAAAAGGTACTAAACATTGTACTTAAATAAATAAGAGCCCCATCCGAATAACTGAAGGATGCTATGAAAGGCTAAGTAGTTTCTTCACACAACTTCACAAAAAATTAAAAAAGACCGACGTCGCCAATAGCTTCTCAGCAAACGCCTGTCAAACTGTTTGAATCTTGTTCTTCTCGATGTGGTGTAGTTGCGCGTTCACTGGCCAGTAGCTATGAAATGGGGGTGCGTTCTTTTATTGTATCTGAGCGATCGGAACACGCTCCGAACCACGGCTTTCGACGGCGACCACAGAATTTGCGCGGGTTTTTTGAAATTAAATAGAATGTTCGATGATACATTTTGGTTTAAATAGTTAAAAAAAATAGATGGGAAATAGAGCTGCCTTCCAATTTTTTGTCTCAAGAGTAATCGAGGATAACACTGACTCCAGGATGTATTGGATATTGGAGGAAAAGGACAAATAGGAGAACTCAAGTCTGTCTAGACTTTGTGGGCTTCTTAAACAGATATTATGTAACTCGTAAATATTTGTAAATTATAGTTGTCTTGAAAATAAATAAAATGCATCTAAAGATCTGAAAATTAGTCTAAATGACGTTTTCTACTGGTCGCTCCCGCAAAGATTTGACTCCGTGGCGCACCGGGAGCGCTTTACAATCACTCAACTGGTACTTCGAGTGAGCACGAAGTGAGCACCGTTTAGAAACGTGTTACACTCTTCGGGTAAATTTCTCTATGCATCTAGTAATACCTTATTCATTAGTAATATACCTTAGTAATATACCTTAATTTGAATAAAAACATGAAATTTTGTCGTAAGAAATCTGTCTAGAGAAAATGTATGTGTCTTTTTAGATGTCTTACTATAGGCCTATATTGTTGTATTTGGAATAGTTGGGACTTGGAAAGGAGTACCCGAGTCGAGAGCTGTTAACTGTTGGTATGACCGTATGACTCGCAATGTGACTAAAATACTTTTATTTAGGATTGCCGGTACTCGATTGCGTGTATCGAACCGGCGGCCTCCTCCTCCTCCTCCTCGTGTGTCACGCACTGAGCCAGTTCAATAAAAATATGTTGACATGGACAACCCAGGGAATAGACCTGACAATAACTTGTAATGGCGGAGGTCGCTAGCTCTACCTGTTGTAAATCTCATTACTAGCAAATTATAATGCCATGCTTATAACACAACACGTACCATCATTACGTTAGTATTACAATTTACATTACATAATAGTACCACATACTCCACTATTTCGGTTTTCTGTTTCGATTCGGTAGAACCAAGCATACTGAAAGTGCTGAAAGTAAAAGACGAAGCGCAAGGTATTTTGAAGCAAATTATTGATTTCAAAGTTCTTTTATACTCGTACGTCTTGTTCAGTGATGTTCTTCGAGATTTAAGATTAATTTGTGACTACTTTCAGATGTCCGACTACGAGCAAGGCACTTGCATGACTGTGTTCTTGTCAATTCGTCAGTGGAAATATATAACATAATATTCGATTGGAGCCTGGGAAGTTCAATTCCATGATGGCAAAAATATAATTAATTACCTAGGAAAACTTTGGACCTCTTGTGAAATCAGCCCGAGGTCACATGAAGAAGTTCATAATTCCTGATGGGAACAAGACACAACGAACATTCCAATATAGGCATAATGTGATTTAAAACAATCTTTTCTCATATAATGTTGATCTGTATTCACAAGAACAACCATAAAAAAGACTTAGGACCTTTTTTGAAATCAGGCTCTTGCTGGCACAAATAATGGGGACAATTCACTTTGACGTCACTCCATATGGAAATTAAATAAATAATACTCATAGTATACTCATTGGTATACTATCGTGGTTTTCCGGGTACAACCGTGTCAAAAGGTGGAACCAATCCAACGTTTCGCCCATATTGCAGTCCCTGAAGAAGCCCATTGCAATATGGGCGAAACTTTGGATTGATTCCACCTTTTGGCACGGTTGTACCCGGAAAACCACGATAGTATAGTTGACTCCGGCCGTGAAAGCCTCCAAAATAGATTAATACTCATGGTTCATGGTAGATATGTAAAACATACTAATACCACAGATAACAAATCTAATACTAATGTAAAACACCTCCGACCACTCTACCATATTCTATCTCAAGTTTTTGTAGGGAGCGTATCTAATTAATATCAAATACCTTACTATTAGATTAGTAAGGTATTTGTTTGTGTAAGCACAGTGTGTTTGCTTTTGGCGCTGCCACCAATACTGCCATCTTTCGGCATTGTACGAAATTTAGTCTAGTTTAAAGTTTCACCGCTAGATCGCACTACAGAACGTAATTGTGATATTCATGTTCCGAAGACTGACAGCCGATGCCGAAGTCGGAAGTTGAGTCAGTGCAGCGTAGTCGCGTTTGCGCGTATGTTCGTAGTAGGGGTTTCTGTGTTCGTCGTGTGACAGTTGAATGAATTTAGCGGGAAGTATGTAAACACGATCCTGCCAATTTGCAATCACGTCAGCGTAATTATTAAAATAAGTACGCACATATTTGGGGACCATTAATGGAAAGTCTCGTGCATTACTCCTTGAGTGGCATTGTTGCAAGCGAGTACGATTTATTTCTGTGTTCGTAGTCTGGTCACGCCATTTAATTAGTGAAAACGTGAGTGATTGATGTCTTACGAAGACAGGGATGAACACATTTTATTGTTCATGAATTTACCGATTAGTGAACTATGACATCCGTGCAGTTTGCGGCAGCTAGAAGTGCGCCTGATGGATGGGATTCAGATGGATCCCTCAGTTGGGAAGATTTCTTTGGTGAGTTACTAATAAATTAATAATCAGATCCGCCCCCTCCCTTGTCAGTCCAAAGGAGGGTGCTTATCTTCCATCCATAGAGGGTGTGTTATTCATAAAGTTTAGTACTACAATAGGCTAATTGGAACTATCGAAATCCGAAATGTAGGCCTAAATACGGTAGCCTAGGCATGTGGCCGTGTTTTGTTTCGGACAAACATTGAATAAGCCTGGGCACCAATCAAAGAAATATACAACAATGGAGTTGCTTAGCAACAGAATGTTTGTTTTGTAGTGCAAGCATGTCTGTGATGTCACAGCACGCTCGATTGTATTTTTCATCAGATTTTAGATTATTTAATTAAATACAGATCGATCGCGCTCATGCCAATGTCTGTTGGTACACAAATTAATGTTGTCCTATTATATTATCTGGTCACACGAACAATAAGGTAGCAGAGACAAGGAGCGTATTTCGATGGTTATTTTAATACCTTTGGTTTGACCACATCTAAGCGGTCTGGAAACAGATGTGTTTCTACCCTATTGTAACGACTAATTATTTATGGTTTGTTTATAGGCCTACAATAACAATTGTAAAACAAAATCTTCCTGTTTTTCCTTTTTTGTTTATTGTAGGATCGTATGCCTTCCTACATTATTTTTCAACTAGACTTGTATATCCACGTCCCCCTCCCCCCGAACAGATATCGGCGTAGGTAATTTGTTATCTGTGATATCTGCAAGCCTCTGCGGTAGGCTAGGCTACCTCACCGATTACGCTACTGCACGAGCAAGTTTCAATGAACACAGAATTTGAATTATGCAAGTTCGCGTGTCTAATAATTACCAAGGTCTACAGACAACCTTAACAAAAACAGGATGCAAAAAATTAAATGCATTTGAATGAAATTTGACAATTCAATAATATCTCGTCGACGGTGGCTCATGCGGTTGGTTTCAAGGCGTAGGTCCCAAGCGTACGGGACGCACGCACGGGTTCGAACCCCATGCATGGTATGGGTTTTTGTTTGTTCTTTGTCCATCAGTCTGCATTGTCTCAAATAGCATGGTGGTAATAACACAGGCTACATAAAGCAAAATTAATCATAAATCATCATTAATTAATAATAATAATAATAACTTTATTGAAGTACAAGGTATTCAAACATAAAGATTGATAAATAGGAATACCTAGAAAACTGAGAGAAAAATAGTTATTATAAATCATCAGATTGTCTGATGAGTTTATGCTATCTAGACGTATAATCAATTCATATTGTGTCTTTTGTTCTACTACTTTTGTTTGTCTAATTGATTAGCTATCATGTTGTTACCCCCAATTGGTAACCCATTCATTTTTGTAGGCTTACAATTTTGGTAGGCCTATCTAATCGAATGACGTGTGCAATTTATTTTCCTTTTTTTCTACGGAGTGGAACAATAAAGTTATTGTTGCACACGCCATGCCACACCGACGTGTCAAAGGACAAAGTTTGGTCATATTCGGTTTACTGCGCTGGTGTGAAATAAGAGCGCGGTAGAGACTTTTGGCGGCTTTGCACTTGTAAAGGCGACACCTTTGTGCGTTCAAAACGCCGACCAACAATTCCAACATGTTGGAAGAAGTCGGCCCTTGCTTTACTTTGCTTTGCATCCACAAAGCAGTGAGAATGATTTTTCCCCGGCACCTTTGTGCGTTCAAAACGCCGACCAACAATTCCAACATGTTGGAAGAAGTCGGCCCTTGCTTTGCTTTGCTTTGCATCCACAAAGCAGTGAGAATGATTTTTCCAAAGAAAGTTTAAACATTTTGAGATAGAGTAATAACACTGAATTAGCAAATCTGTTTATCGATTTACTCATCAAAAGAAATACCATATTCAAATTATTGCAACCGTCCCATATTAAACATTTTATTTTAGGGTGTCTCTCTTAAAAGAATACCATGCAGCTAGTCTGTAGACTACAAATTTGGTAGCCTAAATTAGATTTTAAAATTAAATAGGCCTACAAATTAATTTTCATACCTGGTTGATTATTGATATGGCCTATCGTGGCTCTTACAGCTCATTCATTTTTTAAATTTTAATTTCATTAACGGTTATCTTGCTGAAATAGGCACTATTTCCTTAATAATTTCCTTTACCTTCCTTGAGCTTAGATAGTTACGCATATTATATTATCTTATTTCTATTATTTAAATTACGTGATACCGAGTTTATCGTAGTGTCCACGTTGGTAGGGTGGACCTCTACACAAGTTCCATTTCGATCAGCCACATTGGTGACATGTGCATACATTTATATAGGGTTTAAAAAAAGTTATCTGAAAAGAGCCATTGGCCCTACAGTAATATTTGTTCAGTTTTTGAAAAATCAACAAACTATGGATTTTTTTTAACGTAAGCTAATATTATTTTTACTTTCGTAATCTTTGTTATTCCATTATCCTTCTAATGACTGTTCTGATAAGTAGTCACGTACAGCTATTGAGTGAAGTTTCACTATGATTGATAGTACATCGAAATAATCGTGTGACCTAGCGTAAACGGTTCTTGTGTTGTGATTATAGCTATTATAGTAGAAATTACCGAGTCAAATAAAGTCGGCAAGACAATCTGTGACCTGACCTCCCATGCAGAGACGATGACCTATTATTATTACAACACCCACCCAGTGTGGAACAGGTTCTGAGGTTTATGTTCATTCACGCGCGGCTAATCCGATTAGCAAGAAGTAGATCCCACCAGCCTCAATTTGCTCTGAAGCATCGGCAACTCGGAACTGTAACATGCGATCTGTCCATTACATCTTTTACGATAACACGCCCCTCGCGAGTACTCGGGCAATAGGTGTATGTTATGTATGACGACACACGAAATGAATGAAAACGATGGTAAATACGGTCATGAGCGTCGT
This sequence comes from Isoperla grammatica, assembly GCA_945910005.1. Lineage (NCBI taxonomy): Eukaryota > Metazoa > Arthropoda > Insecta > Plecoptera > Perlodidae > Isoperla > Isoperla grammatica. The sequence goes on from OX246737.1 coordinate 8,705,399, forward strand.
GATGGGGGGGGGGGGGGCAAGGAGGTGCACTTGCCCCCCCCCCTGGATTTCAGGAACGTTTTTAAATTTAACCGGTAAACACAAATATATGTGTTGCAAATATTAATTTCATTCGTATCAGACAACGTCTCTAACTGGGAGGCTTAGCCCCCAGTCCCCCGTCCGAATGGATATTGTTTTTTTTGTCTTGCCCCCCCCCCCCCCCCCCCCCCTCCATGGAAAATGTCCTGGTGACGCCAATGAATACGGTAATTGAAATCGTTCGCCTTGTTTTGTGTGGAAATACAGATGAAAGGGGCCGAGAGCAGAACGTTTTCGATCTGGAAAATTATCGTCGTCATCTTTCTCTAAGTTAGTTGATTGAATTATTTGTAATATCGAATTAATGTATTCGTACGGTAATGCCAAGCGAGTGTATGTTATTAATCGATAGCTCGGTGACAGGTACATGATTTATGTCATACTATACTACCGTTGAGTGCGAGATATCACTCAACGGTATGGGTAGGTTAAAACGGCTGCTTCAATACGTCACATTCATGACGTCACGCAAGCAAGCAAGGAGGTTATATATATACATGTAATGTCGGCGCGGGAGTGATAAAAAGTGTTGTTCCATCCATCCAGCATCCCCACACCCCAGCCCCCACCCTCGGTGCGCGACAAACTGCACAAGACAGACTAAAAACAGCTGACGTCACTCGCGTCACGTGATACTTTGGTGCGCGTGAGAACTGAGGGAGTCGCACGTGGAAACTTCTCGCCTTGCGAAGACGACCTATTATTGCACGTGTATCGAACGGAGGTGACATCGACTGTGATAATTTCTAAGAATCTTTTATTGGGTCTGAATTAGAATCGGTGGATCACTCAATAAAAATATGGATTTATATAATTTTATAAAAAATATACACGAAATAATATGCCGAAATTGGCCGAAGATAATGGGTATCATGGGCTCAGGACACTGGTCTAATCTGAAATCGATCGTTGATGTTTTTCATGGGGAGCAAGAATAATAATAATATATAATGATAAGCTATTAAATACGCCCCGCCTCCACCCCCTCCTCCTCATTCAGTCGTTGGCACGAAAGTATTGGACAATGAAAAGGCGATCCGCGATATGACAATCGAAAAATAAATAATATCATTAGAATTTAGAACTAGGAACGATGTATTCTTTCTCAGTTTGGAAATGAAACTCTGTTAGCAAATTGCCCTTAGCACATCACTTGTGGTGTAAGGAATTTGCTGTAAAAATGGAACACACAAAATTGTATTTGTTTTATGCCGGCGACCTTTAAATGATATTGTGTGTATTGTTATGTCAAGCTTTTTCGTATCTCAAGTTATGCCTATTACATTATGGGATACTTGGTTGGATGTTGCTGAAGATTGCGAATACCTACATAATGTGTAGCCTATCTGTTAGTTTCTCATTTTCTTTCCCAACCTCCGATGATTATCCAATCGCTGGTGGTAGTCGTGGGGGGCGATCACCGTTCCTAGATGTAACGTTAGATGAACCAAAACGCCGCTAACTAATTGTATTATAATTGCGAGACTACGATGTCTAACCTACATCTTACCTAGTCTTGACTCTTTACGCACAAATTGTGTCGAACTCGTGCCGTAAAACTTGAAGAGCATGTTCATGTACGTCTTTCACAAAAGTTGGTCCATCAAATTATGTCAAATGTGTATCAAAGATGAGTGCAGAAGAGGGAAATAACGGGTATGTCTGTATGATCAACTTTATGCGTCCTAAAATATCATGGGGATTGATGTTTTAACACTGGGAGGGATCGAAGAATAACATTGCTGATGAATTTTGTCACATGGTGGCGGCAATCAAATCTGCAACCTCCAGAATTGGCTACTCATTGTATTTCGTACAAAGAAAGGTAGACTCACTATGATCGCGGCACAATTCTTGAGAGCACTAGTTACACTAATATTGAATAAGTGGATATTTACCGACTTTCAATATGGGTGTCCGGGTCCCTTATGCTTATTTGAAACTAAATGTTGATTACTAACCACGTTTAGAAAAAAAAATATGTTAACCTTTGATTTTGAGCAATTTCTTCCAATAATGGGGATTTGTATAATTTGTTATTCTTGGTTCTAAAAACCTTCCCTTTGGGGGCTTGGGTATGGAGTGGAGGGAGATTGCCGCCAAGCAACATGCAGTTCCACTTCCATGTCATTAGAATTTTGGATGTGCCAGAATGTCGAAATAAATGGGTTGCTGGGTTCCGCGGTCACTTGCCTTGTAAATGGTGCTCGGGCCATCAACCTGCACACAAACTTGGTTACGGAATCATGTATTATTTATTCACCGCATGCGTTATTTGATTTCCTCATTGAAATGCTGAAGCACCTCCCCGGATTAATCTGTGTGTAAATATTTGTTGCATACTCAGCCAGGGAGTCATGTGTGGCAGTGTCGCTGGTAGGTCAAACAATGGGCGAAGATCTTCCTCGGCGCCAGTCATCACCGATGACATAGCGTATACAAGAATGCCACTTTTTAATCCCCAACTTGTAAATGTCGAAATGCAATTTCTTATGTAGTATTACGAGTTTCGTTCGTGCTTGAAGTTTATCATGGGTTCCTTTTGATATCAATAGCTGGCGCGGGCGTAGGGGCGGGGGGGGGGGGGGGGGAATCTAAGCAGGATTAGAAGCCTGTTGTATGTAGGCAGCTCAACATGGCAGTAGGGCGTATATGCAAACACATTTACAGATCAAGTGAAATCAATGTGTTGGGAACTAATCGACAAGCTATACTTTTTGCACTAACTTTATTGCGACAACAAAACAAATCTTCTGAATACTGGTTGAGTTGTTTGTATATTTTTTGTCGTCAGGTAGGTATTGAATTTGCAGCGAATGACAATCGTCGAACGCCATTAAATAATACATTACTGTGTGTGCAGCCATTGTTCTCGAGATTGTTAACTTTTTGTCTCTCGTCTCGCGTCTGGTCGTGAATAGAGAGCAGAATGGGCTGCCTGCTCTGAGTCTGCTCCACGCAGTCAGTCGAACACTGGCTGGGGTTGTTTGCCATGCTGCACCATGCATGGTGCCTACACTTTATACTCGGAGATAGTCGGGGATCAATATGAAATTTGAAATTTTTATTTATTTGCAATGAAATACATAGTTTTACATACATATGAAACTGTTGCAGGGATCTTCCAATAGAAGTACGATCGTAAAAACATTTTCATAGGTTTGAGCTATCATATTTGTTGAGGATGCGGCATGGCAATACTGTGCAATATACAGTGGCTGGTCTGCACCTGGTCTGCACAAGTCTATACTAAACAGTGTAGACTGTAGTAAACCTTGAGTAAACCGCAGTTACGGCGTTCCGGGCTCGAATTCTAGATTGGGCATGGATGTCTTGTGCAGTTTTTTCACCCACTCTTTGTCTCGAGTAGTATCATAAATCATTGCCTGAATGTAAGATTAAATATATTAATATCACAAATCAAATGTAGCATTGACTTTTATTCTTATTCAGTGAATATCTTTATTTAGATGATGTTTTTCAAGATGTCAGGTAGTTCATTTGTCATATCCATGAAGCTAGTACGGCTGTTCCTACTCGTCTTTCCCACAGCGGTAAATTGATTAGTTATGATAACACGATCGAAGCTTATTTACAATTCACTAGAATTTGTCGAGATCACAAGATCAGGTGTTCATCTGACGGGACTCGTGTGGTCAGCAACATTGATTCTCTGTAGTAGTAGTGAAGCTTTATTAGCATGTTCTGCTATTTTTCCATAAACATGTAATAATTGTAGTTTCTCAGAAAGAAACGCATACGGTTTTATTATAAGATAATCTGAAAATAAACTAATGGTTTATACACAAAAGTATCTTATGATGAAAAAAAATACAAATATAATGACACATCTGTCTCGTTCTTGTTTACCAATTACTAGTAGATTCTGAAACGTGTTTGTAGCAGGCGCTCAAAACGTCAAAAACAAAGAGAGATAATTTACTACCGGCGAAATGGCTTTCAGTGGTTGTCTGGCTGAGGCTGTCTGGCTGAGGCTTTCGCCCCATCTGTTTGAAATATTTACCCCCCCCCCCCTGGCATTACGTCATGACTTGCTCGTTCGTCAAGGCAGCGATGTCAACACTGACCTGATTTAGCATAAATACGGTACTTTAATGATTTTTTCTTATTGGACGATCATCATCCCATTGAGTTCAGTAGCTCACTATATGATATCGATAACACTCATTATTACTAATATAATATATGACACATACATTCCTCCATATATAAGCGTTGAGCTCATGCCAGCTGTATAGGCCTACCTCGATAGATTAAACATGGTCGTTATCAGCCACCTAACTACTTTTATACGTGTCGCCAAGACAAAAACAGACCAAGTATTTTAATCCTACATTCCGTTGAGTTGTTTCACTTCCTGGTGACAGGTATATTTACCTATTTTTAAGTCACTTATTTTCTCCTCTTCTCTTGCCCTTTTTTAAACAATTGGTGATCGATGAGTACAACTTGAACATGATTACCCTCCCCCCCGCACCCATTACAACGTACCGTAACGGCAACAACGTTTGCCATCTGTACTCTGGAGATAAGAAAGGTGACATCAAAATATGTCATATAAAACGTTACTCCCTTACTACCAAGAAATTAACAAAAACATGTATTCTTCACCTTGCCCAAAATTAATGCTAACGAACGTCCTATATCCTATCGGATAGTAAATCCAACCGTTTTAATTTCCAGGAGGTAGCTTATAACCTGTTGGCTATTAAAATTTTAAAACTAAAATTCAAAACACTAATTTAAAAAAAAAAGTTCAAAACAACAAAAACTCCCTACAAAATATACACACTACACACGTTGCTTTGACATCTCAAGAGAGAGTAGCATCTTCTGGTTTAGAGCATCAACCACACCAATCTGACGATCTGAACCAGAGTTGTAAGTGATGCTGTGTAGCCCTAAATGTAATGTGTTTGTCTACACCGCTATCTGGTGGCCAACATCTTAATGAGTCCAACAAGTGACGGACACTATTTATGAAATGGGTGCAGCATTTATGTTTATATCTATCGTTCATCTTTAATTTTATTCACTTTATAAAGATGAAATTACTTGTGCTGGCTGACTGAACGTATACGTATAGTGTGGATAAGAGCGGTCACCAACCCCGTATTCGTAACCTAGTTATGTGTTATTTAACTTCCGAGGTAGATATTCATAATAGACTTCGCGCTTACTAAACACGATGGTAATATACGCCTAAACAATGATGGCAATGACAATGACTTGCTACTAAATAATGATGATGCGTGTAAATAACAGTCTGCATAATATCCTATCTGCAGGAATTGCCAACGCTTGGCCAGGAATGTGTTATACTTGTCCCGAAGCAACATTACTATACCGGCATGTTCGTCACATGACAGATGTGTGAACATCCAGCGATCGGTCATTTAAATTGGGGTTTGATGGTTGACTAAACGAATCACATCGTCTATGAAAAACAGGGGTTTGATTGTTTCGGGACTACTATAACGTCTTTGGTTGATGGATTGAGAAGACATACGTGCCCATTGGACGGATTAAATCAGGAAGGTGGCTGATATTATAACTGTGAACACAGCAAATGGGGAGGGAGGTCACACTGTCACACATAATGTATTTATTTACAACATGTTTTTCTCATTATATAGTATATTGAGTTTTTATGAAACCAAATTGCGCATATTTTTCATTCATTTGTTTCAATGTTGTGTTCAACATATCCTAGCTAATAATAGTAACAACAGTGGGTGAATGCTAGAGTCAGTATGCCGCGGGACTCCAAATTCAATTTTCAAAATATCACCAACAATCATTTACAAAATTACAATGTAAGTTTATATAAATAAATATACGAAAACTCCCAATATAGTTGGATTTCACAAATCGTGTAAGATATTGCGTCGAAACCAATATTTTTGTCAACATTTTATAAATATTCCAATTGTGCGTGAATGGGCGGTGTAACGATACCGCGGACCAAGGGTTGGCCACCATGCACGTACCTACCACGTACTCCGACAAGGCGCGCTTCATTATGCAGAGTGCGTTCACGTAACAACACGACTTCCGGTTCACCATTCACTCGGAGAAGGAAGAGATTTCTTTAGCCCCGGCCCGGCCCGAACTATTGTCTCCCTCCTAACGTCTGTAATGGATTAAGTTACCGGGGTGGGAGGGACAAGATGCTGGCGGGGAGACGTCTGCTCTGCCTTGAACCCTTTGAACATAAATATTCACCCAACCCATCCCATCGCGTCTCGACGGCTGTCGTTGGCGTAAGTTTTACTTTCCAAGTGTGTTCATGCTCTCTATGGAATAAACTTCCTTCGTCATTATCTTCTTATGCCATTCGTGTTTTTTTTTCTCCCAGATAATTTGGTTGTCTAGGTGGTAGTTGTCTTTTGTGGGGGTGTACGTTCGTAGCAGTAGAGAACCAAGAAAGTGTACCACGCTAAGCCGACGAGCTTGAGTTTGAAAAACATTTCTTTCATGTTTGCTTCGATAAAAGAAAACCGAAATATACTCCATTGATTATTGACGTATAATTTTCTGGCGTAACACAATATTAGGGCGGCCTTTTTGAAAACGTTTTTAGTTTTACTATGATCGATTTGGATTACAATGCAAATTCTCGTGAACCCAAGTTTGTTTTGATATTTTCTGTCGCTGTAATTCCAGGCAAAGTTATTTTAGGATGCCACAGCCGGCACTATATCACTTTTAAACGAAGCACGTAAAATATATTCCCAAACCATGTTGTTTGTCTGTCTGCTTTCTTTGTGGGAGTGAAAAATAACCAACTATGAAGTTGGCATGGAATATTTTAAGAGCTTTTTTTGTCAATTTTTCTATCGCTTAAAAAACCCATATCCACTTGTAAACATGCTTATTCTATATCGCACACAACGTTTTCGATAACGACAGTACCGAAGTCACAGAGATTATGCAGACGCGAGGGTGTAACCGGACTCGGGACGCAATGAAAAACTCTTGGGTCCTTGCAAGAAACACTCACGCTCGTAAAATACGTCAGTGCGTATAGCAATGGGTTACCACTGCCACATGCGCGCCTGCACTGTGTGTATACAATACACATACACTGTGACCGAGAGGTTTCTTCGGATAGGGCGACCTTTTGGTGTTAGTTTTGGTTCTTGAAAGTAAATAAAACATATGATGAGCGGATTCACGCTGCACGTGTTTGTGGGTAGTTCGTGGAAGGGCGTATAGTGATTGTGTCGAGATGTGAACATATCATATGTGAACAAATAAAAGGAAACATGGCTGATAAATAAGCATTTTATAGCCGATTAGTGAAAACTAATCGACTTGCACAGATCAATGACTTTGCGACGTGGGCGGCGCAACGGAGTAGGATGCCGAGGGGCGGGAAGCGTTCGATGTCATCATCCCTTGAACCATGCGTGTTATACCTGGGGGGCACGTGCCCTGCGATCCAGTGGGGTGAACTTCCTCGTGATAGAATTAGAAATCGGTTGTTGCATGGTTGTATCTGTCTAATCTTTGGTTGTATGCTGCAAGAGAAACAGGTTAGCGCCGTGCGTCCATTTCAGGCGAAGGGTGTGTGGGAGGGCCCAGCCCAAAAGACCCGCTGGAGCCCGAGCACTTGTATTACTATCAGTATCGGCGTAGCAGATGAGCAGACACCCACCCACGTGTCGGACATGCAACCAGCCGCCCTCACAAGAAGAAAGTCTGGTGCTGTATGTCGATACAACGAAACTCGAGACCTGGCCAATAACATGATAGGAAAGCTAAAAAGTGTAGCCCGGTCCCCTGTTGCTGGTATCAATATGCTAATTCACGTTATTCGCTCATTACGAAGCTTGTTGCGTTCAAACAGTTTGCGTCTACTGGGACTCGAGTCCAGATACGCCAGAAGTGGAATAATCTGAGCCCCAATCTTGGTAGACGCTATGTCAGGGTCCATGCCCATAAAATTTGCGATGTTACAGAACTAGTGTTCGAAATTTGAAAATCAGTTGTGCACCCTGGTTCAGCCAGCTCAGCTATGTTCATGCATTTTATGTAGCTGTAGGTCCGTTGATTAATTTAGATACTCGTTGAACTCGTGTTCGCAATGTTGTCGGTTACAATGTTGTTATCATACTGATTGCCCTCGTGTGCTGAAGTTTACGTTGCTATTTGCTGCTAAACAGGCTACACCTGGTCCCCCTTCTCGCCCCCCTTCTTGCCTCCCTTTCTGCGAAGTGAACCCCAACAGCGTGCATATGATTTATGGTGATTATAATATCGACATATGCAGACTGCAGAGAGGTTTGTCCGAGTTACGGACCGGAAGTCCACTGCTATATAGACCAACTCACCGGAAATTAATTCATACTTGTAAATTCAGACTAAATGATTAAAACTAAATTGGCCGTAGCCATCGATTGTTTCCTTGTGTGAGTGTCTTGCTCGCATCGTGTGAGTGGGATGAACTATCCGACCGTCTGTCTGGTGGACAGGATGGGTGGATCCGTCTGCCGCATCGGCTCCAGATGGCGCTCGAAGTAGACTCACTGATTCACCTGCATGGCCACTGTATTTACATACATTCCTCGTAGTCGTGGCGTTGTAATCAAAGGACTTCACGTGCAGATGTTCAGGTGAAACACTGCTGCAATGAGGGATAGTTGTCGGGCATTGACTGTCTTCTCTCACAACGTGTTAATTCAGACAAGACACCCACAACCACCTCGCCGCCACCCCCTCACTGTTGATCAATACTCATTATAAGAATTTACCTATGATGACGTTTGATAATGATGTCTCCTAACCGAGGTGTATTGAATTCCTGCTTCCAATGCAGACAGCCTAGGGCTCGATTTCCGAACTGAACTAGATTTCAATTTCACAGAAACTGACAATGAGGAGGGGATGGGGGGGAGGTCATACGTTGACCATTGAGATATGGTTCTTCTGGGGGAGCTGCCAAAGGCATGTTCGTATATTTTACATTTTCAAAATCTGTCTCAAAATCGGACAATCGCTAGACTACAGCATTGCTTGGCGAAGCCTGTGATCAAAAGTTGTGTTCCCTCTCTCACCTTACGTTCGGTTTGTGATTTTTTAGGGGTTAAGGGCTTGAACCCCGTGACCCCCCCCCCCTTCTCCTTAGACGTTGGATACGTAAATTCTTTGAGAAGCTCTTTCTTGTTTTACAACCGCACATATGGCATCCGTGTATAAAACCCCGGTGCAAATAATCACGTGACCGCTACGCAACAACACAGTAATTTTCTTCCATTGCACGTATGTAATTTTCCGAATACAAAGTCTAATAGGAGTAATCTTGTCTCGGCTTCCTATGTCAGTGTCCTCTACTCCGTGCATTGTGCTTGCACTCGCTGCAATAAGAATGTCATGAAGTGAAGAGAAGAGCCTTGAGGTGATACGCACCGATGAACTAAACCACTTACCTCGTGGGAACGTGAGTCACCCGGGCGTTGCCAAGGTGCTTCTGCTTACGGGAATTGTTGAGACATTGTTGGCGTTTAAATGTCCACCGCTCCGTTTCCTCGCGTTTCATTGTAATGTAATGCGGAAACTCGAGGAAAGGAACGCTTAGCGTTTCCTCCATATGATGTTGTCTTTGCTGCACGCATGTTGCGTGTCTGCGACCACATATATACTGCAGGGGGCATGGGCCCCTCGTGATATACCTCTATCTATCCTGATACGAGCAGCTTTTGTTGTTGTGACAACCGTGATGTCTGTCCTGAGCTGAAGGTTGCCAGTTCGTTACCCACCTTCGCTCCCAGATGTCGATGCATGGGTTGGGTGGACAGAACTTTGGTTTATAAATTTCAAAGTTGACCCAGGTTCTAATCGAAGCCATTTGATTGAAGACAAATTCTTATACAAATTAATAAATGAATTGATTAACTAATCATTCAGTTCATAATTTCGTCTTTCATGCTAATTAAGAAACAACTTGTAATTGAGGGTTGGTAACACAACAAAAAACGGATATTAGTATATTTTTTGTATGTAGGACGGCCGACCGTAGCTATGCTTTGCTTTTGGCATTTCATGATGTAAGATATAAAGCTCAATACGTTTATTTGAAGTTTTGTGTTCCTTTGTACAGAGCCCACTATTGACATGGAGCATCAGTTGACCACCTTGTTGAAATATAGTAAAGTGTAGTTATGTGTATTTTATTGTACCGCCTGCTACCGTGGAATATCAGTACGTAATGAAATTGTGATGGTATCTGTACAAGTCGGCTTTCGCTTTCATCTATATTTAGTATTTATTTACCGTTCATATTTGTTACACGTGAGCAAAACAGTTCTTATTTGCTCGTTACAATTATCACTGAATCGCGGCTATTTGTAAGACAAGTAGTGAACACAACACCTGACACTCGGCGCCTCGTGAAAGTTCGTGTTCTGCCGAGTGAGTTGTCTTGACAACCTTACCTACCTCGGGATCTGAGAACAGGTAGAGAAGACTGAGATTTACCTGCAGGTCGGCGCGGTGGGTATCCGCAGGCTTCCAGTAGAAGCGGTCTGAGTCGAGAGGAGTGCATTGAGTGCGTCGTCGTTTGTGCTAATCAATCTGTGTACAACTTGATCCGTATGTGTTCCTCGCACCACGTGACACTTTGATGACCAAGGGAGCTGGTAAACACCGTGGCCCACACACTGGTAAGTTACGAGTATTTCACAATATGCATTGTATGGGTATGAAGCGTGTTTCTACTGTGCGCTGGACCGTTACTATATACTAGCCTACCTGCTCTGTCTGCTGCGTACGGTAACCAGCTAAGGGCCGGTTTTTCAATCAAGAGTTAAATCACTGATTTATCAACCATTGGTTTCGTTAACCGATGCTGCCTAATCATTGATTAGCTGTTAAGCGTTTTTCAATCATAATCTCGCACCAGTCAACCAATGGTTGATAAATCATTGGTTAACATGAACATGCAGAATATAGGTGGCTACGCTCTGTACCACAAGGCGGTGGATTGGCGCGGTAACATCGTGACCATAACAAGACCATAACCTCAAAATAGTTGTCAAAAGTTTTAAGTTGTGAAGGCTTGCTCAAGGTGGAGAATGGAAAACGCGGCGAAAAAAAAGTCAAGGGGCATTATATTTTCACATAGTGAAACTATATTGTTAGTCGACCTTGTGTTTAAATACAAGAATGTGGTAGAGAACAAGAAATCTGATGCAGTAACCAGCAAAGAGAAAGAGAGGGTATGGAATCTCTTGGCAGAGGATTTCAACTTCAGTAGTGGGGCAGTGCCCAGAAGTGCAGGAACACTGAAGACAAAATACGAAAATTTGAAAAGAACGTGCCGCAAAACGTTGTCGGAAGAAAAATGCGAGGTGTATAAGACGGGTGGTGGGGCTTATACTCCAAAGCTGGACCCCATACTGGAAAAGATCCGTGGAATAATATCTGTTTCGGGAGAAGGGTTGAAAAACCCATACGATAGCAATGGAATTTTCCACAATACATCACCTGGTAAGTAAACCAAATTTGATCATTAATTATGATAACACATGGCTAGCCTGGGCTAGGCCCTAGGCCCAGGCATAGTGTATGGCTAGGCCTAGGGGAGACCCTGGGCCTAGTAATTTAAGCCTAGGCCTACTGAATACAATTACAATTCATGTTGCAATTTATCCTGAATCAGGCCTAGGCCCTAGGCCTACACTCGAAACTCAAAGGCCTAATGCATTTAAGGTTGCATCCAGTCTTTAGTTTTGTCTTCAACGCAAGACGCTGAGTGAAAAATAAACCATGTTTGACTAGACGTAGGCCTAGCCTAGATAGGCTTGGCTTAATTTAGGATAAGCGCATGCATTTTGTATTATGTGGTTTGGCCTAGAAGCTAACCTGTTTATTACTTTTTCAGAGATTGATCATGATATGGACCAGGCTGGTGGACCTAGTCAGAGCTCATGTGGAGATTACAATGTTTCGCTGTGCAACGAGTCAGATGCTCAGGTTAGTTTTTGTTTAATACGCGTACAAGTATTGGGTATGAATCCGTATGAAACTCATACGTTGCATGTTAATTTTTTGATAGTTATGTCAACATACACGCACACGCTTACAGGCTACAGGCTAGGGACCTAAGAACTATGTTCATAATTTGTGTTTTGCAGAATGCTGTCAGCATACAAGTAGTGTCAGGTTGCAGTTGAAAAATAAGTTTTAGTTTGCTATGCTGGCAGTTTATCTTCTATTGAATGTACAGTAGGCCTAGGCTAGTAAACATCTCATTTTATTAGTCATCAATTTTAGCACTTAAATATGCTTACATATCTAGTTACTGTACCATTCAAATTGCGATGTGACTGTCCATAGTAAGTTAACAGAAACAGCATGTTCATATTCAAGACTTAAAACGTAAAAATCCATAAACTAAATCGTATGTAATATTGCAGTATGCAAAGAAAAATGTTGAAGGAATGGGTTAGCTTTATGATCAAGGTAGGTATTATTTTTGTTTCATTTGGTATTTATTTTTCTCTCAGATAAACCCACAATATTTGGTCGAAGACACTATCACTGACATCAGCCTTCCACACAACGAAACACCAGTGCCGGCTACTGCACAGGAAATTCTGAAAGAATCCAGGCAGTCTTGGAGTGGGTGGAACCCAGAAATGCTCCGTCAGCCTGTGACGTATGAGCTGCTCACCCCAACCAAGAGAGCACAGCTTGACCTTGGCCACACTATTGAAGTGGAATGCCCTCCCCAAACCACAGAACAAAGCCTGCCAACAAAACCTAAGGAACTTGGTGCGTACTTCTTGTGAAATATTGATAGGCTTATATTGTACTAATTATCACTACAGGTACCATGTTAATCCAGGTGCACATAGCACATACTAAAATAACTTGACTAAAAGCTAACACTAAAAGACGAGCTTACAGGAAGAGATGTTCGCAAGCCCACGAATCGCCAAGGCTAACAAATGATAACTATGGTAGTTTCATCCAATCAGTCTCATTCAATCTGAATATAGGTAGGCCTAATACTGCAGTCTTAGATCGACTTAAATTGTGGCCTATATGCTTGGTACCTAATGTGTGAACCGGGAGGGCTAGGTGTTAGTTAATAGTCACTAGTTACTAGCTGCATCAAAGTGTGTGTACTGGGCTTTATACATTAATTTAATAATGTCATTTCACAGCACCAAAGTAGCAGAAGATGTATTTTTTCTTGGTAGTATTTGGTACCTATACATCAGAAAAACAATTTTGCTCTATGCTATTAATTTGTAATTTGTCACTGTGAAGTAGTTATGCAGGAGGTATGCCTACATTATATTTTTAAGTAGGTCAACAACTTTGTATTAAATATGTTTGTGTCATCATTAGAGCTGTACCAATTACACATGTAGGAGTAGCCTTTAAAACTGGACAATTCTTGTGCTGTGGGTAAGATACCGACTGATAGGTGCCTATGCTTGCAAAAATTAGCAATTTCATTATAAGGACAATATTTTTTCCATATATTATGTCTAGGAGTAACTAGATGCTATAGTTAACTTGTGTTAATTGTTGGGTTTGATTAATTATATGAATTAAATTAATTAATTGATTAATGATAAAACTATTTTCGGGAAACTCACTCCTTTTCTCAGTTAATAATGCTGGCCAAAAGACCTCATGTCTGCAATTGAGATTGAATTGATTGAGAATATGATCCTCTTGTCACTGTGAATCCTATTTCTGCTCTCTAATTTCGAGTTCTAAAAAAGTAAGAAATTTGAGAATTCAATACATAGTTCCCCTACCTACCTAGTCATATTGTGTTTTAAACATAACTGTTACATTAATTGGATTTGATTAGATATATTATAATATTTTGGAGCAAGGTTATATTTTTTAAATAACTATTCAGCAGTTCAGTTGTGATCCATAAATTGTAATAGTTGGTACACATTTATTTTTGCAGTTGTACGAAAGACGTCCACACCACGGCCAACTGGGCGGAACCGTCCTACTTTGAAAAGCAGCGTCTCACGGCCAACACCTGCAAGAGATGCTAGTAACAAATTTATTTGCCTAGCGCAGGAGAAGTCAAGCTTTGTCCGTATGAAAACCGACGCGTTTGATGCTGAAACCAGGACTCGTTGGGACAGAGAAGCTGAGCTGCATAAATTAAATGTAGAGGCAGTGAAACTCGATATAAAATTAAGAAAAGCAAAGCTTCGCAATGTTGTCTTAAGAAACAGATGTTTGTTGATTCGTTCTAGACGAATGCTTGGCAAGCATATGTAAAATTTAGTGTTAACATTTTTGCTTGCTATAACTTTTAGTTTCTCATTTCATTTTTTCTCATTTTCTTCCAACTTGAACACTGCTACAGCCTGAAAATAAATACGTACATAGTAGTAGAATACACAGTATATAGGCCTACAGTACAGTAAAACTTATTTATAATGAACTCGTAGGGGCCAGATTATTATTTTGTTATAAGGAACGTTTCTTTATAAAGATAATACCTTTACATGCATACAGCATAAGAACCTTTTGGGACCTCAAAAACAGTTTGTTATATATAGATCATTTTGTTGAAGTTTCACTGTAGTAGTATAGTATACATAGTTTATAGTTACATACTGTAGTATATTAGTTGTGTAAAATTTAAATTATTGACTATTGGTTATCCTCTCTAGTCTCTTGTGACTTGAAATAGGGACATGTTTCCCACAGTAATAAAATGTGTTTTGGAAAATATCAATATCTTTCAGATTATTCGTGCAATAATATAGTAATTAATTTATACCTGTTAAAGTACTCGTTAATTAGTACTTGGCGGACCCTATCGTTGCCCCTTTGTCCTCGTGGATGAGGTAGGACTGGCATATCATCCTCTTCCAAGTTAAGTAATGGAAGGTCTGGATCGATTGGAGGTAAATCTTCTTTCTCATCGCATGCAAGGTTGTGTAACACAGCTGTTGCAACTATAATAGCCATGGCATGGTCAAGAGACACTCGCATACCAACAGAAAGGATGGGAAACCTTCTTTTCCATACGCCATACTTTCTTTCCACAGGATTTCTTGTCCTCTTTTGCGATTCATTAAAAAGCTCTTCAGCTCTAGTAGATGGTTCAGCCAGTGGGACAATCATATATGGGCGGCAATCATACCCACTGTCGGCAACCAGCAATGAATCACCCATACGACCAGCCTCAAATTGAGCCCTTATAGCTGAAGAGTTGAATATTGTCGTATCGTGGGAAGACCCAGGCCAGCTTGCCACAATGTCAAGTATTTTAAGCTTGGCACTGCATATTGTCTGTACGTTGATAGAAAAATAACCTTTTCTATTTCTGAAATATTCCGCATCATTGCCACCTACACAACAATCAATTTAAATCATTACTTTCTTACTTAATGTTGTAGTATAATGTTGTCTAGGCAATTTTTCACTCTATCCAGCATGATGGC
The DNA here is from genome assembly GCA_945910005.1 of Isoperla grammatica. Classification (NCBI taxonomy): domain Eukaryota; kingdom Metazoa; phylum Arthropoda; class Insecta; order Plecoptera; family Perlodidae; genus Isoperla; species Isoperla grammatica. Next base: position 8,720,941 of record OX246737.1, read on the forward strand.
ATAATAGCCAAATGTGGGCATTTGAGAAGAAGACTCTATCGTAATCGTGTAAAAAATTTCAGGGAGATTTGTGCGTGGGAAAACTTGAATTTGAGGGTGGACATGGAGGTTGAGAAATCGTTCACATTTTCACAAATATTTGGCCATTAGCAAACATTTATAAGCATTAGTCTTGACTGGACTCACGACTACCTTTTCAATGCTCCCGTCACAGATGAGTGAGTCGTGGCCAACCAGCAGGTGGCTAATTCAAATACATGGGTCTGGTTGGCCAATACCTCACTCGTCACGATGACAGCATCCGAAAGTTTGTCTTAGAAGGCCTTTAGCTACCTTTTACTAACCTGGAGACTGAATCTTCACATGGGTACAATCTAAAGCACCACATACACGGGGGAAGCGAGCGATATTGTAAAAATCCCGTCTGACTTGACTGACCTCTTCTTGAGTGTGAGGGAATTTGATATATTCGGGTGAAAGACGGGCTATTGCATCTGTTACCCGGTGTATTATTTTACACGCTGTGGATTTATGGATACCCGCAAAGTCACCAGCAGATATGATCATTGTACCAAGCGCATAAAACCGTAGTGTCATCAGTAGTTGCTGTATTGGAGGTACTGCATCGTTTCTATAAAAAAAAAACATGTATTAAGGCTACGTCGGGCATAATAGAAAACAGCCTAGATAACGGACCCATTCCAAGTCATGAAGTAAGTTCTTACCTAGTTCTTGACTAGACTACATATTTGCTTAGGCCTAGATCTCTTGACACCTGTTGCCAGAATGTCATAAAAACCAGACCCTAGAGCCTAGGCTACTATTTTAACAATTACAAATAACATAATACATGCCTAGGCCTACAACAGTTAAGTACGTAGTAAAATTGAGAAATAATAAGGCCACGGATTACCTGTCTGTAGGATTCTCCAGGAGGTCTTCTATTTTTGGGAGAAGCAAAAGTACCGTTTGTTTTTGTAGTCGAAATCTGATGAAAAACTCTTCATCATCCCATAGATCAAAATGGTGTGGCCTGTTTCTTACTACTTTTGGCTTTCTTGGCCGATTTAAGTGGTCAATATATTGAACAATAATCTCGTCATCATCGTCCGATGAAGATGATAACAAATACACATCACGACGTTGAGCCATCATTCACGTGACAGTAGCACGTGCGATATGTTAGGTTATGTTTTCCGAAACTCGTTACTTATAAGCTATATCTGCATTAGATCGTTTTGTTGTAACATACCAAGCAACTGTTTAACAACAGATCACAGTTTAAGTACAAATGGTGCATAATAAATAAATATCAACTTCAAACTAATGTTTGGCGCCATTTGGAAAAATGTTAATCAGTGCTCAACAGCCCCTCGGAGCACTGGTTGAGTTAACCAATGGTTAAAGGGTTTCAACCATTGATTTAGCTTAACCAGTGTTGGAAAAACACTCGCCATTCGTAAACCAGCGATTATCGTCAACCAGAGTTTTAACCACTGGTTAAAGCTGATTGAAAAACCAGCCCTAACTGTTTCGAACTCGGAGAAGAGCCAGCAAGTCTTATGTCGGTTCTTCCAACGTTTTGAACGCCAGGCGAGAACGATTACGAAGCCGATAACAATTTATTTAAATGGTACGTGTTTTTTTTTTTAACATTATACTGTTGGCGGGCTAACTACTGTAAGGTTATTACTGAAATCCCTCCAGCCGACGAGGTATATTTCGGACAAATTCTATACTGTCCCAACTATTACAAAATTTACTATGGATTGAACATTTACTATGAATTTGGATGGTTGTGAGAATCGAACTCTCCGTACGTCGAGCAGTTCTATAAATATATGCGCTACATATCTGTAGTTTTGTTGCCCCCACACAGGGCCGTAACTAGGCGTTGGTATAACCTGGGTAAATACCCGGGAGTAGACCATTTTGACTTGCTCACCAGTCACCAGTAACAAATGTTATAAAAGAAAACATGCCTAAAACTCGTTAAAACACTCCAATCAAACTATTAGAATCGAAACATTTTCCGGGGCTGTGCGCCCAGGAATCATACCCCGGTGATTTGTATACCCTAATTACGGCCCTGCCCCCACACATTATTTTGATCAATAGTCACTAAATGTCGCTTCGCGTCTCACTCACCATCACCTTCGTTTCACACCGCTGTGTCGGAGTTATGCCAAATGCGCAATCGACTCGATTGGAATGTTGTATAAGGAAAGGAAGCTTCGCGTCATTGCGCGCAGAAGCTCCAACCAAAGTCCAAGCGATGAAAAATGAATGAATGCACTATTTGCGTGTTTTCTCTGTCGTAACTCAATCATAGCAGATGACAGAATCTCATTGTTTTAGCATGTTATGAATGTCAACTTTCCATGGAGAGCTGTGATTGATGTAAACTCGGAAATATTGCGATGGCGCCATCATTGACGTGTTTTACGTGCGTACTTGGTTGCATGGGATGACTGTTGTGGAAGGGAGGTAGACTCGGTTCCCGGTAATACTGTGAACCGTGGCCATTTGGGCATCGAAATAGTTTCAGTGTGGTGCGCAATGGACACTTTCAATCGTTCAATGCGTTCAATCGGAGATGTTCAGCATGGTACGAAATACTGAGAAAAAAATACAAAAAATGATGACAAACGTTTAATGATTTTTGACGAATTAGCTTCCACACCTGACCCAGTAGTTGCTAATAATGGCCTATCACCGAATTAGCCTAGGTTTTCACATTTCATTCACCCTCGGCATCAGATTCTAACGAAAGTTGGCAGCCCCCGCTTAGTTTTCTCTAAGGGTTTTCCTCGTCTCGATCCAAGAAACCCATTACATGGCTGTATGTATAGTCCTTGCTCTGCAGATCCAACTTTATTGTGGTATTGTTGGCAAGAAACTGCACAAATGTCTGTCTGGCCACCACAAATCCCAAGCCTTTGTTTCGCAAGAACAATGAACATGCACACACATTCATCCAGCCAGCCCTGTAAGTGTGTACCCCACAACCACAGGGAATACATTAACACGCCCGTTCGACTGTATAGTGTATGCTTTCAAATCAGTTGGTGTAGAGCCGGTGCAATTCAATGCTATTTCCAGCTGGAGCTCTTCGAAACAGAGGGAGAACTAAAATGTTCCAACTTATTTTTCATTGTGTAATTTCTTTGAAATTTCTCATATGTCACACTTGGGATTTAGCTTCACACAACACTCGATGTGAGTTAAATGTATTGTGTTTTATCAGGGGAATTGAGCTTCTTCCCCACGCATCGTAACCATAGCCCTCATATTGTTCTCGTGGTAGTTACCTTGTCAATCAAGAATGTTACAATAATTATTTTTAAAAAAAAAGTTGTTATTTAAATTTTAAAGTGTCTGGACGTGACTTTATGAATTCACTACTTAAATAATTATTGTGATTTATTTAATTTATAGCGTATCCATGGCAGGAAATAAGTGTAGCACTAGCTTATCTATCAATATCTTCAAGGCTTTGTTTTACCAATGGTATGTGCGTGATGATTGTGTGTGTGTTTAGATTTATGGTTCCTTACTATTTGTTTTTGTAATTGGAAAATGAAAATTGCTGTAATTTCAATTCGACCTTCAGACCAACACGTCAGGACTAGACGAATGGCCGCGGGACTTTGGTCGGCGTAAAAAAAAAGAAAAAAACAGGTCCAAATATGTGCGGTAATTCATGTATACATTTCACAGTGGCTCACATAAGTGGTGATATAAATTTTGTTCGTGGTGGCTGTTTTGTACTCTCACATTTGTGTTGGTTTAGTGCTATGACTATTTGAACAATTGATCCCTGGCCTGTCCTGCTTTATTGTTTCAAAACTGTAGTAGGTGAAAATGATAAGGTTTACTAAAAAAAACTAGAGCTATGACTATTTGAACAATTGATCCCTGGCCTGTCCTGCTTTATTGTTTCAACACCATATAGTAATGATTAATTTTACTAAAATAAACTAAATAGAAATACACATATTATGACTCACATGCAGGATGTGTGAGCAGTCATGTTCAGAAAGCCATTTTGAGAGTGACTAATATTTTCTTCGGCCGGGCTCCAATACGAAACACCCTTTCTAAGTACATGTATGTGTTGTGTTGTAAATATATTAATTGTATGTTTGCTACGAGACTGGGACTCTTATGTCTCTGCAGAACTGGTCATGTTCACCACTGACCAGACTGCCTTAGTGCCTCATCTTGCCGCGCATGCAGACAATGCATCTTCGACTTCTAGTTCTTGCAACTTGTCAACCAGTTCCATGCCATCGACATTCCTTGCTTTATTTAGTCTTTGTCCAGCCGACTCGCCAGGAGAGCGAACAGCGAAGTGCTGTGATTTCTATAGACAACACACACACAGTGGTGGATGCTGCTGATTGTAATCGAAAGGAAGAACTTCTGTGGGAGGTCTTGGGTGCCAAAGTGAGGCAACGCGTATTTTGTTCATCGCGATAACTTCTACAGTTTACGATCTGAATGTTACTTTGACTTGATCTTATTTAGTTGAAGGGCGTAACGCCGTAAAGAATAACTGCAATCCTACAAAAAATAATGACGTTTATTCATCAGTAAATCAAGTACACCGTGGAGTACGAGTATTGTGTAATAATAGTCAAGTACATTTTTCAAAACTAAGTGGTTGTGCGACCTTTGCGGCATTAGTTTCTACAAAGCATCAGTGTCACCACTGGAATGATTTACATAATATTAATAATTTGATTCATACTATACTCAGTTTCATTTCAATCAAATCGATTGCTTGTTTTATTACGTCCAAATTGCAACCTATAGCTATATGCTGGTTGTTGATGCTATAACAACATAAGAGGTGACATAAGTTTCTATGTTAACATAACGGCGATGAATGCTGTAGCATCCCAGATAATGTTGCAGCCATGCATTGTGTTCACATCATTATCGCATATATTCAGTTGCCCTGCGTCTGGACTCCTCGTACTTTTTTTACAGAAACCGCTTGTGCTCATGTAGCTGATTGTTCAGAGTTACATTTTTTACTTTATTTTGCGGATATTGAAGTATACTCGTCGTAGCAATGCAGAACACCAGAAGGGAGATTGGAGAAGCATACGTCATGTATGCTTTTCATTAGCTTAGCTCCTTAGCATCATCATTCATCGTGGTCAGTTCTGGACAAAAAGTAAATTTGCGTAAATTCATACTGAAGAGAAAAATACATTTAACGTGGTATCATTGTAAAATTTATGATGCTGTAGGTATGATTGGTGCCTCATTTGGTTTTATCAATGAAAAGAAACAACGTTGGTGTAAAGTAAAGATCCCCCCCCCCCCCCATCGCCACGACTCACGATCTTTTGCTAAACTAATCTAAATGTGAAGCAGCCATATATATAATCGGACTGCGGTAAGGAACGTCAGGAGCCAAAGCCTTGATTTGGGGACCGCCCCCCGTTTGATCCCGGGGTTAGTAGAAGGGTAGCTGCTCTGCCTGTCGAACGAGTCGTCACAGTTTCCATGAATGACTGTAAAGCTAAAGCGAGCGAGAGTTGGATGTATTATCGTGCGTGGCCTTGAGAGCCGCTCTACAGGTATTATACCAGTCGGTACTCAGAATTTGCATGCGATGCGTGGGACCGTGAAGATGGAACCAGATTACAGGACCGAGGCGGCTGGTCAGCGCTGCCGTGCATGTTGTTGTACCCCGCCACGTGCAAGGCCGAACACTGTTGCCTTAGCTCACTTCGTCCCGTCACTTTGTCCATACTCCGTCCTGGTGTCCCCGCAACTGTTCACCGGGACCATATTGCGTCCCCTAGGCGGCTGGTCAGCGCTGCCGTGCATGTTGTTGTACCACGCCACGTGCAAGGCCGAGCACCGTTGCCTTAGCTCACTTCGTCCCGTCACTTTGTCCATACTCCGTCCTGGTGTCCCCGCAACTGTTCACCGGGACCATATTGCGTCCCCTAGGCGGCTGGTCAGCGCTGCCGTGCATGTTATTGTACCCCGCCACGTGCAAGGCCGAGCACCGTTGCCTTAGCTCACTTCGTCCCGTCACTTTGTCCATACTCCGTCCTGGTGTCCCCGCAACTGTTCACCGGGACCATATTGCGTCCCCTAGGCGGCTGGTCAGCGCTGCCGTGCATGTTGTTGTACCACGCCACGTGCAAGGCCGAACACTGTTGCCTTAGCTCACTTCGTCCCGTCACTTTGTCCATACTCCGTCCTGGTGTCCCCGCAACTGTTCACCGGGACCATATTGCGTCCCCTAGGCGGCTGGTCAGCGCTGCCGTGCATGTTATTGTACCACGCCACGTGCAAGGCCGAGCACCGTTGCCTTAGCTCACTTCGTCCCGTCACTTTGTCCATACTCCGTCCTGGTGTCCCCGCAACTGTTCACCGGGACCATATTGCGTCCCCGAGGCGGCTGGTCAGCGCTGCCGTGCATGTTATTGTACCACGCCACGTGCAAGGCCGAACACTGTTGCCTTAGCTCACTTCGTCCCGTCACTTTGTCCATACTCCGTCCCGGTGTCCCCGCAACTGTTCACCGGGACCATATTGCGTCCCCTAGGCGGCTGGTCAGCGCTGCTGTGCATGTTATTGTACCCCGCCACGTGCAAGGCCGCACACTGCTGCCTTAGCTCACTTCGTCCCGTCACTTTGTCCATACTCCATCCCGGTGTCCCCGCAACTGTTCACCGGGACCATATTGCGTCCCCTAGGCGGCTGGTCAGCGCTGCCGTGCATGTTATTGTACCACGCCACGTGCAAGGCCGAACACTGCTGCCTTAGCTCACTTCGTCCCGTCACTTTGTCCATACTCCATCCCGGTGTCCCCGCAACTGTTCACCGGGACCATATTGCGTCCCCTAGGCGGCTGGTCAGCGCTGCCGTGCATGTTATTGTACCACGCCACGTGCAAGGCCGCACACCGCTGCCTTAGCTCACTTCGTCCCGTCACTTTGTCCATACTCCATCCCGGTGTCCACCAACTGTTCACCGGGACCATATTTTGTCCCCTAGGCGGCTGGTCAGCGCTGCCGTGCATGTTATTGTACCACGCCACGTGCAAGGCCGAACACTGTTGCCTTAGCTCACTTCGTCCCGTCACTTTGTCCATACTCCGTCCCGGTGTCCCCGCAACTGTTCACCGGGACCATATTTTGTCCCCTAGGCGGCTGGTCAGCGCTGCCGTGCATGTTGTTGTACCACGCCACGTGCAAGGCCGAACACCGTTGCCTTAGCTCACTTCGTCCCGTCACTTTGTCCATACTCCGTCCCGGTGTCCCCGCAACTGTTCACCGGGACCATATTTTGTCCCCTAGGCGGCTGGTCAGCGCTGCCGTGCATGTTATTGTACCACGCCACGTGCAAGGCCGCACTTTGCTGCCTTAGCTCACTTCGTCCCGTCACTTTGTCCATACTCCGTCCTGGTGTCCCCGCAACTGTTCACCGGGACCATATTGCGTCCCCTAGGCGGCTGGTCAGCGCTGCCGTGCATGTTATTGTACCACGCCACGTGCAAGGCCGAGCACCGTTGCCTTAGCTCACTTCGTCCCGTCACTTTGTCCATACTCCGTCCCGGTGTCCCCGCAACTGTTCACCGGGACCATATTTTGTCCCCTAGGCGGCTGGTCAGCGCTGCTGTGCATGTTGTTGTACCACGCCACGTGCAAGGCCGAACACCGTTGCCTTAGCTCACTTCGTCCCGTCACTTTGTCCATACTCCGTCCCGGTGTCCCCGCAACTGTTCACCGGGACCATATTTTGTCCCCTAGGCGGCTGGTCAGCGCTGCCGTGCATGTTATTGTACCACGCCACGTGCAAGGCCGAACACTGCTGCCTTAGCTCACTTCGTCCCGTCACTTTGTCCATACTCCGTCCCGGTGTCCCCGCAACTGTTCACCAGGACCGTACTTTTGTCCCCTAGGCGGCTGGTCAGCGCTGCCGTGCATGTTATTGTACCACGCCACGTGCAAGGCCGCACTTTGCTGCCTTAGCTCACTTCGTCCCGTCACTTTGTCCATACTCCATCCCGGTGTCCCCGCAACTGTTCACCGGGACCATATTGCGTCCCCTGGGCGGCTGGTCAGCGCTGCTGTGCATGTTATTGTACCCCGCCACGTGCAAAGCCGAACACTGCTGCCTTAGCTCACTTCGTCCCGTCACTTTGTCCATACTCCATCCCGGTGTCCCCGCAACTGTTCACCGGGACCATATTGCGTCCCCTAGGCGGCTGGTCAGCGCTGCCGTGCATGTTATTGTACCCCGCCACGTGCAAAGCCGAACACTGCTGCCTTAGCTCACTTCGTCCCGTCACTTTGTCCATACTCCGTCCCGGTGTCCCCGCAACTGTTCACCGGGACCATATTGCGTCCCCTAGGCGGCTGGTCAGCGCTGCTGTGCATGTTATTGTACCACGCCACGTGCAAGGCCGGACACTGCTGCCTTAGCTCATTTCGTCCCGTCACTTTGTCCATACTCCATCCCGGTGTCCCCGCAACTGTTCACCGGGACCATATTTTGTCCCCTAGGCGGCTGGTCAGCGCTGCCGTGCATGTTATTGTACCACGCCACGTGCAAGGCCGAACACCGTTGCCTTAGCTCACTTTGTCCCGTCACTTTGTCCATACTCCGTCCTGGTGTCCCCGCAACTGTTCACCGGTACCATAGGCATACTTTGTCCCCCCGGCGGGTTCCGTCATCAGTAAACGATCACCCCCCCCCCCCCAGACTTATTCTCGGCGTGCAATTTTATTTCCGTATGGCTACTTATCAGAGTCAATAGGGACCCCGGAAGGGCTCTTGATTGCTTGGCGGGGTTCAATTATTATTTATTATACAGTGAACGTGTAATGACCAGTAAAGATACTATGAACAGTGTTTTTTGCACTTCTAGCATTACGAGTGAAACACACGCTTTTTGACATCCGTACTCCAAACAGAACCAGACGGAATTAACTGTAAGATTTGCATGGCTGTTTTATGTATATTCCTATAACTACTTTTGTTGTAACCTAAGAAACGAAATAAAACCTAATAGTAATAAGTAATAAATATTGAACTATTAGCATATTAAATATGTCGGTATTTAGACACGGAACGTTGAATTATGCCGCGTGAGTGTCGGCGCATTTGATGTCGCATTGTACCCGAGCTTGTAGTCTTGGCAGTTACACACTTGCGTTTGCACATAAACATCGTCTCTTTATGCTACTCTGTTTTTTGTATGTACCTGCCAGTACACAAAGCAGTTGCTGTTAGGATGACGTAAGAATTACGACCATGCAAGGTCTAAATAATAAATAATATCGTAACCAGACAGTCGATGGTCGAGAGACCAGTGACTACTCTGTTGGTAAGTATGGTACTTAGCACTGCTCTAAAGGTTCATTATTCAACTTCCAAAGTTGGGAGCACGCTACGTGTACGTGCAAGTACCGGATTTCCGCACTTCTAATTCAGCGCGTCATCACTATCAAAACACTCCCCCCCCCCCCCCCCCCCCCCCCCCCCTTCAGCAACAATGTCATAAACAGTGGTGTATTCCTAAAATATAAGGTGCCTGGGCGGTCGAATTTACGTGTGTACGGTTGGGGGGGGGGGGGGGGGGGGGTAATTTAAATGGGTGGAAAACGATGTTAGAGAAATTGAACGGGGTTCAAGAACTTGAGGGGACGTTTTTGAGCAAAAATTCAGCGGCCATACATGTTTCTAGGATTTTTTTTTGGATTTTCGATGTTAATCAGCCTCATAGTGTAGCCTGTCAGATAGAACAATGAAATCGGAGGTTTTTAATTATCCAAAAGGAGTCCTAACAACCTGTCAAATTTTATACCTGCAATTGCAACAAAAACCTATTTCTTCTGTCCATCGTTTCGAAGCTATGTATATTTGGTAACTTGTGCATTTTTGCTACTCCAATTATTGAACACTTTTTTTATTACGCCTGGCTGTTCTTTGTTTAGCAATGTAGGACTTCGTGTATGTATTGTAATGATATAACATGGGCTGTTGACTGTTAAAAAGCGCCTGAGCTAGCCCAGCCTCCAAATAAAAGTGCCTAGGCGGCGCCCAGGCCCGCCCAGGCTCGAATACACCACTGGTCATAAATATCACCTGCTCAAGGTGTCAGTTGCTTCCTATGACGAACATAATGGGAAACGTGTTTTTGCATTCTTTGGTGTACATACTTGATAGATGGGTTATCTTCTCTGGCACGAATGGAAGAAATAAACGCAGAATTTAAACGCGGTATTCGTAACCTACCAACAGGTCACTGATGAAGTCGCGACGAGACATAAATTACAGTTGTTTCACTGAGCGGCGTTTTATAGGTCTGTTCCTCGCTGTAGGCCAAGCCCGTTCATCGACCATCATGAACTTGCGAGTGCCACGATGGGCTTCCCTCCAGATCGCGCGTGACTCACCTGCTTTTAGGCGCCCGCGGACGACGTCGCGTCATCTTCTTCTTCTCGGTAGAGGAAGATTGGCGCTCGAGGAACGCAGAGTAATAAATTCAAACAACAAGTGATTTATACTCGTATGTCAATTAGTATGTGTTTTGCCGTGTTATTGAGGGCATGTGCATGCAAGCAGGCGCCGCGTGTACGTAGCATGTCTCGAGTCTAGACATGGTTGCCGTCAAACGAGCCTACAATCACTGCTGTGTTATTGACCCCTGCGTCCTGTCCTCCCCTAAGATCATCCCCATAGCGGCTGCGGTCCTCGCGACATCACAGCATTCAGCTATCACCGCTGTGTTATTGACCCCTGCGTCCTGTCCTTCCCTAAGATCATCCCCATAGCGGCAGCGGTCCTCGCGTCATCAGGAGCATTTTGCATCAGCGCTCCGCTGTGGCATGACTCCGTCATCCCCATAGAGTCATCGGTGCTTCGCTTCATATTGCGGAGCACGATATAAACAAAGTTTGAGTATTTTGTCACAAGGAAAGTCAGAACGTGCGTACTAAGTTGCTCATGTCTATACATCTCGCCTTTTGTTATGAAATGAGATGCAAATTCACACATCTCGAAGGCGAGCACGAACGAGCACGTCCAAGTCAATATTATTCGGTACGAAGTTGCGACTCGGCGCAATAATAACTGTTTGGTTATTACTCACGTTCAAGGCCGGATAGCGAAGCGAGTCTTGTGCAGCAAGTGGTTTGCTAATAATAATACGACGAGACGAGGTAATAACGTGTGGTGACGTGACCCGTATTGCTGACGCGATGCAGACGGCGACGGCGTCTATCCCAGCCGCGGCTCCCGGAGGGAAAGTTGCACTTGCACATGCGGGCGACACTCGACCGCAAGGAATGTGGAGGAAATCAGGTGTTTTGTCGGTTGCATTGCGTATCGCAGCGGCACTTGTCAACTGCATCTACCATCGAGTGGTCACTGCATGGTGGTACCTGTGGAGTTGACAGTAATGTAGAAGTGACGTTGATTGAATATAGTCAAGTTGTTTATGAGTTGCGTAAAGCGTGTGTTGTGCAAAGATAAGATGGTGATTAACGATTTGTTTCTTCGCATGGCTGTGGTGCGTGATAGTTCAGGTAAAATATTATTATTATTACGTTTATAATCTGATTCATTCATCATGTTCTCTTATAGCTATTGTGGTTTCTAAAGCGATGAGTGTGGATTCAATTATAGATAATATAATTTACAATTCGAATTTTGTGATGATCTAAAATCACAATTTGGTACACAGAATGGTTGCGGCGATTCGAGTGTGACATTTTCGTATATTAGTGTGCATGCACAGCTCTTCTGTCTTCAAGGAACGACCACCGGGATGATGGGGACCGGGAATGATGCAAATGTCTATCCTATTCAGTTACAAAACTGATAAATGTTGTTCATGAAGAGTCATGGATCAAATAATGGTCCTAATTGTCTTTGCACGTGACAAACTGAGTGTTTCCTACACGGAACCCGAGGTGGATTCCTATACTTGATAATTGTATTAGAGGAACAGTGAGGTACCGGTACTTAATAGTTGAGAAGGTTGATTTTAGTATGAATTTCCCCGTCCCCATCTTCGCTTAGAAGGTACGATGGAGGTACGATATGGCATGTGAGGTTGTTGGTAAACCCGCTGCTCTATACGTCACACGCTATCTGGCAAACCGTAGCCTGCTTTGGTAAACATGAGTTTGACTTGACGATGATCGTTTAACGTTTAGCCGGCGGTGCGGTTTTCACGCCGCGATTATTTAATACTGCAATTATAAACCTGAGACTTGAACGTTGTGAGTCCGGTTAGTTGCCCTCTCGCTCCGGTTATTGTGCCGAGCATGCAAGGACGAGAGGAGAGAGGGTCGATTCAGGTGATAAAGATGAAAGAAATGTAGCAAAATCACTTTTTACGGAGAATGGCACCGATTTTATTTTCCCATAGATAATTTGTCATTTTATTTGCTACTAGGACCACACTACTTGCAATGCCACACTATCCTTATAAACAGTGTGTTTGCATTGTTATTACTTTTTACTGGCGGTATTTTGCACATTCAGTCAGCTGTTATCCACATGTTTTTGTATGAGTGAAGGCGGAAGGGGGAGAGGGCGGGACGCCATTTGGTGTTTTTTTTTTTGTGTTTTTGTAAATAGATTTCAGATGTTTTATTTTTTCCTTGGGTTATGCTTGTCTGTGTTCCTTATTTTACCATCATGTGTGCAAAATATTATACATCATATAATGGCGGGATGCTATTTATTTACTCTTTATGTCACGAAACCTTTGAAAATTTTGTCTTAATTTTTTAATTAATTACTAGATTCGTATCGTATCTCTTTGATAGGACCAATAATCAATACTGCTCAAAACGATCAACAAAGGGTAGGGCCACCAACAACGGCACGCGAAGAAACCACACATTATTATAAGTAACTTACAACCTTGTTATCCCTCCTTCCTTCCTCCTGCATTACCTTTGTTCCGCGCTTTGTTCTTGGCTACCGAGAGTGACCGACCATTTGGTAAACATGCAAAAACGAGTACGTACTTGACACCTGCTCGGTGGAAGTTTCTGTTATGCATTTATATCGGGGGCCGACCTGGGGTAGTTTCGTTGCGTTAAAACAATGGATACATTCCACTCCTGTAGTTGTAGTACTAGTACAACTACTACTAGTAGAACTGTCACAAACCCGGGACAAAGTGTGAATATGCTGGACACTGTCCACCGCAGCGACAGTGACGTGTACGCGCGTTGAAATCACTCTGTGCGTAACTAATATCCATCTGCTTCAAGACAGGAAATGTTTTGATTTTTTGCTTCTTCAAGTCGACGGAGAACTTCAAATCATGACGTCAAGTCGACGTCGCTTTTCTTTGGTGCTTTTTCCATGCTGCTCTGATTTCAAGCTGTGCCTTGCCTTGCGCTAAGAGTTGGTTTCTGTTTGATCTCGTTTCTGTGTTATGCACTTGCAGCGTTGGTACAGTACTCTTGACCTCATGCATTGGAACATAATTGAGCGGTACATCTTGCACTATGGTAATTGCTTCACTATATCTCACGCAATTACCCTAGTCCTATTTAAATACACAACATGAAGAATACATCGTTGTAATTTATGTTTCTTGTGTACATTCCAATCGCGCAAAGAATTTACGTCGAGTTCAAACCCTCTAAATTCGGTTGTCTCTTAATAAGTAAAAAATCTATACAATCAAATATTTTTAGCACGTATGTATACTCGTTTTCGGAAACTTTCAAAAGAGTTGAACTAGAATTAGCTGGTCTAGCTTTAATTTGTCAACAAGAACTATCGAATGTTTCAATGACGTATATTTGTGTATACAAACTTTCCAAATTACCCATCCGATGAAATTGCGCAGTTATCGTGTTACTTCAACTTCCGTGTGAAATGCTAAACAGGTTTTCCTCTAGTTTCCTAAGAAATGTGTCCGATAATTACAGCAGTTGTCTGCGAGGCAAGGCAAGGCAAGGGGCAATTAGAATGCGAAGTACCGGGGCTGTAATTATGGAGCCACGGAGCCAGACTAGAAAGACTGTCTAGTCCACATTGGGATGGCAACTCTGCAACTCACTTCATTCATGGCGGGATCGTTTGTCAGACGGATCTTGTCAATATGACTTGACGAATTGCTTTCCACCGGCAACTTTGCTACATGAGCTTTCACCCAAACCTGTTGATGCATTCAAATAAGGTACAATAATTGATTTCTCATATGTAAATTTAAGGATTGAACTAATTCATCGATAAATTGGGCCAACTTGGTTTCACTTGGGGAACAACCCGTGCCTGGGTATAGTGGCCATGTACAATAATATACCGTTAGTAGACCATGGGAATTCCTGTGCGAAGTCGGGTTTTCTGAAGTGTCACCCTTCTCGCATGTCCTTGGATCTAAGGATTCTGCTGATTTACCCCCCCCCCCCCCCCTCCCCCCCAATCAATATTAGTACCCCGTCCCGTACTCAGTAGCATTATAAATTGATACGCTCAAAGCTTTGCGTTCACTTTTTTTTGTCTTGTTTTTATTCGGAAGTAGATTATATTGAGGAAGTAGTTTCGTCTTGATCGTTTGATAGTTTGTTTCTTATAGTTAATTATAATAAACAAGGACGTCTTTAGTCGGTTGTGTTCTGTACACAGTACTCGATCATTACACGCAATGCTTATGTCCACTAATCACATTTTAATTTGATATGTATGTCGATGCAATTGTTTGTATTTTTTTAATCGAACGCTCTGTGTAAGTTATGGCTCTTTGATTGTAGTTGCCTTATCATAGATGTGGATTGATGACTCTATAGTCTTTACAGCTAAAGACCGATTACAACATCATACAGCACAAGACAGGTGGAAAGTGATGAGTATGACTGATGATGATTGTCCCATTCTATCGTTGGCATTGGCTGGCACATTCACCCTAATTGGTCTAACCGCAACCCAGCGATCAAATAGGAAACCGAGCTGTCAGTCATTCGCACTTTCCATTGAACGTCTTTTTGTTCATCATGCATATTGAATAATCAGACCATCGTCTCGATTAGCCTCTAGTTGCAATATCTATAATGCATTTACACCTGTATCACGGTTTCACGAAGAATATCGGTTCGGTAACATACAAAAGCAGTGCCAGTATTGAGCAGTGACCTTGCTGATTGTGTGCAAACAAAGCAAAGAAAGTATATTGAACCACCTCGCTGCATATTGTTGCTCTGTCGCGGTGCCGCACTGACGACACTGGATCAGTTACTGTGACAAAATATTCCTAACTTGCTCACCCGATCCACTCGTGGTCAAACCGATACCTGATCTCCCAGCGCAGCTTCATTACGGGAGCTGAGCTGATCAGTGGAGTGGTTCAGAGTTCATAGTGTCCTTGTCTGATGGGCAGCCCTCGCCCCGGGGTATAACGCACTTCATGGGGAACATTGTTCAGATTCAGAAGGCAGCGTATTTATCTACTATCCACGCCTATACTCCTATTATAATAATAGTTTTTATTTATTTGCTATGCATAATTTTTCATTGTTATTGTCCTTCATGGTTGTTTTCACGGTTGCTTGCAAGTATATAAGCTGTATGTTGTATGTTCTAGCCGCTACCAGCCTGCACTGCTTAGGTCGTGCCTTTTTAAGGAGCGTGTTTGTTTTAATTACAATAAATTCACATAATGCGTTTTCTGCTTTGTCATTTCCGAACGTTTTGTTGTCATCTGTCGTTATCTCCACCTGTTTTATTATGAAATGTTCTCTGTTGTGTTGTGTACTTTCACTGGTCGGAATGCCCACGCTTGCAAGGCCCAGTCTGCCACCACTGGCCCCCGCGGTCATGTCTTGTTTCTGTTACGTCACTTCACAGCTGGCCCGATATCGCATCAATAATTCAACAATTAAAGCTAATATGGGCATGTGACTCGAGACATTAGTGGCAAAACAGTAAACAAGCGTGATTGGCTATTTTAGTCTGATTCCTATGTCGTCTAAATGAATTACAACGTGGAATAGAATCTAGACTGGCGCGTATAGTGTGGGATGCGATACAGGGATTGTTTTTCTCTCTCCAATTGCCTCATATACAGAGTAATAATCATTAGACCACAATGAATGCTATAAATTAGGTCTTCGAGATTGCAAGGCGGGCGTGAATTGCGTGGCGTGTTTTTAAAAGCCTGGAGCCGCCGAGTCGGTTGTTAATATTCAATAGTTTTTATCAAAATGGATGCGAGTTGTGTGGAATGTCGTTAGTTCCCACGATTTCGAGAGCTAGAATGCACTGCAAGGCTTCCCAAGATGTGGCGCACTTGAGCTGGTAGACTAGACTTGACATAACACTTGAACCAAGAGTCACGTGGTGTGATTCTTACTCTTACACAGTATAGGGAATTATGTACATACATACCTTTTTAACATAAAAATAGTAGAAAATCAACTTATTTTCACATACAAATTTGAAGTAAACCAGATAGAAACACTATTTAATTTTTTTTTTTTTTTTACATAATTCTGACAGAACCGCTTATTAACATTCATAACATTACATTGCATAACAATAATGCTCGAGACCGTCCGTATTTGTTTTGCATAGCGATGGTTGTTGTATTATCATTCTTACGTTTCTGTTTTTCTAAGGCGTTGTCCCTCGAGGGGTTGGTAAACAAACACTAAACAATTTACTTTACAGTACTGCTCGCATAATTACGTCCATGTTTCATAGAAGATGGCTTGAATTTAAGAAACTAAGAAAATGGGGATAGATAGTATTTTTACGGTTCGTATGCAGGGCCGAACTAAGAGCGTGGGTCCAAATCATGCGTGAGACATGGATGTTCGTGACGGTCCGTCCTTCCTCTTCATTTATCATCCACTCAACATTCGTTTAGTAGAGACGTAAAAACAACCATTGCGGTGGGTATTCTCTAGCAGGATACAGTGAAATACTCATCAGGTAGTGTATAAATGTAACAATGCTCGAAATGTTCGAATCCTAAATAAATAGACACATCTCATAATCGTTCATCGCGATTCGATTATTAAATATATGCATACATGGCGAGTATTAGAAACCCCATTCCTTTATGATACGATTACAGAATATAATTCGTAGCTCTCTGTAGCCGAAGATTCGTAAACTGAACTTTGACAATGATATTACGTTACACGTGTTCTTGCAATACTTCTTCTTGTGTTTATTAGCCGTGTTTCGAGTCCGAGTGAGTGCGGAGTGACACATAAATATGACTGTTTCAGACTCCCCCATCTATGAGTGTTCCAGAATCCAGACTCCCCCACGTGCATACATTGCAATATACGTGTATGATTTGTATTTTCTTGCTGTCTTTGTGTCAATCTCGATTGATTGTAAAATTAGAAATAATAATTGATAGTAAAAATAAATTGTAAATATTTAATTGATAGTAATAATAAGTTGTAAGTACATGTACGGCAATAATATCTGGTAAAGCTAAATAAACACAATCTTATCTTATATGATTGATTGATTGATTGATTGATTGATTGTTCGTTCGTTCGTAGAATGTACATGTTCGTCCACTACGCGCGTAAGAAGATTCCGGAGAATGGGGTGGTTACGATAGTCGAGTATAAAATAATTTGAGTATGATCGTAAGTGGCAACAGAAACAATTCGTACCCTTTGGCATAGAGAGAGCATGCTGCACATTCTCCCGCATGCCGCGGCGGATAAATGTCAGCTGTGCATTCAGTCCAATTATACACACTACGTCATAGTGGTAAAGCGCAGCTTTCAGACAAGAGTGTACCCAAAAAAAACCTTTATCTGCCGTTGACACGAAACAGATTTGGTGAACTGTGAATGGGATTGTAATAATGTCGGCTCATTCGTGATGTACGTATTATTTTATGTAGCCTACAAAATCTGTTATCTTTTTTTTATTTTTTTTTATTTTTTAGTTTCTTGTCAAGAACTTAGTTTAACGTGTTCGTGATAGGTAGTT
Organism: Isoperla grammatica; assembly: GCA_945910005.1. Lineage (NCBI taxonomy): Eukaryota > Metazoa > Arthropoda > Insecta > Plecoptera > Perlodidae > Isoperla > Isoperla grammatica. Next base: position 8,738,911 of record OX246737.1, read on the forward strand.
ATTTTATGCCGTATTACTGACTGTGTAAACATTTCTATGTCTACTTCACACACTCCGCAGTCATTTTTATAACTTTTGGGGAAATGGTTGATTGGCAGTGGAAGCCATGCCGTGTGAATTCACGTTATTTCATTCGGCTTTTGACCTACACCACATTCTGCGCGTTTGAGATCGTCTGTGACCTAAATTCTAACTAGTATATAATAATTGATTGCGTTTTATATTTTGTAAAATTGTTTTCAAACCAAATATCTCGCAAGCTCCTTTTATGTTTCCCCAGTCTTTCAAGTTTTATGAAAGCACTAATCACGGCGGCATGTGTGGCAAGACTGTGTGATATGGCTGAGATTTTATTAGCTAATTGTGATCGTGCTAAGCTAATGACGTCATCATAACACCTGTTGTTCTTGTTGGGTCCGCCTCCTTCTTATCCCCGTCGGGTCCGGATTACGCGATGAGTCGAAGAAGATTCATTAGCATTTTGTATAAAACTGTTTTGAGTGATCCATATGTGCGGCACTTCAGCAGAGCGGGTTAATTGGGCATGTGTCAAACATGTAGTTCAGAAGTGTGGCTATCCGTGACCTGAATGGTTCCAAACCTGTGTGGCTCGTTGCTCTTTGGATCAGAAGGTTACGAGTTCAATCCTCGCCTCGGTATACCTCCTCTTTGCTGTGTACAAGTATACTATCTTTATAAAACACTTATATGGGTCGGAACAGTAGCCTGTCAGTTACGGTTTAAAAATCAATGCGATGTATATTTAAATTGAATATACTATGTAAAACATTAATCCAGCTTAGAGTTGGGTCAGCAATAACACGCGAGATTCTTGAGGTCGCCGGTTCAATTCCGGCTACCGGCAATCCTGACTGAAGGGTTTTCCCGAGGTGTTCCATATTGATATAATATTAATAAGGCACCTGGGTAAATACCGGCAGGTATAGGCCTAGACCACATGTTCGAATACACAGATGTTGCAATTAGGTTAGGTTGGTTTAGGCTAATTTTAGAAGGTTAGGCGCATACAACATTTGAAGACCCCCCCCCCACCTCTAAGGAGAATGCTGGGGTTTGTATCACACAGTTTTCTAAAATACCCCAAAGTCACATAATCAGGTAAAGTTGCTGTGTACTGGATTGCAGCTGGGATTCCTACGGAACATTATTATTTCTATTACTAATGGATATTATGATAAGCTACCTTGAATTTTCCGGCACATAAACCTGTATAATAGTTAATCACGTATGCTTCATTTAGACATGTTGCAATGTAATCTCTTTTACTGGCATACAATACAACTTATTTGCACGGTGCATGTCGTGTTCAGATGTACTAGTAACGGAGTAACCTAACCTAACCTGTTATTGTTGCACATGAGATTGATGTTGCCAAGTAATTACGGCGGATTGTGGTAGGCTGGGACAAGCCCTCGAAGTAGAACTTTACTGCAAACTGAAACATGTGCACTATTGATTGATTATCGCATTGATTTGTGGAGGTAAATAAAATGCATTAATTCATAATTGTATTTTACAAAATAAATAAATCATTGCGTATATGAGTGTTTGTTGTAGTAGTAGTAGTATGACTTAGTACACTGTTCACAATGGAATCAAAGTATTATATTTTCTTAAAAAAATATCGTTTTTATGTTTTAGTGTCTTTGTTGCCTCATCCTGATGAGCAAATCTAAATTAAAATTGCTCCATTTATAATTCACGTCACAGATGTTGAATACGAATCCATCTGCAATACACGCGTACAGCAACTCGCTTTGGCCTTGGCACCGTGGCACCTACAGCTTGGCACAATGTCATATTCGACAAAAACGAGTATATATAATGAATGATGGATATAGATAACGACATGATTCCGTTTTAATTGTTGCGGAGCACAGATACTATCATTTTGTAGAATTGCACGCATATCCAAATACAGTAAATAGGGTCATGGCGTGTGTCTCTAGTTTTTTTTGTGGTCCTGTGTGTGGTGTCTAAACACCTGCCCCCCCCCCCTCCCCGAAAAAACCCTAGCCCTAATGTATTGTGAATGATACATAATCTCGTTTTGGAGGGGTGTCCTCCCTCGCTCGGATTTGTTTTATATATTTCGACACAAAATTTTGTTTTTTTCTGTTTTTTTTCCGGGTCACCCTCGGAACTCCACGCGCCGAATTCTGTCAAGTTATTTTATAAATCGCTAGAACTAACGTGCTACGAGACCGTAATGTAATCTCTGGGCGTAATTATGTAATAAATTGTGATTCGTATCGCCGGTTCACCTGACTCGTCGAATAAAGCGGCTAACGACGGTCGGGTGGGGGGGTAGAGAAGAGCGGTCCTCTTGGATGGAGGAGTCGCGTGCTGTTCTTGCCCCAAAACATACTCTGGTCATAACATCAGCGGGGGCTTGGTAAACACGGAAGGGGTGCTATTAACCGTGCTACAAACATTGCCGAGTGTCTCCTCGTATATACATAACAGGTAAACAAACCTGGACGACGCTTTTGTATGTTCATACGGGTAATATTCATACTGTCTAACATACATTTGTCTTACGTTATGTATATTTGAATCGAATTTCTATAGCGCTTCCTGGTGTATAAGAAGTTGTTAGTGGATGGAACGTAACACTTCATAGGCCGGACCGGAATACAGTGTTCCAAACGATTTGTATATTTTGCGGATTGTAGGCAGCCGGCACCTCCTACAACTTACTAAATTTATAAAGTATAACTGCTTGATAGAATTGAGTTTATGATAATTATATTTTGGCAAGTTACCATATCAGAATGACAGATAGTGTCATGCACAATACTGTCTAGTGTCTGCTTTCTAATTCGACATCGTCCCCACCCCACCCTCAGCATTTGTTGACATAGATGAACAAAGCAAATTTCTCTCTGGCAATTATTCTAGATATTTAATCTCTACTTTTGATCAGCATCTTTCACAAGTCCATGGTATGTATGCGACAAATACCTCGATGAATACAATACAAATGCGTCGTATAAGACATGGTTGAGCGTTATCAAATAATTGATTCTACATGCCAACGTCGTCTTCAGAAAAATTGCGGAAATGGGAGTTGATAGAAATCTATACTTGGATGCAAACAGTACGATAAAAAACATTGCGCGTATATTATTCTGTTAGTGTGATCTGATGGGATGTCTTCAGCCCAGGGTAGCTCTGCCCGTCGTACGACGCCACTGAAAGGGTACACGCCATGGAGCTATCATGTCGAGTAATCAAATACATTTTAATATATTCGTTGTTTGACGGTTACTCCCACTCAATCTTTGACGATCAAGGCTGAACAAGCTATTCGCTAGACAATAGCCACATATCTCTCGATTATGCACTTGTGTTTGGTTTATGCTAAGTGTTACGATAAGTCTAGAATTTATGGTTTGTTCTTAGGATAGAGTCAAGTCTGGAATTACAGTTATTTATAGGTAAACCTAATGTGCATAATAAGTGGCACTTTTAAACTTTAAAACTCGAGTGATACTTCCGAGATTGCGTCATCTCGGCCTGGCCACACCTCGGCGGCCGCTCGAAGCTGCGGGCGTCGGTACTGTCCTTCAGTCAGCTGACACTGCTTCGAACCTCTTGATCTGATCCAGCCACTGCTAGCAATCTTTGTGGCTAGTGTCCTTCAGTCAGCTGACACTGCTTCGAACCTCTGATCTGATCCCGCCACTGCTCGCAATCTTTGTGGCTAGTGTCCTTCAGTCAGCTGACACTGCTTCGAACCTCTCTGATCTGATCCCGCCACTGCTCGCAATCTGTGTGGCTAGTGTCCTTCAGTCAGCTGACACTGCTTCGAACCTCTGATCTGATCCCGCCACTGCTCGCAATCTGTGTGGCTAGTGTCCTTCAGTCAGCTGACACTGCTTCGAACCTCTGATCTGATGCCGCCACTGCTCGCAATCTTTGTGGCTAGTGTCCTTCAGTCAGCTGACACTGCTTCGAACCTCTGATCTGATCCCGCCACTGCTCGCAATCTTTGTGGCTATAGTGTCCTTCAGTCAGCTGACACTGCTTCGAGCCTCTGATCTGATCCCGCCACTGCTCGCAATCTTTGTGCTAGTGTCCTTCACGAGCGTAAAGATGTGCGTGCATGTTCAAGACTAAACACTTTTCCAACACTAAAGGTCAGAATCTAGAATTGAATCATTTGATTTTGATCTCTTGAAGTCGAGTACTCAAATATGTTTCTCGTCAAGGGCTTTTAATTAATTGTTTAAAATGTTTCTGCCAATCGTGACCAATTGCGACGAGAGTGGCAACTGACAATAATATCTTATGAAACAAGTCAAACCGAGTCAATTGGTCGAATCACTTGAGACCATCGTCATGGCAAGTCATAGCTACGTATACCATGATTCACGGCCATCAAGTCTGCGTGCAAACATGCTTCTTTGTTCATTCAACATGTTGTGGACTTGATGAGATATATACCCATCAGATTACAGTTGCATACCTACACAAGTAAATACATCCAGCCTTCAGGGAGACTTTTATATTGCACTTTCCATAGTTCAACACTATATGACCTCCCCCCCTCTCCCTTACTACAAGTTAATTTATAATTTAAAAAATCGTTGTTTGGCACAATTCAGTAAGAATCGTCGTTACTCGTTCCATAGAAGGAATGGACTCTTCTATTATTGGCAACGTCCTCCTCCTCAAACTACAAACATGATATTGTGTTGTAGCCAATATAATGAAACAATGTAAAAGTGGTAAAGTACCAATTTTTACTTGACAATAATAATGAGTAAGACTCCTTGTAAATAACCAGGACCTCGGCTAACGGCGAGACCCTGCAGTACAACCGGACGTCCCCACTTTACATGTGGTCCCTCGAGAAGAGAATAGAAGAAATTGAAGCACCCACTCACCTACCACTTGTCTCAATCTTAGACAATTAACGGCCGGCTTGTATATCACATGCCTGTTGATTGGCGCATTGTTCCCGCGGTCTTGACGGCGACTGGTCGTGTCGTGTGTGTTTCAGTGCTCGTTAGAGGATACTCCAACCATGTTCAGGTAGGCACTGATCATAAACACCCGCTTTTGAGAGGGTGAAGTACTGTTTCTAGTAAAAAAAGTCGATTGAACCAGAGATAAGATGTTTTAATAATTGACGCTACAAACGCTTGTTATTTCTTTGAGGGGGAGAAGTATTGTTTCCGGTAAAAAAAAAAAGTCAATTGAACCGGAGATATGTTTTAATTGACACTACACACGCTTGTTATTTCATTACCATAGTCTTGGTTCGTTGTATGATTCCTATTACGCGATTAATTTCATTACCAGCCACTTGACTTCAACTTCACAATAATTTAATTTTCACATCGTCTCGACTAGCCTTGTTGCTACTACGTCGTCAAGTTCAATCTGAGTGCATTCGAATAACCGTGCGATCTATGTGTGTAGGGAACCAAGATGAAGGACATGCTTTTCGGCAGCATCCAGCAACAATCGCGCTCATAGAAGCTAATTTTAACTTCTTTATCAAAGAACCCAGTGTTGTCTTCAAGTTTGTCTGCGGTTTTACCCCGGCTGACGGCGGCTCCGTCCGCGTTTCTTTGGGCTACAACGTGAATCTTCTACTCGATGTGCGTACTAAGGCGAATCTGTTTTCATCCGCATAAGATCAATGTAACGCTTTCAGTCTGGCGCTTCTTACTAAGAGGCGGAAGGCTCCGTCAAGTTGGCCCCCCCACTTTAAAGTTTAGGGTCAATTGTTATCTCAATCGTTTGTGCATCGTTAGTGCACGTTTGTGCACGAACAAATTTCGTTTGTGCACATTTATTTCTAAAGATATAACGTTTTTTTTGTGGGGGGGCCAACTTGACGACCAGCCCCCCCACATGTCAAATGTTAACATTTTATGATGTGGGTCGTTTGTGCATCGTTAGTGCAGGTTTGTGCACTAAAAATTTTCGTTTGTGCACGTTTAGTTCTCGAGATATAACGGTTTTTTTGTGGGGGGGCCAACTTGACGCAGCCCCCCCACATGTCAAATGTTAACATTTTATGATGTGGGTCGTTTGTGCATCGTTAGTGCAGGTTTGTGCACTAAAAATTTTCGTTTGTGCACGTTTAGTTCTCGAGATATAACGGTTTTTTTGTGGGGGGGCCAACTTGACGCAGCCCCCCCACATGTCAAATGTTAACATTTTATGATGTGGGTCGTTTGTGCATCGTTAGTGCAGGTTTGTGCACTAAAAATTTTCGTTTGTGCACGTTTAGTTCTCGAGATATAACGGTTTTTTTTGTGGGGGGGCCAACTTGACGCAGCCCCCCCACATGTCAAATGTTAACATTTTATGATGTGGGACGTTTGTGCATCGTTAGTGCAGGTTTGTGCACTAAAAATCGTCGTTTGTGCACGTTTAGTTCTCGAGATATAACGGTTTTTTTGTGGGGGGGCCAACTTGACGCAGCCCCCCCACATGTCAAATGTTAACATTTTATGATGTGGGACGTTTGTGCATCGTTAGTGCAGGTTTGTGCACTAAAAATTTTCGTTTGTGCACGTTTAGTTCTTGAGATATAACGGTTTTTTTTGTGGGGGGGCCAACTTGACGCAGCCCCCCCACATGTCAAATGTTAACATTTTATGATGTGGGACGTTTGTGCATCGTTAGTGCAGGTTTGTGCACTAAAAATTTTCGTTTGTGCACGTTTAGTTCTCGAGATATAACGGTTTTTTTTGTGGGGGGGCCAACTTGACGCAGCCCCCCCACATGTCAAATGTTAACATTTTATGATGTGGGTCGTTTGTGCATCGTTAGTGCAGGTTTGTGCACTAAAAATTTTCGTTTGTGCACGTTTAGTTCTCGAGATATAACGGTTTTTTTGTGGGGGGGGCAACTTGACGCAGCCCCCCCACATGTCAAATGTTAACATTTTATGATGTGGGTCGTTTGTGCATCGTTAGTGCAGGTTTGTGCACTAAAAATTTTCGTTTGTGCACGTTTAGTTCTCGAGATATAACGGTTTTATGTGGGGGGGCCAACGTGACGCAGCCCACCCCCATATGTCAAATGTTAACTTTTTCTGGTGTGGATCGTTTGTGCATCGTTAGTGCAGGTTTGTGCACTAAAATGTTTTGTTTGTGCACGTTTAGTTCTCGAGATATAACGGTTTTTCCGTGGGGGGGGGGGCAACTTGACGCAGGCCCCCCATAAGTCAAATATTAACTTTTTCTGGTGTGGATCGTTTGTGCATCGTTAGTGCAGGTTTGTGCACTAAAAAGTTCGTTTGTGCACGTTTAGTTCTAGAGATATAACGGTTTTTCCGTGGGGGGGCCAACTTGACGCAGCCCCCCCCCCCATATGTCAAATATTAACATTTTATGGTGTGGATCGTTTGTGCATCGTTAGTGCAGGTTTGTGCACTAAACATTTTCGTTCGTGCACGTTTAGTTCCCGAGATATAACGGTTTTGCCGAGGGGGGTCAACTTGACGCAGCCCCCCTGAGCTGAAATTATGGTGAACACCCGTGACCACTTAACTCGATGCTGTTAACATAATCAGCCAAATCCGTCAAGATGCCAACCTACAAAAAATTAATTACCAAACACAATTGTTTGTCGCGCACAGGCCAAACAGCTTGACGGATTTGGCTTAAACTTTCGATCAACACTCGTGACCACTTATTTCGATGCTGTTAACATAACTAGCCAAATTCGTCATGCCAACCTACAAAAAATTAATTATTGAAAAATTCCCGTATTATTTTTTTTTATTAAAACTTATGGACAGATTTTTAATGTTTTATAATTATGTCCACACTAACAAGGTCGACACCGGATACAAGTTTTGGAATTTTTACTTCAACCGCCATTTTTTTTTTTTATATTTAGTTTTCTAATAGCGTGAATTCATATTGTTTAATCGCTCATCTAGCAACGCGGAGCGTTTTCCTAGTTGTAATTAAATGTTTTCTTAAATCTCAATATTTCAATTAATTATGCAATATTTACCTGCTACTTCCTGAATGCCACACGAAATTTCTGTGCGTGCTTGTAGACTACGAATACAAATTTAATTATTTTAAACTAAGTAGTTCGAGTTAAAATATTGTCAAAGGTAAAGGAAATACAATAAGAAGTAAATATACTTGCTCCTAGACTACTTGCTCTAAGGTTGCTCTAAGGTAACCTTACCTCATAACTGACGTGTTTTCGCGGCTAACCAGCGATACCCATTTCAAAAAACGCTGATAGGTGTCGAGTCACTCGTCTATGACGAACGCAACGGTGAGGTTGACCTGGAAGAAGTAGTGCATTTCTGCCTTTTCCATTTTGAGCAATCCAGGAGAAAGTCAGTACCATTTTTCTCTCGAGAATCACAACCAGAGTCAGTGGAAGTGCCGCTGAGTAACATCGCTCATCGGCGGTGATTAGTGATTAGGAAGGATAATGTATTTGGTTAGTTTTCCGAGAGTGTGTTATGTGTTACGTGCCTTGCAAGTAATTATTTTTGGAAATCGGGGTAATGTATTCTCAAACTTTTGGTTACCTCACTAAACTAGGTCCGTGGCAAAGCTGAGAACGCCGAAAGGCATTTTTTCCACTGCATTTATAATATGTTGTTTGTACAGCCCGAGTGCGACCCCAGTTTCCTTGAAATTTTTGTGTCCCAACAGTCAAAAAGTAATCAAATGTAATCGTTTGCTTGTTGTGTTTACGCCTTTTGTTTGACTAAATGTTGTGTTTCCAAGAAATGGGTGCATGGTTGAACTTCTGTTATGGCTTCTGGTAATGAATTTGGGGATTTCGTCTCATGTTTGAGCTACTCAGGTAGTGGGGGTGTACATCATTTGTGAAATGCCAAGATGGACGAGACATCGACTGATTTTCTGGTTCTCAACTAAGCCACGGACCCACTGGATATGCAAATGTATAAAAAAAAATCCAGAGTGGGCTCGATCCAGGCTTATCATCGTAATTGTAATCGGGATTTTCATTTCATTTATTAGACATGACCATGATTTGAGCTCTTCCGCTCTGTTCCATAACATTTATATTATAGCATAGCCTAGCAAATAGCATTAATCAGGTATAATATTGCACGATATTACAGCTTATTAATAATACATCACAATATTTAGGTAGGAACTTATACCATATGTTGCTCACATGAAATAAATTAATAAAGATAATAAAGGGTAAATAATAGGGTAAAATAGTACAATAAGATATAGAATATAGTATATAGTAATTTGGTACTGATAAACAGTATCAGGGGAATTGGGCCTAGAGTTATTGGTAAGGATATTTTTTGCGCATACTTTTAAATTTTGATATGTGGTCGGGTAGGGGGTTTACTACTTTTTATCCAAACCATTCCACAATCTTGTGGCAGAGCCAACCAACGAGTTTTTTCCAACATTAGTCCTATAACGTGGCACGGAAAGTTTGTTTTTGTAGTCATTTTTGCAATGAAAATAAATAAAATAAAATAAATTCACATTTAGAGTCTACCCACTCAGTAAGTAAACTGATTTGCAGTGGGGGACTTTAATTTAAAGTGACTAAACCAACCCTGTAGGCTTCGAACACCATCGACGAGTGAGCGATAACCAATCAAAGATCGATATATTTACGAAAAATATGAATCAGTGATTGAACAGTGCGAACACCTGCGGACCAATGCCAGAATCAATAAGGCCGATATTCAGAACAACTTTGAATTTATTGAGTGCTTCGTTGCTAGGACGGCTCCAAAGTCACCGTTTACCTATTTTTGAGCAAGAAGTAATGGAATTGAATCCACATTAGAAGTTAAAAAACTTCTGCCTGAAGCGGGATTTGAACCTGGGACCTTCTGCATTGGAAGCAGGGATGCTAACCACTGCTTATTTATTTATTTGCTGCTTTTTATCTCGGCCCAGCAGGAGGGAAGACCTGATTTTGCCTTGTATAGTACACATAGTTTGGCGAATACCCTCCTAGATTCTAATGATTCCCAATTAAGATCTTCGATAATTTCTGTAGGACTATGCCTTCTTCCATATTTATCTAGTTCTTTGCGGGCCGCCCTTCTCTGTTTAAACAGACTGAACAGACTGAAAGCAGCCACTTTCATTGGCAAAAATGACCACAAAAAACAAACTCTACGTGCCACGTTAGGACTGATGTTGGTAAAAACTCGTTAGTTGGCTCTGCCACAAGATTGTGGAATGGTTTGGATATAAAAGTAATAAACCTCCTACCCGACCACATATCAAAATTTAGAAGTACGCTAAAAAAATAACCTTACCAATAACTCTAGGCCCAATTACCCTGATACTGTTTTTCAGTACCAAATTACTATATAGGCCCTACTATAATATTCTTTACCTTATTGTTCTATTAATGCTATTATTTACCCTTTATTATCTTTATCAATTTATTTCATGTGAGCAACATATGGTATAAGTTTCTACCTAAATATTGTGATGTACTATTAAAAAGCTGTAATATCGTGCAATATTATACCTGGTAAATGCTATGATATAAATGCTATGTAACAGAGCGAAAGAGCTCAAATCATGGTCATGTCTAATAATAAATATTTTTTGAATAGCCTCCTTATGGAGCTTGGTGTGTGGGTCCCATATACAGCTTGCATATTCAAGTGTGGGCCTGACAATTTTAGTATAAGTTTTGCTCTTTACCTTGGCACTACATTCCCTAAGGTTCCGCATGACCAAATTAAGATTTTTATTTCCCTTGTTGACTATATTTTTTACATGATCCTTCCAATTAAGTTTCTCATTTAGGGTAACACCTAATTGTATACAAGATTCTAAATACTCTAACCCTGCATCTGCATCTGTGTAAAAAAATCTATATGGATTCTTCTTGGCAGTAAATTTTATAAGTTGGGTTTTATCTACATTTAGTTCGCAATCGTAGAAGTATGATTTAAGGCCCAACCACAATTGACGGCATCGTAATTTGTAATCAGGATCGCAATTGTAGAAATATCATTTACCGTTACAATCCAGTATGACATCACGATTTTGTTGTGAGCAGCGTCATAAGAACAAGCAGTGGCGTATCCAAGGGGGGGGTTATGGGGTTCAAACCCCCCCCATGCCCAAAAAAAAAATAATACATGCGGAGAGAAGGAAGGAAAGGAGGAGGGAAGAGGAAACTACTATTTTGATTATTGTTTAATAACATACTCAACCGTTAAATCATACGACTTTGGGCTCTTGGTCGTCAGGAAGAGCTGCCTTTAGGACCTATTGACTTCCGGGGACAATCGGGAAGGAAGTTTGAGGAATTGGACAAGTTGGAGGAATATATTTAAAAATGCTAATGGGTGCTAGGGGTCAGGGAGTACTCTTCTCTCTCCTCTGACGATTGGCACTGTGTATAAGAAACTACATTGAATCCTAAATATATTGAATCTTCTTATACCCTAGGCCAAATACACCCCGGGTTTTGTAAATTGTATTTCGATGCAAAATTGTCTTTAAAAAAGGTGTATCTATTGTATTTTTAGTTCTAATGAAAGAACACATGAATAAACAGAACTTAATGATAAAAAAATTTGTCAAAACATTAACCAATAGCTTTTTGCATATTTATAAGCTGGCTACAAACAGAAATTAACGCAAATCAGTGCTAAAACATTCGTCAGAAACATGTAAAATTTATAGATATTACCACAAAATACAACACTACCAGTTACGAAGAGACTTGCCAACAATTAAAAAAAAATATAGGAAAGATATTTATTTTTGCAGTAATTTTGTTGTTCTGTGACTGGTTTTTTAATTTTCTTTGTAGTCATTCTTACATTCTCTTAAACCTATTCTATGACATTTTCTTATCCTGAAACGTGTTTCCAGGCGTTTAAAACGTCATAAATGAAGAAAAAATTTCGCCTTCGGCGAATTGGCCTCCGGCGGCTGGGGCTTTCGCCCCAGACCCCTGCCTGCATGGGAAGTTCGACCCCCCCCATTGTCAATTCCTGGATACGCCACTGAGAACAAGTATGTTATCTTTTTCACGGTTTCCGGATCCCGACTACGATTTTTACTATGCCGAAAATGTACACTAATAAACGATAGAAGCATCTCAGCGGTAACACGTGATGCTCTTATTCGGGAGGTCGCCGGTTCGTTTCTGTCCTGCGATAATCCTGACTGAATGTTTTTTCCTAGCTTTCCTCAGTCACGAAGGCAAATACTGGGATTGAGTCCTACTATCATACCTCAGACATTCTTTCCCAACTATACAAACACGTTATTAAAAAAGAAAATCAACATATATATACCTTGTAAGCCACAAGAAAAGTGACACATCAGGTAAAACAGGTGTGCACACTAAAACAGGTATTCTTACTAAAAATTATAATTGTATACTATTATCATTTATCAGTGGATGCTTGGAAATGGTTATATAGGGTGAAATCACCTCGTAACACATTTTTTTCGTCTACAAATTTATTTGCAAAAAATTCGGTAATAAGAACCTCAATTAAGCTCTACAATCGTCGCTTAACGAGACTTACAATATTAATAAAAATATATGATGTATGTACTGAACACTACTTGAGTATTGAATAATTATGTTTAAATATACTATATCCAAGTATAAACAATTCAAATTAACATAACAATAGAAATAATGTCGCTTTTACACTAATGTGTGAACATTTTTTACATTATGGTTATCGTAACTGGTAAACACTTTCATATATAATGAAAATCCATTATCACATTTTATCTACATTTAAAACACTTCATCAAGTTCTTACTCTAATTATGACCATTCACTGTATAGTATACTAATTAAGCTACAAGTAGATCAGGGGTTAATGTGTGGATGTATTACTCTCTTTGACACACACTCTCTCTCTCTCTCTCTCTCTCTCTCTCTCTCTCTCTCTCTCTCTCTCTCTCTCTCTCTCTCTCTCTCTCTCTCTCTCTCTCTCTCTCTCTCTCTCTCTCTTTCTCTCTCCTGCAATCACCATGATATTTTTTCGGCACAATTCAATGTACAACAATCAAAATGCGGCACACGCAGATGAGGAATGTCGAACAGAAAACTTATTGGTTATAAATTGAATTCATAGGACTAGTTCATTGGAGGTGTTAGAGAAAATAATACCTTTGAATTATACAACCCCGTTAATACTCAAACTCTTATCACATATGCACAGTCTGTTATTGTGATAGGCCTAAGCTAGAACTGCACTTGAGAATATGCGGAAGTGTGCCTTTATTTCACGGTACACAATCCTATTAAATCTGTTGTTATCATCTTTTTAGAGGGTTTCTTAAATATGCTTAACATACAAAAGTAAACTTTTACAATGAAACATTGAGCTTTGAAAGAACCAACATTATTTTGTTATTAATTTTTCAGGCGCTGTTACCGGCAATATTAATAATTCCACGTCACGTCAAAATAAGTTTTGCAAGAAATGTGATCAACATTTTTTATTACGGAACATTCTTTGATCTCTAGTGTATGAAGTAATTTCAGTTTATTGTCTTTAACGGTATTTTTCTTATCTTTATTTCATGCGACAGGTACAAATACACTCGTCGCAACGCTATAAAACTCAAAAGCAAACACAACCTTTTAAAACTAAAACAACACAAAGAAATTATTATAATGTAATACATATGCTAAGTGTCTGGAAATAAAACTTACTTACTTACTTACTTACATACAATGATAGAATTTAGAATTTTGATACTTGTTTGGATTTAGATACACACAATGTAAAATGGTCTATGACTGTATTTGTGTTGGTAATAAATAAATACATTCTATTCACGTATTTCCTTGATCCTTGTAGAGACATTTACAATTTTTCCGTAATAGTTTTACATAAAATAGTTCTAAAATACTAATAGATCTGATATATACAAAAATAACACCTGGCAGAACAACGTACACATCCCTTCTAGGCAAAGTAATAAATAAAAGTGGCTCACCAATAATGATAACTAAGCTTGCATTAAATCGCCAACACACATAATAGCCATTACTGACCTAGCAAAGGTTTTATAAGTGCCAACATCGTACTTAATGGAAATATGCTATTATAGTGGCCCAACTTTCGAAATTTATAAGACGATGCAAAATGATTATGGATAGTTAAATATTCCAGGCTATGGTACGTGCTGAAACTTGTATAGTTTCTACATACTTTTCCATGCAACACTGAACTTTAACTCTGCTTTGTTATAAAATACTGCGACTCTATCGCTAGATGTTTTTATATTGTGAATTCTGTTTCAAATTTTGAACATGCACACTGGCGTGTATTTGCTGTCGACTTAATATCTGCCTACTTGCAGATTATGATCAGATGTAATGTAGGCGTATGTAGGCGTATTGCGTTTTTTGTAATTATGTATTTTGTATAAACAATTTTATCTTAGCATAAGTTATGATAAATCCAATATATTGTTTCATTCTGTATTATAATTTATAATAAACAAAACATAAACAGTTCATCCGAAAATCCATAGATAATTTTCTGGGGTCCGTTGTTCTAAAATTTCAACTTTAGTGTACCTAGTTTAAAGACGATTTCCCTGGCATTGTAATAGTAAGTGCCTAGGCACATTCATCAAAATGAGAAAGCTATTCTCATGCAAGTTTGTGTTTAGAACAGATTTAAACGGCAACACAATGACTGACACAACAATGTGAAGTCAATCAACCTCTGGCATAACATTTCAATTGGTAAAAATTAATTAAACACACAAAACACACTATTTAGATGACAAAATGTAAGACAAAATAATATGGCATTAAAGGTTTGAATGATACACACGTTACCAATTCACCAATAGTCTATAGCAAGGAAAATCAAATTAAAAAATAAAACACATTATAAAGGTGACAAATGTACGACAAAAAATGGCATTACTGATGCACACCACCATTTCACCAATAATCTAAGGCCATCAAAATCAAATCAAAATAACTTTTAGAGTCTGAGCACCACATACCGAACAATCAAATTAGCATATAAAATATATATATTTCAGATTTTAAATATTATTAGTTGCAAAATGTATAAGAAAACATTTTGAAACATCACAAGAACAACATTTTTACGGTTAACCAATCCTGTAATATATATATATTACATTGACGTAAACTTTCGTGGTCCATATTGATATTAGATTAATTATTCACGGGAAAATATCATCTTGTATAATGAACAAATTATTATATGCTACGTGGTATTTTCCGGCAAAAATTAAATAATATACAATTTCCAGGTTATCCTAGACGGTGTATACAATCAAGTGACAGTTTACCCCTCTATTTAATTTGCATTCTGATTTCTTCTCGCAAAGATCATTATACACCTCCCACTTATCATTTGGTCTTCGGGCAAGCGCAACATAGTGCCCCACTGATGATACGGAGGTCCTCTCTCCAAGATATTCGATTACGCCTCGTAAATGATACGTCTCACTTCTTACCGTAAGTTGTAGGGGAATCTCTGTTAAATTGACAGTTACATCGTCTCCACAATTTATGTTGACGACTTCAATAAGTATATGGTTTGGATGCACGGCAGATGGATCCATGACACGTGTTTGGAACCCTTGGCACCGCACACCAGTCATGTCACAAGCAACGATAGAACTCTCCATGATTTGTGATACTTCACCTTGAAGTTCTCCCATGTCAGTGTCACCATTGTAAAAGTTACTACACAACACTGGCAATTTTATACTATCTAAGGTGCAGTTTTCTGAACATTCAGAAATCTCCGTGGCTGATGGGCACATTTTAAGAATGTGTTGTGCCATAGTCTTTGCTGTGCATTCGATGTTAATTTTCTTCACATCATTGACACAATCCACAACTTCGAAAGCATTCAGAGAAATCACTAACTCTGCTCTTTTGCGATAACAACGTGTTTTTACTCCCGCAGTTACATCACTTACTAAAGAGAAGATTTGTCCCTCGGGTTTTTGCGATTCCAATTCTACAAATCTCCTGTACGTTTTGCTGTCGCAACAAGCGACACAGAGTAACTGTGTTATAGCATCAAACGCACATGAATTTGATATTAGGAAGTGCTCATTATTGAAGGTTACAGGTTTGAGGTCAGATCGATTTGCATTTCTTAATAAACCAATGACCTTTACGTTTTGGGGGCACTAAATGTCTGAATCGGCATTAAATTATCTTAGAATTTGAGACTTGGTGCTTACACGGGGGGGGGGGGGGGGGGGGCAGCGTGACGTTAGACCCCCTACGGAAAAACCGTTATATCTCGAGATATAAACGTGCACAAACGAACCTTTTTGGTGCAAAAACCTGCACTACCGATGAACAAACGATCCACACCAGAAAATGTTAACATTTGACATATGGGGGTGGGCTGCGTCACGTTGGCCCCCCCACAAAAAAACCGTTATATCTCGAGAACTAAACGTGCACAAACGAAAATTTTTAGTGCACAAACCTGCACTAACGATGCACAAACGACCCACATCATAAAATGTTAACATTTGACATGTGGGGGGGCTGGTCGTCAAGTTGGCCCCCCCACCAAAAAACCGTTATATCTCGAGAACTAAACGTGCACAAACGAAAATTTTTAGTGCACAAACCTGCACTAACGATGCACAAACGACCCACATCATAAAATGTTAACATTTGACATGTGGGGGGGCTGCGTCAAGTTGGCCCCCCCACAAAAAAACCGTTATATCTCGTGAACTAAACGTGCACAAACGAAAATTTTTAGTGCACAAACCTGCACTAACGATGCACAAACGACCCACATCATAAAATGTTAACATTTGACATGTGGGGGGGCTGCGTCAAGTTGGCCCCCCCACAAAAAAACCGTTATATCTCGAGAACTAAACGTGCACAAACGAAAATTTTTAGTGCACAAACCTGCACTAACGATGCACAAACGTCCCACATCATAAAATGTTAACATTTGACATGTGGGGGGGCTGCGTCAAGTTGGCCCCCCCACAAAAAAACCGTTATATCTCGAGAACTAAACGTGCACAAACGAAAATTTTTAGTGCACAAACCTGCACTAACGATGCACAAACGACCCACATCATAAAATGTTAACATTTGACATGTGGGGGGGCTGCGTCAAGTTGGCCCTCCCACAAAAAAACCGTTATATCTCGAGAACTAAACGTGCACAAACGAAAATTTTTAGTGCACAAACCTGCACTAACGATGCACAAACGACCCACATCATAAAATGTTAACATTTGACATGTGGGGGGGCTGCGTCAAGTTGGCCCCCCCACAAAAAAAACCGTTATATCTCGAGAACTAAACGTGCACAAACGAAAATTTTTAGTGCACAAACCTGCACTAACGATGCACAAACGACCCACATCATAAAATGTTAACATTTGACATGTGGGGGGGCTGCGTCAAGTTGGCCCCCCCACAAAAAAACCGTTATATCTCGAGAACTAAACGTGCACAAACGAAAATTTTTAGTGCACAAACCTGCACTAACGATGCACAAACGACCCACATCATAAAATGTTAACATTTGACATGTGGGGGGGCTGGTCGTCAAGTTGGCCCCCCCACAAAAAAAACGTTATATCTTTAGAAATAAATGTGCACAAACGAAATTTGTTCGTGCACAAACGTGCACTAACGATGCACAAACGATTGAGATAACAATTGACCCTAAACTTTAAAGTGGGGGGGCCAACTTGACGGAGCCGAGGCGGAATAATGGAATAAATTACTAATTGATAGTTGATGGCTGGAGGCTTTGGCAGTGTGTATGATGGTCGATGATGCCTGCTTGCGTTGAGCGTATCAAATCCTATAACTTGTGCCCATAAGAGGCGAACGATAATGTTCCAGCTTACTTTATATTATGAATTACGATCCATTCGGTTCATCTGCAAGTGAGTGCGTGGGGATTTTGCTGTGCTCTTCCTCTAATTTTCATTATGCGTGTAATTACTGCATTGGTATTAAAACATTAGTGAGTGTGAGTATGACGTGAACTAAATATCATTGCGCATGTTTTTACTACGGTGTGGTCTAACTACTACGGTGGGTGGAATACTACAGAAGATTTCACTTTCATTTCGATTTGATTTCTTTCGCCCACAAAACATGATCGTATATGTATAATTTTGACGTTTTCTAAATTATTCCGTCGTGTTTGTATTGTTTTGGCCGATGAGAGTAGAGAGGTCGAGAGTGCAATGAGAGAGCTACCTAAACAAAACAACATAGGGGTCGTGACCTATGCGTGGCTGTAGACTGGCCAGGTGCCACCCATGCCCGCCCATTCAGATGCAGACTTGGCAGTTCGGTGCACTTGCGGGAAAATCTCTGCCGACTGCGTCATCGTTTAACTACGTCATCACGCGGCATGGAGAAACGTTTTACTGAGAAGTGATAACGATTCGTCATATAAATGGCCCGTGTAGGGATATCGCAATTGCGTTTTGAACGATATATGAATGAAGGTCATTTTCATTTTTAAACATTCATAATGAAGTACCTCAGTCGAGTAGAGCGGCACTGATATATTACTTACATTGCCGTGATGTTAAAGTTGGTGTGTATAACAACGTTGACCTCCCGTTTTATACATCGATCTGCCCACAAATCACACGTTTCAAAATGAAGAAACTTATTTGCGAATATAGATTTGGTTGACATATTTATAATTTCATTACATATTTAGAAAACTACATATTGGCTGACCGAACGGGGTCAATTAAGCGTTAGTCAAGTAAACCAAGGTTGCTGCGAGCTAGCTTCGAATCCTGACTTGGGCATTTATTTCATGTGGCGTTTTTCATCTTCATTTACTCTTACTACATTTACTACATTTACTCTTACTTTACTCTTACTTGCTTTACTACACTCATTGCCAAAATACCAGACGTAAAGCCTTAATGAAATAATTGCCAAAATACCAGACGTAAAGCCTAAATAAAATATTTTAAATTCACTTGGGCCGGCTACTGCGATGTAAGGCGAAAAAGATTTGGAATAATTCCAAAACGCTAGAGTTATATGTAATTATTTGTGTGTTGCCCACAAAGAGCACGAATATGAAATAACTTCGTGTAATAAAACACGAAACCGTGAGAGCATTGGAGTGATTGTGAAGCAAGGAACGTGATGATTATGAATATGTAAGGTGTGCATGAGTGTTTAGATACCTATCAAGGATGTCGTCACGACAGGAATGTGGGGGAGGCGACTCACTCGACACTCACTTACACACATTGCACTCGCGTCATTCACTTCTCCCTCACGTGTAATTGTCATTGTACACAGTTCAGTCGGCAGTTGGAGAAATTTAAGTTTATGAAAATAAATTGTTGATAAAGCTGGGATTACACAAATGACTGTGATTATTGACCAACCCCTGTGACACAGGCTTTTTTCATTGGCTGTGACTGAGAATACTGCGCGCTGATTGGCCGTGACTAAGACTTGACCAAGGAATTGAAATTTCATTCAGTCAAGCCAAGACAAACCTTAGTCACAGCCAATCAAAGCGCAGTATTCTCACTCATAGCCAATGAAAGAAGCCGGTTAATCACTAATCACTAGCCATTTATGTAAACGGGCCTATACATACTTCATTTGTGATTGTTTAGGTGTTTAATTAAACGACGTCAAACGTAGGTTACTGCTCATACGACGTCGGAAACTGCGCAGTTGGCCGCGGTCGATTAGGCGTTGGTCCAGTAAACCGCGGTCTCTGCGTTCCAGGTTCGAATACTGGCTTGGGCATGGATGTCACTTGGCGTTTTATCATCTTCATAATCACCTACTCATCGTCTCGATTAGCATCGTTGCAAAAATATAGTTAAACCCCAAATATCTTTAGATCGGTCCTTTAGAATCTCGATATCGAAAGCTACCAATCGTATGGACGTATTTACTCTACTATGGAAATTTTCTTACGCATGAGTTAGTTACTTCAATAGATCATCAATTGTTACAGTCTTTTGATTGACTGAGTCATCTGCTTTGTAATCGTCTCAAAGCAAGGCACACATCATGCAGAGCGTTAGTGATTTATCCCACCAACACCAACGAGAACACAGGGCCAGCGTTGTAAGTGGTAAATTGATTTCTCCGTATGCTTCCTCATGGGAACTCCGCAGTCTGGACCGAATTAGCTTATTTGGTTCAGACAGGACAGCAGCCCTGCTCTGCTCACTTCGGCCAGTTGTGTTTCGGCTTCCAGGAAGCTCGGAGTTGTTCATTTTGGGATCTAGATCCACAGTTGTTGTAAGGGTTGCCGTTACGTCTGCGACTTAAAACAGCCCAGCCACCGTAAGAATCGTAACAATATTGTTTGTTTATACTTTTGAAGATATTTTATTTTTTGTGTTTATAGGGTAAGTCCAGGAATCGTTGTTGTGTGGTTTTAGCAGTCACGTTCGGACCCACAGGATTATGGAAAGAAATAAATTCTTGAGAACTAGCGCATTGCACTGTTATTCAGGCACTACAGCACTATCGGCTATGTTATACTTATACCATATTATTGCAAAAGCATTAATTTAAAGCTAACATATTCGTATCTGTTACGTTTTCATTGCTTTCATTTTGGGAATAAATATGTGCACACCATGCAAAAAAAATTCCAAAATATAATATAGAGGCCTATCACTATCACATCGTATTAAAACCATGTATATACTCACTGAAGCTAAAAGATATACGTAATATTATTCCGATTTTTACGGAAACTCTTGGACCTGACGAGTCCAGGCGGAAAAGCGAGGAGTAGCTAACACTATACATGTGGCGCTGTCAATTTATAAGAAATGATAGCCTACATCAGGAAGGAAGTCAGTCTGTAAAAAAAAAAAAAACACACACACTTGTAACGTTTCGGGCCGAATAAACAGCCAAGAGCCAAGCCGACTTTGCCAGTAGAGATGGTTCTCTCTCTTTGATTCAGTATGCGATGAAGAGTATACAGGGTGACGAGCCTCTATTTCTTATTTTGTGTCACTGTGGTATATTTGTTTAAAACTTGTCTCAAAATAGAGGGAAAACCGCCGCCGATATTAAAACCGTGCAAAATAAGCGGTTTGTTAAATAAATAAAGGTGTTACTTTTAATGAACTGAATTCAAAAGTTGCTTAATGGCAATTATAATTATTACAAACTGTCTTTTTCATGCATACAGTTATGGGTTCTTATGAATCCAAATTACGCGTATTTTTGTCACTGTTCCAATGTTACGTGGCGTTCTTGACTCTTGAGATGTGCGGTAGTCTTTCCTGGAGTGTGAATCATTCATAATCCGCGGCACGAATAATTGCGTATTACTGTCGTAAACAGGTGTACATTTGCATACTAATTAATGCTAATTTCACAATTGTGCAAGTACAGTGCAAATATAGTGGGGTTCAGTGTTATCAGTAATAAATTGTTATCTTGATAACAGCTTGTTTTTGTCAGCCTTCACGTTATCTAGATAGGTTAAGATATGAAGTAGTAAATACGGAAATGGTTTGTTGACTTTTGTATTATTATTATTATTATGCTGTTGCATCTTCAGTATTTCTACTACGTGCACTTGCGATAGTTTGTTTGCGTGATCTCATGGGTGATGAAAGAGCTCAGCGTGGCGTCTGTCAATGTTGCATGCATCAATGATGATGCCTGTCATTGATTAAATTGATGATTTATCGTGTTCAAATCGTCTTCGAGTCAAGTGGGATAATATTATAATATATGATGTGCAGACAGCAGCAAGATGAGAGCAACAAACCGCACAGTGCTACTTAGATGCAGATGCACGTACACTTCAAAGTTGTGTTTCCTTTGATGCATTTTATATCTATTTGTTCGGAATGTGGATACGGTAATGTAGTAAATGACGATTTATGTTGCGTTCGTTTGCTACAAGATTTGCTTTGTCCTCGCTCATATATCAAGGATAAATTGTGTTATGTATACATCTGACTGATCGGTGAACAGATAAATGTATACGAGTAAATCAAAATCCCATTCGTCTATTAGCGTCATTCCAAAAACATTGCCGCAATCAAGAATGAAAAATTAAATTGAATTAAAACATATTATTAAAGAAAGAAATAAAAAATACATGTCCATCTTTGTTATGAACGGAATTTCTCCGAATAAACATGTCTGAAGGCTACGAATTGCGCTTACATGTCCGATTGCTCGACATCCACATAAGTTGTGCACATCAGATATGTAAATGCAAGGTTTCATTTTTGTGTTTTGTGTGTGTGCTTTATTTACTATTTACACGAAAATTCTCAATACTGAAAACCACAGAACCAATGCAGGTGATACGTGAACACGCGTGATCGCGTTGACAGCATCCCTCACCACGAGGTTCACACTTCCTAGTATTGGAATGCTAGCGTTGTTATTAGTTAGTGTGGTGCTAACTTTCACACAAGGTCGGTAGCCGAGAAATGCATGTGCAGCGCACCAACTGTTTTCCCTGGAATAAATTGTGATGAATGGTTCCCACCATTATGACATCATCAAACAAGTCATTCTCAGCAGAATTTTATCTGTGCGAATTGTGATACTCCTAACGTACGTAAACACGAAATATAAGAGCTTAGTACACAGCTTCCAAGTCGGGCTGCATCCCGTGGCCAAATGTTGAAATCGTGTACATTGTCCAGTCTTCCGATGCAAGTTACTCGGAGTCGGAGCTAGCACTTGAGTTGAGATTCAAATTTCGAAGGCTTCCATGGTTCGATTTGCGACTCGGGTCATCGCGACGATGTTTTTTCGAGTGTATAAATGTGATTGTCAGTTTTATAGTGTTCCAACACTAATTGTTGGCAACTCGGCTTGCATCAGCATAACTCGGTTGTCCGCTGTTTCATCGATAGAGCTTAGCAATAGCACGCGATATTCGTGATTTGGTTCCCTGCATACACCAAGAATCCAATCCATCACTCCCTACTGAAGGGTTTCAGCGGTTGGTCCATCAAACAGGTCTCGGCCATTACTTCCCAACTCTGCAATATACGCGAAGATGTGCTCATCAGAAATTCAGACATATCCATCGACCTGTTCCATTGTATACCTTAAATTCCTGTACCTCTGACCCATCCCTTGCATTTTATGAAGTTTTTTTGTAATTTAGTTGTTTTGTTTGTAATTTAGTATCTAGTATATATATGGTAGACATGTCTTGGATAAAAATAACTAAAATAAAAACTAAGTGTGTGCTCCTAATGTTGCAGGCACCTCCACCGACCTGGTCCCCACGCTGCTAGGCATGTACGACGCGCTAACTAAGTGTGTGCTCCTAATGTTGCAGGCACCTCCACCGACCTGGTCCCCACGCTGCTAGGCATGTACGACGCGCTAACTAAGTGTGTGCTCCTAATGTTGCAGGCACCTCCACCGACCTGGTCCCCACGCTGCTAGGCATGTACGACGCGCTGGTCGGCCGGCCCGAGCAGGCTGCTGCGGCTGCTGAGCTGAGCGCAGCAGCCGACGCCGCGTCCAAGCGCAGCAACGCGATGACCGACGTTGTGACGCGACCACTCTCCGTCAGTTCCATCGCGTCGTCGTCGTCCTCGTCATCAGGTACGTCATCAGTTAGACGCGTCATCAGTTCGAAGCTCGGTCATTAGAAATTAGGACTAGTTTTTTTGCAATCATAGCTGGTTTTGATCTTGATATGATTGTGTATATAAGTTATAACATGTCATTATTTTGATTAATGTATTGTGTTTTAGACGGGATTATTTTACTTTAATTTTTACTTTAGTTTTATGGTCAATTTAGAGTTAATGAGGAACCTCTTTTTGTGTGTGTATTATATTACTTGAGTGTGTGTGGGGGGGGGGGGGGGGCATCCTGCTCGTGTATCCTTAGTCATGTTTCATCCTTTGTAGGCTTTTATTACAGTAGTGACTAGTGAGTAGTGTAGTTACTTACAAGTTATCTGTCTCGATTTTTTTTTTTTTTTTTTTTTTTTTACACTCATTCGTCAATAGAGTACGTTGTTGTTATAAAATCGGCACATTTTCCAATAAAGTTACTCGAATGTTTTCATTTTTCGTTTTGGGAGCGATTGGGAATCTAAAGTTGTTCTCATTGACGTAGTAGCAGTGTCTTAGGGTCACGTTGGGTGGGTCGGTCGGTGTTCTCAACACTGTGCGACATTATTTATGCTAATTTTAATGTGCCATAAAATGTATCTCGATAGCTGTGATAGAGATATGACGCCAGATGGTCATTTACGTCGTCCCGCGTTGTTTTTGTCTTTCGACGCCGACTTTCCATGTTGGCCTCCATCCACCTCGTATGACGTAACGCAACGTAACGCTTGCAATTAACACAGCGTGGGTGCAACACAATGCAATGCAGTATTGTTCTGTGCGTGCTACAGGTGCCAGCAGCTGTTCGGGCGGCGCGGGCGGGCGTCTCGGCGGAGCGCCCAAGTCTTCGGCGTATCTGGCGTCCATTGAGTCGCTGGAGGACGATAGCGACGACGAGCGACAGAAACCTGGCGGCAGAGTCGAGAGACTCAAGGGCAGCATTGGCTCGCAAGGTAACTGACCTGCATTGTTGTGCGCACTCGATCACACTCGCTCTCCACTAATCTGTCAGGGAATCAATTTCATCATCAATAATGGAGACAGATGGTTATTGATGATTATGAAATGTCGGCCGGTACTTAGACTTACTCAACAGAAACTGCTCTGGCGCAATTTCTTGAGGGAATATTGCAAATGCACAGATGTACATTGCAAAAGTAGTCCATAATTATCTTTGTTGATCTGATTTCGACCTTGGGTTTTGTTTTATTTTCCTAAATTACATTGCGAAACAAATGATTCTATTAGTGTTTTTACTGGACGTTTTTCAAGTAATCTGCACCATTAGTGCATTGTTGCTAATGCGCAAACCTTATATCGTTACTGGGATGAACGAGATTTGAGGGCGTGAAAAATGTTGTTCACAAAATTGACGATTAATAAATCTCCGAAGATGATGGGTGTGTATGGTCATAATCACTCGCTGTCTAGTTTATTAGACTTCACCTCTGACTTCATGATCCACTGCCCAGGTTAATTATCGTTGTACAAGCACGGCAAACGATTTATGGTTATCGCGATGTGTTCAGTACTCGTGCCGCATTGAGTTAAACTGTTTCCGTTTGGCTTTCAAGATGAACTTTCTTGTACTGTTTGTAGGCAACAGAGCAAAGCCGATTATTTTTTCTTTTCCACTCGTACAAAAACCATCCGGAGTCAAGTTGAAGCAGTATTGCAGGGGAAGCGCACGGACTACAAAATATATTGTCAAACTTCTTAAAAAACTTTAAATTTTTTAAAATGTGTTCATATGTATACATTATGTATCTTGGTCTGCTCAAATTCTTGGAAGAATGTTGTATAGGCAACAATATGATCACGTAATGGTTCCACACACGCCTTGTCGGTGCGTCTGAGTTGAGATAAACCGGTAACGCAATTTTCTTTCGCTTACCCTATAAAAACCCGTTAAACTAATTCATTCATATACATTCAAAAAACGTTTACGCGGTGACAGCAAGTGGCGCCCAAGGCAGTGAGCCCTCTTACTTTTCTCTTGGCACCGATAATAGAGATGGCTACAGGACATCAGCCATCCTTCACCCGTGCCTTCACGTGCCAAAACACGTTCCAGTGATTGGGCTGAAGATCTACGATATACACACGCATTGAAACAAAGTGCACGGTTTTTTGTTGGGGTGGGGGGGGGGGGGGGTACCGACATCACAAATTTTGTGGGATTATTTGGTTGACAGCTAAGGTCATTTGACGTCTTCTGAATCAGTTCCATTAAACATCGCGGGGGTCGTCATGGGGATTCCAGCAAGGGAGGGCAGGACCAAGTGGAGGTGAGATCTTAGGTGTGACAGTGGGGGAAAGGAAGGGTCTCCTTTTGTCGCCTCTTACGACTGGTAGAGTCACCCTGGGCCTATTTTACCTCAGGCCCAGACTAAGAAGGAATCATGTTTGAGAGGTGGATGGCTATAGTAGGGGTTGCAAGAAATCAACGATCAACATGACTAACAAGCTTGAGGTCATCTTTATGATCACCTCGATAACTAACTTCATTTGGTTTCTTGGCTGGCTTCCGCACGATTAGTGGGACTCATCCCTGGGAAGTGACTAATGTGATCTGCAATCAGATGCACGTTGCTGTGATAGAGGATTAATTGATGATACACATACTCACTTGAGTTGACCCCTGACGACATTGCACTAGTTCCTAGAACTGCAACGAGTGTTAACAAGCAACCCAACAAGGAGGGACACTGATAACGCGCGCTACTACACAGCTACACACACAGATGCTGCTAATGTGGTGTGAAGTGAGGAAGGAAGATGTCAATTAAACTAGGTTGAGGTTAGCGTCGACAAGAAGCGCCGTTGTTGCGGATGATGAGGCTCTGACGTCAGCGCGAACACTGGCGCGTTATTAGCGAACACAACACTTCAGGGTTAACGTTTTTGTTAGGTCAAGCGCACACAGAATATCTGTGTTCTGTTCGTGTTGAACTAGAAACATGTTTAGTTGCAATTAGCTCGCGTGGACACTTTCTCGTGGAAATGTGTCCTAAACACTAAACAAACTTTGGACCAGAGCTCAAAACATTTATTCGTTTCATCAGTAGAGAATGAGAGCGGCACATAACTATTTTCAGTTGGTTTTGTTTATCTGTGGCTGGAAACTAGGAGCTCAAGGTTAAGGGGCATACATCTTACTTACGCCGTTTGGCTACCATTCTATGTCACGTGTTGTTGTGCTCTGCTGATAGTGTATAGTTGAGAAACTGTAAGAATGACGGCCCCCGCCTTATCCCCACCACTGCTACCCGACCCCCCCTTACACCTATGAAACAACAAACTGAACAACTGAAACAAACTGATTTTCAGTTACGCATTTCATTTGGTTAGGTTGTCACGGAGTTGAGGGGGGTCGGGTAGCAGAGGAAGGGATAAGGAGGGGGCCGTCATTCTTACAGTTTCTCAACTATACCTTGCCTTCGGTCTGAGGTTTAGTATGAAATTATTTCGGTGCCTGTGGACGCTGTGGTAAATGTAAGAACAACCATTTGCCAAAATTGGAAATTCTAGTAATATTCCGCAACCATACGTTGTCTTAGCCCAAACAATGTGAAGTAAAATAAATCATACACAAACAGCCAAAAAGAATATGTGAACACTATTCAATATGATCTTGAGGTTTTCTTGTAGTTGTCGGAGGAAGTCATTTTAATTTCTTGCAGGTGGGGAGGGAGGGTTGGGGGGCAGGGGGGTGAAAACGGTACCCCTGTACTTGCAGTGCTGTTCTTCCACTAAACCCCTTTGCACGCCAAGGGTCCTTCAGTCAGAGTAGTTGGCTACGGAAGCCATCGAATCTTCCTCGGTGTGCGTCCTAATCTCTCCTCGTTGTTTCAGGGTCAGGGGACAGCGGAGTGGGCAGCCCTTGTAGTTACATCTCCTCCCCCAGCCCCCCGCAAGGTAGACCACGATACTGCGACCCCCATCTCAGCTACATGGACCGCGTCGTCATGGAGATCCTGGAGACTGAGGGAATTTACGTCAAGGACCTGCACCAAGTCATTCAGGTAACTACCACACTCTCATTAGGACCTACGACCGCCGTTCACACTATCTCGGGATTACTTATGCTTCAGTTCAGATTATATACTGGTTTACACCATCGCAACTATCGATCACAAACTTGGAAATTTACTTTTCCAGGCTAGCTTCGAAAGTTTCGAACATGCACCATGCAGTAACATGTACATACATGCACCACATCGCGTACTTCAGTGGTGTAGTGGTGCGTATACGGGCGTATACGCCGTATACACACTGCTCCGGCTAAAAAACTTTCGTATACACACTGATTTGGTTATGATACGAGTGATACGCAATGATACGGTTGTAACTTTTAACATGGCTCAAATGACTGACACATTATTCGCAGTTGTCAGCTATTCTCGTCCGTTGGTAGAATTGTGCTCTCTCGGTACTGGCATTTAATTGGCACAAGGTTTCAAATCCTCTAAGACCCCCTGGGTATGGAAAAGGGTTGCCATATGTCTCGCTTTCGGCGTGACAGTCCCGATATTCAATTTTAAGTCCCGCGTCCCGCCAATACACCAAGCGGGAACGATTGTCGCAAAAAAATATTGTGATGTCTAATTTACAATATCATGATTATATCTGGAGTTCAGAACTTGCGTGTGTGTCGCCAAACCACTTCCCAAGCTCCAAAACTTATTCCTGAACAATTCTCGTCAGTGTTCCAATAATTTTTAGTGGTTTTCTGGTTTTGAATTTTGCACTTCAAAAACTGCAGTATTTTGGGATTGCATTCAGTCCGGTGTTGGTTTCTAAAACGCTAAAAACTCACTCTACAAGCCTGATTTTTTTTAATCGTCTGCGGCGCCATTGTTAAGGGCCCTACCCCCCCAAACCCCCCATGTTTTTTTTTGTCTGAAAAGGTGTGTTCCTCCAGCACTGAAGCGTATACGTACTAGTAAATTTAGCACTACACCACTGGCGTACTTGAATATAAAGATAAACAATTCTTAAATTCTTAATCGGCTACATTCACTCCCGTCCCGTCTATATCGCATGGATTAGCCCTTTGACCCAATCAGCAATAAATCTTCACTGTAGTCTTACATAAATGTGAATACATGAGAGAAGGCTCAAGTGGTCGTGCGTGCGGTGTGAGTGGCCGAAATAAAAGCCCATGTATGGTCAGGGAGTTGCAGCAGTCACAGTGTTGTCGTCTGACTGCCTGTGCCTGCACTCATCCCATTGAACAGTCTGAGCACAGGTCTGAGTAGTGGTCTCAGGCCCTGAGCCCTACATGGAAGTGGCGCCCACGCACACTCCGGGCTAACTGGTTCTCTTCTCGTTCACTTCGGGCGTAGCGTTTCGTTTCGTTTCTGTCCGAGCAGTGGCGGATAGTGGACTAATGGACTTATGACTGAGTAAAACCTCAGGATAAAAAATAAAATCAGTCACGAATTACAGTATTGTTGATGTTAACTGCTTCTGTGGGTGCATGTTTCGATAATGATTAATAAGGTGATCCCGATACATTATGTTTTGTTTAATTGTTTTAAATATCTTTGTGGTACGGTATAATTTTTGCAAAAAATAAACCTGAATGACACTATTCATAGTTCCCACGTGACGTCACAGCGGCCATGATTGCGACACAATTGATGAGGACCAATCCTAGATCATTGGCAAATACTATTCAAATTTAATAAATAAGCCTAATTTAGATTTTAAAAAGTAAACATAAGAATAAAAAAATAAAAATTACCCAACATATTAATTTTATTTAAAAAACAAGCTGAATTTTTAAGAACTAAGAATGTATGTGTTCTACCACAACAGCATTCAATTGTTTTTCCATGGCAACGTCAAAGTTTGGTCACAAATGTGGCCGCCACGCGAATAGATGTGACGTACGTGCAACCTATGAAATTGACATAAATTATGACACATTTCGTAATGTATAAAAAGTTTTGACCACGATTTGTCCGTGCCCTTCTTTCATATACATAGTTTTAACTTTTTAAGCATAATATTGTCCAAGTGCAGTGTTTATAACGTTTATAATTCAGTCTACTTCTTGAGGTCTGCTATATTGCACATTAGGTAACTTATGAATTACTTTCTCTTGTCAAATATGTTTTGTTTTTATCATAGATGGTTGTTTTATTCAAGTAATATTATTATTATTAGCATGTGGTAGTAATGGCGACAACTTATCAAAGACATACGTATGTAAATGCAACCTTGTTGTGTAAATGTGACACACGTCCTAGTCAGTGGCGCACACCCTATTTTGAACTACTGGAGCGACTTTCTTCGTGAACCCCCCCCCCCACCCCCCCTAGTTCCGGGAACTGCAATGGGGGGTTTGGGGGGATGCCCCCCAGCTTATGCGGGTCTGGGGCGCATAGCCCCAGAAAAATTTTTGGTCCTCTCATTGCATGTGGGGGCATTTTACGAGTTTTAGAGTACTTTCCAAGCTAATGTAAGCAATAACTTAATCCTGTTATATAGGCCTAGTACAGTGGCGTATCCAGGAATTGGGAAAGGGGGGGGGTTTCAACCCATATTATAGAGAGTGGAGCCGAAACATAATTGGGGTTCTGGGGGGCTTCCCCCCGAAAAAATTCTCGTCAAGGTCATTTTAGTGCAAATCTGTGCGTTTTACAGCGGCCAACTGAAACAAGATTACTCAGTTTCTGGCAACTCATTTTTTCCTTAGCACCGCTAATAAAAGGAACCTCAATCAATAATTTGCATATTTTTCGTATTGCTTTTGCTTTTAATTGCAACAATATACAATAATTTTAAAGAAAAACATCTAATTGTCTATTGAAATACTGTCTATTGAAATCTAAACGGTCATTTTCCATGTTTCCTTTGCAAAAGGGGGGGGTTTTGTCCCCCCCCCTCCACCCCCGTGTATACGCCACTGGCCTAGTAGATGGTGTCCGCAGGTTACGCTGGGTATACGCACGTTTAAGAAAAGCAGTTTGAAAATATGTGATCTAGTTTCTAGTTGACGATATTACATGTTATTTTTAAAATAAAATATGTAACCTGTGCTGATGAATGTTGGTAATCCTGACTGCGAAAATATTTTGTTTAAAGTGACCATATTTCAAATCGGGAAATCTGGGACAAATAACCAAAGGGAAAATGGACCGGACAAATGAAACAATGGGGGAGTGGGGGGATGGCCCCCACCAACAGCGCCGCAGGCGATTTATAAAAAAATACTTGTTTTTGACGTGGTTTTAAGTGTTTGTTTCTAATGCAATTATTACTTAATACTCAGGTGGTAAATGAGTACAAATGTCACCACTCTTATTGATAAAAATTAGATGATCAGATTTCATAACAAAGAAGATGAGACTCAATGATGAATGAATGAATGAGTGACTCAAACGTGGATATGGCACAAATAAGTATAAGAAGGCGATGAATCCCTCCTTATTACCAGTACGAAAGAGACTTCTTTACGTTTAATTTTTAAAAATTATGTCCAAGTGTATACTTTCACGGACGTGTACACGTCCGACGTCCCATCCATCCCTAATGGTGACACGAGTAGTAGAGTGAGCACCTCCACTGACATAATGAACATAATTTGCAGGCCAAGTATTGTTTTGTTATAAATCTGAAAATGGGTTGCCAACCATCCCGTATTTTACGGGATCTCCCCTCCCGTATATACCGTAACAGTATGGATTTTGTAGTGCATTTTTGTTTGTACTATGAGAAGTGCGAACATCAAAACTAAAGGTAATTAATGTGAGGAAACTTTTTGTACCCCTCCGCTCGCCGCGACCAAATAGCGATCCCGTTATTGTATTTTCCAAAGTTTGCAAAATACATTCATGTCGGGATAACATTATACCATTGGTTATACCATTAAGGGTATTTTAAACACAATGGTCATACCCATCCATTCTTTCCTTTAGGGTTTGGACTTTCTTCTTTTCTAGTGTGTTTTTATTTTACTTTTTGTTTCACATTTCTTCTTTCACATTTTTTCTCATGCAGACCCCCCCCCCCCCCCCGTTGGCTACTGGAGCGGCCGCTACCCTGCTCCCGTGGGGTGTGCGCCACTGGTCCTAGTCCTACTAAACAGAGTGAAAATCATTAGGCTTATCTGTCTCTGGTTTCTATGTAGCCCTAGGCGGTGCAATAATTATACTACTAGTGCGATGCGATGATATAATGTTAATGGGTTTGACTTTGTTCTTGGGGGCAATTAACATAGCTGATATTTCGGGGGGGGGGGGGGGGTACACAGTACACGCACACGCACCCTCATTGATCCATGGGATGCAAGTTGTTTCAGTAATATTACTTCTGTAGTTTATACGTGAATCCTCCATTCCGTGAGTGCCAGTATACATCGTATATGAGCGATACTTTGCGTTGTTGTTTTTGTTGTAGCCCAGTGTTCCCACTTGAGGTAACAAAATGTCAACAAACGGGCCGCCAATAACAACAGTAGCGTGTTTGTAGAAATAGAATGCGTGTCCGTGTGGGTAGTATAGTAAATCCATCAACCGTAGTGCGTGAGTCTTGTAAGGAGTCACGCAATGGTGTGCGTGTGCGTGTGTGCGTGACACAATCTTTGGTGGTTATACTTTTGAGGTTGGATACAGAGAGCTGATACGCAAACATGCATTAAGTTAAATCACTTTCAGTTTTGCACCCATTAAAATATCTTTCTAATAAGTCATGCATAAGTCATAGATGTTTAGAGTAGAGGGTACAGTTGTATGAATTGCCCGACTTCTTTGTGTGAAGCACGTGCGTTTGACCATGGACTTAGTTACTATTGTAAGTCCATGCTCCATGGTATGACTGTACTTTGTAAGTAGTGAGCTCAGGTGAGCGCGTTGCTTGAGATGCACGTGCGTCATAATGCAATGTATACGACGACGATGGTGGTGACTGATGCACGCAACGACGGCGTTTACTTGCCTTCGAATCACCGCGACGCATCCTCTCGATTAGCGTACCAAGTGTATTAATCGCCCTACCAGAAGAACGACTCCAATCTCTAACGATGTTATTTATAGCAAGTGTACTCGACTCTTCGGACTATAACTGTTTGCTATGTAGAAGCTATGTTGACGCTAATTACATATATATTGCCAATTGAGCCTATCGACTGAGACTGGTGTGACAAATTCATGCAATCAAGTCGGTCGAACACGATAATGGTGATCAACAAGTGGTCCGACTCCAACGGCCATAACAGTAACACGCGTTCGGACTTCGGACTCAATGGATTCTCTTCAATGAAATACATTACTCCGATAAAAATGAAAGCCAGATGATGAATCTATTTATAGGCACGGATGTATGTATCATGTGTGCGTCACAAGAAGAGCGCTTGTTCTGTGTTGGTTGATACATGCCCGAACCCGATGAAAAGAGGAGCTCCAGCTTCGCAATACGATGGTTTCTTGTTTTATTTACCAGAGGAGACATTTGTTTGATATAAGACGCCCGGGAGAAGATTCGATTTGATTGACACTTTGACAAGTTTCATTGATAACCACGAGGTTGTTGGGGGTCAAGTGCCTCGCAAGAGAACTTGGTGAACCGGTAATGCTATCCAGACTACTTCCGGCAGAGCTGACTCTAACTCGTCTGTGCTAAAAATAAACATTAAACTACTACTATACACTAACATCCTGTGCTTGTATAGCCAACCGTGTGAGCACCGGGTCTAGGGTTCGATGCCTGATAGGGTTGGGAGCTCGATTCCCACATCATTTACCATTGTTTTTACTGCGATATCTGATTAGATGTGCGTTTATTCCTATCTTACTTGTATTCATTCATCCATTCATTACCCCCCCCCCCCCCCCCCGTCACCCGTCACACTACAGATTTCCTTATGAAGCGTAAATCCAGATTCCATCGCAAGTGTTGTGTCATATTATATTTAATTTGAAAGCGAGAACACCCGTCTTGTGTGTAGCGTATCTATCTGTTGGAACTAAAAGGGGTCTTATCTCGAACAATCCGACTACAGATCTTTCATTGAAACCAAGACCAGCTCATTAAACTCACCGGCTGCTGCCATCGTTTATAAACCGCCCTCTAATTGGCATAGCACGGCCTATGCAGTGAGTTATTACCAACAACTTTCATGCAGCAGATGTCGACAACGGTATACGTAATCGTTTACTATTTGTCGTTAGTGTCATCGTTAGTGGTAACGGCTGCAATTGTATCTATATTCAATATGAAACTGAAGAAATCAATCAGGTGTTAATGGTCTCTCCAATCGCCTTCATAATTTTAGAGTTGTGAGTCACTATTTCCCGTTTGTTACTATAGGACAACCTCGCATAATACATGCATGCGTACTTTACAGTGTACAGACTGTCATAAGCAATAATGGAACACAAAGGCTGTCATAAACAATAATGGAACACAAAGACTGTCATAAACAATAATGGAACATTTAAAAGTGAGGACCATTATATTTTCTCTCGCGTTTCACGAGCAATGACAATCACCGCAACGTTCGAGCATAACTAGCTGCAACAAGCAGGTCTCCGTGTGTCTCGGTACACATGCATATGCACGTGCACGGTGTTGTCGGCGACTAAGCACGTGTGGGTGGGAGTATTATGCAGTGGCCCTGAGTTCAGTTCGCCTCGCTCGCTTCTTACATCATGTGTAACTCGTTTGTACGTGGTCGTTGCGACGCGAGAGGGCCCAATCAACGTAAACGGTGGACAACTCACCCGTCAGCCTCTGCGATGGGCAGAACGCGCCGCGTATGTCGCCGCCCACTGAAGTATAATAGTGGTCAAAGAGTGGGCGATATCTCGTCGTGGTTGATGGATGGATGATGAAGAGAGTCGTCATGTTTTTATGACGTCTATCAGAGCGAACAGAGCGTCGCCTTGTGTGGCCGACGGCGCCGTCTCGTTCTATCCTCATTGGCTGGCCGGCTGACGTCACTCTTGGTTGTGCACACGGCCAAGTGGCTCGCGTTTTACATTTACCATTTTTATAATCGAGCGATTGAAAGTAGTGCACGCTTGGAATAGGACAATAGTTTAAAAAAATAAAATCTACTGTAATGAATATTGAATGGTAATGTTTGCAGTGTAGATCGAGCCAAGTGGCTCGGATTTGGAATAGAACAAGCGATCAAGAAAATTAAATCAACCACACCTATAGTGAAGGGTGGTGTATGTTAAATGGTAATTGTTTATTTTACTAGACGCATCTATATAAACTCAAAACGTAACAGAAACAAAATTTGCAGATCTTGGTTTGCTTTTATACTTGAATACTTCCCGATTGCTCCGGACCAATTTGACCTTGAACACAAAAAAAAAACTGACCGGGCAAGACTGAGGCAGCCTACGTAAAATGTAGTTCGCCGCTGTTCCTTCCTCGAGCTCTGTCGTTTCTGGTGACCGCTTTTTACATTCGCGGTACTTTCGGTCCTAGATCATGTTTGCTTTAATTGATTTACTACTTAGAAGATTGTAATTAGACGTGAGATGTATAACGGTACGGCCATACGGTAGATATAAACGTTTTCGCGAATGAATGTGAAATAATTGAAACGTATACGTTTCACAGCAGTTCGTGATACACCATTCAAATTTATTTTACTTATTTTATCGGAATTAAAGACAGTGTAGGGCACAGTGTCCTCTTTAGCCTGAAGATATAAAATAATGGATATCACATTATGATACATAAAAGCAAAATTAGATATATAAAAGGCACCATAAATGTAACAGTGGCGAAACTGGTATCAAATGATATAACGTCAAGAATTGAAGGTAACATATGAGAGTGCAGGGTACAGAAAAAGGAGTCACGTTGGGAGCAAATAATCTGCACTGCGATAGGAATTTGTCAATAGATCGATATTAACGGCATCGCAATCGCACTACGTTATCGATAGTATGATCGCATTGTTGTCGACATGGCGACCGCGTTCCTGGCACAGATGGTTGTTGCACTGACTCTTTGTTTTAGTTCGCTGCTCATTCGTGTCAGGCGAGTGCAGGTTGTGTCGTCGTAGAACAGAATAGGTGTACACTCTGCATGTATGTGTACGTAATGCTAATACGACGTTGCTGTACATCTCCCATAGCAAAGACGTGCCTTGCATTACTTGGAAACGCAACGCTCGGTTTTCTCACTGGGAAATTGGCAAGTGTGCTATACAATTGATCTGTTCGACCTTTCCGTTCATGAGCTTGTGCAGTAAATAAAGAGGATATACGTACAAAACAAACACAGATAACTCTGAGGTACAAGAGCAATGCTAAAATATGTCGTACACTCATTTTTCATATTAAAATTGTTTCGTCCTCAAAGGTTGATTTCAAATGCCAATTTTTTATTTGCTCAAGACAAAGTTTACACAGTACAGTACTTATAGACATAGTCAACAGCCTACTGATACTGTTAAAATATTTACCCTAGATGTCCAAGCTATGTATTTAAAAAATGTATTTATTTAAAGTGTCGTTGCACTACGAGCTAAATTATGTATTTACTTTTTGTTGTTGTAATAACAATTATTGAATTTATCAAACATGACAATTCATACACAAACACACAAACAATGAAAAGTTATGCAAACTCAGAAAACAAAACATTGCAATCAGGTTTAATGATTAAAGTTAAATTGCGCTAATCACGTAATTTGTAGTATCGTTTTATTTTATTATTAATTCGTGTTTTTGAAAAGAATATTCTTCGTTGACTTGTGTTCACTTTTCCAGTGGTACGTTTGTTCGTGTGTAATACTGCATGCATCGTGTGCCGGGCAAGTACATTGAATGGGTGACTCTAGCACGCGTACCCCGTGGGCGCACAACTAGAGTGGGCACAGACAGTGGCGTAGCGTCAGGTCGACTGTAATCTCACAGACATATATTTATACGACAAACATGTGCGCCTTTATTGAAATTTATGAGATGAACGTTTGATTTAAAGTATTCCCACTATTTGAACAGGCCAATACATTTTAAAGACGTATGCTTGTGGGAAGCTCAAGTTGATTTATTAATAGATGGCGTGAATTTCTCATTATTGAATACTACAGTCTTATAAGAATTTCTTCTTAGGCTGTCATGTCAGTGTCACCTTACTAAATTAACACATTCCCGGCCGAATACGGCTATAGACGTATTCATAAAGCGCCCGCGCACCATTGCCAAATACGTCTCGAGCCGTATTCACGCCGTCGGCCATACAGATCGCTGCTGCACCGGTTGATTTGGGTATATCGCTATGTAACTTCTTTTAGTTGTACAAAACCTCGCTAGATAGCAGCACACTTAAAAAAAAAATCGAAAATTGTAACAATTAGTTCGTACAAGTGCCGCGAAAACATTGTTGTTGTTTTCAAAGCCATGTGGACATTGAAAATGGCGAATTCACGGAAATCTAGGTGTCCACAACTGAATGAAAGTGAAGTTTTAGCTGAGATATTTGCGGATGACGAGTCAGAAAACGAATTTAACCTTAGTTTAGATGATTCAGATGATGATGACTTCGAAAACGGTGGTATTAGTCCGAATGTACATGAAATTGTTTACGAAAGTGACAGTGACAGTGATGTTGACGTGCGCGGGGGCGGTGACAACCTCCAAAATGATAGGCAAAACGTTACTAAAGGTATGTCGAAAAGATTCTTAGATTACGTTGAATAGTAAGGAAGAAAATGCGATTTTAGTCCGCCGATGTAAAAAAAAAAGTAAAAACTCCCGAAAATGCTGGCTAGGCGCGCGCGGCGGCGACCAAGGCGGCGCGGCAGGCAATGTGTTAAGCACGCAACAAAATGAACGCAAATCATAGTATTACATACACCTCTTTGGGGCCGTCCATAAATGATGTCACATAATTTGGGGGGGGGGGGGGGGGTCTTCAACTTGTGACAATATGTGAGAGGGGGAGGGATCAGTCTTTCTGTGACATCTATGCATGCACTGCATATAATGCCATTTTTTAGTGCAGATGCTTTTACAGTATTTTACATTTTTCAAATAATCCTGTAATTTCACGCATTTCCAAAACTGGATTTTACCCACTAGAATGCGCCACCTGCTGAGTTTCGCCGTGGACGAATGACCAGTAATAACCAGCAACTGTGCAAATGTGAAAAATAAAGAAAATACAAATATTTTGATCCCGATCGATGTGACTGATTTTGTCCCAGTTCTTTTTTTATGTTGTATGTCGGAGGGGGGGGGGGGGGGCAGAAAATTATTATTTTGTGACATCATTAAAGGGGGGTGGGGATCACACTTTATGTGACTTACTGTGACAAGGGGGGGGGGGGGTCTAATTTGGTCAAAAAGTGTGTGACATCATTTATGGACGGCCTCTTAGTTCATAGCACCCTTTCCCTCCCTTTACTTCCATTATGAGAGTGCAATGAACGAACAATAACGAAATGAATGACCAACGCAGCTACGCCACTGGCCGCTCAAGACAGTGAGGCGTCAACGCCGTCCCGCGTGTGTGTAGGATGTCCCACAACAGGTTTGCGTCAGTTTCATTAGTAGAACCTTGCTACGAGAAAAATGTCTCGCCGAGATAGGTGGGAGGTTGCAGCTTGTTGGGTGACAACTCCACTCTAGACACCTGTAGAGAAACAGAGCGAATAAGCGCAAGTAGTCGACCTTTAACATTAAGACGCCGATAAAGTTAGGGCTGCTATTTGAAAAAACCTCATATTGTGTAGTGTGTCAATGCCAGGCTTCTTACATACCGTAGTTATGAATGGGTAGATTGGCAAATGAAGATGAAATACAGTGCTTCGCAACTCTGATCTTCTAGAGCTCATTTTAGTTTAGTTCAAACCAAGGTAAATGCCAAAAGCAGTGTCAAATCACGACGGTGGCATGAAGCCGATGGTCTCTTTGAATGTCGCCCCCACCCATGTCCCCTACCAATGATTGTGCACTGACGTAACATAGCAGACAGCTGGAAGTATGCGCTGCATAGTGTGCCAAAACGTGGAACTTATTTTTAATTTAAAAATTGTCTGGCCCAAGAAAATGATACAGTATTACACATGGGAAATACCGCGAGGTGGAAATAGAGTGGTACAATTCCAGCACTGATTGCTCACGGCAACCTGGGAATAGGGATATGCGTAGCTGCGATGAGCCCGGAAGTGCTATGAACCTATGTTATAAAGAGTGAAGTTATACATGGCATCGGGTAACTGTGATAAAAGCAGTTGAATGTTCAACATAGATAGCTAGAAAAGAATTTCACGTTTTTGTATTTTTTAAATATTTATAGTAATTAGTAAATGCATGTTCAAGTATTCAGGTCTAGATGGTATCAAGATCTAAAAAGTTCTCTTCACGAAACGGTGCAATTCTATCAGGCACTCTTAATTAGTCATTAGATATTATTGGATGTGTCTGATTTGCAGATCTCCATCCGTTTTTGAAGATTATCTGTTGGATTTTGATAATATCCAGCTCTGCATGATCTCATTTTTTAAAAATTTAAATGGACGTTTTAAAGATGGAAACAAAAATTTCACTTTTTTGGCAATTCTGTGATTAACATTGAAACAAAAATGGGGGGAACACGGATCCTTGTAGCGCTACCACGGCCGACTGCCGATATCAGTGTTATTAGCGCCTATGGTAATGAATGAACACAAACACACGCGTAATCGCGATTCCAGTCCATTTAACCTGCCTGGCTCGACCAATGGCTGGGATTTAAAAGTTTAAACGTCGATCCGACCTGAGCTGAGGGCGGCACCCATTACATTCCACGTCCTCGTATCGTAGCCCAACCTTCCTCGATACTATCGAATTATTTACCTTAATTTGAATTGTGATAATGGACAATGCTGGCGCTCCACTCCTTACTTACGCCTATAACGTCAATTGATTACCATCCAGTGTGACCACTCCTGCCATCATTGGCCCCCTGCGTTGCGTGGACTGAGCAGTGTATCTATTACACGCTATTGTATAGGCACCGTGTGTTAGTACATACAGCGCTATATGTGGCCAAATTTAGCAACAAACTGCTGAAGATTTCATTCCGCGGTTGAAAATAGTGCTGGATATTATTGTGATATATCTTGTTTTTGTTTGGTGTTTATTTTGTTTTTTATTGTTGATGTGTATTTATTTTGTACTTTTGTTTTGGCTTTTATTGTCTTGTTTTGTTTGTGTTTGTTGTGTGTTATTTGTTGTTTTTACGTCTAAAACGTGTCCTGATTAAAATGGTGGCTTGCCTTTTTAAGATTTACTGATGGGATTCATAATCTGCACGAAAATTTTAAAACCCGTATTTAATCAAACAATTTTCACAATTTCCCTTTATTGACGTAGGAAGAACGACGCTGCTTCAGCAGGTTGTTGCGCGACTTTGCCACTTGGAGCGCTTCATTCGTTTTCACTAGCGCCATCAGTGGCCAATCTCGGTGCCTATAGGCCCGGTAATTGGGTAATTGAATATGCCATTTGTAGGACGTCGTGTGTGTACGATCTACGAAGTGTCGAGTCAACGACCCTCTCACGTGGACCCCTCTGGTCGCGCCGTGTTGACAAAACAGTCTCTCCTCTCTCTTGGACGATGGCCCAAGTGGTCCAAACTGAAATTGAAACGCGTCTTGTCCAAAAATACACACGACACGTTCGAATGACAAGGAAATAAGATGAGTAAATAAAATACGTTTCCGGCGGCACGGTTGGTCCACGCGTTGACAAAGTTGTATTCCAGCCGTGACGTTGGCCAGTCCATTCTATATGCCAATCGTTCCTACTGTAAATATAGGAAATGTAAGCATGCCCTGTCAGTTTATTTGCCTTTCAATGTAGTGTGTGTATTAAATTGTTTGCAATGCTTCGTTCAAACACATCTGCTAGCCATTATGTGTGCATACAATCATCTTGTGCATATTTAAACAGCTAATCTTATCGATTGTAGTAAGTTTTAAAATGTGGGTCAAATAAATAGTACTAATATTAGTTTAATCTAC
This sequence comes from Isoperla grammatica, assembly GCA_945910005.1. NCBI lineage: Eukaryota > Metazoa > Arthropoda > Insecta > Plecoptera > Perlodidae > Isoperla > Isoperla grammatica. Next base: position 8,779,504 of record OX246737.1, read on the forward strand.
GATTTGTATACGAAACGCTCGATCATTGAGTAATGTGTACTGATAAGGAATACAGCTCCCGCCCCTCTGAGCTATCACCAGATTATTTGTGTTATCTTTATTTTGAATAGCATGTATTTGAAATGTAGTGTTTGTTTTTTGTTGTTTTACTGTGGTAATCCAAAGGGTACAATATTATGCACAATGTTTTTAACACGTGAATTCCACCTAGAACGGAACGGATCGTTTACAATAAACCACAGCTACGACGAATGTTTGTTGATGGTCTTGTGGTCAGTATCCGTGCGTATAGCCACGTCTTGTGGGTGAGACACATCTTGTTTTGGCGCCATAGCTCAAGTCTAGTCGGCAAAATGCAACACACCGTGATCGTAGAGTTGGAAAAGACACGTTCGTTGGTGGTTCATGGTAGGCCTATCAGATATTGCCTGCGATATCGAGCAACGCCATAAAACGAAGATTTATGTCGCCCATGCACTTGTTGAAGTTTTAATGTCCTGGAAATTTAAAACGATCTCCAGTGAGGCTGAATAACCTACCTCGCAGTTTTTATGACTTGCAGGGCTTACGACTGGAAACTTTTGAAATTAACTTTTTTTTGCTAAGTGCATTTTTTTATAGGAAAATGTTACCAACGTCAGTATGGATTCGTTGTAACATTTCACCCGCAACGCAAATAATAACATAAATATATTTCTGTTGGCACTTTTACTTCACCGTTCTAATTACATTTTGACGTATATAAATAAATGATTATGTTCGAAGTTGCACAAGTGTAAAATAAAGTCGTAAAGATAACTGAGCCTGTTATACCAGTTCAACTATCTATTGTATAAGTTTTGCCGAGTGTTGTGTGCCTGGGTGCCCTGCTTTGCCAACCCCCATATTTTGTCAACGAGGCTAATCGTCAGTTAGAGGGTTGTTGTTGTTAGTATCAGCTGGCGTCCGAAGGCCTGTGGGTGTTGGATTATAGCACTGTCGAAGTTCATGCGTTCAGTTCATGAATGACATATCATTTCCTCATTTCTACGGACAGTTATTTACTTTTGTCACAACTCACAACATGTTTGGTTTATTCCTATCCTGCTGATATCTTGTTGATCTCATTATAACGTCACATCGTTACCCCCCGTCGACAACAACAACTCACCGCTCACCCCAACTGTTTCAGGGCTACCTGGGTATATGGCGAGCATCCCCCGACCGAGCACTGGGCGACCGTCAGCTCTCGGACCTCTTCAGCAACATCGAACAGATCCATCAGTTCAACAGGTAAATATTGGTGGGCGGTTCATCCATACTTGTCCCCACGAGGACAGCTGAGGGTTCAGTCAGACAACAATAAGATGGCTGGGCGCCATAAAATTAATGAAACACAAATTAGTGGCTCTATAGTTAACGGTCCGTTTTATGACCGTTTAATTTGAAACGGTTTTTGTTGAAATAGCGTTGAATGAGGTGTGTCTCGATAGTGTTAATAAATCTCTCAAATAGAGTGAAAATGTGCTTTGAAGCGGAGAAAATCAGTACATTCTTTGGTAGAGATACAAATGTATGTTTTCACTTTTCTTATACGTTATCAAACACATACCAAATGGGTGCTGGGGTACATACGCAACATAACACTACAGTGCTTGATCAAGCTTAAAATAGTTCCAAAAACCTATGATATTACAAAGAGAGAAGAGAGAATATTATCAAGATTCAAGAGGGAATAATAAATAAAAATAACTGGCTACATAAGTTTTACCTATTGAGGAATAAAATGAGTTTTTTTACTAAACCATTGGTGTACAAGGCTGCCAACAGTATTTGAACCAAGTGTGGGCATAGCAAGTCAGGGTTTTCAACCGGGTTCTGATACCCAGCCAATGGAAGTACGGAAGTACGGTAGCATTTTTTAGATTCTATTTACATCATATGCTCACAACTGAATTTATGAAATAAAAATGAAAATGTTGGCTGTTATATGTAATAAAAAAATAAAAAATACATGCAGTAATGGAGTGTGAAATATTTTTTCATTTAACACAACTTTCTTGTTGTTACTTCCAGCGGTTTCTTGGAGCAACTTGAGCAGTGTGGGCTAGATCCAGTGCAGGTAGCACGATGTTTCGTGAAGAACAATGCAGGATTTGCCGTGTACACTCAGTATTGCACCAACTACCCGCGCACTGTGTCCGTGCTGACGGAGCTCATGAGGAAAGAAGCCACTGTGCGGTTGTTTCGAGAGAGACAGTCGTGTCTGCAGCACGCTCTACCGTTGGGATCCTATCTGCTCAAACCAGTGCAGAGAATTCTTAAGTACCACCTACTGCTCCAGGTAAGCATACTTATGACAAGTAAGACAGTGTGCGATTACGTCAAGCCACTGGACTTCTACCGTGTCAACTGTGAGTTAGTTGCACTACTACTGTACCATATTACTCAACTAATGTAATAAGGCAATGTTCATATTTGCTCTAACATTTTTGTTCTATAATTTCATATTTTTTAAAAATGTTGTTTCCAAATTTTCCTTTCCCACTCCTGTAAACCAGGCTTTTGGTCACAATTCTAATCATCACTTATTATACATATTTTATTTACTTATTTTTTCCTTGTGAGTTTTAGGCCCGGTTTCACCAACATATCTAAATCGGAGATTAGCTTGATCGGCGCCATCACCAACTTCACATAACAAAATAATCTTTCATTCAGTAAAAATATTGTATATTGTTATATTTCAGAATTTAGTGATTAATAAGCGTCAGTTTTTAATTAAGTAGATATAAAATAGCCTGACATTATTGCAGGTATTTACACTCGATAATGAAATATGTTCATAATTCGTACAATGATTTATATTCTAAAGTTTGCTACTTATTGTAACTTCATTGCAACGTTCATTTGTTCTTGTAAATAAACATGAAATCAAAACAAAGGGACGACAGAAAGATCGAATATCCATTGTTGTACTGATCTGAATACAGAGCATGAATTTCTTTTGAGATAATAAACTTCGGTCATGGCCTTCTGTATGCATTTTACGTAAGGATCCAATAATGCAAAACAAATGACTAAACATGTGTCAGACATTTATTGCCAATCTGAAAGAACTTTTGTTGGTGACGTACTGATTACATTTTTTCGTTTTTCATGCAAATTAGTTTAAATACCAGTAATAACAGTATGATATTTTATAGCTACTCATAGCTGACACTAATAAATTAATCAATTTTGTAATGCAACCACATGCAATGTTTTCAATACATGCAAAATTATTTGTTTATGTAAAGTTGGTGACGGCGCCGATCAAGCCAATCTCCGATTTAAATACTTTGGTGAAACCGGGCCTTAGAAATTTATGATTCCTTTGTCAATAGAAGTTTAGGGGGCCCAGGAATTCATGTTTATTTATAGTTTCACAAATACCTTGAGTACCAGTATTTGATTATTCCTCAGTAGACAATGTTTTGGGATGAATTTTTGGGAATGTGGTTATTTTCTCTACAAGTAATCCAGGTGGTGCCACCAAGTTTTTAAAACACCAATTGCAGTAATTGATCTTGTTTTCAGAACCTAGTGAAACACTATGCTAGTGATGCAGAAGGGTACTCGGATATCGTGGAAGCTCTGTCTGCTATGACTGGTATCGCACATCATATCAACAACATGAAGCGTCGACACGAGCATTCCGTTAGAGTGCAGGAGATCCAGAGTTTGCTCTATGGCTGGGAGGTGAGACATGCTGCTGTCAATCTAGTCAACTTTAGAAACAGAAAAACATTAAATAAAGACATTTTTCATTTTCTTAAAAAAAAAAACACTATAATTATGCGAGATTGGAGCTGCATGTATGTAGTCCTCTTATGTGGGTGTGGACTGTAGTGGTTCCATTAAAATTTCAAGGGATCGCAGTTGACTGTGGGTGAATTTTGTACAGATTTTCTTATTTTGATCAGCACAATAGTTCCCACTAGAAATTGTATTCGCTTCAAAAGTTCCTAAACATATCTTGTCTGGTTGCTAGCCCACTTTAAATATTTCTACTCTTATGTGTACAAGATAATTCTATTGTACATTGTTGTCATTCTTTTCTATTTTCAAATTTATGAGAACAATTTTTATACCATGTGCTGCATAGCATTGACATGGTTTTGTATGGTTTAACTACACATACATACAAATAAATAATTAATGTGATAATTTCTTTGTTTAAAAGATCTGAACTAAAATTTATTTAATGGGGCTATTTAGAAACTGGTTTCTTTTGGCAGGTTTGTGCTAGCTAACACAGATGATTTTCATCAACTTTTATTAGAACTTATAATATGCATATATAGCTTTCAATTTCATGTACAAGGTGATTAATATGTATATGTTATGTTTGGTTTTAGGGTGAAGACTTGACAACATTTGGTGAGCTGTGCGCTGAAGGAGCATTCCGTCTATCGGGAGCAAAGGCCCCACGGCACGCGTTCCTCTTTGACAAGATGTTGTTGATCACCAAGAAGAAAGAGGAGGCTAACCTAGGGTACAAAGCCCACATAATGGTAAATATCCCCTTGGCAAGGAGTAAAAGTAAAGCCATCCATCATACCTGTTGAGTATTTGTTCCAAGAAGTTAATTAATTTGACACACAATGTAAAATTGAACTTTCTTTGGGTTGAGATTTTTGCATTTCAATTTGTTGCATACAGGTTAAATGAGTGGATAGGTTTCCGTGAGGCTAGTAAGCTAGATCGGAGCATGTTTACATAAAAATTAAAAATATCATCTTAACTCGACTACACATGACAAATATACATATATACTATACATGGTTTGGGAGGACAAACAAAATACAGTAGATCAATAGAGCCCACTCCTTGTCAGCAGCTATGATTTTATTTCATTGACTAGTGTAGTTTTGTGAACTAGCGTCATACCAAAACTTTGTGCAAATACATACTACTTTGATAATACAGTGCACAAAGCACGCACGAGGCAACATTAACACCACAGGTATTTTTGGTTAAATTAACACGTTTTAATGCTGGCCCCTTGAAAAACGTATTAACAAGGTTAGATAGAATGTGTTACAGGAAAGCAGAACACTGTTGTTCTAGCACAGCCAACTGCTCACATCGTTTGTCATACTATAGCTGAACTTCTTTCTATATTGTTTCAGTGTTCGAACCTGATGTTGATTGAGAGTGTGCCAGGGGAGCCTCTCAGTTTCCACGTCATCCCATTCGACAACCCTCGTCTTCAGTACACTCTGCAGGTAATGCAACCTCAGTGTATCCACCAGCTATCGTGTTAGATAAAAATCAATCTTGTGAAAAGTGCTGACATAATTTTCTTACTTTTTACAGGCTCGCAATCTTGAGCAAAAGCGCGAGTGGACACTACAGCTGAAGCGAGTTATACTTGAGAACTATAATGCTGTGATACCTTCTCATGCTCGTCAGTTGGTAATGGAGCTCGGCCAAAATCGCACAGATGGTAAGAAACAAATTTATACGGAGACTTTTGGCTCATACACTTAACTCTCACCATGCAGCTTTGTTATACTTATACTGTAGTAGTACAGTATGTCTTTCTTTCTTTCTTTCTTTCTTTCTTTCTTTCCAAACATACACCCCAGTCATGTAGATTTTATATGTGACACATTTAGATTTGTACTATGTATCATAACTGACAAAATTATATAATACCAATAAAACAAGTCAGTTCAATTGAAGTGCGTGTATTACTTGTACTTCTTTGAGGGTGTGGTGCAGTGTGTATATAATGGTAGTAGGTATATTCCACTGATGCCTCAAAGGAAAAAGTAAACAGCTCAAGTCAGGTGCTTTAGAATAATTAGGCAGACCTCTAAAGAGACTTTGAAAGTAACTCTAAAATAATATGCCCTAAAAAAGAACTTCTGCACAGCTACATATTATTTTTATACACCTAAACTCTGTGATCCTATATGATGGCATAAGAACTGCTGCTGAAAGGTCTAGAAAAATTGGATCATTAGGATTTGTATGAAGTTTATTTTCGTTATTTATCCGTATGTTGTTTCGATCCATACAGATGATGTGTTGGCTGAGAAAGGCACACCAAAGCGTCAGCACTCGGCCCCTGAATATCTGGAGAAGAGGAAGCAAGAGCGAGATCGTCGGAAATCCGAGACGGGATTGAGGTCTCGTCTGCGACGCAGCAGGAAATCAGACGCAGGGAGCATTACTGAGGTAGAATACCATATTTTATAGTTCTACTGCCATCACAAATGAGAGTATATTATGTAATAAAACCAAATTCCTTAAAAGTTACCTGACGGCCAAAATAAGAAACTGCAAGATTTTATTGTGGCTGTTGAGGCTGAAATTATGTTGCCAATTGAGTGACTTGACTGCTACCCACTACATTGTGGATAGTTTTTCTAATATTGTTTGGGTAGACAAACTATATCTAGGAGACAAAACCTACTATATAGTATAGTGGTTTATTCAAAATTTTTACTAATAAGTGCTTTGAGCACTAGCTTCTGAGCACTTTAAGGGCATAACACTCTTACGTGCTATTGAGAAAAGATCCTTAGGTTCAGGTGTAGTCTCTCTCCCACTGCATGTACAGCCTGACTTTCCAAAATTTTGGTTTGCTAGTAGGCCCTACTCTGTAGCCTAATAGAGAAGCACCTAGTAGAGTTGGGCCTAGCAAGTGTTTTGTACTTGTTATTGTGGCATTACCACGCGTGTGTGTGTTTAAATATGAACTGACTGGGTTCCAGGGCGAACACAAGCGTGGTCGGAGAGCTTCAAGCAGTAGTCACGACCGCAGTCTCAGCCGGGAGAGTCCTCGGTCACTGTCGCCGATCATAGCAAAGGTCAGTGGCCAAACATTGTCACCGGAATTGTGTTCTGATCCACGCAAAACTTGTTCGTTCCCGTTCATTTTCAATTTGGTGATTCATTTCAATCACTTTGCTTCTTAAACGGTTCTTGAATATAGGGGTGGGCAGGGACATTGATATTTTAGGTAAATCTTAATGCAGTACAGATGTATATTACTTGAATTCAAGTTGACAAAACACATTATTAAATAGGAAAATAAATGTGATCAGTAATGCATTTAAAGCCATAAATTTGATAAAAGTCAAATGTTATTAACATAAATAAGTTAGCCTACAATGTCTACAGTACACTCAGCACAGTATCTCAATTTACATTTTTGACTTATGTAGTAAATGGCAAAAATGCTTCAGGAGGATGTGGAGGACTATATTACTACACTACTATACTACTTCTACTATACTACTCTATACTACTACTACACTACTATTACTATATGGAGGAGGATGTGTTTCAGGAACGATTTGGCAGTTGGAGACGCAAGTCGGAGCCAGGATGTTACTCTCCCAATTCTTCTAATAAAAACCAAAAACCGTTGCTGGTGCCCGTTTTGTCCCACCCTGATACGAGCCTCGATGAGAGTCGGATAGTACCAAAGGATGAAAGCAACAAACATGGATCTCAACCCGATATTGTACAGGAGGACGTTCGCAGCAGACTAGCGGCAGAAACTGAGCAGAGAACAGAGCAAGCTCACGAGAAGAACATACGAGACGAGAAAGATGAAGAAGAGGAAGCTAAGACATTGGAGGAAATAGTTGGACAATTACTTATGCAAAATCATGAATTCCAAAAGATTCTTAAAAAACAGCAGCGGTCCGTAGGCTTACGACATCGTAGTGCACACCGGGAGGAAACAACGGACACGGAGAACGACGAGGAAGGAATCTATGAAACATTGACGGCAACAACTACCACTCCGGGTGTGAGACCGTCAACAGGCGTGTCCTATCGATCTCACCGTCACGCACATATGAGAGCGATGCGTAATCAGCAGAAGACTCTCACCACGGCCACAGCTGGGCTCACTAGGTATCAGCAACGTCTAGTGCAGAACTCTGAAAGTAAAGAATTAGATTGTGATTATGTTACCTTAATGTGCCATACAGATAAGAATGATCAAAACTTTACACATAATATACATTCTAGGTTATCGTCTAAAGCAGAATCGGAAAAGAAAGTTTTAGTCAGAAACGAAAAGTCATTGGATTCCTTTGGAGGTGAAAGATGTTTAACAGACAATTTTAGAAGTGTATCAGAAAGTAGAATTAGTCAGATTTGGAAACAAAGTGATGATGTCGTGATTCAACCAAAAGCTTCAGAATCTGAGCTGCCGCAAGTACAAGCCGATGGTTTTGGCAACTATGACAATTTGCAGCATATTTGGGAGAGCGTTAAGAAGCAGCAGGAGGAAATTCATAAACTAGCTGAGAAAACGGAAGCTGCAGTTCAAGATGAAGCTGCAGCTAGCTTGTCTCGAAGACGTTCCTTTTCGTGTCGAAACGGGGAATCTATAGGCATGCGCAGTCAACATCCCTCCATGTCACATAGTAATCTCAACTATTCAAGTACTCCTACATCCCCGGCAGTGTGGCTGAAACAACAAGGACAACATTTGGCCACACCGAGCAAGAAATCAGGGTCGCTGCCTCGCAGCTTTCAACTTAGTCATGACGCTGAACAGAAAGGTACTAGCTCTTCCAGAACAAAGCGGTCCGACAGACCGTTTACTATTGCTTCTGACAAGCCTCCTGAAATTAACTTTGAAGACATTGAACGGTACATTGAACAGACTGACACTTGCCGCATTCGTCATCGTTTTCCTCTAAGTGGGGACACCACAGAAGAAGATAGTATGACAGAATACACAGCAACTCCAAATGCAAGCATGAACGAATTAAACGTTCACCCTGAATACAAAATTTATCGTCCGACAGTGTCTCGAGCAACCTTAAAACATGTGATATCGAGCGTTCGCTTGGGTGGAATTCGAGCTAGCTCGGAAACGCTAGACGAAGAGCGCGAGAGGAGAGCGAGTAGACTGGTCTATGCTCTGGCCCGACAATACAGCAAAACCTTACGCCAACGGATCCGAAACATCATGGGCGACGACTCGGAAGATTGTTACGAACAAAACCGAACTCCGTCACCAGTTCAGACGCTTCCGTCGCCCAACCTTCCTATCTACAAACAAGGCAGTTCTAGTCTGGGTGCACGGATTGCTCACTCCGAGTACGCCAACCCGCGACTGCTCTATCCGAACATACGGCCACAGGCCCCTGCACATCTACGACCAGATTCCGTTCTGTCCGTGTCGTCACATTTCACTTCGTCTAGCGAGGGAGAGAAAACCACCACCTTGGACGCTTGTCCGCCAAAACCCTCCGAAGATCTGAGCGACGGCTCGGCCGACAGCTTCTACGAGCGTTCGTTCGAGGCGATCGAGTCACTGCTAGAGAACGATGCCTTCCGAGACTCCGCGGTGTTCAGCGATCACGACGAAGGCAGCGACGTAGCTGCTCCCGTTAGTTCCTCTGCGCTTCGTGGCAACGCAAACACCCAACTGAAGATCTCGAGTAGGGGAAAGAGTGGAAAGATTCCCCCTCCAATTCCTGCCAAGCCTGATGCTCTCAAGAAGATGAAGAGGGGAACTGATGAGGCCAAAACTATAGGGATAAGTCTTAAGAAAGTGCATTTAGTTCATGGGCTGGAAGGTATTTGCAAGTCTATACGTGAGAGGCGGAGAGAATTGGAACAGTGGAAGGGCAATAAGACGGAGGAGGAAGGTGATACAAGCTCGCAGCACTCGACTACATCCACTGTGATTGAAGTGAGTGTGGAGGATGAAGGAGGGACTCCCAAGGGTTGGGTGAAACATGTTGTGGGTAAACTGCAGGGAGGACCGGGAGATATTGTTGAAGAAACTAACAAGTGCCAATGATACTGGTAGTGTAAACTTTGAAAACATGTATACATTGTAGCTGTTCTGTATTAAATAATATTCCTGTGTTCAACGTCTCGAAATTCTTTGCAAAGAGTAATCAATACAAATTACTGATGTAAACGTGATGTGTACCATTCAAGCCCATGAACTAAATTATGTATTACTTAAAATTAGCACTTAACAAAACTCGGTGAAGTGTAAGTACCGGTATTCCATATTTTCCAGGTTTAACCTTCTGTGATAGTTGTAAAATTGTATTGCAGATGACACCCATTCACCTTATCTAATATTATATATGTCATAGTTGTTCAGTCATTGCATACATAGGCCTAGTTGGTTTTCACACGTTGCATCAAAAAGGTTTCTTCGTTCTAGTTGTTCTTGAATGCATTATATAATACCTATTTTAGATGATAATAGCTGTTGAAATACATAGACTGCATTCAAATATGAATTTATGTTGGTGCTCAATAATGTAGTTATATGTAATGAAGTGCACTTAGAGCAGTGTTGAATGGGTGATGTTGACTTATTGCTGTAGTGCTTAAAAGTTCTGGTCCCAAGTTGTCACATAGGCTTTTTATCAAAAGCTGCACATTGTCAATCATTTAGTAAGCAGGTGCGAGTCATAGATATTCCTGTAAGACATCCAAAGTGCAGAGTTCTTCCATATTCTAAATACTTAAATTAAGTACAAATATGTATGTATTATACTTTTTGGAAGTGCACGATGTAGTTCAATTTGTATCTCTTGCCGCTGTTTAACTAATGTTTATCACTTGTGATAAAATGATTTATTCTTAAAAAGTGGAACTTGTTTATGAAAATTCACCTACCAATAGTGGTTATACCAGTGAATAAATTAGTTTGAAATAATGTCTGGTCTCTGCATTTGTTATTAATTCCACTCCTACATACAAGACCAGCGATTCTCAACCTTTTTATAGTCAAGGCTAGGATGTCCATATTTTAAGGTACAAAATGGAAATGGGATATACTGTACATATTACGATAGTAAAGCATGTCTAGAATCGTTCTTGCATCATGCCTGCTTAATCAATTATTTTGACCGCAATCCGCAATACGTATTTACCTACATAAATAAATCGTCTCCTTCCCAACACAGGTGTCGGGTAAGGGGGGGGGGGGGGGGGCGCTCGGTGGCTGGAACGCTCTCAGCGCTGCAGTGTCGTACGCCTCCCCATAATATAGTAATAACAATAATGATGTTATCATATTAATGTGTTATTGTTTATTAAATTAAAACATAACTAAATCCTTGTATTAGAATGTTTTAAAACAGTTTCTTACATGGACTTACAGCCTACTACAACAGCTGGAACATTCTACATTATTGTTGCTACATACGTAAGAAATAAACCGCCAGTGGCCCATAATTGGTAATACACAAGAGTACAGCCCTCTGAAATTTGACATTTTCTCGAAAAAGAATGAATTTAAAAACAAAATCGACTAGCATTAACAGTATGTGACTGATGAAATCACCAACTTCAAATTTAATGTATGCAAAAATTAGGAATTTTTACAACTAAATTTCATGTTTCAGCACATTAGCATTAGAATTAAGAAACAAGAATGATCGATCTTAAAATAAAACCATAATCATAAGTACCAAAAATTGATTTCCTGATATTAATGATGATAGCATTGTGTAGTTCACACTTAATGTAGGCCTAAGTCAATTCTGATTTCACAGGGCTTGATTTTAAGCTATTGAACTTATGGTATTTAGGTGAATTATATACAGATCTATATCCTGCAGTGATGACATGTGCACCTTAAATATTACACAACATAATTCACATACAATCACTGTCTTTTAAACACCATCTACAAGAAAATAATGGTGCTCTTTTAGTTCTCAACATAAACCAAGCAAGCTTTAAAAGTTGTTGGCAAAGTCAGTGGGATCATCGGAAAAAAGCACTGACAAAATACGAAGTAAGTCTGTGGCACCACATGAATTTTATATCAGACCTCATATATTATGTACCATTAAAATTACACATACACTTATTAATTAGTGCTTTAAAGTAAAAGTGTACAGTCTCTAAGCCTACACTAAATTAACATTAGTTAAACTACGCCTACTAGGTACATACAGTAAATACATAGCTTCTCACTTTTTTTCTCAGTTCTGAACTAGTCTTCTACCTTTATTTACTGAATCCACGATGGCAATGTACGATAAAAGTATTGATTTGTGTTAAATTAAAATGATTAAATAGAGTCAATTGATTTAAAAGAAAATATGGTACTATAAAAGTGGGCATGGTATAAATATTGATTGTAAAGATCAGTTTCATTTGCAGCCCTTAAAACTGGCTTTTGAACATTATAATAGCAGTGGCCATGCCCTCAATGTACACTTGAGTTAATTGAAGGGGTTGATATTGATGGTATGCACAACATACACCACGTAAGAAAAATATAATATAGAACATATAGTATTATGTAAGTAAGTAGTCAATAAGTGCAAATAAATACTGTATGATCGTTAGATTTAAGTAGGTAAATAATTACCGTAAAGCATATCATAGGTACTATAAATGTAGCAGTTATGTTCAGGCCTTTTTAGTTTTTACAGGAAATGTTGTACATATTATATATTGTAGACTTTGGCTGTATGAAAATCTAGATGGTACAAAATCACAATCTAGTAATCTTTTATTTAAGGTACCTATTATAACAGTTGTCTAGTTTCTACCACCATACATGGAAGTACTGTAAATCAATAGCACACTCAAAAAGTAAAAATATATTGTACATCAAGTTTTGTTTTAACACTTCACAGTGACAAAAAGTTAAGGAAAAGTTACTAGACACTGGACGGCAGGCCGAGCATTCTACCCACTAGGCTACGGATTACCCATGAATGTCGAACGCGGTTGTGACCCGAGTCATGACCTGACCTGACCCGAAAATGGGTAGTGACAAATCAGATTCAAATTAAATTTTAATACATTTTGGAGGCTACTATTATTATTTATTACTTATAAATCCAGAATCCTAAAAAAAAATGTGTGGGCATTTTCAAAGATGACATTACCGTACTACGTATTAGTGTACTTTGGTCAAAAGGCTGGTAATATGACTGGTAGCAGGATAGACCCCAACAGATGAAAAAATAAAATAAAAAAAGATACTGGTATGAGGATTGTTGGTGAAACCTGCCCTTAAGTCATTCAGACTCCTAATTACTGTGCATGTTCTTTTCTAAGATTAACTTATTCTTCACTTGCAGTTTATAGTAAAAAAATCCAATATTAGGGCATTGATGGATGAATTTCTTTGGTCTATTATAATAACGATTGTCAAACTAATAATATGCATAGCAATCGTACGTAAATGAGGCCAATTTCGCTGCGATATTGGTACTAGGAGTACAACTAACTGAATATTCATGTACCAGTGTGCGAAAAGATGTCACAGAAGGACGAAAACTTACATAAAAAACAGTAGTTATGTCGCCAATATAGACATGACATGATGAATTTGTGTTTTTTATGCCTCTATTGGCAGTGGAACTGTTTTTGAGGTAAGCTGTCATCCCTGAGTACCTTTCTCCACACTGGAACATGACTATTCATTTAGTTGTGGTTTCAAATACAATGCATTAGACACTCTTTGTAAATGTAGGTGTATATATATATATAAATTAAATAAGAACACTGTAGGCCTATAATAGGCTAGTGATTATGGATTATCAAAACATATAATACCTTTCTTTCGGTGAGAATATTTGTCAAATGCATGAATTTTGGTGACCTTTGGTAATTATCAAAATAAACCTTGTAGTTTAAAGAATTCAGACATTTTTCACAATACAGAAATGTACTCTTTTAATTTAATATATTTAGGCTAGTACTGTACATGTGCAGCATATCTACATTTATTAGTAGGCTATTGTATTGACATGACTGCGAGATATGCTTGTAGTAACTACTAACTAGTATGTAAAATAGTGCATGGAAAATAACCATAAAGGCACAAAATGTTACTTCTTCATAAGGCAAGATTGTGTTTAGTAGACTATATTGTGGACACGTTATCCTCACAAAAAATACAAGTCCTGAATTGGTGTGTTTGATTACATCAGACAGAATAATTCAATATTTTGCCTTACACATCACAGCTTCACAGAATCCTAAGTACATGATTCTGTGTTGTAGACAGTAATACACTGCCTTGGTGTACTGTCCTTGTACCAAACAGCTGCACAATGTTTGCTAGACAAGTCAATGGCATTCAAGCCATATTGAAATGAGTGCGGCCAATGAAGCACCTGCTTACGACTAAGACCCGTGTTCAAAGGCTTGGTATCCCTCGGCACCTGTGAATACGACATCTACCCAGATCCGCATGGCTTCGGCACTAGGTGCCATTAGGTGATATGTTCGATCCGAAGTCTTTACGACAAATGTTAACTGCGGGCTTGGGCTCTTAACTGAGTTCAAATGGTCCACGTAAACTTCTTCAATAGCCTGCAAAAAGAAAAATTCAGTCAAGGATAAGGTAAGTTATTGCAAACATACTGTAAATAGCGCACTTCAAAAATATCATGAACTATTACTATTAGTTAGTACTAATCCCCCGCACTTGCTAGTCTGCCCGAACTAAGAGGAGGCCTGTACAACTGAGGATCTTGTTTTAACAAGTGACAAAGCCATAACAGTGGCAGATTTTGGAAACTAGTGGTATAATGGTGTTCCAGACATGGAAATGAATGAATTACTATCGGTCTTCTCTGAAGTCTTCTTGTTTTGTTAAATGAATGTTTGAAAAATGAGATAGTAAAGTAGGCACACTTACACATGTGATACATAATAAGGAAATATTTTTAATGCCCAGTTTTTAGGAAATTGCTAGATTTGCCCAGATAAAGTGCACGTTAGGAAGTTGATATAAAGTAGGCCTAGTCTAGGTCTTTTGCTTTCTTTGAAAGACAACAGTAACATTTAAAAATGAGCAAAACATATTGCCTCTTAAAAATAAAAACTACAAGTACCAGTAAAGAAAGAGTAAAGACATAGCTACACACACAAGAAAACTATTGAAATACAATAGTAAATACCTGAAAGTAAGCTCCACCTCGTGCTTTCTTCTCACTACGATCAGCATAGTATGTAAACGTGCGTTGGTTACGATCAAACACAAACCAGCGCTTGGCCCAGTGGTGGAAAGTAGAGCCCAACTTCTGCAGGAACCCACGACATGAGGTAGTGTCGAGAATAACATGTTGACACAACTCCACCTGGTGACCTGCGGTCTCAATGTGCTGACGCAGGTCCAGCCTCTCGCTTCGAATCGGCAGGTATCGTGTTAGTGGACGCTGGTGCTGAAAATAAGTTTAAATATAGTTGCAGAATCAATCTAGGAGTCGGGTTTTCTCATGCTGCGATCACATCAGAATGCAAATGAGATATGAATTTCTATCAATGAATATTTGTATTCATAGCATAGGCCTACATACAATGTTGCACACTAACTATGTAGGGCTACAGTATACAAGTGATTTCACAATGGCCATATTAGAGGATTAAAAATTAAAATGGGTGTTGACATTTGAGCTGTCAATAGAAGACAACATGCTTATCACAAAATAATCGAATTTTAACAATTATATCCCCTGATAACACTTACACCAAATATGATTGTGTGTCACTGCCAACAACAAACAGTGATCCAGACAAGTGTTTGTGAATTGCTTTCCAGCAGCAGGAACAGTGCTCCCAGATGTGTAACTCTGACTCTGAACAAGAGAGCCTTTTTAAAATTGAGAGTGCTATGATACTCATCAAATGAGTAATTTATTTATAAGATCTATTTCATAAAAAAGAAGTAGTTTGTGGCATTGGCATTGTAATTTGGTGTATTACTAAATTTCAACCTATGAACTGTTCATTCATTTGAAGATGTCACTTCCTGCTTTGTAAGGTGAAGGTCAAAATATTGGGATTAAATAATGTTGGGAAGGCTGTTCCTGTTGATTCCTTTCAAGGCCACTATGGCATGCCAAGCTTAAGCAATTGTCACTTGGTATATTACACTGCATTACAATACAAGAGAAGAAAAATAGCCCAAATATAAGTAGGCCTACAGTATAATAATAATTAGTACACTTGAATAAAGTAGATTCATACAGAAATACAGCATAAGGAGTAGTTTGGAAAACAATGGTCAAGCCCAAGCAATGCTGACACATCCACACCTAGAGAAGAACAAGAATGAAATTAATTCTCACCTGTAATCGTGAAGCTTTGTCTCTATCCCGCATGTGCACGGCTAACTGCTGTTCGTAGTCTGATCCATCTGTCAATGGACGGGTTTCTTCCCGATTGCGTTCCATCGTCAGCTCTTTCTGACGCATCTGAAACAGGGAGGAATTGCTGTTAGTTTCATTCTGCCACACCTAATTAGCCCAGCAAATCCTAGCAGGCTGCAGGCCTAGGATGCAGCAAATACAAATTACCTGTTGCTTTAGGTACAATACATGTGGATCTCCAAACATTTTTGAGCTAAAGTTTATTCTTGATTCATAAGACCATCGCATGTAAACGATCGTCAAATCTATTGATGCCAAAATGAGTGGTTTTCAAAATATCATATATTTACACAATAGAATAGGCATAAGCAATGTTTCAAATAGCTTCAGAACATAAGCCAAGGCACTGGACCACGAGGCCCACTCTTATTTGAAAAATAAATAAGGAAATTAATCAAAGTGCGCAACAATGATACGGTACGGTGCCTAGCAAAGAACAATATCAGATTTCTTCCAAAGTTTCTAGGGCTATGCCTAGTTTGGGGGGGCGTAACCACCACGTGCTGTTTTTGACACCTTGGTGACAGATTCATGACCTTGCGTCACGCAACTTGGCGATCTTCCAAACCGTGCGAGACCGTTCCATAGACAAACAAAACTGTCATTTTCACCGGTAACCTCCTTGATTCAGCGCAGCTTTCTGCAATAATGCGACTGTCAAGAAGTCAACATCTTCACCATAATATGCAGTCACATTAACGTTGTTTCACGATTTAAACCATTTATACGGTTACGCCCCCATGTCCAAGAATTTGATGTGAAAACCGGCCGCACACGCAATGTTGCCACTGTGACGTAGCTGACTGTCACTAGGTCTACCAACTACGGCCTATTGTCAACAAACGACGTCACGCCCCTCCACACACTGTCACAGTTCAATAAACACCGTAAAACACCGTTTCCCTAGACGTTAGGTTGTTACGCCGACTGCAGGAGCACGAACTTGATTATAGACGCGGCGTCCCCTGTTGGTTCCATTGTCCTCGCTCGCTTATCAGCCCAGCATGCAAGCATGCGGTTGCGATTACAGTCCTGCGCAATGCGAGGCGAGCAGACGATGCAATGAGCTGCGCTCCGGCCGGACGGGAACAGAAGTCAGACGGACTGACGCGCGCCCACCACACGACGTCATGAAGGGCAACGTACGCGGTAGTGCCAACATCTCGGTAACCCGCTAGCGGTGCGAAAATATTGGTGGTGTAGTGAGCGATACTTTAATATGGGTCGGTTTAGGGAGGTCGAGGGTTCGACTCTTATCACTGGCAATCCTGACATGAGTTATTTTGAGGTTTTCCTCAATTATAATGTATACCAGTCGAATTTTTGGATTGAATCCTAAAAACAGCTCTCGAATATAGTTAAGGGAACAAACATCCCTATACCCCCCTACAGAAGGTATTACTTTACTATCAACAACTAAATTAGTGGTGACTGAGCTATCTTTGTTTCTAAATATCTGCCCGATAATCAAAATAATGCAATTACCACGATTGTTCATAACAAATTATAACATCATTTTATTGATATTATTATAAAGAATTTTTAATAGATTAGCTCATTGCTTTGAACAATTTTGTCTTCTTACAACACCTAACAATCGATAACTTAAATTCTGAAATACGCTTTATAAATTACGAGCAAATATTTTCACTGCCGATCCCACCCCATTTCAGTAAATCATTTTTTATTATATTATCTTAAATTGGGTACAAGGAAAACCCGATTCACACGTAGGTTAACGTAATAGTAAGATTTTCTCTAGAGCTCTATAGTGTCTTGATATATAGGCCTATATATAAAAAGAGATGAATACCTGGGGAGGATGATAGTGATAGAACCACCCGACAGGGTATATCTTACTATCTTTGGATAGAACCATCCTCATCCATAGCAATATAAACTACGGACAAGGTTATGGATGTTCCAAGTTTCAGCTTGATCGGACTCCGTTCGACCGCTATCGTGAGATCTAGAACTAAAAACCTAAACGAGTGCCAACATTGTTTTCAGAATATATCTATGATTATTATGCGTTATACTAATTCCACTTCGTGAATAAAGAGAAAACGATAGAAAAAGTATTCGAGCTATACATGCCAAATATACGTGAATTTTGTATTCTGTAAACAGGAAATGAATAAACTTGTATCGCCAGACGAGATTTGACAGAATGTCAATATAATTATAATAATAATAATAGTAAAAATAATAATAATAATAATAATAATAATAATAATAATAATAATAATAATAATAATAATAATAATAATAATAATAATAATAACTAAGCTAATAATTTGAGCGTGGGTGTGGTCTATTTGCTAATACCACCAAAGTATGTAGACTAATAATAAGACTTATAAAGACATAATAAACTATACAAACTATAAAACTAAATTAAACACTATAGACAGTTAATGGACATTTATAACCTTTGCCGTACAACGAACCGAACGAAATTCGGATTTGTACATAATTTTATCAAAATGTAAAGACAAGACAATAAAAAATGTTTCATTATACAGCAATTGCAGGGTACAACCAACATTATTGCAAGAAAAAGGCACAATTTATATTATTCTGGATGTATGACTGACTGAGGAAAAACACGTTTTCAGCCAGCTCAGCTTTGGGGAAGGACAATCTCCCAACTTTCATAATTAAAAGTACGATTAAAATAGACCTGACCCATCTTTCGTCATGGTAAGTTACGACGAATTAATATAATCTCCATTGCTCGGGAAAATTTGCTATACGGAATTAACAATTCATAACCAATTATGACAAATTTACCGAGGTCGGGCAATTAACAAATTGCCACACTAAAAGTTAATGACGCCCAGAAAATTAAGTAAGTATATACTTATGTTATAACGATAGCTTACAATCTCAACGAGGTGGCACGAGATCCGATATTCTTCATTCAATGCCGCATACTTAACCCCAATTAGCCCAGATTTGACTCGTGGACGCAAAGGGTGGCCATTTGCTTTGTTCGCTGTCGACATCATAGCGCAATGACCGTGGAGCAAATAACCCCCGATGTATCAATCAATCTCGAATAATAGGGAGGGGGAAGGGGGGGGGGGGGGAGAACGGGCAAAGCTGTATCGATTAAACATAGCACCTATACGAATTCTTAGTACAAAGAGAACCCAAAATGTTGATTTACGTTTCGGTAGTATATTTTCAACCACACATTAGTTAGTGGCTGCTCTCGAACAGTACATTTTGTGTTCAATGTGTTCCTTTCCTAGTTCTGTACGTTGAATCAGGTGTTTGGGGGAACATACCAGCAGTCTTTATTAGTCGTGACCGTACGTGTCACTACTATATATGTAGCGTGATGGTGGAATGTATGTATATATATACATATTACATACCATGGGCGTCAAGACAACATACGCGACATACTCAAGCAAGAGTTTAGTTTAGCTTTATGCAGCTCATCAGGCCGCCAAATTGACAAGACTACACGAAGTCTCCCTCGCCAACGATTGTGTTGTCTTTTAACGTCAACAAAATTAGTATGTACACTGCACAAGATGACAAGAATAAACTGAGGCCAGCCCACATAGACTACGTTGAAATTTATAAATGAAAACTTATATATATACACTTGCCACAATGGATCGGCGATATTGCATTACGTCCATGCGTCTATGCATTTCTTGAGGTTTCTCTGTAATATAAACATTACACAACACTCATATATACAACAAAAATAACTATTGCAAAAAAAATCTTTTGCATTGTTGTGACTTGTGACAAAAAGATCAATCGGTATAATCTGTGAATATTATTTACAGCGTACGTGTATCTATATCCCTCGTGACAACGTGGTATGTGCTACCTCCGAACACCGTAGAATTACGCTTTCACGCCCCTCGCGAAAGGTAGAGTTTAGATTGGCGAATGTACCCTAATTCCCGCCCCCGCCCTAAAGCCCTTCGCGAAAACATTGCCTGGCGAAATGTTCGCATTGTTGTACACCTTATATTTATCTTCCCAAAACAGTAAGGACTAATGATTATTGGTAAACTTTTTTACGTGTTTATTCAACGAGAAGATGCCATGCACAACATTGATCTCTAGAAAATGTAGCACGTAGAATGCAGAATCGGCTGTTCGGTTATGCACAGTAACAGACAGGAACCATGGTCGGGATATCGACGACCAAAAAGGGAAATTTGGTTGGTGGGTGATACGAATGAAAAAAACGCCACACAATAACCATACCCAAACCGGGATTCGAACCTGGAACGTAGAAACCGCGATTTACTAGACCAACGCCTGATCAACCACGGCCACTTACGAGAAATGAAGGAGCTCCCACACGAGTTCAGCAGACAGAACATAATATGGCTCGTATGTTACTTAAAATGTGTTGTGGTCTATATGGCGGGTCAATGTTTTATAGAATCTTCGTACATTAACTGCATATAATTTAACAACTGAATGAACACGTTATACGTTACATTATTAAATAAAAGGAGAGCAATATATTTACTAGAAGGGAAAGAAATAAAACAGCTGTCCCTGCGAACGTCCGGAGCGAGAATTTTCACGTAATGTTCAGTGTCAGCTGTTGCAGAAAAGCAAGTCTTGACTGTCCAGTTGTTCAACATCAAAATGTGCATTTTATTAACCAAGCAACGCAGATATCCCAGGACGGGCCCATCCTGACTTTTACGATCGAAAAATTGAAACGGTCCATGTCGAATAATTTCTGACTTCATCTAAACCTGCCAAGAGTTCATTAGTTGTTCGTGAAACTAAGTGATCTTGTACAGCTGGTGACATCAAAGTGAGCTTTAAAATACTAACTCAGAAGTGACAGTCGAGGTTTTATTTACTACGCGGGAAGTATGTTTTACGTCAGAACGCAAATATCACATAGAAAATTGCAACTTGCAGACATATCAAATATTACTTATTTATCACTTGTTTAAATGTGGCCCCCAAAATTTGTAATATAGCCTACCAACGTAGCGTACACAACGAAAAACAAAACGAAATTTGACTTTACGATGCAACATTAAATTGACGCCATCCAACAAATGTGTTGACCATTGTGATAAGACCATAATTCTAGTTCCACTCTCTAAGAGTTGTATTTGTATAATTTTCTTCAGATGGAGTCGACTCGGGGTGGGGTAAGATTGTCTTATTGACCCTGATCGCTATTTCAGTGCTCATAGCATTGACCCGATGTCCGGCGAGACAACTGATGCAACGTGGACCAGCTGAGGGTCCTCACGACGCCGAGTCCATCAACTGGCCAACAAGAAGGTTGGCGGAGTAAGTCAGTGTAAACCACTTCACAGGACAATGGTATACAATTACATTAGCATACGGAGTGAATCAGAGACCGTGTGACAACTCTTCCAAGATTTGCGCATCCGAATTCGCATTATGACTTTATCTATTGGAGCGCCCTACATTTCGAACAATAAATGTATAACTATTATATCCATTATGTTTTGTTTATGCTTGGAGCTATTCAAACGCCCGGTACCGGCACGTAGCCTGCTCTTATCGGAAAATCATCTTAAGAAGCGCCCTAATAAATAAAAAATAAAAAATCACATTTAGAGTTTACCCACTCAGTAACGAAACTGATTTTCAGTGGGGGACTTTAATTAAAGCGACTAAACCAACCCTGTAGGCTCCGAACACCATCGACAAGTGAGCGATAACCAATCAAAGATCGATAATTCAAATACGAAACATATGAATCAGTGATTGGACAGTGCGAACACCTGCGCTGCGGACAAATGCCAGAATCAACAAGGCCGATTCAGAACCACTTTGAATTTATTGAGTAGGTACTTCGTTGCTAGGACGGCTCTAGAGTCACAGTTGACAATTCGAACAATAAATTTAATTATTACATCC
Organism: Isoperla grammatica; assembly: GCA_945910005.1. Lineage (NCBI taxonomy): Eukaryota > Metazoa > Arthropoda > Insecta > Plecoptera > Perlodidae > Isoperla > Isoperla grammatica. Next base: position 8,801,559 of record OX246737.1, read on the forward strand.
AATACGACTTGTTTATGCTTGGATCTATTCAAGAAACCGTGGTACCGGCACGTAGCCTGCTCTTGTCGGAAAGTCACAAGACCTCACGAAAGGCCTGTATAACCTTAATGTGCCTTAATATTACGTCACTAACCTGACACGCTGCACGAGTTTGTCAAATCTCACCAGCTCGAACCATGTATGAGCTCGAACTGTGTTATACAACGACAGAGAACAGTGTTCAAGATACCATTTTACATGCGTCGGACAATTACACTGCGATTGCTATTGTGCCCAGTACAGCTGTCCTCCCGACTTCGCAACAGTCTACGGTATAATTCTAATTAGGCAGATGAACGGTTAACACGGTAACGAGCGGCTATTTGCGAAAGTAACGGGTACGAATCAAATCAGCCGATTGGACCCATGAACAATTAAGGCCAAAAATATATGTGATGGAATGTTGACGAACCAACTTACCATGTTGAAATATGACCATATAAATAATAAAAACATAAAATAAAAAGTAGTAGTAAAATAAATAAAAGTAATGTGTTGTGTGAAAGGTCTGATATAAGCCAATCAATACGTGAGTGAATGAGTGGAGTGTTGAGTGGTAGGGGGAGGACCAGTACCGGCTATGCGTCATTACACCTCGTATGTGAGCTACATAGGGGCAGGCACGCACCGGACATCACGCACTTACTTCCATAGAACAGCTGCTCACGCGTCGTTTCTTGTTGCGACGTTTATAGCCGGACTTTACGTAATTCATCCAGAGTGACATTTCAGTTGGATCTTTCCTTGGAACTTGTTACAGTACACTACACTATTTACACTGCACACTCGGAGAAACAGCCTTACTCTAGGTGGCTGGTTATTCAATCAACAACACCCCTGTTGTCACTAGTTTATAATAGTAAATCCATGAACGTAAACGCAGGACTAACTAATAAAGTTGCTGACAATTAAAAGGAGTAGTACTTTGAATATAATATTCGCATGCGTGTGCGTGTGTGGAAGGCGAAACGCACACAGGAACGAAACTACCGGTCGCGCGTCGAAACGAAATGAAACTGAATGTCTAACGCGTTTGTTTCATCCCGCTTGGCTTCGAGCGGAGGTTCTGATTGGCCGGCGTCGGCCAGAGGGTGGTTGGTTCTATTATGCGAGGGGAGAGGGTCAGCGCAGCGGCGGAGAAGCGTCGCGACGCCCAAGACGTCAACATGTGTCTGATTCACACACGCTACGCTAACTAACTAGGCTATTTCAGGGGCATTCATGAATGACGCGGTTTCAATTATCCTCGGATGCAATTAAAATAATCAAGCACAAGATTATTATTATTTTTATCCCGTGTCAAACAGAGAACACTATGGTTTTCAGCTGGGCTGCGAGAATGATATTGTATTACAAGAACTGGGCCCCAACATAACCGCTGACATTTCTTATGCTTCAAACGGAGGCATATGGTACACCATGTTTATGGCAGGGAAATTGCATAACAACAGAAACTATTTTAAAGGGAATGAACGTAAGTTCTAAAAGTAACGTGTAGGCCTGCCTACATATACGACAGATGTTGACCTCTACGTCTCAAAAGAACAGATTCGCCATCGTCTATACTCTATAGTCTACACTACCCACGGAGCATATATTGTATGGTAATCCATTTCCGGTTGCGATGCCCTCTATTGTCACTACATATGCATTTCACTAAACAACATCTCTTGCTCAAGTGATATTATTGGTAATCACAAAGCGATTACTGAGTGGGTGGACTCTAAATGTGATTTTTTTTTTTTTTTTTTTTCCATTCGCACTTTACGTGAGTTATCTACATTAATTCGCCTGGAAGTGTTGTCTTCAGATATGATTGGTTCCCTTAACGCAATCTCATACTCGGATCCCATAATGTTATAATAATAATAATGTTATGATGATCCGGTGAAATTTGGGGCGCAAAGTTTCTATAGGCGCCCAAAACGCTGTCTTTCTAGCCCGTTTCTTTATTATGTGATATGAACATCGGAGAATAAATCTGCAAATAAAACCTCAGTGCGTCCGATAAAAACTGGCCCTTGCACCAGATAAGGCACGGGCATAATAATGTATACCTGCGCCAAGTAAAGTTATGTTTCCCTTGCACCCAAATCAGATAAGTTACAGGTTAGATTGTAAGAATAAAGTACAGAATAAACCTGTTCAAATAAAGTGAATATTTTCGCGCGCAATGGGAAATGTACGGTCGTATTTCCGTTAACTGGCCGATAACTGGCAGAGTATAAAATGAAATGTCCCCTGTTCACAGATTGTAAGAGAAATACGAAATTCTTGAAGGGTGAAAAAAATTCTAAAACAATATACATAACATTGCAATTAAAAAGTTTCTATAGGATGCTCTTCGAAAACTCATTACAAGAAGTGTCCTGTTTTGACAATTCTTGAGGCAAACAGGTTCTGCAAAATGGCGATGTCGCAATTAGGTTTTGAGCCCTCACATCAATGTATGCTTCATGTACTTACTGTGAGGCTAGAGAATGAGAGAGGAAGTATAATAAGTCATCCAGCGCCCCTGTTGGAAATGAAGTCAGATATTTATAAGCAAATTTGCTATTTTTTTCTAGATGTTTTAAGAGACGTTAGCTAAAAATATCCCAGTACAAAAACTTAGATTAATTGAGTATTGTGACTTCCGAAAAAGTATTTTCGCATTCTTCGACTCTGAATTTTTCCCCGCCCTGCGTCATTATATAAGCTACCGAAGGCCATGACGGTTTATTTCTGATCATTTCATCATTAGTAATCAGGGAGTCATTCACAACATACAGGAAGTATAGGTGCGCCACTCCAGTTATTTCCGTCGCCGTGATAGACATATTTAGAGAACAAGAACGTGGATGTTAATTGAAATTGGCTCCGGTTTGCCGTTGAATCGCTTTTTAAATAGCCCGTCCCCTTTCAAAATCCAAGGTGAAAATAAATCTCGATGAAATACAGGGTGGTCATTATGAATATGAATCTAACGCAGCGCAGTGCCAAACGTGTCTAATGTGCCGGCGGATAACCGTGGGCGCAAGCAAGCTCTCGTTGAATGGGGGGGACGGCCCCCCGTCCTCTCGTGCGTTACAAGCGATGTGCAACTAGTAATACTGTAGTAAGAATGCAGCCAGGGAGGTGTCATAATTTAAGATTGGATCGTGGCAGCATTGGCAACGTCAATGTCGTCCACGGTTACTATAAATAGTGTTCCCGCACTGTTCACCAATGATGGAGTCTGGGTAGCTCTGCGTGTCGTAAGAGACGAGTAAAAGCATCCAAATCGAGATGTTTTCGGTTGTTGCCCCCCCCCCTTTTACCCCCATCAGCCCTACACGTAAAAAAATTATTTTTTCTTCCGATATTCTTCAAAATAATTCTATCTTTATTTTCAAACTTAACGTCACTGTTTATGATCAATCAAGGAAACGTAACGGGATATAACTGTGCATAGGAACTTAGAAAGCCTCCCTTCCCCGGGCCAAACTCATCTATAGAATAAAATATACAAAAACACGTGCCAAATAAAATAAACTATTTGGGGGGGGGGGGGGGGGGGGGGGGGAAGCCACCTGGACCACCCACCCATCTTGAGTAGTGTGGGACGAATAAATATTATCAATAATGTGTTCAGGACTACGCATCAGATATTTGGGTACACGTAATGCCAAGTGCGGTAGTAGCGTGGTAAAACGTTTGATTTGTAGATTGTTCCAAACTAACTGCGTGGATCTAGACGTAAGCATTATGTCATTCAATTTGATTGACAGGTGAGACCACAACAAGCCAATCACATCGTCTCAACGCTTACGTTACCTTGACTGCAGACTTGTTGTGTACGGACTTGGGCAGTGTCCCAAAATAGTGACATCCACTGTTCTAAACATTCAACTTTCAACACAACAAGAACTTATTGATATGGACATGCAAGTTTCAAAAATGTTTTTCACTTTTCCTGTACGAGTATGCGACAGGATAATGTGAACAGAAAATTATTTATGGGGTTTTTAAATTTAATAATTAATTATTATAAATACAAAATTTAAACTAGTCGGGGACGAAAAGCATTTCTTTCGTTTAAGTTAAACTTATTTTACAAAGGTTTAAAACTAAACTTAAGTGTTTCTTCGAGAAAAGCTTGTATACGACAATGATGTACGTATTTCAAAGGACTGCACATTTGAGTTTGATAATTTCAACACAAGAATATCAAATGACTCATATTATTCAACCGCAGTATGTTGTTTGGCGGTATGCCATTTACTCATGTTGGTCCCTTTTATCAGTCCACGCCTCGATTTGTTACCGAAATCTGTATCATGTATGTTTACAAAACAAATTTTTAAACGCCCTACATTCCACTAAAAATAAATACTTTTGTAGTGTTGATGTACGGATCACTAAAATTCACCACATAAAAGGGACTTATGTCCATAAGTTATACCTACCGCTTCATACTGTTGTCAGAGGTGTAACATTACAAAATGTGTTTTTTTTATTTATTTTTATTAGAATATATTAAAATATATACAAATGTATATATTCTTGAAAACGCAACAAAACTACAAACCGTTTAACCCGTATCTATTCTAAAACCAACAAAATTACATTCAGCTTGAAATGTATTTTTTTCTATTGGATCTACTATTTCACTTATAGGTACTAGTTCTAATTTCTATTATTTGATAAAGATTAATAACTAATCGAATTACTGTATTTCCTTTGTACATCTAAAATGTAAAAAATAATTGCAGCAACAACGTGCGTTTCTTCGGTGATATAAATTCGTTATCTAGTTAAATGAACGATTATATTGACAGTCGTGGACATGTTTACGATTATTTCCTGGTTCAATTGCAAACTCCTCATTACAAACAACACACCATATTATATTCTTTAAAAAAACGACTTTTGTGTTGTCTGTAAAATGCCGTTCGATCTGACGTATTCGTATCCTTTTACTCTTTATCTGACATAGGCTGTATGTTACAGAGAAACGACGTCAACGATGAAGGTTGACGAGCTGCAGAGCATGATTGCAACAAATGTCATTGCCACCTGTTTGCCAACAGGTTTCAGTTGTGAACCATCACAGAACCTGGAGATCTCGAAGCCGTATCAACCACAGCCTGACTTATCATGACTAGATTAACACTTTTATTAATTCATTAATAAAAAGCGCTGGAATCGAACCCGGGACCTAAAAATGAGTAGTCTACCTCGTGCTGCCTCTGAGCCATCTATATAGGACCATAGGTTGTGGGCCTATGCAGTTGGCAATGAACCAGTCCAGTCGTTGACAGTTGGTGTAAGTAAATCCAGGGTTCATTGAGTGCACATTAGTGGCCGCGAATAATAACACCCGGTAAAAGAAGTTCACTTTGAAGTTTAAGATCTCTCTAGAAAACAATTCGAGAAAAAACATCAACTTCGTCTTCAGTTACTAACGGCGAACTCTTCTACTTAAGTTTGTGTAAATATAAATTTTCGCCAAGGTTTATGTTCAAGGATAATTATTCATCTCGAAAAACTAATATTGATGTTGATTGTTGGCATTGAGCAGCATGTGTACATAAGGAGGCTTATCGAGACGACATGCGCAGGTAAACACGAATGCTACATGGGGTGGGGTCGGGGACATCCAAAACATGCAGCCCTGCAGTTCGTGCCCTGATCGGGATTCGAGCAGTCGCTGCAGTGAACGTGTGAGATAATAGTCGTGCATGCATAAGTTGCCTTGATGGGTTCAGCTACCTTGAGAACTGATGCGAAGAAGACTGTACGACCTTGGCTGGGTTTTATAATAATGATGATCAGACACGATGAGCTCGCGTTTTGCTCCGTGCTAAATATTAGGAAGGCTGTTGGTCCAATGGTTTCCAATCACGATTGCCAACAGACTAAAATTTATCCACCACCCAACGCTAACTTGAAAACGGGGAAGCGCGTATGAACGTATATTAACAACAGTCAACAATGCATGGGTGTGTGCAAACTGCAATGCGTCAGGATCATAAATCTAATAACAATGCATGCACTTAAAACATGGCGATGGTAAATGTATTCAAACTTTCACGTCCCGGAATTGTTGAATAAGAAAATAGATGTTAAAAAATGAGAAACTGAAACTGACACTTATTACGAGCAATACATCGGCACGGCAAAATTGACCCATCAACTACGAATGCTCATTTATCATAAAAAATGTAGAAAAAAACGCATGTATTACGTAATAACTTTAATAATAAAGTATTTAAACTTTCACGTCCCGGAATTGTTGAATAAGAAAATAGATGTTAAAAAGTGAGAAACTGAAACTGACACTTATTACGAGCAATACATCGGCACGGCAAAATTGACCCATCAACTACGAATGCTCATTTATCATAAAAAATGTAGAAAAAACGCATGTATTACGTAATAACTTTAATAATAAAGAATTTAAACTTTTGCGTTCCGGAATTGTTGAATACAAAAACAGTTGGATAAGCAACTAACTTATTACGATAAAATATACCGATGTGGCAAAATATACCCTTCAAATGAACAATAATGCCTTTATTTGCACATACTTTCAATTTCACAATGTATAATATATACAATCTGTACACTAACGTTTAAGCGAGGCTACTAATTAGTGATTACTTAGGGTGAATAGTAGCCTACAATACGCACCAAGATTGAGTTTCTAAACCCTCCAAAATTGTGTAAACGCGTATTTATAATCAACTAAGATCGCTGAAAAAGTTGTGAAACCACCTTTGAAAAGCAAACAAAGTGAGCACATCGCATAACTTCAATGGGGTAAGAATTGTCTTCAATCCTTTCGTGGACGTAGACAACCGTAAGTAAATACTGTCTCTATTTATTGACCTTACGGCAACTGAATTGAATCTTCATCGCTCAACTTGTATACTGACACAATATGCGGAATGTTCTGTATATATTCACTGTCAAAACACAAGCAAGAAAGATCATAACAATTAGACGAACATATCGCCCGAGGATAAGGTAACTACTCAAAGCATATAGACTTCAAAGACAAAATTACTCAATACTATTTTCAGTCAAGACAAACATTAGTAATACAGTCTTAATCGATAAGTGACGGGGTTTCAATCTCTTTCCTCATGTGTGTATAAGCAGTGTCTTGATCTATTTACTCTACTATTTTCTCTAGAGTGTAAAGACTCTTAGAACAATGTGAGTGGTATTACAGTCAACATTACTATACGTTTGAATCGTGCACAAAACAAAAACATGTGTACTCTCTGCCGCCATCTATGCGACTTGCACGCTCACCCCTACGCCCACGCCCCCTGACACCTCCACCCACTGAATTCCCCTTACGACGACCCCGTCAATGTTTCATTCACCCAACGCTGACAAATATAGTTCCTACGCAAATATTGAAAACTCTCAAACTAAAAGTAATACTAGTTACGCAAGGCCGCAGATAACGGCAAGGCTATATGATCAGTTAGGGGCGTCGTTCAACAAAGATATGCTCCAACAAACATTTTGGCGGCAAAAATATTACCGTTTAATATTACAAATACCGTATACCTACGCAAATATTGAAAACCTTCAAATTAAAAGCAATACTAGTTACGCAAATATACGCGGCTGACCCCCCCTCCTCCCCCCCCCAAAAAAAAAATTGCACGTCCTTTTATTTTTATCTCATTTGTTCTCTTTTCCAAAAACAATATCATTTTCAAATGGAGATGAGAGTAATGGAACGATATTGGGTTGAACGAGGGTTGAAGCGCGCCGAAGGACATTCTTATCAAAACAGAATAGATTGGGGAAATCAAATAACCTTCGCTTCTTGAAAAGCCCGAACATGGTCGCTGCGAAATAATCCACTCTCCAAGACAACGAAATACGTTCAACAAAACACAGAGGGGCGAAATATTAGCTGTTGTCACTTCACTTCGCTGGCTGAAGGAGTAAATCGCACTTACGACACACATTCCTCGCTTCCAGCTCTGGGCCCTGTGAGATCACTTGCGCTATTTTTACCCCCCGTAGGTGGCAACACCAGCCACGAGTCAGCTGTTCTCACTCAAAAATCGCAACAGGTGGAAGAAAGGAGTGCCAATATAGCCGACCACGTGACGTAATGTTTCCCAGACTGACTGGACCAGTCATAATCTATGGCGTCTGTAAGTATATACCCCATATGACAAGACAAACTTATGCCAAAATAATGCGAACTGGGCAAACCAATAAAATGTTATGACTGTCAGTGTTGGCTTGAAAAATACTCTAGCTGGGCTGGACGTTCCAACAAAGTTTAGTTTTGACACAAATGTATTCACTTTATATTCGCGAAATCGTATTGTCAAGGCTTTCAATCTCAAACATATAAGTTTTGCACGGACATAACCATAACATAACATATCTACGGAAAGATACATCTGGTCAAAAGCAATGGGTATGTGACAGTAATTTCAATAAGTAATGTCACGAGTTGTATGCTTCTACATCTAATACATTTTATGCACACGGCGCGAAGGCGTGCGCCGCCGAAATGCAGCCGCGGGTCCCCGTAGGTGAAATTACGTGGTTAATTTCAATAATTCCTGTGTGTGACGCTTCAAAGTTGCTACGGTGGTACGAAATCTAACTCGGGTGATTGTACTGTCGCGGGCCCGCGCCCGCAAATATCTGCCATGGGGCACTACACTCCACCCAGCCTTGAGAAACACAGTGGATGAATGAAGTCGGACCCTATTGTGCACGCTAGAAGGGGTCATACAAATAATGATGATATGGTGTTTATTGACTTCCGTAGGCCAATGTTTTCATGATTTCTGTAAACCTTCTTTTTATGGCCGCTTCTAGCGTGAACAATACGGTTCGACTTCATTCATCCACTGTGTTTCTCAAGGCTGGACGGCGTCCAGCGTCCTTTTTTGCGAAAAGCGCGGAGAGTTTCCAGGTTTTGCCCGCGCTCGTGTGTTGAAAGGATCAGCGGGCCCAGCTTACACGCAGATGCGGGTCTGACCCGCTCCATGTACAAGGGCCCTTAGCTCTGAACAAAGGTAGTAAGATATACCCTGTCGGGTGGCTCTGAAGATGAGTAATGCATGTATATAACCTTTCCGAAACGTCAGCCACGTGCCAGTCAAATAATACCGTAAATCAACGTGGGGATACCCGAAAGCAAGTTTTATTATCGATTCGGGCCGCGAAGACCAAGATTGCAAGAAGATTAAATTTTATATATTTTATATTATATATCATGTGTTCCTTCCCACTGGAAGCGATGTAAATTAAGTTCAGCAACCTGTAGTGTTCAGACATTTGGAAGCAATACGAGCTTGTCTGCAGGGCTACGACCGAGTTGATCGAAATTTTACGGGCCTCTAGTTATAACTACTGTAATAATTAACTAATCAACAAAATGATAATAGAAATGTGAGATTACATGACGCAGCCTACAGGAAATTAGCTTCGGGCATGTGGTAGGTTTAGGTAAAATGTAAGAATATTTTACAATATACACTTCAAGGATTATGAAGCAGCCAATAAGTATTTGCAACACTATTCTTTTTTGTGTGTGTGGGGGGGGGGGGGGGGGGGGAATGCCATAATTTCTTTCAACATTTTTATAGTTTTGCTTCAGATTCATGAATCATGAACTTCCTATGCATTCATGAGTTTTGATAGTGTAGGACTAGGTTAAATTGTAATAAAAATCTAATTTGACATAGATCCTTCGACTTTCCCATAATAGCACGTGATTAGCAACACATTAGAATTTCAAAATTGTGTACAATGTTGGCTAACCCAGCCAAACAAACACGGTAACACCTCACTATTTGAATAGCAAAGTTTTCTAATAGACATTTCTTCTAGTTTAGTGGTTCTAAACGGGTGGGTCGCGAAGGGGGTGTAAGAGGTCACATGGACACTGAGCATTTTCAAAAATTCAAATAAAATTTTAAAATGTGTCAAACAAATCTAGAAACATGTGCGCGAATTCAACATTTTCATTTCGAATCCGAATCTCGAATCCTGAGCAAAACTATCCTTGAATCAGAATCCAAATATTTGTACCCCCACCAAGCAAAATTAATTATAATAGATTTACATAAAAGAAACAAAGAACAAGACGTACTTTTCGTGACGTAGACAGCGGCCATGCTAGTCACATAATATAGTTCGGTACTTGACCAATCAATGCAATTGTGAGTTCCGGTTGCGCTTTGATCGATATATTGCGAGTTTCTCGGTTGCAGTCTTGTTTAGCGCCGGATTGGAATCAGTTCAAATACTGTATTTCGAAATGTTAAGATTTTGGATTCGAGTGATGAATCGAATTCGAATATTAAAAGATTCAATAATTTCAAAGCTTCAAACACACTTAATTTCATGAACTCATTGCAATCAAGTCACACTGAAAACTTGGCAGGTTGGGGCTTTGTCCCAAAATGTGAGTACAGCAGAGACAAAAAAGTCTCATAAAAGTATTAAAACAGCATGCAAACAAACCAGCTTTAGAGTAGGCCACAGTACTTACCATTTCACACTACATTTCATGGATTTTAAGTTAACCGAGGAAACCAAAAGGCTCTGAGGTTACACTAGGAAATTAATAGTTAAATTATCTCTTGCAGTACCCATAGGAGAAATGGGAAAATATTAGGGTTGTCGTTCGATATGAAATCAATTTTCGATATTATAGACTCCAATCAGCTCAATCATATTAACTGTTAAATCAACCATATCAAACATGAAATGATGTGATGACAAGTCAGACTTGCTTGGCATTTGTATGGCTATCAGTTTCTGTGAATACCGATGCATTGTGCTTGTGGTCTTGTGCAGTGATATTGATGGGCAGGTTTGTTCCTCATGGCCTCTAAGAGCGTGCTACGTATACGGTACTCGTTCACTAATACATCTAATGTAGTAGATTTACATTGCAGTGCAGCATTTATATAAGGCAAAACATCCAATTGTTATTTAAATTGGTAATAATAGATCCCATAGTATGTATAAACTTTAATAGTAGGTCTACTTGAATCAGTTAATATCAAATGAGATATGGTATATTGATTGACGATCAATAACTCGATTATCAAAATGCCACTCTAGATAATATTTATTCCATAGTGAAGGGAACATTGGCTGCAGAATTGCAAATCTACAACCAAACGGCTTTAAATTGGTTAGTGTGTAACCAACTAGTGTTACTAGTACTACAAGCTTCTCTCAGTAGGGAGGTCTAGATAGGGGTCACCAACAGAAATCTTACTTTCTTTCCTCATGAAGATGCTGATATGGATGTGTATTGTGTAACATCATAGAAATCGACGTCACATTTCTCGGTTCACAAGAATCCAACACATTTTTCCATTTTAGCATTAAACTCGATAAAAACTGAGGAACAATACGTAAATTGCTACCAAACAATAATAAAATATAACCCTTGACAAATCGACAAATCAATGTAAATCTAACTCGCCAAAGTAAATTTTCACTCGCCGCTGACCTTATGGGGGGGGGGGGGGGGGAGGAGGAGGGGGTATGCTTGTGATTTTTAGGTTTGGGGGAAATTAGGCCTATACCTAGATGGTTTGTTACTGAAGTGCACTACAACCTCATGCACTATCAGTGTGATAGTACATAGGCCTACATTGCTAAATGATGATTAATTGCTAGACCTAAATTGAAAGTCAATTGTTCAGCATTCCCAACACAACTGAAGCGTCTGCTGGAATAAAGTTGTAAATAGCATTTTCACTTTTATTCAGCAATCAGGAAGGATAAGCAATGAGATTCTACAAGTGGTTGTTATTTTTTCTACTTTGGTCTTTCCAACAGCCAAGTTAAATCTTTTTCTTTTTACCCCTTTTAATCACATTCACTTGTGCTGGAGACACTTTCAAACTTACTTTTCAGAGCATCTATCTTTAAACACTTACAACATTATTCCACTAATTCCAGGTTGGCCAACTTAAAGAAATGTATTTAACAATGTTGTAGTGAAAAAAATCACAAATAGGTTACACCACAGTGTAGGCTGTGTACATACGTTTTCCCATGAAAATCCAGAAATGATAAAAAAGTGACACACAACGTTATTCCAGCCGATGCTTCAATTATCAGAGGTATGGTCTTGCTAGTTGCTTGCTGGATTTTATTCTTGTACCTACCTACTTCCTGAGCTGTAGACTATTTCTAAAACCATAAAATTTAAAAAATGACAGGCCTTACAGTTGATGAGTTGTCTAATATCCTCTGCCCTTCTGTCAGTCGCTTTGCGAACACGTACCCATGGTGCCCTTTTGTCTATTGTGACCGCCAAAATGGCATGCCTTGTCCGGGTGATTGCCCTAAGATTGCAGCTCTTCATTAATAATTTTGCACCCACCAATGGCAAACTGGCGAGTGGAGTTATCGAGGGCTGATAAAATATAATAATTAGTATATACATGAAAATAAAAATGCTCACTTACCAAGTCTTGCTGGTTACCAGTGGAATTGTGTTTGTGCTGTTCGTATTTGTCATCGGCGTTGTCTAAGGCCGATTTACGTTTGTCTGCCGTATCATCACTCGAAGCACTGTGTGAAATAGACTTGAGTTATTAATCTGTTTGAACTGTGATTAGTGATTACAATAAGTATTATCAGCTGAAGTACTGGCACAAGGATGATATCTCGAAGACAAACATCTTGATTCACACAACAAACAAGATGACTCATATTATGTCATTATAAGATCACCGATAGAGGTGGCTCAGCGGTAAGACGCGAGACTCTAATTCGGGAGGTCGCCGGTTCGATTCCGGCCACCGGCAGTTCTGACTGAAGTTTTTTTCCGAGGTTTTCCTCAGTCGTAAAGGCGAATGCTGGGACTGAGTCATACTAACAGCCCTCGGACATTCCTTCCCAACTATCCAAACACCCTAATATACCTAGTTAGTCACCTGAAGAGGGGCACATCAGGTAAAGCTGGTGTGCACCCTATAACAGGGATTCCTACGAAAAATTATTATTATTATTATTATAAGATCCATGTGCTTCCACATTAGGCCTTCCCTATATGAGATAAACAGAGTATGTATATTGTTTTATTACTATGCAGGATATATGGTTGTATTGATTTCTTTACAAATTAAATAACTAGGCTAACTGAAATAACTTGCAGGGCTCATATACTTGTACAGTATTAATGTATATATTTTCTTCTCCATCTGGCATGCACCAGTCTATGATATTTGATATACAATAGTATATGTATACAGTATTGTTTTTCTATCAAAGTGTTCCCTTACAATGACACAATATTAGCATGCACGTGGAGTCAATTCTCAATTATATCAGGATGAATACAGTACAGTGCAATACAGATGTGCTAAAAATATTGCCACCTATGACATCAATGCTTCTTGGCCACAAACCTACAATTCTGTCACACCTTATCTCACTTACATACCTACTTGATTATGATTGGTGTTTATAGTCTCATTGTAAATTATCATAATATCTTACTATAGTGGTAAATAATTTCATACTTAACTTAATCATACTTTACATTTTATAATTCCATTTAGATTTGGATAAGAATGTTTTTAATCCTTCCATGATGAAACCTATATTTTGACTAAACAAATCTATGGTGAAAAAGTTAGCCTGTCACTTTCAGAGAAGTCGAACATACAGAGTCATGTAGATAGATAGATAGATAGTCTTTAGTCTTTATTTGTACACATACATGGATGGACAAAATGGCGTTGTTCGATACATGTATCGCTCTTCCACACAACCATTGGATTACAAAATTATATAATATGCTACAATGTAACAATACTAACACAACAATGAGTGCTATTTGACTAGGATATCTTTGTTATATCTTTGTTATTTTAACAAAGATATCCCAGTCAAACCACACTCATAAGTAATTACTACATATGTGACTAAAATAGGTGTGTGACTGTTTCACACACATTTTTTTTTTATTATTTTTTATTTTTTTTCACAAATGTACTAAATCCTTACTTAGCAATTCCGCAAAAGGCAAGACATGGCATAATATGCATTCTCATTTTGTATTCTGTCATTTGCTAAATTCTACTGTCACTATCTGTGGCCTGGGTCAGTACGGGTACTGTATATCCAACACCAAAGGAAAGATTCTTAATTGGGTTAAAAAAAACTCCTTCTAATTGGAACGGTGGTTAAAATTATCTTCGGTATAAAAACAAAATATTTGTCCTAAATAGTTTTGTTGGTAACGCGGTACTTTATATTTCAAGATATCGTATTTGGAAGTGTTTTTTTTTTTTTTTTTGGGAAGTACATAATAATTTGGGTGAAAAATGAGATGTCCAGCTCTAGCAACATCACATAATTGAGAACATTTGAAAAACGGAAATATTAATTGGAACAAAGAAACATTCATAAGAAATAGCTCTAAATTCCTTAGGGGAGCATTTTGTTTTACTAAGTGACTATTTAACCATTTTAAAGTTAGGCTATTTTATTTTTAACACAGCAAAATAGGGGGGTTCCGCACAGTGGACCCACAGCCTTTATTTGTCATGGCTTCTTCTGTTCACATGTCCACAATTGAAAATTTTTCATGTCATGTGTTCATGTTCATCATCACAATATGATGATGATTTGTCATGTTTTTTCAAACATATTATTGAGCACACATCAAACTTTCCATTGGGTTGGGGAGAGCAGCGTGCTACGTTCCATTTATATTTTATACGGGTTAAATCAAAGAAAATTATTTTGCTAAAAAAAATGTGTATAAATCAGATACGACTTGATGGTTCACTAACTGCTACACATCACGTAGGCTAACAATGATTACTGTAACCAGCTGTGTGTGTGGTTTCAAGTATTGGTGCTAGTGATAAAGATTATCTAGGTCAATTCTAAACTGATTAACAAATACACCACAGATAAGTGTGCAACTTGAAGTTTCCAAAACAAGCAAATCAACACTAACTGCAGTGTGACATCAACTGCATTTTTAGTTTACCTACTACTGTAGTAGTATGTTACTAGTTTTGAAATATTTGTTGCATAGTTCAAATTGTTTATACTATAATAATTTATTATAATGTACCTCAAAAACAATTCCAGAGTCTTTCTGCGTCATGTGTTGTAGCTTGGAAGAAGTTAAAAATACACAATAATTACAAATACAATCAAGGAAATGTGAACTTTTCAAATAAGAGAGACATTTTAAAGGGAAACATTAATTTGATCAATTTATTTTGTGTGTCTACCGAACAATATAGTGTAGGCCTACGTAGGCATAGCCTATAGCAGGGTTGCCGTTTTTGCGGAGTTTATCCTCTTTTGCGGATTTTTAGGGTGCCTCGCGGACATGAGGATTAATGGCCAAATTGGCGGATTTTCTACAATTATTGTAAAAACCGTGAAATTAACTATAATTTGAAAATCCCGCCATAAAGAACGATTAAATAACGTAAAAAGTAAAGTTGGACAATCTACACTTGAACCCGCAGCATAGACACAATGTCTGAAAACACGTGTGAAATAACGAGATTTCAACTGTTTTATTGTAAGTTGTCTAACTATACTAGCAAGCGGAGGGCGGAGCTTGTGTGGGAGACAGCCAATGCGGTACGTAAAGCGCTGTGATTGGTCTAGTAGTAAGTAGCGTCCTCTATCGTCAACTTTGCAGAACGTGTGTGTTCGTTTAGTGTACGATAGAGCGTGTTGCCTGTGCCTCGTTGGTAACAAGCAGAACCAGAACAAAACAGAACAAGCGTGAGCCCGTGACGTGACGACTGACTTTTCTCTATGAGTCTATGCTGTTATTTGCCTGGTTTCTTGTTTATAATTTATATATAAAAATAAATTCATTATTTATTTATATATAAATTAAAATGGAAAGGTAAATTATTTAAGATCATCTGGGCATAGATATAAATGTGGCATAACACATAACCTAAAAAAAATTGTTATTCTTTCACACTTTATAATATGCTAAGTTACAGCAGAATAAATGTGTTTTGGAGGATTTTTGAGGATTTTTTTGGTATCTTCAGAGGATTTAAAAAATTACTTGGTGGCAACCCTGGCCTATAGAAATACAAAGATTAAATTGTTGTAAGATAAATTTGGTTAAGTGCATTGAAAGGAGGATTTCTCCACATCGCCAAAAAAAAAAAAAATACAAAATACAAATGTAATAGAAGCATAGATTTTAGCCACAACTTTTGAGTTAAGATATTGTTGGCTGTGACATAAAAATCATCACACAATGAAGTGGATTTACATTTCACCACCAAAAATCACTGTCTCAATGTAAAATACCAGTGGCCACAATTCTGTTAATGGTACTAATGATAAAAATGTGTACGGTAGATAATCGTAACTGACCTCTCCGTAGGTACGTCGCTGGAGACGTCGTCACTGCCGACACTGTTGAGGCTGTTGCAGTTGTTCTCGTGTTGCCGCTGTTCCGCCCACTGAGCGCGCACTTCGTCTTGAGCGCGCCGCTTCAGTTCCTCAACGCGCTTGCGTTCGTTTTCAATCACCATTCCTCCTGAGGGGCACAAACGGAACAGTTGGGTGAGAATTATTAACAACAAGAATATGACGAAAAGGCTAGCCGAGGAACAGCATATGAACAAGCCTTACTAAATTGGGGTGTTTACGGTCCCTTGCAATTTGAATTACAGGAGGTTTTACTGTACATAGACAAAAATGTAAGCTGCATGATATTATATGGGCACGCCAGGCTGAGGTACACAGCACTTTCATTGTGTAAGCCGAAACGTTCAGTCTAAATGTAATTGTAAATTATTGTAAATATATGTAATCTCCATCTCAACACGGCTGCCGATCTTCTTTAAGGTGAGCTGCACCCCTATTCTGAAACTTTTTTTCGTAGGTCCTGATATGGTTTCTGCCTGAATTCGACGTTGATCGGATGATTGCGATTTTGTAACTTTTTTGGTGCCCGTTTCCGCCTGAATCCATTTCCGTGGTCCTGATATGGTTTCAGTAGCTTTTTTACTGGTGAAACGAAATCAGCCGTAATATTAAGCATGAATAGAATAGAATAGAATATTTATTTGGGTTCAATTTTACATTTTGATGACAGTAATTTGTGTATTGTATTACCCTTATTTGTGGCCTGACTTGTAGTGTTTGGCCTATATATTAAGTAAGAACATTTCATAAAGATAAAGATAATTAATACGAACATTTCATAAAGATAAAGATAATTGTGTATATAGGCTATACTTAATTCTAGATATTATTTATACATTTTTGTTTGTCCTAATTGGATGGATGGATAATAACTGTTGGCGCGTGATATTGTACTGCAAACTGCATTCAATAATTATGTTCCATTATAATGAGTGAAAAACAACAATAAACAACGTATTTACTGTTCATTTGAGGCAGTCTTTATTATTCGAAAATCTCAGCCGGCGCCGCGGTCTAGTGACGCCCGCCATTAGAGAAATATTACGTAAACAACTCTAGCCTAGGCCTATTGTATCACTAGGACTGCCGTATTACTAGGCCGATACATATAAATTCAGTGTTAAGACATAATTAAGATATTGGCGTAGTCCTAGGCATTACCTTGTAGGCTTTCTAGAACATAGAGAAATTCCTAGAATAGAGAAATATTGCATTCTAGGTTGCTTCTTGTGTTGTAAAAGACGCGTTCATGTAACTGTGTAGGGTTATGTTTGTTTTGATTTGAGCCGTGTTGCAGTGATCACGGCCCTCTAAATCATGATATTGTCTGTTTCTGATTGGCTTAACGCCTCGGTGGCTCAGTCGCCTTGTGACGTCCTCCCAAAGCGTACATACACATTTCAGACGCTGTTATAGAATCGCTATTTTGTTCATCTTTGGCGACGGCTGAAACGGGCAAATAATTTCTGCCTGCATTCGTTTCGGCTGCTGTCATTTCAGGCAGAAATGGGAAAGTTACCGAATAGGGGTCCTGTTGGTTCCTATAATTCTTTCCCTCTCAATACTATTACTACACAATTAAATGCCCAAGATATGTATTTACCTTGCTGTGCAAGATGGAGATGCCTGTTCCGTTCAATGGTTTGAAGAGATTCCAGCGTTCTGCGACCAAGTGATCCAGATCCAAGTTCCAGGGGAGCTCTTGAGGTGACTCTACTGATTCGGGCCAAGTCTTCTGGCGACTGCGTTGAACTTGGTCCAACTGACTGCAAGACAAAACAGGAAACCTTACTATTAAGGATGACATCGGGTACCCGGGTAGTCCGGGTACCCGGCTCCAACAATTTACCCGGAGTCGTTTTTCAGGTCCGGGTAACTTTTTAGTCCGTTTATAGGATAAATTTACGCACCAGTATTGCCACCCTTCCACAACACGTGACTCGGCGGGGAACAGAACAGACGCGAGCCGACTTGAATTCGTTACTGTTTGTTCTTTGTTTAACATTCTGATGAACATTCTGGCTAATTGTGCTATTACTATGTGTTTTCCTTAAAAATCCTGTTTTATGTAAGTGCTTCAGTTGTGTATTGAGAAATGTCTTTTTACTCGACGTGATTACTGCACAGGCGTATTCCGAGAGGGTAACCCAGCGGGTGGCATGCATATCATTCGTCCCTCGTCTTCGCACCCCGCGCACTTCTCAAGGCCTAGCGACGACCTTCAAATCAAGCCTTCACATAAAAAAATACGTTTTCAGGATCCGGGTACCCGGGTAATATGAGAGCTGGAACCGGTTCCGAATTTTACTACCCGATGTCATCCCTACTTACTATACAATGCTGCTGCCTTGTTTAGTGACTACCAAATTGTTGATACTTGACATAGTGCAGTTATGTAGCAATGCAATGTAAAAACAAACTTATCGAGTTGTATTTACCTGACAACCACAATTGACCTACAATGTTAAACTGAAACAGCCCTGAAACAAGTTGCACCTTTGGTAGGATTAGGCCTATCATTGTTGGATGTTATAAAATGCTAAAAGAACTATAGGATGAAGATGAAACAAAATGCAGACTCAGTACACACAAATTATACTTTATTGATTGATTGATTTTAATATTTGGTGTCGAACGACGTACTTGACAACATATTTTCAGAGACCCCCTCCATGCTCCATGAAACCAGACCACATGCATTAGGCTATAGACATTTTAGATTATTCCATGAAAACTTAACAATGTTTTTGTGCTTTGGATTATAAACCACAGTAGAGTTTTCAAGAGACTCAAAATAGGAAATTAAGTGTGGTTTATGGTTGTAAAATTAAATACCTACAGTATTACTGTTAAGGCAAGAAAAGTTTTTACTTCAATTGTGATACTTTATGGTATCAAATATAGGCATATATATTTTTTTTTATATCAATATCGTTTTATTCCATTGTCAATATCGTATTGAATTATCAATATAGATTGAGCCACTATGTTAACTATTGACAATTCTCTACTAACCTCGTCTGCATCAGAAGAACCGTCTGGGCTGGAGTCGTGTCTCTTGACAAGACCGCGGCTTGTCAAGTCATCGAGTCTCATCTCAATTGTACGAGTCCTGTTACGAATCTGGAACATTTAGATAGTTCGTTGGCATTATCGTATTGATCAGTACGAACTCTGTAACATTTTAATTCTTGCTGATCACTGCACTGATATCTTGATATCTTTGAGAACGCTTCAAGACACAAAGTGATTCATATGCAGAATTTAGTCTTGTACATCAGCTAAACAATAAAACAATATAGGCTATTTAAAAACTGTTAAATAAAATATTGAAATTTTGACACTTATTTTAATAGTTGATTAAAACTAAATTATTCAATGAATTAATTAATTGATTAATTAACTGATAACAGAAATAAATCTGGCAAATAAAAATTTCACAATTTACATTACAATATTCGTGAATGTGTTAGAGTGCTTAACGGCTTTATTACAATATTTGGGAGAATTAGGCTATTTAGCTGATACAAAACTAAATTCCGCATAGGAATGACTTTTCCAAAATCACAAAGTTTTCTAATATAGGCCTATCAATAAAATACATACCTACCGTTAATTTTTCGTGGTTTAATAATGCGAGCTACCCATTTTTCTGTTAATGAGCTTAAAAAACTTATGAATATAAAATTCAATTTCTAAGCTTAGTTATTACTTATTTTCAATAATCTTATATACGCTTCCACGTTCCACTAGGTTGTTTTCTTATTTTCAGTACTGCAGGCATAGTCACAAAGTAGATGCGTGAACTAGGTATTACCTCTTCTAGCCTCCGCAAGAACGTCAGAAGTTGTCGCTGCAAAGCCTGGCTCTCCTTCTCGGCGCAGTGTTGAGCCGCAAGCTTCTGCTCTTCAAGCTCCTCCAGACGTCGCTGCCGAGTGTCCACCCTCGGAGATATCTCGCTCAGCTCACGTTGAAGCTCCTCATGACCCGCTAAGCAGTACGCCTCCTCTTCCAGGTGCCGGAACTCCAAGTCTTCAAACAACTTCACACGGGAAATAGTCAATCAGGATTAGAAAAAACATGCATAAGACATTTTTTGTATACACAATACAAATTGTGTATTTACTGAGCATAGTCTCGAGATAAATGCAAAAAAACTCTCCCAGACTTGCAGCCTTTCTGCAATACAACGGAACTTTCTCATCAAATTTGTACCATAGGAAGGAGCTGGACTAGAGTTTGGCAGCACCAAAATGAAGGGTCTGAGATAGCCTATCGATGAGAATAACTCTTACTCTATAGCTTCAATGGGAGTGATGCCGTCTCTAGTGATGTACCCACAGTAGAGCTGTGCGAGTCTCGAAATTTCGAGACGAGATCGAGATAAAAATTCTGCTCGTGTATCGCTCGACTTGCTCAAACACCTGCTCGAAAATTCGAGTCTCGAGCGGGCTCGAGAAAGAAAGCGTAATATATTAAAAACGGAAACATTCTGTGGATATTCTAGGACGTACACAGTATTTCATCATTTTTTTATATTTTAACCAAATTTCGTAATAAATACTAACAGGCCTACCGCAGAATTATTAAGAGCTTCTTAGAGCGTCTTACGTAAGGTAGGCCTAGGCCTACCCTAGGCTATGTATAATCTTGATAAAACATTTAGGCGGCCTATTTTCATGATTGTACTACCAAAACATGGATTCTAGTAATATGCCATGGACTTCAAAAATAGTCTTAACTATTTGCAAAATTGCTTGCTGGTAAAAATTCCGCAGACCAAGTCAACACTTTCCATTGACAACGTCCATCTTGGATATCACCCCACTGCCCCTCTACACCTCTAAAGAAGTTCTTCAATTAATAAGTGGCTGCGCTAGCATCGGGGCTAGACTGGGACTGTTTGATTGACTTGCCGGTATGGAAAGTTACTACTTTATCGACTTTAGGCGGGATTTTCAAACATCGCGAAATGCGTTTGGAAATTTGTACTCTCCGATTCTAGCGCGAGCGAAGATATAGGCCTAGAATATTTTTTCGAAAAAAAAAACATCGCGTTATGTATTATTATGTATTATTATATTATTATTAGGCCTACAGTTCTAGAAAGGTAATAAGCAAAGTCTGTTTTTATCTCGAATCTCGCTCGATATTCAAGAACATTTTTTGTTCGCTCGATCTCGAATCTCGCTCGAGATTCAAGAATATCTTCTGAATCTTGCTCGATCTCGCTCGACTTGAAAAATCCCTGCTCGCACAGCCCTAACCCACAGAGAGTTCAGTTAATCGATACAACGTGCTCCTATTATATATGGTATAAGACTACTAGTAGGAATAATATTGCGTGTGCCTTTCAAATGAAAGAAGGTAGGCTATATTATAATATGTTTAAAAGCAAGACATGGCTTACCTACAAAATTCTATTATAAAATAGTACCTGTCTGTGTATTTTTCAAATACTAAAAATATAAACATAAACTTCGATTTGGCTGCTTCAACTAATTACTATGTGGCAAAACTTCATACCTTCTTCTCCTGCTCAAGCAATTCTCTTTGAGCTTTCAGTCTGTCAGCAAGCATCTTCTGTTTCACAATGTCATCAGTACACTCTGAAAGTTCTTTTTCAAGCCTGAAACACAGTCAAGAGTGCTAGTAGAACATCTAATGATGAAACAGATTTTAGCGCTGTTTAGTTCTTATTCTATAAATAGAAATGTGCAAAAATAATACAATTTTGCACTATACAAATAAACTCTAGGCCCGTAGGGACATAACATACATTTTTTTATTGCAGTATGACATACTTAAAGTAAATACAATCCCCTGTACATAAATCATTGATGTGGCATTAAACTGAACAAATTTAACACAGAGTTTTCCTTTGGCATCAAGAATTTATAGGGAAATTAGTTCTATGTCTCCAAAACAAAATAGAAAAGGCAAGCAAAACATGAAAAACAAATAAGGCATATCTTAAAAATCTGTAATAATTACCTATGTATATATTTTTCATTTTATTTTTATTTTAGAATGTAAGATACCAGCTTGAGATTGTGAATCCCGCAGTTTGTGGGAGAAGTTGCTAGGCTCTATAGTCAAGAATATGGATGCTTGTGTTTTCAGCCCAATCAAATGATCAGTATTACTATTATAGCATATAGATGTATATTGGGGAAAGAAGAAAGGAGACCAACAGCTTACCTGAAAGGTTGTGGGTGGCTGCTTGAGGCGAAGATTAACACAGATATTTACACATTATTGTCGAACGTTTCGGCCTACGTGGCCTTGGTCACCGACCGTTGACGGTCTTCAACGGTCGGTGACCAAGGCCACGTAGGCCGAAACGTTCGACAATAATGTGTAAATATCTGTGTTAATCTTCGCCTCAAGCAGCCACCCACAACCTTTCAGGTAAGCTGTTGGTCTCCTTTCTTCTTTCCCCAATATACATCTAACCCAGCCGATTGGCACTTCTACCAAATCAAGTATTATAGCATATACTCACTCGTGCACTTTCTGTTCTGCAGCTTCCAAACGTAGCTTACACTCTTCCTGACGCTGCACTTCTCGGGCTGAAAAGTGCGCCACATCCTTGTCTAGTTTAGCAAGCTGTGCTCGGAGAATCACCTGTCGGTCTTGGTCCTGGGCCAACTTGTCTTGCTGTGCTGACCACTCGCCATCCAGCAGAGCTCGCTCCATCTCCAACTAGTTAACACCAAACAATGAAACGTGTTTATGCGAATTGAATTGACAGATTTGAAGTTGCTAGATTGGATTTGTTTTCAGAGCTTTTTTTCTTAGAATAGAATATGTAGTTTTTTTTTTAAGTTAAACTCTTTCAATCAAACATTTGGTTATAGGAGGGTGCTAAAAGGCTGGAGCAATGTAATTCCGTGAAAGAAATAGGATGCCAACAGCTATTTCTTTCACACAATTACTTTGTTTCAATCGATCATTACCTAGAAATAATAAATAGATAGTAGGCCTAGGCCTACATCAATTGGTATTACCAGCTTTAAAATAGTGAATACATAATATAATTTGATAAAATAAATATACACATAATATTGTATCATGCCCACCTCTCTAAGCATCTCCTCTTCTTGTTGTTCGATGTCTGTGACGTTTTGCTTGAGATCGGACATGGCTGCCAGCAGCTTGCTTCTCTCCTTCCTCAGCCCTTCGTACTCCACTCTCCATCGCTGACAACAGACACGATAAGATCAGACATGGCTGCCAGCAGCTTGCTTCTCTCCTTCCTCAGCCCTTCGTACTCCACTCTCCATCGCTGACAACAGACACGATAAGATCAGACATGGCCGCCAGCAGCTTGCTTCTCTCCTTCCTCAGCCCTTCGTACTCCACTCTCCATCGCTGACAACAGACACGATAAAATCAGACATGGCTGCCAGCAGCTTGCTTCTCTCCTTCCTCAGCCCTTCGTACTCCACTCTCCATCGCTGACAACAGACACGATAAGATCAGACATGGCTGCCAGCAGCTTGCTTCTCTCCTTCCTCAGCCCTTCATACTCCACTCTCCATCGCTGACAACAGACACGATAAAATCAGACATGGCTGCCAGCAGCTTGCTTCTCTCCTTCCTCAGCCCTTCGTACTCCACTCTCCATCGCTGACAACAGACACGATAAGATCAGACATGGCTGCCAGCAGCTTGCTTCTCTCCTTCCTCAGCCCTTCGTACTCAACTCTCCATCGCTAACAACAGACACGATAAGATCAGACATGGCTGCCAGCAGCTTGCTTCTCTCCTTCCTCAGCCCTTCGTACTCAACTCTCCATCGCTGACAACAGACACGATAAGATTAATATCAGCACATATATAGAAATACTTTTCAGTATTCGAACAACTTTGAATGCTGGTACAGTGCTACGTATTGCATTTTATAATGAATTGGTGTAAGACTGTTGTGCTATGCCTGGTTGTGTAGACTGCATGCAGTCAATATCTTTTGAACATCTCTTTTTTTAATTATGTAACATAGTACTTTCCATCCAACTTGTCTACTGAATTTTCCAGCTACAGTTTTGTATGCAGTTATATCAGTAGAAAATGCTAGAAGAAAATTCCAAGCAAGAATAAAATGTAGACTACACAAAACTCCACAAAATTTGATTTGTTCCGTCTACAGAAACAATAGCAAATCGCATTTTGACCCGGGGTAGAATACGTCAGGGTAGTTCTGCCCATCGTACGAGAGAACTCAAAGGCCAACATCATATTATGAAATATCACGTTGTTGGTAACGTTGTTAAACAAGATACAAGTTTCATTACTTATCTGAGCAGTCATTACTTAACTGAGCATTCGTTAATCACACTATTTTTACCGAGGTCAAGTTCGTCATTAACCCTCCAAACCAGTTGTAATGTGATTAGAGATAGCGGTCTCACCTCTGTTTCTCGTTCCTTATCCTGCAGGTCGATAGGGCCACCAGTACGTTTCCCTTGATCGTGAGTCGGTAAGACACTGGCGATGCTGCATTGCCCTGCATCACGGGTCAACTCCAAACTTCTCCGTCTGTCCTCATGCCTAGGATGTGCATTCTGTGACTTCATTGCCTCTAATGCTTCCGTCAGTCGATCTACCGGGTTGACAGACTCTAAAGGAAGTATCAACTTTCCTCGATCCATGTGTTTTTGATTACTAGTTACCGGAGTGGACAAAGACCGGGAGTGTTGAGACGTTCGAACAAGAATTGGTGAGACATTCATGTAAGGAGAACTGCTCTGAGATAGCTGCGTAGGTGAAGGTCTGTTATCACCGTTGAGAGATTCTTGCAAGACTGGCGTTTTACTGTTCGCACGTCGAGGTAAGGATGACACAAACTCGTAGTCATTCAATATTGCCAGACGGTTCTCGATCACTTCCGAGTTGTCCCGGCTAAAACACAACAGTAAAATATATAGAAAACACTTTTATTTGGTAAAAAGAGTTAAGCTTCGATACTATCACAACAGTTCCATAGAGGTGACTATATGTTATGTATTAAAGATTATAAAAGGTATTGCAAGACATGTTAGAGTTGCTTATCTTATCTACATGTTGTAAATATAGTACAAGGCAGTAAACTACAGAGATAATGAGAACACACTTGTGATTAGCTTCCTTGTTGGCGATAGTCCTGATTCTAGTCCTAGGGCTCTGTGGGTAGGTAATCGATCCGCCAGATAGCACCACATTCTCGTATGGGCTTCGTCCCAGCATGGTGTTCACGACACTTGGTGCAGGAGTTGTCACACTCGCAGGTACGGGAGTCTGTTCGAAAGTGAAGATGTCCATGAGCTCATCTTCAGATGTCAAGGTTCCAGGAGAAGGTAGTCGCTTATCACGGGGTAGAGAACCATTTGTCTTGATTCTGAAGACAAACATTACAATTCAATTTCATTCTAACAAATTGGAAAAGCGATACGTATTATGCTACAGGATGACAAAACTGATATGAAGTAATTGAATTAGAACAAATTATGAGTGCACTTCTCATTGCATTTCTTTTCTCAATGTTTAATGAGACCCCTGTGATGTTCACAATTAAGAACTGCATAATAGTTTGCTGTTTAAAATTAAATTTACTTTAAAATATGTAGCAAAAGTTGAAGCATAAACAAGCATTAAAAGTGAATTTATGGTTTTGTAAGCATATGGTTATACACATATAATGAATGTACTAGTGCACCATACTAAAAATGTAGTAACATCTACAAAACAAGCACTTTTCAATGGATAGTTCAATATAATCTAAAGCAAAGTTGTTTATAGTGGTCTATATTTCAAGTCTCTTGTCTTCCACAATGTCTGCACAGCTCTTGAGAGAAGCATACATGAGAGATTACTGGGGAGAAACACTTGTGTTGGTTGCTCAAGTATCTTGGCACTCCCAGGAGTACTTGACTTGCCCAAGAGGACCTTCAGAGATAAGTGGAGGACCAATATCATGTGTGAGATAGATTTATGTGGTGTCCAGTCTGATACAGAACTTTCTTCTTCTTCTTCTTCTTCTTAAATGCCCACATTTGGCTATTATGCCATTATGGTGATCTGATCAACCAGTACAGACACACTTCTTTTTCCTCCCTTTTCATGCCGCTTGCTAGGCCTATAGTCGTAAGTTACATTGTTTTATTCCTCTACTACAATTTCTTACTAGTGTTAACTTGTTAAGTTCTTACCATTGTAAAGAGCACAAGCTCATTTTGGTAAATAAAGAATAATAATAATAATAATAATAATAATTATAACATTAATAATAATAATAATAATAATAATAATAATAATAATAATAATAATAGTAATAATAATAATAATAATTGGAATTGACCAAAATTTGATAATCAGACATTTAATAATCTTAGGTTGGTTACTATGAGTTCAACAAACATTACATTCAACGTGAATGCTGTCCTCTACCAGTTACCACGTTTGTTTGGGGCAAATCTCAAAATAGAGGCAAAGCTTTGGACTAAAAGTTTGAGGAAACTAGGCCAAAGACACTGAGCAAATAGCATGCGAAACAGCTCTCAATTAACTCATGCCATAGACACTCTCTTATCTTAACAAATCATAAGTTTTTCAAAATGGAAGTAGCTATGTTAGCACCAATATCAAAATTAGGTTTAAGAGAACGTTCGGGAAATTTCCTAATTTTAGAAGACGGAGAACCATGAGTATGTAGCATTACAGACAAGTGGGCTCAGGGCGCCAACCCATACTTGGAGTAATTTGACTAGCTCAAGTCAGCAGAATGAATTTATTAATTAATGTAACCAAAAAGGGTGAAATAAAAATCCAAAAAGTAAAAAGGAGGGTGATGAATGATGATTGACCTTCAGGAACTAGGTTAAATGTAACACATGATAATAGGTTAAATGCACTTGTGTATTGTACAGAAACAATGACATAAACAATGAAAAGTATTAAAATGTTATTATTTAAATAAATGTTCGAGAGCTCTTTTTGTTAATTAAGTTTTTAGGCCTTTAGTGAATTTATGTGCACACGCAAGTTATACTTTACGGTGGTTGACGGTTGATGATACACGACAAGTAGTCCCGGAACAATGAAGCGTCCCCCATGAATAGTGAATAGGGTGGGTGCGCTACCAGTATGTACCTGTTTTGTGGCATGATGGGAGACTTGCTCTGACGTTCTAGCTGCACCTGTTTCTCGTAGTCTGCACACATGTTCAGTATCTCGTCAAGACGTGCCCGTTCCTGACGCTCTGTCTCCTGTTCTCGCATGCGATCTGCTTGAGCCTGTCAAGCAAATGGATGTCATTCTTAATTACATTACACGATACACATAGATAACAGATAGGCCTATTGCTAAACACGTCTTTACTAAAACGTTGTACTCTGTTTACACGAGAAGAAACTGGAGCAAGATTTATGTTTTGATTTACATTTCAAAGTTCAAACAAATTATTCCTCATACCACTTGCCTATTTATTTTTATAATAAGAAGAAACCTTATAAAAATGTGTGAGATTACTTCTTTCCAAGTTACTATAGAACTGGATAGATGTGGAAACTAATGACCTTTAGTGCATCTCTTATCAGTTTTGATTTAAATGCAAAAAGTGTATAAACTAAAGATATCTATAGTCACTAGTCAGTCAAAAGAAATGCTTTTGCTAATGTAAAAAAAAATATCATCCAGGTCAACTATATTCTGAAATTTATAAGTACATAATAGATGTTACTGAGCAGTCTGTGTAAAACATCAGAGATACTACTTGAATCAGGAGTCAATTAGGTATCCTTGATTTAATTGCCTTAAACTACAAACCACAATACTAGCTATAGGCCTAAGTGGAATCACTTATGTTCCATGTTAAACAATCCATTCATTTCAGATTATCTGTGCACTTGAGAAATAGAGATACATAAAAGATAGACAGATACAAATACAATACATAGAAATATAATCGAGAAATTAATATTGGACATACCTGGTTCCTCTTGTGTTCAAGTCCTTCTTTCCGAGCTGCCAGTTCTTCGAGACTGCAATTTGATCCATAGCTTGGAGTAGGACTACCCAGCTGCCTCATTGGTTCCATGTTTTCCACAGATCCCACAGACGGATGTCTACGATGTACCACAATACTGGAACTTTTGGGTGGGGTTGGAGTAACACTCCTAGGGGTGTACGTGACTCGAGTGGCGGGAGAAGGGTTGCGATTAAACGCTGGACTTGGCGTCGTTAAAACTCTCTGCTCATATGCATTACTGGTTTTAACTGTTGGACTAGGACTTTCCCTCAACGACGTGTTAATGCTCGGTAAAGAAGACATTGAACCTAAACGTCTCTCCGCAATTGTTCGGTTATCACCACACGGTGGACTTGGGGTTACACTTCTCAATACATCACTTTGCATTCCTACAGACTTATTGACGTAAGTTTGTGATACGACAGAATTTGGGGTTTGTGATCGGCTATCACATCCATTTGTAAGACTTGAAGAATAACTAGATGAACTAAATGATGGCGAACCGCTTTGCGATTTTGACATCACTGGAGTGTTGAATGCAGAACCACTGTCCGACACACCGTTTCTTAAAATTCCCGGGTTTATCTTTAAAGCTTGTTGTGTAGGAAAAGAGTTTTGGTTGTAAACTATGTTATTAGGAAAATCGCCGTTTCTGAATGCCGCCCCATTGGACGGCGACTGGCTTTGTAAACTGTGGACGTTTTTGGACGGAACTTGGTTGTTGGGGTGGTACGGTCCGAGAACTGCGCTGGCCGGAGAGTTCACCGTGACGCTGCCCATCGGGAACACTTTCGGGGACAACGACTTGACTTGATTGGTTCGCGCGTTAACGTCCGAGCGGCCGTAACACTCCTCGCTGCCACTGTTGCAGCTGCTGCTGTTGCTGACGTCTCCCCAGCTGTCACGCGGTGAGCGGCGCGGAGCCATGGGCGGCTTGCGATCCAGTCCATCCACGTTGTCCGACCCTGGTGCACAACACACAGTTACCATTAGGCCCACGTGTTGATCTGCATTGAAGATTGTGTTGATTCCAGGAAGAACAAGACATGTGACTTAAATTAGCTTGTCATTGTCTGGCCTGTCTTGCCTTGGAGGGTTGATGTTTGTGATTTAGTAAGTTTTTTTTTAATTCTCACGACATTACAATACAGTAAACAATATAAAAAATGTAAAACTGTTACCATCTATACCAAACTCTCCTAAATAGATATATTAGAACCTCCATTCAATAGAGGGTAGTAAGAATCCCAGCACATAGATTATTTTTAAACTTCCAGGACATATAGACTATAGATTTTCTTTAAATTCTTTAAATGCTTACGTCAATCGCACAAGGACGTGCGTAGTTCAACTGCACATGGAACTTAAATGCGCAAACCTTGTCTTAGCTATACCCCAAAAATTATCAATAGTACCTATGTAGAGACATAACATGCAAAGCTAAAAATAAAAACCAAAGATGGTGCATTCCCAGTATGCCACATGTTAAATGAAGTGATAGACAAGATGATTGTGTACAGCCAATTACCTGTACAGAAGTTAAGTGGCACCATGGATATACGAGTGTTTGGCAGGATACTCCTCATAATCTTTGCCTCTGCTGGGTGGTTGAAGCGCAGGTAGTTGGACCGGCCAATGCATACCATGCTACCTAGATGGCGAACATTCAACAACCATGCGTGACATAATGTGTTATTGCTAGTTACCAGAGATATCTCGTGCCATGCTAGGAGGACAATAGCAACACAACCAATAGAGCCTACATAGTACTTGTAGCAAAGGAAAAGTAGTGACATTGCTATAAAAAGCCACGCTAATTTGTATTTAATGTGTTACCATTTTATGTATTATACTAGTACTGTGTATTATACTACTATATACTATACAATGAAAATGAATGTGTATATAATGTTATGTAACACTTTTCCATAACACCTTATGTAATTTACTGTGTACTACACAAATAGGCATATGCTTAAAGTGAGAAAAAGTAAAGAAACATGCCCGTTATGTTATACGTATCACAGTATAAACATGCAGTGGTTTGATACAAATATTGCATTATGTTATGGTAATCTATTTTGTCAAAGTAAAAATTATATGAAATTATTGGTACAATATTGGGTTTACCAATTATGTACAATATGTAGGCAATGTTACAATACAATTAAGAAACATACAAAAAGTTTTTGCAAAATAGAAAATATTGAAACACAAAGAATGATGTTACGTAATGTACTTGCGCATAATACAAAACATGAACAGCATCTTATGCAATATGAATGGCTATGGAATAGCAGTGGTAATTACAGTTTGATAACGTGGCCATGATCTTTGACTAGAGGAGGGGCATAATGTCTGTATACTTTGTTTGTTTGTTTGTTTTTCTCAACAAATTATGTTTCCAATTAATTCTTCTCAGTGTGAGATCTCATGAACTGCAAACTGCAATATTTTTAGGTTTTAGTTTTTCCATCCAAATACAAATATGATTCCTTAATACAGAAGAATTACGAAAGCCAAACCACTACTATTTAATTGAAATACAATCCATAATGCATGGCAATATGGTACAAACAAACAGTATTTCATATAAAGAACAATAGAAAATAATTGGAAATACAAGGAATGTATAGGCTAGGGGGTGCAATTTGCCCTCTGAAACCTCATACACCTAATGCATACAACTAATAATGGATCATATTCATACTGCATAGCTTAGGATCTACGACCCAATCGTATGAACTACAAGGGATTGCCCAAATCACCTATTTCGATTTCACCAAGTATATGAAATGTTAAAACCCCAGTATGAATCATACCAATAACAAGCATATATAGTAACCATTATGCGAGTTCAAAACATGTCCAGACCAAATAATGCCCTACGAAGTTGTCCCAACAAAATCAGTCTCATGCTTGCGAATTAGTGAGTATACAATATATTATGTAGTACCAAATTAATTTTGTGTTTTCCTTCATCATTTACTTGCAACAGTTCCATTAGGAATCATTTACTACCTTTGGGTTGGTTACCTGAAAATTCCTAATACAGCGGGTGTGATTAATGAGGCTTTACTGCCTTTACGAATACGTAAAATAACCTGATGAATCTGTTGATTTCCGTTAAAATAGCGTGCATGAAAGTGCCCAAGAATCCAAGGTCGGTATAGTTACCTTGCGACAGTCTGGTGTGCCCTACGACCGGAAGCCCATCCACCGCAGTCATCTGAGCCACAGGGTGCAGCGTAACTACCCCTTTGATGTTGTCTATGTGGCAGTGCACTGCTTCGACGCCCGTCCCTTGCATCCCAATGTCCGCCGTCTGGCCAGACCCGATCGTCATGCGACCTGCATTCACAAACAGATTCAATTAATTTACTTGTTGATTGATCCGACATAATAACGTTGCGACCTGCATTCACAAACAGGTTAAATTAATTTACTCGTTGATTGTTCCGACAGAATAACGTTGGTAATTGAAATAAATGTGTGATTATTCAAATCTGTCCGGATGTGACTCGTAATCCATAAAGGCAAAAATCAAATCAATTCGTATTGTATATATTTTTAGGTCTACATCAGTTTACGAGGAAATTCCTGTTGAAATTTTTAAGCAACAGATTTTGAGCCAAATGAATGATTGCATTTTATTAATTTGTAACAGAACAAGGTATATACTCATAGGCCTATATTATTTTGCTTGGAGAAATGCTAATCTGACAGTGGTACAAGACACAAGTAGTTTTGGACACCACTGCACTAACACTCATGAATGCACTAGGTAGTCCGTTTGTAACATAAGGGGACAGATAACAAACCAATTTGTTATCTGTGATCAGAGTATACAGTAATAAATACATCGGGCAGGGGATTAAAGGGTTGAAGCACAGGTTGAAGGGTATGGAGAGGATTGGCCGAAGAAGCGCAAGGTTTAATACACTTTAAAGGGAAGCTCCTACCTAGAGATTAATTTTCATTTATTACTCTTAAAATTCAATAGTTTACAACGAATTTTTAAATCAAAATATACAAGACATCCGCCAAAAAGTGATGGGTTTACTAATTACTAGTTAGGTATCGGCGGCATTCGGTATGTAAGGTACCGGTGCGTATGCTTCACGCACGTGATAGCTGCTGTGCGTGTGCGTATTACGCTGGAGCTCTTTCTAACGAAACATTCACGTCACCGCTCGATGTACGCATTGCGTAAGGCTTTGCGTAAGGCTGGGCTGCATAGATTATTCAGAGCTAAGAATTTATTGTCACTTGAGTTGAACATTGGTCAACTATGTAGATCACAAGGAAATAACAAGTCAGAATCTTTAATTATTGTGTGGACGCCTGTGTGCGTTGTGAACAATTCAACTTTCTAAATTAAAATTCTAAGTTCAAAATAATCTACGTAGCACTCTTCCTTCATTTACGAGTCATTTTACATATTGTAGCCTACGCCTCCACAAACTGACCATACTGTATCTTGCAATCGCAAACACCAACACTCGCCTCCAACAATATCACTTGAATCTGAAACGATAAGTGCGCGTTAGGATGCTGCCAAGAGGGGTAGGGGGGGGGGGGGGGGCGGTTTGTTGTGAAACGAATGTGGGTTGCAGCTGTTACAAATATAAACCGGCCAGTGAGGCACCCTATCCAGAAATATCTATGAAAATCTGTTTTGTTCCCTGGTTGACGTTTTAACCTTCACGTGTTACAAGTTACAACGAGGGGACCTATAAGAGGGGAATACGTCGAACACACCACGCTTATTGTCATTTACTGGTATCCTACTCTACATCGTTTTGGTTCTAATGTGATCGCCGACTGATGCGACCAATCCGAGGATTAACTTTCCACTGTTTTCTATTTTCTGAAAATATTTTCATTTCTATATGTACCCAATTGTAATGCATATCATGGATTGTCTGCTGCATATAATAATTTATTCTAATCTCGGCCGGCTTTAAATATTTGCTCCTTCCACTTCCACTTCAATAAAATTTTACTCCTTCGTGTCTCAGTAAGTGTGAAACTTCAAACTCGGTATGCCTGAAATATTTTCCACTTCCACTTCAATAAAAATCTTTAGTACTCCTTCGTACCTTAGCATGTGTGCAACTGCAACTGCTACCTCAGTTTCATTGAACTGAAATAAAGATGAATTCAATTGTAACAACGACGAGGATACATACAGTAAGGCGTTGCCCGGATACAAAAGTGCCGAAACGGTGTGGTCTAACTAAACATCTGATAATAAATGTAGCTTTAGAAGGTAAAAGAAAATTGCAAGTTCAAAAGTGCCGAAACGGTGTGGTCTAACTAAACATCTGATAATAAATGTAGCTTTAGAAGGTAAAAGAAAATTGCAAGTTCACCAACCTCTTTTATTTCCTTCGAAGTTCAAACACTTCACCAAACGTTCCTCGTAAAGAAAAGTGAAAACTTCCACCGATCAACTGCGCACATTTAAAAATAGATAATATCTGCCAAATCTCAAACACGCTCGTCTACTCAGCGCATTAACAAGTCATCATAACAGTCGAAACATCAAAACCACGACCGTTTTTATCACGTCATATTATAATCGTTACTCATTTCAATTCTAATCACGCTCGAAATTACCAACTTTGCGGGTTGATGAACTTAATTCTGTAAGATTCCAAATGAAAACAGTTGTCACATTAATTTCCTTAGCATTTTCAAAATTCGTCTCCAATGATTCTACAACTAAATAATATAGGCCTATATGTTTTTAAAATGTCCACTGGCAATAGACAGTAATTTGTAATACCGCCAGATTATGCTATTCCGTTCAAGTATTCCCCCGCCGGAAAATCAACACTATGTTGATTTCCCGACTTTTCCCGACCTTCGGGACTTTTGTAAATCCTGGGCTTGGTTCCAATGCGCAAATTGCCAAGTTCCACAATTTGTCTCGAGCGTGATGACAGAGAAGTGATGGGTTCAGGCTGTCTATTTAAAGCGGTAGTGGAGACCATTTAATCAATGGTGGAGACAGACACGAACGAAACCACTTTCCATAGTTTACCCGTCCGAGGATATGAATTATGATGGGAAGCATAGAGTCATTCATTGCAGTAGACGACACCATTCAGTCACAGTCGGCATTTCCATAATATGTCTGACTTCCGCCACACACACACACACACACACACACGCCAATGGTTCAAATGAGTGCTGCACGTGGAAACCATGTTTTCTATTATCGTCTTTCACACGCATTTGTGTTCCATAATGAAACGTTAGGGCCTTGCAGCACGATGGCCATGCAGGCACATATTCCCGGAAATGTTCCGATAAAAATATACCGTGTCCACCATGGATGGCCCAGTGGCGGCTCAGAGGCAATTTTACTGACGAGGCGAAATTTCAGTAGCGAGTGTTCATAGTTTCTAATGTGTATTCTATTAAATTGAAGACTGCGTTCTAAATTCAAAATATTTTCACTTTATATTATATAAACGATTTTAGGTAGAAAAATATGGGATTTCGTCAGAATATGGCATTTCTTCGTTGCCTCACCCGGAGAGCAGCCACTGCCATGGGCTCGATAGAAGGCCTACTCGTCTTCTCGATCAGCCTGGATGCATGAGCTAAGATGGTCAAGCACCTTCACCACTTAGCCCGGATGTAGAGACGACCCTTGCGACAACTCTGCATCCAGGCGTAGTCCCAACGCAAACTAATCGGGTCATTACATCCTGACAAACATTCTTCGCTATCAACTCACACGTGTCCATTGCTTCGTGTATTTTCATTCACACTCTACCGATAGCGGTAACACGTGAGGCTCTCATTCGGGAGGTTGCCGGTTCAATCCCGGCCACCGGCAACCCCGAGTGTAGTTTTTGTTCTCAGGTTCTCCTCAGTCGTCAAGTTGAATGCTGGGGTTGAGTTCTATACACTAATTCCTTCCCACCTATCACCTGAAGACTGAAGTCACCCAAAGAGGAAAACCTCAGGTAAAGCTGGTGTGCATTTGCATAATTCACCCCCTGCACGCTATTTGCTTCAAAATATTTCGTCCAAGCTTCCGTGAATTGCCTGGCAAGAGCAGCCCCCCCCCCCCCCCCCTCCCACACAAAAAAGCTCCAAAGATTTACCGTATATAAAAGCAAATTTATAAACGCGGCAAATTTTATTCCTCTATGCTGATTTATTTTAAGAGATTGTCGCAGATTTGTCCGCAAAGCCCCTCGGGTGCGCCACTGGTCAAGCATACACGAGTATTCTGTCAACTCACTTGATGCTATACCTCTCTCATCACACGACACTCCATTCCATCGCGATCACGTTACTCACCATATCAACGAGGCTCTCCCTACATTATTGGTCACGACATACGAAAACCAACCAACCTCTCACAAGACACTCCTCGTCCGATTCTTGTGTGATCAAGCAAGCAAGCAGTGACGTAATCCCATGACCAAGCGTGTTGTCGCACTGAGAGTGGGTGGGCGTAACCACGTGACATCAGCTGCTGCCGAGGCTAGAGTTCTCAGTCAACTGTCACCCCAGTCACATTGTTGCTTAGTATGGTGATTAATGAATGATTTCAATGATTTCAAAGACGCAGGGATATTAGCAATATTCGTCGCGGAATTTATTATACATAGTATGAAAACACTACTACTGAAAATAACTCATACTTGAAAACACTACATAACATTGAAAAGGTACTTAATATTCGTTAGTGTAGATATTGCGGTAAATAATTAATTACAAATTTTGTAGTTTTCAAAAACGCAACCGTGACGATTACATTAGTTGAAAATTGAAAGTTCTTTAATACACTTTTTAGTTCTTATGAAACCACATCTGGTGCATTAGTTATAGCTTATTAAGAGTGGCAATTTTCTAAAAAAAGTGAGTTTTTTTAGTTTAAATGCGTTTCTTTAAAATGGTATTCACTATTACATTTTGGAGTAACGTTACGAAGCACTATGAATAGTATCAAGATCCTAAAGATATTCTCAAAACAATGATAACTTTATTATTGTGTTGGGATGAAATGAGAAAGTTCAACAGTATCTCACTCTGTCTAAATTAATCCAAACGTAATAGATTTCGAATACTTTGTTGAAGATTATCTGTAGAAGGTTTATACATAATCTTGTGTTGTGACAAACATGCACAACCCTAACATATTGAAGACAACTGATTGCCATCAAAAAATAAGAACACAAAACATAAAATTATCTTGTTTCGAAGCAAAATGTGTTGAAGACAATTAATTACGTTCTCAATATTATGAAGTGTTTTGAAGATAATACTAAAATTGATATTCACGTGTTTTTACTACATTTCTGTATGTCGTATAGACTGCGACTCGCCGCTTGCTGCAGACTTGGCTGCAGATGACCATGCAACCAACCAGTGTCGTGTGTTGTTACCGCCCAGCATACACACAATGTATACAAATGGGTGTGTCGCGTTCCCGTGAGGTGCATTCCGGTCCGACTTGTCTCTTACTACGCTGGTGCAACGCAGACACACGCCAACACAAAGGTGCTTTACCGAAAACACTGACTGAGCCAACGTTACAGACAGACTGGTCAATAATATTACCATCACAAACCTTTGGTGTTTGCAATATAGTGTCTCTTGACAATTGACATGAATGAAACAATTTTAAGAAATATTTTTTTCAAGTACATTGTTAAGTCCTATTATTTATATATTAAACAGTGTAAAATTATATTATTTATATATTAATTCTCATACCCTTGTATGTTTGCACCATAGGGAAACTTTCACATGAGCGAATCCTGTGATTTATTCGAACCCTAATCTATACTGTTAACTTTTTTTTAAATAGCATCTGAACAATTGCGAGTACATATTGTTCTTCGGGCATCAGCCGCAATGATGAATGACACTAATAGTTTTTACGGGCCATACTGGCGATCCTCATCACCGGTATCATAGAATACAATTAATTATTCATACACAAAAAGAAAAGTAAATCTAGAAAAACAAAACGTGAAAAATATCTACTTACTAACACATCTGAATAATCCAATATGGCAATCGTTTTTTTTTTTTTTTTTTAAACTACGGTGTATTAATTTACATATACCCACAATAGAAACATCTTATCTTGGAAGTATGTCTTTATTGGGCCTTCGTCCAGAGCTCTATATCTATCTAAGGGCCGGTCTTACAATCTCCTAATAAGAAAGTTATTTGTAGCAATTAGGGCCCTAAGCTATTTCGAGGATTTTAAGGGTTTTGATTGGTGGTTGCCATGGAGAAAACAAGATATTCGACAAATAAGTAGTTATTGGGACATAGTAAGACTGGACTTAGACGAAGACCTTCTGTAGCTGATATAGGAATTGCATACAAATGCAACAGGTATCGCGAGTCTCGTTCGTTCATGAGTGGTTAGCCCTGAGTGGCTGGCTAGGGAAGCGCGGACAACGGACAGACATGCGTGCAAAGTGCAGTTGCAGTTGCAATGAGCTCGCAGTACCGAGCTGCATACATAAACTTATCCATGTTCGACTACATTCGTTGTTTACTTATTCCTTATTCAGTATAGGCCGGCCAGCTCGACTACAACTTGTTACGAAAGTTAAATTGAATATGCAGTCATTCTAATGTACTTGTTACGAGGAGAATATAAAAACTAGTTGACGTTTCTTTTAGATTATGTTACGCAATTGGAACTGTGCCAGGGGGAAGATAGGATAACCATAATATCAACAGAGACAAGACAACACCAGACAAACGTAATGATATGAATGAAAGGAGACATTCACAACTTAAATGACGTGACTCTTGGTAGATATCGGTTTCGTTTTATACAAGTAGTTTAGAGAGTAAAAGATATTGCTATGCAAATGGCAGTTTATTTATGTAATAAGTAATTCCTAATTAGTAATTACTAGTAGCAATTAATTGTTGCGGTGTTTATGTCTTGATCTAAGATATGGATTAAAGATTAAAGTCTTGCCGCTGGAACGATTCCCACTCGAAAGATAACATTCATGCCTAAACGGCTAATTGTCCCCTTTGTTGGTCAACATATGTTGGTATTTCCAGACATGTTTCCCCTCTTTCAATCGACACGAGTTGAAAACGTACAGGGGGTTTCCGAAGGCTACCAACCACCCTGCAAACTACGGGTACATAGAACCACAGATAACAGTGTTACATCAACAACAACACCCTGTAGCAAGCACTTGCCTCTTCTGACGAGAATTCCATTCATTTTTGGCATTTACATTGGCTCCAGCCTCCTGATTGGCGAAATGTTTGAAACTCGTGTTCCGATTGGTGAATTGGGTGTTCCTTCCATCCAAATTATTGTGTCGCATTATTTCTGGTATTTAGTCATAATGACATCTACTTATCTCGGCCAGTGATCTTAGATCTTGGGTTGGGTATCGTCTTTTTTTTAAACTTGAAACGGGATCCACATTAATTCACACAAGGAACGCAATGGCTAATTATTATGAAATTGCAGTCATTGACACAATAGTACGTAGCCTGGGAGAAAGAACTGCCAGCATCATATTTAGACCACTCGAATAGTGAATCACAAGCTCAAAATATATTTTATAGTACGTCCTAGACTTCATAAGCCTTGAGGCTATCGAACACATGTCATTCGGCAATTTATTCGTTTTTGAACAAAAAGCAAACAAATTTACCATTTAATTTCAATTACTGTAACTGAACAAGAATGGGTGGAAAAACACAAAAATGTAACAAACTGCACTCATCGAATTTCACATTGGACTGACCAGGCGTAACCGCCACACCTGCAATTGAAAGTCATTTCCCACCATTACGAACTAGAACTTGAAAACAGCTTCTGCTTACGTATATTTTGTGTTCTTTTACAACCGATGATATACCCATCAACATAAGACAACACCGAAAGTTCACACTACCTCTGCTCTACACGCCCGCTGTATCATTCATTCAAGGATAGTAGACTCATTCAATAAAACAGAGCGGCAACCTTGAACTGAGGTGGGTCAGTACAGCACCAGGAATCTGGAGTGAGAATATCATTAGTTCGGTACCCGTCGCTGGCAAGTTCCTTATAGAGTTTCCCAAGTAATGAAGCGAATTCTAGGAATGCGTTATACGTACAGCCATGGAACAAACCATCGTAACAAACCGAAAATAGCCTAACACTAACAAACCATTATAGTAAGTACCTATAAAAAAGATGGACGTTGGACACATGTTGCCATTGTACCCGATAGCAGGACCGTCGTCTACAATAATAATACTTTTTCGTATGAATGCGGGTGCCCCTCTTCCAGTGACTGTGCATAGGGTATTTTAATAATGATGCGAATCGAACCAGCGACCTGCTGAATTAAAAGCCGCGTACCCTATCCAACCCAAATGTTTTATTTACCCAAAAGTAAATAAAAAGATATAACTTCTAGAGACGTTTAAAGAAACACGAACCATCATCATCGATCCTAGTGCGCACTATTTCGAACGAGTGACTGAGATAAGATAAAATAGAGTGATCAATCACAAACACGTTCAAACATCGTGCCTGCCTCGTTCACACGTCAACCTACCCCCCTTTCGAGCATTCTGATAGGATATTTACACGCAAACATTGGCTCCCATATCTACTAACCGTACCACAAAAACAGGTGTGTTACATCATTTGGCAATAGAGGATGAAAATAAAAAGCAAACACACACGACCTACATCCGTCTGTCTCGACAAAACGCCACAGGTAGTTCTATCAACATTCTAAATGTTTTCAGAAATACGAGTTAACCACATAAATACGTCAGTCAGAAGTATTTTGGCACAAGACATCAATAGCTTTACAAATGATGACGCCTTGACGACTGTGAATGTAGCTTCTCAGACGAAAGATCTGATCAAAGCATTTTAGTGGTTTTCCAGCAACACCATCAAGAGTGTCAGAAAAGATGGGGGGGGATACCTGGTGGCACCACCCCCACCAAATACAAACGTGTCGCATTTTTTATTGTGAAACTGACAAAAGTGGATTTTTTTAAAATAGATATTTGATTGAACATAGAAAGAATGCCCAAAGATAAAGTAGGCCTACGACTACGACTAAAGTGTGAAATAGGTTGGATGTATAGGAAGTCAAGGTAAGCGTAGACTGATCGTATTGGAATGATTCTGAAGAGACCTACGTATACCGGTATGTATCCAGTTACCCCGTACTAATTTCAATTTAGGCTGTGTCAGGCAGGAACCAAGTGCTAAGTCACGTTTCGTGATGTAATCGATGTAATCTGTGTTGCTGTTACTTGTAGCACGGATTAAAGATACCGGGAGCAAAATTTCCGGGACGATGCAAATTCCTACACGCACAACGACCAACATGAACAATTTCGCTTGCCGATTTGGTTTTCCTATTAGCGTTGAGTGTGTAATATAGGGTAGAGGCCCCACGCCATCGGCAGTTTGTCTACCGCCTTTTCTTGCCCAAAATACTTTAGTCGGGTTGTAGAAGTTCGCCAAGCGACGCGATGACAGAGCCTGATTGGTCGGCTACTTCACCGAAGATATACGAAGACAGCCGAAAACTCCGTCATCGGGCGAACTTCTATTACCCGACTAAAGTATGTTGGGCAGCATAAGGCGGTAGACAAACTACCGATTGCGTTGCGACTCCCTATATTATTACCCTATATTACTCACTCAACGCTATTAGTGCATTCGGGGTTAGGTTTTGGCGGATGACGACCACTCTGCACTTTGAAACGAGCTATATACCCACTAACCCACATTACACCAACAACGTAAACAAAGCTCAAACCGACGTGCGAAAATATCAGCTCCCGGGGATAGTTTCTCACTACTAGTAAACATCCTACTGTTATTCCAATAATGTACTTACAAACTGAGAATAAAATGCTGTGTAGGCCTAGTTATTTCATGCAGCAGTAGCTATACTTCAAGTCTAAGCGGTATTACTCGGTAACAAAAACAACAGTCGATTGATTGGTTGGTTGAGAACGTTGATTGATTATTAATTTTGTTGTTTAAATTAACGACGTTGTCAACTATACTAACGAGGATTTCCGGGTAGATAGCCTATAAAACCTCGTTAGTATTGACTCTGGCCATGCATGAAAGCCTCCGAAATAGATCGACGTTCTCAACTGTTGGGTCATACGACGTAGGGGGTGACAGGAGGAAAGGGACAAGTAGAAATACATTCAAAGGGCTAAATGGGAGGAAAAGGGAAGAACCTCTTTCCGTCGTCTACGACTATAGAGCCATCCTGGGCTAAATGTTACCCCGGGCCAAGACGGATCAAATTATCTGTCTAATTACTGTCTAATCTTATCCAAATACAATACAATCAATTTTTTGACAATATCTGTAGATTTTGATACCTTTAGCTCAATCAAAATGTTGATACTGAATCCTGAACGTCATGTCAAAGATACGACCAAAAACGCTTACATTCTCACGCTTTTCAAGTAACCTGTGTCGAACATTCACCGGCTGAGACGAAACAATGGAAGGTTCGATCCTCAATCACGACCAAGTAAACATTCAAGGTTTTTCCCCAGTCTTCGGCTCTCACCTTCCTCAAAGTTAAAAATTAATTGTCTAATTCGAATTAATTAAGTGTGCGTGTTTTACTCTAGCTGAAGAAGGAACTCACTACCAGATGGGAATAGTAGTCAAAATGAGACCTCACAAATGATGATACATCGCTTAGAATAGGTCCCGCTCTCTGTGGAGAAGCAAGGCCGTTGCTCATTTCACTTTAAATATTTACTGATTTACGAGTATATGCACTTGTGAATCGAACAGTAGAAACTATCTCCTTATGACGGGATGGGCTGGTAATTGCTTAATGATGAAGAGCGGTAAGTAGGCGTTATAGAAGGTCGGAAAAAGAGGTGTGTGTGTGAAGAATATGATGAAAGATTAACACAAGACTGAACAAGATAATGAGGAAAGGGATAATAAAAGATTTCAAGGATACCATTTCGTCACATCCATCATCACATATCCTCCAGTATCGCAGTTTTACCCCGACATCTCAGGAGTTTCTCTTACCTTCGGGTAGAGGGTGCAGGGTGACCGCAGTGCTGAGGCGCCCTCCCCCCAGGCTCACGAGGTGCGGTATCTCGCTCTGTACCTTGAGCGCCCTCCCGGACTCCAGTACTTCCAGGCCGCTACCGTCATGCTGGCTCATGGCAGCCCTGCGGAGCAAACACACGTACGACTAAGTGACAACACACTCACACACACACTGGTGCTCGAACTGTGAGGCGCCCGTACTGTTTTTAGTTTTCACAATATTTAATTTATTCTTATCTCAGTGTTTTACTGGCCTGCTTAGAATAAATTTATCGTTGAGTAGGTAGTGCACCAGACCAGATGACGTACATACAACATGCACGGAGTATATTTAATTTCTACACTGTCATTTGTCGTTGGTGCAGTCTTATTTCATAATGTTGTGATTTGATTGCTTAAAACAAATAATGTGTTATAATGCATGCGACTGTGAGGCATTATAGCTCGAGCGGACGTGTAGGTCACAGCCTAACTTATGCAACGTACTAGTCGACCAGCGACATGTGGGCAGAAATGACATCATCTCGCCAACACCATCATTACACTTGCGCGCGTTTTTTGTTTACATTATTATTGTGAGACATAACCTAGACAATTAATACCATCGCGATATTAACTAATTGCTGTGTTAAATTAATGAAGAGATTAACCACTCTGCCTTCTTCACAAGTCTGGCAATGTTGACCGTGTGTGGGTATTGGGGAAGTTTACATTTAATATGGATAATATATGAGTGAGGGGAATGTTATCTTTATAGCGGCTGTTGTAAGTCGCGTGTACGTTCACACACTCTAATACGCGTTCACACGAAAGGCACGCACTGCGTATCCGCGACACGCGTAACTCACGAGAACACGCATGTGAACTGACATGAATAGAAATACAAACATCTTGTGCGTATATACAATTGAACGTGCATCGACACTTACGTGCCTGCATGCATGTATGTGTCAACGTCTAGAAATAGCTTGTATCCATCATGTGTGTCGTAGACGCAATTAATAACTCTTCCCCACTAACAATAATTTATTGTAGCTCAATGATAGACAATGAGTATAGAAATAAATATACTACATCTATCAGTCAACCTACACTTGACAACTCGAGCTCAAGAACTGGCGATAATCACTCGACGAATAGAGCTCATATCATGATGCGATCTTCTTCCTAAATACACTAACTAAACATCTGACAATAAGTCTATAATTTTCACGTAATCTACGCATTTTCTAAAAACATTCCTATCATGCTCTGCTGCATCGTCATTCAAGCTACTAGCCTCAGGTATATTATATCATATTCGTGTTGCTAGCCCGGTGAGTCCAAACTTTTTTAAGACCACAAACACAAATGTTCACTGACACCTTTGCAAACATCTCTCTCGTTACAAATTACTGACAAATGTTTTCATTCATACACTGTTAGTTCAAAATGTTTCAACATGTTTTCGTTATGGAGCTGGTACGTCAGTCACTCGCTGGTGACAATTTATGAAACACTTCAAATTTAATTCATATAGCTTTGCTAAAAAACGAAAAAACAAAATTGCTTAGAAATTTTTTAGAGTACACGTTAGTGGCAATTTCTTTCGACGAGTTTGTGGTGTACGTGTGTACATATTGGACATTTCGAGAAGTCCCACAACGTAAATGAGGTATAAGTTTACCGATACATCTAATTCCCGTCTTACAACCGTAGTGGCTGATCGAAGTCGCAAACATAATGGACATGCCACCAATAACCAAAATCGCAGGGAAAGAAGCTGTTTGACACTTTCAGACAAGTGCAATTATCCTCATTACCGGTACCCTAAATGCATTCACGATGGAGAGCGTGCTATACTTGTCCCAAGACTACCTTACAGATGACTTTGTCACAGGCGAGGCACTCGTAGCGAACCAGAGAACCGCTCGAGACAACCCCGCGCAAATACCGATCCCTGATTGGCTACGAGCCCCTCGCCTGTGACGAAAGCATCTGTAAGGTAGTCTTGGGACAAATAACATATTGCTGTGCGTGAAATTTCATCGCGCTACCCCTTGCTGGTCCAAGCGTTAGCCCCCCAAAACCA
Source organism: Isoperla grammatica (assembly GCA_945910005.1). NCBI lineage: Eukaryota > Metazoa > Arthropoda > Insecta > Plecoptera > Perlodidae > Isoperla > Isoperla grammatica. The sequence continues at coordinate 8,846,184 of OX246737.1, forward strand.
TGTCATGCTAAATGCCAACTCTAGGACATGTGCTGGAGGCGTGCGCACTCTTAGACAACCTAACCATACAGCATACACACAATGGTAGAAAGAAATAAAATAACCATTCATAATGAATGCTGTAGCGGTTATGGAGCAAGCTCATGCAAACATTCCCGTTATCACCTATATTTACATGCAACAGTTGATAAGAAAGCAAACTGAATCTCACGTTTTCCCTTCAAACAGAGCCACGAGATGACAAACGTTGCCCATTGAATGGCGCGACACGGAGGTTGCCATGGTTACTACACTCACATTTCCTGCCGGTTCGGCCGCCCGTATGTGCGACGAATGAATGAATGAATGACATGTACAAGTTGGCGGTGTCTTTATGAGGATGTTGCCAATAGAGAATGCATCAAGATCCTACACCCCTCGCCATCAGTGTAATGATAATGATAGACTCGGTCGAGCGACCGATCGTTTGTGACCGCCAGCGAAAAGGCGATGGTAACGTTGAAAGTGGCCGTTTTAAAATTTTAATCAAATAAAAAGTGTTCCAACATAATGCAATTTTTTTATCACAGTTATTCATTATTCTGCGTACTCTTTAACCTTGGAGTACACGCAAAGGCCATATTGCGTATGGGCTACACAAGTATGAAACGTAAAGCTAAAATAATATTACCATCTTGAACTGAGAGAATAGAACATAAAGCTTGGAACCGCGGTCACTGATTTTCTAACGGTTAAATTGATTCCTAATAATTATAGGTTCCATGAGAACTGGTTGTAATCGGGTATAAAAGAAAAGGTTCCGCTTCATAGGAAATTGACATTCATATCTCAATATTTGGACACCAAGTTTTAAGTGGTAGGCATGTTGATTTTAAGTTCTATTTGAGACATTTTGAGTTTTAGGGTGGTCTATATGGACAAAAATAGGCTATATTCAAGGATCAAGACGCAGAATTATTTCCGTTCCAAATCCCCATTATTAGCGAGATTCCGTTGCCTCGAGTGTAGCGAGCTATTCAGAGCTCACACACGATTGGCACTAATTTATTCCCGACACAAACGGCATGGTTGAATCACAAGTCATTACAGTATTTCGAAACGTAAGCAAGAAACGCCGAAAGGCATTAATAAAAACTGGATTCACATGGATTTCACATGAATAATTCATTGTGATTTGAACACCCACGTCTAAAGGGGAGTAACGCGCTTATCGTCTCGGTCTAGGAACTGTGCCCAATAAGTCACGTACACTTATATCTAATGTTTTCAGAGGTATGGACTCGTTTACAACCCCACCCATAACAAAACACGCAACGTAAGAAAATATATCGACATATATTGATGTACCTATTCATGCACAACAAACAAACTGTCAGTGAATACTGAATACACTACTAATCAAATGCGACTCGGGAATAATTTGTTATGGCGTCTTAACAAAATTGAACGACACTCATACCGTTGAGTAATATAGTAGGGTAGAGGCCCCACGCCATCGGCAGTTTGTCTACCGCCTTTTACTGCCCAAAATACTTTTGTCGGGTAGTAGAAGTTCGCCAAGCGACGCGATGACGGAGCCTGATCGGTCGGCTACTTCACCGAAGATGTACGAAGACAGCCGAAAACTCCGTCATCGCGTCGCTTGGCGAATTTCTACTACCCGACTAAAGTATGTTGGGTAGCATACGGCGGTAGACAAACTGCCGATTGCGTTGCGACTCTACCCTATATTACTCACTCAACGCTCATACATTTATAACAATTTGAAGTGTAAGCTAAGTAATAAGTACAATTAGTAGCCTACAGCACGAAAATTTCCATTGTCCTACGCATCGGTGTGCGGATAACAAACACAACAGTGAGAATGAAATGTTGTCAGCTTGACTATAACGCAGACTCTCAGTGGACCCAATGGTGGCGCATTTATATAGTTTAGACCTCCATCTTGACATAGTACATCCACATAATATGTCCACACTCGCAAGACACGACCGTACAACACAAGTCTGAATATCGTTACATAAGCGCCTGATATTTTCCGACCAATGGCAGCTCTGCTATGTTCGAGTGCTATATGCATACAGCTTCGATTACACATCCAATTGGTTGTAAAAGATAAGGACCAAAATGGTACCTCCCCCTCCGATAACATATACTACTGCACAGTAAAGAAATGCCCTAAAATCCAATGACAGTTTTCGAAATAAATATACTTTTTCCTTGATTGTATTTGTATTTTAGAGCGCAATACGAAACTTAAAATTTGCGTGGTTCCCTCAGTCGCCTCTCAGTCGTCAAGTTTGGCCCATTGGAAACCAAAAGCGAAATATAAATAATACATATAGATAGACGCTCAAATAGATCACCGGTAAAAAATTGGATATTTTCTACTATAACACAATATATCATGTATCAAAATCAAATTGCTTTCTTAAAAAGAAAAGTAATGTATCTCACAGTCACGCCATCTATAAACCATATATAATCATAATGCAGCATAATCATGCTTTTTCTTCTTTGCTAAAATACCTTGGGCTTTCCATCGCCGACCAATAAAGATAATGGTGATGTGGCCGCGCAATAAAACACGTTGTGTGCTTTGAGGCGGTAGATGAATGACGGCTACAACAAACCAGCTAACAATGTTTAAGATAAACTTCGCTAGCGGAGCTAATTGAGATAATGGCAATGTTCATGTATGCCTGGGTTACAAGATGACACCAGATGGTGCAAACACCAATATTAAGAAGCTGCACATAAATAGAGTTAGAGAATCAAAATTTTAGCACTCAATTAAAAAATATAACTTGGTGACCATATTTTTTCCCTCGACCTATGAGTAGAACTAAAATCAAAAGTATTGGAATTTCTAAATTAAAACTAATTCTAGTTTTTCAAAAATCCCGCCTGCTTATTTACTTCGAATATATCCAAACAAACCATTTCTACGTGCTTCTAAAAGAAAGTAAAAGATTGGGAACTAACCTTCTAGAAACGAGGCATGTGTGAACGCGGTTAGGTAGATTCCAGTGGATGACCCGCGACGCACTTGATCTTTATAGTTTGACATACACGCACGTTTTTGTTCGTCTGGATGTCAACGACTACACAGCCCAACCCCAACACATAATTACGGAGTTTTAAGTGATTTTTTTGTGAGTATTGCTATAAATAGTTTCTAGAGGCGATCTTATCGTGTTTTCAAACTAACCCGTTGACATACAAACTACGTTATTATATTACATAGCATTTGCTTGCTTTTTATGGCAATTATAGCAATTTACAGACACAGATTTGATTAATTTGTGTGATAAGAATACCAATTCAGATAAGACTTTGATCCGTTTACAACACGAGAAGGGTTTTGCCCAGATGGATTGATCAATGTTTCTCTTTATTTCTGTGGTGTTTATATCGTTCTTACCGAGGTTCTTACATTCATTTTAAATTTATGAAATAAATATGTCTTATATCACATTTACGGATGTACCAATACATATTTTATTTCGTTTACGTTCGTTCAACTATGAAATATAAGTCATACTGATATACATGTAACATGCAGACAATAGAATATATTACATTGTGAAACTTTTTTTTTGACGTTCTAGGTTTGGTTTGTTTATCATTGTTCCTTCGCATAACATGGCGTTAAAAGTTGTGTCCTCAGAAATCAGTTACTCAAGAGGAAATAAACCAAAACAATCGGGTATTAAATTTTTATGTTACGAACGTTTACCGTAGCAATGGATCCAGACAGACCGAGTGGAAAAGTAATCAATAGTCAGGAACTAGGACATAGAATATCTTAATCCCTGCCCTGCCAAGTTCTATAGTTGACTTGGGGCTTCAGGTCGAGATTCATAGAGACAAGCGACAGACTAAACGTTTACTTTCTACAAACGATTGTAGGGTAACCGGTAAAGCCACATAAATCCATAAATCTGACAGAAACAACTTCAAGATATGCAATATTTCGTTCCATATCTTCCAATGTATTCGACACGACGGCTAAATATCATGATATGAACATATTTAATAATATTTTGAAAAAAGTATGTGAAACTTACACACTCAAGATTGCATTCCGTAAAGGCGACCGGGCTCGAGCGCCCGACCGTAGATTGGGCAAGCCCGGTCGACCTTACGGAATGCAACCAACTATGAACAAACTACACACTTTTTACTTCATACGTGAATATCACAAACATAGAGTCATAGTTCTTTCGTGGTAAACTGTGCAGTTTTGTTTACATCAATAATGTATACATAAGGGCGACTCGTTTGGCCTTATATGCAACACCAGACTATCTACATATTTACTGAAAAAATAATTCTAGCAATGATCTTGTAGGCCTAAATCTGTGAGTAAACATTCTCCATGTCGGCATCGTAAAAGTCTCGTGGCCATATGCAGCAGCTGCGCGTGTGTGCGTGGCAACCGATTGTTTACTTTGTTCTAGAACCGCCGGGGGGAGGCTGCATGGCTGGTACAGATCATGTGTTGTATTCTGGTGTGTGGTAAGATATACATCCACACACAGGAAATGACTTCATTACATTTCTTCCCTACAAAAAAAAAACAAAAAATACCATGGGGTAAGCTCAAGTTTTGGTTTCTCGCGGGCTCGGATACGCGCGACAAAAAGTTGAACGATTTCACTGTATAACATGGGAACAAATCTGTGTTGGGATGAGCTTTCAGCAGAACCCCCGCAGTGTTCACAACCAATTAGCGTACATGAATTAACGTAAGCATATTAGTAAAATTAACCACTTCGTTTACTGACATGGTGTTCTAGCTATGGAATCTACAATCTACATCACAATACATAAAGCGGCAACGTTCACATACCATGAGCGTAATTTAATCAACATAACTCGTAAGGAAATTAGTGAAATCAATTACACTTCGTTTACATTCAATTTACAGGACGTACGTTATTACTTTTAAGCAAGTAAAATGACTTCACTCCCGCTTCGTAGAAGAAATAGAATTATTTAAGTTGAAATTCAGACTACTCTGTATAGTCTGTACATGTGTTCACAATTCATATAATAATAGTACGTATACGGATCAATTTACATAGGTTCTCCTCAACGTTAAAATACACTAATTAGTTTAGTAAGTACTAATTTGAATACGTGATACTGATGGGGTGACGAGAGGAAGGGAGATGTAGGCCTGTAAACGTCATGCGAGTTTCCATGAAGATGAAGTGCAGAGGGACAGAAAACGACAGAACGCATTCATGCCGTCGCTTGGATTCGAACCTGCAAAGTGGCAGTGCCTAATGTACCCGATTTCCCCCCCCCCCCCCACCCTCCCCCCTAAAAATTGACGAATTCAACCAAGGGGATAAATAGAGACTTCTAAAGACTCTTCCCGCAGTTTCACGCAGGCCTCGTACTGAAAGAAGAGGCCGTATTTCTTTATAGACATGTCTTATAGTGTGGTTGTGGTTGAACACATAGTGTGCGTATTCAACACTTTCTTATTTACTTCTTGAAACGGATACCAAATCAAGGCCTAATAAAAAACATTGTAAAAAGAAACATGTGCAGGCCTATAAACTTACACCAATATTGCGGTTAAAAGTAAGCCTGTCAATGTCGCTCTCCAATCCAACCAAGGTGCAGCACGAGGCATATTTTCTTTAGCTTGGTAGACCTTCTTTTAGGAACTACAAAAAACAAAACTAAAAAAATGTGGCAAACATGTAATTAACGTAGAATTAAACCCCTAGTTAAGGATTGTGAAACGTGATAGAAAACATTTCACTTCAAATACAGCAACCTCCCCACACCGCGCAAGGCATAATATTATTTACCTTTGTAAAGTCCACCACCCTCGTCCCGTTTTTGTAATAATATACCAATTTATTCATAACAGTGGATCACGATAAATTAATATTCAAATTATTATTTGATATGTCACCCAAAATAAACCTTCCTTGCTTGCTCAGATCTTTGAAAATGCTGCCTTGAGAATAAAAATATGCCAACAATACTGGGGGGGTTGTGCCCCAGACCCCTTCCTTACTACCCACACAACTACAAACTACAAAGTCTACTGTCTGTTCCGTGTTTTCATATCTAAAATATGGACACCCAAGCATAATCACAATCCTTATTCACTGATGCTATGTAACGTCACCGATGAGTACGTACTTACAAACAATGGCAGAAGGATCAAAGATGGGTTATATCCATGCGTGGGTCTGTTTACAGAGTCACGTGATGTTGGTGTAACTCTGGCTACCACACTGTCTGTCACCAAACCACACTAACAAACTGTTGTGCTCATTCTGGCTATGCTGACGTATTATCATGACAATTCTAGCAGAGCAGAAGCAGATCGCGCCCCACACAGGGAACTGTTCATAGTTGAAACTAGCTGATAAATGGATGGGATGGATTTCAGGGATCCTCTTACACGGTTGCCAATTATTGGCAACGCAAATTGACTTGTGTTAGTGTATGGCTCGTCGTCAGTAGCATGTTATTATATGTAAGGTACGAGGATCGGTGGGGATACATGGCAGACTTCACTACCCGATATCCTTTTATTGCACTTGTCGGAAACGATGCAATTGCAGCCGCTGCAGCTTCCGTCATCGGACGGGTCGGTAGTTTTTTTAAAATTATATATATATGCGCGGACCGTTAAACACCAGGGCCTGGATTCACAAAGATGCGTAACTCTAAGTTGTCCTAAGTTAGGCAAATCCTAGCTAGATAAATCAAGATAAATCATGTCTAGGTATTATAAACATTCACAAATCAAATATTATTAGTTAAATTGTTCATATTTTACTATATTTTATCTTTATAACATTGCAGAACGACATATTGGTGATTTATATCACTAAGATTTGCCTAAACTAGGACGTCTTAGCACTTAGGCACCTTTGTGAATCTGGGCCCTGGTTATATGGCACAATAATATTCTTCCCACTGCAGATACGACATTTACTAACGAAGGGATTATGAGTAGGGAAGTGCTAGGGGAGGGATTTATATAATTATTATTTATTGCAACCACCCCACCCCTCAACCCCTTCCCCCCAAACCGCAAGGTCACATAACACAATTAATCGCCCCTTACAGTTCATGCAGAGCTATCAAAGTTACCTATTTTACCCCAGGACCAAACGGGGACTAATGAGAGGGCTACTGAATAGTCTCGTACAGTGTAACTTGGATCATCGAATATTGTCATGGCAAAAATAGTGTCAATGGTATTACCGTATTACACGACTATGGCCATGACATTCCATAGACGGTAAATACCAGCAATTAGAAGGATAATCAAATCGATTGCGTCATGCACATACTTGTTATTTTATGGACTTGCAAATAAAGCCCATATTATTATGCTGTAATAACCCATTTACAACACCACGAGGACACAGTTTCGCTAGGCACTCCTATCCTCACATACATAACTAGCTACAAACACACATGCAATCAATCAAAGATGCATGTTTTCTTTTGTGCATTGTCACACTTATCACTATCAGGCACGTTTCTTTCCAAATCAATGGTTAAAATTTTCACAGTCCAAGTTTTCATCACAATACCTCTTCCCTGATTACCTTCATATCATTACACACACTGACACGTACGCACACTGTATGACCAAATTGGTTTAGGCATACTACACACTCTTGTCAGACACTTTATATCAAATATGGGAAAACTGCGTTCAATTGTTGGAAGCTGAATGTACCAAGTAAAAATGTGACATGCAATGCACGTTTAAATTGAAACCTTTTTTGGATGTCAATATTTTATTGATTTCATCGGAACTTACTGTTAAAATACAGGATACATTTCAATTGTAGACGCAAGCGGAGTTAACGGTCTGGCCAACATATCCCTCCTATGTGGGTGGGTTGTTATGTATGAGCCGTTTGTATTAATATCCCATAAAGTCATAAAGTGTACAAAACAGGAAGTGTCGGAAAAGGACGTAAAACTCTGTATGTCTAAATTTAGACTTTTCGCGGGTAGGGTTGTTCGCTTGGCGCGCCTTGGGGGAAACACGTTTTTGAAAACAAAGGGCACCTAAACGTCAGACGTGATTGGTTTCATGATTGCATGACGTAACTCACTAAATTCAGTGCGCGTGCGTGCGTTGTCAAGCTATGTTAACATGAGACGTGCGGCCAGCGTTGGCTTGCGGCCACTGACATTGGATTTGGAAGCACACCAATCGAGAAAACAGAAATTAAGTAAATAACAATGCGTAAATAAAATTGGCGCCAGACGTAACTTCGTCTTGTTTACTTAGTTTCATTTTAAAGTGTTTGCTGCCGTGTGATTCACCATGAAGCAGTAACGAGACCGAGAGATATAAATTAGATCCTTGTCTCTTATTTATCTTAAATTTTGAATTGAGTATGGCGCCATAAGTTCCTTGTTGTTTTACTTTAATTGCTTCCGGCCTTGCGTGTCACCGAGAAAGTAACGTGATATCAATTGAGAACCCTGTCTGAGATTGTTGACTTTGGAAATTACAAATTCAGATAGATGGATCAGACTGGACTAGAACCCATTAAAACTCTCAGTTTCAGCAATAATCCGACAGTCGTACAGGAAATAACAGAATTCTTTGTAGTTAAACCGCGACTTGAGAAAATGAATGAAGAAAAACAAAAACGTGTTTAGGCCTATCACTGCGTGTAATTACTAAATAGAGGAGTCGAACAGAAATCTGTTTAATTTCGCGTACGTTTTTCAGTTGCAGACCATCTATGGGTAATAATTTTGAGCAATAAAAATAAAGGTTCAATGAGATTTTAGGCATTCCGCATTACCTATATAGTTAGAATAAAATACTTGAGTATAACTTGTTAATTTATTAAGATACCATTTCTCAATAGGCCTACTATCTTATAAAACTCAAAAATGGGACATGTAGCAAGTTCTACGGGACTTTTACCTGATTCATATTTACAGATCATAGTATGAGTCGACACACAAAAACTAGTATGATCCTTTCTTCAAAATCCCTCCGGTTTGGTCGGTTCTATGCTATTTATGCATTCCAGAAAAAATATATTTACAAATATCTACGTACAATACACTTTGACACTATTCGTACAGAAGAGCTTCTCAAAGAATTGCATACTGCAACAAATGAAAAATGTGATACGATACAAAAGAAATATTTTTACTTAGTTATAGATATGCCATTTATCATTTTTTCGCACTCAAAAAAGTATATTTGTACCGCAAAACAAAATAAGTAGCCTAACGTTAATTATAGTGTTGTATGTTAGATACTGAGTCCTCCGGGAGTTTTTATCTCAGACCTACTATAGACAATCAAATGGTTTGTGTGTATTTTCCACAAATCGTGATATTTAATTAGTAATAATAAACAAGATTCGTTCACGCTCAGTAATTTTAAAACCGGTGTAATAATTCCAAGCAAGAAAAGCAGAATACATTGTGTACGCATGAGCTTAGCGAGCGTCCAGACTCTAGCTAGATGTTTCCAGCAAAAGTAAGCTTTTTTTGCTGTGGTCTAGCAACTGTGGTCAAAGTCCTATCTGATGACGTCAACACGCCATAAAATTAACACCCATGTATTAAAAACTAATCAGTATCAGTATCACTGCATGACAATACACATGGCTTTCTCGCTTGACTTCTTCAGAGCAACCTAACAACTTTACCACACACAGTCAACTAGCTACTCAACCTTCTAATTAAACAGTCAAATACAACCAATGGTTTATTAGTAATGCCAACAACGAGGAAGCCCGGTCTGAAAGTTGTGCGTGTACGAATGTGGCAAGTCAGGACATATTTTTGACGTCACTCACACCGGAGGCGCTTCTAGGAACAGAACGGTAACACGCAAAACGCATGAGCTCACTATAGTGTTATTGCTAAACTATCATGTACTGGTACGTGATGTCATGCTTGTCACACGTCCGCGCGATCTGGAATCTGTAACTTGAAGGCGGAGAAGGAAATATTTGGTAATTGTAATACACCGAAACTCTCGACTCCAATTAGTTGTGATGTGTGAACTAGTGGGAAATGGGTTCGAACTTCGAACCATGATGAAAATACAGGTTTTACATATTCCTCTGTAAACATTTTCTCTGTAAACATTTTCCTCTGTAAAATGAGACGCAAAGGGAATTAATGATAAATTATCAATTTACTGCTTTCTTACAAAATGTATAAAAAATAAATGTAATACAATAAATAAATTTCGCATTTATTGTCTAATGCCCACCTAGCCTACTCGGTTACAAGAACTAACTAATAATGCAATTTATCCCGGAAATCGGAAAAAACCTCCAAACACATAAAGGTGCCCGACTCGGTGAATTTAAAAATAAATTTAAAAAAAAAGACTAAAATTTGAAAGTAGAGCTTTAGGCAATATACGCAATACGCACCTAAAAGTGGTGAACTAAAAGTTTTCCAAATCTCTCGGTTATAAATAATATCGTCCCGTGTTATATCAGTAAAAAATGATGTAACGTGGCGTTATCACTTATCAGCGAGGCTGTAAGTCGAGAGATGTGCAAACAACGCCATCATAACTCATAACAGTTGCGTTAGATAATAACAGTGAGAGATCACTAAACCTTAGTCGGCGCAAAACATTGCCTTGCTGCAAAATGTGAGACCACAAAGAGAGTGGGCGGGCGTTCGAGAAGACAAGTCCGTGGGACTGCAAGCTTGCACTTGAACTCATGCAGTCAGCAGAGTGACCACTGCGGTCAAACCACACGATGGGAAGACCAGAGTACTGTTTACACGTAGCACGCTTGTCAAAAGCCAGCAGTACATCATTTCAAATGAAATATTCGAGTTTGACGGAGGTGGCTCATATGTGTTAGCCGTCCGCAACACATGGTTCTGGCGTATGAGTGCAAGTTTATACTATCCACTTCATCCATATCTACAACAAACAAAAAATAAGTGGGTTTCACGGTTTTTTATTTTTACGTTACCCACTGAAAAATACCTAAAAAATCATTATTATTTCAAGAAAAGTATTGGAAGATGTAAGAACTTGGTGATCCCATTAATGGCAATCAATTCAGTGCAGTCATACTCATAGTCATAGAGCTTGTTCTAGATATGCATTTGATCTAAAACGCCCAACAAATTGATTCGCTTTCATCGTAGACGGAAATGCAATGAATGCCACTATAAGGCTCCGGCTACTATTAATAATAATTTTGTTTTCGTAGAAATCCCCCGTCTTTGATGTGCCCAGCTCCAGACAACTGGGAAAATTGAAACGTTTGATTAGTTGAGAAGGATTCCGGAACTCGCCTAAAGATGAAGAAAACGCTATAGGGAAGAAGTTTCAGTCAGGAATGCCGGTGAACGGTATCGAAGCGGTGACCTTCCAAATTAAAATCTCGCGTGCTATCGCGTCTCCTGTACCGGTACACGACACGTGACGCGTATTGTATTATGCTTGACGCGTATTGTATTATGAGTGACGCGTATTGTATTATGGTTGACGCGTATTGTATTATGCTTGACGCGTATTGTATTATGCATGACGCGTATTGTATTATGCGTGACGCGTATTGTATTATGAGTGACGCGTATTGTATTATGCTTGACGCGTATTGTATTATGCGTGACGCGTATTGTATTATGCGTGACGCGTACTATTGTATTATGCTTACGAATAGAGATGGCTCAGCGGTAATAACACAAAGCCTCGCCGGTTCGATTCCGATCAGCGGCAATCCCGACTGAAAGTTTGTTCCTGTTTTCTTCAGTCACAGGCGATTGTTGGGATTGAGTTCTACTATAAAACAGCTCTCAGATATTGCTTCCTTAGGGCCTAATATCCAAGCACCCAAATATATACCCCAACCCAACATAGTTGAAGAAGGGCACACTTGTACACATCAGGTAAAGCTTAGTGGGAATCTAACAACACTCAGCAGGGATTCCTACACAAAATATTATTATTATGATGCTGAGTAAAATGAATTCCACATTAGTAACAAACAACAGACAATTTAGTAAACAACAAAAATTAAACGCGTATTTTTACGAGAAAACGATTTAAACCAGCGGAAGTGGGAAAGGGGGGGGGGGGGGACGTCTTTACGCCCTCGCATTGTGTCATCCTGGTTACACTAAACTCACAGATTACAATTCATTCCCTTACGGCACTGAATAGATTTTAACTTGTATGCAACGTTACTTGGCCGGCACTGTCCCTTGAATGCCCACGCGGAACTCAAAGCTACTAAGCAAAGTGCTGCAGTACTACCGCCTTCAATAACCTAAATCTAAAGGCACGCCTCTTTTTCATGCTCCAGACCAGCTGCCTGTTCTTTGAATGACCAGCTGCACAGAGAAAACCGTGCATCATCGTTAATTTGTCAATTGACTTTCATCAAAGGACATATACGACAAATTGTTAGGACTGCACTCAAAGTATTGACACTGTACGGTCTCTAGCACAATACTTTGAGGTACACTTACAAGCATACCGAACATTTGGTGTGACAGCAAGTTAGTGAAAGTTAAGATTAACTATTATTAATGCTCAAAGAAACGAAGCATCATCAACGAGGTCTTACCTACGATAAGTTTATAACAAGGCGCATATAAATTGATATTAATTATAGGGTCGGGTGGGTGGGTGGGTAATAAGCTTCGTGGACAAGGCCACGACAGTTTAGGTAAGTAGGCCTACAGTTAATAAAAAATAAGAGTAAAACGAAGCATTCCAAGAGCCTACAAGTTTCAACACTTTCTCGAGTTACGTTAGATGTGTGTAGCCACGTCTAGATTGTCGAGGATTTAACCCGGAATGATTTTGTTTCATTCCCACTTCACTCATAGTTGTAAGTGCTCACGTCCCTGTGAGGATCAGATTCGTTCAACCCACTCTCACAAAAAGGGGGATGAGTCCAAAGTAGGATTCAAGCTCACAAGAATCTTAACATGATGCCTAACTAAAATCGTATACTTTCACCCAACTGTTAGGTCATAGGTAGATGAAGATGGCCGCCTACTCAGCTCACTAGGTTTGTGTGTCCTGGCCCAAAGGTCTCCGAATTACATCAATATGCATTGATAGCAATCTTAAACTGTGGCTGAAGTGTTTATTGAAGCGTTAAGTACAATAATATGTATACAGTTCAATTAGAAAGTGTGTTATTAACGTAGAAATCCCGCATCATCAACAACCCAAACTAGGAGTGCACAGCTTGCTAGGCTTAGGCCTAGGCCATACCAACACCATGGGGAAACGAAATACAATACAGACGGTTGGGGAGTTGAAAAGAAGCGAGGAGACCAGTATTCTAGCCAGGGACATACTGAAAGAAGTGCTAAAAGCACCCGAGTTCAACAAACACCTGGCAGATACAATTGCAAAAATAATAGCCGACACAATCATGGAGAACATAACCACAAAAGTGAACGAGCAACTCGCTACTCTGAACAATAAAATTGCCAAACTTCAGGCGGACATTACGCAGCGGGATAAAGAAATCGCTCATTTAACATACAAGCTGTCCGAAACAGAGCAATACAGCAGACGTAACAACATCCGCGTCTTCGGGATAAAGGAGACGCCACGTGAAAGTACGGACGATATTGTACTGGAGATGTTTCAAAACGCGCTAGGGGTACAGCTTCCTCTAGATGCAATTGATCGCTCTCACCGAGTTGGTAGGCCAAACCCTAACAAACCCAGGGCAATCATTGTGAAACTCGTCAGCTATAGAGACAAAGCGGCAGTGTTCTCCAAGAAGTCGGCGCTCCGGAAAACAGGAGTCACAATAAAAGAAGATCTCACCCAATCCCAAATGGTACTACTGAATGCAGCAGTGAACAAGTACGGCATGAGGAATGTTTGGACCGAAGACGGTAGGATTAAAGTTAACACAGGTAGCAAAAAAATTGTCATTACCTGTGCCAAGGAGTTAGCAGAAAATTCGGAAGGCTAGGGCCAGGCTATCTAGGATAAGGCCTACTGGGTTAATCTATAGGCCTATCGGCCTAACACAGCTTTCTACGCCTAGGTTCATATTTGTACCCAAACTTTAAAAAAATTGTTTTAGAGCCTATAACAGGACCTTTTAGTCTAAATAATCATACTATTCTACTCAAATATCCTTCAATCTAAATTAGAAAATAAGGCAGAGGAGATCACCTTATTAGTGTAAATAAGGTGTAAATATAGTGTAAATTCTAGGCCTATAGGTTCATATCTGTAACCAAACAAAAAAAAAACATTTTGTTTTAGAGCCTATAGCAGGACCTTTTAATCTAAATAATCATATTATTCTAAATTTAATATCCATCAATCTAAATTATAAAATAAGGCAGAGAGGATCACCTTATTAGTGTTTCCATTGGTGTTATACTTACATCTATTATAAACTAGGCCTAAAAGAACGATACGTATAATTCAATCAATATATCTACTTACATACTATGAATAATTTTAAAATAGCACATTTAAATGTACGATCGTTAGTACCCAGCATAGAAGAAGTAAAGCACATAATTAGTAAGAACAATATAGATGTGTTAGGCATAACTGAAACCTGGCTAATGCCATCATTTGATTCCATAAATGTCCAAATAGAGGGATACAGACTATGGAGGGCTGATAGAGTTGGTAGAGGGGGAGGAGTTGGAGTTTATGTAAAAAATGAAATAAACTGTAGATCTACAACCATATCTACACATTGCAAGCCAAATTCCCTACTGGAAGAATTGTGGGTTCAAATCAAAATCAAATCAAAGAAAATTAGTCTTGGTATTGTTTATAGGCCTCCAAAGGCCAACTGTGGAGTTGCAATTAGTCAATTAGAAGAATCTATTAGTAGCATGTTGGTAGAATCAGATGATATCATTTGCATAGGAGATCTAAATATAAACCTTCTTAGTAAAGACGATATGGGTTGCAAATTACTAGAAAATCTCCTGATAGCATATAAATTATCACAGGTTATCGAATCACCTGTGGTGTTTACGGCATTTGAAACTAGCGCCCTTGGGATTCTACCGAGAGGTAGCGCCACTGTGGGGGGCACGCCGAGAGGACGCGCAAGGTGGCTGCCTCGGATGGTTGATCGGTTACAAACGTTTTCATAACAACTAGTATTACCATGAAACAGTGTATCGTGAACAGTTATACTTATTAAACATAGTATCCTAATGCATACCGTCTTATTATTGCATACATAACAATTGGCGACGAGGACGGACAGGATGTCAGAGAATAGTACGAATTCCCGTGGCTTAGGCCTAGCCAGCGGCGTGGTAAATGCTGTGGGACCATTCTCGCCTTCTGAGGAATCCTGGGACGTGTATGCCGACCGCTTAAACATCGCATTCTTAACATTCGAAGTTCCAGAAGATAAAAGGAAGAACCTGCTTCTTTGTGTGGTGGGTTCGGAGACATTTCGAGTGCTGAGAAGTTTGGCGGCGCCTACAAATGTAGCTGACTTGACCCTCGAGGAAGCTTTGTCGTTATTAGGTGAGAGGTACTGCCCTAAGCCTAGTAAAAGAATGCAGCGTTTCAAGTTTCGAAAACGAATTCAAGGCCCATCCGAACAGATCGTGGAATTCCTCGCTAATCTGAGAAAGCTTAGCGAGCATTGTGCATTTCCTGACCTAGACGAAAATCTGTTGGAACAGCTCATAGCTGGGGTGAGGGACCAGGCCCTACAAACTAAGTTGTTGGCGGAAGGCGACGGCTTAACATTTAAAAGGGCTATGGAGATGGCTATTGCGACGGAAACGTCACAACGTGATGTCCAAGTGCTGCGGGGCAACCCCAGTGCCAGTGTGGTTAACAAGTTCGACAGTAAGTACAAGGCCAAGTCCAAAGGAAAGAAGGGGGGAGGCGCTGAGGCCAAGCCTACTTCGGAAACCGCTCAAGGTAAGGGACAATGTTTTCGCTGTGGTAGTAAGGCACATCTCGCCGATAAGTGTAGCTTGGGCAACATAACCTGCTACAAATGCCAGAAAACGGGCCACATGGCTCGAGTATGCAAAGGCGAGAGAGAGCCCAAACCTTCGGGTAAGCCTAGTGGAAAGGCAGACTCAAAGTCGTCAGTAAATACGAACCTAGTCCAGGCTCAGCCTGTGGACTCGTATCTTTTTTCTGTACACACTAGGCCGAGCAAAGGTACCGATGACGAGTTCACAGCAACTGTCGAGTTGAATGGAGTGTCACTGAACATGGAGGTGGACACAGGCTCCAAACATTCATTGATTGGACAGTCGACATTCCAACGGTTGTGGCCAACGGACCCTCCGGACATGTCTGAGTCCGAATACCGGCTGCGGACGTGGTCGAAACAAGCCTTGGGAGTCCAAGGGGTGGCGCTCGTGAAGGTCGGTTATGAGGGCAAGGAGTACAACCTTCCGCTCTACATTATGGATACAGATGGACCAAGCTTACTGGGCAGAGACTGGCTTCGCGAGTTAGGCGTATCAGTACAGGTTAGTACAGTGAACCAAGTAGAAGCTACAGAGCTGAACATCCCCAGCGAGCTTCACGGTCTAGAAGACGTGTTCAAGAGTGGGCTAGGCACCTACGTGGGCGAAGAGGTCCAGGTCGAACTAGACCCAGGGGCAGTCCCAGTTTTCCGTCGGCACCGATCCCCGCCGTTCGCGCTCAAGGAAAGAGCAGACATTGCGCTGGACCAGTTGCAAGAAGACGGAGCAGCCGAAGAGATACCACACTGCAAGTGGGGCACACCAGCGGTTTTTGTAGCAAAAGGCGACGGAACTGTGCGAGTGTGTGGAGACTACTCGTGCACAGTCAACACCGTTTTGAAAACCGAGATCTATCCTCTGCCTACTAACACGGAAGTGTTTACGACTTTGGCGAAAGGGTGTTATTTCGCAAGGCTCGACCTGGATAGGGCTTACACGCAAGTTCGAGTAGACGACGCTTCGTCACGGGTGCTCGCGCTCAACACGCACCGAGGCCTACTGAGGATGAAACGATTACCATTCGGGCTGGCATCGGCTCCGGCAATTTTTCAACGGCTCATGGAGACGCTGTTAAAAGGTTTGGAAGGCGTAGTCGTATACTTGGATGATGTATTGATTTCAGGAGCTACGCTAGCAGAACTGTGGAGTCGGACTCGGGCGGTGTTAGAAAGAATCAACGGAGCAGGACTACGCTTGAAATTGTCGAAGTGTCAGTTCGGCCTGAAGTCCGTTGAGTTCTTAGGGTTCCGTATTGACGCAGCGGGTCTACACCCTACGGATGAGAAGATTCAAGCATTGCTGAGTGCACCCTCTCCAGCGAACAAGGAGCAACTAGAGTCCTTCTTAGGATTCTTAACGTTCTACGAACGCTACATCAGGCACATGGCAACGAAGCTCGCGCCCCTGTACGAGTTACGCCGGAAGGATAAGCCATGGAATTGGACCAACGAGCACGAGGGATGTTTCCAGGCGGCTAAGAAGCTGGTGTCATCGGAACAGGTACTGGCACACTACAGCCTAAACAAGCCTTTGAGGTTGTCATGTGACGCCTCGCCATACGGGGTGGGAGCGGTGCTAGCACATGTTGAACCTGACGGTGCGGAGGTGCCGGTGGCTTTTGGGTCACGTACCTTGCACACGGCTGAAAAGAATTATTCCCAGCTGGACAAGGAATTCTTGTCAATAATGTTCGGCTTGCGGAAATTCCATCGCTACGTGCAAGGTAGACCGTTTGAGATAGTCACGGATCACAAACCACTGGTGGGGCTACTGCAGCCTAGCCGTCCGTTGCCTGAAGTGTTGTCGCCACGCATGACGCGTTGGCTACTGATTCTAGCATGTTATAGGTACCAGATTACCTTCCGCCCAGGAAAGTTGCATGGAAATGCAGATATGTGCAGTCGACTTCCATTACCAGCGCCAGAGCAACCGGAATACCCGGAGCCGTCCGATGTGTGGTTCCTGCGGGAGGCTCCCGAAGGATCCTCACTGGCAGTGGAAAAGGTACGTGAAGAAACGCACAAGGACACCATTTTGTCAAGAGTACTGAAGGGAGTTCAGCATGGCTGGAACACCACGGACCTGCCATTGCCATTCCAGCCATACGTCCACAATTGGACAAGTCTTTCAGTACAGCACGGATGCCTGTTGTATGGGAACAGAGTAGTGATACCTGAGAGTTTGAGACCAAGTGTCCTCGAGCTACTACATAAAGTACACCAAGGTATCGTAAAAACCAAAGCCATCGCGCGAAGCTATGTGTGGTGGCCAGGAGTCGACAAAGATATTGAAGAACTAATTGCTACCTGTCAACCTTGTGCCGAGAATCGTAAGTTACCGGCCAAGGCCAATGTAATACCCTGGAGTATCCCGGCGCGCCCAATGTCACGCATACACATTGACTACGCAGGGCCTACTCGAGGTCAGACGTTCTTCGTGGCTGTGGACGCTAAGTCTAGATGGCCTGTAGTGAAGAATACCAAGGGAGCGTTGACTTCTGCGGCGGCCATTGATGTGCTTCGAGACATGTTTACAGACTATGGCATTCCTGACGAGCTAGTCTCGGACAACGCAGCTGCGTTCAAGTCCGAGGAGTTTGAGACCTTCTTGACAGAAAACCAAGTAAGGCACATAACCTCAGCACCATACTCACCTGCATCGAATGGTTTAGCTGAGAGGAACGTCCAGACCGTCAAAAATCTTCTTGCCAAGGTAGCACCAGAGACCTGGCAGTTGGAGTTGGCAAATATCTTGCTAGCGCTGCGAACGACGCCCAATGCCACGACTGGAGAGACGCCGTCAGATCTTATGATGGGGAGGAGGATCCGCACGATGATGGACAAGCTGCACCCGGATAACTACAATCCACGTTCAGCGAACAGAGAATCTGCAGCAGTTCAAGCTCAGAACGACGACCCTGCCTGGCGACAGTTCAACGAAGGTCAGCCAGTGTACTTCCGCAATCATGGGAGGGGACCGAAGTGGCTGCCGGGAACTGTCAGCACGGTTCATGGACCCAGGAACTTCACCATTGCAGACTCCGAAGGATTGTTCCGGAGACTGCACCTGGATCAACTACGATCAAGAAGAGTGGCTGAAACGTCGGAGCTGGCCGGAGAAACGTTCGGTCCCGACCGCGCAGGAGCGCAAACATTCCTGGATAGGGATACCTCGCTTGGGTGTGGGACTAATTCCCAACTAGTCACCGAGCCAGTAGACCTACAGCAGGAGGCCCGAGTGGAGGACACACCCGAGAGCGACACCGGTACAGCCATTGGTGTCTCAACGAGGGTCGAGACCGGAAGTCCAACGCTTCCCAAGCCTCAGACTCCGTCGAGACCAACGGCGTCAGCTGGAACATCTGGGCGATCATTGACGCCCATGAAACGACCGACACGGGTGACTCGTCCGCCGTCTTATCTTAAGGACTACCAAGGGCAGTAGGGTATTAGTTCTCCCTCATGGAGATTGCCATGTTTATGCTATGTTTTGTAAGGGGGGAGAATTGTGGTGTTTACGGCATTTGAAACTAGCGCCCTTGGGATTCTACCGAGAGGTAGCGCCACTGTGGGGGGCACGCCGAGAGGACGCGCAAGGTGGCTGCCTCGGATGGTTGATCGGTTACAAACGTTTTCATAACAACTAGTATTACCATGAAACAGTGTATCGTGAACAGTTATACTTATTAAACATAGTATCCTAATGCATACCGTCTTATTATTGCATACATAACATCACCAACCAGATTTTCCAATACTACGAACACACTTATAGACCACATCATAGTTAGTGACCTGGAAGGAGTTAGAGAAAGTGGAACTATTGATGCTAGTGGGATATCAGATCACGACCTTGTATATTGCTGTATAAAGTATAAAAAATATAAATTCATACAAGAGATTAAAACTATCAGAGACTTTAAAAATATGGATATAGATGCATTCTCAGAAGATGCTTCACACAACACATGGGAAGACATTTACAAATACAGAGATGACCCAAACCTTCAAATCGAAACACTAAACAAAATTATCATATCATTAATGGACAAGCATGCACCTATTAAATCAATTAGAGTATCTAAACCTAAAGCCCTATGGTTAACTTACAATATCAAAACAATGATAACAGCTCGAGAGAATGCATATATAAAATGGAAAAAATCAAAATCACTTAATGATTGGGAAAGTTACAGGACACTAAGGAATGAGACTACATCAGCTATAAGAAGAGAAAAGGCAGCTTATATTAAATTCGAAGTAAAAAACAATAAAAATAACCCCCAAAAAATATGGAAAGTGTTAGAAAAACTAGAAATACACAATAAACCAAAAATGTATGACATCCCTGGCCATTTAGCAGATGTGAATACCATAAACAACTTCTACCTCAATGCAATAAAGCCTCAATGTGCAGACCCTGAAACATTAGCTTTTTATAAAGAAAATGTGTCACCAAATGTCAAATACAAACTCAGTTTTCAAACCGTTAGTGTCAGACAAGTTCTAAAAGTGCTGAAGTCAATAAAAACTAATGCAATAGGGGATGATGGAATCTCGCTCACCATGTTAAACTTATGTTTGCCATTCTGTTGCCTTGAAATAACCCACATAGTGAATAATTGTATTGAAAAAAATACATTTCCAGAAATTTGGAAATTTTCATTAGTTAGACCCTTGCCGAAAACAGCTAACCCAGAAGAATTGAAGGACTTACGACCTATTAGTATTTTACCAGTCTTATCTAAGACCATGGAAAAGATAATCTATGCTCAACTGTTAGAACACTGCTCTAAAAATAATATAATCCCTGAGAATCAATCAGGTTTCAGGTCAAACCACAGTACAACAACAGCTCTGGCACACATTGTAGATGACATAATTAGAGCAAATGATGCAAGTATGGTTACCGCACTAGTGCTACTAGATTACTCGAAAGCCTTTGATACGCTTGATCACTCTCTTCTCCTAGCTAAACTTTCATATTTTGGACTAAATAAATCAGCATTCACATTAATAGAAAGTTTCCTAACTAACAGATTTCAAAAAGTAAAAATAGGTATGGAGCTATCAAATGCAGAAAGGGTCACCTCAGGTGTCCCACAAGGGGCTATCCTAAGCCCTCTATTTTTTTCAATATATACATCAGACATAATCAATCAGACACGTTATGGCAAAACCCATGCATATGCTGATGATACGCAAAAATATCACTCATTTCTTTTTGAAAATCACAATGAAGCAGTTAGGGAAATTAATTTAGAACTTAAAAATATCGAGGAAACATCTAAAAAACAATCACTTATTATTAACCCAAGCAAGTCAGCAGTCATTTACTTTGGTCAACCAAAAGGTCTTACAAAAGTACTGTCACAGACATGTGACCCAAACTTTCAGATATCAATAGGAGGAAAAATAATTCCAATAGCAGATGTATATAAAAATCTAGGATTATATCTAGACTCCGGACTAAGATTTAAAAAACATACAAATCTTCTTATCCAAGCATGTTATGGAAAACTACAACACCTTTACAAATTCCAACACATGTTGCCACAAGAAGTAAAACTGATGCTTGTAGACTCATTAGTACTATCAAAATTCGATTATGCGGATATCATCTATGGCCCATGTTTAGACGCTGTTGATAAACAAAGAATCCAAAGAGCACAAAATGCATGTGTGAGATTTTCTCTAAATATAAAAAAGTATGAACACATATCCCACCGATATAAAGAAATTGGTTGGTTAACCATGGAAAATAGAAGGAAATCTCACCTTGGGACACTTATCAACACAATCCTTACAAAGCAATCTCCACCCTATTTATATAATAAACTCATTAAAAGAAGCAGCAAGTTTCCAGCCAATACACGAAATGCATACAAACTAACGTTATATACTCATTCTACAACTATGTTCCAACGCTCTTTCACATATACTGCAATAAAGCTGTATAACTCTCTACCTAAGTTAATAATTACAGAACCCAAAAATGTATTCAAATTTAAAATAAAAAGGTTCTTACTGTCCTCACAGCCATAGTAGAAAGTAAATACAGTACATTGTTTGACTTGTTAAAGTTCTTCTAAATTAAGGCCTAGTTATTCTTATTCTTAATTATTTTTACTTATATTTATTTTTATCTATTCTTAATTTCAGCTTAAAGATGTTAATTTCTAATTCATAACTGTACGTGTTGTACTACATATTGTGCATAAATATTGTCTGTAACTGTACTCATTATAAATGTAGTGTTTAAGTTGTGCATAAATATTGTCTGTACTCATTGTAAATGTAGTGTACGGTTAAGTTGTGCATAAATATTTTTCTGTACTCATTGTAAATGTAGTGTATGGTTAAGTTGTAAAGAAGCTTTTAGCTTAACTTCGCCTAATAAAGACCATTTATTATTATTATTATTATTATTATTATGAGTTGGGGGCATTGATGGGAGGAAAACCAGGAGAGCCAAATTCTTCCTTGGGTCCAGACGAGGAAAGCAGAATCGAACATGGCAGGGATTACAATGGCAAATCCAGGTCAACACAAATAGTTAAACTTAAATGTTGCTATGCTAGATCAAGATCGATATTCTCAAAGCATTTGGATCAAATTAGAAACTTTGAGATGTTATTGACGTAGTCTAATTTTATCCAACCCGATCAATTAGCATCCTTTTTTAATAATATAATACCTAGCCCCGCATAGTTTTAAGATTTTGTTATTAAATGCCATTTTCAAAATACTAACCAAAAAAACCTAAATTCTCATGCTTTTCAAGCTATTTGTCAATGTCATGGGCCCTTACACGAAAGTTCCGGAAATCACAGCTATGGCTCTTTTATGGATAATGTTACGACATGTAAACACAAGTTGGGAATTGATTTAAATTTTATTTAAAATCCAATCCCAATCTCAATCCCTGTCATACATAAACATTAGCTTTCACATGTGTCTTATGCGGACACAAAACTCTAGGGATGGGATAATTAGACTACTCTGGAGAAGGCCTTCAGTCTTCAGACCAAATTCAATGAACATTTAAAATTTAAGTTATAGGCTATCGAACAACTGATTTATAAATAACTGAAAATCAGTTAACAGAGTACAAATTTATTTAAATTATTTATTTACCACGGCAACGAGCCGACGACCAATAACTTTGAAATGATCGTACATTCAACAAGTAAACACTTCAATAATACTAATGACAGGTACTAGCAAATTTGATGACACTAATAATACTAATTTAATAATACTAATTAAATTGAATTGAATTCTTTACACTATATAAAATCATGTAAAAATTACCGTTCACGCGTTCCAACGTACATATTAGGGGGTAGGGTAGGGTAGGTTGAAAGTAGGGATGAATGAGTTTATGGTGAAATATTTGGGAACAGCTTCAGCTGTCGGAGCGCCCCCCACCCCCCGCGGAGCGGAAACTTTAGAAAATTTGACATATTATTGTCCGGCCACACAACTCGGGCCAACCGCCCTAGAACGGTACTGCTCGATGCTCGTCATGTGGATCGGCACAAACATGAACCAAAATAGGCCTAGGGCTAGGCCTACATCTACATAAATCCAATTAGTAGTTTGGGCCTAAATATTTAATTCATTCAATTTCCAAATCCAAAGTACGTAGCGTAGACCTAGTGAATATAATATTAGAGATATAAGGAATGCTTTGAGCCTTTGCCCCCTCTTTGGGGAACTCTAATTCCTACAAAAAGGGGCAAGAATAGGCCCATAAAAAATTTGAACCAAAACAGTAGGCCTACAAAGACAACACATATTTGTGTTGTCAAACGAAATGCACAAGATAAAAATCTGGGTTTCATTCAATTTTGAAATAAATTCTTTGAAATTGCCTAGCTGTGACAGTATTAGGTTTTGGGGATCCTGCAGTATAGGCCTATCCCTAGGCTGCCGCTGAAAGCAGACTTGACAAAAAAAACAAGCCTATCGTAGTGGCCTGTGAACCTCGGCGCTAGGCCTAGGCGTAAGTTGTTTACCACGCTTTACTACAGGTTGCAGTTACAACAAGACAAGCAGTCTTACCAAGCACAGCAAGTAGTTAGCCTACAGACTCCCACACTGGAAGGAAGCGAGGAAGATGCTGGATGGCGTTGGGTACAGATGAACGTTTAATCCACGTGCAGATAAAGCACAGTATTCACGTCACTCGATCACCTTCACAAACATTTCGAATCAATTCTTCAACATTATTACCGTACCGTGTAGGACAAGCACGCATTACTTGTCAGTATTACTGCGATACAATTAAATAACACACTAATAACTTGCACGCGACAATACCAGCCACTTTCGCTGAACTGATCTCTGAATACTGATTTCAAACCTCACTCGATTGACTTCGCCTGCAGTGGCTAGCTTGCCAGTAGTTGTTTTGAAACCGAAGCGCATGCGCACAAGTAATGCTGTGATTGGTTCGTTTTTGCGCCACTATTCAAACACACTCTGTTCTTGTTGACATGTGTTATCTTCTTGGAAGTGTGACCGGAAACCTACCATGCTCGAACTGAAAATTCGCTACCATACTATTTGAGCCAGAAAAAAATCAATTCGGAAAATATTACAAAGCTTAATTTTACTTAATTTCACAAGATAGATTAGTTTTCCATTTACACAGATTAAAAAATGTACATGTATTTCGAATGCAAATGCAAGCAATAATAAAAGCCATGTGATTTCTCAGAAAGAACCTAAATCTGAAGGATATTATTTTATTACCAAAAATCTCAACCAAATGCATGTATAAATATTCGTGTGTAGGAAAGTGTCCTACTCACTAAAAAGGGTAGGAGTCACGTAAGTGTCATGAATCATGATGTAATAATATCCCACGAGAAATATTATTATACCACAGATAACAAATTCCGTTATCTGTGGCTAATCTTTGTCTTTGGTAGTAGCAAAGATTATAAACACCCTTTAAAGTCTTTGGTAGTAGTATCTCCTATCTGAGACTAGTTGGTTTAGATATCTGTTATCTGGCACTGCTCAGGAGTGAGAGCATTGGGTTTGAAGTAGAGGAAACCCAATAGTGAGGTGAGAGAACACGACGATTGAATGTAGATAGAGCAAATACTGTAATAAATAAATAAATAGATAAATAAATTAATAAATAAATAGATGGATGGATAGATAAATAAATAAATAAATAA
The DNA here is from genome assembly GCA_945910005.1 of Isoperla grammatica. Lineage (NCBI taxonomy): Eukaryota > Metazoa > Arthropoda > Insecta > Plecoptera > Perlodidae > Isoperla > Isoperla grammatica. The sequence continues at coordinate 8,871,352 of OX246737.1, forward strand.
ATAAACAAATTCCATCCCCTAGCGGAGGTTTTGTAAACATCAAGGTCAATTGTATTGTATTGTCAAGTCTTTTATTAGCTAAAAATCATGAGTCGTGCGCTCATGACCAGTACAAAAACTATTTCATTGATTAAATTAACTGCTTTATATTGTATGAGTTGGTTTAAAAAAAATTAAATGTAATTGATTTGATCCAGAATTGGATTAGCAGATAAATTCATTAGATTTGATTTACTGATGATTCTCCCATTGGTGGGTTTTAATATTGTGGAATTGGTTGAGGAACTGAATTAAGAATTCGACTAACCTTCACGATGTACAGACCATGACGGCTCGCTTTGTTCAAAGCAGGGCTACTCACACCACTGGATATGGGTAGGAAAAGGATAATAATAATAACGATTATTTAAATCTTCTATAGCCATCACAACTTTTAATTTGTAACATATTCAATAGAGTTTGACAACACTTTAACATTTGGTTTATATTAATTAATAGGTATGGACAACTCTTGGACCCTGCCACATTAATTACACATGGCATTAATAGAGTTGAAAAGCATGATACCTGGAACTTTAACGTAACGGTCAACACATAAGGAGAGATCATAGCAATATTGTGCTAAAATAGTACATTGGAACAGCCCTACAATATATTAAGGGTGATGTGACAATAGAGGTGCGTCCCAAAACCAGTTGTTAAATATTTTGCAAGAACAGAAACTACAGTTATACTCTCAATTATAAACTAAATAATAAACAAAATACCATATGTAGGAATAAAAGCTGGGACACAGTTATAGTTGGTACCCATCACAACGTTTTAGGATGAGACTATAAAATAGATAATTTGCCAAACTTTGATAAAATATTTACAAAATGTATTAGATATTGAATGAAACACAATACGCAGTAAACAAGATAAAAATGCAACTTGACCACTATGTATACTTAATGAAGGTTTTATGGATTAATGCAGTTCAAATGAAAAAATAAAACAAATAGCAATATACTCAATCATCAATCATATCAAACAATAATATGTACCTGTTAATATGTAAGTCAGAATTAACAATTTTCCAATCATACTCTACAATGCTTTCCTGGAGGGAACATTTAATTTCCATCAATTATATGCTAACACAAATTAGTGCATTTTGGAGGAATAATATTCTTGAATAACACAAATAAGAATACAAAAGTACATTATTTCATTTACTTGAAAACCAGTTCGGCAATTATGATTTAGATTTTAGAAACAACCCAGAGTTCTTAGTGTCTCACATTAGATGCTCATGGTTTCATCTGACCAACAATCATGCTTTGTAACTTGGTATACTTTTAGTTTTGTCAAGCTCTTGATAACTTATGAGACCCATAAATATAGATTCTAGTACTGTATTTTCTATTTGTTTTTGTTATATGTGATCAGCCAAGGGGTTTAGGCCTATTATTCACGTTAATTTGTATTTAAATTTTAAAGCAACATAAATTACAAGCTCATGCTACAAAATAGAAATATGTATTATATTTTCCATATGACAATCTACTGTTATGATTTATGAAGTTACGGTTTTAGCTTACTATCGTACAAACAAGTGTAAATCGGAACCTGTAACATCAAAACTTGTGTTTTATTTTAAGAGATTACATCAAGATAAGTGGTTTATGGACCATAAGAACACCAACATATTATGTTTATATACTAAATGTTAGGGAAAGTCGAATGCAAGGAATCGAATGTTTAAAGATATTTGAACTGTGGAACAACCATAAATAAATGTGTGTAGGTTCTCTACCCCTCAAATCTTGTTTTACACAAAGAATAGATGCTTCGTATCCTCTTAATTATCCAGCTATTCCTCAATTACAATGCCTGGATTCACAAAGATGCCAAATTCCCAAGATTTATTTCAAAACCAAATCTTAGCGAGATACATCATACCCATATCATATTTATCAATAATTTTAAAAAAACAATAAAAAATACAAAAATCAACCACGAATGAAGGAGAAAGTTTGATTTGTGAATCTGTTGTAACACCCCGTACATAATAATAATTATATCTCATTAAGATTTTGGAGTTAGGTGTCTTTTTGCATCCAGGTACACATGTTTATTGTTCAATTGACAAAAATAGATATAAATGCAAATCAATCAATTTCATTGAATATACATAATTTAAAAATAAATTTTATATGCAATATATTATACACTACCATTATAAAGCATAAGGAAGTAAACTTAGAGACTTAATAAAGACCCAAACAAAACTGTTGGATTGTGGGTAACAAAATGTTTTACATTGCGGCTCTACTTTGTGGGTAGAAGAAACTTTAAATTTTTTGGATCGTGTGATTTATGAGGAAATTTACTAGACTGCCAACTAATATTAAGTTACAGTAGCTGTGAATATGTATTGCATTTTTAATTCATGTTCGCTCTTTATGATTGGATTTACCTAGTCTCAAATTATGTCATACTTATAGAAAACATAACAGATATGGGGCATTGAAGATCCAGACGATTTTTAACAATTTTGGTTTAGGGGTGAGCATTATATCAGTGGATTGAGCACATGTGACTCGTGCAGTTCTCTACTACACCAAATCTTTTGGTATTGTAAAACAAAGAACCAGGCACTTACACAAGTTACCCAAAAGACGATTCAGTTATTGAATTTTAACATTTACCAAATGATTAGGTAGTTGAATGAAGAAATTCTATAAAGACACTATGCTCAAAAAAGACCAGTCCATAGAGAATTCTACAAACCATATAGCGGGTATACAGTAAAACTTCATTATAACAAACTATTGGGGGCCTGATTATTATTTTGTTATAGGCCTAAAGAACATTTCGTTATAAAGATGATACCTTTATACGCATAAGAACCTTTTCGGACCTTAAAAAGTTTGTTATATAGATCATTTTAAAAAAAATGTTGTTATAAAGACATTTGTCATCAAGACGTCTTACTGTACATAGTTTTTACAAAATACACAGAGTGCATGTAGAACTCATTACGGTTGTTTAGTTTGTCGCCTGGTGGGATTTGTTCATTATTAACAATTGACAGTATGCCTGGTCCACAGTTGAATTTGTGCTTTCAGTAAATACATTTTCTGATATCTTATGCTTTTGAAATTATTATTGAAGAATATGTTGACTTTATGAGTAAATATTGAATGTCACACAAGGAAATATAATTTTAAGTTACTAATGAATTAACAAACATTCATTCAGTAATACAAAATATAGGCCTACACAGTGAAACCAGTATCTTAAATATTATATTAGGGACTACGGTATTATCGTTTCTTCCTTTACAGTCTTTCTTACAAGTTATTTATTGTCCCTAGAAACATATCTGCAAAGATTAATATGAAAATTAGCTTTGCAATTTGCCCAATGAAATGATTTATAAATTTGATTCGGTTATATTGCAGGCCTATACGATTCCTATATGGAAGTAAATACACTGTGCACGAGAAGATCAATTTTACCAATACATATGTCACCCCTGGAAGTAAATATACTAGAATTACTATATGACCATACACAGTCTGAATCCCTCGAAGTCAAAACAATAAAACCAACATAACGACCAATCAACACTGATAAAAATGGTATGTTTAAAACACATTCTATGTGGATATCACATACTGCTTTACAATCAGTTGAGACTGAGGGCAGAATGCAGAGTCGAGTTAAGTGTAGGATTTGTTTATGGTTGCTATAGAGTTTGTTCTAATGGAAAATTTAAATAGAATGTAATAAAACAATTCAATAGCAACAAATCCTGTCGTTAACTTGACAGTGTGGTTTGTGCATATCACCCCTAGTCTGCAATAATGCATTTGGGAAAGCCAATAATAATAGGCATAAAGAAATCCTACCCATAATGATATTAATCATTATGGGTAAACACTAAACACCCTTGAAATAAATGTAGAATAGTTGGCATCAAACACAAATAAAGTTCAAATAAGAAAAATTATCAAAGTTGACCCCCTTATGTTTGTTTTAGAAAATCGTTTATGCTGTGCTTGAGCATTGATCAATTCTTCCAAAGTCATGACTCGTGCATGGTACATTTAAACTTCAATAGCTGCAAGTTTTCAAGGTGTTCAATAATTTGTTTGGTAGATAGCCTATACAGTTAAATTATGATATGCATATATAGTTTTTAATATAGACCTACACAAAATATGGACACATTTTATGCACACAAATTTTGAATGACAGCATATATAAAAATTAAAATTTAATAATTCAAGGTTAAATGCTAAATATTGAAGGTACCGGTACATGTTACAATGGCCACACATTATTACATATGGAAAATGGAAATATAAAAAAATAAATTAATTGAATCTAGAAAATACATTTCTTAATAAGCTAAAAATGTGGTCATGCAGTAATCCTTGCTATTTCTATTTGCAAGGTACCTAGATCAAACCGTAAATAGAGTAATTAGTATTAACAGCTTGATTGATAACCAATGTGCATTGTGCATGGACTGGCCAGTAAAGTTAGTACATGTGTATTAGCCCACATATTGTTATGTGTAAGCCATGTATATCCCGCAAGAAGACATCACAGTTTAAATGAAAAGTAACATTGTTTTAGCAACAGCATGGAATAAATAAACATACCACATAATAATCATTAACAGAGAGAGCTTTCACCATTTGTTGTATCAGTATAATCCTTTTAAAATGTCATTGTTGCTACCTGACTACGTATATACAACAGAAAACCCATACTAAATAGTAAATAGAACAATGCGGCAATATTAAATGTTCCTTGGGAAAGAGCAAAACATTATGTTCTATACTAAGGTATAGCATGCCAAATTCAATATTACACCATCTTTGGCATTTCCAAAACAAAAGATCACAACCAATCACATACATGACAGCCAAACACAAATAAAAAATAAAAAAAAACTAGGGCTTGTAGCAACAAGTAGAAGATAGGTAACACTTTCATATAGTCTTACACACTATTATGAAAGGGTTTGCCCTTCCAACACAAACTCTTAAACACATCACAACAGCAAAGTGCAACCACTAATTAGTCATTACAGTACAGATTATCTTGATTCCGGTATTATGTACTAAGAAGACCCCATCCATCACAGGTCAGGTCACATACAACTTAACTACTACACTATAGAAGATACCTCCCACTTAGAAAAAGTTAAATTTCCAGCCTAGCAGTAGTCTACACTCTACATATGCAATTTAGATAAATGTTGATACCAGGCCATATACTGCAAGTTGGTATGGGGGGGTTGAGTAGTAACCAGTTTTCTTGTGATACCTCAAGAAGGTATTTACACAAGACTTTCCTAACTGCCACATCCCTTTAATCTTTTCTTTTACCACCATTTTCACTTCTTTCAACTAGCTCACACTGTTTTCTAATATACCCTACACACAAATCAACTCATGATTTTATATTCCGTTTTTCTTACTTGAACTTCTTACATCTCTTTTGAGAGAACTAGTTTTCTAGATTTCTCAGATTATACCCTTGCCCTGTGGTATAGGATTATCCGTCGCCTATCTTCCTCACAAGCTTCAACAATTTCAGTCTCTCTCTCCCTATTTCGAATAACAATATTTCAACAAGACTTTTTTATTACTTAAGTTACAATACCAGAGCCACCAGTATTCCCAAACGCATTATTCCCAATTCTATCATCATAACATTTGCAAATGTTGTCTTTAAAATCTCAAACCATGCAGGTCTAGGGGTGTTATATAATTTGTGATCAATAAAGAAGGGGGTTAAAGCTATAAATCCTGAAATCCGCACACCACACCCATACAATACAACATAGGCCTACATGCACCCAAATTTTATATTATGTATATAGCAATCCCATGAAAAAATGTAGGCTTACTTAATAAAAATACTACCTGCTGTGACCTAAGCATTTATGTATACTAGCCATTTAAAATGGACATTTTATTTAACTTTAAACATGGCAAATTCTTATTTTACATTAATTTTAATGTGAATAGTAAAAAATTTAAAATAGGTACAGTACTCAGAATACCATAATATTAATTTAAAAAAAAGTTGTCAGTCAATTATTAAACACCAATATTAAAAACATATAGTACAGCCTAATACTAATTAATACATGTAGTAATATAACATATAATATTTGAATTAACTATTAGTATCACTACTGCATGCAAGGAATATGTACCAATTATTTCACCACTTGGAACATAACATAAGTTAAAGTTTCCACTACAGTTTACAATATTAATTATGAATGCTTTATGAATACGTATATATTTACTAGTGTTACAACTGATTTGTTTATTGAGAGATGATGTTTCGCACTATTTGTAAGTAAAACACACAACCTAGTAGGCCTCCGCCTACCTATGTTCTTAAATTGTATTAGATATAAAAATTATTACCATAATATTATAAGTGATACTTACATGCATTGTGGATGGCATAAAACATAAACTGCATAATGTAATAATGACATATAGAAATAGTCTAACAAAGGATGTTAACTTATATCAAACATTATATTTCACCATGTTCCAATTTACTTAAATGTGCCTACTGAAATATGTACGTACCTAATATTATATGTTAATGTTGTCAAAAAGGAACCACACTTGGTAAAGCAATGAAATTGGGTACACTAAACATCTGTCTCCACACTGAGCATCCAATTAAGTTGCAAAGTTACAACAGGAAGGTCTCTCAAAGATGTAAGCTACAAAGAAAACATGATATACCTAGAACGCAATTTCATCTCAAGTGAGAATTTTTGTGTCACAGCAGGAAGAATCTTAAGATGCAAGTACTGGTACCAAATTACATAGAAGTCTGAAAACTGAAAAACATTGTAGGATAGACCTGCCACTATTGTTGTAGTGAAGGTGTTAAACAACCAATGTTTGAAAATAAACTGTAGAATATCCTTTAAACTTGACTTGTAGAAAACCATTTATAGGATCATCATTCTAGACCAAGAATTGAATGTAGCCTATCAAGCAAAAAATGTAACTGGAACATACTTTTGAAAAAACAAATCTTTAAACATAATACAACAATTACTAATTCATATTTAGGTCAAGTGAATTACCTTGCTATAAAATTCGTTTGAGAAACACATTGAAAAACCAACAAATAATTTCGTAAATTATGTAGCCAAGGCCTACATATTAACGTTTCCGAGTAGGCTCACTGTGATTTCCCCCAGAATAACAATCGATACATTAAAAACTCATGTCAGGAAATTACCAACGAGTAACATTTTATCACAATTAACAAAATTTCAGGTCACTTAGTCACTATATATGGTCAACTCATGGCTTAAGCGTAATTTACTTATTTAATTTTTTTAAATTTCTGCTTTCTGTATAAGTATTTTCTTTGGGCACAAGTATTTTCTGCTTTCTAGTCAAAAGCAATTTTAATTTCCTTAATTTATTTACTTAGACTCTGGAATACACTTTTATATTTCAGTATAATTAGCACAAAATTACAGACAGGAGATTTATCCTATACAGTTTTCCCTCTATAGGCCTTTTTCAATTTTTTTAACTCGTGAAAACATCACCTATAATAGACCTAGACATAATACATAAAGGGGTTCACTTATTACAGTATTTCTACCTGATAATGACTTACTTTAACATTTAAGGCCTTCAAAGGCCTTCAAACACCTTCAAAGTGCCAATTGGCAATAGGTGTAGATCACTTCGTCAAATTCGTGGCATTACAGAACGGAAAACCATTAGGCCTAGTTTATTTTGTTACATTGATGGCTAGAAAGTAGAAATAAAATGGTTCTAGTTGAATGGTTACAATGAAAACCAGAAAATGCATGATGGCCCAGTAAGCCAAAAATGCGGGCATAGGAAAAGAAGATGACGGCATGCAGATACAAAAGAATTCCAAAATGAGTATGTAACTAGAGTACTTAATTTAATAGCCTTGATTGACTACGTATTGCATTTGTCTTCCAAAAAACGAAATCTGTTGGTACTGTTCTAAGTACGTAATGACAATAAATGTAGAACCAAATAAATGAACAGTCAACAGTCAAACTAGAAACATGTGGTGATTAGTTACTGAATGTCCTGATCATTTAAAGACATTAACCTATTGCCAAGAGATAAATTCATTACCAAAATTGTTTATTCACAGGTACCTAGGCCTATATTGAGTAATGACAATTGTGTTGACTTTTACTGTAATCACAAAATAAGCTAGGAAGGTGGGTAAAATCTTTTCACATAGGCCTATGTATTTTTATGGGTGCAGTAATCTATGAACAAGATTTTGGTTGTTGTGTAATATATTACTAATTATTAAATATGATCTATTAAAATTTTTGTTTTTTTACAAGTTATGGAAACAATATACTGTGCCTTGATATATGCCTCAATAGTTAGTTTTGTTACTTAAGTTACATTACATGCCCGTTTGAAAATTAACTATTTATTTCCAAACATAAAAGTGAAACACAAAAATAGGTCTTCCACAAAACTAGTAGGCTATGTATGTAGCCCACATGCCACTCATATACCCCTGCATTGTTTTTCATCCCAAACAACCATCATAGGCCTATCAAATAGTAGGCCTGTAAAGAATTCTTTCTGCATATAACTGACACTTGATCTTCTTACTTAGGGCAGTTAAATGACTGCACAAATTGTACATAGGCCTAGTTTTTTATTTATTAATGCTGACAACATGATACCAAGTAGGCACATGGTTAAAAAATAACAATCTGGCCTTGCAAACAAATAAGCCTTGTGCTTATAACAATAAGAATCTAAGCCAATCTGAGTTAGGTTCTTGCAAACTCATTTATTTGCATAGTATGGTCAGTACTCATTAATCGTATGGATTTATGTTGCTGGTGCTCCGTTAGTGTTACTTATGATTGGATGGACCCCCTGTGCCTATAGCTGGCTACTAATGTTCTGCACCCTTACCTCATGTCTTCAAGAATAAGTACAAACACATGGGAAAAACAATAAGGATGCTGAAGCACTTCTGATAAATTATCAATACATATACAGTAGTATAAATTTGCATAAAACAGAATATTGGTAGGGTAGTGAAAATTATAGGTACAGTACTCAGATTACGGTGGGTCTGATACAAACTGGCAATAATGGGAGTTTGAATGAGCCATTCAACAACTAACATTATAACAAAAATAAAATAAAATCTACGGTTTTAAGCTTTCCGAAACTAGAAGTTAACTTTAAGCCAATTAGAAGGCTATTATTGGGCACGATGATACTACTTGCTACTAGCAGGTTGTCTTCAACAGCGGACATGCTTGGATACAGAGATCAGATAATTTCCATCGCTTCTTGGGGTATCACTTTCAAGTGCATTTTACTACAATACAATATTGAATATTAAACACATCAAGATTACAAGAAATATATAATCAACTTGATTTCTTAAACACAGTTCTGCTATGCCTTCTCTCATAATTTGCAGCTTGGGTGTAAATTACAGTATAAAGTTACTAGCAGTAGGCTACTTATTTAATACAAGGGATCAAAAATTTGAAAATTGGAGTTATGTGTACAGTTAATTACATCAGAGAAATACATAGCTATATGCTTGATATCAGAAATATAATCACATACTGTGTTTTGTCAATTCTATATTACGTACTTCATTTCTGTTGTAAATTGTAAAACTAAATAATTTTATTGAATTGTACTTTCCAATGTGTGGATTGAAATTAAATGTGACATTACATGCAAGATAGTGTATATTTGAGCATGACACATGTGCCTTAAACCTTGAGAGCTGCAGGTTTGTGAGACTGCCAGTGATACCGATGATGCGATGGAGTTGGTCCTCCCCACTTCCCCCCCATCGATGTCCTCATCAATGTACGGTGAGGGTAAGGTGGCGGGGATGGTGGCAGCCAATGTTGTGGTAGTAGGTTACACCACGGATGTTGCTGTAAAGGGTGGTGGAATCCCATGCTGCCTTGGCTCCACGGCTTGCTGCCACCACGAGAACCGCTTTTGCTCCCGGAACCTTGTGAACGGCGTTTATTACTGCGTAATGTGTTGGTCATACTCAAGGGAGCCACCTGTAAAATAAGAACACAGCGTTGGTTCATAGAAGTCTGCCAGCTTACGTAGCTACTTAAGAGTTGAAGGGACACAACCAGCATAACCAACTAACTTTCCAAGCAAAATGAAAAAAAAAAAATTAGTTTGTAGCTCAGGGAGCATTTTTATTTAGATGCAAGCTTAGGTGAACAATAATAGCTCCCGAGTATTAATTATTCATGATGTATTCCACAAGTTTGTACATTAAATTAATTAATTATACTGTAATAATAGGTAGGCTAATTAAGAGTCAGACCTAGACGAACGCTGTTGATTCGTGCGGTCATTTTCTAAACGAATGCAGAACTGAGCGAGTCACAGGGAGACAGCTTCAACCTTCCACGCCAGGCATCACTGTGATGTTCAGGCGAAACGGTGGGAAGGGTAGGGGGAGGGGTAGCATTATATGAAACCTGGTTATCGGTTGACCATCGATGGTCCTCACAGAAGCTGTGCCCTGACGAGACAAACCCTCGTATCATCTCTCAATGCCGATTCATTTTTACTTACAAATTCATAAGTTTCACTTTATAATATACTGGACGTGATTCTCTGTATTATGGTGTTTTTGTTTTTGATAGTAGGGCCTATATAAGTTAATAATGTCCCAGATATATTTATATAGATGCCAACAGTCACTGTGACTGAGGAACACCTGAGGGCCTATTATTTATTTAAATAAACAATTCTTTATATTCACGTGACGTCACTAACAATGGCGGCCATATTCCCGTACATGAGGTATTGTAGTTCCTACACATAGCGGCCACCATCCCGTACACGAAGTCATTGTTGCGAGATGACTGGGGACATTAACAAGTCACATTTACAATAAGAGTCTTGTGTGCTGGCACCGAGTGACTCCTACAAATAATCCTCCACCCACAATTAAACTAGACCGGTATAACCAATAAAAGTAGCCACTTTCAAATTTTAATTTGTAGGCCTATAGTTTCCTTGAGTTATCTTGCAAGGTGGTGTCATTATTACAGTCAATGGATTATGTAGGTAGGACTAATACAGTAGTGAAATGACATATGAGAGCTAGTCCACCATACAATTTAGTTGCATCTCATTCTCATGGGTATAGACATATTCTGCCCGACTCCAATACGCTTGGCACACGGAGAGGCTCAACATCCACAAATGCTTCACCAGACCAGATATAAAACCCTTAATGTAGGCCTAAATCTGTATTTTATTTTTACACTGCAAATTCACAGAGTTGTAACAAATTAATAAAAAAGTATGTTTATTTAACACCTCAACCGAACACCTTGAAACTACACCGAGGCTGATATTTGTATAGTGCCATCATAACAGGACCTACTTTGTCAACCTTTGGGCAATTCTTCCAGTTGCAAAAAAATATTTACAATTCAAAAGAAAGTTATAAGGTAAATGCTAAACAAGTCCCAAAGAACCCATTGTAAACCTCTATTCAGGAAATTAAATATATTAACACTCTACAGCCTTTTCATTTTGCAGGTAATCTTAAAAGTAAAGAAAAATTTTAATACATTGCAGAAAAACAAGGATTTACACAACTATAACACACGAGTAAATAATAACATTCATATAAATTACTTTTCTAAATTATCAACACAAACAAACTCAAATTTTACACATATAAAACTATTTAACAAACTGCCGGCTAAGATAAAAGAAATGCACTCATTAGCTAATTTTAAGTACTCCATAAAAAAGTTTCTATTATCCAAAGCTTATTACTCAGTAAAGGAATACATTGAGGACAATATCATCTTGTAATTCTAGCCCTTGGTGACAACCAGTATTGTACAGTAAAGTAAATTAATTTAATTCTATGTGTAATTAATAATATGTAACTTACTTTTGTATGTTCTGTTCTGAACATGTATGTTCTGACAATATTATGTAAATTCATTCATTTAATTATTAGTTACTATAAGCCCTGTATTGACTATCATCGAGTCTAACTTACCTGGGAATGATATACTTTTATGTTATATTTATATTGTCCTATTCTTAGTCGTAAGCTACATTGTACTAACAACATGTCTTACTGACATGGGAGCCAAATTTCCAAATACCCTTATCACAAAAATCTCTATGATTCAATGGGTCAATATTGTTACAGCTATGTAATGAAATGTACTACTGTCTACAAATGGAAATAAAACCTTACTTACTTACTTACTTACTAACAGTTCACGTGCAGAGTGTTGCTGAACTGTAGGTTATGTAGTGAAACTACAGTTGAGGTAAATTCACGAGTTAACCCATTCCAAAGACAGTGCAAAGTTCTTCCCTACCATGTAGCCTACCTGATGATCTTTGAGTGCACCCTTTATAGTAAAATAAATTTAATACTGTATATGACCATAGAGCACCGACCTTAAACAAAGTTGATATACCTCATTTACTAGTGACTCCAATGTTCTGCACTATCCACCCCAGCTGATCCTCAATTTTTGGAGCAAGTGCTGAACTTTTGGCTGACCCATCAAAATACAATTATACTTATGGTGAATTCACGACCTTGCGTTGCGCTGAGCTGAGCGTTGGACTTTGTTGCGTTGCGTTGACTTCATCATCTGTTCACGACCTTGCTTTAAACTACAGCCTTATCGACAGGTCAAACCGCGGATTCAAGGTCTACTTGATCTCCGATCAAGTGGACCTTGCGTGGATTGAACCCAAGATCCGTCGATCTCCTGGCGGAGGTTCGGTAAACCTCAATGTAAAAACTTGGGAGTTTGACGAGTCCCCGCCAGGGGATTTACGGACCTTGGATTGAACCGACGTTCGAGAAGGCTGTGCTTTAAACCGAGTATCCCGGATCATACATGCCGCGAGGATCAAGAAGGCTTTGCTTTGCGTTATTGCGTTGGAAAGTTGAACTAGAACAATGTTTGCAGCATCGCACAGTCGCGCACTGATGATGCTCATGATTGGTTGCTAGGACTTCGAAGTTCAAAGTTGCGTAGCGCAACGCAAGGTCGTGAATTCACCATTAGGAGGATTTGCCCAAATGACGTTGAGTTTTGAATAACTGTGCCTTGACATAGGCTAGTGTAGCACGAGGTTTTTCTTTTATCTTTCAGAATCTGTCAGTGTTCTTCCTAATTAAAACGTGTGTGAAAGCGTGTGTGGAAGCCAGGTATAATAATGTTAGGGAGAAAAGGTACTGGTAATCCATCAAACTGTATTATTTCTGCCTAGGCCTAAACGTATTGTGGACAGTAATTTTCAGAGGTTTTTGGTTGTTGAGGGCTGAGGCTCTATTCTAGTCTGGCTTGTTCTTTGTGCTCACCACTTTTCCTTGTAACTTTCTAACAGTGACCATCCTCTTTGATTTTACACAATTAAGTATTAAGAGCGAAGGATACCTCTACGTCAAAAACCGCAGAAAATTTTCATTTTTTAATTATATATCTAAAGATTGAAACACAACATCAAAAATCTGAGACACCATAGCGCTGTGGTTTGGTAAGCCCTACACACTGAATGATAAATGTATTTAACGTTATCATCAGTATGACTGTGATAACGATTTCCTTAGTAATTTGAGGAAATCGTTATCACAGTCATAATGATGATAACGTTAAATACATTTATCATTCAGTGTGTAGTGCTTACCAAACCACAGCGCTATGGTGTCTCAGATTTTTGATGTTGTGTTTCAATCTTGAGATAGGCCTATAATTAAAAAATGAAAATTTTCTGCGGTTTTTGACGTAGAGGTATCCTTCGCTCTTAACCCATCAAATAATATAGCGTGTCTAGCCTAGGCTAGAATAATTAAAAGAAACTTACTTGTATTTTTGACTCCATTACAATTTCACCAATCTTCTCAAGCTGCTTTAAAGGAGAATCATTTTCGGTATCACTAAATGATGCCAAGGTGCAGTACGATCCACGGTGCTCCCCAAATCTGCAATTGAGAACACAAGTATTGATGCAATTGCTAGTGTATGTTGAAATAACTGGATATTTTTTTGCCCAGAATATCAGACTAGTATATGTTTTACCATCACAAGTGGCAGGCATTGAACAATAATTCACATGTTGTATTACAGCTCCACCTCTCATAACCCCCACGAGCCGCCACTGAAAATAATAATCATCATCATCATCATCTGTTCCCACGTCCAACTCTGCATTGGGTCGGCATTGAAGATAAGCCTCTCCATCTTCTTCTATCCTGCCACCACTCTTCCCCCTCAACTACATTCCAGTCCCCTCCTCGCTTTTCCACATCCTTCCTCACTTTGTCGTGCCATCTTTGTCGTGGTCTTCCTCTCGTTCTTCTACCTGGAATCTCCAGTTTTAGCATTCTCCTCGGCAATCTTTCTCTTTCCATCCTCTTGACATGTCCGAACCATTTCAGTCTTCTCTCTCCAATATGCTCCAATAATAATAATAATAATAATAATAATAATAATAATAATAATAATAATAGTAAAATAATAAAACGCCTACTAGAAGCCATTCACACTTTTCACGCAAACATCTGGAAATTTTGGCACCAACAGAAAATAAAAGCCTATGCCATCTAACGGTAAACAACAGTACCAATGTTCTCGCAAAATCCGAGCGGCGTAGAAAAACGTCGGCAGTCACTAGAACGTTTCATATATGCCAGACGTAATACGCCGCCCGCCAACCTGGCACGACATCGCGCGACGTAATAGTACGCCGGGCGCACGTTAAGTGTTAAAATAAAAAAATGTAAAGCCTTGACATAATTAAAGCTGACTTTACAGAATATATATAGGCTAGACCTGAACCTTGTTTTGAAAAACATGAAATTTTGATTTTTCACAACAAAATTTGTATTTTTAAATCACCAATTCTCATTACAGTTTCATAAAAATAATATGCCTCTAGATCCAAGACAACAATTAGCCTACTTAATTTAATAATGGACGCATGCGTTAGGCCGAAAGTGGGGGGAGGAAGCGGTTCTCTGCCCCTGGCGAAGCAGTGCCCCCATAGATGTAGAAGAAAAAGTAAAAGTAAAGTACTCCTAGATTACACCTAGGACTAATAATTCCCACATGAAGTTGTACCCAGGAATGTAGGCCTATGTGCATAAAGGTCAAGGATATATTATTAATATTACCTGCAGCACACTTCGTTTGGGTCGACCCACAGCGTTAGTTCAACAGGTAATTTGAGATCCTCGTATTTGAAACCACATGCAATAGCGGCCCGTTCCAGAGTCGCATCTCGACGATCACATTCGTTTACTCTTATGCATCGATATCCTTGCCCCTTACAGGGTTGCTCAGGGAACCAATGATTCTCAAATCTTTCAGCTAACAACTCTGAGAGGTGGGATTTAAAAGCATCCAATTGTTCACGCTTAAAGTTTTCGCTTTTCTCTATCAGGCGGACTAAAAAGAGCACCGCCGCCGAAATTTCGTCCAACATGGAGTCGGTTATCGTAACAAACACAGGGAAATTGGGCAAACACTGGCAATGTGACACACATAAGTGTTGTGAGAGTTGTTCGCAAGGCTGCGTACCTATAGGCTTACCCAGCCGTAGGTAGCAAATCCAAGTAAATAGGGTACGATTGTCAGGTCAGTCCCGACTTACAAAAGTTGTAGGCCTACTGGAAGTAAGTATAGAGGTCTCAAAGAGTAAATCAAAGATGAGCCCATAAGATATTCATAGGCCAATGCCTAGAAACGTGTTAACTTAATTGTGAACCTAAGAGCCTGCCTGGCCTAGGGCTCAAATTCCAATTGTCTAGTAGCCTATAATTTATAATGAAGGAAATTGTCTCAGAATAGCTGGAATGTGCAGTCTTGTGTCTTGCTGCGATGAAAGACAATTCTGTAGTAGCAGTCCTGTAAAAAGTAAAAGTAAACGTTAATTTAGGTATAGGCCTATGCTAAAGCAGGGCCATATGCTAGGGCTAGCCTAGGCCTAGAATTTAATATACGGCAACTTGTCTCTAGTAGAGCTAGGCCTAGGCCTATTCATGCAAGAAAGCTAAAGAAACACATAGTAATTACGTTTGGGCCTCACTTAAGCCTAGGGGTCTAGGGCCTAGGCTACCTACGATATGTGGCCAGAGGGTTCTAGGCTAGGCCTAGGCACTAGGCCTAGGGCCTAGGCTACATTATACAAATTATTGTGTTGCTATAAACGAATCGTAGGCCTAGGGCCTTATTCATGCCATATGGCTGCAAATTTATAACTTCATTCCTAGGTCAGTCTAGGCCTAGCCTACACCTACCCTAGGCCCTTGCTAGCCTAGGCCTCTAGCGAGTGCCACCTCATTGCTTTCCAGCTGACAGGTTAGTAGGGTCTAGGCTAGGCCTAGGTCTACCCTAGCCCCTCGATTTGTAGATGGTAGCCTAGGCCTAGGCCCTAGCTAGGCTAGCCTAGCCTCGTAAAAGATCATCAAGTACGACTATTCTCAGATATATCCAGAAAATATTGTTCATACACCATTAATGCTTCCGATTTCCAATGTGGGGCACATTTATCATAAAATCAGGCTATTTACAAGGCCTAACTTACCTAACCTACTTCTCAGAAACTCCGTTTCAATCGTTTCGCTGCTTGATTCACAGTGACGACACCACGTACTGCAAAATGTGAGTCGTGTTTTCCTTTCTCAGAAATATTGAGCCAATCAGATTTGGCGTTGTATCGTGAATAGGGAACATATGAACCACGTGCCTATGTTTTTCTATGACGTCACTACGTACCTGAATGAGCTTTTGTGAGTCAGAAAACAAGTCAGTAGTAATTCATAAATCATTGCTCACCTCTCATTGATCACCTCTCCTCGCACACGTTCAATTTTCTAGCACAGGAATTGGATGGTAAATAATAATTAATAATTGACGTAGACCCCAAACAAATACAATAGTTGTTAAGCGAGCGTAGCGAGCGTCTCCATTCTAATTGGTCGGCAATGGTTCATTTTTTTTTTCTCTCGCGATTGGCTCTATATCCGGGAGGTCGCTGGTTCGGCAATCCTGACTGAAGTGTTTTCCGATACTTTCCTCAGTCACAACATGGGTCAGAAGACGAATGCTGGGATTCTCCAACATGATTGGAACCGTATAGCAATATTGGATGCCTGCGGACTGGCTAGGGATGCCGGGATGCGGTCGCATCCCGGGCCCTTGGGCAAATCCGGGCCCTTTGGCAGCCCGGGGGCCCGGACTGCCAAAGGGCCCGCCATTACAAAGTTCCTATGATGTAAATACTTCTCTGTATATTGCTAAAACATCTAAGTATTATTTTGAAATACCGCACGCCGCGTGTCCGCGACTTCGCCCAGGGCCCAGGAAACCTTGTCAAATCCGCTCGCACGCTAGCATTTTGCGAGTGACAATATTAAGTACTTGTCAGTAACCTACCTCGAATATCGATTTCTTAAAATTTGAATAACACGCCCGGTAGTGCTACTGGAAGGCTGGCCTCTGTTAATCGCGCCCTAAAACCGCATTTTAGGGGCCATAAAATTCAATGCAACCCCCAAACAAATTTTACGTCTTCGGCGTATTTGCCTCCGGCGGCTGGGGCTTTGCCCCAGACCCCAGCTGCACCACGCCACCTCGTGCGGGCCCCCCCGAAACCCAGCATCCCGGGCCTTTTTATCCCAGTCTGCCCCTGCCAGAAAGTGTTTGTTCAAAAACAATGGAATCTCTTTGTTCCTAGCTGTCGGCATATAGTCGGCAAATAATTATTCTTATTCACAGCTCATTTACAAAATTAATTTACAATCGGTTAAAACTACAAAAGAAGAAGTTGGTGAAAAAATGTTAAAATACGAGAATAAAACATCTTAATGACTAGAGCCATATGCACAGAGAAACTGTCAAGCTGGGTACTGGATTTGTTGTTATGGAATTGTTTTATTGCCTGCTTTGTTCCAGAAGAGGAACAACTCCATAGAAACCATAAGCAAATCCTATTTACTTGACGTCGAGTCACGTAGGGGCCAATCTTCCCTTTCAAAATAATCCATGTTTTGCCTCCGGCGGCTGGGGCTTTGCCCCAGACCCCTTCACTGCTTATGTAGAGAGGCTAAAATGACCTTACATATATCCAAGCCGTCAATTTGACATCGTTCGTTTCCGTGTCCGAACTTCGGAACACCAGACAACTAATTTCCCAAAAAACACCACTATTGTGGCATTGTCTGTTTGACATTTGCTATCCTCTAGGTTCGGGCGGACTAGCGGGTCTTGACTATACTAGACTCGCATAGTGTAGCCTATAGACTGAATGGGACATCATAATGTTATACCGGGGCGGACTGGGATAAAAAGGCCCGGGATGCTGGGTTTCGAAAGGGGGGGGGGGGGGACGCACGAGGTGGCGTGGCGCAGCTGGGGTCTGGGCGAAGCCCCAGCCGCCGGAGGCAAATTACGCCGAAGGCGTAAAAAATTGTTTGGGGTTGCATTGAATTTTATTGCCTAAAATGCGATTTTAGGGCGCGATTGACATAGGCCACCCTACCAGTAGCAAAATAATTTCAATTATACTCAATTAATTACATTGAATATTTACAATAAATATTAAATATTACAGTAAATATATCAATTATATTCAATTATAATTCCAAAATAATACTTATAGAGTGATGGGGTTAAGATTTTTTTTAAATTATTTGAAGATTGCTAATCTTTTCGGCGAGTTTCGAACGAAAGGTATAAGTTCGCGCATCAACATGAGAAGTCTCGTATTTTTTCTATGCGTTCGCAGGGGAGCGCTAGACCCCCCCCCCCCCCCCCTCCGTAGTCGGCGCCGTAACCTAAAAGGCATTTTTGGTGTGCCTAAAAACTCATTAAAATACTCCAAACACACCCTATGAGAATCAAATTTTTTCCCGCATGAGCTGTGGGGCTATCCCCCCAGGCCCCCTATTGTTTAGTTTAGTTTAGTTTATTGGACAATATATGACAGATCTGTATTGTTGTCCTGTTTTATATAGCCTAATAATAGTTTATTGTACAGAGATAAAGAGGAAGAATACAATACAAATAAAATAAGCAAGGTATAATAATAATTATAGCAGTGATAACGTTAAATCATAAGTAAAATAAAAGAGCATTAGCTATAAATTATAACGGTTGATTAAGATATTCATTTATGTTGTAAAATGGGATTAACCAAGCGAGCGAAGCGAGCGTCTCTATTAGACTTTTATGGCACTCGTTCTGTTTTTTTGTTTTTGTTTTTATGTGTGACGATAGCGGTCGAACGGAGTTGGACATCCACAAGCCTCAATGTGGATTTAGTCCAAGAGCCAGCAACATAAAAGCTCCCCTCATAAGGTACATATGTTTTGACTATTGGAATAGGAGCGGAAAAACTACTCTACTAACAAAACGCGCGTCTTACTCCTCAACGTGGGGGCTTTTAGGCCCCACAGGGGGCCAAAAAAGCCGAAAAAAGGCCCAAGGTTCCCCTCATAAGGTACATGGATGGAGTAAACGCCATTTTGTAGAGATAAGTGTCCCAAATACGAATTCGAAGAGTAAGACGGGATATTAGGGGGCGTTTACCGATCAGACGCCATTTTACCTAAAAAGGGCCATTTTTTATTTTCGCACATGCATGCGCTTAAATACTCAAATCATATCCGAAAATGTCTCGAGACGTAGAAAAACATACATTTTAAAGAAATTTTGGGTTATTGTCCTCGCCAGACGCCCTCAAAAGCGGCCCAAAAAGGCCAAGGTTCCCCTCATAAGGTACATGAATGGAGTAAACGCCATTTTGTAGAGATAAGTGTCCCAAATACGAATTCGAAGAGTAAGACGGGATATTAGGGGGCGTTTACCGATCAGACGTCATTTTGTCCAAAAAGGGCCACTTTTTGTTTCACACGTGCACGCGCTTTAACACCCAAAACATATCCTTAAATGCCCCTAGAGGTGAATACATTTCTAAGATATTGTGTGATGTCCTCGCCAGCCCCCCCCCACAGCCTCGATCAGGATGCGATAGTTTTGAAGCTCCGCCCACCCCTAACTTTAATATACCAGTATTTATTATTATTAATGTCAGGATTTAAGAATATGTTTTGGGTGTTAAAGCGCGTGCACGTGTGAAAATAAAAAGCGGCCCTTTTTGGACAAAATGGCGTCTGATCGGTAAACGCCCCCTAATATCCCGTCTTACTCTTCAAATTCCTATTTGGGACACTTATCTCTACAAAATGGCGTTTACTCCATTCATGTACCTTATGAGGGGAACCTTGGCCTTTTTGGGCCCCTTTTGAGGGCGTCTGGCGAGGACAATAACCCAAAATTTCTTTAAAATGTATGTTTTTCTACGTCTCGAGACATTTCCGGATATGTTTTGAGTGTTTAAGCGCATGCATGTGCGAAAATAAAAAATGGCCCAATTGGGTAAAATGGCGTCTGATCGGTAAACGCCCCCTAATATCCCGTCTTACTCTTCGAATTCGTATTTGGGACACTTATCTCTACAAAATGGCGTTTACTCCATTCATGTACCTTATGAGGGGAACCTTGGCCTTTTTGGGCCCCTTTTGAGGGCGTCTGGCGAGGACAATAACCCAAAATTTCTTTAAAATGTATGTTTTTCTACGTCTCGAGACATTTCCGGATATGTTTTGAGTGTTTAAGCGCATGCATGTGTGAAAATAAAAAATGGCCCTTTTTGGGTAAAATGGCGTCTGATCGGTAAACGCCCCCTAATATCCCGTCTTACTCTTCGAATTCCTATTTGGTACACTTTTCTCTACAAAATGGCGTTTACTCCATCTATGTACCTTATGAGGGGAACCTTGGGCCTTTTTTCGGCTTTTTTGGCCCCCTGTGGGGCCTAAAAGCCCCCACGTTGAGGAGTAAGACGCGCGTTTTGTTAGAAGAGTAGTTTTTCCGCTCCTATTTCAAAAGTCAAAACATATGTACCTTATGAGGGGAGCTTTTATGTTGCTGGCTCTCCGTCTAATTGAAGGTGTATAGTTTTGTGACAAAATCGCTCGAAAAGTTGCATACAGTTACTAGAACATATTTTTATGAAACAAAAGGGCGGCGAAATGTGAGATAGCCATATTTTTATAAAGATTTTTCCGGTCACGAATAATATGATCATGTTATGGCGATGTATTGGAAAATGACCCAAACGTTACTCGAAAATATTTTTCTGAAACACAGTAACGGCAAAATGTGAGGTGGCTAATTTATACGAAATGACAACGAAAAATCTTAGCAACGCACATTGCAAAGCATTCAAAAATGTCGGGATAAAGAGCTATGGAAATTAGAAAAATCTTTGCGTTTTTTTTCTTTCAAAAAAATTGTGGTTTTTCTAAGCTTTGAGAACTTTTCGCCAGAAAGTTCGTAGATATGGCATGGACGCGGTCGCATATCAACGCGTCACACATAGCGTTTTACTCTATAACCGGCCCTGATTGCATAGGCGTGCGCAGGGGGGGGGGGGGGCAAGGAGGGGGGGCAGCGGCCCCCCGTTAGGATAAGTGAGCTTGTTTTTTTTTTTTTTTTTAAATAGGATTTGGCCCTGCCGATCGCCTGCCGATCGTAAAAGACGAGAACAGGACCTATAGCACCTTCCTCATATTATTCCTCAAACTGTCACTGTTGCTCCAACTGCCTTGCCCGTTTGACTTGACCCGGGAAAGAGTAGGTCCAGGATAGTCCTGTCGTAATGGGCGACAAAAATGCTGACGCCTGACATAATGGTTCTAATCTTACTTGAAGTTCTAGATTGGAATGACGTTGGAATCAGCTGACCGGCCTTAACATCAACTGTTGCCTCACCGCCAAGATTTTGGCTGTGTTTAAAAATGCATGTCTTTAAAAAATCCCTGCGGAGCTTTTTGGGGGGGGACATCCCCCCCACACCCCCCATTGGCGTCGCCGTGAAGTACTTTCATTGGGAATTTATTGTGCCCCCCCATTGATCAACCTATGCGCACGCCTATGCTTGATTGGTCCTACGCCTACCACTAGTAACCACCGTGGTCCTACGCCTACTAGTCCTAACATGGTCCTACGAGAGGGTCCTACGCCAGGTCCCATGCCCTTATGTCGGACGTTGGCCAACCGTAGCCATTTATTCCAACGCTTGTTCTGACGTAAATGGCTACGATGAATGAATCCACTATAGATTGACAAATCTGATCTAGTAACCATATTTGAATATCGGCAGCCATGACATTAAACTCTTTGTTGGCTCCATTTAATCAATGGTTGGCTCATTGGTTGGCTTGTTTTTTAGCTCCAGTGTTTCCACTCAAATGTCAGAAAATTATCGAGAAACCTTGGTTTTCTTCGAATATTGCACAAGCGAAATCATAAAGCTCGAGGCTAAACAAACAGATTTTGAAAGGTAAAAGTGCTTACGCGTCAAGTACGCTTGGTCTAATGTGGTTAGTGTCTTTGGATTCTCCCCACGGTGGTCTACTACCACTACGTCTGACCTGACGTCACAGCGTCGCTGTGTGTACTGGGTACTGGGTGCGGCATCCAGCGGTCAATATTTGGCACCTCTTTTTGGGGTGTGTGTGTGTTGCTGGGTGCTGGTAAATTGCAAGTTGTAGGCCTCCTAAACCAATGTTTCTTTGAGTTTACCGGAAATTCTTTATCTTACGATTGTGTAGGTAGGTTAGGCCTAGTACTGGCCTACTTGGACAAGCGTATGAATTGCAGCCACTACTAGGGCCTAGGCCTCAGCTATCTTGCACATACAAACGCGAGAATGGCGTCGTGTACCATTCAAGTTGGTAATCCAGAAGTTCTGAAGAAGATTGAAAGGTAAGTCTTATCAATACCTTATGTTAATCGATAGGTCTAGACCAAAGATAGTAAGATATACCCTGGTCTAGACCCTTTGGTCAGCCATCTGCCTAGGCCTAGGCCCTAGGCCTAGTAGCCTAGTCTAGGCTAGGGCCTAGGCCTAGGTAATCTACGGGTGGTCTAGAGAGGGCCTAGGGCCTAGCCTAGACCTAGGCCTAGGCCTAGATTTACAAAGCCTAGGCCTAGACCTAAGTTTCTGGCCTTCCATCCAATAGGCCTAGGCCCTAGTCCACTATAGGCCTAGGCCTAGCCAGTGTTGTCAAATTAGGCCTAGGCCCTAGTTCTGTTACGACTAAAGCTACTCGACAGCTAGGCCTAGGCTACGTTGGCCGAATCAGATCAACCTTGTAGGCCTAGTAGGCCTAGACGTAGGACCAACACTAAAGGTCGACCATACATTGCTGGGGTTGTCAAGGGTGAAACAAAATCTATTTTGTGAGGGGGGGATGTATTTGGGTCGCAAACAGGGCCGGTATGAAAGAAGTAGGGCCTAGGCCTAGTAATGTCAACGGCTAGGCTTAGGCTAGGCCTAGATCTACTCGTTAGCTGCTAGGCCTAGGCCTAGGCCCTAGTCTTCGTATAGGCCTAGCCTAGGCATAGGTATTGAGATTATACAGGTGGAATAGAATATGATTTATTAGACACTGGTAGAGAAAATAAAGCAAGACCACATTGACTGAATGGTTGACAGCAACTGTTTCCATGGATGCATATTATAAACAAAGTTTATATTAACAAACACCAAGGCCTACTGGATTTACTCCTACAATTGTGATCTAGTGGACCTTGAACAAACCCCAATTACATCATAGAGGGCTGTGGCATAACAATAACATTTCAACACTCCCACTTGCCATAGCCCTAAACAATAAACATATCTTCACAAGAGTCCCAGATTTTTAATTCCAAGACAGTGGTGAATAGGTCCCATGTCTTTCATTTCGAACTTGGCCGCTAGTTGTTTCTTTAGCTGATTTATTTCGTTTATGCTTTCCGATGACACTATAAGATCGTCAACGTAAACACACACAATGATTTTTGCATTTCTTATTGTACCATGGTATAGGCATGGATCAGCTGTGCTTCGTTTGAGCCCAATATTACGTAACTCGGTATCAAGTTTTTCATACCATATACGGCTCGATTGTTTGAGTCCATACAAGCATTTCTTTAGTTTACACACCTTTTGCTCATTTTTGGGGTCAATGTAGCCCTCCGGTTGTTCCATATAAATGGTATCAGAAAGTTCACCATGAAGAAATGCAGTATTTACATCTAGTTGATGAACCTCCAGGTCATTCTCAGCTGCCAATGCGAGAACTGTCCTTAAGGTGTCGAAACGTACGACCGGTGAAAAGGTTTCACCGTAATCTATTCCCTTTCTCTGCGTGTATCCTTTAGCCACTAGCCTGGCTTTATATCGGCACACGTTCCCTTCAGCATCGACCTTTCGTTTAAAGACCCATTTGCATTTTATAGCTTTGGCTCCCTCTGGTAAGTTTACGAGGTCCCAAGTCTCATTATGTTCAATTGATTTCATCTCTTCGTCAGCTGCCTTTTGCCATTGTGTAGCCTCGCTCCCACTGAATGCTTCTTGCAGGTTCTCGGGCTCGTCTGCGATGAGATGTACGTACTCATCACTAAGAATTCTTGTCAGACGTCTGTTCCGTTGTGAACGTCTTGGCTCGAAGACGGCTTCTTGTTCATTCTCGATGTCAAAAACACCATCCTCCTCAGTAACTTCTGCATTGTTATCTTCTTCATTTACATTTGCATCATCTTCGTTATTGACTCGCGAGTAGACGATTATGCTCCCACTTCCACCATCAACCACGTTGTCTTCCGCTTCTAGTTGATTATCTTCCAAGAAGATCACATCTCTCGATATAGTCAGTTTTCTTGATTTAAAATTGACCAATCGATAGCCCTTGCTGGTTTCGGAGTACCCAACAAAGATATGCTCCGACGATTTAGCGTCAAGCTTTGTTCGGTTTTCTTTTGGAATGTGAGCATACGCTTTGCAGCCAAAAGTCCTTAGGTGAGCAAGGTCCGGTTTCTTCCCAGTCCACGCTTCTTCCGGTGTAATGCTATCCACGGCAACTGTTGGTGCTCTATTCTTTAAGTAGGTTGCAGTGTTTACTGCCTCAGCCCAGAAGCGTTTAGGTAGTTTAGCTTCCTCAAGCATGCATCGCACCTTCTCTACTATCGTTCTGTTTGCCCGCTCGGCAACCCCATTTTGTTCTGGGTTCCGTGGTACAGTAGTCTGAGAACGTATCCCACATTTCCTTAAATGGCCTAATAGTGATTTATTAATGTACTCACGGCCATTGTCTGAACGCAGAATCTTGATCTTCATACCGCTCTGGTTCTCAACTTCTGCCTGATACTCGATGAAGCGTTCGTAAGTTTCACTCTTCTCCTTCAAAATGTAGCACTTGGTCCATCTTGTCTTGTCGTCAATAAATGTTAAGAAATACCTTCCTCCACCAATGGATTCTTCGCTCATTGGTCCACACAGGTCTGAGTGAACAATGCCTAGCTTTTCTTGAGCTCGTTCTGCCTTACCTTTTGGAAACGGGGTACGATGCTGCTTTCCCACAGCACAGCCTATACAAGGTGAAGTAGGAGGCTGTCCCATCACTATGCCAGTGGCCATACCATCTGCTAATCGCTTCATTCCACCAGGACTGAGGTGAGCGAGGCGTCTGTGCCACAACATGTACTCACGGTTTGTGGCCCCCACAGCAGCGATGTTTACCATGGCACCGTTAGTCTCCGGAGTGTCTAGCTTATACAACCCTCCAGTTTTACTCGCGGTGGCTATGACGTTTCCTTCTTCATTATGGATCTGGCAGTTATGTTTGGTAAACACAACCTTGTAGTCCTTATCTGTGAGTTTACCCACCGACAAAAGATTAGTTTTGAGCGTTGGAGCATATAGTACATCCTTGATTGATGCTTCTTGTATTGATCCATTAACCGAAATTGTTACAGCGACATCACCATTTCCCGTAGATGGAGCGGTCGTACCATCAGCCATACATAATGATGTTCCTTGACCATCTCGGATTGTATCAAACCATTCAATTTTATTTGACATGTGCTTAGTCGCTCCCGAGTCAACGCACCAGTCTTCAGCATTGTGTCCATTTCGATTAACCGTTGCGCAAAGAACTGTGGATTTAGGCTTATCCTTTTTGTCTTGTTTGTCACCTTTCGGGCTTTGTTTTGGATGTGACCTACAATCTTTAGCATAATGTCCAACTTTACCACAATTGTAGCATTTAAACTTCTTAAATGGCTTTGTAGCTAGAGCAGATTCATCAGGAATGGACTCACCTCGTTGACGTCTTGTTTCTTCTTGTAGCAATTTAGCTCGGACGACATCAGTGTTCAGTTCCTGGCCACAATTTTCAAGTGTAATCACAAGTGGGTCAAATGAGTCTGGCAAGTTGGATAGGATAATTATAGCCAATTCGTCATCAGTCACCGCTGCATTTATTGCACTTAACTGCTGAGCAATAGTCATCATTTGGTTGAGGTAATCCTCCATATTAATACAGTTTTTGTATGTAATACTGTTTAGCTTTCGACGTAGGTGAATTTTTCGCACTAGTCCTCGATCCTCGAAAGCAGACTCTAATTTTAACCATGCTTCACGGGCCGTTTTACATGAGTTTACATGTATGTACAGATGTGGCTTTAAACCCAAACAAACAGTTGCAAGTGCACGCTGGTCTAATGCGATCTCATCTTCTGAAGAAAGATTTAAGTTACCTTCAATAAATCTCCACAATTTCTCCCGTATGAGCTGCATCTTCATACCAAATTTCCATGCACTGAAATTGGTTGCTCCTTCCAACCTCTCAACTTGCAATATATTCACTGCCATATTGACCACAATTATTAAACAGTTTTTGCTTAAAGATCACTATAAATCAATTCTTTGCATTACCTGGGCCCATAACCTATTGAGATTATACAGGTGGAATAGAATATGATTTATTAGACACTGGTAGAGAAAATAAAGCAAGACCACATTGACTGAATGGTTGACAGCAACTGTTTCCATGGATGCATATTATAAACAAAGTTTATATTAACAAACACCAAGGCCTACTGGATTTACTCCTACAATTGTGATCTAGTGGACCTTGAACAAACCCCAATTACATCATAGAGGGCTGTGGCATAACAATAACATTTCAACAATAGGCACACTCCTTCTGTTCCTTATTTCCAATACCAGTTCCAATACCCGTGTTGTCCAAGCCTTGCTTTGGCATTACCGAATGAATGTCTTTGTTTTTTTAAATAGGCCTAACATTTCTAAAAAAATCATTGTTTATGTTAGGAATCTTTTATCTAGGAATCTAGGAATCTTTTAGGAATTATAAACAATTATTCCTTTCCACAGAGCATAAGGAATTTTTTGTCAAAGATATCTATGAAAAGAGCTGGCCAAATATTGAAGAGGGTACAAATCTTGATGCAATGCTAGACGAATTAATTTCAAATCTAAATGAATCTGTGGATAAATATACTAGCATAAAAACATTTAAGGTTAAGGAAATACATTCCAGTAACATATGGTTTGATAGTGATATTAAAAAAGCGCAAACTATTCGAAATTACTGGTTTAGAGAAGCAAGAAGGAATAAAAGTATAAGTGCATGGGAGATATATAAAGGTAAAAGAAATGAAGCAACTGCATTAATAAGGAAAAAGAAGAGATCTTACTATGCAGAAAAAATATCTGAATTTAAAAACCAACCAAAAGAGATGTGGAGGATTTTAAAAATGTTATATAAAGGTAAACAAGGGGAAGAAACTAAAGACTTATATTTCAATAGCAAAAAAATTTGTGGCAAAGAAATGATTGCTGAAAGTTTCAATAGTTTTTTTATTACCAGTATAAAAGAAATAGTTGATAATATTAATGTAGGCCTAGATATCGGGAGAGCCACACAATTTGTAAAGGTTAACGAGATTGATATGATGAAACAGTTTAAAGAAGTTGAAGTATGTACTGTCGTGAGGGTAATCTCAGATAAATTAAAAGATTCTACTCCATGGCAAGATGGAATTAACCTAAATATAATTAAACTAGCATTAAGTAACATTAAATTTAAATTAACTGATATAATAAATAAATCATTACAGGATGGCGTTTTCCCTAGGATGTTAAAATCAGCAATAATAATTCCTATACCTAAAATAATTAATACGACTGACATAGAAAATTTCCGTCCAATTAATACATTGCATATTTTTGAAAAAGTTTTGGAATATGCTGTCAAGGATCAAATAAATGAATTTATTGTAAAAAATAAGATATTGGTGGATGAACAATCAGGATTCCGGGACATGCATGGATGTGAAACGGCCATTCAGTTTGTATTAAATGACATTAAGAAGGAAATGGTAGACAAAAAGTTCACCATAGCAGTGTTCCTAGACTTAAAAAGAGCATTTGAAACGGTAGACCGGGAAATATTAATAAGAAAATTAGAATTATATGGCTTTAAAGGTACAGTGCTTAAATGGATCATATCGTATTTAGAGTTAAGAACACAAAGAGTAAAGTATGGAGATTTCATCTCTGAAGAAAAAGAAAATAAATTTGGTGTCCCTCAAGGATCTGTGTTAGGTCCCTTGTTTTTCTTACTGTACATAAATGATTTGGGGAATGTCCTTAAATATTGTAAAATTTATTTATATGCGGATGACGCTTTAATTGTATGTAGTGGTAGAGACATGATCCAGTTGGTAAAAAATATAAATTTAGATCTGAAAGCAATGGAAATCTGGTTTGGAACAAATAAGATGAAACCAAACGTAAGTAAGACTAAGGCGATGGTAATAGGTACTAAATCAGTTCTCTATAAAGTTGATAAGAACATGATTAGCATAGAAATAAATAATGAAAAGATTGAACTTGTGAATGAATTTCTATACTTGGGTGTAATTTTTGATCAGAATCTAAAATTCAAACTTCATGCAAATTACATTATTGCTAAGATGTCAAGGAAGGTGGGACTATTAAGGAGATTAGGTGGATGTTTAAATACTGAATCAAAAATTAATATTTATCAATCAATCATAGCGCCACATGTTGATTACTGTAGTTCAATATTATTTATGTTAGATAAAAACGAAATTGATAAGATCCAGAAAATCCAAAATAGGGCCATGCGCTGTATTCTAGGAGTTCGGCGTGACACTTCAATAGCTAAAATGTGTGAGGTATTACATTGGCTTAGGATTAAACAACGTATAGTGCTTAATACACTAGTGCTTATTTTTAAGTTAACACATGGACTTGTCCCTGACTATTTAAGTAATCTAGTAATAAGGAATAATGAAATCCATCATTATAATACAAGAAAAAATGCAAATATTTTTGTTAAAAGAAATTCTAATAAAAAAGTAGAGGGAGGTTCATTGTTTGAAAAAGGTATACGTATTTTTAACCGCATACCCCTTGAAATTAGAAAAGGTAGTATAAGTAGTTTTAGAAGAAACTGTTGTAAACTTATTAATGAAGGAAAATTAGTAGCCTTCCCAGGTGAAAGAGTATTTTACTGGGACAAAATTTAGTTTAGTATCTTATATTTTATTTATTTTATTATGTTTCATGGGCTTGTATGTATGTATGTATGTATGTATGTATGAAATAATGATGTAATGTAATGATGCAAAATAGCAAGATATGCTATAATAAAGAATACTACTACTAGGCCTACCTGTTATTGTAGCTTTCCAATTATGTAAGGCGCATGCTTCGAATAGGCCTAGTACGTAATTATGTTTTAAATCAGTTTAAATATGTTGTTTTGGCTACTGCTATGCACTGATTTGTAGGTTAAAGATGACAAAATTAATGTATGTATTTTTGTGTGTAAAGCCGCATTCACATAAATGACTATTGATTATTGACTATTGACTATTGACTATTGATTATTGACTACCCAAAGAAAGATATGAACACTACACAACTAAGTTCTTTGACACGTATGATCTGCCACCTAGAACAAATGAATCGAACTGATTGACAAACAACGAGCTGTCAAAATAATAAAATTGCAACATTATGAAGAAAACGAGGTATGGCGATAGTAACTGCTCAACAGTTAAAACGTTTAATGATGGACAACCAAGTTGTGAAGGTTTTGTATGTTTCTTGTTTGTTTTGAGGATTTGTTTCCAAAATAAGAATATTTTATTGTTTGACAGCTTCATAAAAATAATAAATAAATAATATTCGCCGGAAAAAGTCGAAAACAAATAGGTATACACTTGACAGTAATTGAGTAGTGGTATTAACTTCCGTTGCTCCACATTTTATTGGCTGAACGCGAACGTTCTGATTGGTTGTGACTATGACTTTGAGATATTTTCATTTCGTTAGTCAATAGTCAATAATCAAAAGTCAAAAGTAAAGTTGTGTGAACGTCAGCACGTATACGCCTATGGTTCAATTCGCTTAATCACTAGTCAAAAGTCAATAGTCAATAGTCATTTGTGTGAACGCGCTTATACCCATGTATGTCTGCTAAATGTGTAAATGTTAAATTTTTAAAATTTTTAAAATTTTAAAATTTATTGTTCTTTTGAGAGTTGACAAGCTAAATATACAGGTGTCTTGTACACCACTATGTAGGCTATCTACCGAAGCGCTACCGTATTCAAATAAATACAAACCTTATGTTTTTTATTTATTCAATTTGAAGAAGGGGTCATTTAGTTTTATTTATTCTATTACCAGTAGGCCTACACTCCAAAAATAAATTACCCAAAAATAGGGCTGAGTCGTGTAAACATTTAAACGTGTAAACGCCCGTGAGAAAATAAATGTGTACAAACATTTATACCTGTTTAACCGTGTCAAAACCCAATTCACAGATTTTTCCGATGTAATAGTTCTTCGAGGAGCCGACGAGGCATAGCTTAGTGTGTGGAGTCAAAATGGCTGTGGACAGTTGGACACATCGGTGGGGAATAATATAATCAACAATGAATATTATAATAAATCAACCGTGTTGTTTCGTTGAACATTTTTTTTCACAACATTATGATTATAACTCACTTTTTGCTATCATTTTGTGAACTGGAGGGGTGTTTCGTTTAAATGCGAAAAATTCGGAAAAATAAACGATTACAAACTTAACCGTTTTCTCCCAGCCCTACCCAAAATAGCCCAGCCCTACGCCACAGTTGGCGTCGTACTCTCTGGAGTTTAATAAAAGCATTAAAAAAAAAAAAAATACATAAATGCATTAATAAAAAAATATCATAAACCATAAAGTTGGTAATCTTAAGAAATACCATAGGCTAGGCCTATCCCATGTCTGGGCAATTTTCTCCCTCAATGCAGTAGTCAGTTTTACACCCCCCCTCCCCTTCCAAATTATACACTTGGCCGCAATAAATGGGGCTTGGTTCCATCAATATCTCCATCCCACTTCTAATTTTAAGTGTCAACTGGGTTGGGAGAAAACGTAATTCTGAAAAATTCTATTTTCTGAAATTTCCGCCTTTAAACGTAGGCCTACAACCCCCCCAATTCATAAAATGATTGACAAAATTAATTTAGAATTTTAGTAAAAAAATTGTTCAAAGAAATAACATGGGTGAACGAATATAGGCCTACTCATTGTCATGACTCACGAATAGGCCTACATATGTTTGTTTTATAATTAACTACACTAGGCCCTAGCAAGTACCCGGTATGCATTGCAATGCCACTGAAAGATACCACAGTGTTTGTGTAGGAACGCATTATTATTAGGTACATATTTTTTCGCATGGGCGTTTATATGACTAGGCCCTAATTGCCACGGGAACCTTGTCTTCATTGGCATTGCACATAAAAACAAAGTTTCAAAAAAACTTAAGTTCAATCAAACATTTGACTGCCAGAACTATTAACATCTCCTATAAACTCAAATCAACTAATTTGTTATCTTCAATGTTTGCAGCTTTCTCAATGATCCATCGTATCGAGAGGTTATTGAGAACTCGTCCAATTATAACTCAAGGTTGTGTATTGAAAGGAGAATGAGAATGCCTTTCTTGGATTCACAAACTGGTGTCGCCCAGAACCATTCCAACCTCTTTATGAGCCCTCGTCAACGCATTCCTGGTCTGATCACGGGCCAGATCTATACCTACCCTTCAAAGCGCTGGCGGAAAAAGCGCCGGCAGTATCTAATGAATTTCTTGCAACCTCGTCGAAAAGAGATGGACCATGGTGAAGTTGACCTTCATACTATTAGCACTATTGAAAATCCAGCTGCAATTGAAGATATAAAAGAAAGTGTTGTAATGGGATTAAAAGATGAGACACCAAAAGTACCGGTAAGTCAACCTAATATTTATTTGAATTATTGTTCATTAGCTTCCGTTGATCCATATGGAAATTAAGATGCTTGTGAGTATGTTCGGGGACTGGACTGTGTGCCTACGTAAAATGTTGAATGGGAAAGGGTAGTCGCATCTTTAAAACTGCACACCATTTTCATTTTTAATTACATCTCAAGAATTATTTACTTTTACGATTTACTTTAGTAAATATTTTCAATGTTTCATAATCATATGGCATGGCACTTCCACCAACTATTATTCATAGATTTTAGTAAAGCATTTTCAGAAAACATGTATTTTTCAAATATGGCTTTTCAATTTTCATAACTAGTTTTTGATATTGTCACTAATGGGCCAATGGCAGCACCTGCTGGCCACCTGTGCCTTGATACACAAAGCATGTGCTTTGAATTTTGCTTTGAGTTTTGTTGTGTGTAGGGGCCATGGGAGCAAATTACATTCATGGAGGTTTAAAAGTGGTGGAAGATTATGCATTTGTGTGACATCATTAAAGGGCTGGTGGGGGTGTTACTTTTTGTGACTAACTTTGACAAGGGGGGGGGGGGGGGTCTAATTCTAGGCCAAATTGTGTGACATTATTTATGGACTGTCCCTTACAGGGGTATTCAGACAAGAAACTAAAAAGTCACAGTTGTATACAAGAAGGTGAAAATCACATATTTACAAGTAGGCCTAACAATCATATGTGCATAGGCTACAGTTGGAGAAAAAATATTGAAAATATCCTTTATTGAAAATATCTTTTATTCTGCGTTTATTTTGCGCCCGACATAGGTATGAATAATTGTTGAGTTTTTCTTACGCAGCACACATCTCCTTCACGTGAGCTCGGCATACCAGCCAACCAGCGGTCCCACGCTCGACCGACTCCTGCAAATACTACGGGCGGGCGCGATCATAGAAACTGCAACATCCCCCGGGTGCAGTAATAACCTAATTAAAACAAAACTTGAGACAATTAGTGAACTCAAGTTACAGATTAATCAAGCTCAAGAACTATGGCGTTCATAACGGAGAGGCAATCTTTTGTATCTGCTTTACTTTGTCTTGTTGCTCAGTGGTGAAAATCACGTGGGCCTATGCTAATTCCCATAAGAAAAATAATTGTTTAGCTACTAGCCCAAAATATACAATAGGGAATATTCCTGTTCATTTGTTTCGTTGTTACCAAATTAATGACGATGTTATGAAGTCAAAAATATTTCATTTACCCATTTTCGTAAATATTTTTAGTCAAGAAAGTAAGCTGAAAATTTCACAAATAATTATGGCGGGAAAAACGGGTAATGACTTTAGAACTGACCAATTTATCAATCAGCCTATCACGCAAAGATAATCAAAGATCGTATTTATGCCCAATATCTCACTAAAATGAGTGTATTATTGTTATTCGGTTCCAATATGAATTATTATTGTGTCCAGCAATTAATTTACACCACTACTGGTATGATTATTTGTAATAAATGTAACATTTTTCAGTGTTTGATAATTGATAGTTATTTTGTGTAGAGATCGGACAACAATGAATACGTTGTTTTTTTGATAATTGTGTAGTGTTGCAAGAGGTTGATTGGCAAATTCATTCATAAACAGTGATGTTAAGTCAGTTATGACGTAACCATCCGTTTCATGAAAAAAGTCCGGAAAAGGCAACATGTCAAACTTGGTAACGTTATAAAAATCGAACTGTGACATTTTGAAATGGGAAAAGTATGTTGCCGGTATTTGTAGATAAGGGCCTGATCTATTTCATATGATCGAACCAATATCGGGAAATGTGGAATATTCCCTATTTCGTTAATAGTTTCCTTATTTCTCTTTGGGATAGGAACATTCTTACACAAGTATCATTATTTGCCATGGATGGGATTGGGAATATAATTTTTCTAGTTTCTTGTCTGAATACCCCTTCGATATTAAAACATCGGCCTAGTTTTGTTTAGTCTCCTAATTTTCTTAAAGTGTTCTACTCATTTGCCTACAAGTGGCAAATTATTAATGTCTTCCCTCTTCATGTATTTTCTAGTTTTAAACAGGAATTATTCTGTTTCTCAGACACATGCCCATTGCCCATAGCCTAGGTATATTCCATATCCTTGTATTCAACCTTTTGCCTACCTATATGCATTAGGCCTACACTTTAAAAATACTTATAAGACGTTAAGCCCAAATATCATCTTTAAAAATACTTCATATCTTGCTCCCTGTATACATATATTATATTTTATGCATTATGCTCCTTGGGACTATTACACAGTTAAATAAAATTACAGTATTAGAAATGTCTAAATCATCATCTTTTTTGTATTTGTAGGAGGCATGGTATTTTGATGAGTTGGACATGCAAGAAATGGAAGGTTTTGATGATCCTGATCCAGACTCTGATTATGACTACGAAGAATCATACAGCAAACGTAAAAAGAAACGTCCATCAAAGGTTACTCGGAATGCTGAATCACCAGCTGTCAAGAAACCAAAGGTAGGCTAATTAAAAATTAATACACAAAATTAGACACATTAAAAACAGGTGAAAAAGGGGCACTCTTTCAATTTTGTATGAACAAATGTGAAAATATACCAACCCTCGATAATTCCACTTGCCAGCTCACCATTGGTGAGCGCACATTTTTTAATGGTGATTGGTACTCTTACTTGTAGTGTAGTAAACCTATTGGTAAAACTTCAATTGTTCTGCCTGCTATACCATGTAGGTGTACTAGGTCTTGATGCAGTTGCAGGTGTCAGCATCCCCCAACTTCCTTTCTTTGGGGGAGGGGGTGTGGGTGAGGGTGTGGGGCAAGCATGTGGTAAAGTTCAGTTAAAAAATGTTTGGGGTTGACCTGCAGGTTGTCACTTTTCGTAGAATCTCGTTTATATATTTTGAAATACAGCCAGGAAAGCTATTTGTTGTCACTTGCAAAATGCAACCATGCAAGCACATTTGGAAAGGGTTGGGTCTACATAGGTATTAGGGATGGGCAAATACGTTTAATAGCCTAAACGTTTAACTGTTTTTAAAACTCGCGTTTAAACGTTTTATTCGCTCTATCCCCTGCCACGAGATGAATAAAATGACCTTTGCAGTAAATTACCGAAAAGTTCCGAAATATTGGGTAAAATTACAAATTGTAGCTAGAAATAACTATAATAGTAGACTAGTACTGCAGTACGCTCTGTTGTAAAATATTTTTTTCTTATCTTATATACACACACACTTCTGTACACACGTTTAAACGAGGCGTAAAAAGTACAAACGTTTAAAGCCACTCCCACGTTTAAACGTTTACACGTTTAAACGTCCCATCCCTAATAGGTATATCTATGGTGCAGATCTACAATTCTTTTTGTGAATGTGTTCGCTTTACGAAAGGCTAAATTATTGTTCAATCATCCTATGTGTTCCAACATCAAGATTCTTGTTCTGAAAATATGCTTTTTCATAGGGTCCTGGTCGGGGACGTAAGAAGACGAGCTATGATACCTTGACGGATGCGGACAAACCTTTTGCATGCGAACGTAAGTCATTTTCCATTTACGGGTAGCGAGATCACATAACATGCTTTTCCATAGTAATTCAAGAGATGTGCGGGTAATATGAAGAGCATGTTGTGAAATTCACATTCAATTTTGTGGTTGCCAAGAATTAATTAATATAATAATTTATTGATCATACTATCCTAATTTTGGTTTTACATATACATACTAGGGATGTCATAGGGTAGGAAAATTCGGATCCGGTTCCAGACCTTCCAAGAACCGGGTTACCCGAATCCTGAAAGCCTAGATTATGTCATCTTATCTTGGTTACACCCCCCCCCCCCCCCCCGAAACCACGCGGTTGAAGGTCGTTCTCTGTCCGTGTCAGCTGCCGGCCTCTGTGTGGGTTGGGCTCTGTGCGGCCGCTGCGCGCGGGAAGGGCGAGGGGGCAGGGGAAGTGTATATGGCCTCACAGAACTCGCCCGCAGTAATGACAGCGCGTACTAACCAGCGACCAGCTGGCCACGCCCACAAGCAGGAATTCACTGTAGCTTCAAGGAAAGTAGCTGCAGAAATATCGTCGCGTATTTTTTTTTTTTAATACAAATAATACTACCCGATAAGGATCCGGATCTTAAAAATGGATTTGGGTAATTTCTGGATCCGGGTACCCTATGACATCCCTAATACATACTTGTTCTTTAAAGTTTATGTATACAAATCCCTTTTCAAGAAATTTGTTCCATCTATTGGTCATTGATAGACATAGCTCAGCGGTAAGAAGCGAGACTTCGCGTCTTCGGTAGCTTGCCTGTTTGATTCCGGTCACCGGCAATCCCAACTGAAGGTTTTTCTGAAGTTTTCCTCTGTAGTCGAGACTAATGCTAGGTGGGGAACAGCCGTTGGACATTCCCTTCCCAACTATCCAAACACCCTAACATACCCAGTTAGTCACCAGGGCCCTCATTCCAGAACAATTTTAGGCGGTTGTAACCGGTTGAAAAGTTGTGCCTTCTATTCCATAACCTGGGCCCAAGTTGCAACCGGTAACATACTGGAATGAGGCCTGTTTTTTATATAATGAAAGTGATACAATCAAATTATTAACGCTATGTTTCCACATCTCTAGATTCCAGTATTTTGTTACAATATGATTATCGATCGCAAGAACTACATCGAGGTTTTTGCTTCGTTGCAAAATGCCACTAAGTGAACGGGAATGTCATTGTCATTAGTTGTCCGATCCACTTCACCCGTTCATATTTAACCAATAATCTAGGCCCTAGGGTCGTGCGGTAATGATGTGTGTCGTGATTGGTTATCTGGTCATTTAAATGAACATAGCAGGCTCTAGGGCTGAGTCGCTTAAACGTTGAAACATTTAAACGCGAAAATGTACGTGTACAAATTGAACCGTGTCCTATACCCCACCCGACCAATCCCCCTTAAAAAAAAAAAAAAAAAACTCGCAGCTTTGTCCGATGTCACAGCTTTTCGACCAGCCGACAAGGCATAGCTTAGTGTGTGTAGTTAAAATGACTGTGGACAGTTGGAAACAAAGGTGGAGAATATAATCAACATTCAACAATGAATATAATAGATCACCCGGGTTATTTTATTGAACATTTTTTTCACGAACATTATAACTCATTTTTTATCATTTTGGGCACAGGGGTGTTACATTTAAACGTGAAAAATTCGGAATAATAAACGTTTTCTAGGGGTGTGCGAGTAGCACTTTTCCAAATCGAGTCGAGTTCGAGTTCGAGTAGTAAATAACTCGCGAGTTTCGAGTCGAATTTCGAGTAGTGCCTGAATATATTAAAAAGATACAGGAAAGGAATAACTACCGGTAGAGGACTAGGCAGACTAGACCTAGGACCCCATCTAAGCTATCGCCGAGTTCACCTAGGCTAGGCCTTGGCCTAAAAGCTGTCCCTGGGGCCAGGCCTAAAACCATATACTGTAATTTGTTCAATATTATTGTCTCCCTAGGCCTAAGGCTCAAACGATGCTAAATTCTGCCAACTGGGTCTAGGCCTACGTGATCTAGACAAGGAAAGTACTAAGGCTTGGCCTAGGTCTTGGGTCTTGGGATAGCCTAGGCTAGGGCTATGCTTGAAGCATGGCCAAATGCTAGGCCTAGGACTAGGCCTACACTGTACACGGGGACCTGGCACAGGAGAAAGACTTTAAGAGAAACAATAGAACTACAGTGTAATCTGTTTTGCAGATGGGTTGTCAGATGGCCACTTTTGTTTTTGTGAGACCGTTGGCGAGTGTTTCCCCATTTTGAGGTTAATAATGCAAAGATTACATTTTGAACTTAAGTTGTATGGAACGTTTTAAAAATGATTCCAAATACATGATGATCAGTAGGGAATATAATATCTTTCATGATTAGGTACTTTTAGGTCTAGGCCTAGGCCTACGACCAGGGTCTAGGCCTAGGGCCTAGACCTAGGCTATACTAGGCCTAGGCTCTTTGAACATAGTAGGCCTATGCGTCAGCGATCTCGTAGGCCTAGGTTCTCGAAGATTCCCTTCCATTTGTTTGGCTGTCACTTCTACAACATCCACACTTAGTTCACAAAAAACGCAGACACTTTTTGCGAATTTGCAGAAGTATAGGCCAAATCATAGAGAAATGGCCAAATAAGCGTCGTCTGCGCGGTCTGCGTGTATCGATCTGCTCGATAATGATCGATAGGTCACTTTTTCTTCAAAGTCGATTATAAAATCGATACTTAAGCTATTTTTGGATACTAGCGCTACCTATTGGCGGTATTTTTAACCAGTTGAGTACGACGGCTCAGTCGATCAAAACTACTCGAACTCGACTCGTTTTTCATGAAAAACTCGATCACCTCGAGTCGAGTAGTAACTACTCGACCGAACTCGACTTTTCGAGTACTCGCACAGCCCTAACGTTTTCAAAATTAAACGTTTTCTCCCAGCCCTAGCAGGCCTTCCACTGATGACGTCAGCCTGTCCCAGAATGCATAGTGCTTTGTAGGCCACTTTTTGTCAGCTGATGAAAAGTTGTAGACATGATAGGAATTATTGTAAACTTCAAACGCAACGCAATAAAATATTTTGAAATATACGTTTTGTTATTGCTGAAAGCTGTCCCATAGTATTCTATAATATGGCATACATGGAGAGCTAAGGCCTAATATTCTGTGTAACTTGGAGCATAGCATAGGTTTATGTGCGTGATGGGTGTTTAAAACAATGCATTTTAAAGAAGATCCAAGTTAAAATGATGGATTTATAGAAAATATATAAACGTAAATGATCAAACTCGTGTAAATCATGAATGTGTGGTGGCATCAGTCTCGATGGACTATTCAGGCTAGGGCCAAATGCTCCTGTCCTGGGCTATATTTATGCTTACCATACATCTGGGACTGCGCAGGACTCCTGGGCCCTCATTCCAGAACAGTTTTAGGTGGTACTGAAATGAGGGCCCTTGGTATGGTCCCGCCGTCCCGAAAATGCCCGGGAATTTCAACTTGTGTTGAAATGTAAGAAATGTGGTTCAATTACTGCTTGAAATTATTGTACCGTGTAAATGTCTCATTTAGGTACTTTTATTGTTTGTTATTAAATTCTATTGTGTTGTATTAGTAAATCCATTTTATTAGTAGCCTAAATCTGGATTAAAGAGAGGCCAAAAGGCTGGTAATGTTATAGGTAGAAGGAAAGACCCCAACATTTTACCTGAATTGTAGACCCTTGTGGTAGAGAGATTAAACAACATATATTAAGAACAACACAAGTTTTCCGAGACGTTTCGGTACAAGACCTTGATCACTTGGGAGTGAGTAGAGTACTAACTAACTAACCAACCTAACATACAAACTAAACTAGCTGGCCCTATTGGCTGTTGAGAGAAGGGGGGGAGGAGGTTGGCAGAAAGAAGTGCTGAAGAAGTGCTGAAGAAACACTGCTATTACATTATACCCTGTTTTTCCTGTCATAAATATGTGTAAAACTTTGTGCTCGTTTTTATGAATGAAAATTTGTTCCAAATCATCGAAATGAAGTACTTTCGTGTTCATACAGTTGATCCTAACATACCGTATTAGGCTTTCCTATTCTAGAAAATGGCACACTTAATAGGCCTACTTGAAGATTATATACATAGTTATAGCTCATAGTCAGTCATAGTAGTATAATAGTGTAATTTATGCCCAGCATTGAGCCTAGGCATAGTGTTTTAAATAAAATTTTAAATATCTTGTATAGGCCATAAAATTCTGTAATATTATTGGTGGGATGTTTTTTCTTCTTTTAAGTTCATAAGAAATGCCCACAATCTATACAATATTTTGTCAGTTTCTTTGTTGCATTTGGGACTTGACAGTCCCGTCAAGTCATTTAGGTTTTTCAATGGAGCATTACTTTGCCGTTGACAAACGAAGAACTTGCACGCTTTTGATTGGTTTCACCTTGGGCGCACGATGTGTGTGCGAATAAGGGTTGCGCGCGCAGCTGGGGGGACGGCTTCAAACAATATTTTTACATGTAGGCCTACAGCTGTCAGTGACTGTATGTGTACCTACAAGTTCAGGTAATATGTCTACGACGAAGGTAAAACGTTCTCGAGCTGTTAATTTCACTACTTCGGAGGAAATGGTACTTCTATATCTCGCAGAGAAATATAAAAAACTAGTCCGGTGTGCAAAAAATTCAAAATGATGAAGTTCGAAGTCGGATGTTTATTTCTGTCTAGGTCTAATTATAAAGTTAATTAAGTCAACCATATTAATATCTTTGTGATTTGAAGACGAATATAGACCATAGCCTCTGTTCAGAATCGCCATCTTTTTACTGGGTAACTGTCCGTTAACGTGTAACCGGTCGAACTTCGGCTGGTTAAGAAAATAGTCCGTTTAGATGTTTTTAACGGACCTTTAAGGCTTAACGGACAATTTAAAAACACAAATCTTTACTAATCGTCTGGTTAAGCTTTACGGGCTCTTTAAGGGACTATTGGAAAGCCTGCCGTAAATAATATATCCCAGTGTTTAAAATTAAAACTCAGTGTTCAATTTTTGCTTCACGATGGAAACTGTACTTTTATGCTAGTTCTCCAAACAATCGTTTTTAAGTGAAGATGCTTTTTACTTAGGGTATCTTAAGTATTAAACTTAGCATTCTGGTAGACAACAAAAAACTTCATTGCATGTCTGCAGTACCTATATAGAATATAGATTATAGATGCCTTGTTACATAGGTCTATAGTTGGTGCCGACCATTTACTGATAATAGTAATAATAATAATAATAATAATAATAATAATAATCATAATCTATAACTCAGTTCCAACTATGGCAGGATGAGGGGAAGTTGGTCATCCTTGTTATATATTATTATACTTTATTTATATTAAAGCTTTCTTTGAGGGAAATACACTAATGTTTGTTATGTGTGCTAATGAACTACCGTTAGAGTGTATTTACTTTGTGTATATATTTATTTACTTCACCATTGTATTTGTTTTGTTTATAATTTACATATAAGTTATTGTTTTCAGTGAATTACAAAATTAGCATAGCAATTAATATTATTAATATAATATTAATACAAAATTGTATTAATTTAATGAAAGATGATGTACTGTATAACCTTGGCAGGTGGTGTTCATTTCATTTTGTTTATCTAACCAAGTCGTGTTGGCTACCAACATCCCTTTACCTAACAACTGTGTTGGAAATGAGTAAATATATGAAATACATGTGTGTGTGTGTGTGTGTGTGTGTGTGTGTGTGTTATATACTCAACAATGTTGTCAGTTCTTAAAGAAACTGAAAAACATTATGTTGTATGTGTCCATGAAAACTTAAGAGGAAGGACTACTCGCCAATATTAAAACCCGCGAAATTAACGTATTTTCGTCATATCTCAAGAACGCCACACAATATCAAAAAAGTGACAATTACACTTATTTTAAGGAATTCGTGAGAGCTCAATACCGTGGCAAAAAGATTTATTAGTTTTCAGTAATTATAATTATTATTTCTAATTTAATTAATTCACAAGTTAATTAGAAATAACAACTATAATTACTACAATCTACGAAATCTTTTTCATACGGTATTGAGCTCTCACAAATCCAAAATACGCGTAGTTGTCACTTTTTCGATATTGTGTGGCGTTATTGAGATACAACGAAA
Organism: Isoperla grammatica; assembly: GCA_945910005.1. Taxonomy (NCBI): domain Eukaryota; kingdom Metazoa; phylum Arthropoda; class Insecta; order Plecoptera; family Perlodidae; genus Isoperla; species Isoperla grammatica. The sequence continues at coordinate 8,913,349 of OX246737.1, forward strand.
ATACGTTAATTTCGCGGGTTTTAATATTGGCTAGTAGTCCTTCACCTTAAGATATAAGTACCTGTAATATTCATATATTATTTCTTATTATTTAATATAGGTATATATTACTTACTACTTTGTGAATTCAAAGTTATAACAACATGACTTGTAAGCATTAAGGGACGGAGGTGACGGTTGACAAGGATTTGGGTTCATTGTGCAAAGTTTCTCTTAGAGGGTTATTTAAATGACAGACATGACATGATGGGATTGTGGTCATGTGGTTCTTAATTTCTTGGCTTGAATGTTGAGTTTAGAAATTTGCTATATTGTAACCTGGGCTGTATTCCTGTAGTTACGGTACCTATGTGTAGTAGTACTTCGTATTGAGGAACTGAATCACCCATAGGAATCCATCAAAGAAGAGAGAAAAATAAAGCCATGTTACCAGAGTTTTGGCACGTGAATTTAAACTTCAGATAAAACATGGAATTGTTTTAATGTACGTATGGCAATGAGAAACTGCCGTACATTTCTGTTATAACGATAAAACAGACAGCTGCTTAAAGTACTGCCTGGCCACCTGAAGAACTGCAATAAGTTATTTTTGGTGACTCTCCCGTATTTGACATTTTGCTTTTCTTCTCGAGCAGTTTGCTTCTTTCACTTTGCTTCTTGCATTGTGCTTACACGGCTCTGCAGCTTTGAATGTCCTTGGCTTCATTCTCTTCTTCTCTACCCTTCCGGGCAAACATGGAATTCCTGTACATGTAACTTGAAACCAACTCTTCATTTTGTGTTTCTTTGAACTTTCTTTTCACATGCTTTTAAATATTCACACACATTCTCTATTAATCATTACCCGAGCACTCTTAAAATGGCCTACCAACATTACCCACAAGAAAGCCCTGCCCACACCGCGACGGGAGCCGCCGGAAGTGGGTATTGTAGGGTGAGTCTGTTTCAGTGTGCGGCGCGCGGTACAAGACCCGCCCCGGCCTAACGTACCACTACACACACTCGCACAAGGAGCGCGAGGGAGACGAAGAGAGTCCGGGAGTGTCTGACGGTGCTGCCTCGCCCGGCACCAAGATGCTGGCTCAACAACCGCAACAACCGGACCCGACTACCGGAGGAGCAGCGCCAGGTTGGGGCCACTTCCAGGACAGTTACCTCACCTTCCTAAAAGCCCCCGGTACGCTCACACTCTGCTGCCTCCCTCCTCGACACCACTCTACACATGTCACGTTCACTTGTAGTGTTGGAAAACTGCTTTTGCTTGAGATAGTTGGGAGCCTACTTGCGGTATCGTAGACGCGTATCCAGTCGGTTTATGATTTTGGTAATTTGTTTTCATGTGATGCTTAGTGGAATCATTTGAGGTTATAATTGCTCATTGCTATTTGAAACTGTAGTTTACTTAGTATGCCTTTGTTTGCCCACAGAATAATTTATTTATATTATTGCAATATTTTTCTTGTACATACTGAACAAATGAATATAGAAGTAACAAAAAAACAGTAGCAAGTCTTGTGAATGTTTATTCATGTTATAAGACTTTCATGATGAACTATTTAACAGTGTTCGGGAGCAAGTTCAGTTGCAATATAGGCATAAGGAAGTGTTTAGTAAAGAAATATTGTACCTACTTTTTTTTTATGAATACAGTCAGTTTTTATTTTTAAAGTACAGTACAGTATGTATTACTTATCTTTTTGAAAGTGCTCAATGCAATACATCTAAAATATATATGACATTTATAGCCTTATTTATAAACATTTACATTTCTCTTGCATTATATAAGTTAATAATGGTATACAGATACTACTTCCAAATGCATAGTTAAATTAGCTATTTGGCAAGATTATGTAAAATATTATGAGTTATTGACAATAGTATTCAGTATTTACAGGTACTAACATTCGAATGACATTCTTTGTACCGTTTTGATTTCTGGCTGTATATTTCTGAATGTATTTATTTATATGTAGTAAAAACACCACAATAGTTTTGTTTACAATTTGGTTTATTTGCCATATGTATTTTGGATTTTGAAGATTGTAATTTATATGTAGGTTTGAAATTTATAAACATAAAATCACATTAATTCAATCCAAGATTTTTTAGCTACAAGGAATCTTAGCAAAAGTTTATCTTAATTGTTTTATTCAATTCAATGTTCATTCAATGATTCCACATAGTACATTACAATATAATTGACGATGCACTTAGTTACGTTGATGTATGTACGTACATATATATGTCTACTGACAAAAGTTTTGAGATACAAGTACATTACTTGCAATGTAGTATTGATTTGTAGGCCTGAATAATGTATGCAGAAGTAGCATCTCAAAATCTGGTCAAAAACAGTTTTTGTTGTATCATAGACATAGCTTTCTATTTTGCTATACATGTAGTAAAACTCTTGTTTAACATATATTGTTATACGTAATTGTGATTTCAAAGGTTTTTGTTTGTCTGAGTTGGCCTGTACACACACTTTTTCTGTGTTTTTCTGCTTTCTTGTGTTTTCTTGTGTTGTATTCTTTTTTCATAATGTTTGGTAGAATATGGCTTATGACACTAGTCACACTACTAATGCACTAACTGCATGTATCCTATGCATGGTTGACTGGAATTGCATGCCTAGTCAACAATGGCTGTGCTATGGCTGTGCTACTATTTACAGCAATGTTTTGGGTTTTGACAGCATGAAACCTGGCAGAGCGCAGTTTACTGGGGAGATCCTACTACAAACCCGTCAACCACATTCGTTTATTACGTAGTTAGCCCTATGTTTTCTTGTTGCGTGGTGGAGCTGTGTGTACTATATACTGTATTGAGCATAATGATGTGGACTGCTACTTTTACTGTGGACAATACATTTTATGTAGTGCTCATTTTGCCTACTGGTATTCTTTTTCTTTTGTTAGCAACTGACCATTTGATATTTTTAGATCATACCAAGCAAGTACATGAAGAGGAATGTGGTACAGTAGTAAATAATAATAATACTGTTCCATGCTATTGCTAATGCTTTTGCTTGACTCTGATCAGCTGGTTTGTTTTCAAGATACGCAAGGTTGCGGCTTGCGGCTTACTATATGCATATAAGACGGATCACTTTTCACTCCCTGGTTTGTTTCACCTTAGCTACATTTCTGCGCTGGTTTCTGTGTAAGATGAACCATTGACGGTTGGAATAAATAATTAAATTATAAAAAGCTAAGATCTGCATCTGGTAAACGTGGCTGATTGTGTAGGTAGCCCGGTATGTCTTTGCATACTGCCTACTACCTACTCGTTAATACAGTAATTCATGACCTAATATATCATATGCCATGTATGACTGAATTCAGTAGTCATGATCTTATAAAACCTCAGACATTAAGACATTTTTCTTGAGCAAATATTGTCAGCAATACTGTAATGCCAATGGATAGGTCCTAGTTACCTATACTATCAGTCACACACTGGTGACTTGCTTTCTTACAGGCTATGACTGGAATAAGAAATAAAATTGTATTTTATGATTTCAAATTAAAAATTAGAATACTGTAGGTAGGCCTACTACTTGTCTGAATTGACCCACCTGAACTGGGAAAAGCTTTGTACTCAACACTGGACAACCGCGCAACAAAGAGTTAAACTTACATCTATCTGTTGATTCCTTTGTTCTTACCATAGGGGTGCGCATGGCCCAGGCCGGACCTAATGTGTCAACTTGGCGGTCGGGCCGTGCTGGACTCCAGTCTTTTAGACCCGGCCTGGGCCGAGAGCAGTTTAGCTTTAAACTTAACTTAAAATTAGTCTTAAAATTAAAATGCACTGTCAGTAGCGCGTTTTTACGCAAAGGCACACTGCACCCGGGGATGCGCAAATAATCTCTAATTTATCTCTTATTTAAATGAAACGAAACATAGCTCTATAGGGGCCACAAGATCCTATGGCAGCGGAAAGCGTCGCGTCTTTAAATCACGTTTTAGGCCATACAAGTTAGTGCATCAACCGAAAAAAAATTCGCCAACGGCAAAATTGCCTCCGGCAGCTGGGGCTTCGCCCCAGACCCCAGCTGTACCACGCCACCTTGTGCCGGGTCTAATGTTATACGCTGCGCACTCCTATGGTTCTTACTACATATACAACTGAAAAGGTGCCACTCTGTTGTACAGGGTCATCATCAGGTCAAAGAGCCAATCTGTGGCCTAACCTATTTTCTATTACACTACACGTTATGTCATACGCTACGCTTTACGTTTTTGTGTAGTCCCACCCGGCTCAAAGAAACCCTAATTTTTGCCCAATCAATGATGCCACTAAATTTGCAGTAGGTTTTCTATGGTTATTGGAAATTGATTGAAACCTTGTTTGGGAAAAGCTGAGAGCTGCTAGACCATTACACTTCATTGCAATCCAAGAAATACCCTCATACAACATGGTCAAAGAGAGATTTAACTCTTGGCCTTTTTGTACAAGCAAACATCCATATTTTCTAAATCTTCAGGCAACAGTCGCACAGGTGGACACGGGTTTAGAAAAGGGGACTTGCTCAATGTACACAATACCACAACAATGCCAACAGCTCACGTTGAGATGCGATCGGTAAGGTGGTGTTTCTTGGGTAGGAACCAGGGTTCACAAAAGTGCGTAAGTGCTAAGACGTCCTAGTTTAGGCAAATCATAGTAATATAAATCATGCTATGTCATTCTGCAATGTCATAAAGGTAAAATATAGTTAAATATCACTAATTTAACTAATTAAATGCTTTATTTGTGAATGTGTAGTAATACCCAGTAGGGATGGGATAGTGTACACGTGTAAACGACAAACGTGTACACGCTTTAATGCGTGTACACGTTTACTGTTTACCTCGAAACAATAAACGCGCCGCGTGTAATACTTTACTGTATGCGACCGACCACGGAGGGCTTGGCGCCGACGAGTGGTTTCATGCGATGTGCGACCGTCGTCACTCCTCAGTTGTCACTTGTCACAAGTGATCCAAGGTCAGAACCATGAAACACGCTGGATTACGTCTTGAAACTGTTTGCGGGAACAACCCTTTAAAACATAATTTTTTGGCCTAGGCAGAACATGATTTTTTTTCGAAAGCGGGACCCCACGGACGTGTACACGGATTTGCAAGCAGCAGTGTACACGTTTAGTGAAGTACACGCTTTTACCCATCCTTAATACCCAGAGATGATTTATCTTGATTTATCTAGCTAGGATAGCTAGGTTTTGCCTAACTCGAGTTAGGCATCTTTGTGAATCCAGGCCCAGATGTAGTGTTGTTAGGTCTTCACTCTGGCCCTTCTATATCGATTTGTTCTGGGATTCTCTTCTCAATGTATCATTGCGATAGTGCATTTAAGCGAGATCAAGACAAATGAGTAACGTGATATGTGATAGAAGATATTATTACATAGATTATTTTCTGCTTTGAAAAGCTTCTTTTGGTGCTGGCAACAGTTACAGGTAGAATTGGAAGAGTAAATATTTCCACTAATCTATACCTGCAGAGATATTGAAGAGCACTGTTCGGATCGCACTTTTCTTTATTAACGTTTGTGTGTACAGCTATTGTCTCTTCGTAAAATTATATTGTGCCTATGACTTACCTAGTTGCTCATCTTTGGACTTGCGAGCCAATTGCAAGTCCTTGCAATGCTCGAGTAATTCTTCATTCTGAAAAGCCACCTCTAGAATATTTTAAAGAAAGGCAAACAATATTGTGTTGAACGGTCGCCTGATGAAGATAAAACACAACACACAAAAAAAGAGTTAAATGCATAACTATGTAGTAATACTAATACTACAGTATTGCTTATCCCGTAATATATTGCAATATAAATTTAATAGACAATATCTGTGAGATAATTTTTGTTTTGTTGCCCGATTATCGATAAGGAATTTCATATCGTTTGACATCCCTAGTTTCTACTTTCTATAAAGCACATTACATAAACATAATGCAGTTATGTCATAAAATATGTATTTTATATCGTATTTTAGGTAATAAGTTTTTGCATTAAGTTTATTTTAAATTTTATTTGTTTATTTAAATTGATTTAAATTAATTTAGTCTTTATTTGGTTCCTCAGCAACCTTGTGAATGCTGATGTTATAGATGAGTAGGCATTGAGTAGGCATTGGTTAACCAAATACCAGTATTTGAAAAAGCCATCCCGTGGTTGGCTCCGACTCACTCATATAATAATAATATGATGTCAGCATTCACAAAGTTGCTGTGCTGTTGCTACTTACAAAATTTGTTATGCTATGTCTACTTGCTTTCGAAAATGATGCGTGGTACGTTTTCTGGTACCCTGGTACTGCATTTAAAAAAAGTAATATGCTTCTTTTCACGCAACTTTCCGAGAAACACGTTTGTTAGGTCACGCAAAACCACAACAAATAATGTCTTATATGCCCGTGTAGTGAACACAATACGGGAATACAATCCATATTAAATATACCAAGTGATCTGGTTAGGTTGTAAATGAAGTCGTGTTGGAGGCCGTGTTATAAAATATATGTATTTTATGTCGAGGAAGCTACCTGTAGGAAAAAAACGAAATTGGACAACTAAGCCTGTTTTACATGTTACAATTATTTTCCGTTCAATGTGTTGCATTCTACCTTGAATCTCAGGTTTTGAATTTCAGTTATTATTATTACATTATTTAATTTAAGTTACATATAAAGCTATACAGTAATTTTGTTTGGGATACAGTACTAGACTAGACATGTTCTTATTAGAAGTCGCAATGATATAATTGGTATAGTTAACCATTCTGAATAACTTCAAGGTTGAAAGCGACAAGTACGTAGAATGGAAAATTAACTCATGTAATGCAGGTTTAAAGGTAATATCAAAATTCAAACCAAGTAAAAGTATAATTAATTAGTGACTGACTAGTGAAATTGACTATTGCGGACATGCCATTCGAGTGAAAGTGTGTAACTTGTCTCTGGATATTTAGAAAAATATGCCTAATTTTTTCAAAATGTCTCGGTTAACATGTGTATTATTCACTCCCATTATTTGGACGGTAGGAATCTGCCTTGCCTGCTGGTTTAAAAGATGGCTATCTGCTACCCAGATAGTAGATATTTCAGATCGAGATATCAGACACGCCCTCAGAATAAATCTACTTGGCATTACAGCCTTCTTCTATGGAGATATATTAAATTATTAGTTAACACAACTGATCGAACCTTGCGACTATTGCTTTGGTTCCTAAGCAAAATACTTACCGGTATGAGACTTAGGAGCTTTTCTGTGTTCGAGTACGTCATATGAAGGAAACAGTAGGGGGTGAGAAAATAAATACACATTCCTTTGTATAGCTACTACTAAAGAAAAGTAGCACGCTACTCACTATGTTACTGACCGCACTTTTAAACGTCACGTGTTACCGATCCACTACTAAAGAAAGATAGCAAGAGTTTGCTACTACACAATACTGGTGATATAAAGGGTATCCTATTTCTAATGTGCAGTTTACTTCCATAAGTGAAATTACAGTTATATATAATGTATGTAAATCCATGGCATGCACCAATATGCAAGGTGTGTAGTATAAGGGTCCAAACGACGGTCCGACGGGGTATTAGGCCGGGAAAATGACGCACCGTACATATTGGTCCATGCTGTGAATTTTCGTTCGGGGCACTTTCTATCTAGAAAGTTTATTTATTTCTAGTGGTAACCGGTTGGTTGTCTGTGTATTTTAAAATAACTCTCGTCAATATCCGATGATTACTTTTTCGCCAATTAAAGTGGATATGACGAAACTCGTAGACGAAACTCGTAGTGTCGAATTCTGTCATGTTTGATGCGTGAATTCATATAACAAGTTAACTGCTGTGTCTATAATTTGGAATTCATCATGACAACAACCGTTGATATGCGGCCTTATTATGCTTTCATATGGGTTATACCTAGAGATCCTTGTATTTCACAATGCGCGATAGCGCGAAATCACTTGAAACGTGCAGCAATTGAAAAATGTTGGCATGACAGTCTGTTGTGAGTCCAAAAATAGTATTTTTGAATCGCGCAATAAAACGAAATCCCGTGTATTCACGAAATAGCATAAGTTTACTGTTATAAAAATGAAAAAGGCTGAAGGTGTTGAATTGACCCGAAATCGCCGAATTTCCGTCAAAAACGTAACTTTCAACATTTTCTGCAGTTACTGCAGTGACCCTTCCACCCCTGCCAAACCGGCTCGCAACAGATTTTTCTCGTAGCTTGTGCGTCGACTGCATTCCGCATTCCTAGCGACAGCTTTCTTTTTTTTCTTCTTTTCTTACGCGACAATGTAGGCATGCCACATACGTTAGAATACTAGATACAAATTAGATTTGGTAGATTAAAATTGAAACACCGCCAAAAAGCTGAAATTACTGCTCAACAGCGAAATTTAGATTTAATAAAACGAAATATGCTAAAAAATAAAACCATTTACAAGGATCTCTGGTTATACCTTAAAAATGAATAACATAACAGCCAAGTGTCGTGTTGTGTGCATGTCTGCATGAGAATACGCGCATACAGTGCGGACCTATCCTCACTTGTCCCAAGTAAGCTAGTGCTCGCCACAAGCTCCTCCCATCCGAAGTCGTCAATTACTATCAGAATTGATTTACATCTTAGTGACGTGGATCAACACATTTATAAAGAAGTTACAGTAGAATCAAACGGTTTCCATGTTCATTACAGTTATTGATACTTTTCAGTCGTGTCGTGGGTGACACAGTTGTGACCGTTCCTGTATTGAAAACTGAAATGAGCAAATTCTTGAATTCACTTACAACTTCAGCAAGCCACATTTGTAAAACGAGCTGTCATTCGATTGCACGTTGCCCTATCACCGTGCTCATAATGGATGCTATCTTTGTTTTGTTTTCTAAACAAATCTAGAGCTAACTGTGTAGCAGGAACTAGAAAGTAGGCTTAATAAACATTGAATACTTTGACGCTCTAATGTCTGTGGGCCCTGTATCCCGTGTTGTTGGTTGAATATACCAAATTAATTCGCCCATTTTGGCTGTTAATGGAAGGATCTTTAAGTCAAACAGATGGTCTGTAATACCAGGGGCTTACATACTAAGTGAAGATCAGATTGTTAATGCGTAATGAAAATACGTGTAAAAGGAACTACTATGGGGCACCATCGTCACCAAAGATATTATATTCCGTGATCGTCGCTGTGCGTGAAGGGTGAGATATGACTCGATTAACTGTTTTCGTAATAGCGGTAATTTAAAGCCAGACTGAAGCTGTCAGTTTATAGTATTTCTAGAACAGCTGAAGCATGATATTTTTGTAGATTGAGTTTGTAGATGAATCTAGTTGTACGCTTACGTAATTTAGTCGTAGCGTAGTACAGTAGGCTGATGCTTGGTAATATCTCCTTGAGAAGTGTGTACCTCAAGTTCCCATTCCTAGCTACTTCCTACCTTCCAACCCTCATAGCTCATGTCCTTCCAATTCTAGTTTTGAAGACGTTTTAGTGTATTGTTATTTTTCTTTTGGGGGCTAAAAAAAAAAAAAATCACCATCAGTGAACCATTCCTACCTAAGTATGTATAGGTCTATAAATAAAGTGATCATATTTGTCATAGGTTTTTGTGTACTTAATAATATTGTGTAATGGGTTGAATTATTATATACAATTATGTACAGGGTAGGCCTACTTCTATACTTTGCAAATTGATCCATAAATAGTGGGGTTACAGTAGTAGTATTAAATACAGTCACTTGTCATTGAATATGGAGCTACTACTGCTTTTAATTTCTAGTAGGCCTACCAGATATACTGATGATGAAAATGTAATGACAATGAGACATTTCCCCAAAATAATAGGTCTACATAACATTATATACTGTGTCAACCAGCAAGTATATTAAACAAGTGTTTTCATAATCTATACACAGTGATTAACAACCATCAGATTTGGGTGTCATATAGCCTATAATAAATTACCCCCTGAATATGATTAGGGTACTGTAAGGTATGCTGTACCAGACATAAAGCAATACCTATGAATAGAGCATATAGCAATTTACATAAAAATGTGTCCTAAGTGGGGATAAAACCCGGAACCTCCGGCTCTATTCTCTGGGTTCGATCCGTAGTAGGGATTCATTTTTATGACAATTGCTATAAAATGGTAACATTGTCCGTAAAGCAGGCTAATGCTTAAAAACTCTGATACATATATAGGCCTGTATAGAGACACTTATACACGTGAGTCAAGCGACTTTCTTTAATTTAATTAGCATTCTTGTATTGATACATTTTGTTGTATTAATGTAACAATTATTTACATATAAAGCATTGCTGTTAATTGCCTACTGCTGTTTATTATCAAATCATTAATCATTATGTACAGGGGTTTGCGGAGCACACTCACCATGCAGTTAACCTGCCGTAATTTCGTGATTATTAATATTGCTTTACTGGTGGTTTGTAAATAATCGAGCTTTCGTTAAGTCTTTACACGCAGCTTGTGTCTTGCAATATGGCAGTTTAAGTGTGGTTCTGTGATTAATACATAATTATTGAATTAGAGAGTTCTAACAAAATACAAATAGTTAAAAATTATCCATCAGTAAACCTCCTTAAGGTTTTTTTTTAAAAAAGGAAATAACATGTATGTATCTCTTTAAAGTCGATCGATGAAGTGAACTACCCATCCAATACAACAACTAAACTATTCAAATTAAATGGACATGAAAAAATACTTTTTTTTATTCTAAATTATGAATTTCAAGAATTATTACGTATGAGTAGCATTTAATACTGAACTTCTTGAAATTATATATTTTTTTTTATTAATAAAGTATATTTATAGTTTCTAATTTGAGTAGATTTGACGTAAAATTGACACACCAACGCGAATATCTCAAAAACGGATCGCGTTCGATAATCTTTTTCAAACGTATTCATGTTAGTCATGAAGTTATCTACATTTAGGACGAAAATTTGTTACAATATATTACTTTTTGAAGGTGCTACGCAAAGTTATACGATTGAAAGTGTAGGTTTTTGTTCAGTTACAATGTATAACATAGGGAATTCCAACTCATTTCAACACTCAATAAATAAAAAACTAATTGCGGTAGGTGCATATTTTTTTCTACAATATTCACAAGCTTAATCTCAACTTGCATTACATACAATTTGAATGATTTATATTACATGTGCAGTTATCATCGATCGACTTGAAATTAAATTTGAAGTTAAATGTTTCCCACACGACAATACACGACAATAAGGGATTTACTTCGTACATGATGACCTAGGTGGTGTGATTTGAATGTGGTATGGTATATATATACTAGGGGTGTGCGAACCCGTTCGAAAACGAACCGAACTCGAACCAACTTTAAAAGTTCGAGTTCGGTTCGAAAAATTAAAACCATGTTCGAAAACGAACTATTGGAATTTGCCGCCTTCCCGCCTAAATTCAAACTGTTGGGCTAGGCAATGCCTTCTAAATTGCCATTCACAACCTGTTGTAAGTAACAGAACAAAGGCAGTGCCTTTTCAGGCCCCATTGTCCCTCTATATCCTGTTAGTGTTCCGTTTGAGCCTGCCTAAACTTGATTTTAACTCTTTGATGTGTTCTGGGTTCGTAAATAATGTTTTTCAGTCACATTTAAGTTATAAATATTTTAGAAAAATGGAATCAGCACCATCAACAAGTAAAACCAATTTATTTGCATGATCATATTTCTTCTCCCATTTACACTACAGTAGTTTTAACCACAACTTTAGAAACTTTAAAGAAAGTTCGAAGTTCGAAGTTTGGAGTTTGAAGTTCGGTCTGATATAAAGGTTCGGTTCGAAGTTTGGTTCGAAAAAAAATGAGGGTTCGCACACCCCTAATATATACCAAACCAATTCAACTGAAATTGATTCCTCATCCCTTGAGGTATGTCATGTAGGAAGATCATGAAAGTAATGAATGCGCTATGTTGGCTCGTGTTCTAGCAGGTGGCAGCGCGCGGCGCGGGGGGAGACAGAGTGGCGCGATGCCACCGCACGGTGTGAGCCCGATGATGCCGATACCGTCGCAGATGCCAGACGAACCTCACATCCTGCAGCCAATGGTCAACGTAGAGAAGCTTACAATGCCAGAGGTAAACACCATCAGAGATAAGATCTTTTGAAGTTTAGTTTGGTAGACTGACCAATGTAGCTGAGAAACTACTCAAAGGTTCAGTGTTATTAAAAATTAGGGAAACCAATTTATTCTAAGGGCAACCGTAATGTTTGCTAGATTTGAAATTTTGTGGATCCAGTTTTTAGTTCTTACGAAAACATGACCATCATTTGTCACTTTGTCAATATTGTGTAGCATTCTGAAAACACAATCAAAACACTTAAACACTGTTTTTACAGCAAGACCACGTGATTATGACCATGATTAGGTGTAGGCTTAGTAGATAATTATGGTAGGCCTATAGCATTGCAGGCAAAACATTGCCATCTTCTAACGAAAGCCAACAATAATATAACCGTGATTTACATCTATGATTTACATTAAACAGTAAACACTAAAATGGAAGCAAAGAAATTGAGCATAGTCTGGAAGCATTGGAAGGTAAAAGAAGTAAAAGAATTAATGAAATATCATTGGGCTAATTTTAATTGTTTTCTCATGGGCTACCTGAATGGAGAGATGCACAGTTTTGACTGCGTTTTTGTTTTGAACTGTGACAGGTGCTGCCTCCTCCTCAAGTGTTGACTCTGACGGAAGAAAAGGAACGAGCCGCTCCGTCTCCCTACTGCGACTTCTGCCTGGGAGACTCCAACGAGAACAAGAAGACGAACCAATCGGAAGAGCTAGTGTCGTGTTCCGACTGCGGCCGTTCAGGTAGGACCACGCATGCGTCTACGCCCGCTCGGAGGGGGAGAGGCAGAAGGAAAGCTAACTTCAACCATGTTTAACCTCCGCAGTCACAGTAGATGCACTCTTGCTAATTCAATCCTATAATATTAAAAATCTTTTCCTATAAGCCTAATTCATCTTTTGAAGATGTATGTTTAGAAGTAATATAGTGATCTTTCAGTGTCACCAAAATGTCTAAAACTAGCTAGCAGTACGGGCAGAACAGACAAGTATTGTACCTTTTACCCAAGGTTCTGTTGTATTGGTCCCACTATTTAAAAATCTGCTGAAATACTATCATATATATTATATAATATAGGCCTATCATTGAATGCACAGCAGAAAATATGCTTAAAACTATAATATGAACTGTAAATATTACTTATCTGCAGGTATTTACATAAATTCAATGTAATAGTGTTACATTGTATTGTGTAATAGCATTACATTGTTTGCAGTTATGTAAATAATCATAGTGTGTACAAAAGCATTTTGTACAAAAAGTAAACAAGTACATTTTATATGGACTATGTATTTGTTAAAAATACCCTTAAAACAAACAATGAAGTTTTCCTCCAACTTGGGTTCAGTACAGTATACAGTAACACGATTCTATGTTGTTAATTAGTGCTAAAATATCAGCTACTTAGACATTTTATTTGCCTATTCATTCACATGTATTTTCAGTTCTATATATTTTATGTAATCACAGTAGTAGCAAGCATTACATGCAATGCTTTGCTAAATACTCTTTTTGTAATGTACAACTTTACAAATTTCATTTTCTATCAATTTCATCCCAGTTGAGACCATGTACCTATTGACTTGTGGTTATTTTCTAGTCTTCTTTAATCAGATTATCTGACACCTAGTCTCAACTTGTGTAACAAAAGATTATTTGTAGGTATGTGGGTTTCAGTAACACAGGTGACCCAAGTGTTAAACCTGGAATGATAATCTCGTTTCGGAGGAGAGTAAAATGTCTAGTTGAAGGGTACGCATCGTGCAAACAGAAATACCTAGTGCATGAGCAATTTTGTTAATGTCTTCCGTACAATGATTCAACATATCAGTGATTTAAATTTGTAATTATTAAGATGCTGCATTGCAGCATGGAATTACTGTCTTGCGTAGTATGATAAGAACTGGACCCTATGCGGGCTATGCCTGTAATTTTTCACAAGCTGAAGTCAGTCACTTTTCCTATTGACCTTTATATTATAGGTTTATGTTATGATGTTTGGTTTGAGTCTTGAATTGTACCAGCCAATATCTATTGTAGTTCCATTAAAAAGTCACAGCCTAAATTGAAAAATAAATATTGTGTTAGTCAGCACCGTAGTTGTTTACAACACAGTCATTTATCTTGAACCCAATCGAGAATTGTAAGGAATACGTTACTGGATTCTTATTTTAATTCACATTGATATGAGCAAGAGTGTGTGGGGGAAAGCATGAATGTTGACGAGTTGAGTTGTGAGCGCTCTGTTTTCGACTGTCAAGGTCAAGACAAGTACGGCGAGGGGGGGGGGGGGGCGTCAAGAGGAACAGAATAGTCAGTCGCACTTCTTTGTTGCCGAGTTGGCTTCTGCGGGACTAGTAGTAACACGAGAATGAACAACTTGTCTCGCTGTAGTGTAGCCTATAAACATTTAAAAAAAAATTGTCGTGAGATTGATTTAAAATTATATGTGAGAAAATTGAACTTTTTAATGTAGGTATTATATTATGAAAAATTTACATCTAATGGTATGGGATTTTTTGATGTTAAAGATATTTTCCTGATGTTTTGCGAAGGAAAGTGAGCTCATGGCAAGACCTTGTGCCGTATTCAAAAACTGTTAGGCTTTAGGTAACTACCACGTATGAGCGGAGTCACTCGCTACACTCGTGGATCGGTTTAACTGCATTCTACCTCGCTAGTCACGCCCATGGATTCAATTGCAGTTACCAGGTCCCGGAATAAAAAAAAAGCCGCATGAACTACTAGTGGTATTTTGATAACTTCTTACATAATAATGACAGGCGATGTATTCCAGACGCCCACGGCTATCGCTTGGCAGCATTGCTGTCGCGTGCTCTCAGGGGTCGAAACACGCCTAGGCGTACTCGCTCAATGATATTTATGAGGGCTTCTGTGCGAATGTTACCGAGCGGTAACATAAACTGTAAATGTGTGCCAGTTAACTAGTTAAGCTATTATGATGGAACAATGGTAATTTCGATATCGATTTAACATGTACGATTATCAGTAGTAAAATTCATATCGAATGGCAATCGTATATACACTGAATCTTTGTATAAGTGAGTGACTGAAGTTAGAAAAGCTGATAGGGGTTTGCATTTTATACTTTTACTAGGCTGTGCCCATTATGGGACTACAATGGGAAATGCTATACATGTCTCGAAACAAGAATGTGAGTTACCTTAGCCTGTGGCAGATTTCAGGATTTGGGGTGTTGGGAAAATGATGGTGGTTCCTGTTCCCAAGCTGTTAAACTAAATGCAATGTAGTAACATGCACTGCATCTTACTGTGTTACATGGTTAGCTACGTATTAATGTGGTAAGACTATTATGAAAAAAAAAGTAGTATTATTTTTTTAAACTTGAATATTATAGACTATAGTACATTCTTGCAGGTCATAATATGTTTGTTGGAAATGCCACTGCACTTCATGCTATGTGGGGATTTATTTCTGCTAGAGTTCAGTTAGGGTACCTGGGTACGAACTGGGTAGGAACCGGCTAATTGCGTACCTGGGTTCTTCTTTTATAACCCGGGTATATTCTTTAGCGAAATCGAAGGTATAGGAACTCTAGAGGCCTATTTTCATGAGCTTAGCCTTTTCGACTACCGGTACTGAGATGTTTCGAAGTTGGTGTCAAATGCATAAACGGTCAAATCGTCTGGATGGAAAGGCTTAGTTTATTTAATTCTTTCAATCGCATTCCAAGTATGTTGCAGAAACAATGACATAACAAAGTAAATCCGATCATATGTTTCACCTCACAACTTGAAAGTGTGGTGCCCATGGGTTAAAACAAAATAAATTAATTTCATGTACAATATTTAATTGGCTTTTATTTGAAAAGTAGCACGTTGTAAATCACGAAAAGAGACGATTGTCAGCCATTGTCAAATGCATTCGGGGTCACTTTCGAGCTACTGCGTCTTTAATTGACATCACTACCGATCAGCGGAAGCTTGCTTGCAGTACTCGATTTCCATTAAAATAAAACGGCGGTAAAACTCAAGCCTCGCTTTTTTAATTATTGGAATACCCGGGTAATAAAACTGTTAGCCGGTTCCAAAAATGATTAACTGAATTGACCTCTTAATTTCTTTACCTTCATGTCTACTTCTGGTTGTTCAGTATGTACAATGCAATTTGAAGGGTTTTTGGACCTATGGTATCAATATACCAGTAATGAACTAAATTGTCCCTTACCTGAGCTCACTTTCATTTTACTTAAAAGTTATAAGATACTCTACTTTTTTACTGTGAACTTAGTTATGTTACAAGTTGTAACTTCTATTCTAAGTTAGATTTTGATTGTATATATTAAGGATAATTACATAGCTCTATCTAAATGCTGTATAATAGCAGGCAGGAATCACATGAATCAGTAGTACCCTACATTTTTCAAAGAATGACTCCAACAATTAACTTATAGTAGGCCTACAGCTATCTTTCACAGTCAACTTTGCCCAGTACGTAAACAGTATACAAGTGGCACTAAATAAATACACAAAATACACTACAACTACATGGTTTATATATCAGTTTATACCAAGCGGTTTGGTTGTTTTGTACGTATACTAGGCCTGTGCGAATAGTGATTTTTCACTTCGAATCGAATTTCGAATAATTAAACGAAGAAAGTTCGAATATCAAATATCGAATATCGAATAATTTTATCCACGAATACTAGTTTCGAATAATGACGTGAAAAACAGTATTTCTTAATTCAGTACTTTAATTAATTTGTGTTACCTTGCACGTTTATTGTTTACACAATATTTAAAATAAAATTATATATTTGCACTTTGTAGACTTGTACAATATCACAAATATTAAAACAAAAATAGGACTTTGTAATATGTTTGTCTTTGCAGGGCCTAGGCCTAGTCCTCCCTTCAAAGATTATGATAAAAAATAAAAATATAACAAATAATAAAGTATAAAGTAACATGAGCCTAGGCCTAGGCCAAGGCTAAGCCTAAGCTGATGTCACGAGATGGTTGTGAGCCAGGGAGGCCTTGATTGCCTAGGCCTGGATGAACATAGGCCTAATGCCTAGAATGTTGGGGGCACATATTTTGTGCATAGCCTAGGCCTAGATAGACCTAGCTAGGCCTAGGCCCTACCACAATCACGACCAGTCTTACTTGAACTGTGAAGCCCTAGCCTAGGCCTAGGCCTAGACCATAGGTCTAAGCCTAGCCATTCCACAAGGATAAATGATAGGCCCAATGTAACTAAACTCAGTAGAACCAAAGCCTAGGCATATCGTGTAGGCATAAAGTTATAAACTGTAAAGTGAAAACACTAGAATATTATCTAAGCCTAGGCCTAGGCCCTTATGGCATCTTCAGATGCTTTCCACAAGTTTTGCACTTGACAGAACTTTTGTCTGCCAAAAAGGGTTTGAATTTCTTTGCCAAAGCCTTGCAATCGCATCTTCATCCGAGTCGCTGTCTTCCAGTTCCATTGTTTGTCATTAATGTGGTTTATGTCATACAACAACAACAAAAATCGCCAGGGTCACGCCGCGCAGTGTTGTAGTCACTCACATTCGAAGACAATTTTTCGTTTGATACCCACGCGCTCTGTCGACGAAACTGTAAACCTCTTACACTTTTCAAGATCTGCTCTCTAGCGGCAAAAATTCGAACTTCTTGTACTTTTGGCGGGCTTTTTAATACACGTCCTACTAGTGAGTGTACTCACAATAGTTCGAATTTCGAATAGTTACTATTCGAATTTCGAATCGAATATAGGTTACTAATTATTCGCGAATATTATTTGAAATTCGAATATTCACACAGGCCTAACGTATACCCTTTAGAACGAGGGTTTGAAGGTCGAAAAATGGATTACAGAAATTTTATGATCATTTACAGATAGGCCTAGGCCTATGCAATCTCTCTCCCCAAAACTTATGATATTGTTATTACTTGTCACCCCCTTATTCGATCCAACACACAATTCTCACCAAATTGATACAAATTATGTTGAATCCTAAAAATCCTTAACAATTATATTGTACAATAAAGACAAAATCAGCACTTTTTTAGAAGCAGACCAACCTATATGTTTTAAACAAGTAGGGAATTGAACACAACACACCCATGTAAAAAGTTAAAATTGAGCCTATAGGCTAAAGTAAGCAAACTTACTATGCCTAGAGTATATGCCCTAGGTATACAGGTTATAAAATAAAACAGTCTAAACTTGAATATGACTTACTAGTAGGAGAAGGGTACTTGGAGTTGGTGATCTGATAACATTCCGTAGTGGGTACCCAGGTTCCTAATCTATCCATTTTGTAATTAAATAAATTTTTGAGTTACAATTTTTGACTTACTCAAAATGGAGCATTTACAGGCAATCCGAAACGTTTGGTAATTTTGCGTGGCAATACGAGGATTTGGTATAGAAAACTATAATTTGGTTGAACTATTTTAATGACATGTGATGTGTATACTTCAAATTGCATTGATAATATTTCAACCTGGCATGGTCAACATAATAATATCTATCAGCTTTCGAAGGTCTAAAATAACGTGAAATGTTCTATACGGTATTTGATAAATACATACATGGAAAATTGGTTAGTTTTGAATGAAATAAACTGCAGTTTGCATTATACATATTATTTGTCGAAAATAGGATAAAATGTTAGTCAAAGGATATGTCTATTAAAGTAGATGGCTTAGGCGAGTCCACAACATATTGGGCTGGCTAACATATTATGTATGTATTTTGGTTATTTAAGAATCCATTCAATGCTCTATTAATTCTTAAGCCTCTAAAACCAACTCCAAAATGTACTTCTCGATGTCATCCCGATTGGGATCTGGAACCGTAATGATACATTTTTCAGTTTAATGCATTGTATTATATATATATAGAGCCATCAAATTGCCAAATGGCATCCTTGCTTAAATGCTTTTTTGTTTTATTGATGTAAGTAATTCAATAGGTCATATTAGGTATTGAAGCTTTGTTAATTAATGCAATGGGCATATAAACAGAATTTAAGGGAATGGTAGCTATTTGGCTAATAGCTAATCCTATAGGAACTCCTAAAATAACTATTTATTTATTGAATAATTTATTTTCCCCATGGAATTTGGAAACCACCAGTCATTTACTACGTTTACATGCAGGTTTGAAAAAGTTTTGACTCAAGTCAAACCAAAACTGTCGATCGTTTACATGCCATCGATCTGAATACGTTCTCAAACCATTTTTTAGTTCGTACATTTCCCGGTATACAGCGCCACTTACAATAAGACATTTCACTGCTTTCTAAAGAGACATTGGAACAACAGAGAGGGCAGTGCGGGTAATCTATACAACAACAACAACAAAACAACAAAGCTGTCACATTTAGCTGTCACAACATGTAATCCTCACACATTTGTTATATTTTAAGACTTGCGACTTCAAAATATAATATATTACCATCTAGAAGATACAAGCGCGGTAGAAAAGTGAGAACCTAACCTCACTTTGCACTGCCACCGCCGGTTTAGTTTGCTAATGAGCCCGCCAAGTCGAAACGTATTGGCGGCAGTGGGGTGTTTACATGGCAGTTTCCAAAACTAGTTTTCAAGTCACCCCTGCGAGCAAACAGGCGTGACTCGAACCGATCCAAACCCCCTTTCGAAGTGTTTATATGCTGTTTTGAAAACTCAAAACGTTCTCAAATCGATTTCAAACCTGCATGTAAACGTAGTAATTGGCTTTGAAATGGCTTTGAGCTATGCCAACAAATAAATACAGTTCTAAAGTGAATACTGACCCGGACTATAGTTAAGAACTGTGATTAATATGACTACACATACTGATACTGTATTTATATTTTGTTGCTTTCATGGCTAGAAAATATAGTGTTATTTGTTAAACAGTTACATTAAAGTTAGCAGTTAGCAAGAGGTGAGAACCATTATATTTTATTTGATGGTGGTCTCCTCTTTATACAAATTATAGGTTAGTTCTTGTAACTTGTCCTGTTTAGAGATGTTGACAGCTGACACCCATTACTATTAGTTGATACGGCAAAAACGGTTTTGCATGTGACCTTCGAATGTGAGGCATTATATATATATATATATATATATATATATATTATATTCACACATATTAAGGGTTTATTTATTTTTTTAAACCGGACTTGTCGCTTGCTTATTTATTAGTTATTTATGGCAATTGTTGATAAAAGTTAAAGGCAATTGTTGATAAAAGTTAAGACTTAGGTGGCAGCAGCGTTTAAGCTCATGGCAGACTTGTCATTGTCCCCTTACCCCTCACGATAATGTACAGTGGCAAGCGAAACACATTGCCGATATACCACCAAGGTGGCTGGCGACTCTAGACGGAGTTTAAAAAGTTGGTGAAACTGCTCATAGTTTTGTGAGGCTGTTCTACTTTTCACACAAACTGACGCATTTGCTTTGTTATTTTTCATTTTAAAATTTAAATTGCTATAAAGTAACCGACTATAAATCAATGCTTACAAATATTCTGTGAACCGTTTTCTTTCTTTTTTTTTTTTAACCTTAAAATATCGATGGAAACGGAAAGCCTGGGCTTTGCAAACATCTGTAAATTGTTCCAGATATATGCTTGATGTACCTATAATGTACAAAGTTATACACATGTACATGTTATAGTCATGCCTCTGCATTAAAAAATGTTGAGAACTTCTGGTCATTGCAAATTAGTGAATTATCACTGTAACTGGTACTAATATCATGCATGGACTTATAATGATAATAGACCTACAACACTGTTGGAGAGTACGTCTACTGTTCTCATTTCGTAATTGGAAATTGACGGCTTTTTTAAACCCTATTGTTTAGCAGCTACATACACTCGCAATCTAAAAAAAACCTGAAACCGTACTACTCAGAGTAGTCGACTAGATACACTGGTTTACCAGCTGATGTAGGTCCAGTAATGCAGTTAGTATTGGCTAATATCTTCTCTAACACAAATATTGAGACACCCAAGTAATATTTAGCTGTTTGCAGCAAAAATCGTGCTGGTACTTTTGCTCTATTTTTGCTACCCTGAAAATTAGGAATATAATATGTACCACTTACTTTACCTTTAACTTTATGGACGTACATTACTCCCTGACCTTTCTTAAGCTGCATGCATACATTAAAAAGATGTGGGTGAATTCCTGTAGCTAAATAATCATTGTGTTATTATACAGTATGTACATAGGCTTACTTCTTCGTCGTGCATATTGCATAAGTACTGACATTCAGGAAATTATATTATTACATTTTTTAATTCTTCCTACCAGACCATAGTGACATTTTCTCATACATTTTGCCTAGTGTATTTTGCCTTATATATAATATATTATATATATTCATAAATCGTAATACAAAATCAAGTTAAATATTGTTATTCATATTGATATTCATTAGTGCATGTTGCCAGTACTTTGCCTTTAATAGCAGTAAAATAATATAGTACAAGTTACAAAAGCAATATTTAGACATTGGTTAATGGTTAGTATGATTTAGTTTTTGTGAGCAGTTAAGGATACTTATTCTTGACACTTCAAAATTGCGCAGAAACCACGTCTGTTCCCCGTGAATGTGCTAACCACCTGCCAAGTTCGGGTTGTATGAACTCCGTTTAACAATGCAATCACTATCGGTGTTAAACATTTCACAAAAACATTAACAGCGATGATCGCCAATCAAAATAAACTCAGAGTAATCCATATCGAACAATTTTTCATGCAGCCAAGACCTGACGTAATGACTCCGCCATTGAAATGTTTGCCTTTTACTACTAACGTACTACGTAGTTGATGGATAATGGTAATAGGTTGTCACTCCCCCATAAGCAGAAACACTCACAATTCATTCTTTGACAAGAGAATCATCTTAGAAGAGCATCCAGTAATGATTTCATTTTAGATTTTTGGTAGCAATGTTATTACTTAGTCATCCATCCATATTATCATACACAATGTAGATATGGTACTTTGGTCATTGCTTTGAGATCTATTTGGAATGGTCACCCTATTCTAATAATAGACTTGTAATTGATGCTGGTTAACTGTGCTACTAAATATGCTAACTAAGAAATATGCTACTTGATAATGCAAACAGGCTGGATGATGTGAGTTGATAGATATAGTGTGTATAGGCCCTATAGTAGTTGGCAGTTAAGAAAACACAGTTACAGTGACAGTTAAGGTGAGGAAATTAACTGAAATATCGGTGGGCTGTTGCTCTTTATCTAAGTGCACTGTCTTCAACTCAAATGACGTAATGCTGTTTTTCAGTCAGGATGTAAAATGTGTTTGCTTAAAGTTAATTTTAAGTTCTTGAGGTAGTACGGTACCTCCTATTATTGTTATAATATATATTTATGAATGTTATTCCTGTATAGTCTATTGTCTAACATTCCCTTCTGTCAGTTTACTAGTTTTGCTCATGTCTAGGCATTACAGATTATTTTGAAGTTTCTATAAAATATTATATTCTGTTCTGTACCATAGTATACTTTTGTCAGCTCTGTGGGGGCATATAAGGTATCAACTATGTTGGAAGACCGATTCCCGATTTTGCCGATTACGATATCGATAATTAATACATAGGGGAGACCGGGGCACAGTGGGCCGAATTTCACATTTGATATCATAAATCCATAAATATTAAAGGCAGACTCAAGAAAATTTGTGCACACATCAATCAACCCCTTGGGAATCTAGTGTAATTTTTGCAAATACCTGCAAATGCAACATTCCTGTAAAAACAAAAAAGGAACAAGGCATGCAAAGTGGCCCACTGTGCCCCCAGGCCGGGGCACAGTGGGCCAGGAACCGGGGCACAGTGAACCATGTGAGTTATTGTACACAAGTATGATCAAATATTTAGTAGAAGTAGTGGTAGTATATTTTCATAAGCATTATGCTATTTTTCATGTCATACACAACATCACAACATATCATCACGTAGGCCTACATAATAATTTCATAACAATTAAATTAATCAATAAAATATTTTACTAAATCAATTTAAATAGTTATACATATAGTACTCAGTAGAAGCAGTCTAGTTTAATTTGAAATAAATGTCATTTTCTTAAGGATTTTCTTTACAAGTGAGCCAATTGTGATTTTTTTTAGATCATTGTTTTTTTTGTACAGATCAGACAATCTATTTGGTGGCCCATTGTGCCCCAAAAATAGTGGCCCACTGTGCCCCAGCTGCACTATTTTCTTTCAACAATGCTGAGAATTTTCCATCGACAGTTACCATGGATATTGTATGATTTATATCTTCAACACATTGTAATTATATTATTGAACCAAAGGAACATAATTAATTAACATTTGTCATTGCAAAATAACACCAATGAAAGCTTACTTTGTTTTTACTTTCAGTAGGCTATAACCACCATGTGCTCTTGTCAAGGTGAGGTGGCAATCTTGAAGCCTCAAACCCAGGTGCATAGTGTGCACCAGTAATACCAACCATACACACAAAAAAAAAGATTTTTAAAATTAATCAATCAGCTATTATAGGCCTTGGCCCACTGTGCCCCATGGCCCACTGTGCCCCGGTCTCCCCTAATATTCTTTAACTCAGTTCTAACTGTGTCGGGTTGAGTCCGCAAGCGATGCCGGTCCTTCAATGATTCCTATTCTTTTACTACACAGGCTGAGGCATAGGCCTTTTAATTTCCTATCTTTGCTTTATAAGCTGTGAAAACCATTAACAGAAGAAGGTTTCAAATACGTACTTTCTTCAGCCCTCCTCTATTCACAATTGTCAGGATCAGAAACGCAATCTGAAAATCGTAAAACCGTTAACTTGATTGCCTATGATTGCTTCTGATGGTACTGCATACAGCTAAAATGTAGTAATGACAATCGTAATTGGTAAAGTTGTTCATATTTCTATGATAGCGATGCTGATTATCCTAATACCAATTTATGCGCTGGGCAACTGGTACTATATAATTTACTCTTTTCTCTATGGTTATCTATCTATAGCAATGGGCAATATTTTGTTGAATCTTCACCACAAGAATTGACTTTCTATGTACTGTTACTATGCTGGAAAGATTTCAAAGGTCGGGTGTTCTCAGTACGTACAGTAGGACATGGTCGGTACCAATTGTCGACGAGCTAGGTTTCTAAGATTACGAATTACGATCCCGATAATTGCACGTAAGGCTTAAACCTAGCTTAGTCTAGATGTACAACTAGAACAACTAGGCCTGGACCCAGACATTAAAGTCAGTAGATGTACCAGACACTACCTACCGGTTGGTACAGTACTGTATTCTCATGTTGTGTTGGTGATTTTCAAAATTAGGCATAGCGCTCTAATACACTAGGCCTACATCCACTAATTCTGATGGCAAAGACTTAGGAATGGCATTTGCTTTATTTTCTCAATAAGACACTTTTATGTGCCTCATTGTTTGACTTTGCTCCCTCAAACCTATTAGGAAGGTGTGAAAGTCTCAAGCCCTAACTGCCCTAACTTTACCCTTCGCTAAGCGTGCATTACCATTCATCGAGAGTAATCGTTGGCTGCTTATTCTCTATAATTTACTCAAAAATGAGAAATTTCTTAATTAAGGATACCCGACCCTAAGGTCGAAGGGTACGTAGGGAGACATTTCCACAGCCATATCTATTCCTAATTAATTAGGTAATAATTTTGGAATTCTGAGCTTTCTATTGGTAAAAATATCCATGTCAAAGAAGCAATAACATTTGTCACAATCATAATATTTTTCTGAAAGTAGACCTTCAAATCTGAGGTTATTAATTTATTATACACTGCCAAATTTCTTTATGGTCTCAGGTTATTTTATCACTGCCATTCGCGTACGTGGCATTACCATGTTCTTCCATTGAGCACGATTTATATTAGTTGGGAAATATGTCTTGCTTTTAGAAAGAAACTAGTCCACAATCAATATGTGTTTCTTTGGTAGAGTAGTTATTTCACTAATATTTATCGTGTTTCTTTCTACTTAGGTAATGATACTGTACATACAATCTTATTGTTAATGCCCTTCAGGGAAGATACATAATACTAACCAACATTTGTCTAGTTCTTTCTTCCCCAGTTTTAAGGTTTAGTTTTAGTGGCAGCATCACCGGTAGGAAACCACGTTGATGTAAACCATACGAGTTATGACTTATCTTCTTTTCTTATGCCCCCCTGACTGACTTCATGATACATAATATATGGAAAGTTGCCATGTGTTATAAAAATTGCCAAGTTATTCAATATTTGAAATGTCTGTTTTACCATTATACCAAAAGACAGTTACTTTTAAAAATTGCCCTTTTATTTCTAAAACTTTTTGTTCTAAACTCATTTGCATACATAGTTGTTATTACTACCGTTAATACCACAATTGATGGGGATATATTTAGGTCCTTCCTGGCATGTAGGCCTACAAGTTTTAGGATTTGCTTTACCATGGCTCAGTTTATATAGTTTACCTTGCATGAAATGAATTGCACTTGATTTTTGTTGTTTGTTGATTTGAAAATTGTCTAGTCTCTTTTTACTTGTATTTATTCAGCCCATTTAACATTTTGTTAACATACCACATTTAATTGAACAAACCCATTAATTAACATTTAAACATTTTTTTAATTTAATATAACCATGAACACTTAACAGTAAATACACTAATTAAAAAGTTACCTTCTGTGACTAAATGTTTACAAAAAGCATTTTATATTTCCTACACAACTGGATGGGAAGAGTTATAATATATGAGTTGTTGAAGCTTCTGTAGACCTTGTCTAAGATTTGTTCTTCTTCTTTTATCCTATTGCATTTAATTGAACAAAAGTGGTGTTGCAACTTTTTTACTGTCATCCAACCTGGCAAAACAATGCATAAGAACAAATCTGAAATTGTTAAGTTCTTCTAGATTTCTAGTGTTGTTATTATTGAAGTTATGGTGCATTGCATACTAAATTCTGTATGCAAAACTTAAGCTGGTCTCGATTGAATGGGAAATCAACCCTGCCACAGGAGTGTGGCTGTTTCACTAATTGAACTGACACATTTTGTTAAGTGTTGTACGTACTTTGTCTGCTATTTGATAGCAAAGTAACAATGTTTTGTTTTTGTGCAATGTAGCATTTGCTCATCTATTATTGTATGGTAGCAATTACTACTATGTACAGTACTCACTATGTAATCAAAATTAGCTCCACTGGGAGCTACCTCCTCATCTTTCAATCAAATACAAATGGAGTGACCTTATTCTCTATTTGCTTGTGCTATTGCACAACTTAATGTAGTGCATTGTTGCTAATGCTGAGCAATTGTGAAAAATATCACACCAATCTATTTTAAACCACACAGCCATGTGATAGCAGTGTGGTTGCATGTACTGGTACCCCATAGAAGAACAGTGTTTCCAAGTATCTGAGTGGATTTTGCTATATCAATCTTGCTCAGATTCAAGACGTTTAAAATGGTATTGGTAAAAAAGTAGCTTTCAGAATATTGATGCCAGTCTATGCATAAGCATTTTACATGGCTAATGCTTAATATTTTGGTATCAAATGTATTTTGTACTTTCATGTATGCTACATTCTGATTGTTACAACACTTGATGCATTGCTTCACAAGGTATCTGGCTGTTGTGTGCTACTTTTTTTACAATATACATATTCTTTTACTTGAATGTGATATTGCAGTTTAAAATGATTCAAGTTTATTTGTTACCAGTTGCTTTAGAGTGTGTGATGCTCCACGGGTGTGTCACTTCCCTGTGATGTTTGTAAATAATCTGGGATGTACAGTCAACTAATTGTTAAGTATGCATTGATGTTTTATAATGTATATGCCGATTAAGGAACAGTACAGATGTCCTTCAACATTTCTTAACAAGCTATGAATAAAATCTTGTCAAGATAAAGAACTATTGCAATTGTTGATTATTTGAATGAAAGAGTGCCGAGGACCGGTGAAGTGGCACTTGTGCTGTTCTTCAATAAAATAAGCCCTGATTTAGGCTAGAAGTGAGACTCAACATTGTTCACAATGCAGTCATGTTTTTATAGTCAGAGAAAGAACTAACCATGGCATAAGATTCGATCTTGGAAATTCACTGTTCTTCGGCACACTACTAACGTCTTCCTAAACATCGAGCCATATTCTTGTTACCCGTACCGGTGCATTAAGTTAACAAATTACTTCAAACTACTTGTTCATGAAGGAGTCGCATCATCTTACTTTCGAGTACAAAAATGTGCTGCCATACATTGAAAGTTTGAGAAGTACGATGAGCATCTGAGTTGAATAATTTTGTTAATTGTTTAGCTATGCTCAATGTTTGTGAAGGTGTTAGTTTGTCTTCCTAGTTTCTATTCCCAATCCTCAAGAAACATAGAGTTAACATTAGATATTAATTAACTGAGCTTCTAAGTCACGGTCTATTTATGTGAATTACAGTATGCCTACCTGAAATCAACACTGCTGAATTCAAGTTATTATTCATCCTAGTGGCTTTGAAACGTACATACCATAATCCTAGACACCGTGATTGTAATATTCTTGTCATGTGTGTAGATAATGAAACATCTAGACTAGTTCCTATTCAATAGAAGGTGGCTGGTCCATGAGCAGTCATGAAAGCTATCCACGGTTGCTAGTATGTACAGCCTTGGTCCGAGCTCTTGAATCATGAGATGTGGGTTCGAATTCCACATCTCCATCGTCGCTTACAATGTTGTATGGTATAATCTCATATAACAACTTATGAATAGCAAACCTGTATTAATATTTAATACAGAAATAAAAAATGACAACAATAGTCCTGAAGAAATTTAAATACGGAATGAAAATTAATAATTGGCTTCAAAGTTAATATTAGATATATATAAGGTACGTAACAAAACATGATGAGCCATGTTTATGAATAGGACTGCACTCGAAAGTTTGAAACTAGATTGTTAGAGTGACAAACCACCGAAGCTGTGTGACGATTAGGAACATTTGAGATTATGTTGCTCATCAAATCAACTCGGGAAATGTTTTAAAATATTAATTAAAAATGAGTTCTTTTTTTTTGGCTTGTTTGCTATGTCAATCGGTAAAAGGATGAAAGCCGATAGTTTTGTAGCATTGTACACTCTGAGTGGGTGAAGTGTATATTTCCTTGGGTATGTATTCACTTGACAATTGTTTTACAATTAAGAGGAAAAGCAAGACCTAACTTAGCTTATGGTTGGTTTTTTAATGCTTGTTTAACATATTTTCAGCTCATATATAGCCGACACTGTTATACATACATATACATGCCACTGTTGTGCCAACAATATAATATGTTAATACATTTTAAAGTACACTGTAGAAATACATATAATGGTATATGTATTACATGGATAGTAAATGTGTGCCTCCCTGTTTCCATTTGTGCTCTTTCGAGATATTTTTCAGGTGTTTTTGGTAAGAAATTGTCATGTTTTGATTGCCTCACGTCAAGTGTGAATTACTAGTGAAAATAATTTAAAATTTCGTTTTTACTGCATTTTTTGTTTGCCAATTTCAGAATCATCACTTTTAATTTTAAATAAGCTTACTTGATTTTGCAAATTTGATATTAAAATGAACATTTTACATTTTGTCAAAAGGATGATATTCAAAACTAAATTTGTTCTTATGGTGAATACTATAAATTCTTGACCATGCATATCAATTTACATGTAATTGTAATTTATTTGCAGCATTGTAATACAGAATACATTTTGAAGTACCCTCAACATGCATTCAAGGAATGTGTGTATGTGGTGTAGCAACTACTGTGCTAAATATCACGAAATAAAACAAAGGAATGTTTTCTAATACCCTAGTACGCTATCAGCATTGATGTTGCTTTTGCACTATATCACATAAATAATAGACACTAATTGTTCACTATATATTATGTACCAGTGTGTAGGTATACATTAGATTATTATCCATAAGAACTATTTATTTATGTGTAGGCCTACAATTATTATTTCCATTTGTCTAAGATTACACAGGAATGCTTACAGTTATTTAAGAGTTGTTGCACACAAGATATCAATTTAACAAGCTTGTGGGGCAGAAACCAGTTCCTTATTTAATAATTGTGAAATGGAAGTCTATATCTGAAATTTATCCATTCCCAATTCTTTCAGGTCATCCAACTTGCTTGCAGTTTACAGACAACATGATCATCTCCGTGCGCAAGTATCGCTGGCAATGCATCGAGTGCAAGTGCTGTTCTATTTGTGGCAACTCTGATAATGACGTACGTATTCTATAGAATTACATTTCATGCATAATAATAATAATAATAATAATAATTGTAATTTGTAATTGTGTTATGGTAGGAGGTGCTTATTGGTCCGCTTTGGTTTCAGGATCAGTTACTGTTTTGCGACGACTGTGATCGAGGCTATCACATGTACTGTCTAGCTCCGCCCCTGACCACACCGCCAGAGGGATCCTGGAGTTGTCGACTCTGTCTTGAAGAGTTTCACCGCAAGTAATTAATTTTATTGAAGATTTGTCACTTAATGTACTTAATGAAAATAATATTCCTTGTATTACTTTACCGACATGCTACTTGAATGATGAATTATTTTTTTCTATTTACATTTATGTATGTTTGTGGAGAGTTCTACATTGCCATGATTTTGTTGCATAGGAAGCCCCTAAATGTAAGTAAAGGCTACCTTTATTATTTGAAACAGTGCAACTGTAAGCTCAATAGATCTATTCCATCAAAGAAACAAAAGACTTCAATGTACCGTAATCCAAGGATGATGTTTGGGTGAATTGGTTAACATTGGTGGCCACCAACATGTTGATTGTGGTGGTACAAATATTGATAAATCAAACTTAATTCTTCAGTGACATCACTTGCTATCATAAGGCACAGACATGTGACCATATTTTCAAATATCGTCGAAAATGCCTAAAGCTTTGACTCGTGTGTGACCTGGGAATTTTCTAAGAACTTAAGTACGATTTATCATGAAGTAGGTACACTCATTAGTTACTCATTAGGTCTAGTGAACTACATATAAAAATGACTTAACAGGTTAACATGCCATTCATATGGAGTGGCACAATTGTTTCTTGTTTAATGTGTTGTACTGTACATATTAAGTGTATTCGTTTGGACAAAAGCTTCTCTATCTGTGTGATGCTGGTTGCAGCTATTAGTCGAGATTACTGCAGTGCAGTATTATATTTATGTTTTAAGTACCTATTGCATATTAATTGATTTTGCCCAGATTAATTTTTGAACTCGTGCAGTAAGCACAACAAAAATGAACAGTTTCCTTGCATTGTCTTAATAAGGGTTCGTAATCAATGTAGGATTAATGTTCACGGTAGGTATCAATTCTGTTTTAAAATCATTTCTCATGTTTTACTGAAATTTTTTTAGATACTTATTTCAAGTGAAATATGTTATATTCTTTCCATTAAGACTTAGCCCTAATTATTGTGATCGTAATTTGCATGTCTCAAATTCAAGGTTTTGCTCTGGAATTTGAACATTTGTGTATGTATGTATTGACACTTGAAGCTATCACGTTTGCAGTTAGTTTCCAATGGCCTATGGCCACCAAGCATAACATTAATTTTGCCTATGCCGAAGAATACTTTGTTCTACATTTTATATATCAAAACATGCAAATTTTGTCTTTGATTTTTTTTTCATGCTGGAAAGTTTTCATCATCGAGTATTTGTGTATCAATGGCCAACCCCAATCTTATTACCAATGTTGTTGACTGCAGCGTCAGTGCCATGTATAAGATTATAATTTGTAGTATGGTAATATAAAATTGAACTAGCATTAGGGTACAAATAAGTACTTTCTAACTTAATTAATAGTATGGATCTGTTGACATTCTAAGGTCTCTACACATGTGTGTAAGTATGTAATATTTTTTTATATAAATATCAAAATGTTGTGAAAGTTGAAGTGAAGTAGACTAATTAGGATAAAACATTCTGATTGTAGTTTTACTTATTTTATGATATATCATGTGAAAGAAAAAAAAATTGAAGATAACTCCTTTTCACAAATATGCTCCTGCCTAAATGTTGCAAGAATTAAGAATAGTTACTACGTGCCCATAAGTTTTCCTACATTGAATTAAGGTCAGGGACAGATTCAGCTTACCCTTGTTTCCATATCATGCTCTACTATTTATGTGTATGTATTTATGTAGAACTCTTCTACTATTTTACTCCAGGTAGCTTCACAGAAAAGTAAATCCAGAGAAAACCTGATATACCAAATAGAATCAAACTGAGTTTTTTTTATTGTACTTCTTTTCTTCTGGAGAGTCTTAAGAAAAGATTCCCTCCAATATTAAAACCACTATAATTGGAGTTTTTTTTAAATGTATCTCAAAATTGATAGACCTACACCACATCGAGCAAGTGAAAACCGGGCTCCATTTGGGATCATAAGAGTTAATACTATGTGAAAATATTTGTAATACATACATACATGTTTTGTAATTATCAGGGTTCATACTTCAAACTTGCCAAGTAATTAAGTAAATTTAAAATAGCAATAATGCTAATTATATTATAAGAACATTTTTAAACAGTATTCTGTTCAAACCTTAATTGAACCCAGTTTCCACTTATTTGATGTGATTTAGCCTTGATGAGATATGATTAAAAACTGGCAATTTTGTACGGTTTTATATTAGCAGTAATTTTACCTCTTCATGTGGAAAATTGACAGCTCTCACTGCATTAGTAAGCATTACAATCCACACACAATAAATTGATGTAATCTTTATATGTACACAATTTCCCGAAAGATGGATTATTGATCCTGTGTCGGGCTACCCAGATAAACTTTGAATAAGAAAACATACTAGGAATTAAAATTTATATGTAGGCCTACATCAGTGTGACTTCATGAGTAATGAATAATAACTATCACCAATTGATCAGTTATGATTCCAGTCTAATCTTGATAATCCAAATATACTCCATTAGAGCCCCGTGAAAGTGGATTTATTTTTTCCAATTTTTGTTTTAAAAATCGACGATTTCGATGTTTGCGGTGTCTTCTTCTTTTCCTATGCCTGGATTTTTGGCTTACTGGGCCGTCATGCATTTTTATTAATTTTATTATTTTCAGCTGTGTAAAGTGATACAAAACAATATACAATCAAAGTATAACGAGCATACAGTAGCGAAGGCGCTATGCCTGGCACAGCAGACGACTTGCGGCACGGAAGCGGGTGGCGTTCGTAGCGGTGGGTTAGACCAAACTCGACGAGAACATGGACGAGACCTGGGGGGTGGGGGAGAGGGATACCTCCTCGCCACCCCTCGCCGCTCTCCTCGCCTACAATATGAGCTAACTCGGATAACTCGCCGCCAGGGCGACCGTAGCTGCGCGCGCAGGAGTTTGCCGATGGAATCTCTCCCAAGTTTCGCTACTGTATCCTCCTTATACTGTGATACAATCTACAATCTACGAACTACACACGCTGTTACATTCGCTACTACATACATTCGAGCAAAGTAAAACGTGTTGGCGAAATAAATACAATCTTATACAGCTATGGAAAGATGGTCTAAAATTTATTTAATTTCAAATGAAATTTATTAATTTTTAGTGACGACTTTTTGTGCAAGTTTAGGAAAAACGTTCACTGTTCAATGGGAATTCAGATGGAAGTTTTGTGAGATTTTGTGGTTATTTCGCGTAAACGAGGAGATTTTGCTATTTGCGGTGTTTGTTTTAATTTTTAGATTATTGGACTCTTCTCACTATTAAACGCCGACATTTTATCAAATTAAGCAATATTCACAACCATCATGATTTCGCGATCGCGAGTTTTACGGGGCTCTATCAATAAGTTGATGAGATGTTGGAAGCTACTATGGGACTACAAAAGTGCCAAGGTATCAACCAATACTCACTCCATAACCTTTGTAAATTTACTATAATACATTATTTATGCACAATTATTGTGAACCTGAACTTTCTTAACATTTGCTTCTTATATTGATAGTTTTCCAGAATCTGTTTTAACAGATGGGCCTAGTAGAAATATTTGTTTCAAGATTTATTGTGAGGTTAGATGTCAAAATGTACTTCTATTTGTGTGAATGAGGCAAGCAGGATCTCCTCTAATCAAATTGCGTGTTCAAAAAATTGTCAACTTGTGATGCTCGTTGACCCACTCACTAATCGTAACCTATGGCACTAAAGTTCAACTAAATATTGCTGTGTGAGATCTAATAAAACCTTAAATAGATGCTAAATACAAGTACTGCAAAGAGAAGTTGAATTTAAAATTGAAGCTTTAAAATCTGAATGCATTATATTTATAAATTATCGTATTGTAATTGAAGAATGGGTTGCATTCATTAAGTCCAGTGACAAGAAACTTGTACCTTTCTAAACACAGAGAATTAGAATAATGTAGCAAAATGTTGTCATAATCTACCTCTTCATTCAATGTGATTTTCAATTTCGTTGAATAATGCTTTGACTTGCACAGTTAATAAGAATTTGTGTAGAAGATTAAGCATGGTACTACGTAGTAACAAGTTAATTGTTCTCATATATCGTTAGCTTAAAATTGTATAATTTTAACAGGAAAGTTTACAGAAACGAATAGGAAGTTATAGGTAATTGAAACTGAAAACCCGAAGTTGTTTGTACATACTGAACATATTATACTTATGCTCTTAATAAATTCAGTATGCAAATAGGTAAAACGTCCAGGCTTCAACACAATCTATGTTGAATCACCGTTATAATTAAATTATTGTAGTGTGGGAAAATTGTACATATTTAGTTTGGACTAAGCACATTGTGCTTTTTGTACTTGTACAGTAATTAGTTACATTTGAAGGCCAATTCTGAAAAGTTGTAACAAGAACAAGACGTTTTAAAAGGTACTCTCTGAAACCTCTTAATCAATGCTTTGGAACCTAGCATGCAAGAATATGGGATAAACACTTCTTGAAGATTTGTAATGAAATTCAATAAATGAAAAGGTAAAATTCAAGACAATAAATTTCTCCATGCCTTGAGTCTTGGTGTACCATAAATAAGTTACATGAAATTCATCCATAGACTTTTGTGTTTTAGTATTTGTAGACTTTTGAAGATGTCTGCATGATAAAGTACATGAGACACCCCAAACAAAATGTCCCAATATTTCCAACGTGTATGCCTGGCTAGCCGGCAACGAAGACATTAGCCCAAGACATGGAGTACTTTGCTACTCCCCCCTACCCGATAATTAATGTTGGAAACGGGGTCAAGATATATATATATTTCCAACATGTATATGGTATCACACAGACTTCGGAATATGGGTTAAGGGCTAACCAATTACCTCTGGCAGTTCCGAAACGGTCTCATGCACAGCACAAAGACATTCCTAGGAGGTTTTAGAATGCACCTGTAGTTTCACAAAGATTAAGCCCAGCAAGAGAGAGAGAGGCAAATTTATTCAAAGTTGCTCTAGATGGCATTCAACGATACATTATCACACTCGTTTGCTAGATATTATAGGTACGACAAAATAACTTGCTTATTACACACTATAAACTTAAAATTATAAATAATTCTGGCAACCATTTTGTTTACAAGCCGTTAGTATTCATAGCTAAGTAATGTGGCATTGCCTCCAGTTGAAATAATGCTATTTATTTATTGAGTTGTGATTTAATGTACTAGTACCTACTACTGTACCTAGTAGTTTTGATATACCTGTTATATTGTGTTTGCCTCTCCATGTATGCTCATGCACACATCAATTAACAAGTTTGTGAATGTAACATTTCAATACCATATTTATATCTTCCATACTTAGTTACTACATTTCATATTTCAGTACATGAAGAACCCCTAATTTGTCATAGTGGTTATGAATTAGGCCTGGGCATGGGATCCTATTTTGGAAATTATTGTAGGGTAGGAGGAGGCCTAATAATGTGATGCTCATGATTTTTACTGAGCAGGAATAACTGTGACTGAGATACAGCTGTAATGCTAAAATTAATGTCACTCTTAAAATGTAAGTAATAAAATGCGGATTTCTTTGCCAAACTTTGTGTACTTGCTGTTCGTACATCATAGCACCTATCTCACCATAGAATCCTGTTCAATCTAACTGAACACCAATCCATACAAACTAAGAGTGATCAGTCTGATTTACAGTAAAATAAATAGAAACGGACCTAATATTATTTACTACTTCCAGAAATAACAAGTTGACGACCTAATAAGCTAACAATGCGGCCATATGAAAAGACAAACATATTGCTGGCGATATGTTGAATGTCACACGGGGGATCGAACCCAGGTCTCCCAGTCCCACTTGCCAAGTTAGTTTGTTACTCTGACCAATGAGCTACAGAGGTGGCAAAGAATTCTACAGGTTTTGACTTTCTGTCTCATGTAACATCATAATAACCCCATAGTAGCTAACTGTAGAAAGCAGAAACTATATTTCACATAATTATAATATGCTGTATACATTATGTATATTTTTAATAATATTTAGTAAATATCTCCGTCCATATATACATAATTGTAGTATATAACACATCTTGAGATTTAACAATGTAGTAATTATTAATTTGTACAT
This sequence comes from Isoperla grammatica, assembly GCA_945910005.1. Taxonomy (NCBI): domain Eukaryota; kingdom Metazoa; phylum Arthropoda; class Insecta; order Plecoptera; family Perlodidae; genus Isoperla; species Isoperla grammatica. The sequence goes on from OX246737.1 coordinate 8,949,128, forward strand.
ACTATTCACGTCAAACTATAGTACATGTACATGTATGCTTTCTTATTGTTTTTTTGTTCCCTGCTATAGTAGGCCTACAGACATTACAAAGCACTTTGCACCAGTCCATTGCCATTTATAATGGAAGTTCCAGCAACCAATATCCGTGCTCCAGTCATCTTCTCGAGTAGCTGAAAAGCTGCTATCTCAGCGTACGTCACGCCACCAACAAAATACACGAAATAAGAGTGGGGAGCAATTTCTGTTTCTTTGTGCTTTCGAGTCCATGAAGCAAGACTAGGGATCATTCTACTTAGATCATCAGGCGGTATCTCTTTTTTAATAAGCATATGAATTAATTGACATACCGTTGGAATATATGCACCACCAAATACATATCCCATGTCCTTTGGATGCTTGAGATCATAGTCGTCGCCGACTTCAGGAAAGAGTTTGAGTTTGCTACAAGCGGTTTGGAAAGCCCCACCTCGTTTTGGTAACGCAACTACCTGAGCTACGCGATCTACAAGTTTCCCAGACACATCTCCAGTAGGGACAGCTAAGCCTGTTTTCTCCAAGTTTCTGAAGGCAACTAAGTGTTCGTAACCATACCGATGCAAAAATTGACTTTTAAGTGCTGCAGCTTCTTCTTGAGAAATAGTATCTGTAGTAAGAGCCATAAGACATAATAATCGTAAAATTGCTAGTTTTTTCGACGTTTCTGTTGCCAAACAATCTTCTATATAGGTGTAACAGTCACGACGATCTCTACCTTCCAACATATTCTTTTCCGCTGTTTGCAGTGACTCGAACCTGTGTCCCATCTCTCCAATAATGACTTCACATGCGCCAATGTGATAGGCTAGAGACCGTTTATCAGCAGTGACACGCTGAAGTTCTGTGGCAACGTAACGTTTCATTTCTTGAAGAGCCATTTGTTTACTACGCTCATGTTCCAGTTGTAAGTCCTTTGCTTTGGCTCCAAGAAACGTGAACACGTCAGAAAAGTGTCTATTTTTTATTTGGTCATACACTCCGTCAGTGCTTGAAAGCTGATGGTTGATTGTGCCCTTGTTTCCTGTCACACGGTCATCAAATTCTACAACACCACTGTTTATTCCAAACACTTCATCTAAGAGACCCACGTACGTTACTGGTGTCAGCAAGACGGAGGCGTAATCGACATCTCGATCGACGACAATGGCACAACCAATTTCCGAGTCTGCTTTGTCAGGAACCCCTTGCTTGTCGGCTAGCACATCCAGCATTGCGACAATTTGAGTAGAGAACCCGCCAATAGCTAGTATTGATGAAAAACGGCCAAACAACATCTCCAATGTCCATATAGAGCCTGCCACCATAGGGAGGTACGAGCGGTCTCCCTCAATAAACAACATACGGAATACATCGGGCATTTCCAAAGATAACACACTTCCATCCAATTGAATAAGTTCCCAAGGCAAACTATAAAGAGTTACTGCCCCAAAAATCCCTTCTTCTTCTAGTAACAGCTCTATGGATCCTAGACATCTTGGCACTAGGATGAGATGATAACTAGTGTTTGAATGGTTGTTATGTATTTCAGCATTAATTTGATCACACACATGCTTGGAAGTGATGAGGTCTGCATGGATTAGATACACCCATTGAGGGTTTACACACTTAACACCAGCTTTATCGAGCTTAAATATCTTGTCCACACCATGTGCTCTGAAACATGGACAATTAAAGCATATTTTAATATGAAGTACCGGTAGGCCAGGGAACAATCACATATTGTGAGAATACTGGGAAATGTTCATAATGTTCATTGTATTGTTTATTTCCTATTTATTTTTATTTTTATAAAATAGTTTAATGATGTACTCGACTGCTAGATTATATGACGCATTGCCTGTCAGCATGAAGAGAGAAGAGAAGGAAGCCCCTGTAGAGAATATAATAATTATTAATTAATAATATCTTTGAGGAAGCCTGTCTCTACTGGTTGACTAGATCCAGCATGATGGCCTGACAAGCCAAATGTGGGTATGTGGTAAGAAGAAGTCGGGCAAGGCTCACGGAATGAGTTTACTCGTTCATCAAGAAAAGTTGACCCACATTTTGGTGAGACAACTACTCGGTAATTTTACTTACTTTAATATTACAATTTTACAAAAGGTGTTTTTTTTAGTTTTTTTTTAGCAGATATACTAAAGTTGCTGGCAATTAGTCCTAGTAAGGAAACTTTCTTGTGTAACACATTGTGCAGGTGATCTAGATTCTATTTTTCTTCGTACTGCAGTATGGACACTCTCGGACAATTTAGCCCGGGAAGGAGCTCCAGGGTAACGGTTATGCTGGCTGTGACTTATGGGGGAGAGCCCTTAGCTCAGTAATGGGAATAGGCCTATTACCAATTACATTGCCAGGTAATGACTACATAAATCACGCACGCAAAGATGCTTTTGCTGCACAGCCACTTTCATTCTATTCTGATGGGATATGCTCCGTAGGCCTACATCACGTCAATTGAAGCGCTCTCAGCAAAGCCGGTAAAGGAGGAGCCGGGCGGAACGTATCTAATTAAAATAAAAGGGTTATGTTTTTCTTAACACATTTAAATTGACACTTGTGCTTCCGAAGGAAATAGTTACGACAAATAGGGGCTGAGTCGTTTAAACGTGTAAATGCCCGCGTAAAAATATACATGTACAAATATTCATAGCCTACCATACTTGTTAACCATGATCCTATACCCCGCCCAACCAATCCTCCTCCCCTGCCAAAACCCAAAAATAAAAATAAAAATAAATAAATAAATTCACATTTAGAGTCTACCCACTCAGTAATTAAACTGATTTGCAGTGGGGGATTTAATCGTTGAGTGAGAATTTCTCACTCAACGCTTTAATTTAAAGTGACTAGACCAACCCTGTAGGCTTCGAACACCATCCACGAGTGAGCGATAACCAATCAAAGATCGATATATCAAACACGAAACATATGAATCAGTGATTGGACAGTGCGAACATCTGCGGACAAATGCCAGAATCAACAAGACCGATTCAGAACAACTTTGAATTTATTGAGTGCTTCGTTGCTAGGACGGCTCCAAAGTTACCGTTTATTTATTCCTAAGCCAAGAAGTAATGGAAATGAATTCACATTAGAAGTTAAAAAACTTCTGCCTGAAGCGGGATTTGAACCCGGGACCTTCTGCATTGGAAGCAGGGATGCTAACCACTGGACCAACGAGCCACCTAAACTCACAGATTTTCCCGATGGGGTAAGTTTGGGGACTGGGCGGCGAGCAACGAGGCATACCTTAGTGCGTGGGGTCAAAATAATTGTAGACAGTTTGACACAAAGGTGGATCAACAATGAATCTAATAAATCACCCGTGTTACCTATTTCGTTGAAGAATTTTTTTGCGAACGCTAGGTCTACAATTAATTTTTTTGTTATCATTTTGATAACAGCAGGGGTGTTAGCCTACGATCAAACGCGAACAATTCTGAAAAATAAACGTGTTCTTCCAGCCCTAATGACAAAAACAACAATCTGACGCTAACTACAAATTCATCTTAGGTACTGACGTATTTGCGTAACATGGGCCGCTGCGCGCGCATCACGGAGCCGCTTTGACGTGTATATCAAGTAAAACAAAGTGAATTCTATCCTCTAACTTGCTTATCCAAGTGTATTGGATCGGAGTAGTCTTGAGGTAAATTCAACGTGTAGGCCTAGTACTACACTCTGCAACTGGTTGGAACCAAGGTGCCATCAGGTCAAACTTGCGTGATATACGTAGTCTTTAAATCATACCATTACCCGAACTCTTTACAGGTTGTATAATCTATTGCAGGGCTAGGCCTACACATTGACTCTTAACCTTAAACCTTCAATGCAACTGATAAAATAAAATGTACAATATCCTAGACCTAGGCATACATATAAGGCAGCCACCTAACTTTGTATAGATCTAGCGCCTCGAACTAGGGATAGGCCTATATCAAGCATTTGTAGGCCTAGGCTAGTCTAGGCCCAGGCCATTGGGTTTGAAATATTTTCAAACCCAATGCCCAGGCTGCACAAAAGGTAATAGGCCTAGGGCCTAGGCTGGGACCTAGGAGCCTAGGCCTAGGAGGGCCATAGCATACTGAAATAATTGTTCATGGTCTATGCCTAGGCCTAGCCTAGGGCCACCTGTGTGAAGTTAGCACCCAGCACCCAGCACCCAGCACCCAAAATCCAGCACCCAATATCAGTGTAGCCAACTGCACAAGATGCAAACAAAAAATTCTAGCACCCAAAATAAATTATGTGTAGAATGCAAATACAATACATGAAATACATAATAAGATATATACCCAACTAATAATTAAAAGCAATACCAGTCACGACCCCCAAAAACAGCCTAGGGCGCTAAACATAGTACTCTCCTAGGAAGAACGTGCACCGATTTGCTAAACACATAGAAAATAAACCTAAATTAAAAATTATCGATTTAATTGTAAGACATGTTATGAGAAAGGGTGCAAGGAGGGCTATAAGGATATTAAAATTTGACATAAATAGCTTGATATCAAGGGATAACAAGCCAAATCCCATAGCCACGTCCTATACTCTTCAGTCTCCTTTATGATCTCTTTGTTATAGACAATAACCATGTCGGCCATTAACCATATTAATAACTAAAAGGAAGATACCTCTCAACAAAGCCTACACCCCATTGTTGGGTGCGCACTCTTAGTAAAGCAGGGACAGATCATTAATAGCGACAACATTCACGAATTATACAAATTGTCGGTAAAGTTTAAAGTGCCATTGTTGTACAAAATAATTATTTAAGCTCTTTAAAATTGGTCTTGAATTAACAAGACAACCCTTTTTAACAATGCCTACACCCCATTGTTGGGTGCGCACTCTTAGTTTAGCAGGGACAGATCATTAATAGCGCCAACATTCACGAATTATACAAATTGTCGGTAAAGTTTAAAGTGCCATTGTTGTACAAAATAATTATTTAACCTCTTTTAAATTGGTCTTGAATTAACAAGACAACCCTTCTTAACAATGCCTTTACCCCATTGTTGGGTGCGCACTCTTAGTTTAGCAGGGACAGATCATTAATAGCGCCAACATTCACGAATTATACAAATTGTCGGTAAAGTTTAAAGTGCCATTGTTGTACAAAATAGGGATTAAAGCTCTTTTAAATTGGTCTTGAATTAACAAGACAACCCTTCTTAACAATGCCTACACCCCATTGTTGGGTGCGCACTCTTAGTTTAGCAGGGACAGATCATTAATAGCGACAACATTCACGAATTATACAAATTGTCGGTAAAGTTTAAAGTGCCATTGTTGTACAAAATAATTATTTAAGCTCTTTTAAATTGTTCTTGAATTAACAAGACAACCCTTCTTAACAATGCCTACACCCCATTGTTGGGTGCGCACTCTTAGTTTAGCAGGGACAGATCATTAATAGCGCCAACATTCACGAATTATACAAATAGTCGGTAAAGTAAAAGTGCCATTGTTGTACAAAATAATTATTTGAGCTCTTTAAAATTAGTCTTGAATTAACAAGACAACCCTTCTTAACAATGCCTACACCCCATTGTTGGGTGCGCACTCTTAGTTTAGCAAGAACAGATCATTAATAGCGCCAACATTCACGAATTATACAAATTGAGGGTAAAGTTTAAAGTGCCATTGTTGTACAAAATAATTATTTTAGCTCTTTAAAATTGGTCTTGAATGAACAAGACAACCCTTTTGAACAATGCCTTCACCTCATTGTTGGGTGCGCACTCTTAGTTTAGCAGGGACAGATCATTAATAGCGCCAACATTCACGAATTATACAAATTGTCGGTAAAGTTTAAAGTGCCATTGTTGTACAAAATAGGGATTAAAGCTCTTTTAAATTGGTCTTGAATTAACAAGACAACCCTTCTTAACAATGCCTACACCCCATTGTTGGGTGCGCACTCTTAGTTTAGCAGGGACAGATCATTAATAGCGACCACATTCACGAATTATACAAATTGTCGGTAAAGTTTAAAGTGCCATTGTTGTACAAAATAATTATTTAAGGTCTTTAAAATTGGTCTTGAATGAACAAGACAACCCTTTTGAACAATGCCTACACCTCATTGTTGGGTGCGCACTCTTGGTTTAGCAAGGACAGATCATTAATAGCGCCAACATTCACGAATTATACAAATTGTCGGTAAAGTTTAAAGTGCCATTGTTGTACAAAATAATTTGTTAAGCTCTTTTAAAATGGTCTTGAATTAACAAGACAACCCTTTTTAACAATGCCTACACCCCATTGTTGGGTGCGCACTCTTAGTTTAGCAGGGACAGATCATTAATAGCGCCAACATTCACGATTTATACAAATTGTCGGGAAAGTTTAAAGTGCCATTGTTGTACAAAATAAGGATTTCAGCTCTTTTAAATGGTTCTAACATTAACAAGACAACCCTTCTTACCAACGCTGACACCTCATTGTTGGGTGCGCACTCTTGGTTTAGCAGGGACAGATCATTAATAGCGCCAACATTCACGAATTATACAAATAGTCGGTAAAGTAAAAGTGCCATTGTTGTACAAAATAATTATTTGAGCTCTTTAAAATTAGTCTTGAATTAACAAGACAACCCTTCTTAACAATGCCTACACCCCATTGTTTGGTGCGCACTCTTTGTTTAGCAGGGACAGATCATTAATAGCGCCAACATTAACGAATTATACAAATTGTCGGTAAAGTTAAAAGTGCCATTGTTGTACAAAATAATTATTTAAGCTCTTTAAAATTGGTCTTGAATGAACAAGACAACCCTTTTGAACAATGCCTTCACCTCATTGTTGGGTGCGCACTCTTAGTTTAGCAGGGACAGATCATTAATAGCGCCAACATTCACGAATTATACAAATTGTCGGTAATGTTTAAAGTGCTATTGTTGTACAAAATAATTACTCAAGCTCTTTGAAAATGGTCTTGAATGAACAAGACAACCCTTTTTAACAATGTCTTTACCCCATTGTTGGGTGCGCCCTCTTAGTTTAGCAGGGACAGATCATTAATAGCGCCAACATTCACGAATTATACAAATTGTCGGTAAAGTTTAAAGTGCCATTGTTGTACAAAATAGGGATTAAAGCTCTTTTAAATTGGTCTTGAATTAACAAGACAACCCTTCTTAACAATGCCTACACCCCATTGTTGGGTGCGCACTCTTAGTTTAGCAGGGACAGATCATTAATAGCGACCACATTCACGAATTATACAAATTGTCGGTAAAGTTTAAAGTGCCATTGTTGTACAAAATAATTATTTAAGCTCTTTAAAATTGGTCTTGAATGAACAAGACAACCCTTTTGAACAATGCCTACACCTCATTGTTGGGTGCGCACTCTTGGTTTAGCAAGGACAGATCATTAATAGCGCCAACATTCACGAATTATACAAATTGTCGGTAAAGTTTAAAGTGCCATTGTTGTACAAAATAATTTGTTAAGCTCTTTTAAAATGGTCTTGAATTAACAAGACAACCCTTTTTAACAATGCCTACACCCCATTGTTGGGTGCGCACTCTTAGTTTAGCAGGGACAGATCATTAATAGCGCCAACATTCACGATTTATACAAATTGTCGGGAAAGTTTAAAGTGCCATTGTTGTACAAAATAAGGATTTCAGCTCTTTTAAATGGTTCTAACATTAACAAGACAACCCTTCTTACCAACGCTGACACCTCATTGTTGGGTGCGCACTCTTGGTTTAGCAGGGACAGATCATTAATAGCGCCAACATTCACGAATTATACAAATAGTCGGTAAAGTAAAAGTGCCATTGTTGTACAAAATAATTATTTGAGCTCTTTAAAATTAGTCTTGAATTAACAAGACAACCCTTCTTAACAATGCCTACACCCCATTGTTGGGTGCGCACTCTTAGTTTAGCAGGGACAGATCATTAATAGCGCCAACATTCACGAATTATACAAATTGTCGGTAAAGTTTAAAGTGCTATTGTTGTACAAAATAATTACTCAAGCTCTTTAAAAATGGTCTTGAATGAACAAGACAACCCTTTTTAACAATGTCTTTACCCCATTGTTGGGTGCGCACTCTTAGTTTAGCAGGGACAGATCATTAATAGCGCCAACATTCACGATTTATACAAATTGTCGGGAAAGTTTAAAGTGCCATTGTTGTACAAAATAAGGATTTCAGCTCTTTTAAATGGTTCTAACATTAACAAGACAACCCTTCTTACCAACGCTGACACCTCATTGTTGGGTGCGCACTCTTGGTTTAGCAGGGACAGATCATTAATAGCGCCAACATTCACGAATTATACAAATAGTCGGTAAAGTAAAAGTGCCATTGTTGTACAAAATAATTATTTGAGCTCTTTAAAATTAGTCTTGAATTAACAAGACAACCCTTCTTAACAATGCCTACACCCCATTGTTTGGTGCGCACTCTTTGTTTAGCAGGGACAGATCATTAATAGCGCCAACATTAACGAATTATACAAATTGTCGGTAAAGTTAAAAGTGCCATTGTTGTACAAAATAATTATTTAAGCTCTTTAAAATTGGTCTTGAATGAACAAGACAACCCTTTTGAACAATGCCTTCACCTCATTGTTGGGTGCGCACTCTTAGTTTAGCAGGGACAGATCATTAATAGCGCCAACATTCACGAATTATACAAATTGTCGGTAATGTTTAAAGTGCTATTGTTGTACAAAATAATTACTCAAGCTCTTTGAAAATGGTCTTGAATGAACAAGACAACCCTTTTTAACAATGTCTTTACCCCATTGTTGGGTGCGCCCTCTTAGTTTAGCAGGGACAGATCATTAATAGCGCCAACATTCACGAATTATACAAATTGTCGGTAAAGTTTAAAGTGCCATTGTTGTACAAAATAATTTGTTAAGCTCTTTTAAATTAGTCTTGAATTAACAAGACAACCCTTCTTAACAATGCCTACACCCCATTGTTGGGTGCGCACTCTTAGTTTAGCAGGGACAGATCATTAATAGCGCCAACATTCACGAATTATACAAATTGTCAGTAAAGTTTAAAGTGCTATTGTTGTAAAAAATAATTACTCAAGCTCTTTAAAAATGGTCTTGAATGAACAAGACAACCCTTTTTAACAATGTCTTTACCCCATTGTTGGGTGCGCACTCTTAGTTTAGCAGGGACAGATCATTAATAGCGCCAACATTCACGAATTATACAAATTGTCGGTAAAGTTTAAAGTGCCATTGTTGTACAAAATAATTTGTTAAGCTCTTTTAAATTGGTCTTGAATTAATAAGACAACCCTTCTTAACAATGCCTACACCCCATTGTTGGGTGCGCACTCTTAGTTTAGCAGGGACAGATCATAAATAGCGCCAACATTCACGATTTATACAAATTGTCGGTAAAGTATAAAGTGCCATTGTTGTACAAAATAAGGATTTCAGCTCTTTTAAATTGTTCTAACATTAACAAGACAACCCTTCTTACCAACGCTGACACTTCATTGTTGGGTGCGCACTCTTGGTTTAGCAGACACAGATCATTAATAGCGCCAACATTCACTAATTATACAAATAGTCGGTAAAGTAAAAGTGCCATTGTTGTACAAAATAAGGATTTAAGCTCTTTAAAATTGGTCTTGAATGAACAAACCAACCCTTCTGAACAATGCCGAAACCTCATTGTTGGGTGCGCACTCTTGGTTTAGCAGGGACAGATCATTAATAGCGCCAACATTCACGATTTATACAAATTGTCGGTAAAGTTTAAAGTGCCATTGTTGTACAAAATAATTACTCAAGCTCTTTGAAAATGGTCTTGAATGAACAAGACAACCCTTTTTAACAATGTCTCTACCCCATTGTTGGGTGCGCACTCTTAGTTTAGCAGGGACGGATCATTAATAGCGCCAACATTAACGAATTATACAAATTGTCGGTAGAGTTTAAAGTGCCATTGTTGTACAAAATAATTATTTAAGCTCTTTAAAATTGGTCTTGAATTAACAAGACAACCCTTTTTAACAATGCCTACACCCCATTGTTGGGTGCGGACTCTTGCTTTAGCAGGGACAGATCATTAATAGCACCAACATTCACGAATTATACAAATTGTCGGTAAAGTTTAAAGTGCCATTGTTGTACAAAATAATTATTTAAGCTCTTTAAAATTGGTCTTAAATGAACAAGACAACCCTTTTTAACAATGCCTACACCCCATTGTTGGGTGCGGACTCTTGCTTTAGCAGGGACAGATCATTAATAGCACCAACATTCACGAATTATACAAATTGTCGGTAAAGTTTAAAGTGCCATTGTTGTACAAAATAATTTGTTAAGCTCTTTTAAATTGGTCTTGAATTAACAAGACAACCCTTCTTAACAATGCCTACACCCCATTGTTGGGTGCGCACTCTTAGTTTAGCAGGGACAGATCATTAATAGCGCCAACATTCACGATTTATACAAATTGTCGGTAAAGTATAAAGTGCCATTGTTGTACAAAATAATTATTTAAGCTCTTTAAAATTGGTCTTGAATTAACAAGACAACCCTTTTTAACAATGCCTACACCCCATTGTTGGGTGCGGACTCTTGCTTTAGCAGGGACAGATCATTAATAGCACCAACATTCACGAATTATACAAATTGTCGGTAAAGTTTAAAGTGCCATTGTTGAACAAAATAAGGATTTCAGCTCTTTTAAATTGTTCCAACATTAACAAGACAACCTTTCTTACCAACGCTGACACCTCATTGTTGGGTGCGCACTCTTGGTTTAGCAGGGACAGATCATTAATAGCGCCAACATTCACGAATTATACAAATAGTCGGTAAAGTAAAAGTGCCATGGTTGTACAAAATAATTATTTGAGCTCTTTAAAATGGGGTGTAGGCAACAATGGGGTAAAGGCATTGTTAAGAAGGGTTGTCTTGTTATTTCAAGACCAATTTAAAAGAGCTTTAATCCTTATTTTGTACAACAATGGCACTTTAAACTTTACCGACAATTTGTATAATTCGTGAATGTTGGCGCTATTAATGATCTGTCCCTGCTAAACTAAGAGTGCGCACCCAACAATGAGGTGAAGGCATTGTTCAAAAGGGTTGTCTTGTTCATTCAAGACCAATTTTAAAGAGCTAAAATAATTATTGTGTACAACAATGGCACTTTAAACTTTACCGACAATTTGTATAATTCGTGAATGTTGGCGCTATTAATGATCTGTCCCTGCTAAACTAAGAGTGCGCACCCAACAATGAGGTGAAGGCATTGTTCAAAAGGGTTGTCTTGTTCATTCAAGACCAATTTTAAAGAGCTAAAATAATTATTTTGTACAACAATGGCACTTTAAACTTTACCGACAATTTGTATAATTCGTGAATGTTGGCGCTATTAATGACCTGTCCCTGCTAAACTAAGAGTGCGCACCCAACAATGGGGTATAGGCATTGTTAAGAAGGGTTGTCTTGTTAATTCAAGACCAATTTAAAAGAGCTTAACAAATTATTTTGTACAACAATGGCACTTTAAACTTTACCGACAATTTGTATAATTCGTGAATGTTGGTGCTATTAATGATCTGTCCCTGCTAAACTAAGAGTGCGCACCCAAAAATGAGGTGTCAGCGTTGGTAAGCAGGGTTGTCTTGTTAATGTTAGAACAATTTAAAAGAGCTGAAATCCTTATTTTGTACAACAATGGCACTTTAAACTTTACCGACAATTTGTATAAATCGTGAATGTTGGCGCTATTAATGATCTGTCCCTGCTAAACTAAGAGTGCGCACCCAACAATGGGATGTAGGCATTGTTAAGAAGGGTTGTCTTGTTAATTCAAGACCAATTTAAAAGAGCTTAACAAATTATTTTGTACAACAATGGCACTTTAAACTTTACCGACAATTTGTATAATTCGTGAATGTTGGTGCTATTAATGATCTGTCCCTGCTAAACAAAGAGTGCGCACCCAAAAATAAAGTGTAGGCATTGTTGAGAAGCGTTGTCTTGTTAATGTGAGACCAATTTTATAGAGCTGAAATCATTATTTTGTACAACAATGGAACTTTAAACTCTACCGACAATTTGTATAATTCGTGAATGTTGGCGCTATTAATGATCCGTCCCTGCTAAACTAAGAGTGCGCACCCAACAATGGGGAAAAAACATTGTTTAAAAGGGTTGTCTTGTCCATTCAAGACCATTTTCAAAGAGCTTGAGTAATTATTTTGTACAACAATAGCACTTTAAACTTTACCGACAATTTGTATAATTCGTGAATGTTTGCGCTATTAATGATCTGTCCCTGCTAAACTAAGAGTGCGCACCCAACAATGAGGTGAAGGCATTGTTCAAAAGGGTTGTCTTCTCCATTCAAGACCAAATTTTAAGAGCTTAAATAATTATTTTGTACAACAATGGCACTTTAAACTTTACCGACAATTTGTATAATTCGTGAATGTTGGCGCTATTAATGATCTGTCCCTGCTAAACTAAGAGTGCGCACCCAACAATGGGGTGTAGGCATTGTTAAGAAGGGTTGTCTTGTTAATTCAAGACTAATTTTAAAGAGCTCAAACAATTATTTTGTACAACAATGGCACTTTTACTTTACCGACTATTTGTATCATTCGTGAATGTTTGCGCTATTAATGATCTGTCCCTGCTAAACCAAGAGTGCGCACCCAACAATGAGGTGTCAGCGTTGGTAAAAAGGCCGTTGTCTTGTTAATGTTAGAACAATTTAAAAGAGCTGAAATGCTTATTTTGTACAACAATGGCACTTTAAACTTTACCGACAATTTGTATAAATCGTGAATGTTGGCGCTATTAATGATCTGTCCCTGCTAAACTAAGAGAGCGCACCCAACAATGGGGTGTAGGCATTGTTAAGAAGGGTTGTCTTGTTAATTCAAGACCAATTTAAAAGAGCTTTACAAATTATTTTGTACAACAATGGCACTTTAAACTTGACCGACAATTTGTATAATTCGTGAATGTTGGTGCTATTAATGATCTGTCTCTGCTAAATCAAGAGTTCGCACCCAACAATGAGGTGTAGGCATTGTTTAGAAGGGTTGTTTTGTTCATTCAAGACCAATTTTAAAGAGCTACAATAATTATTTTGTACAACAAAGGGACTTTAAACTTTACCGACAATTTGTATAATTCGTTAATGTTGGCGCTATTAATGATCTGTCCCTGCTAAACTAAGAGTGCGCACCCAACAATGGGGTAAAGGCATTGTTAAGAAGGGTTGTCTTGTTAATTCAAGACCAATTTTAAAGAGCTTTAATAATTATTTTGTACAACAATGGCACTTTAACCTTTACCGACAATTTGTATAATTCGTGAATGTTGTTTTGCTAAATGATCTGTCCCTGCTAAACAAAGAGTGCGCACCCAAAAATGGGGTGTAAGCATTGTTGAGAAGGGTTGTCTTGTTAATGTGAGACCAATTTTATAGAGCTGAAATCATTATTTTGTACAACAATGGAACTTTAAACTCTACCGACAATTTGTATAATTTGTGAATGTTGGCGCTATTAATGATCCGTCACTGCTAAACTAAGAGTGCGCACCCAACAATGGGGTAAAGACATTGTTAAAAAGGGTTGCTTTGTTCATTCAAGACCATTTTCAAAGAGCTTGCGTAATTATTTTGTACAACAATGGCACTTTAAACTTTACCGACAATTTGTATAATTCGTGAATGTTGGCGCTGTTAATGATCTGTCCCTGCCAAACCAAGAGTGCGCACCCAACTATGGGGTAAAGGCATTGTTCAGAAGGGTTGTCTTGTTAATTCAAGACTAATTCCTAAGAGCTCAAATAATTATTTTGTACAACAATGGCACTTTTACTTTACCGACTATTTGTATAATTCGTGAATGTTGGCGCTATTAATGATCTGTCCCTGCTAAACTAAGAGTGCGCACCCAACAATGGGGTGTAGGCATTGTTAAAAAGGGTTGTTTTGTTAATTCAAGACTAATTCCTAAGAGCTCAAATAATTATTTTGTACAACAATGGCACTTTTACTTTACCGACTATTTGTATAATTCGTGAATGTTGGCGCTATTAATGATCTGTCCCTGCTAAACTAAGAGTGCGCACCCAACAATGGGGTGTAGGCATTGTTAAAAAGGGTTGTTTTGTTAATTCAAGACTAATTCCTAAGAGCTCAAATAATTATTTTGTACAACAATGGCACTTTTACTTTACCGACTATTTGTATAATTCGTGAATGTTGGCGCTATTAATGATCTGTCCCTGCTAAACTAAGAGTGCGCACCCAACAATGGGGTGTAGGCATTGTTAAAAAGGGTTGTTTTGTTAATTCAAGACTAATTCCTAAGAGCTCAAATAATTATTTTGTACAACAATGGCACTTTTACTTTACCGACTATTTGTATAATTCGTGAATGTTGGCGCTATTAATGATCTGTGTCTGCTAAACCAAGAGGGCGCACCCAACAATGAGGTGTCAGCGTTGGCAAGAAGGGTTGTCTTGTTAATGTTAGAACAATTTAAAAGAGCTGAAATCCTTATTTTGTACAACAATGGCACTTTAAACTTTACCGACAATTTGTATAAATCGTGAATGTTGGCGCTATTAATGATCTGTCTCTGCTAAACTAAGAGTGCGCACCCAACAATGGGGTGTAGGCATTGTTAAGAAGGGTTGTCTTGTTAATTCAAGACTAATTTTAAAGAGCTCAAATAATTATTTTGTACAACAATGGCACTTTTACTTTACCGACTATTTGTATAATTCGTGAATGTTGGCGCTATTAATGATCTGTCCCTGCTAAACCAAGAGTGCGCACCCAACAATGAGGTGTCAGCGTTGGTAAGAAGGGTTGATTGTTAATGTGAGAACAATTTAAAAGAGCTTAAATCCTTATTTTGTACAACAATGGCACTATAAACTTTACCGACAATTTGTATAAATCGTGAATGTTGGCGCTATTAATGATCTGTCCCTGCTAAACTAAGAGTGCGCACCCAACAATGGGGTGTAGGCTTTGTTAAGAAGGGTTGTCTTGTTAATTCAAGACTAATTTAAAAGAGCTTAACAATTTATTTTGTACAACTATGGCACTTTAAACTTTACCGACAATTTGTATAATTCGTGAATGTTGGTGCTATTAATGATCTGTCCCTGCTAAACAAAGAGTGCGCACCCAACAATGAGGTATAAGCATTGTTAAGAAGGGTCGTCTTGTTAATTCAAGACCAATTTTAAAGAGCTTAAATAATTATTTTGTACAACAATGGCACTTTAAACTTTACCGACAATTTGTATAATTCGTGAATGTTGGCGCTATTAATGATCTGTCCCTGCTAAACTAAGAGTGCGCACCCAAAAATGAGGTGTCAGCGTTGGTAAGAAGGGTTGTCTTGTTAATGTTAGAACAATTTAAAAGAGCTGAAATCCTTATTTTGTACAACAATGGCACTTTAAACTTTACCGACAATTTGTATAAATCGTGAATGTTGGCGCTAATTATGATCTGTCCCTGCTAAACTAAGAGTGCGCACCCAACAATGGGGTTTAGGCATTGTAGGGAAGGGTTGTCTTGTTAATTCAAGACCAATTTAAAAGAGCTTAACAAATTATTTTGTACAACAATGGCACTTTAAACTTTACCGACAATTTGTATAATTCGTGAATGTTGGCGCTATTAATGATCTGTCCCTGCTAAGCTAAGAGTGCGCACCCAACAATGGGGTGTAGGCATTGTTAAAAAGGGTTCTCTTGTTAATTCAAGACCAATTTAAAAGAGGTAAGCCTGTAATCGTAGTGCCCAATTTGGTAGGGGTCTATTGTTCAGGCCACCTTTTGCCAGAACAGCAGCCTACCAGAAAGGGTTCTATTATAGGGCTTGTCAATCGTGGAATTCCCTACCACTCAAGATCAGGATGGCACGCTCATTAGATGTCTTCAAAGCCTCTTTAACGGAGCATTTTTTAAACATTGTTTTGTAAATTTTCATTTTTTTATTCTTTTTTATTCTTTTTTACTTCATATTTAACAGTTGTATCTTATAATTATATTGTCATTCATATTATGTTTTCATGTTTTTTGTTTTGTATTTTATATTTTGTATTTTGTATTATGTTCATTATTATATTTTAATTTTAGTATGGGTTGGCAGTCACTCTGGTGTTTGGAGCTGTGCTCTTTTCTGCCAACCCCCATTCTATTTTGTAGTAAATGGAAATGATTAATAAATAAATAAATTATTTTGTACAACAATGGCACTTTAAACTTTACCGACAATTTGTATAATTCGTTAATGTTGGCGCTATTAATGATCTGTCCCTGCTAAACTAAGAGTGCGCACCCAACAATGGGGTAAAGGCATTGTTAAGAAGGGTTGTCTTGTTAATTCAAGACACATTTAAATGAGCTTAAATAATATTTTGTACAACAATGGCACTTTAAACTCTACCGACAATTTGTATAATTCGTGAATGTTGGCGCTATTAATGATCTGTCCCTGCTAAACTAAGAGTGCGCACCCAACAATGGGGTGTAGGCATTGTTAAGAAGGGTTGTCTTGTTAATTCAAGACTAATTTTAAAGAGCTCAAACAATTATTTTGTACAACAATGGCACTTTTACTTTACCGACTATTTGTATCATTCGTGAATGTTTGCGCTATTAATGATCTGTCCCTGCTAAACCAAGAGTGCGCACCCAACAATGAGGTGTCAGCGTTGGTAAAAAGGCCGTTGTCTTGTTAATGTTAGAACAATTTAAAAGAGCTGAAATGCTTATTTTGTACAACAATGGCACTTTAAACTTTACCGACAATTTGTATAAATCGTGAATGTTGGCGCTATTAATGATCTGTCCCTGCTAAACTAAGAGAGCGCACCCAACAATGGGGTGTAGGCATTGTTAAGAAGGGTTGTCTTGTTAATTCAAGACCAATTTAAAAGAGCTTTACAAATTATTTTGTACAACAATGGCACTTTAAACTTGACCGACAATTTGTATAATTCGTGAATGTTGGTGCTATTAATGATCTGTCTCTGCTAAATCAAGAGTTCGCACCCAACAATGAGGTGTAGGCATTGTTTAGAAGGGTTGTTTTGTTCATTCAAGACCAATTTTAAAGAGCTACAATAATTATTTTGTACAACAAAGGGACTTTAAACTTTACCGACAATTTGTATAATTCGTTAATGTTGGCGCTATTAATGATCTGTCCCTGCTAAACTAAGAGTGCGCACCCAACAATGGGGTAAAGGCATTGTTAAGAAGGGTTGTCTTGTTAATTCAAGACCAATTTTAAAGAGCTTTAATAATTATTTTGTACAACAATGGCACTTTAACCTTTACCGACAATTTGTATAATTCGTGAATGTTGTTTTGCTAAATGATCTGTCCCTGCTAAACAAAGAGTGCGCACCCAAAAATGGGGTGTAAGCATTGTTGAGAAGGGTTGTCTTGTTAATGTGAGACCAATTTTATAGAGCTGAAATCATTATTTTGTACAACAATGGAACTTTAAACTCTACCGACAATTTGTATAATTTGTGAATGTTGGCGCTATTAATGATCCGTCACTGCTAAACTAAGAGTGCGCACCCAACAATGGGGTAAAGACATTGTTAAAAAGGGTTGCTTTGTTCATTCAAGACCATTTTCAAAGAGCTTGCGTAATTATTTTGTACAACAATGGCACTTTAAACTTTACCGACAATTTGTATAATTCGTGAATGTTGGCGCTGTTAATGATCTGTCCCTGCCAAACCAAGAGTGCGCACCCAACTATGGGGTAAAGGCATTGTTCAGAAGGGTTGTCTTGTTAATTCAAGACTAATTCCTAAGAGCTCAAATAATTATTTTGTACAACAATGGCACTTTTACTTTACCGACTATTTGTATAATTCGTGAATGTTGGCGCTATTAATGATCTGTCCCTGCTAAACTAAGAGTGCGCACCCAACAATGGGGTGTAGGCATTGTTAAAAAGGGTTGTTTTGTTAATTCAAGACTAATTCCTAAGAGCTCAAATAATTATTTTGTACAACAATGGCACTTTTACTTTACCGACTATTTGTATAATTCGTGAATGTTGGCGCTATTAATGATCTGTCCCTGCTAAACTAAGAGTGCGCACCCAACAATGGGGTGTAGGCATTGTTAAAAAGGGTTGTTTTGTTAATTCAAGACTAATTCCTAAGAGCTCAAATAATTATTTTGTACAACAATGGCACTTTTACTTTACCGACTATTTGTATAATTCGTGAATGTTGGCGCTATTAATGATCTGTCCCTGCTAAACTAAGAGTGCGCACCCAACAATGGGGTGTAGGCATTGTTAAAAAGGGTTGTTTTGTTAATTCAAGACTAATTCCTAAGAGCTCAAATAATTATTTTGTACAACAATGGCACTTTTACTTTACCGACTATTTGTATAATTCGTGAATGTTGGCGCTATTAATGATCTGTGTCTGCTAAACCAAGAGGGCGCACCCAACAATGAGGTGTCAGCGTTGGCAAGAAGGGTTGTCTTGTTAATGTTAGAACAATTTAAAAGAGCTGAAATCCTTATTTTGTACAACAATGGCACTTTAAACTTTACCGACAATTTGTATAAATCGTGAATGTTGGCGCTATTAATGATCTGTCTCTGCTAAACTAAGAGTGCGCACCCAACAATGGGGTGTAGGCATTGTTAAGAAGGGTTGTCTTGTTAATTCAAGACTAATTTTAAAGAGCTCAAATAATTATTTTGTACAACAATGGCACTTTTACTTTACCGACTATTTGTATAATTCGTGAATGTTGGCGCTATTAATGATCTGTCCCTGCTAAACCAAGAGTGCGCACCCAACAATGAGGTGTCAGCGTTGGTAAGAAGGGTTGATTGTTAATGTGAGAACAATTTAAAAGAGCTTAAATCCTTATTTTGTACAACAATGGCACTATAAACTTTACCGACAATTTGTATAAATCGTGAATGTTGGCGCTATTAATGATCTGTCCCTGCTAAACTAAGAGTGCGCACCCAACAATGGGGTGTAGGCTTTGTTAAGAAGGGTTGTCTTGTTAATTCAAGACTAATTTAAAAGAGCTTAACAATTTATTTTGTACAACTATGGCACTTTAAACTTTACCGACAATTTGTATAATTCGTGAATGTTGGTGCTATTAATGATCTGTCCCTGCTAAACAAAGAGTGCGCACCCAACAATGAGGTATAAGCATTGTTAAGAAGGGTCGTCTTGTTAATTCAAGACCAATTTTAAAGAGCTTAAATAATTATTTTGTACAACAATGGCACTTTAAACTTTACCGACAATTTGTATAATTCGTGAATGTTGGCGCTATTAATGATCTGTCCCTGCTAAACTAAGAGTGCGCACCCAAAAATGAGGTGTCAGCGTTGGTAAGAAGGGTTGTCTTGTTAATGTTAGAACAATTTAAAAGAGCTGAAATCCTTATTTTGTACAACAATGGCACTTTAAACTTTACCGACAATTTGTATAAATCGTGAATGTTGGCGCTAATTATGATCTGTCCCTGCTAAACTAAGAGTGCGCACCCAACAATGGGGTTTAGGCATTGTAGGGAAGGGTTGTCTTGTTAATTCAAGACCAATTTAAAAGAGCTTAACAAATTATTTTGTACAACAATGGCACTTTAAACTTTACCGACAATTTGTATAATTCGTGAATGTTGGCGCTATTAATGATCTGTCCCTGCTAAGCTAAGAGTGCGCACCCAACAATGGGGTGTAGGCATTGTTAAAAAGGGTTCTCTTGTTAATTCAAGACCAATTTAAAAGAGGTAAGCCTGTAATCGTAGTGCCCAATTTGGTAGGGGTCTATTGTTCAGGCCACCTTTTGCCAGAACAGCAGCCTACCAGAAAGGGTTCTATTATAGGGCTTGTCAATCGTGGAATTCCCTACCACTCAAGATCAGGATGGCACGCTCATTAGATGTCTTCAAAGCCTCTTTAACGGAGCATTTTTTAAACATTGTTTTGTAAATTTTCATTTTTTTATTCTTTTTTATTCTTTTTTACTTCATATTTAACAGTTGTATCTTATAATTATATTGTCATTCATATTATGTTTTCATGTTTTTTGTTTTGTATTTTATATTTTGTATTTTGTATTATGTTCATTATTATATTTTAATTTTAGTATGGGTTGGCAGTCACTCTGGTGTTTGGAGCTGTGCTCTTTTCTGCCAACCCCCATTCTATTTTGTAGTAAATGGAAATGATTAATAAATAAATAAATTATTTTGTACAACAATGGCACTTTAAACTTTACCGACAATTTGTATAATTCGTTAATGTTGGCGCTATTAATGATCTGTCCCTGCTAAACTAAGAGTGCGCACCCAACAATGGGGTAAAGGCATTGTTAAGAAGGGTTGTCTTGTTAATTCAAGACACATTTAAATGAGCTTAAATAATATTTTGTACAACAATGGCACTTTAAACTCTACCGACAATTTGTATAATTCGTGAATGTGGGTGCTATTAATGATCTGTCCCTGCTAAACAAAGAGTGCGCACCCAAAAATGGGGTGTAGGCATTGTTGAGAAGGGTTGTCTTGTTAATGTGAGACCAATTTTATAGAGCTGAAATCATTATTTTGTACAACAATGGAACTTTAAACTCTACCGACAATTTGTATAATTCGTGAATGTTGGCGCTATTAATGATCCGTCCCTGCTAAACTAAGAGTGCGCACCCAACAATGGGGTAAAGACATTGTTAAAAAGGGTTGTCTTGTTCATTCAAGACCATTTTCAAAGAGCTTGAGTAATTATTGTGTACAACATTAGCACTTTAAACTTTACCGACAATTTGTATAATTCGTGAATGTTGGCGCTATTAATGATCTGTCCCTGCTAAACTAAGAGTGCGCACCCAACAATGAGGTGAAGGCATTGTTCAAAAGGGTTGTCTTGTTCATTCAAGACCAATTTTAAAGAGCTTTAATAATTATTTTGTACAACAATGGCACTTTAAACTTTACCGACAATTTGTATAATTCGTGAATGTTGGCGCTATTAATGATCTGTCCCTGCTAAACTAAGAGTGCGCACCCAACAATGGGGTGTAGGCATTGTTAAGAAGGGTTGTCTATTTAATTCAAGACTAATTTTAAAGAGCTCAAATAATTATTTTGTACAACAATGGCACTTTTACTTTACCGACTATTTGTATAATTCGTGAATGTTGGCGCTATTAATGATCTGTCCCTGCTAAACCAATGTGCGCACCCAACAATGAGGTGTCAGCGTTGGTAAAAAGGGTTTTCTTGTTAATGTTTGAACAATTTAAAAGAGCTGAAATCCTTATTTTGTACAACAATGGCACTTTAAACTTTACCGACAATTTGTATAAATCGTGAATGTTGGCGCTATTAATGATCTGTCCCTGCTAAACTAAGAGAGCGCACCCAACAATGGGGTGTAGGCATTGTTAAGAAGGGTTGTCTTGTTAATTCAAGACCAATTTAAAAGAGCTTTACAAATTATTTTGTACAACAATGGCACTTTAAACTTGACCGACAATTTGTATAATTCGTGAATGTTGGTGCTATTAATGATCTGTCTCTGCTAAATCAAGAGTTCGCACCCAACAATGAGGTGTAGGCATTGTTTAGAAGGGTTGTTTTGTTCATTCAAGACCAATTTTAAAGAGCTACAATAATTATTTTGTACAACAAAGGGACTTTAAACTTTACCGACAATTTGTATAATTCGTTAATGTTGGCGCTATTAATGATCTGTCCCTGCTAAACTAAGAGTGCGCACCCAACAATGGGGTAAAGGCATTGTTAAGAAGGGTTGTCTTGTTAATTCAAGACCAATTTTAAAGAGCTTTAATAATTATTTTGTACAACAATGGCACTTTAACCTTTACCGACAATTTGTATAATTCGTGAATGTTGTTTTGCTAAATGATCTGTCCCTGCTAAACAAAGAGTGCGCACCCAAAAATGGGGTGTAAGCATTGTTGAGAAGGGTTGTCTTGTTAATGTGAGACCAATTTTATAGAGCTGAAATCATTATTTTGTACAACAATGGAACTTTAAACTCTACCGACAATTTGTATAATTTGTGAATGTTGGCGCTATTAATGATCCGTCACTGCTAAACTAAGAGTGCGCACCCAACAATGGGGTAAAGACATTGTTAAAAAGGGTTGCTTTGTTCATTCAAGACCATTTTCAAAGAGCTTGCGTAATTATTTTGTACAACAATGGCACTTTAAACTTTACCGACAATTTGTATAATTCGTGAATGTTGGCGCTGTTAATGATCTGTCCCTGCCAAACCAAGAGTGCGCACCCAACTATGGGGTAAAGGCATTGTTCAGAAGGGTTGTCTTGTTAATTCAAGACTAATTCCTAAGAGCTCAAATAATTATTTTGTACAACAATGGCACTTTTACTTTACCGACTATTTGTATAATTCGTGAATGTTGGCGCTATTAATGATCTGTCCCTGCTAAACTAAGAGTGCGCACCCAACAATGGGGTGTAGGCATTGGTTAAAAGGGTTGTTTTGTTAATTCAAGACTAATTCCTAAGAGCTCAAATAATTATTTTGTACAACAATGGCACTTTTACTTTACCGACTATTTGTATAATTCGTGAATGTTGGCGCTATTAATGATCTGTGTCTGCTAAACAAAGAGTGCGCACCCAACAATGAGGTGTCAGCGTTGGTAAGAAGGGTTGTCTTGTTAATTCAAGACTAATTCCTAAGAGCTCAAATAATTATTTTGTACAACAATGGCACTTTTACTTTACCGACTATTTGTATAATTCGTGAATGTTGGCGCTATTAATGATCTGTCCCTGCTAAACTAAGAGTGCGCACCCAACAATGGGGTGTAGGCATTGTTAAAAAGGGTTGTTTTGTTAATTCAAGACTAATTCCTAAGAGCTCAAATAATTATTTTGTACAACAATGGCACTTTTACTTTACCGACTATTTGTATAATTCGTGAATGTTGGCGCTATTAATGATCTGTCCCTGCTAAACTAAGAGTGCGCACCCAACAATGGGGTGTAGGCATTGTTAAAAAGGGTTGTTTTGTTAATTCAAGACTAATTCCTAAGAGCTCAAATAATTATTTTGTACAACAATGGCACTTTTACTTTACCGACTATTTGTATAATTCGTGAATGTTGGCGCTATTAATGATCTGTGTCTGCTAAACCAAGAGTGCGCACCCAACAATGAGGTGTCAGCGTTGGCAAGAAGGGTTGTCTTGTTAATGTTAGAACAATTTAAAAGAGCTGAAATCCTTATTTTGTACAACAATGGCACTTTAAACTTTACCGACAATTTGTATAAATCGTGAATGTTGGCGCTATTAATGATCTGTCTCTGCTAAACCAAGAGTGCGCACCCAACAATGGGTTAAAGGCATTGTTAAGAAGGGTTGTCTTGTTTATTCAAGACCAATTTAAAAGAGCTTTAATCCTTATTTTGTACAACAATGGCACTTTAAACTTTACCGACAATTTGTATAGTTCGTGAATGTTGGCGCTATTAATGATCTGTCCCTGCTAAACTAAGAGTGCGCACCCAACAATGGGGTGTAGGCATTGTTAAAAGGGGTTGTCTTGTTAATTCAAGACCATTTTAAAAGAGCTTAACAAATTATTTTGACCAACAATGGCACTTTAAACTTTACCGACAATTTGTATAATTCGTGAATGTTTGCGCTATTAATGATCTGTCCTTGCTAAACCAAGAGTGCGCACCCAACAATGAGGTGTAGGCATTGTTCAAAAGGGTTGTCTTGTTCATTCAAGACCAATTTTAAAGAGCTAAAATAATTATTTTGTACAACAATGGCACTTTAAACTTTACCGACAATTTGTATAATTCGTGAATGTTGGCGCTATTTATGATCTGTCCCTGCTAAACTAAGAGTGCGCACCCAACAATGGGTTAAAGGCATTGTTAAGAAGGGTTGTCTTGTTTATTCAAGACCAATTTAAAAGAGCTTTAATCCTTATTTTGTACAACAATGGCACTTTAAGCTTTACCGACAATTTGTATAGTTCGTGAATGTTGGCGCTATTAATGATCTGTCCCTGCTAAACTAAGAGTGCGCACCCAACAATGGGGTAAAGGCATTGTTAAGAAGGGTTGTTTTGTTCATTCAAGACCAATTTTAAAGAGCTTAAATAATTATTTTGTACAACAATGGCACTTTAAACTTTACCGACAATTTGTATAATTCGTGAATGTTGGCGCTATTAATGATCTGTCCCTGCTTTACTAAGAGTGCGCACCCAACAATGGGGTGTAGGCTTTGTTGAGAGGTATCTTCCTTTTAGTTATTTATATGGTTTATGGCCGACATGGTTATTGTCTATAACAAAGAGATCATAAAGGAGACTGAAGAGTATAGGACGTGGCTATGGGATTTGGCTTGTTATCCCTTGATATCAAGCTATTTATGTCAAATTTTAATATCCTTATAGCCCTCCTTGCACCCTTTCTCATAACATGTCTTACAATTAAATCGATAATTTTTAATTTAGGTTTATTTTCTATGTGTTTAGCAAATCGGTGCACCTTCTTCCTAGGAGAGTACTATGTTTAGCGCCCTAGGCTGTTTTTGGGGGTCGTGACGGGTATTGCTTTTAAATATTAGTTGGGTATATATCTAATTATGTATTTCATGTATTGTATTTGCATTCTACACATAATTTATTTTGGGTGCTAGAATTTTTTGTTTGCATCTTGTGCAGTTGGCTACACTGATATTGGGTGCTGGATTTTGGGTGCTGGGTGCTGGGTGCTGGGTGCTAACTTCACACAGGTCCTAGGGCCTAGGCCTAGTTGGCTAGGCCTATGTTTAGAGAAATCCTTTACAGTTTGATACGTAGGCCTACCTTAATACAGAAACTCCGATGATGCGTTCCAAAGGTTTCATTAAACTGTTGTCAATAACTAAATCCTTTCTTCCTGGAATTTGGTCCAAGATTTCAGTCAGTTTCCTTTGAGACAGCTGCTGAAAGGCATCCAAACGCGAATCGAAGGAAGACTGCATCCTAGGCCTAGGATGCCCTAGGCCCCTAGCTAGGCTAGGCGCTAGCCTACTTATGATCACAAACCCCAAATATTATGGGCCTACTCAACGGGCCTACTCCTATTTTTTTTTAGCTGTTTTGATCAGGTTTTGACATTTGAGTTTGACTTGACGTTTACTGCCGGTTTTAGGTTAGGTTCTCTTTCTTCGCGAGTAGCGAACGACTTTTTTCGATCTATCGACTCCGTCTGGTTCGATTTCGACTTCGTCTGCCGAGTGCCGTTTGTACGTAATTTATAGGTTAGAATACATGCCTGCTTTGTTTGTTTTACTGACTGTTAATTATTTGAGTTAGGTGTATTTTCTAGGAAATGACAGGTCGTACAACAAGCTTTCTATGGGAAGCCTCAAAAGTTATTCCTAGGCCTGAGACACTAGACCTTGGCCAACTGGCTCCGTCAGCTCTCGTCGTACACTTGCTCAGGTAAAACCACCTAGGGCCCTTCAGGTTATAAGGTCCTAGGCCTACTGTATTATAAATACATCGTGTTTCAAGAAGGTTATCGTTTCTCGCCGCCAACACCTCTGAATTAAAAATCAACATGTAGGCCTATGAAGTTCTGTATTTAATATTTATCTATCGACTTTGAGAAGCCTTTTGAGTTTTGATCAGAGCCTAGACCTAGGCCTAGAGCTACCGACCGCATTGAAGGTTGATAAGAAAGTTTAGAGGGGTCATAAAGAAAGGATGGGGTGTCAGAACGGTTGGTATTTCCTCAGAGGAAGGACGCAGAGGGAGAGAAATTATCTGAGCGTGGGCTCGGGGCCGAAGCTCGGCTTATAGCCCGAGCCGACTCCACAACGTTACTTACCACCAACTTACCTCGCGCGCAACATCATGGTGTTATTATGGAGGGGGAAATTATTGAAGAGGTTCATAAGTACCCATTCATTTAGGTTTGCCAAGAATATGCACATTAGGCCTATTAACAATAGATCAGATGTGAAAGAGAATGTGTGAAAGAGCATTTCCTCTTCCAGCCACGAACACAATGTATAGAGATGGCAGTGCAATAATGGAAATCATTCCAAAGTTAACCGATGAGTACCGATGTGCACTTCAATTGACGTTGAATCGTGAATCAAAAACATTAACCATGAATCAATTAACGGTTGACGATTCAAGTTGACGCCAATGGTAGACTTGAGTGATAAGTTCTGGAAGGTTGTCAAGTGATGTTTGTGGTTGTGGTTGGTTGTGAAGTGTTGTCAAAACTAAATCCTATAAAATAATGCCTGGTCTAGTGTTTAGTTATTTACCCACTACCACAAGACATACCGGTACATTACAAACTTAACAATTGTTGCAATTAAGGTGAATAAAGAAAAATGTCAATATTTACTAAACAATAAACATACAATCAAAATTTGTTACTCTTGCGTGGGGGTGAGAGAGCAGTTCCCCCGTCCATATAGTTTGTTCTTTAAATAAATTATGGTAAGATTGTGGGGCAATTGATGGATTTATATTGTTTTGCTTTTTAGAACCAAATGGAAGGCTGCAGTACTGAAAGAGCAGATTTTGGTGTCACCTAAGATTCTTAGGACGTCATCGATGTGCTCGTTTTGCTGTTCCTCATTAGAAGGGTTATCCCACATAAAGATTATGCCCAAAAAAAAGATGGGTAAAAAGATTAAAAGAATTGTGAAAAAATACAACTCAAGTGGAACATTTAACAATTCAAAGTATGAAAACATGCTATGGAGAAAATACCAGAGAAATATTGGTAATACATTGGTGAGTAGGGAGATTATACTTTTAATGTATTGTTTATTAAATGTGTACCTCAGTCTATTTCTTCTTTGTTCAAAAGACTTGACACTTGATTACCTCATTTCCAAAGAGATGTATAGGCTACCATATAGCATATACCCCAAATCCCAAACACATATGTTTATTGTTTTGGTATCCTACTACTAGGTATCCTGTAGGCCTACTTATGGGTGTAATATTTTTTTATGTATTCTCCTCTACCCATGATTACCCATGAAAGAAAAATGTCCCCTATAACGCCCACTGTATTCTACGTATTTCAGAAGTTGAAGTTGTTTTGGGCAATAAAAGTTTAGTTTGTCATTCTTAGCTCTCCTGGTGGTGCCATTGTGGGAGTAATATATTTTTAGGAGAAAGGAGATACCTGTTTGACTGATTCATTGAATCACGTTCGGCTGGCTGGGCTAGTGAAAAATATTCCCTATTTTGGTTATATCCATGCTTTTCCAATTTGGACAGACACTTCATTTTGACTCATACTGTAACCCTAAAGACTGGATGTATGGCCGGTTCATGGCAACACTCAACATTTTGGTTTTCTAGTTTAGTGAATTGGAAACACATAATCAGTGACCAGCTCACTTACACATATGGCTTGTTTTTTTCTTCAGATTCTTACATGTATGTCATGTCAAAATAAAACCACAGTTCCTATGAAAAAGCCAACTCCACTCGAAAGCTCGAAAGAGGAATCAGCTCATGAGCAGCCACCAAAGAAGAAAAGAAAGAAAAAGGCCAAAGACCAGCTAGCTGGTCTCAAACTGTCTGTTGTTACTAAAACAAATCTGTCAATAGTTGGTTCTAAATTTAATGTGGGTTCACACATAAAATGCAATGAAGATAACCAACCAAAGAAAAAGATCAAAACTCAAGATATCCAGACAGTAAATCTGAAAACTAAACCTAGAACACTTTCTCATCAAAGTTGGCCATCACAGAAGAAACATGCATTGCAACCTGTAGCTGAGACAAGTGGCATGGATGGAGTTGCATTTAAGAAGTTTAAAAAGTGCAACAAACTTGCTGAAATACTAGCTAAATCAAGCAATGCTAAACCTCCAAGCCAAAACTTGAAACCATTGAGCATGTTAAATTCTCTTCAACTGATGTTAAGAAAGAAAAATTCATAATAAAGGAACTTATTATTTTTACATGTTGGAGTACCTAATTTTCACCCATTCATTTTCTGTAACAGTGGATACTTACCAGCTATCTATTGGTTCTAGTAGTGTTTTTTTTTGCACATTCACATGTCTCGTGGGACTACCGGTATATCACTGTTTCCTGTATGAATGTATGTACAAATAATTATGATCCTTCATGAATCATAATTCTCAATTGTTTTAAAGTTGTTTTAATTAGCATTACCATATAAACTGAGCACCAATCAATCCCAAAAACTTGTTTTTAGAGTACTATTTAATATTTATGTATATTGTGTCACTTTTTATGGCAAAAGATCATACCATTACCAGAAACTGATTCAAGAAACTTCTTACCCAGAGATGATATATTCTGTAGGTTGGTTGTTATTTAATATAGACATGTGAATATTGTGATGATTTTTTTTAGCCATTTTCAGTTTCAGACAAAACTGGGTTGTGTGGTCAAGTGGTGATTAATAAGATGACTTAGTTCATTTTGGAAACTAGGTAAAAATGATGCCAAAGATTGAAATATAAATGTCACTCTAGCATACTTTTTGGTTATATATTGGTTCTACATAATCAAATCAAATTGCATTTAGCTGTAATTTGGCATATTGAATAGGAGATGTGTATGGAATTTTAGTCTAATATTAAATGATTGTTTTAATTTTTTTATTTGGTATTGAGAAATTACACTGCACATTATGAAAAAATTGTCATAAACAAGCTATATATAGGCTATACAAATCACACGCAATGCTCCTTCTATTGAAAGGCAATTAGCTTTTAATAGCTTTCATATTAAATATCATATGCATGAATCATAGTAACCTGTTAAACACAGGCCGAGGAAATTTGTGTCTGCTCTCCTTTGGCTATAATTGTGTTCCTCACAAATGCTAATTAAAACATATGTCTTGATCTGTAACTAATCACAACGTGTCAGTGAATACCCTTTGGGCAGTTCTCAATTCCTCATTGTTAATTGCAAATCTGTCATAGCATTTTGAAACTTCTATTTCAATATATTAAGGGAGTTTCGGTTGGCTTTGACTCTTATATAACGAAGTACATGTTGCAGAGGTTGAAACATGCAGCAATATTTAACTGGGTAGAAAATAAACATTACGACCTACAACAAAGTTATTTGTACAAATGTTGAAAAATTGCATTAAATTGGAATATAAAAGTAAAACTTTGTTTCTTGAAATAAAAACTGAATTTTACTGTTTTCCTGCAATTGGCAATCAAATTCTTATTTGATCTGTTTTTGAAAGTCACAAAACAACTGGGTCATCAGTGCCTTCAGCAATCAACAACGTAAACTTAAATTTCACAGTAGAATATGAGTGGACCCTATATAGGGTCTACCATTCCTAACACATAATTTAGTACTGCTTAATAGGCTTAACGGAAAAAAAAAATTAAAAACTAATTAAAATTTTTAAAAATTAATTAACTCGGATTTCGTAATCCTAGTTTTGCTGTAAATATTATAAAACAAAATCACGGCTATTACTGCCTCCATACCATCTTCCTCGATACGTTTGAACTAGACTTTGATGATGAGGTACTGTCCCGGTTTTTTGGTTTTAAAAATTTACCTTTTTGAAATATAAAACCACTCGAAAAAGTGGGTCACTTCTTGTTTTATAACATTTTAACCTTAAGTACATTTACTTTCGTTAGCAAAATGCATATACCGTTTTATCTAGTAGATTTATTAAGTATCGCGCTCAATGGTGTTCTCTCTCCTATTCTTGCTTACTATGTTATCTATTTCGTTAGCGGCTGAAGTGCATCAAAGCAGCCATTAGATATCTTATTCTAATGGTATCTCTTCTTGAACAACCTGCAATTTGAAAAAGAGGTTACAACCCACACATAAAAAGTACCATATGAAAACTACTAGTTATTTAATGTTCAAGCACACAAATTTAGTATATTATTAAATTTATTTTATTTAGTTCTAAATGAATGGTTACCAAAGTTGGTGTTGACTTAATACACTACCCTTTATCAGTTGTGCATCACCTTATCATTTTTTCAGTATATTAGTTTACATTCTTACTTAGCATTTTGAAACCATTTAACCTAAATTCCATTCAGTATAAACAAAGCACATAATAAATAGTATAAATGTTCCCCCACTGAAAATCAGTTCTTGTAACTGACTGGGTAATCAGTTCTTGTAACTGACTGGGTAGACAAATAAGTAAAGACATTTATTTATTTATATTTAATAATTAAAAAATAACAGTTTGTTTGTCTACTTGACGTCACATAATTTATGGATGACCCACATAAGTTCGTATACCGTAAAGCGACCGGACCGCCCGGGCTGGTCATTTTCATTGTTATTGGTCGGTCCGTTCGCTTTAACGGTACGAACCCATAGAGAGAACAAAATGGCTACTGGAAAGGGTAATTGAAATGTTCCTTGTTGGACACACCTTGGCACAGATCTCCCTGTACATTTCGTCGGTAGTCCATGCGCCCCTTTCGGGCAGCTCTTTGCCTCTGCGTCGCAGTTCTTGTTGCACATCCGTCAGGTCAAATATCGGGATGGGGTCAAGTTTGTGCCGAGATATCAGCCCCACTAAATACTCTATGTAGTGTGGCCTAGGCGGGACAAATAGACAAACGAAATAGATTGTAGTGTACCTTCAGTAAACGTTTGCGAATGACGTTCTCGGGCGTTCCGTACGGCCGTGGTGGCATACGCTTGTGGCCTCTTTTAACAATAGTTTCAAGGTCATCATTCGTAAGGATACTTATGGGGTCCAAGTTGTGCTTCCGGATTAAGGCATTTAAATATTCTATATAGTGGACCCTGTAATGGAAATGTTTACGATAGGTAATTTCGGTAGTGTTACTTCCAGATAGGCATAGTCTCGGATACATAGTTACTTAGACAGTACCTGAGAAAGTAAAATATAAAATTGTGGTCGAGATGCGAAAACGTATCATATAATACATATCACTCACTACATTATGTTTTAATATGGAATCCAATGCACACGTTGTTAGACTTCACAGCAAACTCACACATAAATATATATTATTGCGAGAACCGATAAAAGCAATGGAATCTAACCCCGGACAGTAGGGTATGGATGGAGGCTTATGCAGCAGAACATTCAATTTACAACGTGGTGTAAAAAATGATTAAAATAAGCTAGTTGTAAATAAGTAAGTAAAACAAGATTTATTTGACAATGTTTTATACAGTTTCCATTTACCGATGATATTGCGATTAAGAAATGTAACGAAACGCAAAGCTGCGTATTTTGTGTATGGTACATAATTAGAACCAAATTGTAAGAAGATTTCAGTATTTTATACAAACAACTAGAACGTATCCATGGTGTATGCATGACATCTGTTGAGTGAATGATCCAAGTGGAAACATCTTATTAAAAGTAAATCTCTTCTTTGCACAGTCTTATATATTATTTTGTTTTACCTGTCCTATGTCAAATATGTAGTAAGATTCCCGTTTGAAATTGAATAAAAACAACATTTGAAAACTGGTCCCATCAAGGCATTTTAAAATATAGAATTTATATTAGAGATTTCACATTTGGTGGAGGGGCCGGGTCAAACAAACTAGCTAAGATATGGATGTCGATGTAGATTTCTGTGCCATTATGTCGTAAAATGAACATCTAGGCCAAGTCAGATTATTTAAAACATTTGGCAACTTATGATTATGAATTAGGACTACTTTTTTATGGCAAATAAGTTCTTTACACTTTATTCCTCAAAAAGTGTCAGCACATTTTTGTTTTTAAAACTAAAATTAAACGGTGGTGTAAATGTAAGTTAGTTTCAAATATTTTGTGAGTATCTATTACGAAATTATAGCACAATATGCTTATACGATATGACTTGTTTTATTGAATTATAGGCTAATGATATATTCTTTAGCCTCACAAAGTAGTGATAAACTCTTACTAGTTCTAGTTTGTACCAATTACTCACTGTTTTAAGTGTATTTACAAAGTGTTAATTACATTTTTTTCTGAGGTAGAGAACCGTTTGACCCTACCTGCAAAGTCCAGCGTGCTCGTTGGGAACTTCGTTGTTACAAACCGCATCCACAATCCCTCCTGGAGTTTCCCTCTGTAGCTGCACTGGACACTTAGCGGTCTTAGTAACAGTTTCACCCTCTGGGGCGGGTTCCTTTTCGCTGGGCTCCGTATCAAACGCGATCTCGTGCTCCTATAAGCAAAGTGAACGTGGTCAGGCTGTGATGTTTGGTAACGCAGTGACGGTGCTCTTAAGATTACTTTTGGTTGGAAGACATTTTTTCGGATGTTGTTATAATAACCCTCCATTTCTGGACAAGTAGTGTTTGTAACAGTCTTGTTATTCAAAGTAATTTTCGAGAAAATGCCGTCGAGATGATGATTCAAAGTGAAGTATTTATCAGATCAATATTTACAAAAAAATCGAATTGGTTAAATTATCCGAGTTGATCTAATATCCACCGTTAGCATTTGTTTCTATTAAGAAGAGTCAAAGCTATTTCTATGTCGACAATAATAATTTTTGAAAATTAACACTTCGTTTTGTTTCTAAACTTTTCCATAAACTTAAAAATCCTATTTTCTGCATCCACATTCAATAATCACTTTTCTAAGATTTTTAAATAGAGGTTAAAACCACGGTCTACTGTGGTTAACACTACCAACATTCCTGAAGAAAAGTACATAGTCTCGTGTACAATGTCATGTAGTTTTTGGGGACATGTTTAACATAGTTTGTTGACACTAGACCAGTTTAATAATATGTGGAACCTGTACCGTTCTCAAAAATAATATTTTGTTATGTATTAGTGTGGTTCTTCATAAAAATTTATTTCAATTATGAAGTTATTTAAACGCTTGTGTTTTTTGTAACTATCCCAGTATTAATTATTGGGGAAAACAAAGTACCTAAAATAAAATGTTGTGTTCCTACCTTTAATAAGTTTTGAAGGTCCTTAGGTTCCTTGTCTCGTAAGTAAAAGAGACAGTTCCGTGGATGGTGGGAATGCAATCCCAGCTGCGCGCAATAAGGACTCAAGCCACACTTGGCCCCCATGATAAAAGGCTTGTCACAGCCGCAACAGAACTCGAACTTGCACTGGCTGCACGTGAAGTGCATGCAACCCCCACGGGACAGTGAGTAGCGGAACTTGCACTTTGGGCAGGTGATTCCGTTGTCGGCCAAGTGTTTAGCCACGCCCGCCGCTTGGATTTCGGGGTCGTTGCCTTCTTTCCATTCCGAAAACTTTTCACATGAGATGCCTTCGTGTTGTTTTTCCCACTGCAAACGAAGAGGATATTTCATTAATTCTCAATTCTGGTCATGCCTCTAATGTATCGAAATAAAAAATAATGCGTGCATTGATTTTGTAACCGTCATAAGCAATCAGTACCGTTCCACAATAACCCTGTCTATCGCTTGCGACCTCCAGTTTTGTTGATAAGAGACGAGAAGTGCGAGAGATTAGGTCTGACATATTCATAATAACCTAGTTATTGAAAACAAATATATATCCAAAATGCATTACATTTGGATTAAAGGCGATAGTACGATATTATTGTATTATCATATTCAATCAAAACGTTATGAATTTGGCATATATTTGTCATCGTTATCTGGTCTAAAGTATCTTCCCATAATTTCGAGTGTAAAAGTTGTTTTAAAGATACGAAGAGAACACCTTAAATTCTCACAATCTAGGAGTTTAGAACTGGAAGAAGTCTACTCCATGAACTTACCATGCGCCTGCATTGGGCGCAAGTGACGGTCCGACAGTCCGGACAGATGAGTCTCTACCATGAACTTACCATGCGCCTGCATTGGGCGCAAGTGACGGTCCGACAGTCCGGACAGATGAGTCTCTACCAAGAACTTACCATGCGCCTGCATTGGGCGCAAGTGACAGTCCGACAGTCCGGACAGATGAGTCTCTACCAAGAACTTACCATGCGCCTGCATTGGGCGCAAGTGACAGTCCGACAGTCCGGACAGATGAGTCTATACCACGAACTTACCATGCGCCTGCATTGGGCGCAAGTGACAGTCCGACAGTCCGGACAGATGAGTCTCTACCAAGAACTTACCATGCGCCTGCATTGGGCGCAAGTGACAGTCCGACAGTCCGGACAGATGAGTCTATACCACGAACTTACCATGCGCCTGCATTGGGCGCAAGTGACGGTGCGACAGTCCGGACAGATGAGTCTCTACCAAGAACTTACCATGCGCCTGCATTGGGCGCAAGTGACAGTCCGACAGTCCGGACAGATGAGTCTCTACCATGAACTTACCATGCGCCTGCATTGGGCGCAAGTGACAGTCCGGACAGATGAGTCTCTACCACGAACTTACCATGCGCCTGCATTGGGCGCAAGTGACAGTCCGACAGTCCGGACAGATGAGTCTCTACCAAGAACTTACCATGCGCCTGCATTGGGCGCAAGTGACAGTCCGACAGTCCGGACAGATGAGTCTCTACCATGAACTTACCATGCGCCTGCATTGGGCGCAAGTGACAGTCCGGACAGATGAGTCTCTACCACGAACTTACCATGCGCCTGCATTGGGCGCAAGTGACGGTCCGACAGTCCGGACAGATGAGTCTCTACCATGAACTTACCATGCGCCTGCATTGGGCGCAAGTGACAGTCCGACAGTCCGGACAGATGAGTCTCTACCAAGAACTTACCATGCGCCTGCATTGGGCGCAAGTGACAGTCCGACAGTCCGGACAGATGAGTCTCTACCAAGAACTTACCATGCGCCTGCATTGGGCGCAAGTGACAGTCCGACAGTCCGGACAGATGAGTCTCTACCAAGAACTTACCATGCGCCTGCATTGGGC
Organism: Isoperla grammatica; assembly: GCA_945910005.1. NCBI lineage: Eukaryota > Metazoa > Arthropoda > Insecta > Plecoptera > Perlodidae > Isoperla > Isoperla grammatica. The sequence continues at coordinate 8,984,050 of OX246737.1, forward strand.
GCAAGTGACGGTCCGACAGTCCGGACAGATGAGTCTCTACCAAGAACTTACCATGCGCCTGCATTGGGCGCAAGTGACAGTCCGACAGTCCGGACAGATGAGTCTCTACCAAGAACTTACCATGCGCCTGCATTGGGCGCAAGTGACAGTCCGACAGTCCGGACAGATGAGTCTCTACCAAGAACTTACCATGCGCCTGCATTGGGCGCAAGTGACAGTCCGACAGTCCGGACAGATGAGTCTCTACCAAGAACTTACCATGCGCCTGCATTGGGCGCAAGTGACAGTCCGACAGTCCGGACAGATGAGTCTCTACCAAGAACTTACCATGCGCCTGCATTGGGCGCAAGTGACAGTCCGACAGTCCGGACAGATGAGTCTCTACCAAGAACTTACCATGCGCCTGCATTGGGCGCAAGTGACGGTCCGACAGTCCGGACAGATGAGTCTCTACCATGAACTTACCATGCGCCTGCATTGGGCGCAAGTGACGGTCCGACAGTCCGGACAGATGAGTCTCTACCATGAACTTACCATGCGCCTGCATTGGGCGCAAGTGACAGTCCGACAGTCCGGACAGATGAGTCTCTTCTGCCGAGGGTTGGCAATGAAGCCGGACGAGCACTTGTTACACCACTTAAAGTTGGGGTCTTGCATGAGGGTGCGGTCCCTCAGTTTGCTCTGGAACAACTCGTGCACGCCGGGCTCCAGGATGTTCTTCAGGATGATGTCCAGGTTGCTGAAGTATTCCAGGGCTTCGTCGTCATTCTCCAGCTCGGGCTCTTTGCAAAACGGACACACGGCATCGTTGATGCTACGATCGGTGATCTGGATCGTGAAGTAATTCTTGGCGCAATCTTTGCAGCAGCGGTGAATGCATTTTAGCATCGAGATCATCTGTAAGCAAAGTCACTTTTATTACATAATTACAAAACTAATCCAAACATAATATTATAACAAAGTGCGTTGTGTTTCTAACATAAAATGTGGGATACATGTAGAATAAGAATTAACGCTCCAAGTTTCAACAGTTATGCTATAGTCAGACAACGCCAGCAACATTTTGCAGTGTATAAAATTGTTTGCGAGGCTCAAATCGTTATGAACATGCCATGTAATAGTGTAGTGTATTGATGCTATGATGTGGCAAATGCATGGACCTGAGCACAATGGCAAAAACAGCGTCATTGCAGTTTTGTGATTGGAGGTATGTTATGTAGAGGGGGGGGGGGGGGCAAAGTGGTCTTGAGCTTAAAATGTAATATGAGTGGTCTGAGCAAAGCATGATGATGGCGTACTCATTTATTTCGTTTTGAATTTCGTGCTCTATTATACGATAAACCTTCGATATTCCCTCCCAACTACCCTCTACCCTCACACTTAGTGGAGAGGTTTCCCATGCACATACCTGCTTCATCGGGTACTTCCCCGTGCACAGTTCGCACTCCTGCTGAAGGAAGGAGATCGCCGCGTAGACGGTGCTGCACTCTTGCGCCGCGTTCACAGCTTCCTCGTGGTTGAAGTTGAGGTCCATCAGTCTGACTGCCAGCTCAGCTTTCTCGTAGGTGTCTACTAGACCCTCCGCCAGACATCGCCTCACCTGGCGCTATACCCAGCACAACACATAAGCTAGTTTAGTACACATCACCGCCCGCAAGGGCTACGTTTTGAGCTTTCCTCCCTTCATCCGTGGTAGCAAAAACCAAATGCACTCGGTTGAATTGAGGAAAGAGTATCAATAACAGAAGAAGTGTTGTATTCGACTAAGTGGTACATAACATTTATGTTTGTTCATGTGCACTAAAAAAATTTGTAACCGCTATACTGGTTTTTTTGAAACAGAAAATTGAATACATTGAGACTATATGAAATTAATGGTTGTCATCAAACGCTGAAATACAATTTAAGAATAAGATACACAGATAAAAGCAATTTAAATTTTGGCTAGAATAAGAAAGACTGAGATCAGTTCTATAGTCCACGATGGACGTAAAATTGATCAAATTTCACACAGAAGAAGTTTTGAAAACACCATCCACATTTTAGAGAAAGTAGGCTACTATAATTTTATGATTGTCAATCTAATATTTTTACCTAGTTCATTACAGGAACGTCAAAGAAAAAATCCTTGAGAAACAACAACTAGTATATGGAATGGAAAGCCTCACATCAATCAAATACAATAACCAATATTGAGAGCTATTTCGATTGCATCAAATCGACTAAAATTTTCCAGAATACCCACAGCAGTACAGTTTTAATAATTTTAACTCCATTGTTCTTTTAATTCACATATATCAATCAACAAGGTCTATTTTTTAGCAGGTCTAGGGACCAATCTCGCCGAAAATGTTCCTATGTCTATATTTCATTTCATGTTACATTAAGTGAGACTATAGTCAACTCCGGGACATCTCACCTCATAGTTGGATTTCTCCAGACGATCGTTGTCGTCAGTTTGGATGTGTTCGGCGGTGTCCGCTCCATCAACAACTGTCGAGGTTGTCTCGGTTGTGGCCGCCTCTACGCTACTTTCTGCTAGTGCTGTTGAGACTTGAACATCTAACACAGGCGTAGCATCACTCAATGGCACACTACTACTTTCTACCGGTGCATTGGGTGTCGGTGTAATGGACTTTGTTACTTCCACAACGGCAGTTTCCTGATTTGAAGCCGACTCCAGTAGAACAACTGGATCTATATTGTTTTCCGTCTTTATTGGCTGTGTTTCCGGAACACGGTCGGTGGTTGTTGTTAATAATGATGTAGCATCTTGTGGTTGGATTTGAACACTAGCTGGGTCATTTGCAGGTAGTGATTCATCAATTTTATTAACTGGCTTTTCATCAGGTTGTGAAACCTCAGCCTCAGAATTTAATGCAATGTTATTGGATACTTTTTTAGCATCCTCTGAAGATCCAGGTTTAGATCGTCTTCTTAATTTGTTCTTCTCTACTTTCGTAGAAATAACTGATTTACGATCCTTTTCTAGTGGAGCGCTATTATCAGGTACTAACTGAGGTTCTCCAGAGGTGCTTTTGTTTGAATCTGTTTCTACTAACTTATCCGTATTTGTGAGTGTTTGATTCATCAATACAGATCCAGCATCTATTTTAGCATCAACTAATGCACTTGGTTTAGTGATTGGTTCTTTGTTGTTGCCAACATCCTGACTACCTGAAGCTTCTGCCTTGACCAAATCAGGGACGTCAACATTCAAGCTTGCAACATCTACAATACTTTCGTGAGTAATTGATTGACTAACTGGTGTACCGAGAGATACACCATTGTCATTATTTTGAATTTTAACCTTATCTCCTGGAACAACTGGTTTATGCGTTGCTGGCGTTGTTTCTTTTCTGACAGGAGTTCCTTCGAGATGTGGGGTATTGCTACTTGACTTCGCCAAAGACTTGGTAGGTGTTGGCTCCAATTGCGAGGTGGCATCAGCTGTAACAATTTTATTTTCTATTTGTGCGGCTTTTTCGCTGCTGATTTGAAGTTGCACAATGATTTTAGCATCAATCGTGTCTCCAGTAGCTTTCTCATTAGAAGTGCTTTGCTTTGCAACTGTATTGATAACAGGTTTAATATCATCTTTTTCTGTATTCGTAGCTTCCACTTCTCTTACTTCGACTCCCTCTTCATAAACATCACCTACCATTTCCTCTTCCTCCTCAGTTTCATACTCTTCGTATTCATCGTCATCGTCGTCATCATCATCCAAAGATGCACTCGTACCTTGTTGAGATGACGATGCCTTCGTTCCTTGTGTCTTCCCATGCGTGTCTTTCTTTGGCAATACAACCTTTAGTTCTTCTGCAATCTGAATTGCTTGTTCTATCAAAACCTGTATGTTTTTGTACGCTTCGTTTTCTTGAGCAGACACTACTTTCGTCTTATCACCATCTCCATTTACTTCTACTTGATTTTGCTCTTCTTCATCATCCTCTTCTGTTTCTTCTCCTTCGTGATCGCTCTGTGCGTAGTCTGATTCAGAGTCCGAGGGTATTGCCAATTTACTCGCTGACTCCTTACCGCCGTTTTCTTGTTGTTTGTTTGTAACTAGAGTGTCAGTTGGGGTGGAACGGGTAAGTTGAGGTTGGGGAATGTCATTCTTATCACCATTTTGGTGCTTTAAGGCTGCGGTGTGGAATGCGAGATCTTCAGCTATCAATCTTTCTTTTCTTATGTAATCTTCGATAGGAATGTCTTTCTCAACCTCACTCTGCTTGTTATCACACACCTGACTGGCGAGTTTACTCACGTTATGACTATCAGTTACTGTAGTTGTGCCGTTTGTTGATCCTAACACAGTCTGCGCGACCGGAGACACTGGAATGACTAAATCAGATAACCGACTCACCGCTTTGTTTTCGTCATTTGCATCATCCAATTCCAAGTCCAAGTCAGAATGTGCGTCGACAAAGTCTGTCATTGATACACTGTCGTCTGGAAACAAACATCATCACCATAGTAACATAACATCAGCTATAAACACTCAACAAAACTACACTGAAATCATGTTATTATAATTTACCTTCATCAGTATGTTGACTTTTGATAGTTGCCTCTGGAAGATTATCAAAAACATCCCCCCCTTGATTTTGCCCACTAACATTCCCACTCTCGTTATCAGTGCCAGCCGGCGGCCCCCATATCCGCATCAGAAACGGCTTTAGCTGAGTCTTGCTAAGTTCCACGTAGGCTGCTTCAATGTTTCCATGATTGGCCGTCAGGACAGTCACAATGTCCTCTCGGGTGAAGTTCCCACGAGCCAGCAGATCGGCATACTGGAATCACAACAATATTATGTCAAGGAGGGCTAACTATACGCAAATCTCAGTACCGGTATTCATTAAATGTACACACACACACGTGTGCTTGGTTATACATTTTTGTAAGCACAAATAAACCGATAGCTATTGTATTTTGGTCACTGGACCATTATTTTTTCAAACGTGATTTTCACACAACCAGCACGCATTGAAGGCTTAAACAAAATTTGGCCAGATTCGTTATATTCTATCTTTGCAATTTAATTTGTTAACTATATCAACATATTTTGAAAGCGATAATATTTATATAGATATTGTTTAACCTCAGTACCAGTACCGTTATTCAACCTATATAACAACATCTAAAGTAAATTGAGCATTTATCACATTCTCTATCGTTGTTTTTCACTTATCGGATTAACATTAATACGCAATAATTGGTTGTACCAATGCAATATTTTATTTTGCACACAGAAATGTGATATTTGATCAAAGTTAAGAATTCGATCTTAACAAAATTGTAGTTTATTGTGTAAATTACATTTTTATTTAAAGGAAAATAGGATTCTGATAGGCACGAGCTTATAAACCACCTGAAGCCTGAACGTAATATGCGTGATAAATATAATATGCTGTCTTTCTTTACATCAGAACATACCAACGTAAACTTGCTGTATGCATAGGATATGTATAGCCGTATAGTATGAAAAACAGAACCAAGCACTGTTAAGTACATATAAACCACCATTTATGCTTACATAAAATACAATACAAAACAGCACAACTGAAAGCCGGTATATGTTTCACAAGCGCATCCAGATATACCCTGCCAGAAATTCTTGGCTTGCACTCAAACCCTAAACATATGTATATTTAAATTATCTTCTGCTATTTATACATTTCCCACATGCTCATCGTACTATCATTCAAATCTCCTCATCCCACGTTATCATGTTCTCTTTGTATCTTCGTTCTTACTCTCAATCCCGCAACAATAAAACAAGGAATTCAACGTTTGTTGCAAGACTTGTGGGGCTGAATGTTTTATCACCGTGTTTCCGCAATTAAATAGTTACGTTGTTGCAATTAATGGACAATCTGAAGAAAAATGCTATTCTGATTGTCATTATACACGTGACAGACTTGATTCATTCTGAGAGTGAGAGCGTGTTTTATGTGGGGAAGGCAGTAAGTTGTCATTCAGCACAGTGGACGCTATCAAAGCACGAGACCAGTTACTTAATACATTCGTGTTTTTCTCATCACAACACACAACACGTTTTTTTTTTCAGTAATATAACAAATGCATTAATGTCATTAGATTGATATGCTATCACGTGGAATTGAAGTAACGAAGTATATTGTGGTTTGATGTAAACACAATTGAAAATTGAGATCTCCATTCCTTGCTACGTTTATGGTATGATATTTATTACTTTTTTTAAATAGAAGGGAATTTATCTATGAGAACAATGTTTTGTTCGTAAAAATTCCACTGGACGCAAAACCAAATCTGCCCATAAATTTCGTTAAAGGGTTTTTATGGGGCTTTAAGTAGAGTATCAGTTACTTTAGTAGAAAAGCAGTCTGAGATTGGATATACATTTATGAATATTTATTACGTATATTATATTAATATTTTGTTTAAGTTATACTTATCGTTTATTAAAGCCCATTTGGGTTAGAGAATGAAATATTAACTCCAAAAATGTGCAAGCGTGACATAAAATTCTAGCAAGATTGAGCTTGTCCCGAATATTTTAATGCATTGAAACATATAATGTGTAGTAGTGTTAAGAATATAAAATGCATACGTTCATAACCTATCAATTTCTCAATTTCAGTCAGTCATTCTTCCAAAATTCACTAGAAATATTTGTAAATAAAAATAAACTAAAAGGCAACTCAAAGCATTCATCACAATACACCAAAAACTAAACATTCAATTCAACCTTCCTCTCTTGTTCTACTTGTTTTCCTCCTGACCTACTGTAACTTTGAGAATGGAAAGTGCATTGCGTTTAAATTAAAATATAGCTTCAATGGAACGATAAAAAAACATAATTTAACAGATTCACAAGGGGTATGTCTAACTCACCTTTTTCTGCCTCTGCTCCACACACTCCGTGACTGCCTGCCACACGTTACCCTTGTGCACGTGAAGGGCCTCGCGAGCCTCCGCCGCAGATATTGTGCCTATATTGTTCTCCTTACGCTCGTGGCCGTAGTTGGTGGCCAAGGTCACTACGGTGTCTATCATGTTACGCCAGTTCTCTTGCAACCACGCCACTGGACTCTTGTCTCCGCAGTGACCCATCGCCACTTGCAAGTCCTCAGTGGTGAAGTGGTGCTGCTCGGCCTCCTAAACACACACAGCACTCACGTTAGAAGACGGCAAACATGTCTTATATTAAAATGAGATTTCCCGTCATTGAAAATATAATATTATAGTTGTTGAAAATTAAACAATTAAAAAAAATATGTAATTTAAAGCAGTCATGATTAGGCTACAGTAAAAGGTATCGTATGTATGAATGTATAGGTTGTACTTGTATCTTACAATAGTATACTTTTACGTACTTCGCAAATTGTTTTTAGTCAGGGTATGACAGCTTTTGAGTGTACACACATGTTGTATTGAAAATTTTGAAATTTATAATTATGTGTCTAGTAATGAATTAGAAAATAATAATTATGGGACCGAATGGATATAAAATTAAAATTTCTATGTGTGTTTAACGAAGTAGGTATTGAACTGTGCCCTTATTTCTAATCCTATGCGTTATACGTGGTATCAGATCATTCAACTATACACGGAGAAATAAATTAAGTCCCAAATAAACTAAGAAAGCGTAAACTAAGAATTATATTTGTGTCATGCCACTAAACCCCGTTTTATTATTGAACAAAATATTTGTATTGCAATTAATTGCTGTAGTGTATCGTGATGACCCATCTTCAAATAATGTTCGAAATTTGGAATAAAATGGTAAATCAATTTCAACAGGGGAAAATTACAGATTTAATTATGATAAATTGGCTCCGTTTCTAAAAACTAAAAATTATGTTAAAAATGTATACACTTTTTATTATAGAAACTAACTCCGAAACGTTTTTGCCACTAATGCAGATTACTATAATGGAGATAATTTGCTAATATTCTACTGTTAAAAGGAGTAAATTGCGTAACTAAATTGCATATGCACGATATGTGGTAGTACTATACAATAACATTTACGCATGTTTGAGTAACGTTTTCAGCCCCACTATCACAGTCTTGCGGCACCATATGAAAGTGAATACTCGATCCTGTTCATTTTCACTTTAGCTTCACTTACTCTGAGTAGCTTGACAAGCTCTAGGCCCTGAGATTTCATGGCCTCAGACTGTCTCTTTTGCACAATGTCTTCCAGGTTCATGAGATAGTCAGGCCTGCGGTTTTCGGGGGGCTGAGACCCCGCCCTTCCCCCGCCGCGACGGGGCGCGCTTCGCTCCGTTGGCTAAATACAGAGAAAACAATCAACACAACGCACAACACCTATACACAATACAAACACTGAAAACCACACCTCATTTTCTTAAACTTATTTTATGTTAATGATAGATATAATAATGCGTCTGTGATCATTCAATGGAAATGACTCTCCACTGAATGAACCACAATAAAGTCACACCCTTGGGTAATGATTGTATCCAGTAGGCTCCTGATATGAGGTTCTCCGGTTCTCCCAGTGGTCAGGATGGTGACTGAGATCCATGTGGCTTCTTGCAGTGTCGGACATCTGTAGACTTCTCCTGTGTTCGTTCAGCTGATGACGGCTCACAGGGTAGTCATCACGTCGATACTCGTTCAGAGGTTTATTGTACGGCGGTCTTTCGTTCTTGTAGATCGGCACTTCGTCGTCAATGTACCGACTATCGAAGCCAGACGGGCTTCCTTCGCGGGACATGGGTAAACTCTGGAATAAGTACAGAATTATTGTAGCGAGTTATCGGCCGGCTAGCGATCACTTTATATGTTGGCCATTTGGTTTCGTTCTGTGACGATTGCCATATGGTTTAACATACATACATATGGATGTGTTTCACATAAATAAACTGCATGTGCAAATGCGAAAGCTTAAGTTTTTTTTTATTAAAATCTAATATTAAAATTGTTTTTGTCTTTGATTTATAAAATCTGTGTAGTTTGGTAAAAACATTATTTTTGGAACTAAACCAAATTGCGTAGAAATTAAAACACAATATACTGTTTGGGCATATCTGTAGCAAGCTTTTGTTTTCTAGAAGGATTCTGTGAAGTGAATGCAGACAGAGAGATCGACGCACGTTTTTTCGGAAGTAACTTAAGACCGATTCACAATTGAGATTATAAGAGTTGTAATAAGAAATAGTGAACCAGCAAAAAAACCTAGTTTTTACTTCAGTATTCATTCATACCAGTGCTATAATTATGTGCTTACTTTCATTGATTACAACAATAACATATCCGGTTACAGTGTTTGTTTTGATTTCCGTAATAGTCCAAGAGCCAGCAACATAAAAGCTCCCCTCATAAGGTACATATGTTTTGACTATTGGAATAGGAGCGGAAAAACTACTCTACTAACAAAACGCGCGTCTTACTCCTCAACGTGGGGGCTTTTAGGCCCCACAGGGGGCCAAAAAAGCCGAAAAAAGGCCCAAGGTTCCCCTCATAAGGTACATGGATGGAGTAAACGCCATTTTGTAGAGATAAGTGTCCCAAATAGGAATTCGAAGAGTAAGACGGGATATTAGGGGGCGTTTACCGATCAGACGCCATTTTACCTAAAAAGGGCCATTTTTTATTTTCGCAAATGCATGCGCTTAAATACTCAAATCATATCCGGAAATGTCTCGAGACGTAGAAAAACATACATTTTAAAGAAATTTTGGGTTATTGTCCTCGCCAGACGCCCTCAAAAGCGGCCCAAAAAGGCCAAGGTTCCCCTCATAAGGTACATGAATGGAGTAAACGCCATTTTGTAGAGATAAGTGTCCCAAATACGAATTCGAAGAGTAAGACGGGATATTAGGGGGCGTTTACCGATCAGACGCCATTTTTTCCAAAAAGGGTCACTTTTTATTTTCACACGTGCACGCGCTTTAACACTTAAAACATATCCTTAAATGCCCCTAGAGGTGAATACATTTCTAAGATATTGTGTGATGTCCTCGCCAGCCCCCCCCCCCCCACAGCCTCGATCCGGATGCGATAGTTTTGAAGCTCCGCCCACCCCTAACTTTAATATACCAGTATTTATTATTATTAATGTCAGGATTTAAGGATATGTTTTGGGTGTTAAAGCGCGTGCACGTGTGAAAATAAAAAGCGGCCCTTTTTGGACAAAATGGCGTCTGATCGGTAAACGCCCCCTAATATCCCGTCTTACTCTTCAAATTCCTATTTGGGACACTTATCTCTACAAAATGGCGTTTACTCCATTCATGTACCTTATGAGGGGAACCTTGGCCTTTTTGGGCCCCTTTTGAGGGCGTCTGGCGAGGACAATAACCAAAAATTTCTTTAAAATGTATGTTTTTCTACGTCTCGAGACATTTCCGGATATGTTTTGAGTGTTTAAGCGCATGCATGTGCGAAAATAAAAAATGGCCCAATTGGGTAAAATGGCGTCTGATCGGTAAACGCCCCCTAATATCCCGTCTTACTCTTCGAATTCCTATTTGGGACACTTATCTCTACAAAATGGCGTTTACTCCATTCATGTACCTTATGAGGGGAACCTTGGCCTTTTTGGGCCCCTTTTGAGGGCGTCTGGCGAGGACAATAACCAAAAATTTCTTTAAAATGTATGTTTTTCTACGTCTCGAGACATTTCCGGATATGTTTTGAGTGTTTAAGCGCATGCATGTGCGAAAATAAAAAATGGCCCTTTTTGGGTAAAATGGCGTCTGATCGGTAAACGCCCCCTAATATCCCGTCTTACTCTTCGAATTCCTATTTGGGACACTTATCTCTACAAAATGGCGTTTACTCCATCCATGTACCTTATGAGGGGAACCTTGGGCCTTTTTCGGCTTTTTTGGCCCCCTGTGGGGCCTAAAAGCCCCCACGTTGAGGAGTAAGACGCGCGTTTTGTTAGTAGAGTAGTTTTTCCGCTCCTATTTCAAAAGTCAAAACATATGTACCTTATGAGGGGAGCTTTTATGTTGCTGGCTCTCCGTCTATAAGTATATAAGCTTTCTCTTCTGGGCTTCATAAGGTGCATCATGGGAAGGGCAGTTGAAGTAAGAAATGCAATTTATTCGTTTCTCATCTCTATTTTAAAACGCTGTGTTGCATGTGAACCACAGCCTTTGTCATATTTTAATCTTTCAATTCACTTTAATACTGTTGCTATTTCACTAAGCCATACCATATGAATCGGTCTTAAGAGGCATGCTATTTTTTTTTATTATCAAGCGAATATTGCGTCAAAATAGACTAACTTCTAATATACTATATGAGATAGAAGAGCAACACACAATCGAGAATATTCATTAAGAGTGCTTAATAAGTAATGTAATACATACTGATGACACAAACAACGAATGATAAACAAACAAAATAATGACACAAACTGCCTGGAATGTTACAGTTGTATAAGCTCTACAGCATTTCACAATAGATAAGTGTCAAATAGCATATTCTAAAGAAAGAAGCTCATAAATGAAAAATAAAACGTCTACATCTAAGGTAGTACAACATGTAATAAGAATGGTTGGTTCGATTTCGTTTACTGGGTTTCTAGTTTCTACTTCTACTAATCTAAAAGCGAGGATACTACGTATCACATGAACACGCTACAAATAACACAAGGTCTGAAGCAGAATAACCGAATATTAGTTATAACTTGCAAGACAAAGCCCCGATTAATGTAGATCAGAAGCCAAACGGATAACATATTGAAATGAAAATATACTTACAAATTACCAACAATCATAATCTAGAATGTGTATCGTGAAAGAGAAGAGTTTTAAACAATGGCAAATAAAATGCAATGTTTTAAATCACATTTCTTCCAAGGAAACCTCTTTGTTGGAATTATTTGTGGGGGAAACCAGACGAGGAATTGAGCCCAGGATTACTGCTTGCCGGAAGGGAGAGGGGGACATTTATCTTTACATCATCTTGCAACTTCTTGGGACCTGGATTCAATTTTGAATTTCTGGTTTACAAAAACCAAATGGTTTTGGTAAAAGCTTTATTTAGCTGACAATTATGGTTGCTACGGTAATGTAGATGATCTAAATAATAGCCTCGCATTACTTATGATATTTAAGTGATATTGTTCTCCTAAAAATTACGTGGTCACCTATTTTAGATATACATCACTGAATTGAAAGTGTTAGGAATGAAAGTCTGACCTCTTTGGTGGAGGTGCCGGGTTGAGATTTCGTTCATAGTCCAACACGCATTGTTTGAAGCTACAATTTTGAAACATTAAATTTCAACATACAACCTATTGTGATCGTTTTACCCACTATTATGAAGACCAGCTAAATTCTTTTGCGAGCATTTTATACACAGTCACATCAAATTTAATGGCTCCTATACTAACTTACTACCTTATTAACACTTCTATTGTATATTAAAAGTAGCAAAAAGTACAAATACAGACTATTTATAATATACCTACAGTGGCAAGTGCATAATTAGCAATTTATTACCACCGAACTCCCCAGGCCTCCCCCCCCCTCCTTTAGGTTACAATGTTTCCGCAAGCTTGGTGCAATAAATCTCATCTTGTCCCGTATTATAAAATCTCATCTCCTTGTTCTGGGAATCACGATAAAGTATAACGCAATGAAAACCTAAAATGATGTGAACACCAGTTCTGACTGGGATTAACTCGGGAGCCTCACTTGCCAGATCAGATGTCCAATAGTACTTGTAACTGTTACACCTCTGTCTTGTCGTAACCTGTTTTGTATTAGTGACGGCCTCACTTGCCAGATGCCCAATGTCAATAGTACTTGTAACACCTGTCTTGTCGTAACCTGTTTTGTATTAGTGACGGCGAACTGCAATAACGTTAAAAGTAATAGTTAGCACACTAACACAAAGTTTAACACAAACCATGCTCAAATAATGATACACGTAAACATAGGAAGCTATTTTCCCCAAGATAACACAGCATTCCAAAAAAAGTAACAAAGATGGGGTAAAAATTTTTTCAACCGGGATTCAGTCATTATTGACATTGCCCGCTCTGTATAAAGATAATCAGGCGTGCCACGAGGTAAGGCAAGTGGCGTTAGGTTGGCATACCTGAGGGTAATTCATTAGAGACCGCAGCTTTGAGACTGGTGCAGATTATGAGGCTTACCACGAGGTAAATGCGTTAGGGTGGCATACCTGCTAGACATTTAATAGAGATTGCCTGCTCTGAGAGCGGTAAAGATAATCAGGTATGCCACGAGTTCAGGTGTGTTAGGATGGTATACCAGTGAGTAATTCATTAGAGGTTGCTGTTTTGAGAACGGTGCAGATTATGGGGCTTAGCTCGAGATCAGTGCATTAGGTTGGCATACCTGTGAGTCACTCATTACAGATTGCCTGCTCTGAGAGCGATATAGATAATCAGGCGTGCCACTAGGTAAGGTAAGGTTGGCATACCTGTGAGTCACTCATTAGAGATTGTCTGCTCTGAGAGCGATAGAGATAATCAGGCGTGCCACTAGGTAAGGTAAGGTTGGCATACCTGTGAGTCACTCATTAGAGATTGCCTGCTCTGAGAGCGATAGAGATTATCAAGCGTGCCACTAGGTAAGGTAAGTGCGTTAGGTTGGCATACCTGTGAGTCACTCATTAGAGATTGCCTGCTCTGAGAGCGATAGAGATAATCAGGCGTGGCACCCCACGGAAGTTGATCATTCATGGACGGAGAGTTCATGTGGAGGGACACAGCCCGCTTCAACCTTGGGTTGTGCTTATGAAATCTACCCACGTGCTCTCTATGTCCAGATATTGACTCCTCTTTCCTACTTGTTGGTGGGCTTGCCAGGTTAGCGCTCACAATTAGGTCCTGTGCGACATCATAGGTCTGTTGAAGACAGAAACGGACTCGATTAGTAAATTATAGATTAGGGGTGAACGTTTGAATCCATGTAAATATGTCCAATATACAACCAGTTTTGGTGGTTCAATTTGAACACATTTAATGGATATCACATTGATTGGTTAATGTTAGTATGTTCATCAATGTTTCGCATTCAAGAATGCACGATAGAAAGTTGAAACAAACCGTTCAGACATTAGCTGTTAATTAATCACATGTTGTTATCATGTTATAAAAACAGAAACAACCACTGAGATATACATAACTACAATGATACACTGACATATTTTTGCGGTTTCAAATACAGTTACAAGTATTCTGATTTGAGCAGAAGTTTTTAAGCGTGTGTGAAGGCTTGAAATAAGGTTCATAAAGAGTTGAGTGAAATAACGGTTTACTAATTTTAAGATACTGACTAAAATTGACTTTTAATTGTTGAATATGGTCATACAATATAAAATGCCATCAAGAAATGGCAACTCAAACCACAAAAAGATTGCGCAAAGTGCACAGTTTATGTATGTGTTGAAAGATAAACAGTATAGTGTAGCTGTAGAATACGGACACAGTTCTCAACACAGTATTAGCTTGCAACAGTGAATGTTAGATGTGTTATTAAAGTATAGTGCTGCACACGATGGCATACTAGGATCACACAAGACAGATTTGATAACGAAACGATTAAAGAATGTTTATATGATGAACAGTTTCATAAAGCTGTGTTCTTCAGACACTTGAGTAAGATACTAATAGTTTAATTTAATATGTTCGTGTCTTTTACAATCGACCTTCTCTATGTCTTTAATAACTTTTTTCCTAACAGTAATCATCCTAAGCTGTTCGAACATGTTACGAAGACAAACGTTTTCATTTCAATATAATGTTTATTAATTTTTTGAGGAAAGCTTTTGCAACTGAAAGTTTAAAAAAAAATGAAAACAACATGATATAACAAGACTTTCGGAAGGAATGGAATCATTTTCATTCCTGCAAGTAACTTTTTGACAAAATTTTCATTTCCCTTTTTTATTTCACTTATACCTAATTTTGCACAATGAATAGTTTTCTCAAATTTTTGCTTTTGTTCGTGTTGTGTTGTATTAAGATTTATAAATGAGTGGAAAAGAGAAATCAAGATATTGAGTCAGTGCAGATCGAAGAAGAATAACTATCATTAGATATAATAATGGTAAAACATTCCGAGGGCCCTGCTGAGAAGACAACACCCAGAAGGAACTGACTTTGGACACCCTGGGCAGAACCATCAAGATGAAACCTACTATAGATGCATCGAGTCTTAAGTCCGTCTCTTCTTTGCAAGAGGTTGAGGAGTAAAAGGGAATATTTTATTTGTTATCTCTTTATGAAGTTTCGGGGGAAGTTTGGGGCCGCCCTATGAGAGGGCCATGCCTATCTAAGAGTGTTGGTGTTAAAAAAGAGTTGTGGACGGTTAATTTCAAGATAGATGTAAATAGCAAACAGGTTTGTAAAAGTTGCTGGAGAGCTGCGTCATGGAAAACTAATTGTCTCGATAAAGGGATGCATGATGCTTCTTTCAACTGTCATAACCAATAATTGTACGTTTCAAACGATTCTAAAGATTATACTCATACTTTTTACCGTAGCTTACATTTCCTTGTCAAACGAATGGTGCGAGTATTAAACAGGTTTCGTCTTTATAAGTCTGGTCCTCTGATAGGTCCAATACCCACCCCCACTTTCGCTCGGCCCTACTTTATGTAAGTAATGCTCTACACATGTATGATATAAATACAGATGTAACTTTGAAAGTCTTAGCCCGTTCGACCCCACAGCTAATCCAAAGTTGCTAACCAGAAACCAGTTGTCTTACGCATTGTATTGTACACCCTTCAAAGAGTCATAGACAACACGGAGGTGAGATAGGGGATGTTCCTACCTGAGTGGAGATGCTCTGAGGTGGCGGCGATGTCCCGGTCGAGGTAGAAGTCACCATCTTGGCCTTCCTCTCCGCCTTCTGTTCAACCAGGCCACGTGACTGTGGCTGGGTATGCCCATTGGTGGACACACTTTTAGTCGCACTGTCTAACATCTCTCTCGGGGGGGATGGCCCCACGCCCGTCGATAATATCTCTCTCGGGGGGGATGGCCCCACTCCCGTCGACACCCTCGTTGAAGCGATGGAGACGTTTGGTGATTGTGTCGTTGTTCTTGTCGTAGTAACATTGTCTCGATGTGTGTTTGATTTAGGTGGACGCGGTGGCGGTGGCGGAGATATGGATACTTGTGAGTGGTTGTCAGAGGGGGTGGTTGTTGTTGTGGTTGTTGTTGTGGTATGTCGGTCTGAAATAGCTGAAGGTACAGATTTAGTCTCGGACATGTTGTCACTTTGTTCAGCTTTCGATCTACGTCGCACCATTTCCGTCGGTTTCATTTCTTCCTTCTTTGTATCTATAAATGGGTTAGATTGAGTATTAGTATTTGATGAATAACAAAACAGTTTGGGTAGGTCTAAGTGCCTGATAATAATGTATTCAATTTGCAGTAATCATTTTTCTCTACAGTGTAATGCATTATTTTGAGGTACTTGAAACAGGTTATTAACAAAATCTCTTAATTAGTTAATGCTTACAACAATTTCTTAATGTGACGTGTAATCTGCAATGATTATTGATAAAACTTAGTTCCAGGCCAGAAAGAGATTTTCCGGAACGGCCTACCTTTCTTCTTATTGGCGTTGAAATCGGCCTCCGACGGTTGCATTTGTATCATTTCGTAGGGGTCGTCTTCAACCGGCTTGTTCGTCTTCTGAGGCGAGACCCTCAACTGCCTCTTGAACTTGCTGGCCACGGCGGCTTCGTCGAAGGGTAAGTCGTTGAAGTCTCTGTACTGCGGCACCTCGCTGGACTGTCTCCTGGCTCGCGGGTCGGAGCGTTCATCGCCAGCGTTACTGTTGCGCGAGCTGGAGGACTTGAACCCAGACTGTCCCGTGTCGGTGTTTGTCCTGAGCAGCCGCCTCCTGCGCTCCTGATTGGAGGACACCGCTCGGGGCACCTGCGGCTCCTCCGTGGGTGTCTTGCAGCAGATCGCGCACACCCGCGTGCCCGCGCGGTTCACGTAGGTGCAATGCTCGCACTCCCACGCGTGACTCGGGATGACAATCTTCGGCAAAGGTTTCTCCTCTTCCTCCTCCTCCTCCTCAAACCGACCACATTCGTCGTCACTGTCCGGGTCCTCTCGCCCGTTGGAGAAGACGTCTTCCTCGGAGCTGTCGGATAAGGGATGGTTCTTTTTGGAGAATCCTCGTCCGACGCTGACTCGCGCCGACGCCTGAGACTTGCGTGACTTGAGGCTCTGAGTCGGAGACGCCGCTCGTCTACTGGGGGGCGCGGGGGACGTGTGG
This sequence comes from Isoperla grammatica, assembly GCA_945910005.1. Lineage (NCBI taxonomy): Eukaryota > Metazoa > Arthropoda > Insecta > Plecoptera > Perlodidae > Isoperla > Isoperla grammatica. Next base: position 9,001,293 of record OX246737.1, read on the forward strand.
CGGTACGGCTGAGTGGACTTGGTGCTCCGCGCGGGCGACGTGTGGCGCTGGGGCTGGCTGCGAGGAGGCGAGGTCACGTGACGGGCCAGGTTGGTCTGCGAGCCGCTCATGCCCATGGGGTACATGCCCGGCGGGGGGCCGTGCCACGTGCCTGCCCACATGGGGGCGGGGTAGCCGGGGGGAGGCATGTTCAGACTGCCCATGCTGGGGGTGCGACCGTGAGGGTTGTAGTCCCAGGGACTCTGCGGCATCCACACCATACCTCCGTGGTGGCAGCTGGGACAGTTCACATGGGCCATGGACTGAGCCTGCGGAGCACACACACATCTTATTACACTGTATTCTTTATATCCCAATTATTATTTATTTTTTAAATAAAGCGTTCATAATTTGGCCAATGTCATAATAAGATATAAAAAATCTTAATGATGGATTAGAAATGTTATGTTTATTAAAATGATACCTCTTTGTTCTTGATGTTCATCAAAATGTGTTTGATGAAACATGTTTTCTTTATCCGTACCTGGTGTAGCGGGTTGAACGGGGGCGGCTGCTGGTGCTGCATGGCCGCCGCGTGTAAGTCAGTCACAGAGCTGCTCTGCATCAAGCCCCGCCCCCCAAAGAAGCCGTCGTTACGTTGCATGTGTGCAGGGGGCGGTTGGAACTCACTGGCTCTCCGCCTCACGCCCGTACTCAGGCTAGACAGGTCTGTGTAGGGCTTGCGAGACGAGCCGATGCCAGAAGAGCTAGAGACACTGCCTGACCGTTGCCGCCCCCAGCGATCTGTCTCCCAGTCCAGGTACCCGCTGTCTCGACTCGGAGGCTGCAAAACACGAGCCTCAGTCAGTGTTGCGCTTGCCTCCAACGACAGATTTTAATAGGTCTATAATACAGGGCCCGGATTCACAAGAGGTCCTTAGTCTTTTTTGGTCTTGTCTCTAAGACTGGCTTAACTTGGAACTTCTTATAAAAACCAAGAAAATATCTTATAACAGATTTTAAGACATAATATTGGAGTGCTCATTATGTCTTGTTCTCACTAGGAATTAGTAACTTTTTCATGTGGTCTGGGTTTGGTTCTACAAGATGTTCAAAGTAAGGCCGGTCTTCAAGATAAGACCAAAAAAAGACTTAGGAGGACCTCTTGTGAATCCGGGCCCAGGAAACTATGTGAATTTGACACTATAGGGGCGATCATGCTGTGCTACTTTATACTCGGAGTTGACAAAGAAGTTTCCCAGTCGAGAACTTCTTTATCGATTCCTCCAGAGCCGACCGACTCAGATGAGAGCCACACCACTAGGATCGCCATCAAAAATGTTTTACCAATAAAAACGCCGATATTTTGTGTTATATGGTATTTGGTTCAATTCGGTTGTAGAGTTGTAGTCTACTAATCAAATCCATAGTGTTTTGCTTTGAATGTACATGCGGCGACCAAGTGAAGTATTTGAATAGTTACAGCAGAGTCGATAAAGAAATTTTCCCAGGGGACATCTCCTATATTGACAATTCTTTTTTATTTAACAGTAGGCTAGATATCTTCCCCATTTAACACAAAAGTTGTGTAGGTCAAATATTGTAAGAGTTTGGTATTATATTAAACAATGCTGTAGAGCACAGAAGGTAGATCGTGTTGCAGTATTTGAAATAGGAAGTAATGAAATGTTTAATTATTAGGATCACCTACACACTGAAAGTGTTTGTTCTTATGTTTTGTTTTATGTGCAAGATGGCTATTAAAGTATCTGATAATGTAACTGCGCAACATTTCAACTAAGCGAATACTCACCAATTGTTCGTGAAGATTCGTAAAGCTAGTGGCATGCATACTGTTGCTCCTGGCTCTCTCGGTCTCTACATGTTTCTTTTCAATTTCTGCTACCGTGATTGGAATAATAGGCGACGGGGTTCCCCTCATGGCAGCTTGGTGTTGCCGATACCGTTCTTGGAGTGTCCCCATACGATCGTTAACCTGCGGCCTCTGCTTCTCGACAGGCGGAGGACTTGGCATTGTGCGGCTAAAGTCCTCCCTCATGGCTGTCAAACAATACACATCAACAACTGAACTAACTGCCCTAGTTTGCAAGACAGAAATATGTAACCCTTAAAATCGTGACTTTATTCTTACTATGGAATTTATTGTTTGGTGTTGGCGTGGGAGGTAAAGGCCTGCTTCCCATTATCCTCTTCAGGCTCCCCATCTTATCCATCAGTGAGAATTCCTTCTTAGGCAGAGCAGGGCCCTGGTTTGGACAAGATAATGCATTATTACTATTTCACTCAGTTCCTTGTTGGACACCATTGAATTGCTTTAACGTACTGGATGCTCAGGTGATTGGTAGGGTGACTTCTTGTAAATAATGTTGCCGTCCTGTCCTGTATATTGCTTTCCATTTATAAAATAGAAAGCTGAGTTTTACTTCAGCAGCATATCTCTGTGTTGTTTAGTTGGATGTAAGGTAGTAAGGGTTATGGAATAACAATAACACGCATAACACACGATAATATTCCATTTATGTAAATAAATAGAATACATAAAACATTCCATGGTTGATATAATAATATGAAACAATTAATTGCAAAGAATAGATAGTTGTAAATATATCACATGTTAATTAATATATGCCATTGAGCAACATAAATTATACAAGCTAAGAAATATAATAACATTCATATTTGTTTCGTTAGTTATAACATGTATTATTATAAGAATAATTTGAAAGACAATTTTATTTTTAACAATAACATCATTTAGTAGACTTGTCATAAATTGTATTAAATAGGGACTATCAACAACAATTAATAAAACCAACAGCAATGTCAAGGGAAATGAGGTGTGATTTCCATTGTGTTTGAAGGTAGTTATTGATTATCTGTGCTTGACCTAGTCATGCTTGTGTTTATAACAATTTCAAACAAACTATGCTACATTATACAGGTACTTAATAAGAACATACTTGTTTATAGCAGTACAAATAAAGGGGCGTTTTGTTTGGGGAACTCTTTAAGATACACTGAAGTTCATCACGCACTACGTTTAGCAGGCAAAATTAGATCACACTTCTCACTCCCATCACAATACTTCACGAGATGCTTTCTAGTCAAACAGAATCTGGTCCTCGGGGCCGGATCTCTCTTAGAACAACAATTATTAAAAAAAAACGTGAAATGGGATTTCCGGGGCCGTTTGACTGAAGTTTTAGACGGTTCTAGTTGAAGTGGACAACCGGCGATTGCAGTGGCGGAACCGCGATCAGAGAGTGGATTCAATGAGTGGCTGGTAAACGTAATGACGTATGCAATGAGGGGGGGGGGGGGAGGCTGTAGTTTAGCAAATGGCACATTGGCGTACCTGATCAGAGCGGCCTAAGAAAGGGCTGGGGCTTCCCGTGCGAGTAGAGCGTTTGTTCTTGCGAGGGGGCGGCACCGGCGCAGACATCTGCTCATTCTTTGGCGGTAGTGGGGGGCGAAAGTTTTGAAATCTAGTTGTTTCCAGTGCCTGCTCAATAACAGAGAATTATGGTCTTTAGTTTACCTCTATCATCTTTATTTAACATTCTGAAATACATTTAATTACACATATTTATACTCTATAAAGTAAATACGTTGAATAATTGCAGAATTATATCAAAAGCTTTTTATGATTAAATGTAATACAGCACGCAGGCAAAGCTGGCGTCAGGCTAAATAACAAAATCAATCATGTTCAATTCTACAAAGTGACAATTATTACAAATAACAATTCACAATAATTATAAAGACGTAATGAATTACGAATTGCGACCGTATAGCAATGAATTGGTAAGCATATTTTTACTTTGGGTGGAAGACATACGTTTTGGGATAAGAAGTGAATTTTTTAGGAATAGGTCAATACCGTAAAATCATAATACCAATATTATATTGCACATTTAAAACAACTTTGTTAATTTAGTATGCGCCTTGCATGGATACAAAATGCATTGGAAAAACCTACTACTCGTAAACGAGTATTGCGTATTAATCTAGTTACGTGTATTCACGGTCATCAAAGTGCTTTGCTAATTCGTGAACGATGGTGGGGGTGCCGGTTCACAGGTGGGCTACTCAGCTACACCCCCACCATTTAGCAACAAACTCCCTTGAAAAGCCAAGGAATCAAAGCCATGCGATCTAGTCAATCTACTGTGAAGAAAACTGCTCATGGCCCTACCTTTCTGACGTGGCACTGTCGCTTCGGATGGCGATGGTACATGTCGTCACAGGAGAGACAGAAGTTTTGACTAGAGCAGTCTTCACAGCGTACGGTAGGGGCGGAGGCTCCACACAGATCACAGTGTCGGCCATCGCCTCTCTTACCTTCGCCTGGAAATATACATGACTCTCAGAGCTGGGTGTTATATTACATGTATGTCGTCACAGGAGAGACAGAAGTTTTGACTGGAGCAGTCTTCACAGCGTACGGTAGGGGCGGGACACACATCACAGATCACAGTTCGCCCACAACCGGCCTGGTCGTCCATCGCCACCTACCCCACTGGTACCATCGTTGACGACGCGTTGAAGGCAATTACTGGAGGATGAGAACTAACGATCTGCCATTATTTTAATTTATCCACTACTTAAAACTGTCACGCGGCCTGGAAGTGAACAGGCCTAAATATCACCACTAATTAGTGTACAGCCTAAATTTTAATTACGAACATTAAATTTACACTCGGTCAACTGAAATTTACTAAATATACCACGAACATTCTGTACAGGACGCCCGTGTGAGAACTCGCTCGCTGGAAACCTATACCTGGCATGCAGTGAAAGCGATGTGTTCAGAAACACGAACGCATGACTCGTGTCGCTGATATTTCGTAGTGGTTTATTAAACGACAATGTAAACCAATAAAAGTTGAACAACAAACATAAACAATTTTGCTTAATTTATACTATATGTGGTACTTGTACGATTGTACTAATAAGTGCCTATTTTAGTAGGTTTATGATTGATTGCTATTGTCGTGAAAAGCAAATAAACCTTTGTAGGCTGTACATTTGTATATTGCAGTGATTCTTGTCCATTAAATAGAGTGATGTACAATCCATCCCAAAGTATATCAACTAGCCTGAGTTTAAGTGGAAAGTAGTTAACCCTAAAAAAAAATCGATGTTTTGGGTACCTATTTATGAATGTATAATGTATGTATACCTACTCTTGTTGAGCTTGAAGATTGTTGTTTTCTAAGAATGAAATGTAATAATGAAAAGTACTCATGCAATATTCACTTACACTTATCTCTGACCATCACTATCTTCTTATAACAGACGTTTGCTAGACGAAGCATCACACAGGCAGCTAGGAGTGCTTACAGCTTGAGACTGGTACAAATACTAACACTCTGACTATACTTGAGAAAGTTCAAAGCATTAGATCACCCGTATCGGTATTCGCTACGAATGCATTGAACAAACTAGTTGCACAGTACGAGCTTAAGAATTCAGCTATTCCATCAAAGAGCCAAGCTATTTTTAGTCAACGAATGGAATGGTTAGGAATTGTTACACGTTCAACTTAATTTCAATGTTTGCTTTCGATATTTTCTAATACATTAATTAATCCATTTTGACTGATAGAGATGGCTCAGTGGGGCACTCAAGGTTCTAATTCGGGAGGTCGCTGATTTGATACCTTCCACCGGCCATTCTGACTGAAGAGTTTTCTCCATCCGATACTTCCGTACACATACAGTGTAGTTTTCTTCAGTAACAAGGCGAATGCTGGGATACTATGGGCATTCCTTCCCAAATATTCCACACACCGCAATAACTATAGTTAATCACAATATGAAGAGGGATATGAATTGTCCTTGGGCAGATTATTTTAAAAAGAACAATATTATATAAACACGAGTTTTTATTGATACCTATATATGGTTTTGTTTGATTTAAGGTTATTAGAAGTAAAATTCCGTGTGTACGTTTTGGCCGACATTCGTAGTGTAGACCCCGAATTGTCGTTGGTACTCTGCCAGTTCCAAATTGAGTTCGTTAATCACCACCAGGTCCATATGTGTAGCTATAGTTTTTATTTCCTAAATAAAACAATCTATTTGTTTCTATTGGCAAACTTGATCTCTTCCATTGCCGTGTAAACAGAAGAGGGCTGTTTAATTATACCAGTTATAAAATAAATCGGCGTTAAAATTAATAATAGTATCACGTATTGTACGTTATACGTTAAATATTCGTGTATACACAATCCAGAAAGTATTTTATTTTGTGATTACATTCGTCAGGTTAATAATTAATTTAGCACACACAAAATAATATCATTAATAAATATTTTTCGCTTGACAGCGGTATTAGAAAAAAATAATGAATTCACTTGAAACCATTGTATTCGAATCTAGAGAAGTTTATTCATGTTGTATTGTTGTTGAGATTTCAAGAAGTAGGCCTATCGCGCTTTTTGGTCACAAAGAAGAACTGATCCAGAACAGCTCTGCCTGTCATACAACGCAAATGAGATGCCGACGTCATAGGAACTTGTGGTTGTCTTAAAAAGAATGAATGACACAAAAGTAAATAGGCTTACTTTAGGTTTTCTAAACGCTGGCATTTCCTGTCAACAACAAAATTTACTTATCTTGTAGTAAGTTATCTATATTTATTGTTGTATGTATTAAAGAAAATGACATAAATGCTATTCGGGAGTTTATGCAGTACATTCCATAAGTGAAAATTGCGACACACAATATGTACGCATTTTATTTTATTTATACTTTTAACAAAGATGTACTATAAATAATTTTTATGTTACTAATGTTCGACGCAAATGAGATATTATACGAGCATGTGTATAAGAAAACAATAATTATTCGATTCTTTTATGATTTGGCCGTTGTGTTTACATCTTCTAAAAGTGTTTCTACGTATAGTTTTCACTCACGCTTCAACAAACTTGTGAAGTAGTCCATGCATTCAATCTTACCAACTTTCAAGTAACTGAAATTAAGTTATCTTGAGAAGCCAATAAAATCAGGTTAGTATTTTTAAACTACAAACAACCTACCAATGTGGCTGATGTACCTGGCGTAATCTTTATTTTTAGCCCCCTGAGTTCACATTTTAGCCAAAATGTATTACATATATCCCTAGTCGGGGCAAACTTTTATTACAATTTTAACCTCCATACATATCCATAAAGCTAGATTAAACCCCAGTATAAATATATAAATTTATAAAATAAGTAGTAATAGTAAGTAAATAAGTAAGTATAATTTAAATCCGCTTAAAATAATGTAGATCTTCACTCATGTTTGTTTTAGCCTTCAAAAAATTCTGTAAATCCTTGCTGTATCCGTAAATTGAATGTTTTCATCGCAATGTAAATGAGGACACGCACACGTTACTATATTTAACTTCCACGAGTAACCCCGTCAACTGTTCACCTGGGTTGTAACGGTTTCAGTTCTGGCACTGAACTTGCACGCTGTTGATTTTCCTTTGCCAAGACTTGAGCTTTTAGGAACCATGATCCCATAGAGGAACTCAGGGGTTACCTGAGTTTGTAATGTACTTCCACCATAGAGAGGCGTGGTGGCCAATCGTGAATTAAATACTAACAACAGTGACACATAAATACAGAGACGCTCAAATAATTATGGTGCCAGGGAAATTGGCGTTTTTTTTTTTTAAGTTTCAGTAATGATTTCAAATTCAGTTTGCACATAAATTACCTGAATTGTGATTGATGGCATATTTAGCAAATACGTCTTCATTTGCGAATTAGCTCGCAACATTTTGCGATTTTCTGTTTTTACGGCACGAATTTTTCCGTGTTGTTAAAATTAGATTCGGTTATTTTCCCGATTTAACATCAAAGAAGAATTCCACCCTATCAAGTCAATTTATGACTGTTGTAATGTGATAATTATTATGTAAGAATTAAAATATGTTTTTGTTCCTGATGTGTCATCTGTACTTGTAATTATTTTATAACGACTGGACATTTGGCGAAAGTTTTGCCAAATACTAACTTTATGTATGTTTTAAATTGAAAGTTCAGTCGGAATACTTAGACCTGCGCTACTTTACCACTTTACTTTTCTTGAAGTAGTCTAAAAAGCTAACGCCCCTTGGTGTGTCTGTGTACACTATAGGACAGTAAACGCGCCACGCAGGCATTTGGAGCCACTCTGCCAAATTATCATACCAACCCCAACGCTGCCTCGGTTACGTCAGCACGAACTAAGTGGATTCGAGGGTAAAAGCTTCGTAAGTTCGTTCTTATCGTCAACTGCTCGGTGGAGACATTTTATCACTGATAAAAGCTATATACACTTTCTTCTAGGTTGGAACGAAGTTCCATTTGGTTACCGTGGTGCATTTTAGTATGAGTCGGGTATAAGTGCCAAGACCCATTTTCTTTATCTATCATACTCATCCTTCTCATCATAAATATTAGAAGATCATCTTTTTTCAACTCACTTAGATTGACATATTGGTATTATTAATTCATTTATAGATATTCTCATCCAATTATCTCGATCCGTCTCAAAACATAGATACGATAAGCGTAAGCTCCATTGCGACATAAACGAACAAGAATGCCCTGGAACTGCTAAATTAAAAGCGGAAAACGCACAAAGCTATTTCACCTAAGGACTACGTAACCACTATCACCATAGACCAACACCAATCAAGGGATTATAAACATAAAGTACAATTTTCTCTACAGGACAGAAACAGCTAGTGCACTTGAAAATGAAAACATTTACTTATAAACATGAAACATTCCAACATTTTGGGGAAGACATTGATAAACAACAAAAATATGTTACACATAAATAAATACATTTTTCCGTAGGAAAACCGTTCAGGTACAACTTGTCCCTCAATTGACTATAAATATAAGTACAGGGTGTGAGAGGACAGCTGGGAAAGAACCTCCAAAGGGTATTTTAGAGGATTCAATCCCAGAATTTGTCTTCAGCAGAATTGCCGCTGTCTGTTATCGAACCAGTGATCTCCCGAATTAGAATGTCGTGTGTGACACTTCTTCAAGGCGTTGCGTGAAGTCACCATTCAAAAGGATTAATAAGATGATCCATAACCTCTCTATAATAGGCTAAATGGTAGCATCAAGAAGGTAAAGACCAAAAGAAGTTCAAGTTCAAAGTCTGAGAATAGTTACTGTAGTAGATCTAGATAATGCATTGCCATTCGAGACTAGCAAGCATAGGACTTTGTGTGAGAGTGAGTGAGATCGCGACTACGTGCGTCATTTAGCGTGTGTTATGATCATACGATCCTAAAAAGTTGAACTGTAATACTTTTACAGCAGTTGCATTAAATATACATACCTATCAGTCACAATATCAATATAAAATTGTTTTAACATTAAATTAGGATAAATGATATTCGTAGCTAAATTGCATAACAAAACAACTGCCTTCTTGCCAACAAAATGATTTGCAAAACACTTCTCGGTAGAGCCTTGCTTGGTTGTAGATCCTACAAACTTTATTCGGTTTGTTTACACCTTTTTTAAATTTATTATTAACTCCAGAACTTTTGAGTACATTGTTCTCCGCTAGCTGCAAGGATGACAACAATAAAATATCGTTTGGATCGGTGCAGGCTTGGGCGATCCCCATCACCCATCTAAATTTTCAATAGAATTAATATGGAATGTTCTAATCATGGACTCTTAATTGATGGTCTGTGTTTTACCTTGAAATGCTGGCTTGCCGCGTGGAGCGTTGGTGTATTGCTGCGCACCGAACTCGATGACCTCATAGTCCGGGTCCAGTGGAGGTTGCGTGGTCGGGGGTGGGGGCGGAGCGGTGTTCTCATCCCGCTTGAACCTCCCGTTCTCCCGGGGTTGCTGAAACAATACATGACGTTGTAAATAATGACCCAATCACAGCTGGAACTAAACTCTTTAATCATTTACCTGGGGATTTGAAGGATAGTATATTTAGGTACCAGTTGTTTTAAAAGGAAGGTGAAGTCCTGGCTCGTGGGAAAGGTGTTTTATTCAATGACCGAATTTTATGATAGCAAATTTTAATTATTTATGTTAATTATTCACATTTTGCTATACTTGTCAGTTGGTCTGTAATTTGTACTATCAATTATGTGCGGGCCTTATTGTATATATACTTTGTATTATGCTGTTTCTTTTCTCCTATATGTATGTATCTGTAGGCCTATATGTGTGTGTTTATATTATTGTATCAAGTGTCATTTTAGTTTGTAATGACAATTTTCAAAACTCGCTCTACCACAATTTGTGAGTGAGCCTATGAGTGTATATGATGGAAGGTTAATACATGAAATGAAATACGGCAGAGGTACGCAGTAATAATCGACTTGTGGCTGTTCCAGCGGCTTCTTTAAATATCCTCCTCAAAAAACTTGTGAGAATAACATTACATAGAGTATAATAAGCGATGGCCTCGGTATAATGCACTATTCAAAAATAAAATTTTTGACGTGACATAAAATACGTTCAATATTACGTTTTACATTATTCCATTCAGCCAAGTTATGAGTTTCAAGAAAAACAGTTTTTAAATTTTGTGTCAAAACTGATTGATGATGCTGTGCCTATTGATTTTATGCCTATTGCTGTGTACAGCAATTTTGTAGGTATCGTTGAGACAAAATACCCTACTTGTCGGTATGTCGAGAAATGGCTTTAAAACATTGAAGAAAAAATGGGGTGAATATGTAAAGTAAAAAGGTATCCGAAATAATCGATGCAAAACCACCCATAAATAATTATCTCTATAGAAACCGATTACCGAAAGAATTCCTGAAATCGGACATTCCGTTCTCGAGTTATGGGGCTGACATTCGAAAACACATACGAGCAAAACCCGCTTTCGTTTACCTCGCCAGAGAAACCCGCGGTCCGATCAGTAATGTCACGTGACTTCACTTCACCGGGTCAGAGTTTGCAACTCGAGTAAACGAAAGCGTTTCGGAGACGGGTTTGTTTGCAAATGGATGCCGTGCGCTTGCATGGCTAAAACTTACCTTCAAATGGTTTTTAATTTTTTTGTAATGCTGATGTACTTTCTTTCTGCGTGCACTTCATTAATATCCTACTCAAAAACACGGTTTTGCGCCAAAATATCCACATGCATCACCCACAGCCACATAACACCCACCATCAAATTCATATCATTTCGTATTTTCCGCCAAAACCTAACTTACCCCCTGCTCCCGAGGCAGGTCACTTTTTTGGTGATCGGGGTCACAAAACGGGTTACTCTGACATGCATGGTTGCCGAACGCACCGGAGTAACCTGCTACTGATCGGGTTTGGTTTCCGGACTGACACATTGCTCCGGTGAGGAAAACGTAAGCGGCTAAACTCAATACTTCACTATACTTTCTGTGGGTCGAACTGTATTACACTAGAAACGTGTAGTGTAACACACAATGTATGATCATACTATACATGTGTTGTGTGAGATTGGATGACAAGTTCGAGGTGTAAATAGAATGCACGGATAAAGGGGTGACTCGGGAACAGGTGCCTCATTTCCGCCTTTTAAAATAACCGACTGAGACGGAAAAATGAACGCGGGCCAACTTTTCGCGCAGGCTTCAACTTTAATAACACAGACGCAACGTTACGTTATGAATACAAAAATGTTACGAGTTTTAAAATGTAAACGGATAAATTACAATATTTTTTATACGATATGGTTCTTGGCAGTTCTTTAACCGCTTTGTGTTTCGTTTTAAATATCATTTTAAGGTAATAGTTGTTATGAATTAATAATCGATATAATTCATGAAATAAAACAATGATAGTAAGGAATAACTTGTAAAATGTATTCTAATTTTATTTGCATAATTCATGTCATGAAACATGGAAACACGTTTTTTTTTTACAAGCTTACACAAAATAAACTACAATGATAGGAGAAAACAGAAAAAAGAGTATATATATAAAATATATATAGTTTTAATAACGTGTTGGATGTACACTCGATACAAAAGTAATTAAGAAGTAGGCTACTATAATACACTATTAAATTGTGTAGTGTGTGTTTTCGGTTTGAATTTTCTAATATGAACTTACTTATGAACTTACTAAAGCATCACTTTATGGTTATTTGCCAATTGCCACATCAATGTCTCAACGACATGTTAACGTCAGCTACAGGCTTGCCAACAATTTTAAGATACCTCTTAATTTAATGAAGATCCAGGCACTTGAATAAATCTTGATGACGTAAACATTAATATTTATGTGACAAATAACGTTTGGTAAAGGTCAGAGCGCACTGCGTGTTATGCTTGTTTGAACTTGGAAGGTCGAAGTGAAATATGTAAACAACTGTAAATATGAATTTATGTTGTGTATTGTAAAACTAGATCGATCCGCTGTCCGTGGACACAATGTCAATAACACATCAGCCCGGACATTCGATGTATAGATTTGCATACTTTCATATTAATCGGTTTCAAAATACTCATATAAAATTCACCTTTTGATTATCAACATCAACATTATCATGGTTTCTCTCTTGACATGTCTTTCGCCGTCATTGGTTCATGCATATAGGAATGATTTCATGAGTCGTAATAAATTCAATATATGAATGACGAGTGTATAATGTATGATATAATGTATGTATAATGTATGAGTTATATGCATCATTTCTTGAAAGAAGTCAGTCCTTGTATTGATCGATGTTATATGATTATGATATGAATATATGAAATTCGTTTCGTAATAACTTGAAAACTGCACATTTATAGGGGATTTATAAATATGGAAGGATTTTTGTGCGAATATCAACAATCAGCGATGAACCAATATCGTTTATAAGAATATAAGCTTAAGAAAGGTATTGAAGAGATTCAATATCAAATTATTTTGAAATATTGTAAAATTTTCCTTGTTAGAGAAAATGTGCTATATTTTGTATTAACTTATAATTATGCCCAAACGATTCGTAATTTTCTGACTACGGGTACAAACTTTTGAAACCAGTCACCAACCAAAGAACGCACGCGTGACGCATTCAGTCCTATATACCCTTGTACTGTTTCTCCGTCACACATTTGCTTTCGCTGTTGTCCAAGTTAGCTTGATAAACTCCCACAATTACATTTCATCGTACATATTTTGTGCATGTCTTGACATGTAGCAGAGATTCTCCACCACATAAGGCGACGTGTGTGTGTGTATGGAGAATCCCATTCATGTGGACTCTAAAGTAAGAAAATACTCATAGTATCTATAAAACGAGCAAGCTACAAATTGATACATAATACTAATTATTAATGTGATCATAACGCAGGATAAGTTAATTGTAGTTTCATGTTGATCTTTTGATAAAAGTTACAGCAAAAGTTATTGCCAGGACTGTTCAACAAGAACAAAACAAATCGTGGTTCAGAGTATATTTGATACTCTTTCTCACTCTAGTCGTTTTTATTGTATCTTGTGTGTGGGGGGGCCGTGGATGTTGGGAGGGGGGGGGGGGGGGCAGACAAGACCCAAGTTGCACTAAATTTCCGCTAAGCGCGCTCAGGCTCCGCAAAGTTCGACAAACCCATCTAAAGGATTTAAAGGACCTTGTAAAACACATTACAGTTTTTGTTTATTGTTCATTACTTAAATGTTTTCGCAACATTTCGTATCCTGTAACTCGTCTATAGATAGCCGCACGTATTTAGAAGACTGTCCTGTCCTGTGCTGTGCTGTCCTGTGCTGTGCTGTGCTGTGCTGTGCTGGGCGTGCGTGCGTGCGTGCGGGTTGACTGCAGTGCTCAGTTTAACCGCATCCTGGCCCGAGCCAAACACAACAACGGATATAAAATGTTGCCACTGCGGCTTTCAGCTTACGGAAGTCTAGGTGAGGCGGTAAACGGAAATAATTTAATATTTAAAAGCTCGACATCTCACGGTTCATAATTGAAAAGCAGTGTGGGTGTGGAACTGATGGACGGAGGTCAGTGCTTTATTGCATACGACACTCTTAATATGGGAAGGTTTCCCGTCGAGTTCCGCTACTGGCTATCCTGACTGAAGATTTTGTTTCAATTTGTCCTGTCATTAGGCGAATACTGGGATTCAACCCTGCTGACATCTGATATTCCTTCTCAAATATAATACTCTGAAGTATCTAAACAAGAATCGATGGGTTTATATAGGTGTACGGAAAGTAACAAATTCGTACGGATGTGGAAGAAAGATGTAAGATGCATTGTCGATGAAGATAAATAAAATGGAGGAAGCCTTTTGCTGTGCACATTTTGAGGCATGAAGGATTAAACATAATGTAATAGAAGAAAAAGTGGTACGGGGCAGAAATGACAAGACTGACCGAAAAGAGGAATATCAATCCCACAACATTAACGTGTTTAACATTCTAGTTCAGAAGTATCCGTGGTGAATATGTAGTTACTTTGAACAGTTTTTACTTTTCGAACCAATTTAGACGGATTGATACCACGAAACAAAATTTATATATCTAGCTAGCTAGAGCGGGTCACATGCAAGATCGGGAAAACAGTTTATAGTCTTTCTCTTAGGTCGCATCAACTAAAGTAGACGTGGTCCCTATAGCAACGTATTTCTTGAACAATTCTTAATACTTATTTCCCGTAAAGATTTTTTTCAGTGATAAGAAAGCTTTTACGTAAACTTAACATAATATTTCACTTCCAACCAATCCCCCCCCCCCCTCGCTACAGCAAACATTGATTTTTTTGTTTCGTGATAGAAACACTTGTTGCTAGATGGAGATTAAATAATGAAGAAGACAACTTTAATTTCCTGCACAACCATCATCCATTTTCAATACGACTGGTTTCAACCCGTGTGTATTTTTAGTGGAAAAATTAAAAATAAATTCGAAGCACGATTCATCAGCGGCTCACAACAGTCATGGCTTGGTTTTAATTATACACACACCACATTATGTCCTATAACCAGACTGAAAGAGCGTCGGTACAACCGTGGCATCATCTAACACGGGATACACGCAGTATTTCTGGACAACGTGGTCGATAACACTAAACGCGACATGCTGAGCAGCACGCGCACGACACGTTCTTAGTTTGACAATCACGCACCAGGTGTGAAGTGGGCGCTTGCAACGCTTTACTGTTGTACACCGTTGTACATCCGTCTGAAGAGCCCAAGTTGGACAAAACGCGCCTTTGTATGCTTTGTATGACTGAGGAAATCCACGGAAAAACTTCCATCAGGATTTCCGGTGTCCGGTATATTGAACCTCCCAAGTTGAATCTTCCGTCAGATAAGTAGTATTTCATACAACCGAGGAAGACAAACGCCAGTATATCGTATAACACAAATAGTATCACAATTAACAGCTGTGGTCAAAAAACAGATCGCCAAATAGTTAATTTAATACTTCACCGACCGAGTGAGGGTCACTGCATGCATGCTGAGAGGCATGGCCCCTAAAAGAATGATTAATGTATAAAATTAATATTAATTTTTTAAGAAATGTAATTTACTTAAATAAAATTAAGCATGCATCTTAAAAACACAATAATGGATTTCATGAATCAACAGAATAGGTACTACAAAACCACTAGAGTAGTTTCATTATGATGTAATTCCTTTATGGGCGCCCCATGATTCTATTTTTAGTCCCGTGTAACCAAGCATGTCGTGGAAAATTGAAAAAATTGTTCCGCTTTTTAGTGCATAGAATAAAATTATGGGTCTTAAAAGGATTTTTGAACTTGTTTAAAATTATATTTAGGCCTATTTATTGTCTTAACGGAGTAGAAATAGCTGTTATTTGAAGTCACGCGGTGGGCAGCTTCAAATTCTGCGCTACGCCACTGATGCACGTCTTTCAACATACATTATAGCAACAGTGTTTCGTAATCCCAATCTAGCTGATGCCAAAATAGCATGTCTGTTAAATGTATCGTTGGTGACAATGGATGATAATTCAAATGTATCAACCGTCAAGCAGATATACTTAAATATATGCTTAGCCTTAGTCTATATCAAGATATTCTAATTAATGTATATGAGTTCTGCAAGTGTGAAATGCATAAAAAGTTTTCCAAAATACTATAAAACACATTTTTGGGAGTTGAATTTAATCATCCCCCTTCTCCACCACAAAATATCCACTGAAGGAATACAAAACTAAAAAAATCTTAACGGATTTGTTTGAGTTTCTAGCTGTATTTATAACGTACACTGAACGTTATTTAACTCTCAGTCATGCATGGTTGACAGTAAAATAGGACTAAAACAGGACCTTTTCTAAATTCTTTAGTATAAAATCGGATAAAATTTGTTTAAAAACAAAATGGTTCTGGAGCGTTCAGTTACACATTACCTGCCAGTTGGATTCCAGAAATACCATTCACGGTTTGGAATACGTTGCAAAATAACAAGTGTGCTTGATGTGGGCTATGAGTAGCCATTCCCCACTCGAAATCATGCCATAAATAAATCAAATGTCATTAGTTTGTATGAAACCAACCCCACCAATAATATTTGAGCGGCTAGTTTACCAATTTATATTTCCGCCTAAATTTGAACGAAGATTCATTATTGAAGCTTAATAGTTTTATTAAAACCTTCGGATGTGATTATAATTATGAAAAGCTACTATTGAGCTCTTGCTGATTAAGGACATACAACACCCATTAATAATAATGTTACAATTAGTAGAAATACCGACTGTATGGTTAGTTCACACCAGCTTTACCTAATATGCCAACTAACTACCCATATTCAAGTTATTGTGTTTTGTGAGTCATTTAAATTTATGTCTGTTTGATAATACGAATTTCCAGTTTTATAGGGAAAAAGAAAAAATTACATCGACTTTAAAAGCGTATACAGATAACTAAGTTTTTATCACAGAAGTGTTTGGTAGGATTTAGACTTTTCTTGCTTCACCTGTGTCTGTGATAATAAAGAGTTGAGACTTGGCTCGTAAACATAGCATTATAGAATTCTGTCTATCTTATATCATATAAATATATGCCAGTATGCTGAGATGCCCCTTATTAGCGATGTACACACAATTTCTAATTTATATTATATATATAATTACATTTGTGTTTATTGCCTACACAAGTGAGAAGCATTATAGAATTTTATTGTGTGCTTCGTTGCTATTATGGCTCCACAATCACCGTTTACATGTACACCAGTTTCATAAAGCCCGAACCGGAAATCGAGTGCGGAAGAAATATCTTTATATTATAAGCGGCAAATCCCCACCCAGGGCCTTACTAGGATCTAACTGAATACACATACAAAATAACCGAATATATTAAGTCCCCCATTATGTTGTTTACGTCAGCGATTTCATATTGTGTCGCTGTTTACGACCGCATTTTGAATACTTCTATAGAAGTAGTAGTAGTAAAAAGAAGTAGTAGTAGAGTAGTACAAGTACAAACAAGAGGCTATAGCCTCGGAGCTCCATTCCTCTTTGCGAGGTACTGTTTTGTGATGATTTATTGCTGCAGAGTACGAAGGTATATTTTTTATGTACTACGGTGGATGGGATGACACTTTTATATGATGTAGACAGAATTCTGATGCTATGTTTACGAGCCGAGTCTTAACTCTTTATTATCACAAACACAGGCGAAGCGTAAAAAGTCTAATCCTACTAAACAACGCCCGAGAAATATTTAGAACAGTAAATATCAAGACATTGTGGCCTTGTAACCATTGTGGTTCTCCTGCCAACTGACACACAACACAAGAGAAATTAGAGTGAAGTTATTTTTCATTTGTTCTGGGGTAACTAAGTAGATAATCGTTATGCAAAGTAGGCCACCGATAAGACGATCAATGAATCATTAGGACAATGATTAATTATGGTGATAACGAATGGAGAAGAAAGAGTCTGCTTTTCCTGTTGCGCACAAGTACATATATGTACCAAGAATTCTGTAAACGTTTTGACTAATGTCATAGAGAGAACCACTCTCTAGCCAAGTTACCGTGTTATTTGCGGTGTTTACAACACTACCTACACCACAGAACCATCTCCCGAACAGGTTAGTGCACTAGATTCCCACTATTGGTCAGTGACCGTATCTTAAATAGATACATGTTTACCTATATAAACACCATACATACAATATTATTAGTTTTAAAATCCAATAGTTTAATTTTTATGAAGAGAAGAAAATGTGATTTTTTCCTTTCAAAGCATTTTGAAAGAACTATAACGTGATCACTGAGTGAACAACACGAGTTATGAATGGATGTATCACTACGCTACTATTTATTTCTTCATAAAACAACCGTTGGTTTTGGCCACGATCTCTTTAGATTTGTATTATGTTTTTTGTGAGGTTTTTTAAATACGAGTAATATATAATCGGGATTTAAAACAAATGAACGCTATTTTACGAATCAAGTACACTTCTCTATATTCTTATTCCAGAACACAATATGTTGATTATGACATTGCCAGTGGCATATAAGTACTAATTTGTCTGCTTTTTTTTGTGTAATCATTCGTGTAGGAAATAATAAAACACACCAACAATATATTGTTACTTTTAACTGTCAAATTTGAAGGAAGAAATTAACCGAAATTAACCTGAAATGCTCATAACATAAAATTGAATTCTACTACTCAGTTACAGAAACTTGTTTTTAATGGGCGACATTCACATTAATTATTATTTGTCTCGTTCCTTTGACATATCCAAAGTCGCCGTTTGCATGTGTAACGCCGTGTTGATATTCATTTGTATACACAGCTACTGTAGAATGCTATTACGATATTCAAACAGCGTAATTAATTAATTCTTCAAGGTCCCCCCCCCCCCCCCCCCCTCCGTCAATATTTGTTTCTCTTCGTTATTTTTCATATAAGCGTATTCTTACACATAACCCATTTGGTATTCTCTTTTTTTAAAGCGTCAACAGTTCGTAACCGACCAAAAATAAATAGAGAGATATTTGAACGTTATCAGTTAGTCGTTGACCTTTGATAAGCGTGTAAACGTGAGCGAGGGGGGTTGGAAGGGCCAACGCCCACAATGTTTATATACTCACCACCCATTGTGGCATTGAGCGAGCATTGCGAAGCCGTGTGGACGGGTTGGATATCGCCATTGGCTTCCATCGGTCGCTTGAGTTCTGTGGACAGACATCAACATCGTTAACAACACTTACTAAATTGCTGTTGTAACTAACAAGCCAGAATGTGATAAGTGTTTGATAAGCCCCGCTTAGTTCCGCTCAGAGATATGAACAGTACAGCTTAGGGTACTTAGAATGCATTCTTGTTAGTGTTATACAATAATAGTAGCCAATTAGTGCTTTAAGTATAACTGCAAAGCATCTTGTAGTTTAACATACCGCTTAATGAGTTGCATTGGATGTGCTATTACAGTGGGAATTTGCATGAAGAAATGTATAATTACTTGATAGTATTAATTAGCTTATATTAAAAAATAGCTTTGTTTAGTTCTAGTTAATAACAACATAAACTCAATTGATTTTAAAAAGGGTCACATTTTTACAGAGTTAGTACAACCGTAATGTCACTTATTGCAGCTTGTAACATGTTATCTGATAAGAAATAAAATACACAATTCACACAATTTTCAATTTAAGATATATGTGAGAAATAAAATGAATGTAATGATAAACTTGTTAATTGATTCCGCTTTTTGTATTTATCCACATTATAAGATAAGTGAAAACGTGAATTATTTCGAGAAAATGTCCCTTCAATCGTTAAGAACAGGTTAGTATTCTATAACAACTGCAATGCACATTTTGGCCTTGTGTTATAATATGAAGTACGCTCTTGGTAGCTCTGCTTGTCATACGAGGCGACTAAGGGGGTGACGTCATACAGCCTTGCAGATTAATACATCGGCAAACAATAAACAATAAAAATAATTGTATTAAAATAATTAAATATTACATTAAGGTCGTACTAACAATGATTACGAACCTACCATTGACCTTCACTTCAGATAACAACACGTTGATTAACAACACGAATTGTTCGGTATGTCAAATACACGTGTTGTTATTTAGTTTATTTCAAATCAATATGTGTACACACACGTGTTTTTGCAGTACAATCAATCGGATCTTATTAAAGATATTATGTAATATTAAAAATGTGGACTCAATGCATAAATTCTGTTAATATGGTGGAAAGTTAAAAAGTAGAATGTACGGACGTATTCAACGATCCTTGTCGAAGATTGATGACGCTACCGCTTCTCTCAGAAACTGTATTTGTTCGCTCCGAGTGATTCTATTTCCACCCAGTATTCGTTATCTCCCGGTACTGTAATTAATGGCTACCCACAATGAGAGCGATTGCATCTAAAAGCTCTCTTCCTACACAATCACCGTACACGCTTTCAACACTGAACTACAAATACATTAATTTATATTTAGTTCTTCACACAGAAAGAAAATTCTACTAAATTGAAAATTGGTTGGAGAGAACATTCGATCTAATCTAAATAACATGAGTATATGGAAAAATAATACAAAGGTTGTAATATATAAGGTAACGCAGTGAGGAAAACGAACAAGACCCAGATGAAATATGCGTTTAAATTTAGCTGTCTTGGCTTGTTTCACATTTTTTTTAGAATAATAATATTTGATTTGTTATAAACCGAGAGAAAGAGAGAATCAACGTAGAAAATGCGCTTCTTGTATCAGATAGCTTCCATGGTGGCGACTTTTTTTTGTATGATAGTCATATTCTTGAACTGGTAAGGATCATTAAATATTTGGGCATATTAATTGATGATAACCTAACCTTTAAACCCCATGGTGAACAAGTTATTAAAAAGATGGCAAAAAAACATGGGTTATTCATGAGAATCCATGGGCATGTGTCATTGGATGCTAAAGTGATGTTATACAGAGCAATAATATCGCCACTTATCGATTACTGTAGTTCAATTCTTTTTTTACTTGGTCAAAACGAGATAATGATTTTACAAAAAATTCAAACAAGGCAATGAGGAGTATTCTTAGAGTGAAAAGAAGTACGTCTATAGTCAAAATGTGTAAGGCACTGGGATGGCTACAAATAAAACACCGAATCTTACTCAATACCTTGTGTTTTATGCAAAAAACTTTCCATGGATTAACTTCTACACACCTTCAAGATAAATTAGTACAGGTTAAGAATCTACATAGCTATGACACACGTAGAGCTGCTAATATCAATGTTCAAAGGTCAACAAATACATTGCAGGATAAATCAATATTTACAAAAGGGCTCAGGATATTTAACAGAATCCCAGAGGAAATACGGAAAAAAATCCTGTTCTCTTCAGAAGGGAATGTAGTAGTCTTATAAAAGAAGGTAAACTCTGTGCCAAACCATATGAAAAAGGCACTTTTTGGGATAGGCCTACTTCCTGAAGTTATATGACAGAGCCTAATGTACTGTGTTAGTGTAAGTGATGTTTAATAGTGTATTTTATGTTTAATTTTTAATTTATAGCCTTTAATGAGGCCTTAATGGCCATATATTGACTGTTTTATTGTTTGGATATTTATGTTATTTTGTATTCTATAGCCTGTAGGCTGTATAATATGTATAGAGTGTAATGGGTGTAAAAATAGCAACTGTGCTAAAATAAAGATTTTACTACTACTACTATGTAATAACGGAAGGTTAATAAAGACATTCTTATCTTATCTTAACTTTTAGAACCAATGGGAGGTAACGTAGCCTTGAAAGTTCAGGTTCAAAGCATACATAAATACATTACTATTCTCTAACAAACCCAAATATGACCTACGTATGTGCTAGCTACACGGAATACACATCATTATATCAATTACCCACACTTTTACTGATAAACTGCAATCTGTAATGATCTCATAACCTTAACAAAAAGTGTCAAAGGGAAGTGGGCAATGAATTGAGGTCGATCGGTGTAGGCGGTGTACGCACACACTACAATAGATATCACAGCCTACGCAACCCCTGCTCTTCCCCTGCATGCCTGGTGTAGGCATGGTGTAGGCCTACACTACACTAAATATCACAGCCTACGCAACCCCTGTTATACACCGCAGGGCGGTCGGTGTAGGCGGTGTAGGCATGGTGTAGGCCTACACTACACTAAATATACAGCCTACGCAACCCCTGTTCTACACCGCAGGGCGGTCGGTGTAGGCGGTGTAGGCATGGTGTAGGCCTAGTAGTGTAGGATATCACAGCCTACGCAACCCCTGTTCTACACCGCAGGGCGGTCGGTGTAGGCGGTGTAGGCATGGTGTAGACCTAGTAGTGTAGGATATCACAGCCTACGCAACCCCTGCTCTTCACCGCAGGGAGGTCGGTGTAGGCGGTGTAGGCATGGTGTAGACCTAGTAGTGTAGGATATCACAGCCTCCGCAACCCCTGCTCTACACCGCAGGGCAGTCGGTGTAGGCGGTGTAGGCATGGTGTAGACCTACACTAGGCCTACACTAGATATCACAGCCGAAGCAATCCATGCTCTTCACCGCAGGGCGGTCGGTATAGGCGGTGTAGGCATGGTGTAGGCATGGTGTAGACCTACACTACACTAAATATCACAGCCTACGCAACCCCTGTTCTACACCGCAGGGCGGTCGGTGTAGGCGGTGTAGGCATGGTGTAGACCTACACTAGGCCTACACTAGATATCACAGCCGAAGCAATCCATGCTCTTCACCGCATGGCGGGCGGTATAGGCGGTGTAGGCATGGTGTAGGCATGGTGTAGGCCTAGTAGTGTAGGATATCACAGCCTACGCAACCTGATGCTTCTCACCGCAGGGCGGTGTAGTCGGTGTAGGCATGGTGTAGACCTAGTAGTGTAAGATATCACAGCCTACGCAACCTGATGCTTCTCACCGCAGGGCGGTGTAGTCGGTGTAGGCATGGTGTAGGCCTAGTAGTGTAGGATATCACAGCCTACGCAACCTGATGCTTCTCACCGCAGGGCGGTGTAGTCGGTGTAGGCATGGTGTAGACCTAGTAGTGTAAGATATCACAGCCTACGCAACCTGATGCTTCTCACCGCAGGGCGGTCGGTGTAGGCGGTGTAGGCATGGTGTAGGCATGGTGTAGACCTAGTAGTGTAGGATATCACAGCCTACGCAACCTGATGCTTCTCACCGCAGGGCGGTGTAGGCATGGTGTAGGCATGGTGTAGGCATGGTGTAGGCATGGTGTAGACCTAGTAGTGTAGGATATCACAGCCTACGCAACCTGATGCGTCTCACCGCAGGGCGGTCGGTGTAGGCGGTGTAGGCATGGTGTAGGCATGGTTTAGACCTAGTACTGTAGGATATCACAGCCTACGCAACCCGATGCTTCTCACCGCAGGGGGGTGTAGGCGGTGTAGGCGGTGTAGGCGGTGTAGGCATGGTGTAGACCTAGTACTGTAGGATATCACAGCTCCTACGCAACCCTATGCTTCTCACCGCAGGGGGGTGTAGGCGGTGTAGGCGGTGTAGGCATGGTGTAGACCTAGTAGTGTAGGATATCACAGCCTACGCAACCCGATGCTTCTCACCGCAGGGCGGTGTAGGCATGGTGTAGGCATGGTGTAGACCTAGTAGTGTAGAATATCACAGCCTACGCAACCTGATGCTTCTCACCGCAGGGCGGTGTAGGCATGGTGTAGGCATGGTGTAGACCTAGTAGTGTAGAATATCACAGCCTACGCAACCCGATGCTTCTCACCGCAGGGCGGTGTAGGCATGGTGTAGGCATGGTGTAGGCATGGTGTAGACCTAGTAGTGTAGGATATCACAGCCTACGCAACCTGATGCTTCTCACCGCAGGGCGGTGTAGGCATGGTGTAGGCATGGTGTAGACCTAGTAGTGTAGGATATCACAGCCTACGCAACCTGATGCTTCTCACCGCAGGGCGGTGTAGGCGGTGTAGGCATGGTGTAGCCGTGGTGTAGACCTAGTAGTGTAGGATATCACAGCCTACGCAACCTGATGCTTCTCACCGCAGGGCGGTGTAGGCATGGTGTAGGCATGGTGTAGACCTAGTAGTGTAGGATATCACAGCCTACGCAACCTGATGCTTCTCACCGCAGGGCGGTGTAGGCATGGTGTAGGCATGGTGTAGGCATGGTGTAGGCATGGTGTAGACCTAGTAGTGTAGGATATCACAGCCTACGCAACCCGATGCTTCTCACCGCAGGGCAGTGTAGGCGGTGTAGGCGGTGTAGCCGTGGTGTAGACCTAGTAGTGTAGGATATCACAGCCTACGCAACCTGATGCTTCTCACCGCAGGGCACAGAACGTCAACGGATGTTATTTCTGAACACGTCTTGGCGATAGCCCGAGTCCTTAGGTGAATGCATACGATCTATTTTTGTCCGCGCACTTTTCCTCCGGTACTGGTCCAACCTTATGTTGATAATTGTTGTTTAACGACTCACGTAACAGGTTATATAGCTCGTCAACTCTTTTTGTCACCTCGTACGAATAGCAGAGTTACACGGGATCTGTTCTACCCCGGGCCCAGACAGTCTGAATATGCATTTACATTTAGATATGCAATTAATTTAATTTGAATAAGAACAACATCCTATTGTTCAAATGGATATTTATTCTAGAAACGTTCTCGTGTGGGGGAATGGTTGTAAATACCAGAAATGAAAAACTACCCGGCAAGTGGGAGACCTGGGTTCGATTCCAAGCCGGGATTGTTTTTTTTTATTTCTGGATTTCACAACATCCTATCGTGTCCCTGGTATCCAGTGAACCTGGCTCGATTTGAAAGAATAACATCTGTTGTATAAAAGCCGACGAACTACATAATTATATCGACTTACATTCATCTTGGAGCGATTCAGCAGCGGATCTCTTCAAAGGACATCACTGACACTAAATGATCACCGACCTCTGATGGGTCAGCGAGAACACCCGGAGAACCCCCGAACCAAGTCGTCGCGTCGAGACGGACTCGAACACACTCCTGATCGGCGACGGGAACGACGCCTTCCTCAGTGGCTAATTTTGGAGTATGTGCCTTAGTTCCTGGTGCAGAGCCAAGTGGGAAGCGACGTCTAAAGACACGACTAGCGCAAGAATTTCGAACGGAGGATGTCTGATTCGGGGATTAAATTTAACCTGGGTTGTTGGCAGAGTTAAAGACGACGGGCGATCATTTTTTGGTTCAATGACTGGTTGTTTCGCGCGGATAATGAAATAAATAAATAAATACGTCTGTTTGTGGTGAATGATCCACCGTCGTGACGCCGGTGGCGTCGGACGTGTCGCGCTACGCGTCGGATGTGTGGCGCGGCCGTGTTTACACCGACGTCTATACTAACTATATTTGTGATGAGGTAACACGGTTCATTTATTGGTTTTAAAATGAATTGAAGATCTCGCGATGAAGTAAACAGTTTTATTGAGGGATGACGTCACTGGTCTGGCTCGATGAAATAATAACCTTGCACTGTTTGGCAGACTGAGGTTCATCTTGAACACTGAGATGTCAGGGGTTGAGAGATTGAGTACGTTCTACTGATTTATATACATAAGACGTGAAAGCGCTTGGAGCAATGGATGGGTTGTCCTATGTAACACGTAACACATGTGGAGTGTTACATGAGCATGTTGAATGAAGTGTTATCTGAAAGATGTGTGTATTATTGGAACTGCAGGAGTATTATAGTGAGTAATGTGACTACGAGTGAAGAAAATGAGTACCTAAAGGTGAATTCACGACCTTGCGTGGCCGTGCATGCAGCGCGGTGCAGCGGCTGGTAGACCAATCAGAAACGACTTGCATGCAGTGCAGTGCAGCGCTGCCGAAGTTGGTCGACATTCAACTTTTGCAGCACTGCACGCAAGTCATACCTCCATAGATCGTATATATTCTGATGGCTCACACTGGCTGTGGCCAAGGCGACTGACCCACCGAGGCTTTAAGCCAATCAGAAACAGACAATATCACGATTTAGATGGCCGTGATCACTGCAACCAAACTGCAACACGGCTCAAATCAAAACAAACATAACCCTACACACAGTTACATGAACGCGTCTTTTACAACACAAAAAGCAACCTAGAATGCTATATTTCTCTATTCTAGGAATTTCTCTATGTTCTAGAAAGTCTACAAGGTAATGCCTAGGCCTACGCCAATATCTTATTATTTCTTAACACTGAATTTATATGTATCGGCCTAGTAATACGGCAGTCCTAGTGATACAATAGGCGGAGGCCTAGGCAGTGAAACCGCATCTGTGCCGGCCGGGTCGTGAACACATAGAACTTCCCACGCACTACTGCAGCAGCACGGACGGCGCTGCATGCACGGCCACGCAAGGTCGTGAATTCACCTTTACACTGAATTTTATAACGAACTTTTTTTTAGGAGACATTTTATTTGATGAGGTAGGGGATTTGTTTAGAAGGTATAGTACTTACGAGACATAATGGAAGAAGGACTGTAGTAAATAAAGAAAACTTTACTAATTTTGGAAAGTATTGTTACAATATTTAATATCAAATATACTTATTAAATAAATACAACATTAATAAATAATCCATATTTGGTATCCATTACGTTAAAAAAGATTACGATTGTTGTTGGATTGACTGGTTTGCACAACTTACTAAAAAATACTAACATCAGGCAATATGATAGTATTACGCTTGTGTAGGGCCTACTTATTCCTATCATTAAAGCACCTGTCATGCCAGTTTATGATGTTCAGAAAACAATTATATCCGCGAAAGAATGCGAGCTGCAATATGATTTCATACATTGCATAATGTAGAGAAAATGACAATTTCACGTCTTAATTAAGTGATTATTATTCCAGCCGCGCGAAAGCTTCACCGAAAAAATTGTAGCACGTGTTTGTCGTTGGTTGATTTTTATTTGTGTTATTAGTATTATGTTTTTTAAATATATATTATCAGTATAATTTGTTTCAGATCTCGTTTTTAATTTATTATACTGTGTAGATTGGCAACAGCTTTGGCTGCAGTAACCGATGTTGTTCACGTCTTTCGTTTATTAAAAATGAAATTACTTCACACATCAGTGCAAGTAATCATTACATTAGCCGCATTATTCCACCATCCTTCACGCGAGCCGACGGAGTATGTAAATAAAGCGAGCATCTTAGCGCGGGACTGAGGTGCGACGGTGTCGCTAATAGGTCGGTGCGGCGACGTCGGTAAACACGCCCGGCGACGTCGCGCGGTTCCTCGCGTCTGGACGCCGGCGTCGCATCAGACTTACTACGCGAGCTGAAAACATCGGTTACAGATTATACCAGCAAATGTGTGTTCCTCTCATATTTGGGAATACAAAAGATGATAAAAGTCGTTGGTGTTTTCAACTTTGCTTACTATATACTAACAACACTAATCGTCATATGAATGTTGGAAATTCTGTGATCTGCACATCAAAATAAAATAAATAAATTCACATTTAGAGTCTACCTACTCACTAATGAAACTGATTTTCAGTGGGGGACTTTAATTTAAAGTGACTAAACCAACCCTGTAGGCTCCGAACACCATCGACGAGTGAGCGATTACCAATCAAAGATAGATACTTCAAACACGAAACATATGAATCAGTGATTGGACAGTGCGAACACCTGCGGACAAGTGTCATAATCAACAAGGCCAATTCAGAACAATTTCGAATTTATTGAGTGCTTCGTTGCTAGGACTATACTTTGTTCTTCTTTTTTTTTTTAAATTAAAGCGACGCTTTTGTATGTATGTTACAGCAGCCACAATAATGCCATGGACTTATAATAATTTATAAATGACTTGTAACATTGTTAGGGTATGAGTCTGCGATTCTCATTTCTGGTATTGGAAATTGGAGGGCATTTTAGCCCCTATCGCTAAGCAACTACAGCGATTTTTAAAAAAAACTTGAAACCATAGCCGAAATGTAAAAATGGCAGGCCACAGCCGATTTCCGGGGCAAGTTTAGTGGTACGGTTGTATAGGTCCAGTTTCCACGATGGTGTTTCCCAAAATGGTTATGACAATGGGTCTTATGATGGGAATTAGCTCGTGAACACAGTCATCCACCTCTACATTCTAAGGGCGAATACTCTTGACGAGATGAGATCTTAGAGCAGTTATGTTGATTAAAGTGTAGAGAGACATACCCGTTCTAGCCGGCAGGTTAGGACGGGATCCCATGAAGATGATGAATGTGTCATAGAAATATAAGGAGAGAACGAAGGCCAAGTTTATTCCTATTTCTATTTAAAACACGGGACGTCAACCCCAAGACCACAACACACATTATACTTACGTTCGTGAAACTTTGCGTACACACTATTACGTATGTGTAAATCACGGCTGTGTAAATTTAACTTTCATGTCTGCTATTAATATAAAAAATTGGCAACTCAATTTAAAAGAAAAATGAAATGATTAAATACTTTTGTCTTTTGATATTAGTGCGAATATTTCTAGCATTTAGGTGACCGTAACACTGATGAGATATTAGCTGACGATTTTTGGTTGACGATTCATTAGATTATAATATACAATTTGTTTTAATGAGAAAATGATTTATTCCAGCGAATATCACAATCGTTTTGCGCTTGTGTTGTCAAGTATTACTGAGACATTTCTTTTATAAGTAAAGGTTGAATAGGTGTGCATGCACTTTAATAACTAGTGTTAATATTACTTGTGTGAAATACGTGGTACTGAGAAGTAATCTCCGAGGTCGCCTCCCTTGCATTTACTTCATGACTGAGGAAACCGGTTGAGGGGAATCAGTCACGAGCCCCCCGACCCCCCACCGTGTTAGTATATTGAATCTCTTGTCTATAAGTGACACATAATATTGCTAATGTGCTAAACAACCAGCAGTAGACAACTGTGTCAAGCGGAACGTGGCATCACTGTCTTTCCGAATTAAAAACATAACAATATTATGTACTATTATCATGGCTTTCTTTCCTTGAACTCAATAATTTATCATTTTAATAACTGTTGATAATAATTATCTTAACCTTAACTGCGTTAGTAGGTATTGACATTGTCATATGAGTATCACTGCACAAACACGGCGACTCAAAGACCCTTGGAAACCAATTGTAACCATCAGGATATTGAAGGCATTCCTTGATAGTGTGCGACGTATGAAGTCCCTCTCTCTACACTTCCTCATTGCTACATAAGAGCTGTGTAATCGACAGGATACTTCACACACACTTCAAAGCGGCTTCCGAGAGCTAAAAATAAACTCATATTCGTTGGATGTCTGATGTGGTCTACATGTCCTAATACCTGACATATCTGATACCGTAAGTACATCGACGACTACACCTAGGGGCGCCCGTTGTTGCTGTGGAATTGTTTTCTATATGGGAAATAACATGCATGATACTGGGATACCTTGGCAACAATGGGTGCCCCTAGGGGTAGGGGACGACTATGAAGTCCAGCCCCCACCCCCCCCCAGTCCCACCCCACCAACTGAACCTCTGATTAACCACTTTTTCATTACTTTGGACGTAGCGTTCTCAGTATATTTCTAACACACGTTAATTTTGCGACTATCCTTTCCCATTAAGTTTAAAATATTTCCTTGTGGTATGGGAACGTTATGAAAATAAATTGCTATAAGTTACAATGTCTAGGTGTAGGTTAAAAGAATGCCTCGTTGGGTTCCCAGGGAGATCAACTACCACTAAAGGGACCACCAACCGTGTTCTTCATGCTTATACACTGAACGTAATATTTGGTTTAACGATTATAGTCTACGGTTACGGCCGGTTGCTTCCTCAAATGGGAAGCGATAAGACATAAAGCAGAATGTGGTTAACTGGTTGTGTGTGTCCTATACTCCTATAGGCCAGTGCTTTTCAAACTTTTGTACCCATCCTCCACTCTTTTAGAAGTACTGACAGCTGACACCTCACCAATGTTTTTAAGCCTGAATGATGAAATATTTATCTAACTTGTTTTTACCATGGCAACCATGAGTCCCATTGGTTGTTGCCATGGTGAAAACAACTTAGTTGTGAGTTTCATAAAATCGCAACATGTTAACTATAAC
Organism: Isoperla grammatica; assembly: GCA_945910005.1. Classification (NCBI taxonomy): domain Eukaryota; kingdom Metazoa; phylum Arthropoda; class Insecta; order Plecoptera; family Perlodidae; genus Isoperla; species Isoperla grammatica. Next base: position 9,031,324 of record OX246737.1, read on the forward strand.
ATTTATTGAAGTCCACAAAATATAACAAGTTTACAGCTGGATTGGTATACAACTCAGCGTGGAATGACAATTACGCAGACCAAAACTATATTTAAAAAAATTAATTATACTGCAACTAAAATTATCTGAGATTAAATAAAATAAAATATTAAAAAACTAGGGTCAGTTTGCGCCTCACAGTTTGAGAAACACATCTAGGTCTATAGGATGCTGGTGGGCGGGCCTAGCCTTGATAGTTAGCTACGTGCTGTCAGTCATGATCCTAATGGTGTCACATTGTTTACTCCAATTCACTATCACACTCGCTCGGTTTTCTGCTTCCTTGTGCTAATTACGTTATTTTGACCCTCGCTGGAATCCTTTAGTAATGTGTCTACTTTTTGTCCAGCAAGGCAGCAAGGCCTACGACCGATTTTAGTTGTTTGTAAATGCACTTAGTTGTAGCCTTGTATTTAGTGCATTGTTAAACATACAGCTTTTATTCAGCAAGTAATTTCTTCTTATCTAATCACCGGGAATAACATGACCTTGATGAATAGGGTTTCCTATAATGTTCTAGCACCCAAACAATTGCTGAAAGTTCCACCAATAATTGTTTGGGTATTAGGACAGCTGGAAGTGAGTTATTCAAAACGCCCTTTTTATTAGATATTAAAAATCTAATTTTTATCATATTAGAAGTACGCGGTATTTTTCGCAACAGATTTATAACAAAAATTCAAAATGTCATATTTCCAGGGGCGTAGGAACTATTTTTGTAATGGGGGGGGGGGGGGTCAGGATATTTCAAAGTGACTTTAGGCAAAAATAGCTGGGGGGTTTGGGGGGCGTGCCCCCCAACTACAGCGCCGCAGGCGATTTTTTTAAAAATCAGGGTTTTTTGAGTGATTTCTGAGTGTTCGCAGGTTCAAACTGCTAGCGGCTGGGACTCTGCCCATATATTAAATATAAATAAATAAATAAATGCCCCCAGTAATCTGCAGGGGCGCAAGTTGAAACTTGAGTGTTGGCGGCCGGAATGATGATAGCCTAGCCCACTCGTTGGCTTGACCCCCCCACACCAACAAGTGGGGGGGACTTTCCCCCCCATCCCCCCCCGTTCCTACGCCCCTGCATATTTCTCCTTGTTTTGTAAATCAATCATCACCATAAAACATAAACAATACATCACAATATTCCTCTTTGCATATTCCCGTAATTTCAGCATTGCCTGTTGCCAACCATACAATCTCGTCTACCGCAATGCCGAAGCCGGAAAATCCCCAGTGCGCTTTCCCTTCCTCCTCGGGCGTATTTGAGCGCGGCAAGCTCTGCCAGCGTCGCGCCTGCCCCGTCCACAGCCAGCTCGATACGGCGACAGTGCCTCGCCGGCGTTCAGAGAGACTACACGCGTCATGTCTCGTGTGGCGGTGGGCATAGTGTGACGCGGGCGTTTAGGCGATAACTGTATTGATCAGAGACATTCGATGTTTGTAGGGATTCAGAGAGTGTTCACGTAGGCCACCCGTGTGACTGCAGTCTCATTCATCAGGTGATACAGTGTTTAAAGGCTTGCAAGTGTAACAACTTATACACTCGCCCGCATGCGTGTAGAACATAGACTGGACGAGTGTAAATGGTAGATAACATTGACTTGATAACATCAAACAATTATGCTAATTCAAAATAATAACTTCTAAATTTATATTGCTTAATCGGAGAGATTTCGACTTTTCACTGTGTAGCTAGAGTTGTGAGGGCCTGGGCGGAAGATATTTTTGTGCCTATTCAACCCCTTCTCCTCCCCCATTCCAAAGCAATATTTTTCACGCTTCGCCCACCCACGCGTTTTTCCCCGAATTAACATTTGCTGTTCTGGAATGTCTATTTGGAGTAATTTTGCGCCGCTCTCTTTCTAAATAGTAGTAATTGTGGGCTGTGGTTGTAATTTGTTATAAAATAAATTATGAATACATAATATCTGTCCACTGTCCAGCCGTAAATCTCAGACGTTAAAGACTATTATGAAAGTTATTTTAAGAGAATTTGTACTTTTACAACACATTTAGTTAGGTTTGGTTTCGATGGGCCAGGGTGCGAGTAGTGTACGCGTGGTAATCGGAAACAAATTTACATGTATATAAAACAGTTTTAATACTGATTAATAATCGCCCTAGTAAAAATTCACGCTATTGCCTTGAAATGAAAAAGTTCAAAATAAAACCGTTCCGTACTTGATTTAAAACATTCATATATATAGTAGTCATCGTTACTCCATTTGTCAATGCTAAACTTCCTGATTCAAGCCTTACTTTTTCAATAACGACACAAGCTGATAATGCCTGTATGTAGGCCTATAATTACGTAGGCTTTACACTATGTTATTAGCTTAGTGTATTGAGGTCACACAATTAGAGTGATAAATCATTTTAATTGAGATAGAAACACACGTATCGCATGAACGCGAGATGTTCCTGATAAGAATGTATTGAGTGCAGTTATAAAAAGATTTGATTTTTTTTAACAACAAAAATAATACGAATGTAGACATTTCAAATTATGATGGACTGCAATATTTTCAGAATGTCTTTGTTAGTTTTTCCTAATGTTAATGTTATCATGTAAAATATATATTAAAGACGCGCAAAAAACAATGGAATAAGATAAACTTAATTTATCAATAGAATTTCGCATTTTCATTCGCACCGATAAGAACTTACTATATTATTTTACTGTCTGTAAGGCAAGGGAGATTAGACTCCACTCAGTTATAACAAGGCAAGATTAGCGGGGGTGTTTTATTTTGATTTATATCAGCATTATTAGAATGCCATACATTCTCGAGCGGAACTTGATATTCATAAGACTAATGCTAAGAAACTCCCAGCTCAATGTTTCTTCAATGTTGAGTCGTATCGTGCTTATATATGATTTAACCTATACATATTCAGAAAATAAATCTCTAAAGTGTACGCACCACCTTTATGTGACACTATTAATTATTTCTGATTGAAGAAGTGCATTTATTCGGTCGAATAATCTTTCTCAAAATTGTGTAACCTTGAAGATATTATGTTTAGTTAGATAAGCACAATTATGTTATCTTATATGTTAAGTATGCACAAACAAGCGATGCATTATCAATAATCTAGCTGTGGCTTTAATTCTTCTGTACTGTAGGCTTTTTCTGTAGGCCTACTTTATTTGAGAACATGGTAGGAAATATATTTTGTTAATTCAAAAAAGACTTATCTGACAGTCTTGTTATGTTGTAATGCATTAAGCATGTTTTGGTCATCCTTGGGGTCCATACCGTGTTCCTTTGAACAATTACTGAAAGTGTTTTTATCGGTGTGGAGAAAACTCGTATATACTATTAGTGACATTTATTAAAACTAATATTTCGACTTCATTATCAATAAACCAGCTGTGTGTGCCTTAGGCCTATAGGTCGTAATCTAATAGCCTGTTCAGTGTTCACTATAACCGCCGTGTACGTAAAACGTGTTTTTGGTGTACGTTTAACCACGTCAGGGCAATTGGTGGAAGTGTTGTTATGACGGTTTGGAACATTCGTTCTCGGATTAAGGAAGCGGACCAGGAAAATAAGGATGCATGATTTGTTTCAAATTTTCTGCCAACTGTTTGTTAGGATAACATCTACGGATTGTGTTTTTAGTCGCTTTTGCATTAGATATTCTTCTACGTGTTGTATTATGACGCACCTTGATAAATCTAAATACAACTAACTCAACTGAAACGTTGACAAAGAAGGAAACATTTTTGATCATCTTCCCTTTGCATTAAAAGTTTCGTAGTTATAAAAGTTTATCACGTTTATATGACGTGTAGCCTACGTTAACAGCACTTCTGTGTTAACGACGAAGAAAACACTCAATATAATGTTACTGTCTGTGGGTTTTGGTGGGGGTGCCAGGTTCCGTCAAAGTTATATTGCGATCCTATTTTTGCGTAAATATTTATGTATAGAAACAAACATGTATGTATTAAAAATATCACTATACTACATAGTATACACAAAATCACTATATTTTAAGATACTTTTCTTAAAATTAACAGGAGTATCATCATAACTCGTATAACTTGGCAAGTATGTCCGCCAACTGGACACATGTGTATTGGAAACCCCCTTTTCAATATGGTACATGAAGTATTTAAAAAGTCTCGTTTGGCAACGGTAGTTATCAGCAGGTTGGTATTATAACAGTGCGATACGAGGAAGGAAGTCGGAAGCCGCGAGACCTGTGAGATAAGCTGTAGGCCTACAACACAATCAATGCATTGGCCATTAAAATAAATAAATAAATTCACATTTACAGTTTACCACTCAGTAACGAAACTGATTTTCAGTGGGGGACTTTAATTTAAAGCGACTAAACAAACCCTGTAGGCTCCGAACACCATCGACGAGTGAGCGATAACCAATCAAAGATCGATATTTCAAATACGAAACATATGAATCAGTGATTGGACAGTGCTAACACCTGCGGACAAATGTCAGAATCAACAAGGCCGATACGTTTAGAGAAACGTTTGTATTGGTGGTTACAATGTATGATTGTGTAAACATGAAGGGGTAATGTAAGAAGTTATTTAATATGTGGTTTGTTAAAAACTCAGGATTACCAATAGCGGGTATCGAACCGGCAAACTTTACAATTAGGTCCTTGTGAACTCGCTCTGAGCTATCTCTTACGGTTGGTTTATGAAAGAGTTTCGAAAACTGCCAAACTTTGAATAGCATAATTGGGGAATTTTAATAAGTATAAGCATAAGTAAGTTAATTTAAGTTAAGTACAGTAGCGTAATAATAAGTATAGTAATAAGTATAGCTATATTTAAGTCACAACCGGTTTTAAATTTTATTATTAATTATTATAAAATAAAATTAAGCTTTGCTTTCAATTTGTCCCGTGAATAGAAGCCCGAAGTCGAAGGCCATAACGCCATGTGTTGCCCTTGAGGGAGATGTTTACCTAAGAGAATTATTGAACAATATATTGCAGCCTTGAGACCTGTTACAGTTGCGTGACATTACTAGTGCGCCTCATGGTCCAACGAGGTAACTAGGAACATTCATATTCATTACCCGCATGTGAGACACGTTATACAGCCCGAACAACTAATATTGTAATAGGTTTACACAGGTAATTGTCATGGTTTCTATTGCAAAGTTAACATCTAAAGAAGAACCGATTTCAATAAAATATAATTAACACTATTAGTAATAACGTAAAGTTTAAAGCAAGCATAAACGATATCTTCTTATCAGTCTCGCTTAAAATATAAGTACGGCATGTGATTTCTGCTGTAATAATAAGTCTATCTGGCCATCACACATGGCTATACTTTATAGACATAAAAAGTTCCCAAGATGAATTTTATTTAACGTTACATTTTCCCAATTTAAGAAGTGAAAATCTTGGTACATGTATAGCGGCAAGTGCAACGACCTTGACCTTTCAATGTTACTTTCTTCAAGGACATGATCGGAACACATGCTAGGCGTGACAATCATAAGAAACATGTCATACGTCATATTGTGTTATACAGACTGTGTTATACAGACACGCGACAACAAGAATTATGGAACAAGATAGATTGATGATTTCATCAACGGTATATGGAGATTTATTCATATATTATACTTCGTGTATAATAGGCATTTGAATCCTTGGCAACATTGATTTATATATCCTTAAAAAAGGAGTTGTATGTTTTACATGGATTATATATTCATGCATATTCAAAGTCTTCTATGTCGAATGTTAATTAGTTCAGCTACTTCGTATCGCTTGGCTTGCGGGCATCACTACATTTGGAGAGATAAAACGTGATAGGCGTTTGTTTTCGTTTCGTCAAGGTGTGTTTGTTGATAATATGCATATTATGCACTCCGTTTATGTAGTATTGTGACCGGGGCCCTCATTCCAGAACAGTTTTGTCGGTTGTAAAGTTGCGCCTCCTATTCCGTAACCCGGGCGTAGGTAGAAAAACTGTTGCATCTCACGTAGTGGAATAATTGGGCCCCAGGAGGTAATGATAATGGTTTGAAGGAATTATGCTGCTGTAAAGCATACATCACTATCAGCTTTATCTGTAATGTCCTGCTTCAGTTGATTAGGGTATTTGAATAGTTTGTAAGGAATGCCCGAGGGTGTTACTAGACTAAAGAAGATAAAGAAGATTGTCTACTCGAATAGAACTCAATTCCAGCATTCACCAAAGGAGAAAACCAAGAACAGTCAGGAGTTCTGGTGGCCGGTATCAAACCAGTGACCTCCCCAGATTAGAATCTCGCATGATATTGTTCAGACTCCTATATTGGTGACCATGCGATGGTCCAATGCGCCTGTTAGGTTACGGGTTCGATTCCTGGTGCAGTGTTTAATCTTTTTAATAACTGGAAATCTTATCCAAAACCTCTAACTAACTATTTCTGACTGATGATGTACTAGATTCTACGGTTTCAACAAACATATACAAAACTGAATGATGATTGTGTTCCTGCACGTGACATGTTTGTCTCGAGAAAATCTCTGATACTCTAGACTAAAAGTTTGGTAAAGCCTGGTCCCTAACCGAATGTCTTGTTTTGGTCAACAGCTTGATGTATAGATGAGATGGTGGACTTCCTGAGCTCTGCGGGCAACCACGCCGGTGGTGTACGCCACATGGTGGGTCGCACCCGAGGGATGCTCAAGTCGCGCCTCCTGTCTGTGATCGAGGGCAGTAACGACATCATCACCGGCCTCTCGTCCAAACTAGAGTCCGCGCTCAGTCTCAGTACCGACTCCCTCTCGGACACGAGCACCGACATCAAGGAGCCACGCACCATCGCAAGCAACACCTCGGAGGCGTTCAACAAGAAGCTCCGGCTACCGGACTTTGGCACCGGACTTTCCTTCGAGGACTACACGGCCATCTCGAGGCACAAACACGATAAGGAGAGCGAAAGACTGCACAGCGGACAGACGGCGGACGACAATCACGAGTCTATGGTGTCCAGTGACAGCAATGTCACCGCACCGGAACCCGTGGACTTGAAGGCGACAGGACCTGATCCTTACGACAAGCTAAAGTATGACTATATATATGAACAGCTAGTAGACATCTGCCTGGAGCGATGACAGGGTTGTACATAATGGCTGCGTCAATAATGATCACGTGGATGTTTGGTAGAGAGCCCGTGGATTCGGGGTACAATAATGTCGTAGGAATGAGTAATTTGAACAGTATAGGTGCAACGGTTTGCTCAACAAAGCTATCCCGAGGAGGTCCGTAAAAATTATAGTATGGTTCATAAAATAAAACACGGTTGACTGGGATGGTTTGGAGTTGGACACAATAGATAGACTACGGTATCTAAGAAGTGAGATGCATAAAAATAATAATCATTAGATATGTCGATTGTACAAGTGATGTGGCGTATTCCAAGGAGTGTATCTATCACCGTATCTGTTCTGTCCCCGCAGGTATAAGACTGACGCACCAAGCAGCGGTTCTGCCAGCGATGTGGCGTATCCCAAGGAGTGTATCTATCACCGTATCTGTTCTGTCCCCGCAGGTATAAGACTGACGCACCAAGCAGCGGTTCTGCCAGCGATGTGGCGTATCCCAAGGAGTGTATCTATCACCGTATCTGTTCTGTCCCCGCAGGTATAAGACTGACGCACCAAGCAGCGGATCTGCGAGCGATGCCGATGGCTACGGCCCGAGCACCAGCATCGACTCTTCAGAGCACAACGGGAAAAAGTTTTGGGTGAGGTCTGGCTCCGAGGGATCTGTCCAATCATGGGCTTCCAGTCTGAGCCTAGACAGCCAATCGGACGAGGCTACGGCAGAAGCGGTCGAGTTTATGCGCAGCTTTGTGGCCGAGCTGTTCAAAAGTAGCGCTAATATTCAACTTGACCAAAAATCAAAGTTTGGCAAGCTAGTTCAGGTAGGATATTATACTATTGTCCATCATTACATTCCTCTAGATTAAATCATATGAGGATTCAGTGAGAATTAACTAAACTTTAGCTAGGGTCGTAGTGATCTATTTTTTTTTTTTAAGTTCTGGCCTTCACGCTGTATCCTGTAAATGGAGAGAACGTTATGCCTACTAATTTAGATGGTGATTTTAAATAATCCCTGACTGGCTATTACGTTTAAACAAATAGGTGTACATTATCTTACAAATACACGCATTTCATTTCCCAAATTTTTTAGTGCTAGCATGATCGAATTTATCCACGTCAACGTAAAAGTTACCCTCCCGCTTGGTAACTCTCTCCTTGCTTTTGTTCTCAGCACGAAGCCGGCCGCCTATGGTTCTCCAGATTCGTCAACGCGCAACGAGGGCAGAACAAAAGGGTGGACGAGTCCACTTTCTACAGCCTCGTGCAGTATTTCGCCATCGTGCTGTTCGAGTGCGCAGACGCAGACGACTTTTCACCGGCGAAATCGCTCATGAACATGTGTTTCACATTTTACCACGAAGGTAATTATCAGATCACACATTACACAAGATAACAGATCATCCAGCTGGTAATTACGATGTGACGAAATAAGCTCGTTTAAAAGCATTTCAAGGGCAGGTAAACTCAAGGACTTACGGAACAATTGGGGCGATGCCTTATCTCATTGTAAAGAGCTTCCCGTTAACCAAAATTAATTTTTGGAATCATCACTTGATTAAGATCAATAACCATGTTCACAAATCTCTCATAATGTTCATCAATGCAATGCAAACATCAATTGTATCATTTCTACGGTTCGTTCAATATAGTAGACTTGAGACTTTCTTAGTTTGACGCTCCCCTGCTGCTCCCTTCCATCGCTATAAGACCATCCCCTACCCTCGTGAAAACCCGACAATAATATCATATTTATTTATTACATTATTTAAAATCAGTTATATTTGTTATGCTGGGCGGTGGTCACATAACTAGGAGGTGGAGCTTCAAACTATGTCAAACTAAAAATTCTGCACTTCTATGAAGTGGCAGTAGACGAGTGCGTGGAGTAGAGTATAACGAGTGTTAGGATGTACCATATGTACTATGTACCTCGCTCTTGTCTGCAGTGGAAGTACCCGGCTGCGAGCCGTACAAGGAGTACTTGTCCACCTACCTGCGCGAACAGACCATCTGGCACAGTCTGCGCTTCTGGAACGCTGCCTTCTTCGACGCCCTCCAGTGCGAGCGCGTTCATCGGCCGGTGGTGACGCGCGATGACGTCAGACAGAACCGTCTGGAGGCGCTGACGGACGAGAAACAGTACCAGGAGAATATTACCTTCGGACAGCTGGGCACGTTCACGTGTAACATGCACGCGTTCGGTCTGAGCAAAGAGTTGTGCGCGGAGTTTCTCAGGAAACAGTGCACGATCGCGAACCTGAGAGAAGGTACGTACTGTGTTATACTTTTTTTTGTAATACATTTTTCTCAAATAACAATTCAAGCAGATTGCACAGAACTGAATGTAAAACAAAACTTAAAACCACAAACATGAAAATAGAAGTACGATTTAAAAATAGTTCAATGGAACATGTCATGCATCTAAGTATCTTTACATCTATTGGAGATAATAAGATAATATTTTAATTTAAAAGATTATTAAAATGAAGGTTAAGGATTGTGTTTAAGGCTACAAGATGAAATTGTTTTAAAACCCTGTTCACGCACGCAATTTCACAAAATGTAATTCTTATACTTTTATTACAAGAGTGTACAGACCCTACTGTGTGTGTGTGTGTACTTGTAATATGTGGGTCAACGTGTATCAACGTGTTCATCAAACAGCGGACAATCTAGACAACGGCTCACAAAAGTAGCGGTATACAAAAATATCATGTCTGCACTTAACGCCCCAAAAAGCGACCGAATCTTACTTACTATTGTGACGATGATCTATGAAATGTGTAGATCCATCAGGTACCGTAAAAAATGTAATCCATGCACCAATAAACAGCTGTTTTGTTCTGTAAGTTGATAAATAATAAACTGCTTGTTATTTGTAGTGCTAATTTTTGGTGGTTTTGGTACAAAGTATCGTTGTACAAAGTAGCCTGAAAAGTGCCTTAAACTTGACGTCTTATCTCGAATTGCACAGGATTCCATTGGATGCCTGAATAATATTAATATCAAAAACATTAGATTATCGTAATTCATATTGTTGTGTTTCGCTTGTTGCAGACCAGGAGAAGATGCTGAGGGACAACGTTGAAACAATGTATCGAGAGACTGATCCGTGGAGATATTAGTACGACATGTATATTGTATATACATACACGCAACACTGCAATAACTTTTGATTATATTTTGCAAGACAAATTGTAATTTCTCATCCAAACGTATAAATTCAGTGCAAAAAGTTTTGCAGCGGCTTATAAATCTCAATTATTTAAAACAATTTGTAAATAATATCTATATCTATACTAAAGATAATTTTCCTATTTATAAACTTTGTAGAAAACAAAATTACTATATTAGTTTACTTACGGGAAATATTTCCTGAAAATTAAAATCTCTATTTTTATTTATAAAATAAAACGACGGCACGTAACGATACAGCGTAAGCCATTTCTGGATGATACCCTTTCAGTGCCAGCTGCCAAGTATAGATTCCGTACTTGTTGTGGGAATACCGGTGTAAGCCCATCTCATGGAACAAGTGATCGATATATAGTATTAGTACTTGCTATACTTGAACCTGGTTGAAGGATGGAAAGCGCGCGCTTCACGTGTCGTGATGATGAGGGTTGTGGCTTGATTGGCTGTGAAAAGGCCAATGTTCACGCGAGGGAATTTGGGCTGTGAAAAATATTCAATGCCTGCTATTTATAGGAGAACTGGAGAATGAATATTAAACTGATAAACCTTTTATATTATAAAAACAACACAAGGCGCAAAGAGCACCGCAGTCTATTGTTTTATAATTTAGCAAATCTACATAATATAGTTTTCTCTATATATAATGTGTTCGCGAAAACAAAATAACAACCTTCAACCATCAAAATGCTTATTGTATTGTTGATGGTTGATGTTACCGGTTGGTGTTGGAATGCACCCTCATCACAGAAAGGCCACCAGTGCCTATATTAAAATCAATTAACAGTTGTCATTATACAGAACTGACTCAACATATTTGTTAAAGAGGAGAACCTTCAGATAGCAAAGCTCGATTGATGTGTGATCGACAAGTACGGTTGAGCTGTACCAGAGCTCTCCTCAAGTTTAACCATCTCAACATCGGCGTCTGCAGCTGCGTCCAATAACGAGACGTTTCAAACAGTGGTTCGCGAGTGAAAATTTTCAAACAGTGGTTTGTCAGTGAAAATGGATCCAATCCTGGGAGAAATTTCAACACGAATGGGATACCCAACAGCATAGGTCGATATCAACCACATTTTACAAGGAACAAATACTTTCAACAAATTGATGTGGCTACAATTCTTTCAATTTTCAAGAAGTTTCTCTTTTTTCTATCTCCGAAAACACGAATACTACTGACATATACGTTTTAGACGCAATAATAGTACAGACCACTTGTCACTTTGAGTCCAAACACATCGTTTGGATGCTGCGTTAGACGCAGCTGCAGACAGATATTGAGGCAGTACCTATTTACAACCATTGTAATGAAACACATCTTGGTTTAAACATGTACAATGTACATACCGACGTGCTAAACCATACATGGAAATGGCAGACGCGAGTTTAATTAAAATATAACGTTCTTGTTCTTACTGCCCTTGAAATTTCGAGATCTATAATGCATGACGAAAATAACGCACATTTTAAATTCATGTAGTAAATACGTAAAAGTGACTTTAAACGATCCAATATTTCATTGTACAAGATAATTGTGTTGTTTTGTTGTTGTCGTAGCTGCCAGTACAATATGTGTTTAGTTGATATGAGGAGCGACCTTCATGCTTCAAAAAATAACGGTAAGACATACGAATGAATTGGGTACACACAGCTAAAGATTGATCCTGTTTATTTTAGATGGTCTTGCAACTAGATGATAAATAACAAAACTTTCAACGGTTTTTAGGCCTACAACTAATTTGTTCACTGAAATATTGGACCGTAGTTTTACAGATAACATATTTTTCACAATATATCTCGCATTGTAGTTCGATCGCTACACAACGTACATTTTCCATTAGATGCTGCTAGTGATAGATTTGGCGATTGCGGACTGGAGTCATACTATAAAGCAATTTCAACAAACCCATAATGTTGTTCAACAAACTCGTTAAATAACGTAGCAACGTAGCGATAAGCAATACTTGCAAGATGTTGAGGGCTCCTCTGACGAACCGACAAGGGAAACGCAGAGGCGGATAAATCTGACAATAATGTTACCATACTCCTCCGAACGAGGACGACTGTGAATCTCCTGTTGATTTCCAACTGTTGTACTAAGTGGATCATATAAGCAGCTCGTAATAATGTAAACCGGATGCAATAAGTATGTTTCATAGAAAGTTTGTTGGATATATGGTATTTAAAAGATATAATTTAAATGAAACCAAATTTATTGTCATGTATTTATCTCAGCCCCTGGTTACAAACTGAATAGCCAAACATTGATTTTTTCTTCTTTGATTGTTGCGGACCCACCGCCTGGCAATCCGCCACAGTACCTCCCCCCAGTATCGGAGGGTTGTGACGATACGGAGAAGTGTGGACCAGCTGGGCGGGAAAGTGAACGCGCTTGACGGATGTTTTTGCATTTGACGGAGCGGTGGGTGTACCGATGATGGTGGTTGATGAGGGTGTGATGTTGTTGTTGTTGTTGTTGTTGTTGTTGTTGTTGTTGTTGTTGTTGTTGTTGTTGTTGTTGTTGTTGTTGTTGTTGTTGTTGTTGTTGTTGTTGTTGTTGTTGTTGTTGTTGTTGTTGTTGTTGTTGTTGTTGTTGTTGGCTGCAATAGGCAATACGTTGCCAGGAAAAGTGTGGCCTGGCGTCGGTTTGGAAGGTGCGTTGACAGCCAAGATGCTGTCTGCATCCACATATGCAGGTTTGAGCCGGTCGATGGAGACCACTACACTCTTGCCGGCACGGTGGATGGTGAAAAATTTATCGTTACGTGAAATGACTTCGTATGGGCCATCATACGGTTGTTGAAGAGGAGTACGGACCGCATCATGACGCACGAATACATGCGAGCAGGTTGCAAGATCTCGAAAAACAAAGACCGCGTGTTGGCCGTGGTGAGACGGTTGAACCGGACGCAACTGTGAAAGGCGACGTCGAAGGCGGTCAACGTATGCTGAGGTGGATTCTGGCGTCGCTGGAGGGGGCGAGAGATATTCGCCCGGTAGACGGAGTGTTGTGCCGTACACGAGCTCAGCGGGGGTGGCCTTGAGGTCCTCCTTCCATGAGGCACGGATGCCGAGCATTACCCATGGCAAAGCGTCGGTCCAGCGTTCATCTCCGTGGCATCGAAGTGCTGCCTTTAGCTGACGATGAAGTCGTTCCACCATACCGTTGGATTGAGGGTGGTAGGCTGCGGTCCGGAGGTGAGTCATGCCAGTAATGTTACTGAGTGCACGGAAGAGGTGGGACTCGAATTGGCGGCCCAAGTCCGTTGTAACCTTAAGCGGTGTCCCGAACCGTGAGATCCAACCTGTGACGAGTGCGGTAGCCACGGTCTCGGCAGTGATATCGGAAAGCGGTATGGCTTCCGCCCACCTCGTGAAACGGTCCACGCAAGTGAGGAGATATCGGAAACCATCGGAAATTGGTAGTGGCCCGACCAAGTCGAGGTGGATGTGTTCGAACCTGGTGGCAGTTGCAGCAAAACGTGCAAGCGGTGCTGTGGTGTGACGCGTAACTTTGGAACGCTGACACGTGATACAGGCGCGGGCCCAGTCACGGCAATCTTTATTTATAGAGGGCCATACAAAACGTTGAGTGACGAGTTTGGTCGTTGCTTTGACACCTGGATGAGACAAACCGTGCAGGCTATCGAAAACTTGTCGACGTAAAGTCTGTGGTACGAATGGACGCGGAAGTGATTGTGACATGTCACAGTAGAGAGGCAAATCTGCGTCATTAAGCTGCTGTGGGTGCAACTGCAGGGTAGAGTTAGCATGTAAGAGATCGCGTAGTTCGGCGTTGTGCAGTTGAGCACGGGCAATATCAGCGTAGCCGACTGGAAAAGTAATGGCGTCAACACGAGACAGGGCATCGGCTACGACGTTGTCTTTACCAGGAATATGACGTATGTCTGTTGTGAATTGCCCGATTAAATCAAGGTGGCGAAACTGTCTAGGTGAACATTTTTCGGGGCGCTGTGTAAATGCGAAAGTCAACGGTTTGTGGTCGGTGTACACAGTGAAAGTGCGTGCTTCCAACATATGGCGAAAGAAAATTATGGTGTCGTACACTGCAAGAAGTTCACGGTCGTACGCACCGTAGTTACGCTGTGCGGTATTTAATTTTCGTGAAAAAAAAGCGAGAGGTTCCCATCCACGGCTCGTACGCTGCTGGAGTGCGGCTCCAACGCTGGTATCAGAGGCGTCAGTGATGATTGCTAATTCGGCGTTGATATCTGGGTGCGCCAGAAGCGTAGCCTGGGAGAGGCTGTTTTTGCATTCTTGAAACGCAGCCTGGAGTTCCGGTGTCCAAACAATGATTGTTTTGGCTGAAGGTTCGTCACCGGCGAGGAGGTTGTTAAGGGGGGCCTGTATCTTTGCTGCAGACGGAAGAAAACGGCGGTAAAAGTTTATCATTCCAAGAAATTGGCGAAGCTGCTTGACGTTGGCAGGTAAGGGGAAAGAGAGGATGGCCTCAACCTTCTCCGAAAGAGGGCAGGTGCCACTGGCGCTGACTGTGTACCCTAGAAACTTGACTTCTGGAACACCGAATACACATTTGGAGGAGTTGATCAAAACGCCGTATTCTGAAAGTCGCGTGAACAGGAGGCGAAGATGTTCTTCATGCTGTGTTGGGTTGGAGGAAGCGACAAGGATGTCGTCGATATAGACGTAGCAAAAATCGAGGTCCCGTAATACCTCATCGATAAAACGTTGAAATGTTTGAGCCGCGTTTCGTAGGCCAAAACTCATAAACGGAAATTCAAATAATCCGAAGGGAGTAGTGATCGCCGTCTTGGGAATGTCTTCAGCAGCAACAGGAATTTGATTGTACGCTCGCACTAAGTCAATGGTTGAAAAGATACACTTGCCTGAAAGATTCTGCGTGAAATCCTGGATATGTGGAACTGGATACCGGTCCGGAATAGTCCTGGCGTTCAAAGGGCGGTAATCTCCACAAGGCCTCCACTGATCACCTTTCTTTGGAACAAGGTGGAGAGCTGCGGACCAACTGCTAGATGACCGTCGCGCGACGCCTGTTTTCATCATACTGTCAAACTCCCGTTTCGCGATTTTTAGGCGGTCTGGCGCGAGACGTCTGGGCCTGCACGAAACCGGTGGCCCGGGCGTCGTATTGATGTGGTGTTGCGTTTGGTGTTTTGGCATTGTAGGATTGCCACTTGGTCGTGTGATTTCCGGAAACTGTGCGAGTAACGCGTGGAAGGGGGACTGAAGGTCACTGTTGCGTGAAATTACCTTGACGTGTACTAGCGCGCCAGTAGATAGTTTTCCTGGAGTTGTTAATGTAGTGACGTTGTCAACCAATTGCCGTCGGCGCACGTCAATGAGTAGACTGTAATGCGCCAAAAAATCTACACCGATGATAGGCTGATCGACGTCGGCGACAATGAAACGCCATGTGAAATCTCGGCGTAAACCAAGATCCAGAGATAAAGTCAGAGGACCGTATGTGCTAATTGGGGATCCATTTGCTGCGAACAATGTGTAGTCGGTTTTCCCGGGATGACCGAAAACTTTGCTTTTCGGGTAAACACAAAGGTCTGACCCAGTATCAATAAGGAACTCTGTGCGCGTCAACCTGTCGGTTACAAAAAGGCGATTTGCAGTGGGGCCATAGCCAGCCGCCATTACTGACTGCCCCGAATGTTTTCCTGGTACTTACATGGAGGCACACAGTGGCGAGCGTGGTTGCCGAAAGTAGCGTGATACCAACACAATCCTCTGTCAGTGGTCGTGCCTGCTGGTGCTGGGGCCCTGTTGTGTGACCTTGAACGCTGACGACGGCCTTGGAACTGATCATCACTGAGCGCGGCGACGATGGCAGTCAGCGACTTCAACCGTTGTGTCAACTCTTGTAATTGTGCTTCCATTTTAAATGTGATTACCGATAGACAGAAGGTATGCGTCTTATTCGGATCACGTCGGGGTCACCAATATGGTATTTAAAAGATATAATTTAAATGAAACCAAATTTATTGTCATGTATTTATCTCAGCCCCTGGTTACAAACTGAATAGCCAAACATTGATTTTTTCTTCTTTGATTGTTGCGGACCCACCGCCTGGCAATCCGCCACAGATACAATAAAGATAAATAATTTTAATTTCTATAGTGGTTATTTATTCAATACTTCTACATATGAACATAGCACTTCCACCTGACCTTTCCCTTTTCAACTTGCATTTATATGCCATTATATCCTCTACTGCGGAGTAAGGTGGGCTAGCTCTATACACTGCAGTCATACGATCATGTCTATGACCTAAATCACCAGTCTGATCTCATTGTACCGAGCCATAAATTCATGGACTCAGCTAAGGCCCTCATTCCAAAACAGTTTTAGGCCGTTGTAAAGTGGCGCTCCCTATTCCATAACCCGGGCGCAAGTTGCAACCGGTTGCATCTTACGTACTGGAATGAGGGCTCAAACAAGAACCTTTTGTATTGTATTGTATTGTATTGTCTTTATTTAGTAGCTTATGTAGCCAGTTATACAGTATTGAACAATTAATACATAAAATTCCCTAAAAAAGGGACAGAAGACACATTAATAATTAAAAAAATAACAAAATAACAAAATGAAAGGCCATGCCCATTGCATGGTACAATGCATATACTACAAAAATTATAGTACCGTAACTAACATTAAATTAATTTTAAAAATATACCAGTATTATATATCACGCTGTTCTCTTACCCAGCTCGTACATTTGTGCTTGAACATTTCAGGATTTTTTGCCAGCTTAATACTAAAAGGAAGTTTATCAAACATAATGGCCCCTGAGTTGAAAATAGAGCTAAGCCATTTTTTACTGTTACAATTAATACGAAAAACTTTTCCCTCCTTGGCATATCTAGTGTTACAGTTATGAACTAGGGAGACATTAGTTAACTTATTATCCATATATCCAGGCATTAGACCATTTTTTACCTTAAAAATAAACACTAATACTAACAGAAAAATGGTTTCTTTCACATTTAACCAATCAAGCCGTTGAAGCATTTCATTGATCGGTACCTCCCGATCACATCTAAGAACACACCTCATTCCTTTATTTTGTAGCACCTGGAGTTTTCCAATATCATTTTTACATGCTTGATAAAGAATGGTTGCTCCATATTCAAAATGAGGCTTAATAATGGAATTATACACCATTAACCTAGTCCAACGTGACAGTTTACCACTTATACGTCTAAGAAAACCAATCTTCCTACCTATTTTTTTGATCATACAATTGACATGTTCCTTAAAATCGAGATTATTGTCTATAATAATTCCTAAGTATTTGAAATCCCTTACAATCTCTATAATGGAGTTATCAATTACAATCGGTTTCCTTAACGGGCTATCCCAAGCCTCCTTACATATTTTTCCATATGCTAAAAACATTCCCTTAGTCTTAGCAATATTCAATTTAAGTTTATTTAATGCTAACCAATTTGCTAATCTTACCAGCTCCTCATTTATCAATATAATTAACTCTTGACAATCATATCCACTAATGGATAGCACCATATCATCAGCATACATATTTAAAAACGCAATCTTGCACACCTTGTTCACATCATTTAGATAAATTATAAACAATAAAGGTCCCAAAATTGATCCCTGAGGTACTCCATTTGTACTATCCCTAATTTTGGATTCCTCCATACCACACCTTACCCTCTGCTTTCTTTCAGTGAGAAAATCTTTAATCCATGCAATAGCTTTCCCTTCGACTCCATACATATATTTAAGTTTATCTAACAGCCTAGCAATGTTAACAGTCTCGAAAGCTCTTTTCATATCCAGAAAAATAATAATAGTTGATAACTTGGCATCTTTATCAGCCAACCATTTACTCAGTACATTTTGAATTGCCGACTCACATGAATAGTGTTTGCGGAATCCTGATTGGTTTACATCTATAAGATTATTTATTTCCATATACTCATACAATTGATCATGCACAACTATTTCAAATAATTTGTCCAAAATCGATAGCATGTTTATCGGTCTGAAATCAGATATTTTAATTGAACCCGTAACCTTACTTATTGGTTTAATCACAGCTACTTTCAGTCTGCTAGGAAAAATACCTTTCCTGAAAGATGAGTTAAGGAGATCTAGCACCTTAAATTTGACTACCGAATACGAATCCATGAATAACCTGTAAGTGATTCCATCAATAGATCCCTTCTTATTTTTAATTTTCCTTATCATACAATCCAATTCGCCTATCGTTATTTCTCTAAATTCTGTTAAAGTACACGTCTCATTTCTATTTAAGTCTTCCAACTTACTCTTATTCAACTCTTCATCATCACAGTCTCTGATACTTACTATAATATCCTCAATGCTTTGAAGAAAGTAATCGTTGATGAAAGCATTCGCCATGTTTTTAGTGTTCGAAATCTCAATCCCATCAACGTTAACCACTACACTAGGTTCACTATTATTTTTACCAGTACCTGTACTAATAACTTCTTTCAGTGTTTTCCACAAAAGCTGTGTATCATGTTTAACCTTATCTATTTTCATATGGTAGTATTCCCTTTCATTTTTTCTAATTAATGACTTTATCAAATTCCTGTCGGTTTGATACCTTTCCCACGCTTCCATGGTACCTTGCACCTTAGCCTGCTTGTATTTATAGTTTTTTTCTCTTATCAATTTCCTTATTTCCCCGTTTATCCACGGTTTATTAGACTGAAATTCCTTGATTTCTTTTTTTACAACCTGTTTATTTTTACACTCAATAATATTAACCATCAATCTATCAGTCATACAATTAACATCACTCCGGTGAAGTTCCCAGTCACAAACGGCCAAATCCGATTTAAATTTGAACTCATCGTAACTACGCCAATCTTCAATAATTTTATTAGAATACCTGTTTTTACTTATACTACAATTAGGCCTACTGTTTACATCTATTTTAAGTGTTTCATGGTCGGAGACTTTCAAATCATTAACAACCTGCGCAGACACACTTCTCTTATCGTTCGTTATAACTAGGTCTATGGTGGTATTAGACACTCTTGTCACACGTGTAGGTTCATTAACAATTTGTTTCATCCCATTCATTTCTATAATGTCTTTTAGCTGTTTGGAGTCATTTACACATTTCCAATTAATATTAAAATCACCCACATACAGAACTTTACATGAAAGGCCAGCGTCCGCGTCCTCTTCCAGAAAAGTTTCGAAATCTTGTAAAAAATCCTTTCGACTTCCATTTGGAGAACGATAAATTACATTAAGAAGCACAGACTCTTCACCAAAACCAATCATCACTCCAAGTACCCAGTAATTTCCATCACATGTCTTTCTTCTTATTACACTGACTTTAACACCTTTGAGCACATAAATAATTACGCCACCAGTATTTCTACTGTTAGTATTACACCTTATAAGATTAAAACCTCCCAATTTAATTTCTTCATCATTTATTTCCTCCGTAACATGCGTTTCCGTCACACATATTACAGCAGGTGCACATTTAATTACCATTTCCCCAATCTCCGATATGTTACGTACAAGACTTTGAGCATTTACTAGTACCATTTTAATACTTTTGGGTTTGGTCCACTTACTAGTCCTAATTTTTTTACCTTTACTACTTCTTCCACCGGTTGGTTGCTAGTCGTAGTTTATTCTACTTTCTAGGCTTTTCACTTGTCTTAAGTAGTACCTACAGTTTTTATCAGTCGAACTGTGCCAAATGTCATTTTCAGCCCCAAACTTGAGATTCATTCTCTCGCAATTAACACACTTAACATCCTCATCATTCGTCTCACAGTCTTTTAGGTCATGGTCCTCCCCGCATCTTGCACATTTTCTTTCGTTTCTACATTCAGCTCTATTGTGCCCAAAGCCAGCACAATTAAAACACCTCTTCACAAAGATATGGTCTTGGACGATGCCATAATGCCAACCTAAGTGTAGAAAACCTTCCGTCGTCAGTCTTCTTCGCGTTTCAGCATCTACTTCGAGCACCAGCTGAACTTGATGTTGATACCGTTTATCTTGAAAGCAGACAATTTTTTTCACGTGTAGATTTTCGTTTTCAACATCTAATCCATTTTGACTAATGATGTTGTTAATTAATTCCTCGTCATTTTCTGCAACACAGGTTTTTTTTAACCCTAGAATCCTTAACCTTGGTTTCCAACCTTTATTATCTTCAGCCAATTTAAAACCACTTCCCAACACCTTCGTAACTTCTTTCTTCAAAATTTCAACCGATTTAGGGTTGTCACAGTTGATCAAAACTTTACCTTTACCGCAAGGTTTCATGCCTCTTATGCCAATTTTCATCGCCGTAGGGTCCAACTTGTTCATCACGTCCTGTTTTATCTTGTCATAATTTTCCACCTCACCTATAACATCACCTACTGCCTCAATTATAACAGTTTCCGACGGCTTGCTTACCCCTTTGCTCTTTTTGACGACATTAGCAAAGGATAGGCCATATCCAGCCGATGGGCCTAGGCCTAGGGCTAGTCCTACGTTAGGGCCTACCTGGTCTTTACTATCATTATTTACTTTATTCATCACTTCAACAAGTTTCCTTATTTCATTTTTTAGCTCTTTTACATCTTCTTTCACTTCGTTTAGCTCCTGATTATTTGAATCTGTTCCATCGCATTTATCACAGAACCATTTAAAGTTCTTTTTTTTACCTAGCATTTTGAATTCAGGTACTGAAACTTTTACACACTCTAGGTGGAACCATCTATTGCATTTCAAGTCACATCCAATCAGTTTTTCTTTACATTTATTTTCACAAACACCACACATAACCTCAATCTTTCCATCATCTCCCATGGTTGCAGCCACGCGTGGTTGAAACTGCGGCCAGGCCTAGGCTAAGCCTAGGTCTAGAAAGTACTTGTTCACGAGATTTAAACACCAACCAAATAATCTTGTCACCAACGATTGTGGGATTAGATGGCCACGTTTACTCACGTTTGCACATGTTTTAGCATTAAAAACTAACGTAATAACACTCCGAAACTAAAAAATTCCTACACGACTGAACTCTGCCCTGCGAACGGTCGCCATCCTTTTTTGTGCCTGGTTGCAGAAGTACCTCACACTATGCGCTTGTCTGACGTACACCATACTTGGGTATCGGGATGGTGTGAGAATATTTCGCGCAACTAGACATCAGATTATCAAGAGTCGATTAACCCTCTCTTCCACAACCTCACTATACGGACATTGCACGTGTAGAATTTACAAAATTCGTCCGAAAAAGGATGCCCCAAGACTCGAACCCCGGTCCTCCCTTATAATTTTCATAAGTAGTGGATGAACAACCCCAGTGATAATTCCTTTTGTTATTGTTCTGGTATTGAAGAGATTTTTTTTTAAAATTACATGTCAGAAGAAAAAGTTTTTTTCTTGGGCAAACTATTCCAAGCATATATTGTAACTGTACAAAACGTGAAGTGATGTATTATAACAACGCACCAAATAGAGATAAATTGAACCAATAGTTCTCAAAATAAGTTCAAACCAAGATTTTTCATTATCAATATCATGTTTCATTATCCCCCTTTCTGTTTATTTTACTTTTTTTTAAAATATCTAGTACAGTAAGCAAGAAAGCTGTCTAGAAAACATTTCAAAGCATGTTTTTAATTTGCTTTATATAGTGCGGGAAAATTAAACCCGGTTTTTGCCACATCTCTACAATTTTGTGACAGTGGAACCTCAGTTGTACATTTCCCATTTTACTCAGTTACTAAATTTACCTTGTTATATACATATGGTACCTTCCCATGCTATTTGTGTTTAGTTCACAGTACAGCACATTTAAGGTCTCCTAAAATAAGGTATAACTAAATTCCACCACGGATAATAGCACAAAGTGAATAACTATTAGTTATCTGTGGTTCCACGGTTCACTCTGTTTTTCTTATTTGGAATTACAAATTTAGTCACTTGTCATAAGCAGCATGTAGAAAAGGATTTCAAGGTAATATAACATTATTCAAGATTTGCAGGTTGTAAGTGCTAATGAGTAACAAAAATCAAATTTCTGAATATAATTTATTTAGAGAACATAATATTGACAACAATGGGTAAACTGAGTAAGAATTACAATCCATGCATTCTTGTAATCCCCAAGATTTTACAAGATATTGTACCATGGGGGTTTAAAACGCATTAACGGGTATGGGTAGTCTCCCTATAAAAATCACACAAAATAGTGTGTTTCTTACTATCTTGAAAATGCAACACAATATTGAAAAAGTTATAACTAACCATCATTTAGTTTTGTAAAAACTAAGTCTGGATTAGAAGTTTCAAATGCAACTAAATAACTGGTTAGTTACGACTTTTTTTTAAATATTATGTAGCTTTCTCGTAGATATTACAAAACACCTTTGATTTTAGGTGGTCTTAATAGTTGACTAGCCTTTCCCTCTAAGCTCATTCTTCCCATATGCGGATAACATACCTAGACGTACGTACTCAGTAATCCAGAGTAAATTTGGTGCATTATTGCATGACTGAGAAGGCAATAAATATACCACATTAATTATATCAGTGTCTCGTACCACATAAACGTGTTCACATTAGAGATTGATCCGACTATTTGCACCGTGACTAAGTATTAGTAGCTTGAAACAGTGGTGTTCCATGATTTCAATACAAGAAAGAAGAAATAAAAAGAAAAGCTAAACATTGAATGTATGCTTAACCAGTCGATATATTTAGTTAGCTATCAATGCCTCATGGTAGTATTCATACTGTACTTACAATTAGTTCAGACAAAGGCACATCATTATCCTCACAGAATTAAATGATTTTAAGGACTAGTACATTATAATTCAGGCAAATAATGAGCTTATAAGTAAATCATCATAGTATAATATTAACATTAATTTAATTGTTTCTGACTTTCTTCTTGTTAATTTTAGGTTCATTCACTCTCCCTCTTTCAAGAGGATTACAACCCTACTATGTATCGGTGTGTGAATATATATGAAAATAAATAAATAAAATAAAGTATATTCAAGAATGGCCACAAAAGGTTCCTTTAAAGGACTAATATGTAATTAGTAATTAATAATTATACTCTTTAATTACTCGAGATGATAGTACTTACTGTCACAACCAGTAATGTGTTCTATACAATTTGAGGATTTGCTTGTATGTTATAGTAAGGCAAAAGGGTATTCAAAATATTAAAATTTAAAAACAAGAATTTTATTTTATTTTTTTAGCAAAACCTTAATAATGCTACCAAACATGTGGTTTTAATAGTATTTGAACTTGGCTTGTTCAGTGGAGTCTGCTTTAGAAATGGCAGTTAAAATATTACTAACAAGAGTTCAATTTACTTTTATGACAGCTATTAAGTATCAACATTATTTCAAGAAATGTAGTTGGTACTAGCAGACACCGTTAAAAAACAAGGTCACAATAGCCTATAACACCTTTATGAAAGTGAACCTAAGAAGGCCTGAAGTGTGCTAAAGCAGATTATTGGTTCGATACAAAGCAAACCCTCTTAAGCTGCTGTTTCAAAAGATCAACATGGAAAACAACAATTGAGTCATATTAATGCTACTTTAACTTTACTTTTCCATACTTTAATCAAACACAAAGACATATTTAAATCTCCTCCTCCCCATAACTCCCAAGACTATTCCCTAATCACTAATCACTAATCAGTAATCACTAATCAGTAATCAAATGTTGATGGCCATGGGGCATGTCTTACAATATATTTAGCTGTTTCATTCACACTAATTCTCTTTTCCACCTTGCTTACTAGCTACTTGAAAAGGTAATAATTTGGCCATCAATGAGTACTAACTCAAAACTACCTATTGCTTCATGTAATGTGCAATGCTACAGTTGCCTGTCTTATACACTAACACTGTTATGCCTCTCTTGTCCTTCTTTTTAGCAGGTGGTATTTATTCAGCAAGTGGTAACTTATAAAATGTTGTATTATGTACACCAATTGGAATCTACTTTCCTCTCTAGGCTGTATAAATGCCCAAGTATTACAGTTGCTTGCCTTTCCCTTCATTGCTTCCATGTTCTGAACTTGGCTTTCAATACACTACCAACTCAAGACTACTACTCTCATATGTACTGTATTACATTCCAGTGCATATGGCACTAGGCTGCCTTATACAACTCTCTCCACACAGCCTTAAAGATTGGCACAACCTTATAAATTTACAATCACATACCTAGATACAGTATACACAATATATTCTCAACAATAGTACAGTTTTGATGTAATTTATTTATTATATAATTGTGCCTAGTTTCTATGAATATGGACTTTCCACAGCTGCCACCTATAGACACAATGCTGAGATTCCTATTAAAACTTACCAAATAATTTCCTACTTTGGTCTGTTCCTATAAACCAATCGGCAATCACCCAACAATAATATTTTCAATTTCAACAACGAATCAGACATTTAACAAGAACATTGTTTTCATACAATTTTTCTACCATTGATCATAAAACATTTGTTTTAAATATCCATACAAATAAAATTACAGATCGCAGAACTAAAAAATGGCCAAATTGGACGCTAAAAAATGTGGCAATGCAATACTCTACTCTCAATATTGTATTGTAACCTCCAATTATTACACTGTGACTGTGAATAGTTCCGAAAACAAAAATTGAGTGTGACTGTTGAATATATCATACCTAATCTGTATTGATAAACACAGATTGGGAAAATGTATCGACTACAGTTCTACTACAGAAAAATGCATCTACTATACACTCGACACATTTTTTTCATATGCCGTCACAAAATTAAGTTTTTATTGGCGGTTGAAAAAATTAGTACTGGTACACTGAAAATTATCACAGCTAAAGGTCAGATCAGATACTACGTATATTTTTTCCAAACTTTGTAAAATGGTATCAATGAAGGAGAGTTTCACATTACACAATTTATTAAAAATTCAACCTTCAGACTGAAGTTTTGCTTCCAAAACAGTTACCGGCAAAAAACAGTAATGACAAAATGGATTAAAAATTAAAATGCAATATCACAAATAATGTACTGCCAAATCTTGTATACGAACATTTTACAAGATAATTTTTTAGTTCCAATGACACCATCAGTTTATTCTTAAAGTATTGATATTTAAGAATATTAAATTTGTTACATGTGGCACATTAAATGAAGGTTGCACTTGCACAGCTATTCAACAAAGCCTTGATGCTTTGCATGGAAATGGAAAATTGTGTTACTAGTACAATGTTTTCATGGTTGTGCTAGCCTACATGATTCTATTGATGACACATTGCTGTTGTACCAACATTAATTTTCCACGTGCAGTCTATGATTAAAGTGAATACATAGTGATGTTACATAAAACTGTCATATTATATTACATAAAACCAATATTTTAAATATGTGCTCTACAGTAGCCTGTATAATGTAAATGTACAAAGGAACATAGTAATGGGACTTCTCTTTCTTCATACAATAGCTGCAAGCAAAGTTTTAATTACTGTACTTTTCTGATGGGATAACAGAGTAAGAGGTGTAAACGAATTACAGATCCTAAGATACGTAGATAAGATAACTACTCGAATCTTTCAAATAGTTATGGAGCATATAGAGAAATGTGTTCAGTGCTTGAGAGAAATTAGACAACTACTGTTATTTATTGGAGGCAAGTTGAGTTTACCTTTAGCAATTTTTCTTGAAATACAGTATTGACTATGTATACTCTGTTTAAACTGCATAAAGCCATACTTTTGATATGAACAACAGTAATGATATATAGCAGATACTATTTTTCGAGACAAATACTGAACCATTCAACACGAACACAATAGGATTTAAATTGTAGATGAGTGAGCCAACATTTAGTGACTAGTTGCAGATATGGTTGTTAGTATACTACTATACTACCTACACATAAAATTAGTGGCCCTTCATGGTATATCATTCACCACTGCACATATTATTTATTACACTAATGTTAGGTAGAGTTGATCAACCCGTAAGACAAGTGAAGGTGCCTTGTCAATGTCAATAGAAAGACTTACACAGTTTGCATTAGTGAGTGACAAGTTTCATTTCAAAGCAACAACATGCATTTCTATTAAAGGTAATTATTATAATAAATAGTGTTTATAAATATAAATGTATTAATGTATGCATTTCAAATTAATGGCAGGGTATGCGGCATCTACTTCCTTGGATTGCAGATATTAGAGGCACTTTATAGAAACAAAACAATTCTGGGCAGCCATTGGGCGTGGATTTTAAAGGTTGGTTTGCTTACCTGTTGATAATGAGATTGAACTTTTACTTTGTATTGGGTTCTGTGGAATATATCCAGGGATTTTGTTAAATTCAAAATATAACCATACAACAATTATTTGATATTCAAGTTATACAGAACTGCATATTCTGTATCTAGTCAATGGCTAGATGGCATCAATGGAATCTTTAACTCAAAAGTACGGATGTCAAAGATAATTGTGTATCGATCACTATTATATCACAAAGGGTGACCTGACAGCCCCAGCCGTAATGGCAACGTTTGCCAGGGCAGAGTTCAGAGTCCCCCCATATACCACTTACTTATAAGTAGCTTATCTATCGCAAGTACCTGCATCGTGATGAGTGGTAAGCCATCCATAGAGACATAACTGTGATTTTATGCGAAGTATCACTAGGGTTGCCAACTATTGAATATGAAAATACGGGAATTTAAAAATTGATGTGAAATGTAGAGGGAAAGAGGATGGCGATGTCCCAGTTGCCGAAGGCCAAATCGCCGCAGGCGCAAAAAAATGTATTCCTATAATAGACGTTAGGTCCCAAGAGAATGGGTTTAGGGATTTAATATTAACTTTGCAGGTGTAATTTTCTCATTCAATTAATGTTTTATTTGGGTGGGTAAACGGAATTAATATGTATCGTTTAAGCTGGTTACCTTCTACATTTTGTCAAGCTATTTTGCATCATTTAGAAGCTTTATATCCCGTTTTAAACAATTATAAAATTTTTGACACGAAATTGAGAATAAATACCAACAACTTTGTAACTCAGATGGGTGATCTGTTTCTATTGCCTTACCATTTTATGTTCCATTAATAATGAAATAATTGTCTCATTATTAGACTTTAAGTTCAAAATGCTCAAATGCTGAAAACTGTGTACTGTTGTTAGTAGGCGGAAGTTTAGGAAATTCGTGTTTTAAAACAAATTGTGAAAATACGGGAAAACTGATTCCCGTGTAGAGTTGATACGGGAAGCGGGAAATCACAGTGGAAAACGGGATTTCCCGGGAAATACGGGAGAGTTGGCAACCCTAAGTATCACTCATTCAAAATGTAGAATATAATTCAGGATATTGCATTTGAATCATATGATATAGGCCTACACAGCCACTTATAAGTGCGATTTTTTAGGGGCATAACTACAATTTAGCTTTCATCCAATTATTAGAAGCAATTGCATATCGTTCGACATCCCTACTGATTTCACCAAATGTTACTTTCTACTTTTTAACGAATCTTCACTACAAAAACGTAGAATGCACCAGAGATGTTGTATTTTATAAAGTACCAACTGATTTAGTGATGCGAATGACATGTTAGAGAAGGGGAATAACCCGAATAATTAAACATTTACACACATGATGTTATTTCACTTCAGAACATGGACATAGATTGTTATACAAACCTACAGACAGGTTTAGGTTAGTGTAGTTAGTGAAAGTAGGCTATGGGTGATACAGATATACATGACGACTCCTACTAATATAAACCAACCTAAGCAGTTGGATTGACTGTCGAATGATAACACACGTTTTCACAAATAAACCATTATATTGTTGGCTATCAGTAATTTGTACCGAGTTGATGGCAAAGCACTGCAAGGATATCCACCATACATACCTAAATGGTAAATGGTAACTGTAGTGTATGGTTAAGATATGCAATGCACACTTCGGACTAAGCTTACTTATTCGATTCTCGAGAATTTTCTCCAAATAAGAAGAACCACAAAACATGGCACATGTTCTCCTTATTGATGAGAGATTAGCATTTCCTTCATTCTAAGCTTTTCTACAAGAGATCGAGTGAATCATGAAAATGACACACACACATTCATCAACATGATAATACGTACATGCTGTGTAATGGTTAGCTCTAAGCAGAGATGTCGGAGACAAGACAATCATTTGGTAACACGACACACTTGTCGGAAAATACTCAAATGAGACTTTGCATGCATAGTCTTTACACAATTTTAATGTACAGTATCTTGTCTAATTGCATAGCCTGCTTGTGTTCACGTGTAGTGATTGTTAAATATAAGCTTTCAATAATGTAGGCCCTACATATTCAGAGATCACAGACAGTTTTTTCACAAGAATAGGACAAAGCAACAATCATATTTGCTTAGATAAAGCTCACATTTTTAATCTGGCAATCAGGTTTTTCGAGTGTAAAATATACTGCTCTAGACAAAACATCCAAGAAGCTGTTCAGTGTTGAAATTCAGTGTTGCCATTTACATGTATAAGATTTCTCTTCTTTAAATGCCCAGTTTTTTCCGCACTGCCAGAAACAATCCCTATTGGACAGAAAACATGACATAAATGTTGGCCTAAATAAAGCCCATATTAAGTAGGAAAGTACGTACTCTGTAGGCCTCTGTTAGTACAGACCAGTGCTTCTTAAAACTTTTCTATGTGCACCCAGCCCCCCCCCCCCCTTTGCAAGAACAAAATTTTCCATTCCCCCACCCCCACCTCTGAACGATAAAATAAAACTCCATTCGTGATATACAAATTAAATCCCCTAAAATATAAACTCTTTAAATGCAAGTAAGTGTCAAATTTGTCTCTTACCTTCTCAATGTGAGTGATGAAGTTGGGATCTTGTATACACAAAAAATGTCAGTATTCGGCACTATTTGACAGGACAACCAAATAGACTAAATAAAAAGTTTTTCTGTGTTTGATATGAGTATAAGCCTAATTAAACTTGATCTATAACTGTAGGTGGGTGCTGCTAACTGTGCAGAATGGGTCGCAACATTCATTGAAACTACCCTGTTATCTAAAACCATGCATTAGGCACTTATAATCATCAACCACTCGTGTGTTCTGAAACCCCACGCAATAACTAACTGCCTTAAACAGTTCAACAATGCTAACTGAGTAGCCTACATTAATACCGCGTACTATGTTAAATGTTATATTAGTAATATTACTATTAGGCTACAGTATTCCTTGTCAACATTTTAGAATATGTGATAACTAGGGCTCAGATAATTCTTTAATTAAATCATCATCATCATCATCATCATCATCATCATCTGTTGCCACGTCCAACTCTGCGTTGGGTCGGCATTGAAGATAAGACTCTCCATCTTCTTCTATCCTGCCACCACTCTTCCCCCTCAACTACATTTTATAAAAATAAAAATGTATACTATGTAATATGTATACGTTAATATTTTTATGGTTCTGACGTAGAATTTTGCCACGTCGTGAAATCAGTCAAAAACTCAAAACTATTTTTAAATTTCACATAAACCCAGGGTTTAATTCAAACCAAAGACAAGCATGGAATGCATTACATAATCAGCAATTACATAAATGGTAGTCAAGGGATATTTAAAAATACATACATAGTTAAAAGGGCAAACACACTCGAGATGTTTTACCATCTGCCATTGATTGAATGAAATATTTAGTCAGTCTTAATACATATCTCACTTTACTGTGCCAAAATGTACACTACGTAGTTTATATTATCAATCATACCTATATCCTCATTTTGGTCTGTTACTGCCGAGTCCGAATCAGGAGAATCTACTAGACAGGTTTCACTTTCAAATCCCATTTCAGGAGCTTTGCACGGAGACGTGTCCCTTGACATGCCTTCGTCCTTCTGCAAAAAAGTACCTATCTAATAACCTAAACATTTCACAGTGGCAGTGGTAAGATCACCACAATAAACTTAATATTATAACATGGCAGCAATATTCACAATAGGTACATAGCACAAAATATAGGTCAAAGCTGGTCTCTTACTGCAAACATAAAGATGGTGTATACACAAAGAATTCGAATTACGGAATGCTTCGTCCTAGAGGCAAGTATGTGCGAAGAGAAAATAAAAGGTTTTGAATTTTGATGCCAAATTAGCTCACTATTGGGAAATGCTTTATTTTCAACATCTACCATGCTACAGCATATGGTAATCATTTGCAAAACAAGTAAACAACTTTTCTTGGCCTACTGTTCACACAATGACCGTTTAACAAACAGTACCGATACTGATAGTGATAGGATACAAAAATAGAAAATACATGTTACATTGTGCTGTCTTGCTATGCTACAATTAAATACTTGCCCTCGAAAATATTAGTTTGCAACAAGACGTCATACAAACAAATTTTGCATTACAGGTACCGATATAATTGTGTTACCGTAAAGTCCCAAGGTTGGCACAGTCTAGTGCTGCTAGTATCTCGGACACTGTAAGCTTACATGGTACAGCCAGCTCGGATGTTAACCGTCTGCTGTGTGTGCAACAACCTTTTCAAAGCAACCACGCAATCAAGGAACATTTTCCCAGAGCCTCTTTTGATCTAGCTTTCATAAATGTTTTGCATGGTAGCATGTTTAAAAATTGCATTTTTTTTTTTTATAAAACATGGTGCTGAGTTATGGATTTATCATTTAACCACTCTCTTGCCTCTAGTATTAGACTCTGTAGGTTTTACTCCTATTAATTTATAACACTGTTGATGTTACTAGACCACTTGGTAGACATACATGGGTAGGTTTCCGCCAATTGCTGTAAGCTTCAAGAAATATTATGGGGTCATTAGGCTACAGATTGCAGTCTTTAAAACCAGCATTAGCTGAACTGAACAGCAGCAAAGGAAAACACATACAATCATGCAGTTTCAGTTAGTAATTATTGCACATTTAAGGAAAACAATAACAAAAAAACAAAATGCAATAAATGATTTCATATAGCACATAGGCTAGTAATACTAGCAGTAGCACTAGTGATTTATTAGTAAGTTACATAGACCACTGACCTGGATATATTTATGGTAGAGAACACAGCCATAGACACACAAGACAGACAGACCAAACTGCATAGCGAGCCAAATGATTATGTTCAT
Organism: Isoperla grammatica; assembly: GCA_945910005.1. Lineage (NCBI taxonomy): Eukaryota > Metazoa > Arthropoda > Insecta > Plecoptera > Perlodidae > Isoperla > Isoperla grammatica. The sequence continues at coordinate 9,062,823 of OX246737.1, forward strand.
CGCTTGGGTCTGTTCGAACAACTTTTTACCGTTCTTGATGCATAACATAGCTTCGCTGACCATAATGGCACCATAAACCCAGCATTGCGTGCCTACTCGTTTGCACTGAGGGTCAGTCACGAAGGTATAGTACTGTCTGAAAAGAAAAATTACGGCTACAGTAACATACCATTAATTAATACATACATTGTGTTAAGGTAAATAGGCGATTGTCTAATTAGTGATTGATAAACAATAATGAATATTGATTTATGATAGAACTGAAAATTTGTCAAATGAAAGCTTTTGAAAATCAATAAAAGGCTTGGTAGTAATCACTTCACATGGAAACATTCACATTGCATTTAATGTATATCTTCCGTTTTCACTTTTCATAATCATATGCACATCAGAATAGTAATACTAATTTATGTTTATGAACTGCATTTATCAATGCTCAGCTACTGAGGAATTGAAACCAAAGCTAGTAAAATAGACAATAGTGTATGTAGCAACTAGCAAGCAACAGGACCAATGACTGAGGTACACTAGTTAGTTACTAGTGGTTAATATGATGAGCATACATCATATCATATAACAATATCAACACCTTTCTGGAAACACTGGTATGTGAGCAAGTACTTAGCATGTAAACACCACAGTATGCGTTGGCTTCCTTGCACACCTAACGAACACAACTTGACGGAGCGTCTTACCTCACAGAAGGAGCCACAATGACGCCTATAAGCATCAATCTCATAGCTACAAGTGGATGTGACGGTGGCATCTCAAAGATGTGCTTTAGAAAGAAGGTATTCAGCTCGGAGACCTGCCAGAAAATGACCAGTTGGCAGAGAGCAAAGAAGCGCATGTATGTGCACGTCGGGTCCAGCCAGCGAACGTTGGTCCAGCTCTCGGGAGTGAATTGCATGACGGCGCGTTTTAGTTTGCCGGATGCTGAGCGAATGTCCCTGGATACAAAGTTATGCTCTGTAAGTAACTTAGCTGGCGTAAGACAACTCTTTCCCCATGTAAGCAATAGCATATACATGTAGTATTGTCTTTTATTATTATGAGAATCACATAATAGTGCTTAATAGCTGACATTTTGATGGGTCAAACTATGTCCACACCTTTGATATATTATATATTGAGGGTATATTCTAGTGGAATGCTAGTGACTTGTGTTTTCTATAAAAGGTAGTGGCATACAGTAATTGTAAATTTATTTCTATACAGTAATTGAGGGTTGTGCTACTGTATTGTGATGGGAGCTAAATCGTCAGTACACTAGATACAATTGGTTGATAAAAACTAAAAATGTGACTACAGTGGTGAAGTAGTTTCTGTTTATTCTTACCTTATGCTAACCCATTTGTATTCTCTCATTTCTAGACACTTGCAAATTTTCAGACCCATCCAAATTCCAAGACCATTACATAGTAATATATCCAATATTAAAGCATCCCACCAGCACTCAACAAAATTTGGTAACAGATGGGCAAAAGCAATCTGCAATATTAGAAAATATTAAGTATGTTTTTCAAAATATATACATTGGTTGGAAGGTACCACATTTTCAACCATGAAATAACCTATCCTATCAGTTCACAATTGGCATCAGTTTCAAGCACCAACTCTGAATTGGTCCAGGTTAGGTAACGATTTTAATTCACGACAGGAGTCAAGTGAAACGCACGTTGGGAGTAATTGAAAAATTCGACAATCTTCTTTGACCTTGTTTTAATATTGCCTTGACTTGATATGTTGTTGTGTTCAGAGTTTGTGATAAAAAGGAAGTGTAAACTACAGCTGATTTTTGGGCATTATTTAGGTGTTTGGCAAAAAAACAGAGGGCCTCTTTGGACTTTAATAATGATTACATCTAGGCCTATTAACAATCTGACAACCAGAGCAGGCCAGATCAAGAAGCTAATTTGTATTGGATACCGAGAAAAATGAATGACTGAAAGGTCATCATTGCATAAGAGGAAAAAAAAAAAAACAATCTCAAAAGACAGTTATGGAACAACATGGGATAAACAGCTGACCATACAAACCTGCTGACTGCGGATCGGCCATTGTGGCATGTAGTGAGTATGCATGAGTCAATTAATGTGAACGTCAACTTCAAAGTTGAACATTGACGTTGACACATTTTGTAAGAATATACAGGTTTATCTCGGCACTGAAAGTTGAACTTAGCGTTGACGCTAATCATCAACTGGTCTTTACTTAAAACACAAACATTCCTAATTTAACTACCCTAGATAAAATTAAAAGACAGTGTGACAGATTGTTAGACCTAGATGGAACTTTAAATTACATACATTTTTTGTTGTGGCTTACAATATTCCGTGGACTTGGTCTGAACACTAGGTAGTCTACTTTAAGTAAGAGCATTTGACACACCGCTGGTCGCAGAAGTGTTGAGATGACGGCCACAAAATATAGTGAGCCACAAGAATGCCAACTCTGGGTGTTTGAAAGAAGAAGACAAAGTACAACCTGCCCTACAGGCCTACACCTTTTAATGAAAGTCCAATGAACGTGTTCAAAGATTTCTAACATATCTACTTGAAACTATGAATTGGTAATATTAAGTTATGTTTACTGACCTCAGTGAACTCCCACATTACACTAATAGCCCAGAGTATTCCAAAGTGTCTGACCAGAATGGCTTTGAACATCCACCCTAAGAAGTGGGCCCATGCAAAGACATCCAAATGATTCCAGACTTTTTCCACTGAAATATCTGAACAATTAACACCATATTCCTGGAATAAAAGAGATTGACAATACATACACGTTTATAGTCCGATACATCTGGCCAAATAGAATATTTCTTCATTTAGGCATGGCGTAGGCTATACAAATAATGAGTGAATAAACCCTACACATATCATGGGTCTCATATCATACGGGCACATGAGCCAAAATCAGAACTATTCATGAGGAACAAAAAACATTACAAATTCCGGTGTACATTACAAACTTAATTATATTACAATTCACATTAAGATGCCGATTTAGTTTTTTATGGTGTAAACTAAATACATATTTAGGTAACAAAAAATACAAACATTTGTACTACTGTGATTAATTATGGCTCTTACGAGTTACGACCATATTATGTCATTGCACGTTCACTGGAATCAAAATTATGGGGCGTACATGAACCATTTTCTGTAAATGAAAGATTTGCTACAGACTCATAACACCGTTTTGGTTGCAATCTTGAAATGTAGGCCTACAGTATAACAGTATGAATATGATTGACTATTAGATTTTATTCGAATTTTTTTATTTTTTATTATATTATCTTGTAATCATCCATACCGGTACGGTACGCCATTATTTAGAAGGTTTATGAACCACTGTAGTTTGTACGTCCAACAAAAATGTGAAAAAGTTAAATACAGTAACTACGAAAGTACATACACCTCTCTGACACAATGTGTAGAATTCATTCATATGCCCAAATAAAAACATTTTCAACTAAAGTGGCTCATACGGCCATAGGCATGATATGAGACCCACGATATACAAGATACATACAAGTACTCCAACCTACTGGATAGATGTAAGAAGCATGGAGGGAATTTAGAACTTCACATGGCTCAAAGACGGAAATTATTTCACGTGGATGAGAAATTTATTTTTAGACAATTGAGTAGGCCTAAGCCTACATAGGTAAATCATGTACCCATTTCAGTCATCTGAGTTGTCATTGGTCCTAATAGCTAGGATAATCAAGTCTTACTATATAGCCTATATTAGGGTTTCAACTTTCAACATTGCACTTACCTTATCCATGTCAATACGGAAATGTCTCAGAGATGGATCAATCCAGTACAATATTTCATTGACAGTATTAAAGCTTTGGAATAACAGAAACAGCAACGCTAAGCAGTACAAGACACTCATTCCAAAAACAATGCGCCATATTGCCGGATGAGGTCTTGTGAATGGCCCGTTGGGAAACGCAAGTACGGAAATAATTAAGAAGAAAAATATCACGCACCAGATTCCTGCCCATATGTTATCCTGTGTGTTTCGTTCATCTCTGAAATAGAATAATATAAAAGTTAGGTCTACAGAAAAAACAAATTAAGACTGTTGATCTCGTGAATATGCCTACAGAACCAGCAACCTTTCAAACACTTCAAGGACCTAAATATACTGCCATTGCCGTGCTTATACATCCGACAAAGGTGCATGTTCACCTAGGAAAACCTTCACCTATTCCGAGCGGCAAGCCACCAATACAACACGCTCGTGTTCGAGGATCCTCCGAATTACAGCACAAATACTGCAAGCTGAGCTTGGCTTATTATGGGATTCTACAGTCAGGTCGTAGACTCTACAACAAGCTTCCAGACGAGATCAAAGACTCCCCAGATATACGAACATTCAAACGCAAAATAACCACATGTTTCTGAAAACTGAGCAATATTGTGATGTAGCCGAGTTCACCGGTCAAGGAACCAAGCTATGAGCCATACAATGACTTCTAGGCCTATACGACCTTATGATGTAGGCCTAATATTTAACCCATCTTGACAATGTACATACAATCTTGTATTGTGGTTATACAGCTAAGAAATGAAATGAAACTGGAGCCTCGTATGCTACCCCTGAACCTTTTGGTATGCCCTACATAAGTTTCCAAAAAATTTAAAAATGCATATTTATGCTATGGTGGTCCATAGCACCCTTCACCTTCGCCTTCAGGTGGGAGGGGTTCAAAAGCTCACCGCCCCCCTTGTGTGTTCCACTGATCTGGACAATATAGGCTAGCATTGTGTATTGTGATGTAAACACCCAGAGCCCACAGTTGTTTGTCCACTACTTCATACAGTCTAGCCTAGTTGGTTAAGTAGCAGATTGTAAAGGCATGCACGAATCACCGATCCATACTATTGTGCACTGTGGTGACAGCGCACAATGCGAACGAGCGACAAGCGAACAACGCGCACCTCTGCATTCTGCTACTAGGGCCTTGGCCTAGCTGATATTAAGTTGATTTGCACAAAGCAGTACACACAACGGCAGTCGTTGGGTCTCTACCTTACTATAACAGACCTACACCTTCAGAAGGCTACTAGGCTTAACCTACCAACCCTAGGAGGCTCTAGGGTCTAGTTTCAAGGTCTTTGCTCGGGATCAAGTTAAATCCATTTCCTAAGGCACTACAACCTAACAAACTCAATGATAGGACAACTCTTTTACCTTATTAAGAAGGCCTTGATTAGAAAGTACAACCAATCAACTGTAAAGTAACAAACGTCGGTAACTTATATAGGCCTAGTACAAACGTACGCTTAACATAACCTCAATTCAAAAACTTGTAAGACTCTGAAGTAAATACTTGCCTGATGAAAGCAGAGTATATCACTGCTGCGATGGAGACAGCTAACAATGTAATTGTGTGGGGTTTATAACAGAATTCTAATGAAATATCATCTACAGGTCGCTCGTTAATGGAATAGAAGCTATCTGAATTTTCCATCGTAGTTTTTGCCAAACTTAAACGTTTTGGTGGATTGACCATTCTCGATTCGAGTTTCTGGAACCTAATTATCGATGGAACTTGGACTTAATCATAAAAAATATGAACTGATAGTTATTATTATAGTAAGTTACGTAATCGTACAAGTAGGCCTATCTAATTACATAACACCACCGAATTCCAACAACGAGCTTAAATTTCTTTTAGCCCAATCCACAAAACACAACCACACTGAACCCGCCATGTTGGATTGGATTGGAACGTATCACAGCCCTCGTGACAGCTGCACACAACACAACCGTTCCCACGCCCACTGCCCCCTCTCTATTCGTATCTTGCGAAGTGCGGTAAAATTCAAATCAGTATGACTGCTGATAGTACCTAGCGGTACACTGCGACCCCAAGTCTTGAAACCTTGCGAATCAAGTCGCAATGCGAATCAACTCACTGTTTCCAAACCGCATGCGACTTGACTTCTACTAATGTCGTAGTCTTGAAATTAGGCTTGCGCCTGAAGTCGCTTGCGAGATCAAAACTTTGCGGGTTACTGATTTTTTGCGTTATCAAACTCCGCCCACAACAACTCAATAAATGACCAATGACAAAGCGCGTTACAACTTGCATCTTTCGATCCATCCAATAGTCGAGGCGTGACGACTTGGTTTGTTGTTGTCGCTCTCGCTGTCATTGCCGTGCGTGTACAAACATATGTTCTCTAACCTCTAACCTCCTCCTCGGCCTCGGGAGAGAAGTTAGTATGAAATGTTAGGTCTAGGGCATGTCTAGCTAGGCCTTTAAGCCTTGTGGGTCTTTTCACGTAGAACATAGGCCCGCCTAGGGAAAGCACATTTTCTATGTAGGATCTAGGCGTAGGCTGCGTAGGCCTAGGCCTAGCTAGACCATGCAAAGATCCGAGTACCGGTAGGCCCTCTTTTATTTCTCTATGGGTAGGCCTATGTTTCATGATTGGAGTGCCTCACACACACATTTTCTATGTAGGATCTAGGCGTAGGCCTAGGCCTAGCTAGGCTATGCAAGGATCCGAGTAGGCCTATGTTTCATGATTGGAATGCCTCACACACACATTTTCTATGTAGGATCTAGGCGTAGGCCTAGGCCTAGCTAGGCTATGCAAGGATCCGAGTAGGCCTATGTTTCATGATTGGAGCCTGAAATATTTAATACATTTCGTGTCAGATAACGCATTTAATGGATTAATAACGGTGCGGAAACGTTCTTGTATGTTGTTTTCTGCTATTTCGGCCTCTTCAAGTTCGGCAATCGCATTTATTATTGCAACATCCTCCATCTTGCTCCACCTCAAGTCGCAAATAACTGACAACTCGCAACGTTATAGCTCGTGGTTTGAAACGTAAAAAAACTTGCGAGTAAAGTCACCGCCCGTTTCACAAATTTGTCTCAAGACTACCGTTTTGATGTTTTTCTTGCGACTTGCGGGAATTTGCGACTTGAAACGGGTGGTGAGTTGAAACGTGAGTTTCAAGACTTGGCCTCCAGGACCGTGACTTCAAGAGTCCATAGATAGGCGATGTCACTGCATAGGGCGGATAGGCGGACCGTCTGACTGCCTGTCAACGTCAGTTCTCATTTTCCTGTGTAGCAAAATGCGTAAAAAATTAAGGTCTCTTGCAATGTGTTCTAGAATAATTCTACTGTGGTATTTAGTTAAAGGCGTTCTACACGGTCAACCTTGATGAAAAAGTTTGATGAAATTACTGTGTTAAACTTTTGATTCAAATGTTTCGTTTATGACGTGTTATGATTTTGCTTCAAGTTGAAGCGAACAGTTTATTTACAAGATATTATCGACTGAATTAGAAAAAGATGGGACGATATGATGAACGGGACGTATAACAATTGTTGAGTGTTGATGTTATCTCTGAAAATGAGTTATATTCCGTATAAGAGTAAAGGAAATGGAATATGTTATTAACTGGATTGTATACGTAGCGTAAATTGTATGTACATTTACATTCAATATTTTTATATAACTAAAATTTGACATATTCTACACAGTTAGTAAAAAAAGTAGCAGAACAAAAAATGTGTGTGGAATAGGAATGGTAAGAATAATGTACGACATAAGTGGGTTTCACATTTTTTTCAATCTTGCACGTGGAACAAGAATGGCTCATCACATCTTGGCAATGTAATACAATGCATGCACACACATTCAACAACATTTTTTTTAAAATTCCATTAAACCACATTACATGCATTCTAAACACCCCTCTGGAATTGTTTGTCACTGCCAGGCCTTCGCACCTGGTTGGTAATAGTAAGCATAATATGGGCACTGCTCTGAGCCTCAAGTGATGGGACGGTTAGCTACACCACAACAAGCCAACGACAACGATAATAGAACGAAAAGTTTACTCACTTTCACCCATATACATAGAAATAAAACACTTAACACTGAATAGTCACTTTTGGTCCGCAATACGTAGATCAAAATGCATCTACGGAACAGAAACGGTGTCTCTGTGAGCCCGGGGCGTTGGGTAGGCCTATAAGATAATTGCCTAAATAAATATATTCACTAACACTGTTGTTATGCACATCGAAGAGGAGACGTTGTCTGTTAAAAAGACTAAGCTAGAAGTGATGCTGCTCTTTATTTTAAATATACATACATTTTATTTGGAGAAACCATCAGTGTGCAAAAAAACACATCTTGGCGCTAGACTCAGTTCAGAGTTAACAAGAAATGCACGAGTTTAATCCACTTCAATATAACTTAGTTAATTAATAGGCTGCCGCAAATCGAGATCGTCCACTACTGTTTGTGCCATTGTGGGAATTTACCCACGTCGAAAACCACAAGCACATTACATTTTTAAATACGCAAAACTTATATTTTCAAACATGAAGTACGTGAGTTAAATGTAAGTTAATTTAAAGCTACAATGTTACCCATTGCATATACCTAAGTAATCGAGTGAAAATGAAATCACAGAGTAGAGTAATATACAAAATACTTTCGTAGAGTAAATAAGCGCTCTCAATGCTAATTATTGTGGTTGCTAATGTTGCATTAGCACTGACCGGACTGTTCTTACTTCTTCAAAATAGTCTAGTGTCCGGTTTTATATGCGATTGAATAGAAATAAGTATATAGACCAATATTTTGTCGTTTAATACTTTTGTCACTACCATAACAATACTGAATGAGAAAATATCTCAACTAGACACGGTATATTCAGATATGGTTAGAATTAAATACTTTAATTTCTCAATGTAGCGGTAAATGCAATGGGTTAAGAGAGAACATTGACTAATATCGTGAATTCATTTACGATTATTTGACAAATGCGCTATAAATAAACATAGGTTTATAAAAATCAATGCAATAATATTGAATACACCAACGAAAAATTAACGTCCGAATGTACACAACATATATTCTTATTGGCTTTTGTGTGCAACAATAATGATTACATTTTCAAATTTGCAATAATATAAAACAGATGGATCAATATAATCACGAGATTTATCAGTCAACAGCGGTCTGTAGAAATTATGGTAATAGATTTTCTCTATTAGTGGTTATCAACTAAATACCATACAATTTTCAACATCTCTGATTTAATTGTGTATGTCTATACATGTACTTTCCGTGTGTCTATAAAATATCAACAAACGAGTATTCTGTTTTTACCACAAGCATAACGAACTTCTCCAACCGTTGATGCGTATTTCTCCCACTTACATTCACTTTTTATATCTAACCTCGCACTGACGCAAGCGACCGATCCACCGCTAACCCAATTAAGTGGAATAAAACAAATAGTCTTACCATGTGTGCTTTTTCGTTGGTTATTGTTAGTTCTGCGTGCAATATATCAAAGTACGAGTAAAATTACGCACAGTATTTATCAATTGGTGCTTGTCCCCTCGTGTACCACTGAAGACTGCCAGTTAGAAGATCGTCACCTATATGCCCAACAATGTGGGAACCTATTGCTGGCATATGGTTAACATCAACACAGGGACGAAGTTACAATGATGAGAGCATTGAGACGTCGTGGCTTGCAGCAAGGCGGGCTACACGACGGACACTACAGCAGCGCTCCTAGCGACGGCGTCTATATGTGGGTGATGACGGTGAGGGTAGCGACGACGGCAGGACCATTGAGCCGTCGTGGCTTGCAGCAAGGCCGGCTACACGACGGACACTACAGCAGCGCTCCTAGCGACGGCGTCTATATGTGGGTGATGACGGTGAGGGTAGCGACGACGGCAGGACCATTGAGCCGTCGTGGCTTGCAGCAAGGCCGGCTACACGACGGACACTACAGCAGCGCTCCTAGCGACGGCGTCTATATGTGGGTGATGACGGTGAGGGTAGCGACGACGGCAGGACCATTGAGCCGTCGTGGCTTGCAGCAAGGCCGGCTACACGACGGACACTACAGCAGCGCTCCTAGCGACGGCGTCTATATGTGGGTGATGACGGTGAGGGTAGCGACGACGGCAGGACCATTGAGCCGTCGTGGCTTGCAGCAAGGCGGGCTACACGACGGACACTACAGCAGCGCTCCTAGCGACGGCGTCTATATGTGGGTGATGACGGTGAGGGTAGCGACGACGGCAGGACCATTGAGCCATCGTGGCTTGCAGCAAGGCCGGCTACACGACGGACACTACAGCAGCGCTCCTAGCGACGGCGTCTATATGTGGGTGATGACGGTGAGGGTAGCGACGACGGCAGGACCATTGAGCCGTCGTGGCTTGCAGCAAGGCCGGCTACACGACGGACACTACAGCAGCGACAGCAGCGCTCCTAGCGACGGCGTCTATATGTGGGTGATGACGGTGAGGGTAGCGACGACGGCAGGACCATTGAGCCGTCGTGGCTTGCAGCAAGGCCGGCTACACGACGGACACTACAGCAGCGACAGCAGCGCTCCTAGCGACGGCGTCTATATGTGGGTGATGACGGTGAGGGTAGCGACGACGGCAGGACCATTGAGCCGTCGTGGCTTGCAGCAAGGCCGGCTACACGACGGACACTACAGCAGCGACAGCAGCGCTCCTAGCGACGGCGTCTATATGTGGGTGATGACGGTGAGGGTAGCGACGACGGCAGGACCATTGAGCCGTCGTGGCTTGCAGCAAGGCCGGCTACACGACGGACACTACAGCAGCGCTCCTAGCGACGGCGTCTATATGTGGGTGATGACTGTGAGGGTAGCGACGACGGCAGGACCATTCAGCCGTCGTGGCTTGCAGCAAGGCCGGCTACACGACGGACACTACAGCAGCGCTCCTAGCGACGGCGTCTATATGTGGGTGATGACGGTGAGGGTAGCGACGACGGCAGGACCATTGAGCCGTCGTGGCTTGCAGCAAGGCGGGCTACACGACGGACACTACAGCAGCGCTCCTAGCGACGGCGTCTATATGTGGGTGATGACGGTGAGGGTAGCGACGACGGCAGGACCATTGAGCCGTCGTGGCTTGCAGCAAGGCCGGCTACACGACGGACACTACAGCAGCGACAGCAGCGCTCCTAGCGACGGCGTCTATATGTGGGTGATGACGGTGAGGGTAGCGACGACAGCAGGACCATTGAGCCGTCGTGGCTTGCAGCAAGGCCGGCTACACGACGGACACTACAGCAGCGCTCCTAGCGACGGCGTCTATATGTGGGTGATGACGGTGAGGGTAGCGACGACGGCAGGACCATTGAGCCGTCGTGGCTTGCAGCAAGGCCGGCTACACGACGGACACTACAGCAGCGACAGCAGCGCTCCTAGCGACGGCGTCTATATGTGGGTGATGACGGTGAGGGTAGCGACGACGGCAGGACCATTGAGCCGTCGTGGCTTGCAGCAAGGCCGGCTACACGACGGACACTACAGCAGCGCTCCTAGCGACGGCGTCTATATGTGGGTGATGACGGTGAGGGTAGCGACGACGGCAGGACCATTGAGCCGTCGTGGCTTGCAGCAAGGCCGGCTACACGACGGACACTACAGCAGCGCTCCTAGCGACGGCGTCTATATGTGGGTGATGACGGTGAGGGTAGCGACGACGGCAGGACCATTGAGCCGTCGTGGCTTGCAGCAAGGCCGGCTACACGACGGACACTACAGCAGCGCTCCTAGCGACGGCGTCTATATGTGGGTGATGACGGTGAGGGTAGCGACGACGGCAGGACCATTGAGCCGTCGTGGCTTGCAGCAAGGCCGGCTACACGACGGACACTACAGCAGCGACAGCAGCGCTCCTAGCGACGGCGTCTATATGTGGGTGATGACGGTGAGGGTAGCGACGACGGCAGGACCATTGAGCCGTCGTGGCTTGCAGCAAGGCCGGCTCTACAGCACGTTGAGGTGACTCTGCTCCACACGAACAGCACGCGCCAGCCACCCAGCTAAACGGCGGGATCTTCCTGTAAAACACGATTACCATTTGTCATATTTTGAGAAAACTCTGTATCATCACATTCTTGTGAAGGAGAACATTCTATTGTAAATATCGTAAATATAACTAAATCAAGCTAAGTGAAACAGATGGTTAATAACTGTCATATTCTATGACTTATACATCATTAAATGATTAATGAAAGGAAACAAATCTATATGCATCAGATCTAGGCGATTCTAAAGGATTTATGAAACAAATGCTTGAATAGTCGGTGTGGATGCTATCGTAAGTTTTATACATTAGTAAACACAAACAATGAATGCTCGTAACTCCGAGCATGTCCCCAAGTGCGTATTTTATTGTGAGCTACTACTGGGGAGTAGTGTACAAATTACAAATTACTTCGCGCCCCACCAATTCCGTAGTCTTTTTAATCTTATGCCCTCCAGGACAATCTATACCTGTTGCCCCCTCCAAGTCCGTACATTACCTTGTGTCCCATTTGCAGTAAAATTACCTGGCACCTCCACCAAGTCGCCAGCTTACCTTGTGCCATGTATTACCAAACTTTTACTCAGCCCAAATCAACAACCCGTTTATCATGTGTATACAATTCGTATAACAACAATGATTTATATTGCATTCTCGGTCGTATGTTAAGATTGTTGTAAATTATCATTGTTTGCTTTTAGTTATTTCTATAGAAACTATATAATCTCAGTTTAGTGTAACGTGTTTAGAAACGAAATGACGCAGGATGAGCGATGCACGTTCTTGAAACTAATTATTTGTGAAAGAACGAGATTAATGAATTAATGATTTAATAGTTTATACTGTTCATATGAGAGTTCTAGAGTCGTGGCGTTCAATGTTCATAAGTACTGTAATGCAATTGCTGTGTCATCATCAAACAAGGTTTACTGGAAATGAAAGGTGAGTTTCCAAACTTGCTATTTTATTTGTTTTAAAATTTCATACGCAATGATTTTTTCTAAGCATATTTATCATAGAATACTGGGAATACTGGCATGTGGGTTAATTAAATAAACAAAATATTTGTGATATAAATTATTAGGTTTAAAATTTATTACATCAAATGTGGATATTGTATGACGGGACAATTTTGCTATAAACATTTTACCAAATTGGTAATCGAGCCCGAAACCGCCAGCTACGTAGGCTCCTCTCTGACAATACCACTGTTAAGGCATATTGAGAATTCACTTAGAAACTTAGCAACATAGAAACGTAGAAATAAACATAGAATCGTATGTTTGGTATATGGAAACCTATGTTGGCATAAACCCACAGTTGTTGGCGTTCACAATGGACTTTACGTAGAAACAAAAGTAGAAATAGAGAAAGAAATTGACCAATCAGAATACACATGAGTCGATAAAGATGTTTGTGCTATTACCGTCTCTTTGTTTTACAACAATATATATTACCCGCAACCAGCCCGCAACCGTCAAGTTAAAACTCAACCCTCACCCAAAATCCACACAAATGTCGTTTTTCTACAATATTTTGAGTAAATATTGGATGTGACTGAAAAATATAAGGAAATCATTTTGAAATCTAGTTTATTTTTGTAAAGAATGCTTCAAGGGGAGGAAATCAGTAATAAATATCTCACCCCAGCCTTGTACAAATGTGTGAAACTGCATTCATGTTTTAAAAATCTCTTCCCTTAAAAAGTCGGCTACAATAATTCTCGACGTAACACTCAAAATTTCCAGAAAACCAGTGAACAATAAATATTGATTTATTTTTAATTGTTCAAATTCCGATTTTCACCAACCCGTGCCCGCCATGCAAACCTCAACTTGAAACGTGTATTTTACCCGCAACCCGCAAAGTCATACGGACATGCAGGTCTCTACATATTTATGCTTATGCGGGGCTTTCAATAATATTTTGTCAATAGGGTACTATAGTGTCGCCATCTTTGAACTTCCGGCCGCCATTGCCACCATATTTGAATACACAACCTTCTCGAATATAATTCATAATTTCAATGCCCAACATGTCAGCGCCCACTAAACGGCGCGTAAAATGACTTTTAGGTGAACGTAGTGCGGCCCAGTGCAGCCATTGGATAATGCTATAACATAACAATAATATTCTGCTATTAATATGAGCTAGTTCCTATTGGCTGCATGACAAGCCTAACAGAATGTGGTATTTAATTGTTGTATGGATCTACATTGAGGTACCAACAACCATGGTTACAAGCTCCAGCAATTTAGATTAGAAAGTACAAAGTAGAGAGTAGTAGTACGTCGGTAACACCAAATAATCAATTGCTGTTATCAATACCACCATTAAAAGCGAAGGATACCTCTACGTCAAAAACTATAAAATTGTTTTTAATTGTATCTCAAGAATGCTACTCGAAATAAAAAATCTGAGTCAACACCGCACTGTGATATGGTAAGCCCTACAGTCAATGAAATATTATGACCATTAGCATAGTTATTTTTATTCCTAAATCAATTATTAGTAATAACATTAAAAACAAATGATAACCAAATAAAAACCATACTGATTATAATGTTAGAGCATTCAGTATATTATTGTAGGACTTACCATTGACACATTCAGATTTTCGATTTCGAAGTCCATTCTTGAGATATAATTTAAGCCGGATTTATATACAAATCACAGGGTAGTTAGCCGTTTGGAATTGCAATATTCAGAAGGATTTACATTAAATATAAGAATGAGGTATAGACTAAATTCATTGAATGCATCTCACTGACTTGTTCTAAGTGACGTTTCATCAAATCATTGGTCCGTCACATGGAATATGATATTGCAATAAGGAATTGAAAATTTTTCAACTCGCTCGTAACCATCACTATGTATAGACGATTGCTACTGCAATGAGGGGGGTTTTGTGTAAACCATTGTATGTGATCACTATCCCTATCTTCCAGCTCGGCCTGTAACTAAACCATAATTCTTGCGACGTTCTTTGAACCCGTCATACTATTTGTTTATCACAACGACCAACTTTCTCTGTTTTACAGGGAAATAATGGAAACTCTGTAGCCTAATGCAGTGAGCTGTCGACGAGGCAAATGATTTGGACAACAGCGGCCCGGCCCCACGATGCCCCACGATGCCCCACGATGCCCCACGATGCCCCAATACCAACCGATACAGAATACCAGGGACGATCAACTGCACAGGTGGGTTTATATCCACATAGCAATGTAACATTTTGAACGCGTTCTCAGACTCGGTTTACCACTTCCTCTGTATGCCTGTTGTTGGGAATACCCAATGGGAATGTGGGGGTTTAGGAATATAATGTTTGTTGCGTGTTAATTAATATTTGTTATCCGCAATAATTTCAAATTATTATAAGAATTAAGTAAACAAGATAATTCTTTAACTGGGGTGTATATATATCTTTATCTACATATATATACGTAGTAAAGTTGTCGAAGATATTTTGATGATGCAATGAAAATGAAATGTATGAATGTCTGTATATAACATTTTGATATACATTTGTAAATAATGTATCTGAAACTGTATGTTTGAAAAAATAAAATATACGAAAACTAGAAAAAAAAAAAAAAAAAAAAAATGGTTATAGATCACATCATGTATGAATGTTTGTAGAATTCAAAAATTTGTGCGTTATACATTTGTAAATAATGTATCTTATATTGTATGTTTGAAAAAATAAAATGAACGAAAACTAAAAAAAAAAAAAAAAAAAAAAAAGTTGGTTATAGTTAGATCATATTATATTATGTAAATTGTATTTGAAATAATGGTAAAGGAATGCCAGAAGAGAATGTTTGAATGAATGTCTGCCCCGCATCGTCCTTGGAAGACCCAACATTTCTTGGAGTGTCTTGGAGTAATTCTCGCCTCCCGATTCAGCTGGTGGCACCACATTCGATATATACACATCAACGTGCAGTACGAACATTTCAGCGCTCCCTTCAATATGGCCAAGTAAACCTAACTTGAATCACATATGCTTGTTCCATTTGGGCTGGCGTTGTCAGACAAGTATAGATTCTGCAACCATCGACAGAAGAGAGTACTGAGATGCGAGAAGTGAGAACAATACAATAACCCAAAGCTATACCCTGATCCAATGGCTCCAACAAGACATCGGCTTCCCCATGCTTCAAGAGCATATCACCGCTATCTCTTGCACATTCGTACATGCCCTCAGAAGACACCCCTATGCTGCGGTGCACTTCCGGTATTCTTTTCATCCCGGAAAACACGCCCGTCACCCAAGACCAATCGCCAGTATTGGAACCAGAGCGGCGTATGCCTCAAATGCGGAAAAACGCCTAAACAACAGCACATAGCCTAAATCAAGTTCCCAACCAAGTTCAGCCTAAAAGAGGATATGACTTTGGCGGAATTGCGTCGCCCTGGGACGGATCGGCTACGTGTGGCCTGACTTCTCTGACGTCACTTCATGGCACGCATACGAATACTCGACAATTTTGGAACGTTCCCTCATAAATGTGTTGGTTGGAATTATGCGTTTACATATATAGATATCGATATATCTATATATACCCAGAGTATTTTATATATTGGTATTTTGTAAGGAGATTGTATTTGGGGAGTTTACAATATTGTCTTCAGGAAAAGTAATATACAAAGTGTGATTCTTTTGATCGGTTTAAACTTATTTCGTCCTTAGTGTGTTATGTTGCATTGCTAATTTTTGTTTTCATTTTCTCAGGTGGACTTTTAAGTGCAGGTCTAGAACGCAGACTGTAACATCGGCAAGACGATTTAAATTCCGTCAAAGCTTTTGTAACCACAACTACAACAATCACATTAGAAAAGTTCTTCGTGGTTTGGGCCGTCAACATGACGCAGGTGGGTGTTTTGTTATTATGTAACAACTTTGTGGCCATCTTAGGCCTAGTATGCCACTTTTTGCTGTGAAACTTTACTAATGCCCTCTAGATTCAGTTTTCAATGTAGATTAATCTCTATATGTCTAAATAAGTGAATATATAGATAACTAATATCCACGAAAATAGGCACAGGTTCACACTAAAAAACTCATGAAAGGCAATTCGATGGGAAGGACCGGTTGTATGGACCGAACGGTTGAGTAGGTCGCTAAACACCAGATAATCAATCGCCATTATTAATACAACCATTACGATTTGTATACCACAACAACACCGTTTTCTGTTTTACAGGGAAATAATTGAAACCCAGTAGCCTAAGAGTGGGTTAACAGCTAAGCGTTGGGAGCAAAGCGAGGGCGCGAGCTCCAATCAGCGGCCGAGTTGGCCGCTGATTGGAGCTCGCGCCCTCGCTTTGCTCCCAACGCATAGCTGTAAACCCACCATAATGCAGTAAGTGGTCGACGAGGCAAATGATTTGAACAACAGCGCTCCGGCCCCACGATGCCTCACGATGCCCCACGATGCCCCACGATGCCCCACGATGCTCCAAAACCTACCGATACAGAATACCAGGGACGATCAACTGCACAGGTGGGTTTATATCCACATAGCAATGCAACATTTTGAACGCGTTCTTAGACTCGGTTTACTCTGTATGCCTGTTGTTGGGAATACCCAATGGGAATGTGGGGGTTTAGGAATATAATATTTGTTGCGTGTTAATTAATATTTGTTATCCGCAATAATTTCAAATTGTTATGAGAATTAATGTAAACAAGATAATTCTTTAACTGGGGTGTATATAACTATATCTATATCTACATATATATACGTAGTAAAGTTGTCGAAGTTATTTTGATAATGCAAAGAATATATGCAATGAAATGTATGAATGTCTGTATATTACATAACCTTAAACGTTTTATGTATATATCTTGCGTGGGCTTCTTTAAAAATGATTTTGATATACATTTGTAAATAATGTATCTTAAACTGTATGTTTGAAAAATAAAATATACGAAAACTAAAAAAAAAAAAAAAAAAAAAAAAAAAAAAATGTTGGTTAAAGATCATCATGTATGAATGTTTGTATAATACAAAAATTTGTGCGTTATACATTTGTAAATAATGTATCTTATATTGTATGTTTGAAAAAATAAAATGAACGAACACAGAAAAAAAAAAGTTAGTTATAGATCATATCATATTATGTAAATTGTATTTGAAATAATGGTAAAGGAATGCCAGAAGAGAATGTTTGAATGAATGTCTGCCCCGCATCGTCCTTGGAAGACCCAACATTTCTTGGAGTGTCTGGAGTAATTCTCACCTCCCGACTCAACTTGTAGCACCACATTCGATATATACACATCAACGTGCAGTACAAACATTTCAGCGCTCTCTCCAATATCGCCAAGTAATCCTAACTTGAATCACATATGCTTGTTCCATTTGGGCTGGCGTTGTCAGACAAGTATAGATTCTGCAACCATCTACAGAAGAGAGTACTGAGAAGTGAGAAGTGAGAACAATACAATAACCCAAAGCAATACCCTGATCCAATGGCTCCAACAAGACATTGGCTTCCCCATGCTTCAAGAGCATATCACCGCTATCTCTTACACATTCGTACATGCCCTCAGAAGACACCCCAATGCTGCGGTGCGCTTCCGGTATTCTTTTCATCCCGGAAAACACGCCCGTCACCCAAGACCAATCGCTAGTATTGGAACCAGAGCGGCGTATGCCTCAAATGCGGAAAAACGCCTAAACAACAGCACATAGCCTAAATCAAGTTCCCAACCATGTTCAGCCTAAAAGAGGATATGACTTCGGCGGAATTGCGTCGCCCTGGCCTGTCTTCTCTGACGTCACTTCATGGCACGCATACGAATACTCGACAATTTTGGAACGTTCCCTCATAAATGTGTTGGTTGGAATTATGCGTTTTCATATATAGATATCGATATATCTATATATACCCAGAG
This sequence comes from Isoperla grammatica, assembly GCA_945910005.1. Taxonomy (NCBI): domain Eukaryota; kingdom Metazoa; phylum Arthropoda; class Insecta; order Plecoptera; family Perlodidae; genus Isoperla; species Isoperla grammatica. The sequence continues at coordinate 9,081,605 of OX246737.1, forward strand.
TATTTTATGTATTGGTATTTTGTAAGGAGATTGTATTTGGGGAGTTTATAATATTGTCTTCAGGAAAAGTAATATACAAAGTGTGATTCTTGTGATCGGTTTAAACTTATTTCGTCCTTAGTGTGCTATGTTGCATTGCTAATTTTTGTTTTCATTTTCTCAGGTGGACGTTCTAGTGCAGGTCTAAAACGCAGACTGTAACATCGGCAAGACGATTTAAATTCCGTCAAAGCTTTTGTAACCACAACTACAAGTACAACAATCACATGTAGAAAAGTTCTTCGTGGTTTGGGCCGTCAACATGACGCAGGTGGGTGTATTTGTTATTATGTAACAACTTTGTCCCCATCTTCGTCTCAGCCCCACTTTACAAATGCTCTTCTAGATGGGATCGGTGGATTTTTGATCACTGGAGATCTAGGACTAATATTTGTTCACACTTCAAAGTATACGAAAAGAAATTCAAGGATATAATGGTGGAAAATAGAGAATCTATTGTACACACGGCTAGGGCCATATGTAAACTGTACGTACATTGGCAGGAACAATTTAAGTTTATACCCGCCTCTTACCCAATTATGTTAAAGGTGTTTCGACTATAGGTGTTTCTCCAAGCTCCTCTTCCGCTTTGGCTCACAATACAATACGCCTATGAGTATCTTTGCTTGTCGTACGAGGCTACAAAGAATATGCCAATTTAATATAGCATTGTGGCTGAGTTGTCTTGAAAACACAACATGAAATAGGTTTAGTCTTCATATACAATCGCTTGATGTGTTCCCGTCTAATGAATTATATTTGATTAACTAATTGCTGGACCACGATCTGTCATTATCATGAATACCCACTTTCTAATGCCCCCCTCCTCCCTCCTTCTAACTGCACTTCGATGCATTATCATTGTCATGATGCAAGTATTAATGTGGAGCAATACGACGAACCTCGGGATAGCGAGTTAGTCAACATTTAGTCGCTATGTCGAGCGGAATGGCGTGCCTACACATAGCACTTAGTTCGGGACACACATTCACTATGAGCTGTGGTTTCTTTTCTCCGATACTTCTCCAGCTGTTACTAATGCAATTTCCTTGTCTATACACACAGCCAAGTTCCCACGCTGTTCACCCTTTCCCCACCTTCCTTTTTTTTTATCAAACATGAAATATGTCATTATCCCATTCTGTAGGGCATTCTCTATCCCGTTTGACATACATTTCCAATTCAAGTCTACTAACTAGTTAGCTCGTTGTCACATTACCACTTCTTATCAAAACACGCAAATTATTTCTTTCAAGTTTATATATTTTTATTTTTGATGTCATTGATTCGTCTAATTTTTTCCCCACACGATGAGTTAATTGTCAATAAAATGCCTCTATAGTTGATTTCAACGGAAATCGCCTTGTGTTATATTGTCATTTTATTTTATTTATAGACTTATAGATAGATGTTCTTTTTTTATTGCACGTACAAAATTGTAATATACATTTAACACACGTTTACACCTAGCTGCCACATTGCATTATATTTAAATGCACATTTTAATGTACAACTACCGCTGTATTAAATAAAATAAAATAAATAAATTCACATTTAGAGTCTACCCACTCAGTTACGAAACTGATTTATGATCAGCAATTGTAACGTTCCATTTTGCAAAAATTTAAAAAGCTTATAAAGCTTCAAAATAATATGTCAATTTTCGAATACCGTTTCTATAACCCCACCGTGCGACAAAACTACTAATCTATTTAAAATGATAACATTAATATTATTCGATTGCTTGAAAAAGAGCCGATTTTCCAACTTGGCACTTTCTCTTTCTCTACGAATTGTCCCGTTATTGGTCCTCTGCCTCTACCTCTATGAATGGTATTTCTGCCGTAATAAGTGACACAGGACCATTGACGGCTTTCCTCCCTGAAAGATTATAATTCTAAATGTCTGACGTTTTTATGAAGGCAACCTCATATTACACGCTGATATAATTCAGTAAGCCGCCTCTCAATAAGGTGTCATGGCTTACGTAGAATTAGAACCCATAAGTTTCAGATCTGTGGACGCCAATCTCTCTACAAGCTTAGTTCCAATATTCCCATTAATTTACTAAATTGAATGAATCCTTGTAAGTTATCCTTACACGCGGTCTGTACATTAACGGGAAGGGTCTTTCTACCACAGCAGATCAAGTCCAGCAATTAAGCTCCTTCCAAGTTCCAAGTGAGGTGCGAATAAGCTTGCCTCTTTGGAAAAGTTTTCAATTTAAAATATTACTAAAACTTTCATTACGTTGCTAAAAAGAAACCGCATTTCTGCCAAATTACAATTTAATAGGGTGTTTTTTATGTTCCGCTGTTCCCAATAATAGTTGGATTTATCTACAAATACCGAAAACATTTTTTTCACTTCAAAGTATCACGGGTTGATTTTTATGACGTTATACAAAATTTGAAATTTTTCCTTTCCTCGGCTGTTATCGTGAAACGGGTTGTTACGCTGTTTATGAATTAATTTCCTACAAGGCTACATTGCTTATTTGACGATCTCTTCAGACTTTCAAACGTGCCATTTCCTGAACTGTTGTTCCAATGTTACGAAGAATTAACTGTATGTTGTAGATTAATGCTGGAAACTTAATTACTATTCGTACTAGGACAAAATGTGTTTAAACATTTTAGGATTTATTTGTATCTATTGCTTACCATTTTTAAATTGTTGGGAATAAATCTTAATCATAACAAAATAATAACCAATTAATAATAATACTATACTAAACAGTAAAACCAACACGAACATACCGTGAACATAAATGCAGCACATTACAGTTGTTTTGTAATCTTTTTATATCCCGCTTTTGACAAGTGATATTTCCAGTTGATGCAGTTAGTGTTTTGCACGTCTGCAGCTTTTCATGAATAACGAGTTATAAAATAATGTGTTAATGTGTTGTAATCTCCTGCACCAATAATACTGGCTGTTGCCGCTGGTCAGATAAATGATGGTTACTGATGTGGTATTGCATCTTGTCGCGCTTTTCATCTTCATACATCACCAACCCATCGTCTTATTGCATAAACATGAGACGGCCATGTTCGTGTGTGCTAAATTAATCACATGGGTGACTATATAGGAAGCGCGTTGGTTTGGTTCAATTCTGCGCTAGTTGAGTAAATGAGATCTACAGGGCGGAGACATTTTGCACTAGTGAGGATAATTACTACTAGATAACTGAGACAGGCAACACGAGCAACGAGACATACGGATTTACGAGGATTGCGAGTCCAGTTGGGTCGGCTCCATTGTGACGTGATGAACCCTGACGTATGTAGAGCGCGCTTCGGACGATATCCTTTCTGCAAGATGAGTTTCTTGTTGCAAAATTGCTGTATAAATATTTTTATGTGTCTTCATCCTGTATCAACGAATAAAATCTTAGGATGTTGTATATAAAAAGTTGAATCATTGAATTGAGTGTCCAATAAAAGTAAAACCCCTCCACATCAAAGCTCGTAATCTGGTTTTTTGCGTCATATTTATGGTAAATAGCAAAGACTTTCTTGAGCTCCCTCGCGGATTGGGGTTTGGATCCCCAACTCACACAAATCACAATCCAAGTTTACGACGTTTCAAGTCAGCTATTATCTAGTCTTAAAGACTGAGCCAACTTCTTGGCTCAAGCTCTATCGTCGGCGAATAACGTCAACCGTCGTTCAATATCGCGAGGCATACGAAAACGATATTGTAGAAATTTGGGTGTGTGTAAGAATCGCGCCGGTCGTTTCAGCGCACATGCATGACCTATTCGCGGTTCTTTTCTTTGGTCGGCCGTCGTCATGTGAACACTTTGGAGATAAAACTAACTCCAGGAAGAAAAGAGGAGAGATATTTGTTGTTAACATAAAACGCAGTAACCAGTATATCACTCGAGATGCGAATTTATGAGCGAGTCCATTATTTCGTATCCTGAGGTTAGAGGTTTTTACCGAGGATAGAAGAGCTCGGTGGGCGTGTCCTGCTGTAGCTCTCCCACATGTTGGGGTATATTTGTGCGACAAACCAAGTCAAACGGGGTAGGCAAACGTTAAAGGGGAATAATTGTAGTATTTACATAACTAAAAGTACTAGAACCGCTATCGTTAAATTCTGTTTTTTTTTTGTTCGCGCACTAAACTGGTTTGTAGGAAATCAAAAATAATATACCAGGATCAATATATCAAATGGTCTAAAATGTTAAAATGTTAGTCCATAAAATTAGTGTTCTGTTCCATTTGCTACATAAATTAATAGCTGCCACCTACATAAAAAAAAAAAAATTGAAATTCAACGAGAACATGACACTCACTTTTATCTTAGTGTTATCTATTAATTTATTCTAAATTAATTAAGACGTATGTGCCAACTACCAACCTAAATCTAGTTGCATCTCGTTCTCACGGCTCAGTATTGTAGTGACACTATCAGTATGTCCATTGGCAGGCGTTATGAGGGCGCATTCCAATCACGGTTGGTGAAGTACAAGCAGGTACTGGTAAATTCCCAGGTGGATTTCGATGTAAACACCGCGTGGAGCGAGCGTCTTTTCTGAGAAATGTAAGGCTCACCTCGATTCTTACGGCGTGGCCAGTAAAGAATAGTAATCACAGCCAGTTGGTACTTGCCTGAGAGTGCGCCCAATGGACGTAGAGAAGAGGCAGTAGATGACAGGGTTGGCCGCCGAGTTCAGGGGGGCCAAACTCTGGATGAACGTCGCTACGGCGATGTTTGTCTGCGTCCTTGGAACGTGGCCGTACACTTGGAGTAGGTCGAACACAATGTAGGGGCTCCAACAGAGAACAAACACTGGAACAGACGCAAGTCCTTGAAGTAATGCCGGTACATGGTGCATGTGTAATCATATACATGTCTCACGAGACAAATACAGATGCTATTGTCACAGACGAGGAATTCGTGGCCAATCAGCGATCGGTATTGTGGGAAAGTTGGGGCTCGCTGTTCGGTCACGAGTCACTCGCCTATGACGAAAGCCAAAGCTGTAAGGTTGTCTCGAAACGCGTATTATATATATATTTTTAAATGTTATATGTTGTATAAATCTCCTTACTTGGGGTATAATATTTTTTCGTGGAATTTTTTCTGTAGGGCTTACACCTGCTTTTACTTTTTTTATTTGAGTATTCAGGTGGTTGGGAAGAAATATCTGAGGGCTACCTTATGAGACTCAATCCCTAGATTTGAATTATGACTAAAGAACACCCCGGAAACACTTTTTGACACGATTTTGCTAGCTGTAATTTAACAGGCGACTTACCGTGTTCCTGCTGAGCAATCTCTATTGGGTAGAGTCACAACGTTATCGATTGTTTGCCTACCGCGTCGTGCCGCCTAATGTACGCTTATCGGTTAGTATCATGTAGCTAATCAGCTTATGATAATCGTACACACAAGTCGAGGACTATGATCGATTGCTGGGCGAAGTTATACTAACCGAAGCGTATATGTTGGCTAAAAGATGCAGTAGAAACACAGTCATGCGCGTTGGGCCACTATACAACGTTATACTTGGCGTTATACTCAAAGGTACAACAGTTTGTAAGTTGTCATTTATAATTATGCTAATATTGTACAGATTGATTAAAAATTATTACTGTTTGTATTCATACTAAACTGGGGGTTGAATCCGTGAGTGTCTGCATTCAAATCAAGTCAGGAATAATCAACCAAGTAATCACAATTAAAATGTTTACGTGACTTTCCAATCTGACGTTTGGAGAAACGAGTTTATATTTAGTAAGTATTGTTTGATGAATGGCAAAAGGTATGAAATACAAATTACACAAAATAACAAACTAACAAGGGAAATTATAAAATTAAAATCGATACTAAAGAGAATTTTAAGAATTAAGTTACAATATTGGAAGAAAACATATATGTTTCTTTAAAAACATGGATTATAATATGTAGAATCGGTCATTAGTTCATTATCATAGTTAAAGTTTAACAGTTAAATACGTTTCGTCAGAAAGTACATCACTCAACGATTTCGCTGTGCATTCTGTGATGGTGATCTAGGGCAGTGAACCATCTAATAAAGTAACTTAATTTGAGTTGCAATTAGGTGGTCATATTTTTATATAATCATTCTGTTGGATCAACTTTTCTATATAACACTGCACACAACTCGTAGGCCTATTTGACTAGAAAACAACAATATGAGTGTCTCTCAAGCCACCACATATCTATTCTAAGAGTTCTTACACTAACATCAGCAGGACAATTGTGTCATCACAATATAAAACTTAATCAATATCCATTAAGTTTAGCTTCGTATTTGTTTAGCCTCGCCAACAAAGTTAATGTACATGCACTGGGAAACATAGAACATGAGCGAATTCTTAACTGAGCGAATTCTTAACTGCGCGAATACTTTCGCTCACTTCAAGTTTCGCGCACTTAAGAATTTGCTCACTTTCTACATAGCCATAACAAAATAACAAAAGATCAGCTACCAATATTGTTTAGAATTAGTGTAGTTTGAATTTTCCCTCCATCCCATCCCTCAACCGCACTTCTTATACGTCACTACAATACACGTCACGAGCGTTATCAGCAAGCATGTTGTTGAATAAGCGCTCACTACAGTTGCTTGCGGACCGTGGAGAAGTGCACATCTGTCATTCCAGTGTGGTGGAACCATAGCCGGTCGTCGTGGAACGTCTCCACGTAATGTTAACAGGTTAGTGCGGCTTCCCTAACATGTTCCCCGGCTTTCCCCACATTCCCCCTCTTCTTCCTATCGTTTATAGTTCTCTTACAACAACTTCGGTAATGCTTTCTCATCAATCAATGACGTGTTTACGATCTCGGCCAACCCGAGCAGGTATTTGAATAAGCCACGGCCGCTGGTTGGCTGCCGCTCACCTACCAGTGACGGAAGCATTACCGAAGTTGTTGTACGGCGACTATACCACCCGGCGAAATAATAGTTTTGTGTTTCCGTGCTAAACAAATATATTATGCATGTATTTTGTTTACCCTACTTTAAAATTCCTCAAACTATCAAATGTCAGTATTTTTTCGACTGAAATATCGTAGGTACAACGTAACATGATAATTACTTCAAAGTTCGTATTATTTTGTATACCAAAGACAATGACGAAGGTCATCTTGACCGTCTTGACCTTGGCTTTAGGGATGATTCCTCTGGAACTCGCCCGTCTGCTGTCTTGGTCTTCCATCTGTAGTTGCTGATGACGTAGCATCCTCTGCTTACCACTCGTCTGCACGTAGCTGCCTGGAGCAAGAACAATCACTGTCACAACACAACATACGTCAATATACCGACACTCAAACATATCAATTCTAAAGGTCACGTGATGACATAGTTTCAATTAAAGATTGGTTTAATTATGTTTTATAAAATTACAAGCTTTATTTGGTTCAAAAGTTTAGGTCTAGTTCAAAATAAATCACCACACAACTATGGTCACTATGCGTATTGTATGCACTGAACAATTTAAAATTGTTTAAAACAAGCCGAGGACATAAAAATATATGTTGCAAAAGCAAAATAAGTTCAAAATATTTAACTTGGAAATTCTATTGTACACACATCTCTACTCATAACGCGTCTATTAGGGCAACCTACACACGTGTGTGACTCCAGAACAAAGTACGCGTTAAGTATGATGTATGAACTGTCATTCAACAATGGACGGCGGTAAAAAAATGAGTGATTAATAAAAATGTCAATTATGAGTTTGCAAAGCGTTTGTTAGCTTTTAGTTGGTAATTTTTGAGACAAGTACACGACAACTACATGGACTACAATAACAAAACGAAAGCTGTCATAAAAAGTGTGTTAATTAGAATTCTTTTGACGACTAAATAAGTGTTACACATTATGACGTCACTATTTTTGTTGCCCGAACAGTCAATTAGTCTTAGCTCTTGATTGATGGTCACAGGTTTGTGATAGCGCCATGTTTGAGTCTGGCTGGACGTTCTGCCATAGAAACTGTGTAGTCATTGCCTCATTGGGGGCACGTCAAGCTTTTATACCCCCTGTATCACACAATGGGCGTCCGTCAGAACACCTACATTCGCATTATCTACGTCAACAATCGAAGATGCCCTGTAGACTATAGTATATCTGGGTCACCGGGTGCCGAACATCTGAAATCGCTGAAACGTTGCTTTTAAGTGCAATTGTAGTAAACGGTGGCTTTGAAGTCGTCTTGGCAAGGGGGCTAGTAATAAATATTATCTTCTCGCTGAAAATTAATTAATTACATTAAGTGGGGAGAGTATTTATCACGTTGTAATAAGCATTTGTAATTTAAGTATGTTGATGTTTTACAGCAAAACTCACCCCGATAAATCTACCCGAGTAACATGTTAACGTGAACTGTGTTCAGTTCTATTTACGATGGTGTTAGTTTTACATGGTTTGGATTAAAAATAACAATCGTAATTAATTCGATGCAGATTCCATTAATAGTAACTTTGAACGACACGAGAAGGGGTGCGAGATAATAACCCTTCTCAGTGATTATTAGGAGTGTCTTTCATACGCAACATCCACGCACGTGCGTGCGCCCTATTCTGAACAAATACCAAGATCTTAAAGTTCGTCTCTATCCAAAATACACGCCGGTAAAGTGGACTCCTCAAAGGAGGCTTATTTCCCGCTCACTGCAAGGTAGTAAGCGTCAAGCTTGTCACCAGGAAGGATGCACACTTAAAAAAAAAAAAAAACACCAATGATTTCTATTCAAATAACAAAAAACACCCGCTTGACAATAGCGAAGACTGGGGCTCAGGATTTGGTTCTTTTTCAAAGGGTCGGCCATAACTTTCTCTTGCTCAAAAAAAAATGACCATCACTGAATGAAACAGCTATTTTACTACTTTTCTAACAAACCCATTATGAGAATGGCTAATCCTGAATATTCATGGTCGAAGGTCCATGTGGTTAAGAGCTGTCTTTACTATGTTAGAAGGTAAGTGGTTTGCCAAATAAAGGGGATGATTGACAGCATTAGTCTCCTCCAACAATAAGAAACAGTTCCTAGTTAGTTCGCATTTTGCCGGCGTGTATTTTGAATTGAGACGAACTGTAGTTAAATTCGTTCTACACTCCCAACATAACGTAACACAAATATTAATCAATAAATGTTTTTACCAGCGTCTATTGGCATTTGGCATAGGTCTAGTAAACCAGGATTTCTATACGTTTCACGATCTTATCCTGATGTGCACAAATAGATGCCATGTGGTGGTTTTTATCTTAACATATCACCCGTTGATATAGTCACGATTAGCAGCGTTTCCAAAATATGAGACGTAAAGCCATCATCATCCAAATAAAAGAGCTTTAAATCCTCCTAACATAAATTCCCTGCAACGTTCAGTATGCTAGCAAATCACACTCGTACTTTCCAAGTAGCCATATAGTATTTCATTTCAAAATTTAAAATTATCTCTTCCGCAAGTTTGTTCTTTAGAGTCGCCACACTTAAATATAAATGCTTGTCGCCCTCCCACGAACGGCGGAAGTTGGTGTGAAGTAGAGGAGGACGTACCACGTCTGTTGTTGGCGGGCGTACCGCGGTACGTTACAGACTAGAGAGTATCTGACAGAATCTCAGCGGGGAAATCGTCTGGAACTCTTCCAATCTCATGGGTGCATCTTGTCTGTGTAGGTCGGGACATGTACGAGATACCCTGGTCGTTCATTCGTCGATAAGTATAGTTGTCCCAAGACTAACCTTACACATGCTATCGTCACAGGCGAATGGTTCGTAGCCAATCAGCGGTCGGTATTTGCGCTGGTGTGTCTCGGGCGGTTCGCTGGTTGGCTACGACTGCGCCGGATGTGACGAAAGCAGGTGTAAAGTAATCTTGGGTCCACTTGTACAGTAGCATTGTTACAGACTGTCAGATGGGATAACATACACGTGCTGATAGTTTAGTAAATACGATGCTCAACACAACAGCGAAAAAATAAAAATAAATATATATCAGAAGATTCGCAGTAGTTACTGGTTTTTCGACGTACTCAACAGCTACGTCATACGACGTCGGCCTTCTATAGTCGCCTCGTATGGCAGGCAGAGATGCCTTTGGCCAATTCTATCCCAGCCCCAGATCTAAAATTAACCTCTGTAGATGGGTTATCGTTTTACAATATAGAAAGAATAGTTTAAAACAGACGAAATATTCCGATTCCCCGCCACAATGTTTTTAAAACGAATAATTCGTAATCTTTAAGCTCAAAACTACATTTTACTACAAAACCACAAAGGATTAATAATGAAATTACGATCTCTGATTCTGTTGAACTGCTCTAATACAAAATATGCTTTGAATGCGATAAATGTATCTCTAGTGTATTTCATTAGTCCAGTGTCAAAACAGGTAACATTAGTAACTACGTTTGATGTAGCGAGACACAGTTATCCTCAATACCTTATGAGTGATTGATGCAACAAAATGGCGACCTCACGCGACAAGATGCATTGAACTCTATAACAAAGGAACATGGCGAGACATGTAATAAACTAAAAACTGCAATTTTATATAGTGATCGTTTTCTGAACAGTGATGTTTTCGTTCTTGCAAGACCGGAACATCAATCAAAACGTACACATAAGAAGTTTGACCATGACTTGTTAAAAAACGCAACATTTTGGAGGCATCCATGTCAATCAATAAATTGGGTAACGAACCCGTTGCAAGTTTGTTGTGATACCCAGACAATAGAAGGCGATTATATCCGCATCCGCAATAATAAGTTTTTCAAATATATTGTTGCTAAGCTTTAAATAGTCATAGAGAAATACGATATTATTAAAATAACAAAATACTAGTCTAACTGAAAACATTTTCCCCGTTACTCAGGCAATTTTTATATTTTATCTAATATAATGTCTTCATTAGTTTGATGTTGTACACCAAAGCGCCACTACATATAACGAAGCAGTTTTCCATTTGGATTACATCCTTGCCACGTGGTCTCCATATAACGCTCATCATCCAATCACGGCTTAACACTTAAACGTGTCTGTTCATGCATAACGTGCTAAGATACATATTGAATCTATGCTTTGACACGTACACTAAACGCTGGTAGTCAAACGTACACACGTACAGTAAAGCCTATGTTCAAACTATGTGTCCGGGTCAATCACATAACACGAGAGACAAATTATACAATTCATTCGTGGTAAGAAGTGAATGGTGGAGGTCATAGTTGGAGACAAGCCGATGAACAAAGATGGCGGTCGCCGCGCGTATGGCTGTCTGTCTGCTCCGTCTATTTATCGTTTTCCTGTTGTTCAGAACCTTGATAAAACATTGTGACAACTTCGTACATACTACTAATCTGTGTGGTGATAGTTCGGTAAGTGACAGTCCATCTTACGAGTGGTTTATTGCGGTTAAATGTAGAATATCGTGTGCCACAATGTGCCTTGCGGGTGCGATACAACGTGACTATGGTTATCCCAGGCATGGAAAGCGGGCTGCTAGTACCCGCAGTGGAATTCCGGCTAGCATTAATTTGCGCTTGGCGATGCTATTAATTGCGTTATGTGGGGACGTGCAACTTCAACCAGGACCACAAAATCTTTCTCTTTTCTACATGAACTCACGCAGCATAGGTTACAAGAAACTTCCCGAGTTCAACTTACATTTCGCTGACAGCTCCAGTTAGCAGTTATGATATAATCTGCGTCACGGAAACATGGCTCAATGAGTACACTTTTGATAGTGAAGTTTTAAATGATCAATTCTCTGTTTTCCGGCGTGACAGAAGTTCTGTCCCTCGTGTTTCGACTAAACACGGTGGCGGTGTACTAATTGCAACCTCATCCAGACTTCAATCCCGTCGTAGACCTACTTTCGAGACCAACTGTGAGATCATCTGGACAGAGGTAATATTGCATCAAAGCGCTAGTTTGTATGTGGGCTGTGTGTACCTCCCTCCTCCTCCATCGGTGGAACTACTTGACGACCTACATGAGTCACTGTCCCGCTTGCAATCAGCCCTCCGCCCCTCCCATGCTTACATGCTATGCGGCGATTTCAACTTGCCGGGTATTAGCTGGCAGCCGACAGCGAGTTGTGTGTCGAGTGTACCTGGTCATCACTACATCACCGGCGGCTGCTGCTTTCATGGAGATACTTTCGGAGCATGACCTACGACAACACAATCCCTTCCCTACACGTAACAATCACGTGCTCGACCTGGTGTTGTCGCACGCGGAAGGTGTTGAAGTCAAAGTCCAAGCTATTGAACCGCCTGTTGTGACTGATCACAAGGCCCTTGAATGCGAAATTTCAGTTCGAGCATTCAAAGGTTTCTACAAACCACCACCGCGAATAATCCTCAATTGGAAGAAGGCTCGTCTTACTGATCTGCAATCAAGACTGTCGCGCTGTCAGTGGAATTTAATGCAATCTTGTGTTAGCATTAATGAGCGCTGTAATGTGTTTTACGACCTTTTGGAAGGTGCAATTCTTGATGTTGTGGATTACATCAAAGTCAACCCTTGTAAGTACCCGTCATGGTATGATGGTGAACTCATAAATTCTCTACAGGCTAAAGTCCGATCTCACCGGAAGTGGAAGAGAAATAATGCTCAGTCTGACTATCTCGAGTACAGCGAGAAAAGGCTGGAATTCAAACGATTGCAAAAAGTGAAATATCGTGAATACATAAAAACTGTTCAAGATTCTATATCTAGTGCTCCCAAGTATTTTTGGAGATTCTTTCGAAATAAAACACGTGTTCGGCGCATTCCCACTGGAATTACATCTGATGGCATAATAGCGAATGATACAATTGCCACTTGTCAACTTTTCTCAGAATATTTCAAATCAGTTTTCAAACCAAAAGACGATATTTCAGCTATGCCTCCTATTCAAGAACGTGTCAACTCTGATTCTCTTAGTGGCTTTACCATCACCACGCGTGACGTATGTGCAAAGCTTCGGAATCTTGAAGCTGGCAAGTCTCCTGGTACGGACAACATCCCGGTCTCAATCATTAAGGCATGTGCTAAAGAGCTTTCACCACCCCTTACATACCTCTATAATTGTGCGTTAAGTGAAGGAGTCTACCCTGACCGCTGGAAGAATGCTCTGGTTACGCCGGTTCATAAAGGCGGCAGCAAAACACAAGCTCAGAACTATCGTCCTATTTCGCTCCTTCCGGTATTTTCTAAAGTTTTTGAAAAACTGATTCATGAACGTTTGCTCCATCACGTCAGCAGACACATACCATTAAGTCAGCACGGTTTCATACCCAGGCGTTCCACAGTGACTAATCTATCATGCTTGATTAACAGATTATCTCAAAATTTTGACAATAAACTTCAAACTGATGCAATATATACAGACTTTTCTAAGGCTTTTGACTCTGTAAGCCACACATTCTTAATTAAGAAATTAGCTAATTTTGGTGTGTCGGGCCAGCTCCTTAAAGTGCTCACCTGTTACCTAAGTAATCGTAAACAATCGGTAGTCATTGATGGTGAAGCGTCAGACTCTATATCTGTTACATCTGGTGTACCGCAGGGTTCTATATTAGGTCCTTTACTTTTTAATATATATGTCAGTGATCTACCTTCCTGTTGTAAGAATGCCACCTTGCTGATGTATGCAGACGATGTGAAGCTTATTTACGTGATTAACAATGCCACTGATTGCCAATTATTGCAAAATGATCTCGATAACCTCGTTGAATGGTGTCGTGTGTGGCGTCTAGATCTGAATCCGCATAAGTGTCAAGTGATCTCCTTCACGAATAAAAAGAAATGCATACGTTTCAATTACTCTTTGGGAAATGTGTCTCTTAATAGGGTTGACAGTGTGTGTGACTTGGGTGTGCAGATCGACAGCGATCTCTCTTTTCACCACCATGTTGCCAAGATATTGCTTCGGGCGTACAAAACTATGGGTTTTCTTAAACGTACCTGTGGCAAAGAGTTTGATGATGATGTAATCCGCCGTCTGTATATTAGTTTTGTACGCCCTATTATTGAATATGGCAGTATAGTCTGGTCTCCTCACCACGTAACTATGAATAATGCACTGGAGCGCGTGCAGCAAAGGTTTGTGAAGTGGCAATGTTATAGGAATGGTCTTACATATCATCGTGACGACTATGCTGATTTGTGCAAGAATTCCCGCTTACAAACCCTTGATGCAAGGCGTAAAATGCTGGACGTGGTAATGTTTAAAAAAGTCATATGTGGAGATGTGGATTGCCCTGAGTTACTAGAAGCCATTCCCATAAATGTACCTGTCAGGCGCTCTCGCCATACTGCGCTTTTCCACCCCCCTACTGCTAGGTTAGATATTAAGAAATACTCTTTCATTCCTAGAGTTATTGGTCTGTGCAACAGCTCACAACTAAGCCATGTCGATGTTTTTAATGATTGTGTGCATTCAATTAAACATAAAATGTTTCAATAATATTACATAATTTGACGCTGCATGGTGTATATGCAATTTGTTTGTTAATATTATTTTATAATTGATTGTCTGCTCAATTTTTATTTTTATATTCTTAAATGTTTAAGTGTACTTTGATGTTGTTGTCATAATGTTGTATTTATTGTATTTTATTATATCCATGTATCTCTGGAACGTATACCTCGGTATACATCTGTATTGGATAAATAAATAATAATAATAATAATAATGGTGGCTAAAAAGGTTTGATTGAATTGCTCAAGACGAAAATATTCGTTCTTGGAACAAAAATCATCTTTTTTAAATTTCGTGAAGCGTAACGTCACAGGTAACGTCTTTCAAAAACCATGGAGTTTCCGAATCGGAAATTTCTACTTAGTTTTGTTCATTTTTTATTTGTTATGCTATAACAATTTATAATGCTTGCTTTACAGTCACGGCGCATAGTATTATTTACTCTGATTTTGAGAGATCTACAGTTTAAATTATTTAAAAGTAACCTCTCTCACTGTAAGTATTGCAATTACGAGCCGAGTATAATGGAAACTTAAACGCTGAAATCGTTGCAGAAATATTTCTACTCTTCCATGTCATGATAACTGTTACTTGCCATGAATAATGTCATGTATCAACACATACCACACCACCGTACCCAGTCGTAAGCGATGTGTAATTGCTCTCTGAACATTAAAACGCACATTAAAATAATCTAGTATGCGACTGAAACAAGTGAACTTAGTCGGCACATTTTTCCTAGAATTGAATTAAATTTATGATAATCACTTTTTGCCTGGCGATGCAACGAAGCTGTATAGCATTAACGCAATTTCATTTCCCCGTTCTTTATGGCGGCGACCAAGCCTGTTAAGAAAGGACAACAATATGCTTAAGATCGTAAATCTTTACCGAACAAGCGACATAAATAATTACGGTTTCTTTTCCTGGAATGCTAACAACTTTTCTGAAAGACACAATCCACGGATGTCTTGTAAGAATAATTGGAATAAAAATCTAGATAGTGTAATTTAATTATATCTTGGGATAGACCGAGTGACTCCTGGCTGGACTGAATTATGCACAGAAGAAGTGGCAACTTTTATAAGTGGACACTTGACAAGACTGAAGAGGGCAACGAATGGGACGGCAGCAAATGTTTCGTTTTGCAATGTCATTGCATATATTCTTCACACTTAGTACAGTACGTGCCTCGTATTACATCAATGCGATTATCACATTATATTACGAACACGCACATCATGTTTGTATAGACCAGTGTTGCTGTAGATCCTATACTTCAAGTGTGCAGTATTTTGACAGCCTTATATTCACCAGCTGGGACAATATACAGTGACTCTCGAATACCTTTGGTACTTCATTTGAAAATGTCACTTTAGAAAGAAATTATTTTTCAGTGAACGTCGATGTTATAGTAGCATTGCATTTAATCATGTTTGTTGTAATGGGTCTACACTTGTCCCTTGTGGAGAGTTGTTTCTGATTTAGGTATTTATCCTACAAATGGCAGCGGGTATATTGTGGATAAAGTAACTTAGTTTCAAAGTAACATACTCGGGCGTACAAAATGTGAATAAATATAAGAAAGAATATATTTGTAATATATCCTATGTAATCAATTCATATTCTGGGACAAGAAGATCCAATAGTAGATGAAGTCTCGGCAATCCCGTCTTGTCTGAATGATTCTACAAGGTTTCCTTAAGTTTTACACCCGAATTCAGGAGTCCACGGTCCTTGGACCTTTCCAAATTTACTGTGTACCCAAAGCCAGCAACCTAAAACGATCACATAGGCTAAAGCTGATGAACAACCGACAGCTGATATTCCCACGAAAATTTTGAATTTCTGTTATTGTTGCTATACATATTATATACTTAGTCAAAACCTCACCTTCTTCCAAGAATATACCTTTTTAACTCCATGTTATTCCCCCCCCCCCCCCTACAAAAAAAACTGTATAATATTATGATATACGGTCGTGGCCGATTTATTTGCCTCATCCTAGCATTCGTTCTTCATGTTGTTGTCGTTATTAAATTATTAGGTAGGCGAACACTCGTATCTCTATGCACGTACATCACACTTCACGATGCATTAAACATTTACAATTTAACCTTACTAGTATAGTTTATATTTCTGCAGCATATACATCACATAAATTCTCGTTCGAGACGTGCATTACAGAGTAATACAACGTTTCTATGCCCGTCTAACGCCCTCAGCAGGAATATCTATTTTCTCACAGTGACACTTTGCTGATTACTGACAAGCAGCTGAACACATCATCGCCGTCGCCTGAAGGACAAGGAGTTGTGGCCAGTGCACCGTTTACCCCGACCAATGACGACGGCGACGACGGCGATAAGACTATCTCTTTCATTCCTCCCCAGGGGCGCGCAGAGCGCTATAAATCGCGCCGAGGGACGCCGGAACCTATAGATTCAGACCACGACCGCCGGGGACGTGTGGTACCATATCGCACTGGTCGGCGAGTAACTCACACCAGACCACGACCACTTCCGGTATACCTCGTGACACCGTTAGTTTACTTTTATCTTAAGGGCCGACAATTGAAAGTTGTGTAGTGTATTTTCAACGATCTAAAAATAGAAAATTATTTAAATGTGTCTGTTTGTCAGGTAGCTGCATCAAAACAATAATGTCCATGTAGGGTCAAAATAACAATTTTAGACATGATCCAATATTAATTTCCAAGCAAACTTAAAAGTCCCTCAACATCGAATGGTATTTTAAAAATATAATACATAATGCAAAGTACATTAAAATAAAGTACCAAACATCCCTCATTCATGTCAATTCAAGTTATAGAAGTAATAAAATTTGAACATGAGCAAAGGTCAAATAATAAAAATGGAAATAATAAAATATATACAGCTCAATAACTCTTGTAATGTATATTGTTGAAATGGGCTATAATATAATCCATAAATAAATCTCCTGTTGCTTATATTTCAGATGATGGAGACCAACCCAAAGTTTTGAATAATAATAAAGGTAATTCAGGATCGTTTCAAAGATCTGAAAGATTCATCAAACGGAATTCTTTTCTGGCATAAGTTTTGCCTTCGTAAGGGTTCATATTAGCACTACGTCAGCACCGTCTTTGAGCAGACAATTTATCTAACTACTTATAAACGAAATACATATTATTATATTCGATACTTCATGTGATCGTTTTGAGAAAATTATATTTAAGGTACCTATATGTATTTATGTTTTGGTGAGAAATCATTAGAGCATTAAAAAATAGTGCTACATTCTAAACAATTCACTTGCGCGTTTATATGTGTGTCAGAATGTAGGTGATTCTGCATTGTTATTGATCACAGTTCTTGGATGTGTTGTTACTTTCTCATGTTGAAAGACTTTAACTTTATACGTTAATATATCCCACACTTCATTACTAACTGGCTGCCAACATTGCAAGACTGTTTAACCACAGCTCATCCATATTGTTACTCTAGACTTAAAACATACGACGAGTTATTACTAAAACCTATTTGGGTAATTATTTTATAACAAGTAGTTACTACCCAACCTCCCTGAATAAAGAACAGCCCTCAATATTTCTTAGCTTTTACTGCTGCTGTGGGAGCTGATACTTACTCCAAGACTTGTTGATCCTATCTCGTGTTTTATTACCAGTACTTTCGACTTTATTAGGACAAAATGCTAAAAGTATTTTCTCTGTACTCTCAAATATTATGACATAAATATTATCAATCATACTGTAATGTATCTTTGGGAAAGATTTCGTATTGAGACAGTTTATTGTGTGGGACTAATCACTATACCACTCAAGGAATATACTATACTACAAAATGTTGAATGTTATTTGTAAAACTTGAAACATTTCTTGTTTGGTAATTTCCAATTGACGCCACGAGGTTAACATCGTCATAAGATCATCCCTGGGTTATGAATGAAATCTTCTCTAGCTAGCTGACGCACGCAGACCGTGTGTAAACATTCCCAAATGACGGAAAGCATTTTGGTTTTAATTATGTACTCAGATGAGCGATTGAGTGCGAAAATACTGTGATGAGTAATAATAAACTAATAGTTTACTAATGTAGGACTGCAGATCCCTTGGACTGGTTATAGGGGATAGGTGGGCGTTAAGTTAAGTAAGATTCTGGTTCCATCACGTAATGGCTACTCAATACGTCATCGCAAGTACCGTTGATCTCCCACATTCGCGATTATCCTCGTTGCATGAATCCTATCCTAACACAAATCAATCAGTTGAAATTCCTCTGGGATTGTACCCTACGATTGTAAATATTTTCAGTCTCGTCGATTTCCAAATATTACGACCGTTTTTCTCTTGCACCTCGTGAGTTCACAGTGGCCGTGCTTTATGTGTGCAGCGGTGGAAGTGATGGAGAGGGGGGGGGGGGATAAAGGGGATCAACTGATGTCTAGTTCTGTTTGAGATAAGGTTATTCTGCTAACTTTATTCTATTCTGGGTCAGAGAAATTCGTTGAAAATAATACCGTTCTGTAGAATCACTATGCATGTGTATTGGACGTGGGAATTATAATTCACATATTATCTTTACTCAAATTTATTAATTAAATACAAAATATAAGTAATAATAATTATAAAAATAATAATAAAAGTTTATTTACTGGCATTGTTTCATTTCATATAACATACGCATAAGCACAAACTAGATAAATGTATTGTTATATTTAAATCAAAAAGTTGTCATCTCTAACTAATTTAAACTGAGTTTAATTTGCATTGCAGAATACAATGTAGGATTGCACATTGTGATCGTTATACAAAATTACAATCTGTACAAAATGCCAACCAACAATTTGTATCAGTCAAAAATATAAAATGCCTTTTGCCATTACATCGTAGTTCAAAACTGGCGATTTACCATGTTACTGTATAGAGCCCAAGAAACTAAGTCAATGTGGTCAAAGTGTAAACAATCCTGCCCGTTGAAAGTTTCTCTCCCAACATTGAGCATAACTTGAATTGAACTCAATAGAGCGACTTCTTGGAGGGGTAAGGTTGGCGTGACTTGGCCGCAACGTTTAGACAGTTGGCGAACAAAGACGAGACATTGCAAGATTAAGTGGTGCCTCAGTCGTTGACAACTAAACACTCCTGGTTGGAAACTAAAACATTTGGAGTAGCCTGCGCGCTTAGCCAGTAAACATGACCATTAGTGCTACGTCATCACTTGAGAGGACTTATGCCAGTTAGGTTGGTTACTCTGCCGACAGTGAATGTCAAACCGGGACAAATAGATAGCTCACCGTTCTTCTTCTCGTCATCATGCCTTGTATCTGACGATCTTTAAGTGGACACTGTAGTAATATAAACACAAATTATCATTGACTTTGACCAAGTCACTTTATCTCTGACATCATCTACTCAATAGACACCTTCATGCAAGTGTGAAGGCATTCTATGACTAAAGGTTTGTTTTCATAGGCGATAGAGGTGAAAAAAAATGTTCTGCACAAATTAGAAAGCTGGGATCCGTCCAGCTAGGCACGACCAGAAATGGAGTTAAAATAAATTTAACTCTGGCATCTCGCTCATTTTATTATCTTGATGGAGTGTATACACTAATCAGTTGTTAACTTTGACAAAAAAATACAGGTAAGTTTTGTTTGCTTCGTTTGTTTTCGTTTACAAACATGCAATCTAAATACAATGGAAATAAGAGAATAACAATCGCTCGTTGAAGTGGAAATTACTAAACTACTAAACTAAAGTTCTCGCCCGGCAACGAATAGAACTAAACCATCGTTCGCTGCGTAACGTCCTCTAGAATATCTAGATGGCAGCGGATTAGAGATCGAAGTGGCGGTGCCCAATGACGCGGAAGAGCAGCGTTAAAGTGACGATGACTCATTTATCTGAAATCACAGCGATCACGTCTTTCTACGCTGAAAATCGAACAATATTTTATCCGAATACTCCGTAGTCCGTATTCATGACTAGTAGAGGGATATGCCTAAGCTGCAATGGTAAACTCTATCCACAGATAGCGGATTATACAGTAATTTGCTATCTGTGCTCTTTCTATACCCAGTTAAATATTTTCAATAACAAAGGTAAAGTGGCTTGGTTGTTTGGTAGGCCTACACCTAACGTCCACATAAAATGTTTTAAAGTTTACGATTAAGATGATTCAACAAGACGTTTTAAGGTTTATAGATGTTTTGGTAATTCCTACTAAAAAAAGCTAAACCTAAATTATTAAAACGACTAACGAGACAATAGAATATACTGTAATTGGTTTCAAGTTAGGGAACTAGCAGTGGTTAATTTGTAAGGAAAAAGGTGGGTATACGCATCATAGTTTCATGTTACAATGTGCTCATGATAAAAATTGATGTCTCGGTGGGAAATGGCCCCCCCGTCCCCCCATCCCGCTTACCAATTCAGCTTCTGGGCGCGTAATCTGGAATTGGATTTAGAGTTTTGGGTTGGATTTGATACAATTTTACTCGTCTTCAAAAGCCAATCGTTATTTGAATTGTCCTGTAAGTTTACCATTGAATGATTAAAAGCAGATACATATATTATAAAATATCAGTTATTGAAGTAGTTTAACAGTAATTTTATGTGTCAACAGGCAACAATTCATTTCCAAAAGGAACAACCTAGCAATAACAGAAATGTTTATCCGTTGTATTTATTTTTATGACAAGATATCACCTCGAAACGCGTTTTAGACCAGCTGGGCGGACAGGGGAAAAAATCCAGGCCGGGCAAACTTTTGGTCAGGCCAGGCACGGAACAAACAGCGCCGCAGGAAAACATTTTTAAATCAGGTTTGTAGAAGGCATTTGGTGCGTTTTAGAAAAAACATAGCAGGATGAATGCACTACCGAAATACTGTAGTTTTCGTCGGTTAAAAGTAGAAAAACACCAGCAAGAAGATTGATGAGAATAAGATCAAGTTACACCGAAATCCAACGAATCTACAATGTTATTTAAACCTTGCAATATCGTGAAGGAAGGGATGGGAGGGACTCGGGTTTAAAGAAATTTAAATTATAATGCGCGGCAACTTACCGCTGGCGCCAGGCAGTTTACGCCTGTTCCAGTCGGACCAGTCCAAATTTGGGCTAAAACAAGCAGGCCACCGGGCATTTGCCCGGTTGCCCGGCGGGCCTGTCCGCCCCTGCCTGAGACCATCAAACATAATGCAGAGCTAAATTTTTAGTTTTAACAGGAGACCCCTTTAGTATTAAAGAGGAATCGAACGTATATCCACAAACAGAGAAATGCTGTATCAAACATGTAAATCACACTTTACGGATCGTGCCATTTCCCTCACAGCAGCGGGAGCGACTGTACCGCCTTCGCGTTGCTAACCCTTACTGGCTGGTTGACGAGGAACCTGCAGCCAATAACAATAGGAGATGATTCTATTAATTTTATAAAGTACGAAAGTTGGTTTGGGAAAAACGTAAAACCAAGAGATAAGAGTTTTATTCAGAGTTATAGATATATTCAAGTAAATTTGAAATATGAGCATGTGAGGGTAAAATAACCAATACAAATTATTTTTGTTTTTTATATATGTTAGCCAAAATTTGAGTGTTGCGTACCTAATAATTCATGAAAAAAGGTGGGTATACTGCGTATACCCGCGCTCCATTACAAATTAAGCACTGGGCACTAGCAACACCAAAAGACAACAATGAAACAAATGAATTGAATCGATGGACAAACAACAAGCTGTCAAAAAATAATTTCGTCTGATTTTGGAAAACAAAACAAAAACAAACAAATGCACATACAAAACTTTCACTTAAACGTTGTCTATCATTAAAAGTTTAAAATTGCGAGCAGTTACTATTGCTACACTTGTTTTTATTTCTATGGTTGCAATTTTATTATTTTGACAGCTGATGGTTTGTCCATCAGTTCAATTCATGTGTTCCATTGTTGTCTTTTGGTGTTGCTAGTGCCCTTTAGAAAACACAGGTTGGCTCAATGACATTAATTAATAATTACGGATTGTGGAATTATTTCCTTAACGTACTTACATTCAATGTTAAACGTATTGGTTGTCGTGAAACAGGAGCGTTAGACCATGTATAACCACCACGTCATACACCAAATGCCCCTGTTAGCAAGTCAAAGCTGTGACTGGCCCCATGTAGACACGGAGCCAGTCACAGCTTTGATTGGGCAACTACTTGATTGGCCTAATACTGTCATGTCACTGGTCTGGCGCGCAGACAATTACATCTGGATGGTACGGTTCATCCATAGAACGGTTCCCAAGAACCGTATTAGCTGTCAGGAGAGAACGTCTCATTCCCCGGAATAGTAGAATGAGTAATCAAACGTAGCCGAGACACAAGCGAGAGACTAATTAAAGAGTCAGTTTTGTGTCATTAAACACATCTCAGTAAAACAGTCGCGGCGTCGCTGTCAGCTGAGCGGATTACTGCGGGGTAGAGACGTTACCGTACGAAGATGTTTTGTGATTTGTCGAGCATTGTGGGTGGCATCTATATACACAATACAGCTCTGATTAGATTACTAATCGATAGTAGTCGTATTGCCAGTCTATTAGAACAAATTGTGTATTAAGTAAGTAGCCCATTAAACTAACGAAAGATAAGAAAAATTCGAAGATCGAAAATCGACCACTTTTCAAATCAAAACGAACTTAAACTATCTTAAGAAGTTTAATAGGTTCCTTAAAGTAATCTATAGGGTTGTAGAACGCAGTAAGAACATAGCGAAGGTGTTGGAAGAGCTAATTTCAGTATATTAGAAAAGCGTTGTAGTTATACTTTGTTTCATATCCGGCGAAGACCATCTCATCATATCGCGTGATGCTTTGGCGCACTGAAGTGTCAATGGTTTTCCACTATCAGTACAGGGAGGGGGGGAAAGGGGGTACACATTTCTAGCACGCCAATACCAGTACCTTCAAAGACTACGCCCCTCATAATTGACAAGATCTGCTAAGCAACTTTCAAAGCCGTTGAGTAATAATTTATCTAACGTTATTTACCACATAAACAACACAACAATGCACAATATTTCGCGCACAAGTCACCTGTTGCTTTGAGTTGTATTCCATTGTGCTCGAACTGATCTATTACTGGTCGTTAACTCACCTCTACCCTGCGTCCGGTGCGGGTCCGGTGTCAGCTGTTTGCTCTTGCTCCAGATGGTGGATACTATGATTGTGTAGCAGGCTGAGATGATCAGCGCCGGGAGTACGAAGAGGGTCATCGCAACGAGTGTCATGTATAGCTGCCACTGCCATGGCTCGGAGAAGTCGATCCAACACTGGAGTCGGCCTGCAAGACATGTCTGAAGAGAGATGAAGGGCTTCACATTTACAAGTATCTAACAACAACACTATTGAATTGAATTGAATTTATTGTGGTTTTCTCGCCCGGAGGCGAGAAGGCCGATATAGGGCCACAACACGGCCCTCTGCAGCCTAATTCACAAATACAAAGACAGATACAGAGACTAATAATACAAGGGCAGAATCGAAACAGATACAGGACACATTCAAAGACAAATGCTAAAAAAAACCAATACACACAGAGCAAACACAAAGATAACGTCTAAATGGAAATTAAGTGATAAACGCAAAGACAAGTCAAATCACGCAAAACAAACACAAACAAAAGTCCAGATGGGAATTCAGTTAGATACACAAACACATGTCCAGAGATGTCACAAGAGCAGACACAAACACAAGGAAACACGAAATTAAGAAAAAAGGATTACATAAAGACAAGGCAGGTTATAATGACTCGGTGATACATAAATATGTAAACAAAGTCATATGAAATTGATATCCATGTATGCCCCAAACAAAATTCAAACCTGAAACGCGGCCACCGATAGATTATCAGACAGAGCGTTATTGAGTATCCCCCCCCCCCAACCCCCTCGGATTCAAATCCACAACATTCCAATTGCAGTGATCCATGTCGTCATATCCGCTATAACCCTTTTCTGCCGGGCCCTTCTATACTAAGTAACTAGGTTAATGAAACAGTAATCAATCTCTGCTTATAGGTTACTAGTTTTCTATAAATCTCTGCTTAGTTTGCTTGTTTTCGCTCATCTCTGTTATAGAATCACACACACACATCAGACTGAACGCGGCTTGAATTAACATCTCACCATGCGACACGCACCATCCGTACAGTTTGAGACCCGGCAGCTCGTTAGGCCATGTTATATCTCGTCTCAATGATGTATATGGTAATTCGCCGCCACATTATGAAGCCATGTTTCATCGGTTGCCGCATTATCACAGAGACGCCATCAAAAATCCGGGCTATCAATTATATTTTAGTCTGTTATGTTTTTAAAGACTCCAGTCACGACACAATGATCATGCGCGCTATTACTTTTATTGTTCGTGTCTCCGTAATACTTTCTAGATAGCGTTTGGCAACAGTAAGCGTTTAGCGAACCTTGCAATAGGAATCCCAATTTCCTTAATGCCCTCTAGAGATGTATTTAACGTTTGATACATGGCCTTTGATATCGGTAAATTCACTGTTGTTAACCGTGTGTAACAGTACTTTGATACTTGTTAAAAGTTGGTTGTTTTTACGCTGTTTTATCGCGTCAAAGTAAAACCGTCACAAAGCGACGGGCGACAGCACTCTACAAATTAGTTAGGTAATTGTGTCGCTCCATGCTTCGCAGACACAGACACTAACTTGCTTGTTTGCCCCCGCTACCCTCACCACGTAACAAAAGCTAAATCCAAACGTAAATAGGTTATTATGGGTTTGTGTTTGCTTTGAGCTGAAACAAACCATTGTAATATCAGTTTCTGACGATGAACGTATAAAACGAAAAGCATTCATTGATTCTGAGAAGGTTGTCTCGCAAGACTGGTTGAGGTAGGTAGGTAGGTAGGTAGTTTTTTTTTATTTTTCCACTTTTTAAAATTACATTACAAATTATGTGTATTGGCCCCCAAAGAGACATGTGTCTCGCTGGAGGGGGCCTTTAGAATGAGAGTATACACATGACGGATGAACATGATGGACAGTTATGGCAGCTTGTTTTGCTCACTACCTAGGCAGCTGGTGGAACCAGTGTACTCCTAAAACTCCCAACAATTTACCACTCAACGAGATTTTAAACATTTAGTGCAGTTTAAAACAGTTTTGTTGTGAACATTTTAACACTTCTTTTTGGTTTATATTTTTTGATTTTAAACAATTAGTGCAGTTTGAAACAGTTTTGTTGTGGCTCAAATACGACAACATATTCTGTACAAAACTTTGAAAATAACATTTGAGCAGTGTATACTTACTACAAACTCTAGGTATGTCTATGACCATCAAAATGGTTTCCATGCCATATCTGTAGTGTGTATTGTCTTCGTGTGACTAGAAAAATGCTACGAAGAAATACCGTTTAGTTTTTATTCCCGCAAACGTAGAAACGCGATTTATGTAAAAGCTATGGTTTTCCCTTATTGACCTCGTAAGGTCACAGTGGAGTGAAATCGTGTGAATGCATTTCCATGTTGGTTGTCAGGATGAGCATAATATAGTAAACACTTGAAGCACATGCGCACATGGCCATTAATTCTCGCTTTACGTATGACTGGTTTTGAGTTTAAGTCAAACGTGGAAGTACACATGCGTTTAATAAACATATTAATATGTTTTATTAACTAGGTGAGGATGGGAGAGTTAGCATGTGGACATCGACTTATGTGATTGGCTGAGACTCCACACTTAGCTATAAGTAGTCTCTATTGTAGATACGAACGATGTCGCACACGATCGTAATGCATTTTATTGTACTGCCGTCTTCCCCCCACTTCCCCCCCTCTCCCCCCCCCACACACACATGTAATCAATTCTCTGAGAACCAAGAGTAATGCCTGGTAGAGGCAATTACGTTTCTCTGTACTCTGACTCGATGCGAAGTAGACAGAACAACACTTTAGTCGCGTATTGACACGCATGATTCATCGTCAGTTTGTAGAGTCGTCGGTGCATGGGTGGCCCATACAAGCTCTAGCGACATGAAGAAGACATTCGCTTTAGCCAATAAGATACTATAGTAAACATTTATATGGTACACTCAAATACTGATTTTTTTAGACAAAACAAATACAGATTTGTATTTATTGTTGACTTGCTCAGGATCTTCAGTGAGGACATTGCACCATTTATTATGTGCCTCCTTACTTTGATGCCTCTAAAGTTGTCCATATTACATGCCAGGACCATTAAGATAAACGGGAGTTAACTTCCGAAGTTAAATACCCCTTTTTCGAACTAGGAATCGAACCCTGGACCTTCTGCATTGAAAACAGGAATTTATAAATGTGCGAGTTTGTGAGCTCCAGGTAATGTCGATACCTTCAATATGAGACTCACTTTCATATCTGCATTTGGTTTTTCAGCCTGAATACAAATAAGCATTTGCCATAATCTGATCAAGTTGGGTTATGGAAAACAAATACAATTTTCCTTGAAAACACTGTTAAGTAAATTGCTAGCAAAATTATTTCTCTATCCCTGTTCAAAGTTTCTCCAGAGCTGCTACAGGTTATCTAAATGTGATCTAAATTGAATGTGTGGTACTATTGTCATTCTTCGTGTATGATTAAAATTATATGGATTTGATGAAATGAAAGAATTATCTGTTACTATTTTAATTTGTCTCGATTTTTTTTATCCCTCAGTTTAAAAATGTGTGCGTACTACGATTCAGTTGCAATTGACAGTGAAAAGCCTATCCGGTAAATACTCCAAGGAGCAACCTCGACACATCCGAGTGTAACTGACAGGGGCTCCCCCCCCCCCCCCCCCCGTTCAACCCCGCGGGGAACATTTTGCTCGAGATGGTTCTGCCAATGACACATTTGCATATAATTCACCTTTGAGAGGTACCTGGAGACAAATATCCTGTTTGTCTTTATGTATACATTTTACAAACTTATGTTTCCGTTGGGTGGAAACGGTTTGTGTATTCAGGATATGGAACTCTCTTACGTTTCTTGTCCTAGAAGATTCTTCCTCTCAGAATGAGGGCATCACATTTCGGGTACAATTCCGGGCGAAAAATTAAGGATTGCGGTAATCGTACTTAATACAAACTGGACTTCTATGTTTAAAAATTAATCACATGTTGTACATGACGTGCAGCCTTGTATAACCGTCAAACAGTGACTCTTGACTCATTGCTTTAGTTCAATCACTTATATTAGGTAAGTTCGTCTGTACTAGCCGAGTAAAATAAAGTTATAGATTTGCAGACTAATACATATAAAACCAAAAGAATTATTATGCTAGTAAAAATAGGTACACCAATCACTGATATGGGAAAAGCACTAACTTAAATGAATATTAAAAAAATTAAGTAGAATTTCCATTTCCATTATTAAATTATATAAATATAGGTTAGCTACCTAGTTACATTTGTGGCATAAGAAGTTGAAATATAATCAATCCATTCACAAATGTTATCTACGGGCATAAACATAAAAACTTCACATTCATCACAGTGAATGGAAGTAATTGAAACGAAACCAAAGAGATTGAAGAGTCGAGAAATATATATATAACTTACGATATAAATCTTTGGATGGTAAAAAAGGAAGAGTATTATAAAGAACACAAAACTATTGATATATATTTAATTAATATAATCTAGACGGATAAATGTATATGATTAATTGATGTTAGTACTGATATTCCCAGTCTGTATGAGTAGTGATATAGAGTATTAATTAATTATTGAAAATCAAGAAATGTTCAGCATATCTTTACTAATAAAACTCTCTAGATTAATTGAACATAGGTGATAGTACAACCGCAATTGTATTTTTAATATTACTTGTTAAATATTCACAAGTAATTGAAACGAAACCAAAGAGATTGAAGAGTTGAGAAATATATATAACTTTGGATATAAATCTTTGTAAGGTAATAAAGGTAAAGTATTATAAAGAACACAAAACTATTGATACATTTAATTTAAATAATATAATCTAGACGGATAAATTTGTATGATTAATTGATGTTAGTACTGGTATTACCAGTTTGTATGAGTTGTGATATAGAGTATTCACTAATTATTGAAAATCAAGAAGAAATGTTCAGCATATCTTTACTAATAAAACTCTAGATTAGTTGAACATAGTTGATAGTTCAACCGATTGTATTTTTAATATTACTTGTTAAATATTCACGTCATTCTATAGACATAAAGTAGGCCACTCAACCTCTGCTATGTTCTAATATTGTAACTTTTAATTAACGCACCATTGTATAGCTTGAGAATTATAAAACACTACAACGTATTCACATACAGTCACAACTTCATTATCGCTGTCAGTTAGTTCGATCGTTACTCACTAAAATATGTAATTTTTGTTTGCTCTGTTTCAATTGTTCAATTAATTTTATCGGCTCTTTGCTTATTGAATACTAACTTCGTAAATACTAGACTACATGTTTCACTTACAATAAATTTGGTAAAATGCGAGAAGAAAAATAAGAACTTTTTCTATATTCTTTGAGCCAGTTTATGTTTTGCTATATTTTAATATTTTCATCATCCAATTCACGTAGTGACACTTCGACGAGTAAGATGATGATCTCACAGCTGATGTGTGAGAAACACAAACAACTCGTGCCAAGATGTCAATCATGAGATAAATTACTATTGAAACACCTTCGTGTTAATTCGATAACGCCCGGAGCAAAGACAAATGTCTGACAAATATGCTAAACTGTAAGTAACTTCACGCCATGTTGCTTGTTGATTCAGTTAACAGCAAAGTTTGTTCGTAAGTTTCAATGAAACTTTTTCGTCGTCTAGAGTCTGAAAACTTCTGGTGATGCGTTAGAGATCAGTATGTGAGAGACACACATTACCTGACAATAAGAGTATAGATAGACTAAAAGAAAAATATTAACGAATACGCTGATTTATTGGTAAACCCGTTCCAAACCACGTAAAATTTGAATCCAAATAAATAACAGTTTTATAATTTACGCGATAGTGAACTTTCTGTGCCCGAAATGTATTCTGGGGGAGGGGGAAAGAGGTCCAATGTAGTTACTGTATTCTCGAGGAATTAACGAACGAAGTCTTATCATAACATCGCCAGTTACTTATGATTTTATGGTTACTAAACAACCATATCTTCTACTTATGGACACAATAATGGTTCAAAGTTCATAACGAAGGTTCATTCTATAAAATATATATATTTGGCTATATTTATATTTGGCTCTTAATTAGTGGACTTGTCTTAAAATTGATTCGTTAATTCAATTTAATGATTGTTAATTAATTATTATTTATTTAATTGGAGGCATTCCATTTAATTAAACAATATGATTAATTGGATATTAAGGGTTTTTAAATTTTAAAATTCTTGTAAATATTGGATAATATTCAATATCAAACATGGTGCAAATAAACAATCATAAGGACGTCAAAGTTGGTAATAATATATTAACTGGGTTAGGCTATATGCGATTCCTTTACTCGAAACAAACCTTAACTGCCAGAGACGTCTAGATAAAACATAGTTTCACAGTTTCTGTGTAGAAAGTTTTAAAATGAGATTGTAGATTTAGCACAACTGGTATCCGTAAGATCTGTGAATATTGCAACGTTCCTACTGTGAACGTTGTTGATAAAACGCTGGAGGTGCGAACTAGAAGCATTCTCGGTCCGCGTGTTAAGATAGTGATAACCGGAGTTTGTTACTAAAGTTAGGTATAAGATTGTGTGACACCACATAATTTATCACGAGTGAAGCTACGTCATTGCAGTTCTGAGGCTACACCAATGATGAGTAAATCTTGGCGAAGTTCATAGCTAGACCGAAAGAAGCGATTCGTCTCTCTAGGGTTACCAAACATGTCACATTGCAGCGCACTGTTTGCCTTGAGCGGTCACCTAATGGGCTAGCGATTCATTGCACACATGTACGAGTATACCTGCTAGCAACTTCTCGAAGTATGACGAGTCTCACAGAATGATGTTTCTATTTTTGAGGATCAAGAAAAGAGTGGTTGCAAATGAAATTCCCACTGAAAACCCATTATATTGTTTGCAAAATATTTCATGTTGCAGTATCCTGTAATTTGTTCAGTATTTTTGTGACAACGTATAACAATTTTGGATTAAGTATGTGTGCTTGATTGCAATTAAAACGATATTTCAATTTAGGAACAATTGTTCTTAATTTGTATTTGTTCTTGTTCTTGTGGTTTATATAGTACTTATACACAAATTTTCATAAACGAAATTGATGAAATAACGTTCACCTTTGTGTGTAGTTTGCATTTTTTTATTTTTTTATTTTATATTTATATAACTCTACTATTTTGCAAGGGCAGAACAATGCATCATTGACAAACCGTCTGGTACAGCAAAATTGAGCGCATGTCTTCAGCATTTATTCTGATTCGTATAAAAGCTACTGCGGTTGGTTCTTGAAACTGTTTTTAGAGATGTATTATGATTTATGCTCCTAGAAACTATTTACACCCTTTGGTTAGTAAGCAAAAGTAACTCCAGTCGTTAGGTATTATTGCATAAGAAAGGTATAATACATATTGAATAGGGGTCCCCTTTTGTAGTAGTGGACTATATTTCGTAATCCCGGTTCTTCTGAACCCTGCAACAAAACCACCCTCTTCGGAGTGGTTTTGCTATTAAACGACTCACTGATGAAGGCAATAGTTGTGCACGCATGGCTTCTGTGTATAGCGAGACTTGCCTCGTCGAACTAATGCCCAAGTTTCTATATCAATTACGAGTATAACGCCAGTGTGCGTAAACACGAGTTTTTACTCTCCTAAACTAGGATTTAGGAAAAAATAATATCGGAAAAACGTTATCTTGTCAAACTTTTCGGATAAACTTCATGAATGTAGGAAGTTCATGAATATTGTTCAAGGCAAAGTTTGGTTAGAACTAACTGGCCCCCCTATTACCAAATGAACCTGACATGATAATAATAGTAACTTTAGAGAATTTGTGTGGAATACTTCCCAACAGATAAAAACTCCCCCAGAAACCAGTATTCATAAACTATTTTGGTTTGCATGGGTTTCCGATTTATGCGCCAGACTAGATTATTCAGACTTTTAGGGGCAATGGATCCACTCAGCAGTGAATTCCATTAAACCATCGGAAACAAATCACTTTTTAAATCGTATAAACGTTATTGACTGCCGTTATCGAAAACGAAAATAATTAAACCGTTGCGAATTGCCTCAATTTTGTTATCGTCACAGTGGGAGGGGGGGGGGGGAGGGGGGGGGGGAGGCAATTAAGAGAGCATGCCCGTTATTTTAATCTCTGCGCGTGTTTGTCAGCTCGGAGTGAGTAATACCTGAATCATGGGGCACTTAGTATGCACATACATGGATGTCAATTCACCAATTTCAAAAAGTGATTAAATTACAGTTGACGTACGACCTAAGGTAACTATGCGTTGTAATGTCTGAATATTGTTTTACTGTGATTGATTGATCGAATATTCTGCTAGCGATCAGGTTTAACTTATACTTGATTGACAGATTGTCACAATGGCGTTTATGAAATAAAGTTTTTATCAATTTGTCATTTATATTTCCTGAAGATCAGGGGTGCTCAAAACCAACTGCTGCGACAAAACGTTGATCAAAGTTTCACAAGAGTACCTGAATTAACATCTTGAATTTCTTATTGAATTTGTAACGTAAAATTGATTGAGTCCCTTTAACTGATTATATAACACTTCATTTTCTCCAGTGCAGCTACGTGTGTTAAAATATTTTCTCATGAATATTAGGTCTTAAAAATGGATTTAGGTATTTGTTCATTTTGTTTGAATATAGGTTTATTCTTAGCAAAATGTTGTGTATTAAAATACTGTGAAATATTGTTGTTGTTCTTCACAATGAGATATGATTTATTGATATTTTGAAAACCTAATTACTATTTTCTTCAAAGAACACTATATAAAGATGTACATCAATGTTCAAAAATGTATGAATATATAATATGTAAAGCAACCAAAATGTTTACATTATAAATATTACATAAGTGCGAGTTTTTGTGTGGTTTACCTGTTATAACAACTTTATGAAACGTTCGTGGTGATGTCATGATACTACCGAAAGACTAGCAGAACGAATGACAAAACGTTTTTCGGCTCAAAGCAACAAATGAGCGATATTTTCCGACTAGAGCGTACAGTATTCTTCCACCCAGTCATCCATTACATCTAGTGAGCGCGATATAAACTGAGGACACTATATTAGAACGTCGAGCCGTACATAGCAACAAACTAACAGATGTGCTGTAACAACAGCTGCTAGACTAACTTTTCAAAGACGTGATACAAAAATGATAGCCAAGTCCTGATCAAAAATCTCTGTAATATTTTGAATACTACACAGATAATTTATTTATAATTAGGCTATGATATCTCCTTTAAGGGGGTCCCAATTTGAAAATCTTGGCCAATGGCCAGTGGGGTTTAATGATAAAATATGCGTCGTAGGATACTTAAATATAAAAAATACTGGAGTTGAACAAATGGATGACGATTCTCGGAAACAACGTGGCTACGTTTAAATTTCAGTCCGTTCTAAGAAGCTCACATATTTTTCTAAGTCGTTCGTTGGAAAGGTTTTGGCTTAGTTCCTATTGGTTAATTATCACTGCTACAAAAGAAGTAATACACACAATTGTTATTCAATGTTGCGCAATAGATAGCCACTAAATTCTAAATACCTCATTATCCTGCATCACAGGTAATAAATTAACAACTTGCATTATATTGCGTGCATTCACAGAGAAATATATTTCTATTATTATACCTCACGCAAAAATTCATGAAGGGAACCTTGTAATCGTTTTAATAATTTAAACATTATACGTGAAAGCGTTTTTTTTGTTTTTTTTTTTACTAGAGATTAAATTTGTTTCATATAGGTCTACTAAATACATACACATAAATTTGTATAGAGAATTTCAACAAATAGAAAGAGCTGTCAGCACAATCATATAATACGTTTCATCAATGTTATGATATTAAGCAGACAGAAATAAAATTTGAATACAAATCAAAATAAATCATAATATTTTAATATACCGACGCCTAACCGACCGCGGCTACAAACGTTAGCGCAGTACACGCGTAGCTGGTACACTTTGCTAGCAATAACATAAATATGCACAACATAAAAGCATTTTATTTTTATTCCTAATACATATATTTAATTATTTTACGGATCAAAATCACGCCCATATTATTACTATGAATAGTTTTAGTTATTAACCTATAACGTTTCGAGAAGATTACACTTCTCATTCTCAAGGGACGAATTAAAATTAATTTTTAATTTTTGATTTTGAATTGCTTCCTTGAGAATTGACAAGTGTAATCTTTTTGAAACGTTGAGTTAATAATTAAAACTAGTTATAATTTAAATGGGGTTTGAACCGGAAAATAATTGAATGCATAAAAATGTAAAACGCAAATTTGCGTCAATATATGTACATATACAAATGATACATACATATAAATTATAAAATATACATTCCCATTTAATGGACGCAGTATTCGAGGTACGCAATGTGCGTGTGCGCGTGTGTTCTCTAATCAAACATATTCCATCTTGCTACCTCGCGTTTTTTCGTGTTGTGCAGCCATCCAAATTATGGCAGACGGTATTGTTGGCTATGTCCACAAGGCCAACATACTTCCCGGGAACAATTCCAAATAATGATTAGTAAATATCAGAGTAGTACGTCTAGTCTCGTAAGTTGTTTTAATTAAGTAAAGAACTTTCCACTACGAATAGTAGCAACTTTTCTCGTACTCAAGTTGAAGAAGTTCCAATAAATGTATATTAGCGCGTACAACTCTTGTCAGACTCAATTATGTCTGTGAATATTTTCTTGTCTGTTATTATTCATTATATGTATTGTATTTTTCAAAGCTTATTACAGTAAATGTCGTTGTATTTAAAATAATAGCCAGCCATGATAACATTGCAGAACGATATTAAAATTTATTCAAGCCTTATAATATGTGTATTATTACAGTATATTAATAATTACATTGATTATTATAATTGACATTTTATTGACTTAAACCTTAACACCTTAATACCTACCAGCACAAACAATGCAATGTTTTGCAGATATATCATGAGAACATCATTTTAGAACTTGACTGTTACCTTTTTGGGCACCAAATAAAGCTTACAAAACCAATACACAAATATTTGGATAACTCAGGTTCAATGCTTCATCGATACTTTTAAATGTATTGTGACCTTCTAATGATAAATGAACACAGATCACACAATATGTTACGAAAAACATTACCACAATATATTATAACATATATGTTCCTAAATAATGTCATTAAGGAAGTCAGTAGGTAAATCTAGACTAAAGTAAAGATGTTATACGCTGTAGTAGGGTTAAACTTGGCTCACCTTGTATTGGCTTCTCGTGGTAGAGGACGAAGATCGGGACAGAGAAGACGAAACTAATGAGCCAAGCGACCGCTACGAGTGCGCGTGCCCGCCGCCCTGTGGAGCAGACACCCGCATTAAGAAAACACCCGTACACAAGCACTCTCACAGAGTTATCCGCTCTCTTTGCGTGGCCACTGCTCCATGGAGCAGATACCCGCATCAAGAAACACACCCGTACACAAGCACTCTCACAGAGTTATCCGCTCTCTTTGCGTGGCCACTGCTCCATGGAGCAGATACCCGCATCAAGAAACACACCCGTACACAAGCACTCTCACAGAGTTATCCGCTCTCTTTGCGTGGCCACTGCTCCATGGAGCAGATACCCAGTTCGAGAAACACACCCGTACACAAGCACTCTCACAGAGTTATCCGCTCTCTTTGCGTGGCCACTGCTCCATGGAGCAGATACCCAGTTTGAGAAACACAGCTTTTGACCACCACAATAACAATTTTATATGGGAGGACTGTAGAGCATCGTCTCACCATTGTCGCTCGTACTCAAAGCTAGAGCACTGTGTGTCAAAGCGATTTAAGTGTGGCCATATACATTTAATTATGTACTGTTGCAAATTATTGAGAACCTTTGCAATTTTCGAATCATGACCATGTCGCTTTCAGAAGTATTTCGTTTCGTTCGTAGCACCGCTCTCTTGTCTAAAATTGCGTTTTTGATTTTAATGCAGTAGAAATGGGCTGTGCAAAAAATATTATAATATAAGAAACTATTGAGAGCCAGTTTCACCAAACTTGAACCCGCTGATTTTCTATTAATTTGAGATCAATAAAGGCGCCCGGAAGAAGCCATAATGTATTTTGTATGTAATGTTTGTTGAAACAATGGTAACCAATCCGAGATTAGTAAATCGGCCGATAAAAAGTTTGGTGAATTCGGACCTGAAACATAATGTACAATGTTTTATTAAAAAATTGTAGATAGATAGCAGAAAAGACCATGAAATCGCACATTTTCCTGACTCCTGTAAGGCTCGTGTACATCCACTTTGCGTACGTGTGAAAATTATAGAAAATTATAGAAATTATGTTAGCCGTTCCCATCGAATGTTGACAATTTTCTTAAGTAAACGTAAACCAATCAGAGCTCACGAATTTCCCACCAATAGGGAACTTGCAACTGAGTTCAGAGCCAACAAATGAATCAAACTGATAAACAAACAAGGAGCTGTCAGAATCATAAAATTGTAACATTATGAAGAAAACGAGGTATGGCGATAGTTTAAATGCGCACCAGTTAAAACTTTTAATTATGGGCAACCAAGTTGTGAGAGTTTTGAATGTTTCTTGTTTGTTTTGAAGATTTATTTTCAAAATAGAAATGTATAGAAATGTTGTGATGTGGTTTGGTTTGACACTTCGATAAAGAAACAATGTAAACTGTTGGTATGTTTGCTCTCTATTGCGCATGCGCCAATTAACCAAATTATAGAAATTGGAAAAAAGTTGGAGTTGAATCAACTTTTCG
Organism: Isoperla grammatica; assembly: GCA_945910005.1. Taxonomy (NCBI): domain Eukaryota; kingdom Metazoa; phylum Arthropoda; class Insecta; order Plecoptera; family Perlodidae; genus Isoperla; species Isoperla grammatica. The sequence goes on from OX246737.1 coordinate 9,118,116, forward strand.
CGTCGTGAAACGTACGTTAATTTTCCTAATTTCAATGTGCATGGGTACATGTAAATTCAATATGGCCAACTCGCTAATTTCTGGAAGTTACGTACGCTAAGTGGATGTAGACGGGCCTGTAATCTTCAGGTAATTTGACAACATTCGTTTCCCACTATCTTATGTACCTTCCTTACTGGACACTTTTGTCCATCCAGGATTCCAGGCCACCTCACGGTTGAGTTATTACAACAACAAATACAACACGACTTTACGTTTTGTTTACTTGAATTATCTCAGTTAGTTTACAGACCGAATCAAAGATAATGTTTAAAGTAACATAAACATAAACCCATTTACACTATAATAAATTTATTGCCTCTAGCAGGTCTTTAGTATCCATAGAAATGCAATGGTTATAATAGTAAAGGAGCTTTCTCTTATATATGATTTTATGACCGTATGCAGACCGACTTGGGACTAATCTTGGCACCGTGATATTATCTCTTGACAGCGCACACCAAAACACGTTTATTCGCGTGCTTTCCGCGAGTTAGAACCAATAAAACCAAAAACTTTGTTACAACCAAAGCCGTAAAATTGATGCATCGCCGAATGGAGTTTTGGCTGGCCACGCTTAACCAAACGCATTCGAAGATTGAAAATACAAGTTTGCCAAGGAGCGGTTGGATTTAAATGAATGAACGCATGCTTGCTCATGAGACCAGTATAAAAATAGAATCTTTACCAATTGCTCCTTGTAAACATTTTTATGCATATGTTTTGAGTAAAGGTTTCCTTGCTATTGATTTAGTTTGACTATGAGTGAGGTCTAGTACAGCTATGTACGGTTAGAAGATATTTTCTAAACACAATTTAAGAAAAATCATTTTCCTTTATGCATTGTCATAGCAAAAACGTTAAAGTATTTGTAGCTAATTTTTATATAACATAGGCTACTCGTGAAATTAGTCCCAAAAAAACTAAAATATTGTAGTTGATTGGTAAGTGTGTTACAAAAAATGCAAACAATCCTGTTAGAAAGCACCAGTCACTGCATGCCCAGCCATTGCTTCAGGATTATTTATAATAACATCATTACTGTGAGGAAACAGCAATTTATCAAAGTGATTAGAAAGTACATAGCATGGAATTTAAAATCTTTTTAATAATTCAGTATAATTTATTTGACTCTTCGAGAAACTGCCATATTTTATAATTCCATAAAAAAGATTTTATTTCAAGTTAAAACCTGACAAGTAAAATACGTTCCTTCTCTCTCTCTCTCTCTCGTAATAAAGCCATCTGTTGTTATTTCCCCTCGAGTGAGGACATTACCTAGCTTACCCGTAAAAATATCAAGCTACCGATTCTGTGGACAAATCGTTGAGACCCCGACAAGTATCTTTTGGGGTTCGGTATTCGGAACCAAAATATACAATAATGCATTACTACATTACTATATTAATGTACGTAAAATTCAGAAGACGATCGGGTTGTTTCATCACGTCTTTGAGTTTGACAATTACTTCGACACGAGTAACAAGTATTGACGACGTGGAGAATTAACCCGATTGGTCTTTGATTTTTATTTTATTTACAATTCAATTAACTATGTGTATTGTAGGGGTAAAAAGCGTGCGTTACTCCTTTATATGAATGTGAAATAAATGCTTTTTGATATGCGAATTTAGATAAAACCAGATGGTATTGGACACATATTATTAAGTATGTAACATTTGTTTGAGAACAGCTTCATTTTACCCATGCAAGTCGTTAGAACCACGTTGTTTCGTAGCGGAGCTGAAGAAATGTATAACAGTTAATGTAATGGCAACAATTTGTGGTGGATATAATCGACTTCATATCCGTGCTCGCTGTGCAGGACTCACATGTTTACCAGATCACATTATCCACTCTCCGTTACCCCTTACATCTCGGTAAATCACTTACGTTATTTGTGGAAGAGAGAAAACCTGCAGACGGTTTTGGCAGTAGACCACATTTATAACCAACTTATTGTATGCATGATAATATGTTAACGTACATTTTTTTGAACATATTATTCCAGTAGTTGTTATTGCTTGAAATCGAGCAGATACATCATTCTTTGCGATAGGATAATATAATTTTAAACCTAACATATTATTTAATGCAACAAGTAGAATAATTGACCCACACCTAAAGTCTGTATATCTGAAGAGCGTACGCATTTTCATTTCATTAAGAAGAAAATAGCAAATCACTCGATCATTAATCCTGTAATTGTACACTGAGAATATAAATTATGTGTTGTGGTATCTTTTCTCCTTAAATCGCTCGAATAGGGCCTATAAAATATACATATTTTCAAAGTTACGTTTGAGTAAAATAGTTCTAAAAATAACAATTATGTGGTACAATCAGTTGATTTTTTTTTATATAAAAGTGTGTTTTTCTGAATCGTTGTCGTAGATTTTTATTATTTTTGTAAGATGTGTTGTAAATATTTGTATGTATAAAATACATATAATGAATGATATATATGTATGTATGCACAGTCATCCAGTGCTGTTTTATGTCGCGTTCTCACAGTACTACGCAATAAATATTTTCTTCACTACTCATAACTTACAACGTAGTATTAATTGCAGTTAATTATGCAAATAACCGTGTAATTATTTCAGCCCCATGCAGTGCCGAGTGGAGGTATATCCTTAAGACGGCAGGGCACTCTATCCCGAGAAATGTAGCCGTATATAATTGAGACCTATAACGTGAATGTGCACCCTTCATTTCTTCTTGCACATGCTCGCATAAATCTGAATATTACATATACGAGATCAATTTTTATTGTTTTCTCAGTGTGTGGTGTTATTAAGAGATCGTGTGTCAGAACTGCGGCTCTCATGATCACCAGCAAAACAAGGTTATTACATTAGACCGTTGCCAGATCTCAGACTAATCACTATAATTTCATCGCATTAAATAACATGTTTTAAATTAAGTCGTGTAATTGGTGACATTTAACTGGTCTGTAAGAAGCTGCTTTAATACCCGTAGGCCGTATGAATTACCCTATAGTGGGCGGTCCCGTGAACAGTTTAGCAACACCTGGTATTAGCATTTCAAACCGCGGGGGTTTCGACCACGGACAAGACAATAACATCACAAAATGGGTCGTTTCAAATGTAAAACAGCAATTCAAGCTAATGTCCTGGATGAAATGATAACCCCGTTAACGCGCATATCAATCTCAGTTTGGCCAGTCTTACAGCCGTGGCCATGGAGCCACTTTCGGTAGTTTTCTATGTAGCGAAAAATGGATGTTGACAACCATTGCGCGATTTGTGGTTACGACTTTTCGAGAAGAAAAAAGAGGAGGATTTCTTGGAACGGAGAGAGTTTTGGGAGAAATATTTGCTATTTTCTTTTCGAATATAGTTTATGAACGATAGGATGGAGTTCATAACAGTGGATTAAAAAGTAAACCTTTCAATCCTGTTTCTCATCTGGTCACAAGCGAATTTGCGAATCATATTTTGACATTTCAAGTTACATTCTTAATAATTTCTTTGGTTGTAGTCACATCATTATTATAATTTCGAGACATGGCTGTCCCAAACGTATGGCGTCTTAACACACGCACACGCACACGCACACGCACACGCACAGGCACACGCACACGCACACGCACACGCACACGCACACGCACACGCACACGCACACGCACACGCACACGCACACGCACACGCACACGCACACGCACACGCACACGCACACGCACACGCACACGCACACGCACACGCACACGCACACGCACACGCACACGCACACGCACACGCACACGCACACGCACACGCACACGCACACGCACACGCACACGCACACGCACACGCACACGCACACGCACACGCACACGCACACGCACACGCACACGCACACGCACACGCACACGCACACGCACACGCACACGCACACGCACACGCACACGCACACGCACACGCACACGCACACGCACACGCACACGCACACGCACACGCACACGCACACGCACACGCACACGCACACGCACACGCACACGCACACGCACACGCACACGCACACACGCACACGCACACGCACACGCACACGCACACGCACACGCACACGCACACGCACACGCAGATAAGCACAAGCAGAGCAAAGAGAGTGGTACACTTACAGCTTCCTGAGAAGTTCATGGGATGTGTGATTGCGTCGTACCGGTCAATACTCAGAGCCACCAGAACGTATGTTGACGAGTATGTCACCACGGCCTGCAAGTACAGAATTATTGTTAGGCTCAACTTAAAGTAGAACAAGTGGTATTGGTAGGGGTAGACAGATTTGTTTGTTGCACTGGCTGTGGTAGAAGTAGCTGTTACGGTGTGTGTCGTCCTCTTTATGTGTGTTATACTTGGAGTCGGTGTTAGTTGTTGTCGTTGTCATTCCTAACGTAATAGTGATATAGTGTGGTTCATAAGAACGTAGACTATAGGAACAACACTCAACGGAGCAAGACAATTGTTCGTATGTGTTAAGACTAACGTTTGATTAAAGTAAGTCCAAAATAAGTTAAATAACAACAAGAATGATATTGGTACTACTAATCACTTTTTCATTGGTTTGCGTTCTTGAGAATACCTTAAAAAAACATGTGTTTTGAGTGGTTTTAGTATTAAGACTATATTTTGTGTACAATTTGTATTTCTTATTGTTATCTTCTTTAAGCTGTATTTACGATATTCCTGATCATTCACGGAAAAAAACCTTATCAATTAACGCATGCACCCGTACTTTTATATTATATCCAACAATTTAGACAAACGTTGTTAATAGTTTTGTACTTATATTGAAGTGTAGCGTTAATTGCATTAGGTTCATTGACGATATCTGGTTTATAAAGTAGTATTGAATGAGTGTATGTGTTATATTACTAGATTAGTGATAAGCATAGTTAAGTTATCACTAAACCAGTTTGCAACCAATGATTACTCATTTTTTAGTGTACTCATATATTTCATCTCTGCAAGGCAGTGGTTTTTTAAACTCGCTTATGAGAATTTATGCAAATTTAAGTCGGTAATACAAAATAATTTATCTTGAAGTGACTGAGAAAGGAAACTCTTGGAACATTCTTTGAACGCACTCTGGCCAAAGCTCTTTCTCGCCACTCTCAGCTGAGTGCAAGTTATTGGTATATTGGCGTATAACCCATAGCCTTGTTCGATATTATCGTGTTCGGCGGGAGAAGGAGAACCGTCCAAGAACCCAGAGAAATTATACTTACCTTCACTACTCGCAACGCAAGATAAGATATACTACGAGAAGCAAATGAACTCAACCGCGCTAGAAAATTAAAATTTGGAATAAATAGAAACGTTTATTTCACCGATAGAGGTGGAGACGCGCGACTCTAATTAAGGAGGTCGCCGGTTCGACACCGGCGGCCACAGGCAGTCCTGAGTGATGGCTTTTTTCGCAGTCACAAGGTGAATGCTGGGATTGAGCCATTTTAACTATACCCTAGAACATTCCTTCCCAACTATTACAAATGCCGCATTACCTAGCTAGTCACCAGGGCCCTCATTCCAGAACAGATGTAGCCGGTTGTAAAGTTGCGCCCCCCATTCCGTAACCCGGGCGCAAGATACAACCGGTTGCAACTTACGTACAGGAATGAAAGCCCCTGAATGGGACACGGATTGTCCCTGGGTTAGTTTCCTACAAAATACTATTATTTTTAACGTTTATGTATCTCGTTTTCCATTGTGAGAAATGCCGTGTCCGTTATCACATAATAAATTGTGCGTGTTCGAAGTTAACACGTGGAAATGAGATTGCTCGGGGGGGGGGGGGGGTGATCGTTCACAGCCTGCGATTAGAACGCTGACGCTGTCATGGCCACACGTGCCTGCGTCATCCATCTTGTATTTCGGTCACACTATCAGACAACAGGCGGCAAAAGCAATGAAAATAAATTAATATTTCATGTGGTAGTGTTAAAGTTATCTAAGCAGCTGGCGTAGTGTAAATAAATTGATTAAAGTACTGTAGGCCTACCGCAACTCCGTGGCTGTTGCGAACTTGGCGTTATATAGTTAAAAGTTAAAAGTACAGAGTATATGCAGACATGGCGTGAAGTTTAAATGATAATTATTGCTTTTGTCTAGTGGGTGTTTCAAGAGAACATGGAGAAATAGCGACAGATTTCTTTCTGTAATTTTGTCAAAATGTTGCCAATTGTTTCGAGCGTTAACAGCATCTGCATAGTTTCAATGTATTCAGAGCAAAAGCAGGCAAGCGAGGAAAATAAAACAACACAGAAGTAACAAGTTAAAAACGTTTAATTTATTCTTAAATCTGTTTAAAAAAATAAGTCTAGAACGTTTTTCGTAGGTGGCAAAATATTTAAACGATATTATACCAGATAGATTCCATTTTATATTCTTTTATTTTGTGAAAAGTTGTAAACAATAAAATGCAAATTTGCACTTTAGAATGAACGAACGAAGTCTCGCAGATTGCGTTTTTTCATTTTTCATTTGTAAAGAAAGCAATTTTCTCTAAAGCAATGGATGTTATGTTAAAAATGAATTATTTTGAAACATCTTTTTTAATACAATTACATTGTTATTTTTTAATTATTATGTCCGAACGCAGAAGAACTTATTCATTAATCTAAGCTGTTTTTCTCTGTGGCGATATTGCAGCTTAGTCTAGTGTGTTATTCCTTTGTTTATAAACTTTTGAAAAAGTACGGCTCTTAACGTATTTACGATAACATTAATTTCTAGACAGACTCATTAGCGAATTTTTTTTTCATATTGTTTTGGGAAACAGCAATGACTGAAAACAATCCTTGCCGCTTGGTACAATACAAATACGTTAAGCTAAGAAACGTGCTCTAAATCTTAGGCACAACAACCATAATATCTTTGTTTGCTTTGAGGATATTAAAACACCACATTTAATTTGACCTAAGGGGCTGCGTACAAAAGAATGTACTTAGAGAACAATTATAATGTTAATTTAGAGTAGTGGTGATGATAAAATAAAATTAATGGATCTCCCTCCCCCCTCGGCTTCCCCCCCCCCCCCCCCCCCTTATACCCCTCCTCTTGGTATTATGGTCTTATAAGAACCCAGAGAGTTGCCACGTAAAACAAAACACTGGGCTGTGGAATAATTACAAGTGAAAGAAGGGAAGACTCATCGCTCTGTCAGTCTGCGTTATGTCTTATGACTAAAGAAAACTTGAAGGATTAATGAGTTTGATGAAAATTCTTGAACGTGCTATGTAAATAAAAATACATATTTTAGAACATTAACAATTAAATTAATTCGTTTTTAGTTCGTTCTAACTTGTAAACGGGTCAATCATTTGAAGAATTGTTTGTTGTAGTATAAAAGAGAAAATTTACAACACAATTAATTGATTTGCAAAGATTTGATTAAGCTAACTGATATACTGTAAAGTGTACTTTTATTAAGATTTATTGAGAGAGAGAGAGAGGTGTATGACAATCATTTATATAATTAAAATCAGCTCACCTGCATGAAGCGAATTAGTTTGCAAGCAGTGTTGCCAGCGTTCCAAGCCACTGTTATGCGCCAGACGATGTCAGTTAGGACACTGATCAACCCCACCGACAAATCTGTGCAAACAAACGAACACAAACTGTTAGTGTTAGATAATGTCAGTCAGGACAGTGATCAACCCCACCGACAAATCGGTGCAAGCAAACGAACAAAAACTGTTATGTTGGATATTATGACCAACGTATCTCCATCCTATAATCAAAGAACTTATATAAATTTGTGAGAAAGCCTGCTCAAATTTAATCACATTTTCTTGACGATATTTGTCGGAAATGAGTTTCTATGATTCTAAATCGGATAAAGACAAACGTACAAGTTACGCGTCATGGATTGTTTTCTGAGTTCGCTTTGTTTTAGATGTACTCATATTGATGTGTATTTTTAATGAAACGCCATTTTGAAACTGCAACATAACTAAAACTCAATTTGAATTGTATTTCATGTTGCATATATGTAATGTGTTTTAAATAATAAATAAATGAAACTACCACAAACATCACCAATAAACATAAATAACTGTCGAGAAACAATGTACATCAGAAATTTTAAAGAAAATATAAAAATAAATACACATTTAAAAACCATCAAGAACCTGGATATGTACCATTACAATATATAATAACTATACACATGGGTGACTTACAAGGAACCATGCACAATAAATATATAGATAAACATAACTCACTCAGTAACGTTAAGTAAACTTTATTTGAGTACATATTTCAAGAAGTGTCTTCATGCTGCAATGTCGCAATTAATATTCTCCATACACGTTGCACAATACAATGTATCATTTTAAAACAGTTAGCTACGAATAAATAATGTCACGTTTTATTTCTTGGCGCTTTAATAAAATGCTGTTGCATATTTATTTCTATCTTGGACAGTAGTTAGTAAATTTATGAACTATCACGCTAGATTTAAAACCTTTCCTTTGTGTTCATATCGAATGCACAATGAATGTTATGAATATACATTTTGTCTCAATTTTAAAACCTTTAAATTTTAATGGCACACATTCTTTTAGAAATAGTGAATTGCAAATGTAGCAAAATTTTACTGGGTGCGAAACCTTATTGCAGACTCGTCTGTGGTTCTCATTCATAAGTTGCAATTTTAACATTATCCATAAAGTCACCAATCACTAAAAACAAACATACCAACAATGTAAACAAAGAAAGCAGTTTGAGCCGAAGTGCGAAAATGTTGACTTTTGGAGTGGTTTTGTGGTACAGCTAGGTACACTGATTTTACAAGTTGTTTCAGATCTAGTATAACGCAGTTATTGTGGTTTACAACAGATGTATAAATGTAATGCTCATAATAAAACTTGATAAAACGTAATAAAAAAAACAATAAAATGGATAATTTATTGTGATTTATGATTTTGAATTGTAAGAACCGTTGTGTTGGACTTTAATATGAGTCATGAGTGCTGCCTATAAACTACGGACATTCACATGAACCCAATTTGGTCTTTCGAGTAGGATTAAAAAAATATAAATATACAATGCACCATAATATTGTGGCATTTATGATTATTACTTCAATTGTGTTTCAACTTTAGTGGATATAAAATGACATTGAACCGATTAATCTAAAAAAAAGTAATACAAAATAGCACTCATTAACAATCTACAGCACGCAAATAAAATCTATGTAACAGATTGAGCTTGGTATGTTTTAATTGACTGGATCAAACAGCGCCTTGGCCGTATACTTAATAAAATTATACTGTCCCGGTGCTATTTAGTACTAAACATCTTATTAAAGTTCGGTAATAGACCGGGAACGTTCAAGTTTTAAGTATATCCATTGAGCGGTGCTCGAGGCAGGCTTGTAATTCTTAATTTTAATACACCGGTTTCAGGCGTGAGCAAGCAATGTGTGATAAGATAGCAATGAGAGTCAAGCAACTGATCTCACGGATCAAGACGCTGCTAAACTTTATGATGGTCCATCGGTGACGCCCATTCCGCCTCTCAAGTAATTCACAACCAATCATCTTAAAAATCGGTGGCATTGATGTAAGTAGTAGAGTGGAGGGAGAGGTTCAAATATGAATAAATATCTAAGTTTTAAGAAAATTGAAAACATCAAGCAACTCAATATGTTCTTGTTCCGTTTGCATCTAGAATCAGAATGTTTTATTTGACTATTTATCAGATTTGATAATTCATTGATATCAATAACACGAAGCATTTTCTGCACTTCTTTATCTGGATCTTCGAGAACGTAAGACTCATGCTCTACGTGAGGGGTTTCAGAAGAAAACGTTTAGAACACGTTTTCCTAAAAATAAAAATAATATTTGTTAACTGGCTCATTCTTGAACACAAGCTATCTTGGCAGAACTTGTCCATAGTTTTTGTTGACGATTTAAAGTATCACGGATTTTAATAAAAAATGTATTTTAATGAATGAATACAATATATGTTGAAATCTTAAACACTATAGTGTTGAGCTCCACAAGGCAGTGGAGTCAACAGTAGCCAGGGGCATAGAGAAATAAAACAGGGCCAGGGGACAACAATGGAATAAAGCGAACCAAATGTGACAGACCTGAAATAGATTTGCTCCTTTTATTTCATTCATATTAATTACTATTTACTTTTAATAATACCAAACATACGGTATTTCAGTGGCGACGAGAAAAACACGCAAGAACTTCCAAGGTAAATTCAATTACATTACCTATTTCTTGTTAAAATGAGTCTTCAAAATGGGCTTAGCCCGTTCGCCATTCATGGCGTCGAGACTTCAGTAGGTGTGCGTTGGTCCAGCTGGTTACGACAATTTGACCTCTTTGCAGGCGCTAAAGATATAACTAAACCTTCTGTTAAGAAGAATACATTACTTTTTTACGCGGGGGAAGGTGTTTTGGATGTGTGGCACAGTTTGCCCGAATCTCACGACACATTTTCACGCGATGTGGTTGGTTTAGGATCGGCGTCAGTCGCCATTTTGGACCTAGTGTCAAAACTCGAATCATCCGCTAGCGATGCTAAGCGGAAATATGACGAACTGTTGATCGCTTCAGAAATTGCCCCGGGAAATTTGAAAATTAAATCAGACGCTACTCTTGCCAAGGCGACTGCCGATGCTGCAGAAGTTGCTCTGCAGACAGCACGCACAGCCGCGCCCACGTCAACCCTAGGACACACGGTCGAAGACGAATACACGCACATGGTCAAAGCCCTTACTAAATATTTTGCACCTCGCCAGAGTAACATTTATGAGAGGTTTCTTTTCAACCAATTGATGCCTAGTGACACTGAAAGTTCATGCCAGTATTTGACTAGGCTTAAAGTCAAGATTAAAAATTGCAATTTTACAGATCCTAATGAAAAATTGTTGGATATGCTAATCATAAATTCCAGAAATGCTCAACTACGCAGAGAGCTCCTTAAAGTTGGGGATAGCCTTACAGTTGACAAAGCAGAGGCGCTGTCCCGTACGCTGGAAACAGCAGAAGATCAAGCCAGGTCTATGGAACAGCCAACGTCCTTGACAGTCAATACGGTTTCAACCCGGATTGCTGGCAAATGTTTCAGGTGTGGTTCAACTAGTCATATGGCAAATAATCCAGTCTGCCCAGCTCTTGGAAAGTCATGCATGACATGTGGTAAGTTTGGACATTTTTCTTCTGTTTGTCGTTCACTTAAGGGTCATCAGACAGGCACTGCACCAGGTTCCCACACGGAGCAACGGAATGGTCGTCCAAAATTTCACCGTGGTCACAAGGTGCGACAGATTAATGAGGACTCTGCGTCCGATGACTCGCTCTGTGATCGTGCATACGTTATATGTCACGTGGATGAGAAACCTTCCGATGCAAACTTTGTAACCGTACTGGTAGGTGGTGTGCACGTGAACCATTTGATTGACAGCGGTGCCACATGTAACCTAATCGATGAACGTACTTGGTATCAAAGTATTGCTCTGGGTTTAAAATCCGATACTATTCAGTCAAACCAGAAATTGTATTCCTATAACAATCCTTGTCCATTACATGTTATTACGAAGAACAGGGCTACTTACAAGATTGGAGAATTAGAGACTACAGCAGATTTTTACGTGGTGAAAGGTGAAGGCCCACCACTATTGGGAGAGGCTACTGCAAAAGCTTTGAAAGTGCTCAAGGTTGGACTACAGGTGCAAGACGACTTCGCACGTCCCGTTACAGTTTCACGGGAGCACCAAACAGTAGATTTACATACGCAAGCTGACGTGTTACCTGTGCGCCTACAACCCCCTTCTCCTCCGTCAGTGGACTTAAAGTCTCAAATTAAAATAGATTTTCCGCAGGTATTTCAAGGTGTTGGTACTCTCAAAGATTACGAGCTGGATTTTACAATCGACGAAAGTGCACCCGCCGAGATTCAACCACTCAGGCGACATTCAGTCCAACAGTATGGAGAGATTGAGGCAGACCTAAAGATCAAGCTGGAAAGTGATCGGATCGAGAAAGTGATAAAGCCGAGCTCGCAGGTGTCACCACTAGTGGTATTACACCGCCCAGATGGTCGTGTAAGAATCTGCATCGACATGCGTAAAGCAAACAAGCGCATTCAACGAATTAGACACCCAATTCCTACTATAGAAAGCGTGACAAGTAGATTACACGGAGCTACTTACTTCAGCGTTCTAGACCTAAATGAGGCATTCAATCAAATTCGTCTTTCGGAACGTTCTCGTGATATCACTACATTCTCAACTCATAAGGGCTTATACAGATATAAAGTACTCTTCTTTGGTATAAACTGCGCCCCCGAAATGTTTCAGAGCATAATGGAGACCCTTGTTAGTGACCTGGATGGAGTTGAGGTGTACATTGATGATTTTCTAGTTACAGGAAAGACCAGACAGGAACATGATGAACGCCTTTACGCTTTACTTCAGCGTTTTGCTGAAAGTGGTCTTACCTGCAACTTACAGAAGTGTGAAATTGCTCAGACTTCTGTTAAATACCGTGGTCATATGTTCAGCAAGAATGGTGTCAGCCCTCTACACAACAGGGTAAAGGCCATTCAACAATTGCGCCCACCGACCACGTCTGCAGAGGCTTCTAGTTTACTAGGCCTCATTGGCTATAATTCCAGATTTATAACGAATTTCTCTATGATAACGAAGCCAATCAGAGACCTTATCTGTAAAAACATCCCATTTAAATGGAGTTCTAAAGCACAGAACGCTTTAGATACTCTGAAACATGAATTGTGTTCTGCTTCCACTCTAGCATATTTCGATCCCAGTGCAGATACTTACATTGTATGTGATGCCTCACCATACGCAATTGCTGCCATCCTCTATCAGACCCAAGACGGCTGCCAGCGCATAGTGGAGTGTGCTAGCCGTGCCCTCACTGACGTCGAGTGCCGTTACAGCCATACAGAGAAAGAGGCCTTGGGTATCGTTTGGGGATGCGAGAGGTTCCATTACTACATTTATGGTGGTAAACCTTTTAAACTGGTTACAGACCACCGTCCTTTAGAGTTTATTTTCTCAGAGCGCTCTAAACCATGCGCCCGGTTGGAACGTTGGGTCCTCCGACTTCAGTGCTACAATTACCATGTAGTGTATCAACCAGGTAAAACTAATACAACCGACCCACTTTCCCGACTAATACCTATTACCGAAACACCTAAATCCAAAGGGAAAGAGGACCTTTATGTTAGACGTGTGGCTCAGCTAGCAGTGCCGCGAGCCATGACATTTGAACAGATTCAGGACGCTACTTCTGCTGACCCACATGCTCAAGACCTAGTGAAAGCCATTCAAACCGAACGTTGGCCAGTCGAGTTAAAGAGATTTGAAATCATTAAAACTGAACTTTGTGTTTATGATGGCGTTATTCTTAGAGGTACCAGACTTTACATACCAGCATCGCTGCGTGAACAGGCGCTCTCTCTTGCTCACGAGGGACACCAGGGAATAGTGAAGACAAAGCAGCGCCTTCGTTCAAAGGTATGGTGGCCTACAATCGATACTGCAGTCGAGAAGCTAGTTAGATCTTGTCGGAGATGTCAACTCGTTAGCCAGCCTGACCCACCTGAGCCTGTTACTGCTACCAGCCTTCCTGATGGACCATGGCAGGACCTAGCAATGGACTACCTTGGACCGCTTACTTCCCAATCAGGACAGTACATTTTTGTGCTTATCGACTATTATAGTAGATATTTTGAAGCAATCTTAACGAAATCCATTACTGCTGAATCTACAATTGCCATGCTTAAGTCGTTTTTCGCTCGTTATGGTTTGCCTTGTACTTTGCGTGCAGACCAAGCTCGGAGTTTTGTAGGTTCAGAAATGAGAGAATTTTGTATAAATAACGGTATCAGGCTTGTCAGCACCACACCTAGATGGCCTCAAGCAAACGGAGAGGTGGAGCGACAAAATCGCTCTCTTTTGAAATGCCTACGCATTGCTAATGCAGAGGGAAAAGACTTACGGGATGCCTTATATGAATTTCTGTTTGCGTACCGCACGACTCCTCATTCGACTACCGGGGTTACGCCTGCATTCTTGATGTTTAATAGAGAGCTTAGAGACAAAGTTCCCTCCCTAGGATGTAGGAATAAACTGGATATTGCTGTAAGAGACTGTGACGCGGAAAGAAAAGGTGCTGCGTGTCACTACACAGACACAGCTAGGCACTCAGCTCCATCTGATGTTGCTGTGGGAAATTTAGTGTTACTGCGGGAGGAAAACCCTTCAAAATTGTCTACCACATTCTCCCCAGTTGAATTCCAGGTTACATCCAAAATTGGCAACTCCGCAACAATCCGTTCACCTGAGGGAGTCAGTTACCAACGAAATGTGTCACAATTGAAGAAGGTTATCCAGCCTCCAGTTGTTTTGCCAGACCCAACTGCTTACACAGGTTGCCTTCCAACTGAATCTACATCAGGGACCACACCTGTCACTTCACCGGTGATTTCACAGCCCCAAGACGAAAGCCTACAGCCCCAAGACGAAAGCCTACAGTCCCAAGACGGAAGCCTACAGTCCCAAGACGAAAACCTTGTTGGAGAGTCAGTGAAAGAAACTCCTAAGCCGAGGCGTTCCTGTCGTCTCAGATACCCACCAAAACGATACACCAATAAATAATAAAAAATAAAATTTTATAAATTATAAATAAATATATTTGTATGGGGATAAGAGATGTAGTGTTGAGCTCCACAAGGCAGTGGAGTCAACAGTAGCCAGGGGACAACAATGGAATAAAGCGAACCAAATGTGACAGACCTGAAATAGATTTGCTCCTTTTATTTCATTCATATTAATTACTATTTACTTTTAATAATACCAAACATACGGTATTTCAAACACCATGTCTGGAAATTACATTGTACACAGGAAAAGCTTTCATAAATACTATTCGCGAGTATTACCCTCGTAGGACTAGCCTATGTTTCTCTTAGTGGTTTCTTGTAGGTCGTAAATATTAACAAAGTGGTATAGGAAACTTCTTTCCTTCAGTCTAAAGTTCTTCAGAACATTCAAAGATTCCAGAATCTTCGTCTCGATATCTACATAGAAGTTTCCAAGTGTCCACGAAGTCTTGTACGTGTTTCCGATGAGCGCCCTCCATGGTTATCGCCAATTCTCAGAACTTTCATTTAGTTGGAACCAATATTCCTCCCTCAAAGTCCGGATATCACATTCTGAGTTCAATTTGTATCTAAACAGTTATGTGAAATGGCTGACTGTAGGGTGGACTTGAATGGCTACTTCCGCTATCCAAGGTTGAGTGATTCATGTGCATTGGCAGCCGGATATGCCGGGACGCTCAATCGTAACTCTGGGACGCTGCCCAGCCGTTACAAGTTCGAACTTGTCTTCGGTTGAAATAATATTGCATATTGAAGGGACACAAGACGTAGTGTATCTGTTTTAAACGCTAGAATAATCATCTTACTATTCGAAATAATATTACTCACGATTTTAAAGTGCAATGCAGTTTTATGGACATGGCTTGATGAGATAGCTACTATCATATAAGTTTACTTGAGTGTGTATTTTCTTCAGTTATAAAGACGGATTAACTTACGGATTATTACTGGAAAATTAGAAAAACAGTAATACTACTTTTTTAAACGATAAATATAATTGTGTTTCTTAAACATTATTTATGGAAATGAAATGTATACAATAATATACAGATTAATATTGGATTCTTACTTGTTGTACTATACATTCAAAATATATACTAGGAAAACGCTCTGTTTGACGCGTTGATAAGCGAGCGCGTCAATATCTACGAACGTTCTGGCGAAAAGATCTCAAAGCTAATAAAAACAACAATTAGCAACAATTCAAGAATGCACATTGCAAACATTTTTCTAATTGCTATAGCTATTATACTTCCCGACATTGTTGGATGCAGTGCAATGTGCGTTGCTAAGAATTTTCGATGTCATGTTTTCAACACGGTCCGCCACCGTTACTAACAGTTATTGACAGCAATAGAAATGTAATTTCTGCCTCTAATACGTATCGGATCGCGTTTACATTAGTATATTCGTGACCGGACAAAAATTTACTATAAGATAGCCACCTCACATTTTGCCGTTACTGCGTTTTAGAAAAATATTTTCGAGTAACTTTCGTGTAACTTTGCCAATATTTATCAAATCGCCATTACATTAACATATTCGTGACCGGAAAAATCTGTAGAAAAATCTGGCTATCTCACATTTTGCCGCCATTTTGTTTCATAAAAATATTTTGCAGTAACTATGGTGTAACTTTGTAACTTTTCGAACGATTTTGCCTCAAAACTATACACCTTCAATCCACATCGAGGCTTGTGGATGGTCCAAATTTCAAGTTGATCGGACTTTCCGTTCGACCGCTATCGACAGACATAAAAAAAAAAAAAAAAAAAAAAAAAAAAAAAAAAAAAAAAAAACAGAACGAAGTGCCATAAGAGTCAAGTGGAGACGCTCGCTTCGCTCGCTTAATAATTAAACGTATTAAGGATTTATTGTCAATTAGAAGTTTTGAACTAAAATATAAATGTTGCCGTCTGTGACAACAAATATCTTCAATTAGAAGATCTAATAGATCATAAAGTGTGTAAGTCACTGCTTACATGAAAACGCATTCTTTATTGGTTAACTCAAAGTGCACAATTACGTTAGATTGTCTAACAAGACCATAGCCGGAACACAGAGCAACGAATATGATTTAGAATCCCAACAAGACCAACTTCCATACATTTGCCACCGGACCAAAACGAGTGATAAAGTGTATATCTACCAAACATGTTTTTAATTGAATTCGTTGTCGTTTATATTGCATAAAAACTGCCCTCCCGATTGACATTTTCGTATGGTGTCAGTTACGCGGTAAATCGGATACCCTTTCACATTTGCTCATCTAGAAGGAACTTTTACCAAACAATCTTTTTCAAAAGATAAAAAATCGACCGCCAACCTCCCAATGTCAATCCCGTTGTCTCGTTTTCACCGCTTTTTTCAGTGTCACGAGAAAAGTGTCTTGTGTGTCAGTCGTTGCGGCATGTTGACGACCCGACTCCAGGGGCCCGCGACATCCCCTCCTCCCCCCCCCCCCTCCCCTCCCCCCCCAACCCTTCCTCAACCTCGCAGACGCTAGGCCTAGCGACAACCAATTCCAAACTCGCCAACTTCTTCGACTCATCTCTTGGAGAGGATTATGCCCTGTTGGAAGCTGAGAATATGATAAGTTAAGAAGGGATGGATCAAGCTGGCACAAGGGATAGGGAACCAATTTCATCCTCATTATTAGTTTCTAAAATACTTCAGTTCCTTAGCGATAATGACGCCACAGTTCTAAAGGTGAGCGCAAAGGCCAAACAAAAAAGCAAAAGTCAGTCCCCTTGTGTCCAGATATGCGCTATTTGTTTGTTATACATATTGTTATGCCAGTACAAACATATTGTTCATATCATCTGCTCATGAGAAAGTAAAGAAACGGCGAGATTAAAATCCAATCTTCAATCTGTCATGTTTGCGAATAGTGACCCGTTTATTAACCAACATCGATTAGCTATATATACTAATTAATGTATTCACATATACATTTATATGTTTTCTTTTACGTTTATTGAGGGTTTTCTACGCGAGCGAGTGCTCATCGACTAACTATATTGTTTCACCTGAACAAAACATACATGAGACGAAACAGAAATGAACAAAATATAATCATGTCTCAGATTTCTTTGATATGCAGTTTATAGTATTACTCTGATAGATCCATCTAAAAGAGTGATTTACCACGAGTTAGTCATTTCAAAGCTATTCGTACTTGCGATACTCTTTGACATACGCACGTGTTAGGCTATTTATTGCCACACACTCACTACATATCCGAAGTACAGAGTTTAATTTAAATGCCAATACCACGTAGGTGTATGAATATATGCACATGTAAGCTTGTGAGATGTTGTAGTTGTCAGTCGGACTCTAGGAACTGTGGATGCAGATCAAACCAAGTTTTGCTTAGAAATCACGAACGAGGATTTGCAACCCTCCAACGATAAACTAAGAGTGAACGTGAAAGCAACTTGCACAACTCTCTCTCTCTCTTGCCAAGGATCGAAACGTAATTCTTTCTTTGAGATCCAAAGAGCTTGCAAAGAGCTTCGTCGTCCCTAAGCGCCAACACAGACCCATACGTTCACGTCGTTGTCTAGGCTGGGAGACGAGAGTGTCTCTGTTTGTAGTGGTGCAAGGATACATGTGATTGATGAGCTGACTTGATACGTGGTTTTACGTTTAAACTTACTTTAATTTGACTCTTTATAATTAATTGTTGCAGTTTCGTTGAAAGATATCGAGTCGGAACCTGTGAAAGATATCCACGGTGGGATATCGGGATAAAGGGACAAGTTAGAATTTCTTTTTTCTTACCTAATTTACTTGAAAATTAGAGTCAAGTCGATTTGAATATTCTTGTATTCTAATCATGTAAAATGATATTGTTGACTTTTTCACTGCATTGCTTTAAGTTGAATATATAGTTGAAGAAGGTATAGCCTACTCTATGTCCATAATAATTACGTCCAGTTCAAATTACAAATATAATTACATAAAATAAATAAATCTCTAATACGGTATCCACTCAGCAACAAGTACATACTACTTTCAAAGTGCTTTATGTTCGTGGCAGCTCATTCGTTTCAGTTAGCAGATATCAAACACGTTCGTTTTTGCTCACTAATAGTGGCTTTATAGCGATAGAGGATTAATTATAATTTGCAAATTGCAATGTAAGCTCTAATTATTGATAAGTGCAACAAACTGCCAAACGCATTAATGAACTAAATCAGCTAATTTCAGTATAGGATATTTAGTAACACAGTAAATGAAGTAGTTCATCCACAAATAAATACTAATCACATTCGCAACAGCTTTTAACAGAACCTTCCTCAATTAACCTAAATAACACGACCATTAAATGTGCAATAAAATAATTTAACACGATCTCAGTCAATATAATTGCACTGCAAGGATTCCCCCTAAGAGACATGAAAGCCCAGGAGCTGTGTCTGCTGCGACATCTAAATAAACCCTTTGCGCGCTGAAATATCGGTATGCGCGATCATAACTCTGCACTGGTTAGACGAACGACAGTCGTAAATATTTGTAATGGTTCGTGTTGTGAAAGAAAATATACGTAGCAGTAAATCTGGGCTCGTTCTTTTCTATTAATGCACACATTCCGCCTTATTGGCTTGGAAGGAAGTATCTCGCAGTTGCGATGTGATAAACTATCAACTAACGGTGCGGACGGGGCGGACAAACAGTGACAAGTAGAATGTGCGCGGGTGTTCAGACTCACGTGTGAAGGGATCGCTGTAATTTTACTAAATTGATGCGTTTTAAATATAAGCTTAAACCACGAACATTTTCATACATTACTTCTAAGACTTAACAGCGTAAGAACAATAGTGATAAATACTATGTGAAAATAATTGTTGCGAATTATATCAAATTATCTAACGTTCGTGTGATTATTTTATTTTTTTATTTATTTATTTTCCTCTTTTTGTACATTACACATTTGGATTTTTTTCTTGATCATGCGGAAATTACCTGAACCAATAAACATAGGTTTGTGGCGGTTCAGGTTTACATATAATCTACCCTTTTTTTCAAATATACGTAGGCCTATATTAATTAGGAATCCAAACAAAATCGTGCAGAGAAAATACAAAGAACAATTATCATTGTGTGAGGCCTTATTGACCCAAAACAACATAACGTATTATCCTTTCGTGACCAACCAGCGGAGTCACTCGTCTCACGAACGCATAAGGTTGTTTGGGACAAGTAAATTGTAAACCATGTCTTATATGTTGTATATGTGCAGACAATTACTGAAACAGTGCAATTGTAGGCTACATGCTTATTTTGGTTTATTTAATGATTATATCGATACAAAATATATGCTAAAGAGAAGTACACGAATTATATTTGTACATAATCATGTTTTTAAAGAGTTACTTTGGGATTAGTATTGCTGCTAAGTAAATGATAATGTTCTAATCTCCTGTTATCGAATCGTGTTTTTTTTTTTATTATTAAAATATCTAATTTATAAATATAAACTTAATTTTTTAAGAAAAACTAACTTTCAACGCTTTGACATATAATCGAGATATAAACTAAGATATTATGTATTTTTATAAACATGCAGCATTGGTTAGTTAAGCACGATTTTGATTGTAACTCTGTGTTCACTGATCGCTACATAATTATCTAAAAACACCTACACATATTGTTGACGATCTCTTCCTAAAAAAATTAAAACATGATTTACTGAAATCCAGATCACAAATAATCGACTATGCGGCGTTCATTGAAGTTGAGAGTAAATATTATGCATATCTAGGTATGAAAGTGAAATTTGTTATAGTCGTAACGTGATCACTAATTTAATTCAGCAGCATAGAAACAAACACGTGGGATTATATCTGTTTGGTGGAGGGGCCAGTCCAGCCTACTATAGTTGATCATCTCGTCATTTCGCTCGCTTTAAACTTGGAGGATTATTGACAAACAGCAACAGTAGATTGTCATTTTAATATGCAAAACATTGTTTTTTCAAAAGAGATGAAAATATCAACGTTAGGTTGCCAACATGTTTCTTTAAAGATGGTTGTTGTAATGAAGGTAAACTTCAAACAAACTCAATTAAAAGTGAATTTGTAAATCCTAACTTGCTTTAATTTTGAATGTAAAATTTATAAAAGTAGCTACCTCGTAGTTTTTGAAATAGTTGTTGGCTCTACCAACAATACGATTCCTGAGCTAAAAAAAAACTCTGGAAAAGATAACTCTGTGAAAAGGTGGAATCAAGTAACGACTTTGAACTGGATGGGGAAAAGAGAACACGCCATAAAACGTGTTATTATTATGTAGTACTCATACAAGGTATCAACCGTCGCTTCTATTAGCACCACTGGATAAACTGAGACGTTAAAAGGAACAAGAAGCCATTCCGTTAAAAGCTGCAATAAAGTGATACGTTTATACACTCACAATAACACACATACACTCATTCATTCCAAATGCTCTCGCACATAAATAGACACTAAATCACACTCGTATAACGTACAAAGCAATGACTACCGCCCACACTTTTAAGTCACAGAAAATCCCCTACAGGAACTACACAGCCTCAGAAATTCTTATGTCAACACAAACCATTTATTGTTTCCATTTTATTTCGTCGCCTTTGTTGCATTTTATGACTGAAGATAAACTCGATTAGTTTTTTTGTGAATTAAAAAGATAATGTATTTTGCATTATAGCCCTTACAGAATTATTATCGTAGGCTGTACAGCCAGAAAGTACTTAATGGTAAAAACAACACATAAAACATGCAAATTTGTATATTCTAAATTTAATAGCATAGCGACGTAGTTACAAAAAATAAGAACAAAATTTTAAGGAACAATAAAAAGTGGTCAATTGGATGAATTTAATTCAAAATCCAAATCAAACCAAATTGAAACGTTTTGCCGAGTTCGTTCGGAAATAGCTTTTGGCATAAATCATGTGTTTTTAGAGAATTTAGAGAACCAGGCCTTATTTTGGAAAAGAGGGCTTTATAACAGTGGTTGCTATAATATATTAAATTCATTTAGTTGTTAGGCAGATTGTTTATTATTGGTATATTATACGCGTACTATACTTTTAGGCAATGTAACCTACTGTTCGAATATTGTCTGTCGTATTCTTCAAATCCATTTAGCTGTGGTGTATGAACACAAATATAAAATGCACCATTTATTTTACGAGTTAAAATGGGGTAAAGTAATTTAAAATGCATTATATTCTTTGAGTGGATGAAATATGTTACCTTTGGATGCCACGTTACCCTACATTTTGCTTTATTCACAACATTTAACAACTTAATCTAGTATCTATGTAAAATCATTATTGTAAACGAATCAATGTAAATCATTATTTGGATAACGGTAAAAATATATTAATTCATTGCCGGTATGAGCACCACATACAAAACAAAATCTAAAAGGCAGATAGAAAAGTATAATTTTAATGGCGATACGCTCATCGTACTTTTCTCACTATATTTGCTTATTCTCACCATCAAGACCCGAGGTACAATTTGGCCTTCTTAATTCAATAAAACAATAACAGTTACAACAATAATAATAATACAAAAGCAAATATTAATAAGGAACAATGACAGTAAAAGAGCATTAATAATCATTTATTTATTGTTTACAATGATAAATTGAATGCAGTGAAACGAAAGTAGTTTATACGTTTTGCACTCACTGGATTTCAAATACCGGTACAGAAGAGTACGTTTTATATAAATTGTTGAGAGTGAAAAACATTAGATGCAGGACACGATTTGTACGCTTTGCTCTTTGGTGGAGGTGCCGGTCTACTCAACAGGTCGAACGAGATCGCTGCGATTCGAGTGATCGAACGTTTAAAAAAACAAACACGCATGAAGGAAGTTGTCCGTTAACTCGAAGGTCACTGAGCTAAGCTAACAAGTAATAAAGTTGCAAACTGTAGGAAGATTGGGAATTAAAATGATGTTTTAATTATGGAGTCGCAAACACTCTGGCTATTTGTCTTGTGTCAGTCAGCCGAAATGTTCTCTATTATAACTATGCGGCTTGGTGAATAAATTTAAATATGCCATTTAATTTATAGCTAGAGTGTTGTTGAATTAGTGTTTCTGTTCTTCTTTGACTACGAAACATTCCTCAAATTGAAAGCAGTAACATTGAAATGTTTGTAATTAATTGTGCACTAAATTAGTACTTTTGTTAAGAACTGTTTGTTGACAAATCGTGCACGCAAAGCACTGATATAATTATGCACCATATAGATCTACTTAGATACTTGTCGTAAATAACAGGTCTCATATCCATAGTTAATACTTTTAAAATTCACTTCTTAAAGCTAGTGAATAATTCATTACTAAACGCTTGGCTAAAACTAAAAGAGTATTATAACAAGTGAGAGTAGAGTACACATAAGTTAAATATTAAAATACACACAAATATAAAACTGTACCAAGGTCTTTTACCTTAAAAACCGATTAATTTTCGGAGTATACTTCCTACTCCTGCCTCGGACCGAGGTGAGAACTCCGAAAACTCACCGGTAGTAAGTGACCGTAGTACAGTTATATTTTTGTGTTTCTTTTAACATTTATTCCGTGTCAATAAGTTTCTGCGTGTGACACATAAGTAAATATCTATTTTAAAATTTACTGAACACATTTTTAGTATTGTCTACAATCAACAGTCACAAACGGAAGGTAGTGTTAAGGACAGTAAATATAGATTGCATGTCTTACCAGCTAATGCCAAATGCATTATGAAGAAGTTCATGCGTGACTTGCGTCTCTTGTTCACCAGGAGCGCCACCAGCACCGCCGAGTTGCCCAGCACGATGAGTGAGAACAGAATCCACAGTAGCGTGAACTGTTCGGTCTGAAACACAAGCACGTCACAGTTAATACGATTCACGTGTCACGTGGTTTTAATAATTATGGTACACAAGTAAACGTTACGATTGATAATGCTGTGACATCACTTGCAACTAATCAATCTGTTGCTAGGTAACTCCACTGTTGTTTCATTCTTTGAAATGTGAACAACATCGTAACTAACGTTAGTTAGGAAAAACACACTTTAGCGTGACGGTTTTTTGTTTGGGAAAGTAAATAGCCCCCCCCCCCCGTCCCCCCGTTTGCTGTTGATATTTTGTTGCCACTAAATGTTTGTCGTCGCTACATTATTTCTCCGTGGAATCCACGCTTTTGATTAAGGGTTGATTGCTATGAAAAAAGTTAATCCTTGAATAAATATTTATTAAGCTCTCATAATACCTTGCCTAGTCATATCGCAATGTAGGCCTATAGATCCTCATTTAGATAATTTGAATATTTGTTGAATAAGTATATCTGATGAAGTTTGATGTCGGTCAGCTATATAGGTCAACCAACATTGTTGTCACACATTTTTTTAGAGGTAGTGAATTTTAACAGTAACATAACTTTACTGGGTGTGAAACCTTATTGCAGACTACGTCTGCGGTTCTCATTCATAAGTTGTCATTTAAGCATCATAAAGTCAACCAACATAATTCTCACATCGTACACCTGATTATGTCGTTTTGGGGATTTTCTTTACAACGCATGTAGTTAAAATGGAACGAATTAATCTAAGAAACAAATATAAGCTATTAAGTAGCCAAAGAGGCATGTTAAGAGAATTAAGAGAATGAGCGTTTTGGTTCTTAGATACCAAAACTATCGCTTACATCCGTTGGAATAAATTTACATTTTCTAACTTTGCTTATAGACAGGAATATAAAACAAAAATAAAGAATTCGGCACTTTCAAAATTGAAATGCTTTATAGAAAAATTGTGCGAATGAGAGTTTGTGTATTATATTTGCAGAAACATATTACTATTACCAGCGAGCAGGGTGAAGGGGGGGGGGGGACTTGTCAAATGCAGTGGTGCGATTTCGCTA
The DNA here is from genome assembly GCA_945910005.1 of Isoperla grammatica. Classification (NCBI taxonomy): domain Eukaryota; kingdom Metazoa; phylum Arthropoda; class Insecta; order Plecoptera; family Perlodidae; genus Isoperla; species Isoperla grammatica. Next base: position 9,142,722 of record OX246737.1, read on the forward strand.
ACAGAATGTGTCACTACAATATACAGGCGTTGTCCGATCGTTTCCAAGAACTGTCAATACAGAATCGTATTAGATTACTTGACCGTGGCTATTGAATAGAGAGTTTATTGGGCCCTATGTGTGCACGATCCAATGCACTTCAAACATCCCCTCACAGTCTCACTACGGAGTATAACTGACAATATGGAACCCTCTTCCAGCAAACATTCGACATAAGCAATAAGCAAACAACGTCACAGTGCACTTATTGGTATAACGGGGAAATGATTAATGTAGATAGGTATATATGTAATACATCAGCACAGGAAGCCTATTTTCAAAGTGTGTTGAACTCTCAACAGCACAACACTACTTATAACATGTTAAACTCAAGATAGCCAAGAGAAACGTATTAATAACAATAATTTTTGTAGGAATACCCGTTCTAGGGTGCAAACCAGCTTTACCTGATGTGCCCCTCTTCAGGTGTCTAACTAGGTTATTAGGGTGTTTGGATAGTTGGGAAGGAATGTCCGAGGGCTGATAGTATGACTCAATCCCAGCATTCGCTTTTACGACTGAGGAAAACCTCGGAAAAAACCTTCAGCCAGGACTGCCGGTGGCCGGAATCGAACCGGTGACCTCCCGAATTAGAGTCTCGCGTCTTACCGCTGAGCCATCTCTATCGGTAAACGTATTAAGGCTTCAAGTCAAACTTTGAGATGAAAGCGAAAGATTACATATATGAGTTTGACCAATGTAAAGTAGGCTCATGAGAAATAGTTTAGCCTCAGATAAGGACTGGTTCATCCCCTCGCTTCCATACACCCCTCGAGGTCATCGCCACCACATAAAGAGCACCCTGTTCCCTCCAATCATCATCGTCGCTCTATCTTCACTAGTAAGTACATCTTCACAATGTAGTGAGTTGCAGTAAAGACGTAGCCCTAGATAAGGCCCCCCACCCCCCCTCAACGCTACTGCCCTCCACCACAATTCACTACCCAGCACGAATATTGCTAGAGTGTATTCCACCCAAGATTTTCTCTTTCATTCAACTCTTTCAAAAACTCGGTATGGAGAACTAAGAATGTTTTAGTTAAGTGCATAAAGACATAGCACAATATATTTTGTTTACATAATACATTCTTAGGCAGCGGTGTTACAAGTTCTAAATTAGTTTCAAAGAAGCACGAGGAATGGTTCACCGTTCACAGAAGCCAATGTGAAGCACCAAAGCTATATTATAGTTAATTCCCTAGGCAGCTCCACTATCAGTTCATCGGAGATTGGTGGGTAACTTCTCTCCGAAAACTGGTTACAGTTAGGAGATTTTGAAGTTCGTGATGGAATCGCTATCCGATCGAAGTTTGTCATTTTGAAAGGGAAATAAATAATGCATTCGGACATATAGCTCACCTTTGAAGTTTCAGGAGCAATAATACGATACGTCCTCACACCCAGTTTTCAGTTTCTCCCCTACACTCTTTAATTTCTTTTCTAGATTATTCATTGGTACCTCTCTTAACACATCACAACGCTTCGAAATAATAATTACACGTCTTACTAAAATATCAAACTTTTTGTGTTTGTTACGATTCAATCAATCAGAACCTAAAAAGTGTCATGTTGGTTGAAGACTTCATAGGTCCACATCCGTCTTTATCCAGCCTTGAAAGTTTGTCGCATCCTCTACTTTCATCTCTTGCAAGTAAGCCGCGCGTCTAGCAGAGCACATGGCCTACGGGCACAACCTCAGCTCAAGAACGAATAAATAAACATAATGATATTAAGTACTCTCGAGACTTTGCTAAAGTAACTTTTCAACGGAATCTAATAAAAGGTCACATTTTACGTTCAGATGAAAGGTTTGCCTGAACTCACAAAGGCATTTGTGAATTACATCTGTCGTGTTTAGAAATTATTAATATCCTGTAATGTAGGTTACAAGATGGGTTTATGTTGCCACAGGGTGTGGTGGACTTAAAACGTCATGTAATTTAAGTTAGATGGGAGATGGGCGTTACTATAGTCACATAAAGTCCGATCATAATGCATTACTAATGCAGTTAAGTTCGCGACCGCTCTTGCTTTGACGGAGAGAGTAGACGTACATTATAGTGATGGAATGATTATATTACTCGCCGAGGGGATATTTCTGTTGGAGCCTGATTTAAAACCAAACTATCATCATTGCCAAAAACACTTGTATGTATACCTAAACAAAATGTTTAGATTGCATTTAGTCTACAAGAGTATTGCGTTACAGTCAAGCGAACGAAACGATTTACAATATCAGTAGACACATTTGGGATTGTGTTGCTTACTAAATTATGGTTGCACTAAATGTACAAAATATTCATTCTCATAGATAATTTATAATCAATTAATATCATTGAGCCCAAGTTCTAATTTTCATGCACGTTCATGTATGACTTTTAAATATTTACAAAAATCCTAAATCACTAAAAAATCGTGAGCAACCATCAATTCAAATCAATTCAATCAATCAAAAAATAAAGAATAGCTATTTGATTTCTTCTTAATTTCTCTAAACTTTCTTAAGTCAACGTAGCTATGTACAGAAGAGTAGTATCGTACCCAACTTTGGGGTTTCAAATAGTATGTTGCTCGAATCATGATAGAGAATACCTCTTTCATAGTGAAGTGGTAGATTCCCATGGCAGCCCAGTGCGTTGATGCAGATTACTTGTATCACGTGATCAATGATCAGCGCATTGGAATCTAATTTGATCCCGTTCAATTCGCTCTACGCAGTAAAGAAATGCAGAAACACCGTAAAAGGTCTTATCATGTTCGCACTCGTATCAAATAAGTTTCAGTGCGATCAATAAGGCATCGAAATGGCAATAGAAATTACACGGTATTATCGTGATACTTGAAAACGTTTTCGAACATTATTTTTTAATGTTTATACCTCTTGTTATACATCGAACAAAGTTTAAAAACAAAACCATAAAATGATCCGTCAGTTTTATGGCCAAGTCTTTCCGTGAATGTTAAGATTCTTGGGAAGGTATATTTCCAGGACTAAATCACAAAGTGGTGCTTTGGTAGTGATATGATGAAAACGTGTGTAAACGTATTGCGCTAGTTATATAGGAATCGAAATCGTAGCCTTCTGATCAATCAACGTTTGGTTCAAGAACACTCTTATTATACACTTATTAAATGTACTTACAAATGCATTATTGTGCAGTCCAAGTGTATTAAATTGTTTGTGATTAAACAAGAAACGTTTTAGGTAAATAAAGAATGAAAACATATGTCAAAATAATATTGACGGGTACAGTCTTACTAACACCTCTCTCTTCACATCTACCAACACATCACAACTCAAAAACCACTTTCATTTAATCGAATTAGAAAACAAACAATAAAACACACATTTGCATTTATACATGGACACTGGCAACTCGCACATTGCACCGTGTTAAAAGTGTTCCTGAAACAAGGTCGTGTAAAAAAGAGTTTGAACGTAACAAGTAAGAGGCTGTCGCTTAGCAATACAAGACGCCCGTGTTTAGAATGCAGTCACTGTGTAATTTGTGCAAATTAGTTTTACAGTCGAGATACGGAGCAGAAAGAAATCGTTGTGTAGGTTGTGAGAGCAGAGGAGACAGTTCTTAACATAGGAACTTTGACTATTTATTTTTAGCTCGCTTCGTATCATTCTCGTGTGATCATTTTGAATGAAGTTAATGGATTAAAACAACGGATGAATAGAGGGTGTATGTGTTATGGTGAACCTGGGCTGTTATCTCATGCCCCTGGCTGTTACATTTGCTGAGAAACACGCATTGCGGGTAGGATCAAACACGTCTTACTCGTGTATTAAGTCTTTACCCGACCGTGGCTTTGGCAGAGCTCCGTTTAGTTTAGTCAACGATATATGTACCACATAAAAGGTATATGTAATGGACTCGAATTTGAAATGATCTTAAAATTAAACTTGCAAAATTAATCCTTTTGTACAAGTAAAAATTGTACCATGCTTTTACAATATGTACTATTGTTGATAAATTTGATGTTTATTTTTAGTTTGCTATATAGATAGGGCAATGTTAAAATACTGATGATTGTATCAAATATTGTTGTATCATTCTTTTATATTTCTTTACCTCTCGAATACAGACTGACTACAAGCTGACATTGTTCACGGTTAAATAAACATTTTTGTAATTTATATAATTTATAAATAATTCTGACACTAAGATTATTTGTTCAAAGATTTGTAGAAAACATGAATAAAAAGGATGAGTATCATGTTAAACATTTGGTTTCGTGATTCCATTTGTTTTAATTCAGCAGATAACTTTTGAATGAGAGATTATTAATGAGATATCTTATTTCCAATTTATTAGTAGCCCACCTAAAACATATACTGGATCCAATAAAGCTTCCTTCCATGTTTGGTTACCTTGCGAACCTTTTATTACAGTGTAGCCATTGAAACTGTTGACATATTATTTTAAAATTTGTTTTCAAGAAAAACCGGTAAAGAAACTTCCGAGACTACTATTGGAATATTTTATTGTATGAAAACGTTCCCAAGTCAACATCGCGTGTTTATGACATGTTCTGCGCAAGACGGGAGCCGTGGTCTGTGCCCACTGTCGGTCCGCATACGATCTATGACGTCTGCTGGAGATGTAATTCCAGATAACCTCGTCCGCACCTCAACGTCACCCCAGAGTACGTCTTATCGTGGCCAGCGAACTTTCCGCCCCCGCTCATAAACACAGGGGACCTGGAGAAGTCGACTTTTTAATAGGAAAACTAGGAACAAACTTGGGGGTTGTAACATTTAGGCAATGCACAACTATGCAGTTTACTTTGGACAGTAAAATGTTCAAGTTTTCTCGAATCGTAATAATTGTATGAGGAGGGTAGTGTAGCGCCCATAAAGTTGGATGTAAAACACGTAGCCGAAGTTTCAATTGTTCTTAAACTTTCTTTAAATATTTCAACAGAGCAGAGATAAACAATAGTGTGTGTCTCATTCAAGTCTCGATTTCTCTAAGATAATAATTCATTCATTCCTACACAGAGAAAAGAGAATTGATTGTACTTTTTAAACATTTTTTTAAATTATGTGGTATAATTTTACATTTCACATAACTTTGAAAGAATGTTGCTTAGAAAATATATCGATATAAATAAAAACGAGTTCTGATGTTTTGCTATCAAAAAATACTTATATTATATTTAAAAAAACATCATTATTATATATGGGCACTCCGGGTTGTTCAGCTTGTTTCCTGGGTTGGCAACGTAGAAGTGAAGATCAAGTAATTCCCACTCTCAACCATCGCTTTACGGACCTCAACATCGAATCAACTTTAGATGCAAATATTCGTGTAATAGCACAGAACGTACTCGTAAAGTGTCCACGTCGAACTATATGTGACGACGACATTACCAGATCTAGATCAGGTAATGAAATGCAATGTACCATCCCGCTTCTTGCATTACCCACGAATATTTGTTTTTCTCAATGGTGACGTCATTCCACTAATATTCCTCCTTCCAGCCACGATATGGTCACTTCAGGTCTGTCCGTAGCGAATGTTCGATTGTCTCCGCTCACGGACAAGTCACGCGATAATTTCAACAAACTGTTTCGAGTCAACCACATCATGCGTCAATGTAAGTTACAGCTATCACCACAAACCACACGATCTGTCCATGTCTGAGAACGTCCATCTGCATATAAGGGCATGAGTAATAGCCAGTAGTGTCTCGACCCTTCGTGTCGTGTAAGTGTAAGCATGGAGTCATTAATTAGTGTCAGACAATTACGCGTACGTACAATGTACACTGTCATTATGTGAGATATATCGCAAGGAATAAATGGTAAAAAACAATAAGAAACCTCCAGCTATAGGTTTAATAATATGGTGTAACGTTTAGTGAATGATTGATTGCTAAGTGATGTGTGGATGTAGGGACGGACGAGGCAGGTATGCAGATGGCGCTAGTGTGTTGATAGATCTGTTCCGTCAATGGATCGATAACACATTACGCCATGTTTAGATGGTCACATTATAGCACACTGATGGAATCAAATGGGGACTGGTCTTGAGTTGAGCACTAAAAGCATGAGTGTTTAATATTTTTTGTTTATGTATTGGAAATTACATTAAGAATTAATTTTATAATTATGTAGGGCTAGGTATGTTCAAGATCTAGCACTCACCACCTCAAATTATTGGGTATTGTGGTTGGAAGTATAGGTCTAAACACGAGTTTTAACTGATCGAAATAAAAATTTAGGAAAAATGTCAGTCTGCAACAACCGTGTATTACGTTAGTATGATTTCGATTCAGTTCTTGTTTAATAACCAACCTCAATACTGCTGTGTAATAATGCAGCTATTCTTCATTCCGGCCACACTTGAGATTGAGAATGATGTTCTTCAGTACTTAATGACGCATTGTTCTCCAAATTGGGCATTCCAAATCCCTCAATGTCTATAAAGAAGTTTTTACACAGCCATCAACCATTGAAAAGAAATAAATGCTTGGTTTGATATGTCCCACGCCAGCAGTGAAGATTTATATCTCTTGTGTTTAACAGGCAGCCAATAAAGTTGCTGCAAAGCTATTTCCCTTTGCATATCTTGTTAAATCGGAGTTAGTTTCAAAAAAACTTTGTGTGATGGTAGAAAAGCTTTGCATACTACTTTTGAAAAAAACTAGCCACAATAATTCAAAACGTAATTACCAAAAACCTAAAAAAAAGTTCAATTAGAAGAAAACTATTGCAAAGATATTTGTTGGGTTATACTGTTAATTTCTCCAGTACAATATTCAAACTGGAATAATCTATCAGAGGAAAGCAAACGAAAATGAAACACTTTGAGGTTTGGTATTTGTATTCGATAAAATCAAATCTCTTATATAAACTTTAAAGTAGATCACGTATTGTGTTGTACAGTGTTGCCTGTCCTCTCTCGATGATGAACGTCTACAATGCTCCTTCTATGTTAGCAGAATCAACAATTCTACCAAAATAATTTGCTAAACATAAAGCTGAGTGAACATATTATTTATGTGGCATATATAGATCCATGATAGCAACTTTCAAGCTTGTACGCAAAAAAACCTAAACCAAATTTATAGCCTATAATTATATAAGTTTTAATTATTGGCTAAAACTAATTTGAAAACTATCAATAGCAACGGTCAAAGCAACTTAACATGAATCGTAAAATGTATATTAGTTAGTTACAAACAATTTGATATCAGGACAAAATATGCTATAATAATAAAATCAAAGAACTAAGCGTAACTTACTATCACTTCGTTTTCAACTAGTTCAAGTACTATGTATTACATCTCTTCGTTAAAGACAACGCGCCATTAACCACTTATTCATCGAGGATTTAAGTACCTCGTTTGCAATACGCTTCGTACCCTAATTAAATCGTCAACAGTTACTGATAATAATTACTAGTAACCGTCTCTAGTGGAAAATCTCGAGGTTAAATCAATGTGGTTATATGCATGATGTGGAAGTTGTAAAATATACCACAATTGCTACTTGAACATAAGAACCGCCTTTATTTCATAATTGCTATGTGATGCTCAATGATTGTATGTATTGCGGTAGAGTTGCTAAGTTAGAAAATAATAAAATAATTATAGAGGGATCGCAAATCTAAAGTGAGCATTACATTATTTAATATTTATTATTGACGCATCAGTATCTTTTATAAATCTATATATTAAGCAACATTTCGATGGATTGATGGTACATTAACGTCAAACCACGTCAAACCCATGAAACGTGACAAACATGTCGCATACAAATTACTACACAATCTTAAAACGTTAACAAAATAATATCAAAACTAGGATTAGAGTACGTTATATGGACTTATATCTAAATACGTTCTGTTGCAAGCGCGCCGTGTAGCACTTGCGGAGTTATACTATACGAGAAGGGGGAGCTTTAACTTAAAACGGACTCAAGCAAAATAGAAGCCTGAATCAGGTAAGGATTCAAGGTACGGTACTAGCTATTAGGGCAATTGGATAGGGTAGAAAACAATAGTCATGAAATAACCCAATATCTTATATGTAAACTTATTATAATAATATTGTCTTTGTAGAGCCGTGGTGCAGTAGGACACACGGGGTCGCTACATACGTGCCGCGCACTTATATACTATTTACGGATAACGCGCACTTATCGTCCCCCAGTTTAGTGGGGTTGAAACACGTTCTTTTCAACGTTCATGCATGTAAATGTAATGTAACTTGTAACGATGATTCGGACAGTCGTCAAAAAAGTAATTTGTTTAGTACTATTATAATCTTCCTGATAGCACCAAAGTGATCATCTATAAATGAACAGGGAAGGGGAAGCTACTTATAAGTGGAAGGTATGAGGTTTGGTCAACGTGGTCAATATTGAACCAGAGCACGTACAAGAAATGTACTTAATTCACCCTCGGATCGGGTGATCACATAACGACCTCGGGGCAACCGTAGAAAACAAACGCGGTTTGTCAACACTCCAGTGGCTCGATGTCGAGGTCGGGAGTCGATACTACGGGTCAAATGATCGACTCGCGCAAGCTCACACACATTTCGACTTCGATATGGGGCGCGAGAGTCGCCACTGTCGTCGGTGATTTGTTTGGCCGAAACTTTCGAATTAACTTTCATGACTCTAAACAAGCTATTATACGATGGCCAATTAAATGTTAGATAGACGTTAAGTTTAAGGAGTTGTCATAACAAACCCCAACAGTTGGATCTCCAAGAATGGGAGCTGGAGTTGACGTGACACCAATTAAAACAAAGCTTTTGAGTTAATGTGGGGTCAGAAGTCAGAGTTTAGTTCAGGAATTAGGAGTAATAATATTTAAGCTAAACTGTGTGATTAAAAACAAAATAGAGGCTAACCAAAAGAAACATCTTATTATTATTAAGCCTTTATTTGCAACAGAATGTACATTATATATCTATCTAGATATATATCTAGATATATCTAGATATATATCTAGGTATATATCTAGACCAGGTTAAAGTTTGAAAATATTTACGCGTTTTGGAAAATGTATGCATTATTTCAATTATTATCAAGAGAAAGTTTAAATCTATTGTATAATAATGATAATAATTTTTCGTTGGAATACCTGTTATAGGGTGCACACCAGCTTTACCTAATGCGCCCCTCTTTGTAAGGGTGTTTGGATATAATTGGGAAGGAATGCTCGAAGGCTGTTAGAAGGACTCAATCCCAGCATCCCGCTTTTCGACTGAGGAAAACCTCCGCTTAGGATTGCCGATGGGCAGAATCGAACTAGCGACCTTCCGAATTAAAGTCTCGCGTCTTACCGCTGAGCTATCTCTATCAGTAAATGTATTGTATAGCGAAAATACGGGTTAATGTTCTGATAACAGGGGTATACAGCATCGTGTTCTCAGGATCCGTGAGCGTCTTGTGTATTCATCACTCAGTCACAGATCAAACGGTTAGAAAGACTTCAATGAAATGTTTTGTAAACACATTCTTCAACTGCAACACTGACGACATAATATCTTCTTCAATGTAGTCGCATGTTACTGCGAGTCTGCCAAGTTATACACTGCAGTCTTCACGTCCCCTTCCGCACTCAAACGACTACACGCCTAGAGTAGGCACATATGGCAAAGTTGAAGGTGTCTTAACGCAGAAATGGTCCATCATAAAACATTAATTCTAGTTCTGATTTCATCTGGGACCTCCTCATAGTTACGACCTCATGAAACTTGGAGTAAGCAGTACAACGTATATTGAGTCACTCCACAGTCTTGTGTTGTTGAAATGTAGGTGCACGGTTTGTGTATATGTCCGTTTTTCTGGCAAAATTTCAAAACTTAATTTGAATAATTCAACAATTATAAATTTGCTTTGATTTCTACTGACAGTGCAGCAATATTTTGGATAATCTGTAGTGGCGTTGTGTGTATTTTAAGTGGTCTTGCTGTCTTACTATATACTAACTTTCAAGTTTTTATAGCTCTTGCCTCTTGTGTCGTTAGTAGGGTATGTTTAGAGAGAGTGACAATAAATTATTGTATCCTAGAAATACGCTTTATCAGTTTTTGTCAATAAAAAGCGCTACCTTCCAACTCGGAGACTAATTCAAATTATACATTTGAAAATTAATTCAATTTCATGAAAAACTGTTCCAAACGTGTAATCAGTTTATGTTTTGGATCACCCGCTAGAGAGCACTGAGCAATGAGTTCTCACAACATGGTCCACTCTATCTGTACAGTTACGCTGGGAAAAAACGTAAATGACTCCCCTGGGAAAAGAACTATTGTATTTTAGTTGCTCTACCGTTGAGCAATACGGGGGTAATTCTAAGATAAAAAAATGTGCACACTTCTATGTATTGTTACCATTTTTTCCCTGGGCTGCTTCTTGCTCGGTTTTTAAGATGGTACTTACCTACGCATTTTGCATATTGATATTGATATTATAAAATAATATGTTAAATCATGCTTATTGCTAGAACTTTGGAATAAATACGGTTTCCATTCAAAGCTGCTTCCAGTTTCCATATTTGTTTTCCAGTTAAGTTAGCAAAATTTAGATCTTTTCAAATTTGAACAGAACAAAGAAAGCTTGGGGGATCTAGTAAACAGTTATTAGCCCACATATATTCTGCAGTATAGTTGGTTACGTAAGAGGAATATTTTCAATCATATCATATACTCTATGGCCTGAAATTGAATTTTCATATTTTTTCACGTCTGTATACAAAGTCAATATATGTTCGTAAATAATGACAAAACAAGTACAAAAAAGTTCGCCATCCCAAAGTCGAGCAACCAAATAGTGCAACTGAAATCAGACTGAAAATGTCAAATCAGAGTTTGCGCTGCACATGTCGTGTTCTCTTGTTTTAACAAACTACTCATGAGGGGTTGGTACATACTGAGGTCTAGTGACGCACATAACGGCCAGATCAATGGACCTGGAAGAGCTCTAATCCAGTGCAAACGACATATGAAGAGGTGTCCGGTTTCATTGGCTTTGCGTCATTACCATTAGCAGTGCAGCCTCGGATTATGTTCCTCCACTAAACGGGTGCGTCATACAAGAGCATTAATACTCACTTCGCTAACGTCTGTCAGGTATTGGATTTTCAATCACTCCAACGAAACGTATGTTTTTGGCTTGTTAAACACATACGTTTTATATATTCATTTGACAGAAATGTAGAAAACAATATATAGAAGAAATACATCAAAGAATGTGCATCTAGTTTTACAGACTACGTTGCTAAAAACAAAAACAAAAAAGCTGCAATACTTTATCCAATGAATGCTAGTCACATCGAAATTTGTACTTTTTTTATTCCAGACTTCTATCCTGACAAAGATGGGTTTTCTAAATTAAAGACACTTCTATCAATACACTTCGCGGTTTTTTCGCCAGCCATCGTTCCAATCGACTCATTCCAAACTCTGCTCGTTGTCTAGCTTGTGACTTCATATCTTCAACCTGGGTTACATCTGATTTTGTCACCCTCTTAAAAAAATGTGCTGGTATCATTTCAAATCATCACTCTCTAATATACTTTATCCATCACACGACACTCTTTTCTTAAATAATCCCTATTCAACATATAACCACTATTGATTAAATTTTTGTTGTCAGTTTTTTCCGCGTTTTATATATAGAATTCTCAAGATTCTTTTTTTAAGAAGAGACAGTTAAAAATGACCGGAATGATTCAATATTTTTTAATCACAATAATTGAAATTTAAATATTTAGGAACATTCATCAAGTAAACGTAGCTATTTTCAAGCATGTGATCACATAAAATCGCTGATATGATCTTGTAGACCTTAGAAGGTTATTCCACTGGTCAAATCTCTAAGTATGCTTAAGGTCAAATAAATGACCTAACCGAGACCCCGTAGTGTTAACTGCACAAACCAGATTCGCCCACACCGCCACCGGCCGGTGAAAAAAACAATTATACCAATTATCAAGAACACCGCAAGAGATGGTTGTGGCCGCGAGCCAACCAGGGGAGGACGACGCTTGGTCGATCCACAGCGTCCTCAACGAGACTCGACTCTGTGAAGCTAATACTGTATAGGTGACATTCTATATCCAAACAAGGCGTTCTTATTTCATGTAAATCGAAATCCAGTCCACTTAAAAAAATTATTTCGATAAAGGAAAATTAAGGAAAAGTACAAAAAAAAAAATTATTGAGATTACATTCATAAAAGACGTAAGGTAGAATGTTAATTCAGTAGATGGCGAAAAAATCTGATATGCATGATTACGAAAATATATTAATGTTTCTTAATTTTACAAATATTGAGTGTTGACAATATTTGAAATAATAGTAAATACCGGTCGAGTTGAATTAGTTCGTTGTAGAGGAAACTATCAGAGTAGATTTGATCATTAGCTGAAGGAGAAAAAGATTTTCACATTGCTGAATCGTTGAATTGTTTGAGTTCATCTGATGTACTTTTCCACATAATGTGATTTGCATTGATATAATGTAAGAATTATATGGATAACTGTGTGAATTAAGTATGGGCCCTATAGCATTGTCTTTTGTTTAATACGTTTAGCTCAGAGGAGTGCAGACTAAACGCGATCCGCTCTCCAGAATTAGTGACGTACGTTTTCCAATCAATTCGTCTGTCTCGTTTAATAGAATTCCTGCATTTTAAGTGACAAATGATATTAGCCGGTTGAATTTATGTCAATCAATACCCAACACACTTAAGAAATACGCGTTATTAAATCCCAGACAAGTCTAGAGTATCGATGCTGTGAAATGCATAAATAAATAGCAGGAGCTTCAGATTTAAATAGACGCATAAAATATCGAGCACACCCATAGCAAGGCGGAATATTGAACAGTTGTTTTTCACCACAATAACACTATTCCTTAGTTACTGATTGATGGCTCTCTTCAATCAGGTTACGAAACTTGAATATAGCTAAGAGGCAATCTTCTCAGATATTCACTAAATATTAGATTTATTATTATTACTGCTTTCCAGACACTATCAAGACAGAGAATGCCATTAACTATTCAACCCACGAAAAACTTGACAATTTAATTGGTTAGGCAAATACATTTTGATTGGTTGGTATTTTCATAGTGTGATTGGTCAACGTAAAAAACGTCTACATTGTAAACACGGAACAGGTTAGCTAATAATAATCCAATATAGGCATCCCATCATACATCTAAAGCTGAGCAAAGCCGAGTAGTAAGCCGTACAAAGAAGCATCGGTTTGCTGCTATAATGGGACTAGTATATTATTATACTCAGACTTAACCATCACTTAATAAATTAAGATCTGCCTAACCTTTGATTTCAATAATGCCCTACATGAAAGATAATAAAGTATTTCGCTTGCTACTAACATCATTATATAAAACGAGTCTGACAAGGGTATAACTAATATTTAAACAGCTGAATGGATGTGAAGAATACGTCATGCTTTATGGTTTCTACCAACAAGAACTATTAAGAATCACACGATATGAACATTATATTGAAATATTGCCTGGGTGATCTTTGGCATGCAATAGCTATTGTTATTGTTTGCGTTTTGGCTTTTGTTTTATTTGGTGTAAATGATTAGTTTTTATCAAACGAGGCTTAAAGGAAAGATGAATGTATAATCAGACAATGACTATGAATATGAATGTGAAGAAGCAAAATGCAGAAGTTGAAACGTATTTTGTTGTTTGGTGCTTTGATCATTCATGGTGTTCCTTATATTTTCAACTGTATTTATATTGTTCTTGTTTGTGTGTTGGTGTTGCTAAAGAAGTAACTTTTGTTACCCTTGTATCATGTTTGTCTGCGAGAGTCCATTCAAACAATGGTCATGTTTGTCTTAGTCAACACTGATGCTCCCAAGAATCGTTTATAATGTTAGGTTACTGTACTGAAAGGAAATACATATTTTATGGTTGCATCAATCATTTGGATTTGAAGCGATTACAGCGGTGACCTAGATTGTATTCACCCTCTAGAGTATTATTTACCATAGTGGATCGAGTTTATTGTTTACTAATTCATTTTGCTTCGGTATGATATGATAAATTATTGAGAACAACACCTAAAAACAGTAGGATTCGTTGCACGTTCGTGACGTGGCCTGTTTTAAACGCATTTCATAACATTTTAGTCTCAATATATTATATTTTTATGACTAATAACTCACGTACTTCATCGCATCTTAGATATGGAATAAGTGTGTGGTACAGTTCATCGTACTGGAAGCGACAATAAAATCGGCTGTAAATAGACGTTATGATCGATTATTAACCTAGATGCAGCGGTTGTGACGTGCACAGTGAATTAGGGGATCATATTTAATGCAGGATGGTCGTGTACCGGAATGCAATAACTCACTGCACGCGATCAGAGAGAAGAACTAGAATACCAAGACGTATGTTTCATCACCTGACTCATTCTTCGTTATAGCTTCGATGCTCATTCTATAATAAAACCATCCGACGATAGGTCGAATTGAATATTCGATAAACGGACAAGCAGTTTGGCCTTCCTGAGTTCAACAATCTCACATATCAAGATTAGCGCTCAAAGCTCATTCCGTGGAAGTTTCGAGCGACTCTCTAACTGGCGCTCTCGGATAGTTGGGCGACTGACCATTCGGTGGGTTCCACACATTTACCGGGAGAAAATAAAATGAGTAATCGTGCATTAGCGATAAGAGTAACATATTTTAAATATGTTTTTCTCTTTTATGCACATAACATTGAAGTTCCTTTGATTTATGTTCCTTTGGGTCATACAATTGGTTTCGATGAAAACTTAAAAGTCCTTTCTTAGGGATGTAACTCGTGCCGATAAAAATATATCGCGGACCTGCAGCGAGAGATAAGACAACTGATTGAAGGACACTCCTGCGTAGTCGTGTGGTCGATCAGACGTTGGTCTAGTCATCCACGTCCAGGATGCGATTTCTCATCTTTATTTCAAAATGTGAGACCAAAAGTCAGTACGAACTATTGAAACCGCAGTTATCGGACATACCGAATTATTCTAAATAATACGACGCACCACAAACGTATGCCTTTTAACTACTTTTAAATAACTTAACAAGTTTATTTTTTTATAAAAACAAAAATGTAAAATAATGAATATCTGTGAAACCACTTTGAAGTTTCGTTGAACCTCAAAAACTAAAGAACCTACCCATACACTTCATCAACTGAACTTATAAACACATGGTTTCCACCAGAACGGTTGAACATATTGTACGTATTTAAATTTACGTTATGATCATATTAGCTCAAGTGACTATTATATGTATCAGCCCTGTAAAAACCCTTCCGCCCCTGGTTAACAAGGAAAATACTGTGGCAACGTGTTTTCTTGACAAAAGATTGGAAGTAGAAAAGTTGGCAGTAGAACGATGGCCGTATAAAGCGATGTAAAGACTGACAGGTCAACGTATTCTGCTTTGCCTTCTCTCGCTCTGACCGTTAGCAGCTCGGCCGCGCTATCTATACTGACCCAAAGGGTAATACGGGGAGCAAAAACTACGGGGGCGAGCGGCTTCTTCGAATAACGGGAGGGTGTGCGAAAAAAAGAAGTCGCGAAAGGGAGAGTAATAAATGGAGGGTGGATACGAAGAGAAGGAAATCAGGAAAGAAGCGAGAGAGTGAATGTGAGAATTTGTAAGATGAACTTAAGGAAGTAAGAATTCGACATTCTCTGTGAAATCAGTTGAATTGAATGGAAGGACCGATTGCATAGCGGTGATTTCTGATTCACTGCTAGAACGACATATTGTTTGTAAGTATGTATACGCTTGATTGACAGCGCTACGTCATTTCCATGCGGGCCTTACCACTTACGGAAGTCGACACGTGGCAAATAATGACGTAGGTTTACTTTTGGGCGGATGGAACTTCACGAGTTGAATTAGGCAAGTTTTATTCTCACGGTATTTTGTCTCCATCTTGAAACAATTAGGTCAGCAAGGAAAAGCGACTTGAATGTATCTCTGATATTTCAATTTATTATTCATTTTTTTCTAATACATTTATCAATTTTAAAATTATAATTTTCTTTCTTTTCATAGCAGTATTGTTTTGTGGATCGTGTTATCTTGATAATCATTAGGTTTTATATTTAGTGTTTTCATTGTATATTATTGAGTAGTTGCATTATCCTCCTTTGTGAATCAGTTATTTAACTGAATAGTATAGACATGATATGAAGATCAGCTCACATTATTTTCAACTCAGGATCAAAAGTTGTTACGCACTGTTGGTAGCGTTCTTGTACAGATGTGCAAATGCCAAATACATTCATAAGTAAAAATTTACGTTGATTAATGTATTGGTAGCCTACTACACAAACCATTTGCATGAGAAGCAGGACGTTATGCAATATTATATGCGATACGATAAACAATAGAGACGGCTTTGAATCACATTTGCAAACTTCTGTATATTAAAAACGTAAACAAACTTCAATACTAACGCTTATTAATTATTGTTGGCTACCGATTGGTCTACTGGATGAACGCTATTGTGACGGAAGACGTTCATGTCTCGCACATAAATCTAACTCACTTCTTGTGTCAGATAACTCGGTACAATTCGCTCTGCACATGAAAGGAATCACATCTCGTCTCGTCTCGAGTTCAAGATGGCGGCAGTGTAACGTCGTGAGCGCGTACGCACCGTGGTTTTGACTCTATTTTGGTGGTTTTTATTGCGTTTTGGAAGTTTTAGTTGGTGGTTTTGTGTGTAGTTAAGGTGGTAGTTGAAGTGTAATTGTTAGGAGTGTAAAGTGTGAGGTGTGTGTGAAGTGATAGTGAAGTGAAGGTGTTCCGCGTGTGTTGTGTGGCAGCTTAGGCCTACGCCCAGGTTAGGACTAGGCCTAGTTGGTTGTGAACGCGTGAGTGTCTGTGTGTAAGTAAGTATATCTGTGGAGTTGGGGATAACTGGTGAGTGAGTTTATTTCTGTTTTATTTTTTCTGATACTGTGGTTGGTCACCATCAGGGCCACCTCAGTTATTTTGATTAGTTGGGAAGTAGGCTAGCAGTGTTCTTTTTCTTCTCGAGTGAGTCTGCGTGAGCTTGTAGGCCAGTGTTGCGATGGCTGGTATGAAAGAGCTGAGTGTGTCCGTGTCTGTGGAGGTGTGCTGTAAGGTGTGTGGTGTGGTGTTGAATGATGGTGTAAGTGCGGTGGGGTGTGAGGGTGTGTGCCAGATGTGGTTTCACATTGAATGTGCAGGAGTGGCCAAAAGGGTGTATAAGTTGTTGAGTGATGAGAAGCTGGGTGTGGTGTGGAAGTGTGTTGACTGTAGGGTGGGTAGGCCTACTGGTGTGGATGGGGTGAGGATGTTGGCAGTGAATGAGCAGGAGTGGGTGAAAATGGTGAAGGATGTGCAGGAGGTGAAGAGTGATGTGCAGGGTATGAAGGAATGGTACAGATGTGAGAATGGAAGGATGGATGTGAATGGAGGTGGGGTGCAAGGAGGTGTAACTGAGGAGAGTATAAGTGAAGGTATGACCGAGGGGGTGAATGGAGAGAAAGTGGGGAAGGAAGTTGTGGTGAGTGAAGTGGAGCGTGAGGGATTGCTTGAAGTGAGTTTGGATGGGGAGTGTGAGTCGAATGCAAGTGAGGTGATAGAGGAGCGGAAGTTGGTAGAGAATGTGGGAGATGAAAGACGAGTGCAGGGGAGTGATGTAAGGAGTGTAAGTGAGGGAATGGGAGAAGTGTGTATGGATGAGGGTAGTGGAAGAGGAGTGAAAGAGGGTGGTTGTGTGACTGAATGGAGGGGTGATCTGTTTGAGCTGAATGGAGTGCAGGCACTAGCGCATTGCGTGGGTGCAGATCTGCAGATGAGTGCGGGTATTGCGAGGGAGTTTCGTGTGAGGTATGGAAGGGTGGAGAATCTGAGGAAGCAGGGTAAGCGTGTTGGTGATGTGGCTGAAATGAGTGTAGATGGACGAAAGTTGTTCTACATGGTGAGTAAGGAAAGGTCGAGTGGGAAGCCGAGAGTGGAGGATGTGGAGGAATGCTTGAAGAGGTTGAGGCATAGGTGTGTGGAGGAAGGAGTGGTGAGGATAGGAATGCCTAGGGTTGGATGTGGATTGGATGGTTTGAGTTGGGAGATTGTGAGGAGCCTGATTGAGAGTGTGTTTGATGGGGCAGGGGTTGAGGTTGTGGTGTGTGTTAGAAATGAGCATAAGGTTGGGGGAGGGGGGAAGGGGGGTGGGAAGCAGAGTAGGTTGCTCATTGGGGATTCCATGATCCGGAATGCGGCGCGTGTGTGGGAGGCGAATGGAGGGGAGGCTGAGGTTTATGGAGGTGCCAGAGTGTGTGACCTGGTTGAGATTGTAGGCAGTAGGAAGGGTAGTGATGATGTGAATGTGGTGGTGTTGAATGTGGGGACGAATGATCTGGGGAGTAAGGTGGATGTGAAAGTGGTGGCGGAGAGAGTGAAAGGGTTGGTGCGAGTGGTAAAGGAGAAGTATAGTAAGGCAAGGGTGGTGGTTGGGGGGATATTGGATAGAGTAGATGGGAGGGGCATAAGCAAGGAGATGATTGTGGAGGTGAATGAGAGAGTGGCTGAGGTGTGTGTGGTAGAGGATGCAACTTTTGTTAACAGCAGGTTGTGGGTGGGAAGGGGCTTACTGTCAGGGGATGGGTTGCATCTGAATAGGAGTGGGGCAAGAGAGCTAGGTAATCTTTTTGTTAGGATAGCAGGTAGTCTCGCGTGACAGGAGGATGGTCAAACCAAAGGGAGGGATATTCAGGGGAGGGATAAGGGGAGGGTTAAGATAATGTCAATTAATTGCAGGAGTGTAAGGAGTGGGGAAAGATTGGAGCAAATGTGGACGTTGATTGAAATGTATGAGCCGGATGTAGTGGTATGTGTGGAAACATGGTTGGATGACGAGATTCTAAATGGGGAGCTAGGGCGTAAGGGATATAACGTGTTTCGCAAGGATAGAAATAGATATGGGGGGGGGGTGATGATTGTCTGTAGGGAGAATGTCAAGGGCACATTGTTGTGGGTAGATAATGTGGTTGAAATGATGTGTGTGCAAGTAAGGGTGGGGGGAGGTCCTTGTGTGGATGTGGTGGGAGTATACAGGCCTAAGGATAGTGGGGAGTGGCAAGTGTTAGATAGGTTGGAAGAGGTAGTGATGGGTGATAGAGGAAGAGTGTTAGTAATAGCTGGGGATCTAAACTTGCCTGGAGTTCACTGGGAGGGGGGGAGGGAGGATCTTGGAGGCAGAAGGCAGGAATGGGCCTGTAAACTTATTAATGAGGGGTTAGTGCAAACGGTAGGAGAGGGGACGAGGAGTTGTGGGGAGGGGAGGAATAACATTTTAGATGTTATATTAGTAAGGCCGGAGGAAGCATGGGTTCACTCGGAGGTAGTAGAGGGAATGAGCGATCATGGGGCCCCAATAGTAGAGTTAGCACTAGGTAGTGGGTGGGAGGGAAGGCAGGGAAATAATAGTGAAAGTAGGGACAAGACAATCTGGAGATATGATAGAGCTGATGTTCAGGGTTTGCAAAGGGAGTTACTGGTAATGTATGAAGAGTGGTCTAGTAGGGATGTGGGAGTAAATGAAATGTGGGAAAGTTTTCTGCAGATATATAGGGGCTTGTTGGAAAGGTTTGTGCCGCAGGTGACTAAGGGGGGTGGGACTGACCCAGTATATTATAATAAAAGAATTAGGTGGTTGAAGAGGAAGTGCAGAGAAATATATAAGAGGTATAGGAAGACTGGTAAAGGTAAGGAGAAACTTAAGGAGTGGGAGGGAGTTCTTAATAGGGCAAAGGTCGATGCAAAGGATGATTATATGATGCACTTAATGGATGATGAGGGATTCCAAGGTAAAGGGAGAAGGTTGTATCAACATCTAAGGAACCAGAAAGGGGGGGGCGAAATACCCACACTTAAGGGGACTGGGGATGAGTTATTTACTGGTGATAAGGACAAAGCGGAGGCTTTGAACTCACACTATGGGGAGGTATTCCAAGAGAGGGAAGATTCTAGTATGCAGTGGGAAGGGGGGAGGGGTAGCAAGCCACTCACGATAACGAATCTTGATATTAGAAGGGTTTTAGGAAAGATGGGAGGGAGAAAGGCATCGGGGCAGGATGGGTTGATGTGTAGATTTTTGAAAATTGGGGGGGAGGGGGTTGTTAGGTTTGTAGGGGATATTTGCAGGAAATCGTTAAGGGAAGGTACTATACCGGAGGGTTGGAGGGAAGGACTTGTAGTGCCAATACATAAGGGGGGGGATAGAAGTCAAGTAGGGAATTACAGACCTGTTAGTCTCACTTCGGTAGGGAGCAAGATAATGGAAAAGGTAGTAGCAAATTATGTTAGGGAGGTGTTGGAGGGGGAGGGATGGTTGGTAGATAGCCAGCATGGGTTTAGGGAGGGGTATTCTTGCGAGACGCAATTGATAGGTCTTGTTCAGGATATAGGGGAGGCTCTAGATAAGGGGGAGGAGGTTGATGCAGTTTTCCTTGATTTTGAAAAGGCTTTTGATAAAGTGTCTCATGGGATTTTGATGAGGAAGGTTGATAGTGTGATTGCAGATAAAGGGGTTGTAAGGTGGATGGGAGATTTTCTAGCAAATAGGTCGCAAAGGGTAAGGGTGGGGGGTAGCATATCAGCAGCTATCGAAGTTACATCGGGGGTGCCGCAGGGGTCGGTGCTGGGTCCACTGTTATTTATAATGTTTATTAATGATATAGGAAGGGATATTGAGTCAAGATTAAGGTTGTTTGCTGATGATTGCGTCTTGTATAGGGTGATTAAGGGGGTGGAGGATGCTAAGTTGTTGCAGGATGATTTGAACAGGATAGAGGAGTGGGTTGATGTTAATAGGATGGGTTTGAATGCGGGAAAGTGTAAACTGGTTGGGTTCACGCGTAAATTAAAAGGGGATGCGAGAGAGTATTTTCTTGAGGGGGTAGTTCTAGAAAAGGTAAAGAAGTATAAGTATTTGGGAATTTTATTGGCCGAAGATTTGGGATGGGGGGACCAGGTGCAGGAAAGTGTAAGAAAGGGATATAGAAACTTAGGGTTTGTTATGAGGAATTTGAAGGGAGCTAGTAGGGAGGTAAAGGATATGGCTTACAAAACAGTGATACGGCCTATATTGGAATATGGTGGTGCGGTGTGGGATCCATATAGGAAAGGGGAAGTCATGGAATTAGAAAAGGTGCAGCGTAGGGCGGCAAGGAAGGTTACAGGACAAGTTAGGAGATGGAGGTATGTGGAAGATAGGTTAGGGAATGTGGTAAGGGCTTATGATAGTGTTACAGCAATGATGGGGGAACTGGGTTGGGAGTCCTTAGAGGAGAGACGGAGGAGTGATAGGATGTGTAATTTATATAGAGCAGCTAGGGGGAAAGGAGGGTGGGGGGAAATCCAGAGCAGGTTGCAAGAAGGAGTTTATAGAGGGAGGGGGGATCATAATTGGAAGTTTCAGCGTCGGGTAGTGAGAAGTGATCTGGGTAGGTTTGGTTTTGTTGAGAGAACGGTAAGGGAATGGAATGAGTTGCCCGAGGAGGTTGTTGAGTGCGATTCAGTAAGGGAATTTAGAAATAGATTGAGGAAAAGGAGGTGATGAGGGAGGGTGGGGAGGGGGGAGGTTTGGATAGGTTGCCACCGGGTAGTTGTGGCCCATTTGCAGCCTTTAAGTATTTTAATCTTAATCTTAATCTTAATAGTTATTCTCGGCCGGTTTCCTAAGAGGTCTCGACTCTTCGTAGTAGATGGGCATGGTCGTGAAAGCTCCCGCCCCATTTTGTCGGATTTTAACTTATTGCACTTCCTTACCATTAACCCACATCTTGACATCAAAATTTAAAAAGACAAATTGAAAGCTCGCCCAACAAAACGGGGAGGGAGGTGCGTATTTGCTTTCTCTTTCGTCCGCTACATCTTTGCAAATGACGTCACTTCAGCACTGTTGGGATGTTCTTGCCGACGTCCAAATAGAGACGTACATTGGTCATGTCCAGTCCCTTGACTAATAGCATTACCCGCATTACCTTGCCTCGGTAATCGTACATGAAGCGGGTCCGCAATGGTAACTGTGGTACCACCCATGTACTATTTAGGGCAGCTGTACCGCCCGTAACGAATCATATCGTGCGACGACAGAGTGGCGGTGTTTATGACGTAGTGTCGTGTCTTAGATGCACCCACACACGGCGATAGACTCACTGTCACTGTATAACAACTAATAATTTTTCGTAGGAATACTCGTTATGGGGTGCACACCAGATTTACCTGATGTGCCCCTTTTCAGGTTACTAACTAGGTTATTAGGGTGAAGGAATTTTAGAGAGCTGTTTGTAGGACTAAATCTCAGAATCGCCTTTACGACTGAGGAAAACCTCGAAAAAAACCTTCAGTCTGGACTGCCGGTGGCCGTAATCGAACCGGCGACCTCCCGAACTGGAGTCTCGCGTCTTACAGCTGAGCCACCTCTATCGGTTGTCACTGTGCGCCTGTATGTATTAACGTGTGGTTATACCTACGTCTAGTACCAAGCAAATCCGCTAGTTAGGCGCCACTGGTCAAAATTACGCGGGGTTTGAATTTGGATGCCGGCAACTTATCAGACGTCTATGAATGGAAGACGTCTTCTGTTCATGGGCACAGAGGAATGCGGGCGGAAGGCGAGGGTCGGTTATCGCTCCAAAGTGGCCGACGACTGCGTGGTCTCAGATAAAAGGGAAGTGTGTTCAGCTTGAAATGACAATTCACACAATGAAGCAAGAACGCATTTTATTTATAGCTGCACTGCTAATTACGCTACAACTTCCATTCAAATTGCATTGTTATTACAAAAGTGTTCTTTAAATTAGAATGTGCATTTTAATTTTTTTATCATTTCACGACAGAAAGTAGTTTTCTTGACTAGCGTAAGCGTCCCCCCCCCCCCCCTCGGTGTCAGTTATCTTATCGCTACAAAGTGGTCGGTCGACTGCATGGTCTCTGATAACAGGGAGCAGGGACCTTGTCCTCACCTCTCTTTATCTCGCATTGTACATTTCGAGTGTTTTGGTTTTGTTTTCTGTTGACTGAAATCATTACATAGTTTTTTCCGATCAAGTACTGTTTTTTTTTTTTTTTTAATAAAGAAATATGCTTGGGTCTGTACTCTTTGTTAGACTATTAGCTAGGTTGTAGCTTTGGAAAAATCCGTCTATCTCGTTTCTAATTTCCCCCACAACTGGCCAAACTTTGGTCTAATTATGGTTAAAAATATATTTTAATTCATATTTTTGTGAGTTTTTTTTATCGGAACGGAATTGTTTTGTTTTTTTATATCCACAGAGTAAAAATTTGAGAATGTTGCTATTGTTAAACTGTGCACCTGCATTGGCGGTGAAACGCCCACAAATGTGGGTCTGGTAAATGCTCTTCAGTTGGACTGTGTTTTTGTAGATTTGAAGCTCAATGAAAATTGAAAACACTCCTAGCTGTGCTCCTAGTGTCCTGTGTCTTACGAGGAACATCCGTAACAAAACAAAGTTGAGATTTGTCTTAGACCAATGTTGTTGCGTTCTAAATTACAGAGCAACGGGTACATGACGGGGGGGAGGGGGGTATGACGGGTTATGTACGTATGGCTTTTATGTTATAGACTTATAAGCCTACTGTGGTTTCTTTTGTGTTTAGTGATTTCTTGTAGATATTAATTTGTTTGCGTTGTGTTATTACGTTGTGTCTATAGGTTGCCTACTACACAGTTTACTTCATACCCGTATTCAATAACTAAAAATGTGAAAGTAATGAATTATTGGGAATCATTGTCAGTTGCATTTCACAATTGTACTTGGGTCCATGGATAACCACACGCACACCTGTTGGCGACGCTGTCACTAGTGAAGAGTGCGTATTTTTTATACCTAATCCCATGTTATAAATATAAAGCTTCATTTAGCTACAAAACCAGTGTACTGTTTAATTGTATGTATATGGAGCAATCGTCATAAGTTTTCCCCGACTGGGATCGAACCAGCGCACTCCTACATAACGTACCAATGCTCTGGCATAAGAGCTCATCTAATTGCTGAACGTAGCAATTTACACATTTATGGTTCTTGTGGCCCACGATTATTTCAGATCGTAAGATCATAATTAGACCGCCAAGCTGGCGTACAGGGGTTCAATTCTAGTTCGGGGCAAATATCATTCATTACTCATAGTCTCTTGTTACAATCGTACAGTAAATTAGAAGTAATTCAACGGCAACTTTGAACACTGTCCTGTATTATTTATCATCTAAGATTGTATAAAGCAATTAAGATTTCCAGTTTGTTTTCTTTAGTCTTCAAACAAGTGTAGCTCGGTCAGTATTTACAATAGAATCGAGATTCGAAATTTGTTATCCATAAAATAATGAAAATAAACACATACAATCACTATAAATATGAATATTCTGTTAATTCATCAGTCGATAAATTGTATTGGCGGTCATTTCTGGTGTGTTGTGATGTCAGCCGTCGACCTACGAGTGTGATAAGATATGTTCTGAAATATGATCCGACGCAGGTGCAGAACGAAAGATAACAGCGGGAGAGGGTAACACATACACAAGCCTGATAAGACCAAGCCCATCTATTATTTTGTTCCCATAAATCACAATAAAAATTAGTATTTGATACAAATATAAGTGGATATACATTCAATAGATAGCCTACGAAGATTTCAGTCAGAATATTTTTTATAGTGGTAACATATATTTACTGCCATACATTATTACGTGTATTTGTTGAATCTACGCACTGCTGTTGCGTCAAACTTGAATGGATTATGCAAATATTACAGGTACATAGGAATGAATTACCAATTATAAAAGGTTTTTATATTATTATTATTATTATTATTATTATATACAATATCTTTTATGCTATATGTAACGTTGTACTTGTGAATGTCATTTGGCGTTGTAATAAATAAATAAATAAAATCAATAAACATACCAATAACAAGTGATCACGAAACCATCTTACCACATATTGCTAATTAACCCATATTTAATATTAGTATGTGACATACAAACAACGAACTTTCGTCCTCGCATAAATTATTAGGTCTGGTATGCTTATGCAGCTCCCCAAAACACATTCATGGATTCTCATCTCAGTAGGCCTACTGGTGATACGCGGTTGAGAGTCTGTCTCAAATGGTGTAAATTGATAATCTTTACAAACTACAAAGTGTATCGTATAGATATCTTGTAGATTAGGCCCATATTAACACAAGTGAAATTTCGAAATAATTGTAAGCGTAGGTGCAGGCGAGCATCGTTGAGCTGCATTTCAGTATCGAACTATCCATGCGGTACGACCACATAATTATAGTGTAATTAGGTATGTGACAGGTGACAAGCTTCAATCTGTTCCAAAGTTGCATTTTGTCCTTCCCGCGAATGAATGGTCAACTTACTACCGAGTTCCAAACACTGCCACTCTAAGCGCTCATTGTCGAACAAAATAATTCTTAAAATTTTAAAAACTAATTTAATTGATAGTTTGAGAACGGTGTAAGATATCTTAAAAATTTAAAAAGCATTCAAGTTCTAGAACCAAATGCAAGGTCTAACCGTCGGTCTTTTGTTAATATCATATCATATTCACAAACAATAGGTAATTTAATTAAGTTTCATTAATTATTTTTTTCATTGAAGTCGAGTTTGAAAATTGAAAATATACCTGCGGTTAGACCTCACAATTTATGCGTTTTATGCAAAAACGTTTGAATTTCGTTGCTGGATTAATATTTGGTCTAAATATCGATCTAGAACTCAATTTTACAGATGTTAATTAAAAGAGCATTAACATTATGTAATTATAGACATTTGTAATCAATGTATAGATACAATTGAAGCTGATGATTTAAGCTTTCTAAAAATTCCACGATCACCTTCATAGCTTTATTAGTTCCGAAGATATGGGTATTTTACTCCAATGTACGGCAAACTATGTTGCATTCCCCCTTACCCCTCTAGCGGGCCCTAGTGCTAGCGATATCCTAACCTTAAGGTCGTCGTACAACAACTTCGGTAATGCTTTCGTCATCAATCAGTGACGTGTTTACGGTCTCGGGCAACCCGAGCAGGTATCTGAATTAGCCACGGCCGCTGGATGGTTGCCGCTCACCCACCCGTGACAGAAGCATTACCGAAGTTGTTGTACGACGACAGTGTATGGTTATCGCCAGCGCGCGTTGCATCTTGGTCAGATGTGACGTCACACGGCTGGCCGGCAGTGTGTCATACTTCTTTATCGACCAACCAACGGGCACAGATCGCGTGCTAGGAGCCTAATTAGCCGTTACAGACAGTTTTAACGGCCATCAACTATCGTAATTTGTAACAAATCAGAAACACGTCCGACAAATCACGGTGGCGCGCGCTGGTTTGTTGAGAAAGTAGTTCTAGAACGGTTCTGCGATACTGCATGACCGACAAGCTAGGCCTTATCTTCCATCCAACCTTTTAACAAATAATACATTTTGATACAGACAATAAACAATAGACAGTAGTACAATAATATTAATAATATAAGGATTAGTGTATGAACATTAAACTATTCAATACATATACCAAAATACAAACTCATAATGAAAAACAAAAAAGAGAGAGAGAGAGATAGAGAGAGAGACGAAGATCAGAAATGCAAACGGGCTCTTGATTTAGAAAACTCGTGTAACTTATTGGCAGACTGGCTGTGTTATCAGGGCACGATTCTATAACTTATGGTTGGTGTCTGTCCAGGATAAAACTCCTAACGCGGTGGCTCCTATATGGTCACGTGGTTAGGCAGGTTTGACCATATGGAACCATAAACGTGTTTGAATCCTGAATATTCGGCATAATTAAATGTCTTGGTCTTCTTCATTCTCGTTTATCACTTTTTATACCTGTTTATTAAATGAAACGTAAGCACAATGTAGCAAACATATGTACATCATCAAATTGACAAAATTATACAAAACTTGTATTTCGATGACTACACTTTACGTGAGAAATGACATGAATCATAAATAAATTCGGTATCATCATTTTACTACATTTTCACAGCATAAACCAATCTTTATTTTAATTAATCATTGTTTCTAATCATAACAGCGGAACTGAAAAAAATCGCAACAACGTTTTCTAATCTTACCAAAATCACTAACAATAGTCACTCAAAAATACAAATTTCGTTATCAGAAGGCAGGCAAATTGGCAACTTTTTAATGTTTTAGTTTAGATTATAGTATGGAAAACGTTATTTTGAATGTTGAACTGTCGGGGTAAATCAATACTCATTGCAAATTGTCCCTTAAGAACGGTTTTGCGTAATGCGAGACAAGAGATATAAATGTGGGAGCCTTTGTAATTTTTCTCTCTAGTCAACGAATAATTTACCTAAACTCGGTGAACCTACAGAGATATTGCGAGAACGTTTAGTTAGTTCTCATTGGAATACATTCCAGGAATGGGCAAGAAGTAGTTTCTTCGTCGCTTCCCAGACTCGTTTTACTCTTGCAACGGATTTACATATAGTCAGTTCTGTGCTTTTATTTTTAAAATGTTTAGTATCGCCTGAAATCCTCAGTGGGATTGGGTCCACGTTTCGTTTTAAGGGCGTGACCTCCAGGGTTTCTTTTGATCCCCCTAGTTGGGGTCAACATCAAGGTCAATCGCTCAACCTTTGACCATGACACCGGCTCGACCTTGTGTGGGAAATGTTGTATTGTATTTTTATTCATCTTGCTTTTTCTAAGAAAAATCACGGGCAATGGTAAACGTCGCAAAAAACGAGTGGGTGACCGCTTTTCTCCTAAACTTGGTACCGTTAGTAGGAAAGTATTGCAGGTTCGATAATTGAAGCAACTTTGATGCGTGGTTGGATAAATGGTTTGTCCCTCTTTATTACTTCATGAAAAGTCCTATAGACGACATTGGACTTTGCATAGGAGTGTTAAACGCTGAAGTGCCTCTTGTTCACTCTTCAACCGTCTTGTATGTATTTGTGGTCAAGATTGAAAATCGGGATTTCCTTTCCAATGACTAAAAAAAAGAATTATACATTAATTTACAACCTTTTGGATTCGTAATATATTTTATATTTTGAAACGAAATATTTCCATCTAGTTGTGGTTTGACAGCAGATTTGGCAGAGAGCATTAATTTTGATTTTTTTAAAGCTCTTGGTCGGTGTGGAATAAAATATCAAGTCTCAAAGTTCCAAGTAGAATATTTTTGTGAAATATTCTATCAAGTATACATGTTGGGTATTTTGATTCATATTAATGTTTTCATTAATTAGTACACACTCAGTAAACAATATTTGTCAATACCACCATTGAATTAAGCTATCCTATTGTGTTCCGAATTCAAAGAGAACAAACTATTTTTGTAATAACACTGACAAAGATACACTACAAACAATACTACAATAGAGGAAACAAGACGTGAAACAAAAACTTACGGAAATGGCAAAGGAAATGAAATACAAATAAAAAGTAAAATGTAATGTTTCTATCGTGATAGTAGTGTATCCCTGCTCCTTCTGTTTGCCTGATACGACAACAAGTCGAACTATCACCTCACCTTCCTCAGAGGAATGCAAGAGCCTTACCTTATGCGGCAAAATGCGTTCTGCTACCTTTGACCCGCATTGTTGGCACAGTCATGGCATCGGCTCACGCTGGGACTCGACATAATATCTTTCGCAATTTGCCTCAACAATGTTCTATTGTGACCAACTGAAATATACGTATGGTCCTCTAATTATTAAGAATGGACCTCACATGGGCATGTTTAACAAAGGCTTGTGCCTTTATATCCTCGCTGCGCCCCGGGCTAAAGGTGATACTCTCATTTGATGTAACCGTGGGACATTTCACTCTGACAACGTGTACACGTCACTTTTAATGAACGCTCTTTACGTTTTGACAAATAACAACAAGGTTATGTTTTATTGTAGAGACCTTGCAGAGCTTTGTTATATGAACACGAGTATAAATGATACTTTAATTTTGAATGTTATTACTTTAGAGTGACTAATCATATATTGTACTCAGAATAGTTGAGGTCGGTAGGTAATGTTCCAAGGTAACTATTTTGATGCTGGCAAAACTGATGAGTCCAATTACAAAATTTAATTTATACTTAATTAGTTCCAAAGATCTACTCATGTAACAGGTTCAGTATAACTAATTCTTACCGTGCATTGTAGCTCAGTGGGCAACAGCAACAGCATTAGGTCTCTAATACAGGGTTGGTCAAGCATGGAATGAGCTTTTCCTTTTAAGCATCGGATGACAGATTTCTTGGATGTTATAAAGTTTTTCTAACAATACATTTTTTTCAAATATTGTTTTCCAACTTTCGATTTTTCTTCTTTTTTAATAGCTTATTTTTAAACATATTTGTACCATCTTTATAATACTTTATTACCTTTGTAAATTTTGTTTTGTTTTGTATAATTCATTATTCTTAGGCCTTCATGATGTTATTGTTAGGTTTGATATATTTTATTATATTTTCCCTGCTTTATTATATTATTTTATGTCTATTACTCTACTTCGTTTTTATCACTTTTATTACGGGTTGGCAGTCACTTCTGGTGTTTGGAGCTGTGTTCTTTTCTACCAACCCTAATCATTATGTATGAATAGGAATATATAATAAATAAAATATAAATCTACATATACCTTTTCTAAGTTTCCTCTATCTGTTATTGCGTTGGTTCAGCAACGTTGTCACCTTGTCTATGCTGACCAAGGTCGACACTAAGCGGCATACATGTCCGTCACAACGGGGAGCGAATGTGTGACTGACACACAGTGGAGACCTGACATGGGTTACAGTACTTCACCATCGTTCATGTCATCGCATATTGTCTCGTTTATCCACGCTAGTAACGTTGTCTCCAACAATCAATCATTCAAACAGTTTATTGAAACTAAATAAATACATGTAGGTGGCATAGGCCATGTGAGAGCGTGCTTGCAATTTATATGCTACTCAAGAATATAATAGGAAAGAAGTTAAAAAATTGTATACATGCGTGATATTTTTGATTTGTTTGTTATACCCATAAGAGTACACACTCCATAACATAGCACGTATACTAATAGCTAAAAATATATCTTTAAAGACGAAGAATAATGTATCTGCTAATATATATATATATACATATATTATACTATACAAAGAATTTAAATTTTAAAATATGGTTATGGTGAAGGTTTAGACCCTAGGGAACGAATGTGAATTATTCCAGCCTAAGACTCACGATACGCACCGACATCTCTCCCGACACATTCATCTTAATATCAATATATATTTTTAAAAACATATCAATATATAAAAAAATCAATGTATATAAAAAAATATTATTGTAATGGTGAAGTCCATGCGGCCATTATGGTACATTTAATGGCCTAATAAAATTGCATGCAGCTATACAGGAAACTAAAGAAATATAATTAGAATGCCTCATTTTGTGTAAATCTTTCAATAATTCGAGAACAAGACATATTTTAGTTCAACAGCTTAAACGTCTTTCAGCACTAGTATCACGGCACAAATACTTAGTTAGTACTGGTAAATGAAACTAGACTGTACACCACAGGGGGTGAGGTTCTAGTTCTCCTAGACAAGGGCCAGAGTTGTACAAGTGCCGTTGTTGCTCGGAAGTCCGAACAGCTCACAAGCTTTTCCACTTCCTAATTGACAGACGGTAGAACGTGTAGCTGTAGACAGTTTCGCTCCCGAAAAGTCGCGGGATTGTTAATGATTTGTTTGGTGTGAAAAATCGCATTCATTAATTAGGCGCAATTTCAGACATGTCCGCACCTTGCACATAAAAAGTTTAGAAGATTCGGTGTTTGACGTAGACGAAAGGTCGGGTCTTGCCTAATGCTCGGCTCTGCGCATTGTGTGGAACTTTTCAAAGTGACAAGTGCAGTTTTGAATTTTGTTTTCCATAGTTGGGAATAAATTACCAGTTCAGCAAAAGCATGAAAGTTTTTCTTATTGGACACGTTTTGTTGACTTTTCTCACTACTACATTTCCATAATATTAAAACCAAACTTTGCAATCAAATTTATAATACGATAACAAACGGAAAATTAACGTTTTATTTATTTTACTACTATCAAAACCTCTCGTACTAATTTGTGACATAAATCATATTATTAGTTTTATTTACCATCCTCCGCGTCTGTGTTAAATGTACGCCCGGCATTGCCTCGTTGGTCGGTACAAGAGTGTTGGTGCAATCGAGCGATAAATACATTTCAACATCTCATAAAGTGAAGTGTTGGCCTACTCAGTATCTCACGTAAGAAAACCAAACGAGAAATCCACCCTTATAAGCTTACAATGTATTCAAGAAATGTACTAAAGAAATTCAGAAAAGACAAAGTTTTCTCTCAAGAAACAGTTGCTCTTGAACTTTTGTAACTAAATGAGTAAGTAGTTGTTAGGACTATATATGTAAAATGGTTTTCAATTTCTTACGCTTTATATTGTAAATTAGTAAAGTATAGCGTAAGAACTACATTCAATACTTTATAGTACATTTTGTCATAAACGCAATGATTCGTTATATTTTCTACTATTTAATGTCTTCAAAATTATTTTAAAATCATTTAAATTAAATTGCTGTAATGTTTCATCATTGTGTATCAACTCACCAAATTACAGATTTTTGGAATTGCTATACTGTAATTTTGTAATTGCCGTACTGTAATACGATAAAACTAGTAACGCAACAACTAACTCATGGATGTTTCTGTGTTCAACAAATTCTTTAGGTGTTGGTATTTTTAAGAACGGAAGAACTGTTTTGAAAATGTTGCTTTATAGTGACTAATTTGAGTAAAACATCTCAAACTCGAACACTTCAGCATTTATTTCTTATCATTCATTAATACCATTGGAAATCAAATTTTTTTAATAACATTTTGTCAACCAGCTACTGTTCCATCTGCATAGTGGTCTCCGATGTAACACAATCATGTAAGATGGCGCTAAGGTGTCCCGCGGTGAAGGCGCCAGACCGTAAAGTAGAACACCGGATTCAAATCGCAGTTGAGATCGGTCTTACTGGTATTCGCACTGAGAATCCTTCCGCATAAAATAATACATCTATATTTATCATTCCTTTAATGTTTTACAACGTTAATAAATCATCAAAACTGTCAAACAAGCATATTCAGTATTGCACTTGTTTTGTACTTCTGGAAGTACTACAACTTCTAGGATTGAGTAATATTTCTATACGTACGTACATGTGTGTTCGGTTTCATCATTTCTAAGTAGTTTGCAGTTTGAACGACGTAAACAAACAAACTGATGATAGAAAGCACAACTTTGGCCGGAGTAACGGAACATGGCAAGCGTGATGCGTGTCACTGGTGCTGTAAACAACATTTGTTGTCGAGGTGGATGAAAGCATTGCACATCATTGGCTCGTAATCAATATGCCACTAGGATTCACGTTGAGGCATAGTACGGATTTGTTTATCTAGCATGGACGAAGGAAAACATTGCATTAGATTAATGTTATGATTAGTTTGCACCGATTAGTCCCACTTATAAAGGTGATTTTTATATTTGAAATTCTTGCTTGTAATTAATCAAGTAGTACTAGCTACTATCAATGGCTCAGTAGTCAGTGCTACTGGCGTCGTCTGGACCTCCAACAGAATCAAATTCCCTTTTTGATTTCTATTTCCAAAAATTCTGACTGAGGTTAATTTTTAATATGGAGCTACTTACTGAAACTTACGTATTTTTCTTTAAACAGTTGTTATGTGCTATCCAAGACAATGTATGGCTTATGTAGCAAATAAATTGCAGCATGCAGAACTCCAGCCCACTTTCTTTATCTCTCATCAGGTCTTGGACCAGTGGGCACTGCGAAACCATATCTTTTGAGTAGATTTTTTGTCTTCTTTTAAGCATATTTTGCTTTTGTTCCGGGGAAAAGAAATCAAGGAAAAGTTTTGCATTTCATTGTAACCAGATACAAATTATCCTACAAATTATCACAAATTACAATAACAGTTACAACAATAAAAAAATTATTACAAATTATCTTCCCTTGCGCATGGCTTTATATTACCTTTACTCCCAGTTGACGACATTACTCAAGAACAGCAGATTGAGAATACGTAATATAAGAACCGATGGAAATGGCTCAATGAGAACACTCAGTACTTTAATGCGGAAGATCGCCGGCACGATTCCCTTTATCCGACATCCTGATTGGACATGATGGGAGCTACTTATATTGACCTTGAGTGTTGATTCCCAACGACATCAATAAGCTGATGCGTCTTAGCAAGTTATCTGACAGAGGATAGCAGCCTGAAGATCTTAGACGTCCGTAACTTATCTTAAGTTGAAGAAAATACCCAACGTTAAGTCTATTTCTATGTACAATAAATGATTATAGCAGTAGACTGTATTGTATTTAATTGACCTACTTTACTTAGATTTTATCCTGCAGTCAACGTTACAAATAATTTGGTTTGCAAATGGCATCTTGAGAATGCAGGTAACTATTCAAAAACCTATTTTTTCAATAGCAAAAACGAATACGCTTGTTAGTCGTATTAATATTTCTTCCAGATGTATATCTAATATTTTACTTTAGTTTCTAGGTATACCAAAACAGAAGCAGTCCGTTCGCAATTCTCGGAATGTCTTTTGTTAACGGGTCAATGCCGTTCAGTTAAGAATTATTCTTAGAGCGTTTATTTTTAAGTCAACGTATTTTAATTTCTGAGAGAACGTGTTCTATTTTCTAGTCAATGCTTTTGAAATCCTTCCACTGTCTTCTCTTTTCGATTTACCCGTCACACTAGTCCGGTCTGCCTGTCTGTCTGTCTGTGTGGTAACCACGTGGAATTGTGTCGTCGAGTCAGGCTGATCGTTTTCCTCCCACTCTGAAAGCCGGAGGAGATGTTTCACCCTCCCCCCCCCCCTCCCCCCAACCCACCACCTTCTCAAATCAGTCTTCGCATCTAGACCAGTTGACACCGCCGGTGGTGCAATTAACACTGTGATCCTTTAATTGTCCATCCGAACAGATTCTGATCTTGGTCGGCAGCAGCTGAGAAACTAACAACTTGTTTTACTTGTGAATGGACGAGGGCTACGTATACTCACGAAGGCTTCTTGCCAAATTAAAATTCTCTGGCAGCCGCCGTATGTTTCACAACTCGACTCTCGAATCCGTAATCGAGGATCGAGCTTTTTTTTCTGTCTCCTCTCAGCGATATATGATTGGATGTCAATAAGGGGCGTTTTGCCGTCACCAAAACCTGAACTGGGTTTCAGATGAGGAGTAAACATCCCCTATCTATGACGTCACTCATGCGGTGGGGTTGTCATTAGTTACGCCCGAGTTGACGCGCAAGTGTTGGCGCACGAAAACTTTCGACACTTGTTCGTGTTTGTATTGTGAGAGGATGAAATGTGCTGGCGTAGGTTCTGTCAATAGTAACCGCATTGTCACCATCCATAATCAAAGATTAAAGTACCGTTTTGTCTGTGTTGTAACCGTAAAATGAGATGACTTTGCATTACTACCAATTGAATAATAGTAAACGCCGATAAATATATCACCATTATGACTCAAGTGCGCACGTCTTGGGTCATGAATTATCGTTAAATCAGAGTATATTAATAACACTAACAATTAACTTTACTAGCCAAACTAAAAAGATAGTGCGCTCAGTGTTATCTATATCAACTGGTCGGATGCTCTGATTTAATGTCATACACACTTTGTGAATTAAAACAAAAATTTTGTTACTTCCGCACTTGAACCATATTGCCCGCGTGAATGGCCGTAACCGCGGTAGTGCACCTAGGATTCCATAATTCCTGATAAGAACGATGTAACTTTATGACAGTATTTTTGTCAATAATGTTCAAAATAATAGCCCACCATTATATTGATGGGCACTCTATGTACACTAGACGAAGCACCAGGCATAAAATATAATAATATTATACCCATCCATCTCACTACAGTTTTCCCTCGGGGCAGCCCCTGTATTCAAGTGTTATTACTGTGCGGGTAGTAACTTCAACATAAATATCTCATTAATTTATTTATTAACGTACTAAGCCTGTATAGTATAAGTTTAGTGTGATGTTGGCCTAGTTGGTGGACACTATTTTTAGTCCACGATACAGGAACAATGTAACATAGGACGTTAATTAATTGTCGCACATGAAATAACATGAGCACGATGTTGTATATATACAAATCAAAAACGAAATTACTTGCATAGTCCCGTGAAATAACTCATGTGAATACGCAACACTCGCCAAAACTCTGGCAGAAGCATTTAGCAAATATGTTGAAGCAAGCTTATACCAAGTGAACACGACATATGAACGTGGTAGCTGGGAGGCAATGCGTAGTTGACTACAGCATCGAGTAGAACGTAAAAAAACAAAACAAAGATCTATCAACTTACTTTTTGAGCCTTTGTGTCTTATTTTCATTTTTTGAAAGTTAAGTTTTATAACTGAATAGGATAGACATAAATTAAGTAAATAAATGCACATGATATATTATTTAAATATAATGCCAATGTGTACTGTGAAGATATGTGAATTGAGTAGCAACGACCCCCTGAACTGAGAATTAGAATTGTCGTCTGTAACGGAAAATTAATTAACTCAAACAATTCCTTGGCGGTGGGCTTATAAATGTTGGCACCTTGGTGGACAGGTGAATGGAATGATCTCCTTGGTTCCATTCACAAAATTATACATTCCACAGAAGAGCGACGTATGTAAACTTGTTGGACTAGAGATTAAAGTGATATACTGGTACTAAGGAATGTCTGCAATCATGATTTGTTAGCCATGCAGTAAAGTGCACTTCGAGATGCTGTGTGTGCTCGTCTTTGTCGGAAATGCGCAAATATCGTATGTTTTAGTTTTTAAAGATGACTAAGGTTGGAATTCATAGTCGGCCCCTACACTTAGGGGCGCCCATTGTTACCAAGGTAACAATTGTTTGCATGTTATTTCCCATAAACAAAACAAATCCGTAGCAACAATGGGTGCCCCTAGGTGTAGGGGCCGACTATGAATTCCAACCTAAGACGATAAATAAAGCTGACTTTAACACTACATCCTCGCAAATATATTGCAATCTTTATGTTCTCTAACTGCACACGGGGTACTCGGCTCGGGTAATACTGTTTTGATTTTCTTGTTGTATGACATTTCCACTGTATGCGCCATTGGTTCATTTATCTTAGAATAAAGTATATTTTGAGAATATCAGTGTAAACTGGAAGGAAAATCTTTACTAACGTGGTAATTATTTCGTTTTTTTTTAACATTATGTATTATTAGAAATATACAATAAATAATAAAATAATATGCTTCCTTAAAGTTATAAATCAAGAAACAATTCCTGTTGCTCACATTTTATATTCAAAAATAGGGATTTTACGAAAACTTTACTTCACGAAAAAAATAAGCAATTTACATAATTTAATAAATTTGATTCAATTTAGTTGTTGATAGCTGAAACATCTGCAATGTTAGTATTATGATAGCACAGTGATGATAGTATTCAGAATATAATTTTTCCTGCAAAAGTGAGCGTGGGATAAAATAGTATCTTGCTCTTACTTATAACATTTCTTCACATGTGAATATCTACCAAAAACGAAATTCCTGACATATATCGCTTCTTTTAATATTTATCTCAGGTGGAATGGGTGCGTTTTCTTTAGTTTTCTCATAACCCAGAAAACATCAAGCGTAGGATAAAAAAAACTCGTTCTCATTCATAGTGTTTCTTCGCGTAAGACCGTCAAAACATGATAATTCACGAGATAAATTGCTTTCTCCAACATATCCAAAGGTGTAACGGAATAATTTTCAATAGTTTACTCATGGACTAACCCCCCCCCCCTTCCCCCTTCCCTCGCCTAAATAACTTTAATATATTTGAATTGTTTAAAACTCTCGCACATAACATAGGTTCTTTCGAACTTCTCTCTACTCCAATGAGACCCAACAGTACGTTTCACGTAACCAATTGAAGGAATGTTTATTTAATAGCATTTTTACTTTTGAAAGATGATATTGAGAGTAAATAGCAAATAGCAAAGTCACTAAAAGATGAAGCTAACTTTTCGCACATTTATTGATCACACACCAATTATTAATTGCCGTAGGAAACCTGACTGGGGAAATTGTCTTATCTACAAGAGAAGTCTACTAGAAATATTTAGGAGGACTTTAAGTGGGACGGAAACGCAGTATTGTTAAATTCCCATGCACGTGTTTTTCCAATGTTTTTCCACAGCATTAACCATTAATGTTAGTTAACTTTCAATGCATCACGTGATCAACGCACAGTCTGCAGATCACGTGATGCGTCGGAAGATAAAACAAAATAAAATTTGTTTCATTTGCGCCAAAATAAAAAAAAAAGTGGGCTGCGTTGAAAACAAACGTATGCCCATAACACGCACCACTCATGATTTATGTTCCATTCGCAGTCGCACAGATAATAATCAATACACACGTCAATATTTGCACAAGTTTTGAAACTAATAACATTTGTGTAGACCATGTCTACAACTGAGTTCTAATGCAAGCACTAATATATATCAAGCTAGCTTCCCAACACAGTATTACGTTGTACGTATAAGGTAATATCAAATGTTGTTCTTACAATTGGC
Source organism: Isoperla grammatica (assembly GCA_945910005.1). Classification (NCBI taxonomy): domain Eukaryota; kingdom Metazoa; phylum Arthropoda; class Insecta; order Plecoptera; family Perlodidae; genus Isoperla; species Isoperla grammatica. The sequence continues at coordinate 9,180,504 of OX246737.1, forward strand.
TGTTCACGACAACTAATTTATAGATCATAAATTACTAAATATTTCAATGTGTCAGTACAAAATCCTCCTGTCAAGCAACTCTCTTCAGTGAATAATTATGACAAATTAATTGTTGCACAATATATACGGTAATAACAATGTTAAAAGTAGCAATGATATTTCTTACGAGTTATGAAGGTATGAGTGTTAGGTCTCGAAAGATTAATTTATTTGTTTTCTATGGTGATTGGTTTTCGATGATAAGTACTGAAGTAATAAATAAAATACGTTTCTGTCTTTAACACGTAGTTATAATGTGTTCATATACTTGATGTTATGATCACATCCTACATCTGCCTATATTGTATTTAATTAACAGCAGCAATATAGCCGGTGGGTTGAAATGTCAGTTATTATTCATACAATATGGCACACTGCCAAAACTGAGAGAATAGTTTCCTGCAGCTATTAGAAAAGTACACAATAAAATATAGTCTAGATACGTAACATATTTCTAATGGGTGTTCTAAATTACTATCTCAAAGTTTTGCCTTCTGAGCAGTCAAAATATTTACTTAAGCATATATGAAGCTCTAAATCGGTTCCAGACGAATATAAATATGATGCATGGCTACGGGCGATCAACCTTGCCAAATATATATCACAGGTCGGCGCCTGAGATTACGACACGTCGCAAGCCTGCTGATAGATTGGTCGTGTTGTCAATTGAAAAGTTCAATAACTTTTTCTGCTCGGCGACGATTTATGCCGCGAATCTGATGAAAGCAACGGGAAACAAGTTATGGGCGCTTACGGACGCGCAGGCACGTGTGCTGACGTCTTCCTTCGCTAAGCTCAACCAACACTCCACAAGAAAAATACTGTGAAAATAATTGCTTGGGTTCTAATGATTCAATTTTTTGCTACTATAAAATATTTACCGATAACATTCAAGTATTTTGTACTTTGTTTATTGTGCTTAATTATTTTAATCTACTCAAGCTATTCAGTGAATATACCATTTATATTTTAGCCTTGATTAGCTACTGTGAGTATGTTGTAGAAATTTGCATCTATCGATTATCTAAATTTGTCACAACCCAAATTCCAGTGGTATATATTTTAGAATGTTTACTTACAAAAAAAAAATAGCACATCATTAAATCTCTAAGCAAATGTTAAACTAAAAAAGTTATTAAAAGAAACGAAATTTTACGAAATAGTATATATTTCAACTTATATAAAACTAAAACTGTAAACATTTTGAAAACTGGCTATATTTTTAAGAGTTAAGAGCTTACAAGTTAGTCTTATCAATTTTTTGTGATGATGTGCTGGCTCCAGAGTTAGTATAATGCGAAGGTATGTAGACTTCATTCTCGCTAGTATACGTGACCTTATTAGCACGTTACATTACACAGATGTATTTTCAATGTTTTAGGCCACCCTCCTCTGTTTGTTAATAACAGTTGTGTCATTGGGAATAAAGAACTATAAATATGCATCTTGGAAGCATGTTACTGTCTTGAATCTTGATTGCATTTGAATATTGTGACTCGAAACGAAATCCCTGTTAAATATCTCTGCAGGAGGTTGACAAAAGTGGATTAAATTGTCCCCAACGGTAGAACTGATCGACCCGCGTAGAATGTGAACGTAGCGGTCGTTGTCGCTGCGTATATCCATCATTGAAGTGTTGTCTTGTTGACGTTAAAAGCCTCGACCTTGCAAGCGGCAATAACAACAGCGAGGGAAGCGAGGGGCCACTCCACTTACCGGCCACTGTTTGCGACTTGCCTTATTTATTGGCACGCGGGGAATCTTTGGATGGGAATCAAAACACAAAGATTAAAGTCAAGTGGTGTATAAATGATCTCAATAATTTATATGTTCTTGACTAGACATTTTTCTTTTGATAGTTTTTTCTCAACACCTTCAATTTTCGAACTCTGAGCCGGTATAAACGGTTTCCAAGGGGGCGCGAAACAACTTAGTAACTCAGTAGATTAGTCGTGAGTCTTTCGTTTGCTGGACATTCATCAAGTTTTCAGACGTTATAGAAATATATGTAGTGGCTGCAATTTGTCCGGCCCTGTTCCGGATTGGCGTAAATTCAGATATATTTTGTGTGTAACAATTTATTTTTTCGTAGGACTTCATTGCCAATTTTTATTACTAAACCGCGCGTTAACGTAAAATAAGTTCAGGCTGAAAAATGCTAAAAAAGGAAAACTTGGTTTAAATAAAGTCACTGCCAAATACAGTTGAGTTTTAATTTAATTTGACAAACACCTATTGACTAGCAAGAGCCAATTAGAGGGGTGGGGAAATAAGATAAATTTACATATTGGTCGTACATTATTAATAGTAACAACTAACAATAAACAATAAATACAAGCATAATAAATTAATTTTAATGCCAATTAAATTCAAAATTACTGGTAGAAAGTTGAGTTGAGCCCAAACGCAACCCGAATTAGCCCGAAAACAAAAAAGTACGACAGTTAAGTTTCATCTAAATCCCGAACCTGAAACCGATCTCCTAATTTTAGTTTTGACTAAACTCAAACCCATCAAACTGTTAACCTCATAGAATTACGTACTTAAATCCGGACCGAACACAATCCTAACGTCATCGGGTTCGACCACCTGAATTGGACAATACTCAATAATTTGTGTGCATTGACATTTTGTACCGAGTTGGCTTAAATTCTACTTTGCTTTACTCGTTAGTTGTTCGTTGTATTGTGTGGAGTGTTTGAACAAAAAAATCAGAAAATTAAAATCTGATCTCGGACGAGATTTACACATAAATTATGTTTGTATATTTTTGAAGAACGAACTTTAATTTATTCTTCATCAAAGAACATATGTGTGTTCTGCAATTTTTTTTGTTATTATTTTTTTAAATGCATGTTATTTTATTTATTGTTTAACGATGTATAATAACATGTTCCCGTTATTTTAAAAGTTTGAAGCATTACCGTATTTAAAGCATAGTATTTTTTGTTTTCATTTAACAGTAACGATTTTTAACTAATGCAGACATGCACTTAGAAGGAAATTGAAAAGAGTACTATTCCATGCAGAGATGTCAATAATTGATCTATTCTAACTGTTGATAAATGATACTGCTGGACAGTAGCCCTGGGGATGGAAGGTGTAGATGTAGACTACGATTGATAGAGCTTGGTCACGGCTACACCGTAATTATAACAAACGTCCCGTCGCACCAGTAGAACTATTAACACATCAGTATCACTTACATTGCAGTTGTGACTTTATTTATAAAGGAAAATTATAAACAAGACAAATTACTTTCATTTCCTTAAAAAACATGTATAAAATAAAGGAATTATCTAAAAAAGAAATTTGCATTGCACTTTCTTTGTCAACGCTTTTATTGTACACATTCGCCATAACCACCTTCTCTTTCATTGATAACATTTCAAATGGAAATATTATTGCATATGATTGTAGTGACAACTGTGGTTGAAGTAAATGGCACTCCAGAACTCACAGGAAATAACCCTAAGATTAAAGCGTGTCTTGAATATTGTTATATAATAATGGCGTGTTGTTTAATCTAGCTAGCACAGCTGCTGCAAATGAAAACAGTTAATGTAGACGTAGAGCTTTGTGTGAATAACTACAATTAATCTCTCGTACTGTTACTATAACAATGCAGTAACATAACTAATCTGTAATTGTCTCCATAATTTCATCATTCTTTAGTCGAGGATCGAGATCCAGCTAATTGAATGTATTCTTCTCTTGAATATTCAAACACCGTAATATATTAACTTCTACAAGCCACTAAACAACATCGACATCTAGGTAATAATAGCACTTTATATTCATTACTATATTAATGCATTTGATGCCACTTAGAAGACGTATACAAACTATTATGATCGAAATAGTAGAGATTTGCGTTTTTGGGATCCGTTACTAAAGAATCAATCCCGTTTTCTCCAAGTATGAAACAAATGATTACTAAAGAGATTTATTAATTAAAACGACTTTTGTCGGGACCCCAGTTACAACGAAACCCTTTAAAAACGCTCAGGTTCATTCTTGTGGTTTGTTCCTGATTTTAAAAGAGTTTGCTTGAAGAATCAAACTTTTTCATAACGTTGAAAATACCTTATAAGGATAAATATACAGGCATTAAATTAATTGCGACGAAAATATCAAACTCAGAGCTGTAAATTATAACATTCCCTTTACTATTTCAAACCTAATCTATACAAGTTTGTAACGTTTCAAATGCAACAAATGAACCTGTCATAACAGTTACCTTCAACGTATCTTGACATCAACGCACCCCCTTCTCCTCCCCTCCCTCCTCCTTCGGTTGATCGGATGATTTAGAGGGCGTAATTGCGTTGTTATCACCGAGAGTCTGTCGTGTGTAGTTGTGTGGATAGATGTACGAACGACCAAAGTCGCATGTTTCGAAAACAAAGCGTTTCCCGGCTCATAGAAGAAGTTAGAGTTTAAAAGTAGTATTTATAAATTACTTTAACATGAATATGTATTGTGTACGGCCGTTCTTTAGAATCAGTGATTTTTGAGTGACTGTAATTTTAAATTAAGATAGTCAGCATTCTTGTTAGGTAACTTATAGAATCAGTGATTTTTGAGTGACTAATTTATACGCATTAAGATAGTCAGCATTCTTCATAGTTCACTTATAGAATCAGTGGTGCACCGGTACCAGTTTAACTACCGAACACAGTTCGCTGCCACCTATTTCGTATTGTCGAGTGTGGTTGGAACGTTTGTAGCCAACGATTGTAATTTTCTTTAACTAAGGCAGCGACTCCTGTGACTTCAGCTACCCCGTCATCGTCATCACTGCTTGCTTCTGTCGTTGTCGATTCTGTACGGAGCAGGTAAGGTAAAGATCACCTCCTGAATTATTAGGTGTTTGCGTATATTGTAGTTAAAATTTGAACAGCTTTATTTTCTTTGTGTTTTTTTGACTAAAAGTGTTCATGCAAGGGTTCAAAACGCTTACGTTTTCCTAATCTAGTCTAATCATACGGACGTCTAGACAGAACAACAAAGGCAAGTAAATCACAATTTTTCACAGTCAAAAATATATTTCAATAAAAAGAGGAGTTGTTTTTTGTAATCGTGATTCAAATAGACAAAAAAGGTGCCTGAAGGATTCATATACATTATTACAAAATTACACCTTAAATAATAGCGATTGATCCAATGTGTACGTGCGTTTGGTCGAGATATACCCAATAACGTAAAGTTAGTCTATGACTTTGTGCAGATTCTATGAACACACACATTGCCTTCTCTATGAAGGTGATACACCGCGAAGATGCATCCATTCTGTATTATGTATAAGTTATGTTCCTGTATTCAAATATGTATTATTTGATAATATGCACATTAGCATAGTTCTAAGATAATAGTTATATATTTAGTTAAGTCATAGTAGGGTGTCAAGCATTTTGCATGTAAACAGTAAAAACAAATGTTATGCTTTATAGAAACCCATAAATTTAAAAAAAAATCAACACATAAAATAATATATGTAATAGTAACAGTGTCCCTATATAGACCTTATAGTCAATGTACCACACTACGAACTATCTACGGAAGTCGTCAGCAGGCCGCCATCTTCGTACTTTGGTTGTATGATGGTAAATAGTTATTTATTTATTATTGTTTTACTGTAGTTATTGTTACGAAAATGGCAGCCAAATTTCAATCGAGCATCGCGAATGAATCTCCAATAACGGTTCTCTCACGTGACTCAGTTCTTATTATAAAGTAAATGGAACGAGACAGTACACTGCACACTGACCAATAGTCCTTTGAAAGAAGAACGAAACGAATCAAAATAAGATAACATTATAGCGCTATTGTGGAGCTTTTAGTTATATCCACGTCAACGGCAGCACATTCTATTGTATCTGCCATTGTGGTACTCTGTTCCGTTGCAAACAAAACAACAAACACCCAAACAAACAAACAACCACAAGAACAAACATTAACAGACATGCAGCTAACTGCGAGCTGTAGTTTTTCGTTACGGATGATTATTCTTTCATCTGATGTACTGTGCAATACAACTTGCAATATCAACACCCTTCAACCTCCACGTCATTATAAAGTTAAATAATGTGTTCTGTATTAAAACATTATACTCTCTACTCAGTGTATTGTCTTGATGGCTCAACAGCCAAACATCCTCAGGCTGATAGGAAGTCAGACGTGCCAGTCATGCTGTGCCAAGCAGGTGCGATGGTCTATCCACGCATGCTAGACATTAATACACTCAGTTTGCGCCCACGAGACACAAGTTAATTAATAAATTAATTAAATAATTATAAATTAATTACAGTCTCTAAGAAAGTGTTTGACATTAATTTATTGATAGGAATTACATGGACAGTGTACGTATACTGTAAACCACTTAGTAATATTGTTGATTTTTAATTAAATACGATGATTTTTAGAAGAAGGCTTAACCCGACCCCAGGTGACAAATAATTAATTAGTTATACAAGTAAAGTTTTCTAGCATGCATTTTGTAAACAATTTAGTTTATGTAGTAAGTAGTAACACATACAAACGTATAAATAAACTTATGCGAAATTAGAAGAATAATTAATTTATAGTGGACAACGTGTCGACGAAATACAAAAATTACAACAAGAATCTAGGCTGAAGTTAATCTAACTTTGCGAATCAGAAGTAAAATGTTGCCAACCAACACTGACGAGAAAACCAAAATATGTTCAGTTTCAGAAGAAATTATCGAACTTTCATTAAATATCGTTTTTCCGAATATAAATCATTGATAAACAAAAATCAAGAAAATAAAATTGACAATAAAAGCTAAAATAACACAAAGTGAAATAAAATGATGAGAAAGCCAACGTCATGCTAAACGAGAACAGTTTGAGAACGTCACGATTTTATTACTTGTCTTGGTCTTATTTTATCGCACGTAGAGTTCTTGGGACACTCTGGTGTCTAACGCAAGCGGATTTCATTACTTAATTTCTGAAGTTATTATGTACCAGCTGATGAGCGTAAATCAGTTTAGACCACTGCAAAGTCTTGGCCAATAGATATGTAAGGTTCCATCATAACATACTGTAAGTGCCCTACTGCCTGGGAAGCACACGTATGTCTACACTCTTTAGTGTATACCGTACACGCTGAAGGAAAATAAGTTATATTATGTATTTAAAAACATTGAACACAAGTCCCGGTTTTTCAATCGTTCATTAACGGGGCCGTTAGCTGACGGTCCGCTATCTGCATAGGGTTTATTGGGCTACAGATTACGGACCATCAGCTAACGGACCCGTTAACGACTCGTTAACCGATTGAAAAACCGGGCCTAAAGTGGTTATTTCATTCTGTGACTTGCTACAACTAACATTAATAATAATTATCATTATTACTGTTATTATAACGTAAGGAGGACTACAACAAATCGACAGGTACCGTAAATATTGTTATAAGCTCATGCTGGTTTGCAAAAAATGTGAACAATGATACTTTAAAATTATCTTTAAGCACATTTTATTGCAACATGTATATTTATATGGATATATAGCAATTGTAATAAAAGTTTGGCTTGATTTGGGATCGAACCCAGATCCTCCGGCGATCCCTTGTGGGGGCAAATTTTAATTAAAAAAGCTATATCTCTATGGAATATCCATACAGTTGGATAAGCTCATGAACCCGTATTATATGTAAGTATGGAAGTATAGTGCATTTCTCAATTATTTTTTCATTTCTCAATTATTTTTTCATATCTCAATTATTTTTTCATTTCTCAATTATTTTTTTTTCTCAATTATTTTTTCATTTTCCAACTATTTTTTTCCTGTTCTTGATTATATTTTATATAGTTCAGTAGTTTGTTTTGTTTTTTTTGTTATTGTTATTTATGATTTCATCATTATTAATTGTTTGCATAGCTTAGTTTTATTTAAGGTCCTCCTTTGTAAATAAGTTTTTATAACTGAATAGGATAGACATTAATTAAATAAATAAATAAATTGGGACAGCCACAGTTGTATGTATACAACCACAAAACAGGTATAATAATAATGATAATAATAATATTAGTATTAAGACGACACGGTTACCTTGTTACACAAAATATTCTTATGAGTTTTCGAACACACTCGGCTGGTTCTTAAAATTCATGTAAAATTTGTTAGCACCAATAAAACCTAAAAGAGTGTTGACTGATGCAACCTGTAGAACCAGTGTGCGCGTGCAAGTTAATATCATCGGACGTTATTTGTTAAGTCGTGTTTCATCAGTTAAATGAGCCAAGCCAATTAAGTAAAAGACAAGCACGACATTTAAAAACCCACTCCTGTCGCTATCCTAAATGATGGCTGAACTTCGTCCACGTCTGGAATACAAATTTACTTGGCCAGTTCGTTTTATGTCCTGCAGCCGGATACGAATTAGTTTTTGTTTTCATTATGATTGTATAAGATATGGTAATATTTAGAAAAGTTTGACTATAATTTCTTTAGAATTTGTGCTAAACTTTAGCTCAAGTTAAGGATTGTAATTTGTAATGTAATTTTAATTAATTGTATGGATGTGCAATGCATGCTAGAGTTGAAAGTATACGTGCATCAAGCAAACACATACATTTTTTGATAAAAGTGTGTCATTTGAAACGAGGGTTCAACAGTGTACCGACTGAGATAATAAAATATATATTTTTAGCAATACTATTCTTTAAATATAAACATTATACATTCAGTTTGACGTTTAGTGTGCCAAATTTCTTACTTTATAAAAGGAAAAGCCAACGTGAACACGTCGAACGAAAACGGTAAAAAAGATGTAGCTGTGAGCCAAAAAAGGCAGTCAAACAAGTCACCGAATAAATGTGTTTTGCATGTTTGGCCTTCAAAGCTATCTTGGATCCTCTTTCACATTTTGTCTCTTCAATTTAATATGCAGATTCTGTAAATGAGAATTGATAGTATCACTATCTAACTCCTGTGAAACTAATGTTTTAGTAATGTCTTGAAAGTATAAATAATTATCAACATGTGATTTCGTAAGAATTAAACATTGGATTCAATTTCAAAGTTTAAAATATTTCCATCCTTACACTTGATATTTTTGTAGCCAATTAAAGAATGAACAATTAATTGGTATAAACAAAACACCGACTGTTATGCTGGATATAATAGAAATTATATCAATCTAGTATAAACCACTTCTCTTCATGGGCTTGCAGTTGATATTATGTCATGTTCTCATTATACTAAATATTGCTAATTCAATCATTATTTTCTTAATTTCGTGTAAAGATCTTGAATATAAATATAAAAGATTTAATAGTTTATGTTTAAATAGTGCTTGGTCCCCTTAATGCACTATATGGAAGCTTCTGAAAATCTCGATAAGTTAGTACTGGCTAGAAGAAACTGCTTAAAAAAACTCACTATAAACACTTACGAATAAATACAGTTTATGTTTTAACAAGAAGAACATATGGTTTAGTTATCGATGTAATGTAATTGTTAGCTGATTTTTTTTATCATAGGTCTGAGGACGTTAACATTTTTAATTGTTCACCCTTAAATGACTTCCTCCGTCGCTACTGATGGCTGTCACTCATAGTCGTAGTAACCAGGCACGCCAGAGTGCAAGAGCTATGACCCAACGTATGTAACAATGTTGAACTGCAGCCATAATATGTCCACAAGGAGTGCCCAGCGAGAGATATTTTACAAGCGCGACCCTTAAAGCCCGACCTTCACCACGAGCACATCAAAATGGACATTAATCTCTCATAAAGATGACCGTCTTTTCACTTTTGATCTCCACGGGCATCATAGTACCATAAAAAAGTAACTGCGTTTTAAAACACGTAGTTTTGCACAAAACTACTTATATTTTTACAGAACTCAGCAATTTTGTCCTTCTCCCCTCCCCACCCTTTCCCTACCCTGATCTCCCTCCCTCGCCAGTGGAAATGATTTATGTATTTTTTAGACCTTTCCTTTCCCCAAAACAATAATTCGTGTGAATGCCGCCGCAGAGTTTATTGAACTTTTATATGTAAAAATACTATTTCCGTCACGGTAGATAGGATCTAGATTTTGAATGCGTTTCTCGATGGCAAAATGTTCCAACCTCACTCGTTGGCCTCAATCATTTGACCACATACATAACTAAACGAAAGAACTTCGTTCTTTTATTAAGAATATAACATTTATAAAACATAATAAAATTAATGATACTGGTGTGCATGTGACATGTGCATGACTAATTAGAGTCATAGCAACGATGCACATAATAAATTGTTCCAATGTCCCCCATTGAAAATCAATTCGTGTAACGTATTAGGTAGATTATAATTAATATATGTATTTATTTAATTCACTAACGCTGTCCCCATAAATAGCCTACATAAGATGTAAGTAAATTTGTGTTGTGTTCCGACTAGGATTGTGTGGCCCATCCCCTGTAATTGATTGGGTGCCTACCTAGCAGCAATTGCGTTACATGCTATTTGCATTTGAGACAGTAAACTAATTATTAAGAGTCCGCTGACAAATTGAATTGCTTTGATTAGGCCTTTGATTTGAATACTGGACATATGAGGTTTGAATTTTGTAAACCAGGATTCAATTAAATTCATTATACCAAAGTTAATTAGCCAGTAAAAGGTTTGCTAATGATTGAGTTTGAATATTTCCAAATCAATTAGTGTGTATTACGGCTGTGAAATGCAAAGCTGTTGGCTGTTCTGCGCCACCAAGTCATGGGTAAATTTATTTCGGCCGCTAAGGTGCGGCTCGCGGTCGAATAAAATAACATTACATCCAAGATTTTAGATTTCAAGCACGTTTTTTCGTTAATGGGTTCTTATCTGTTTTAATATGAACTTTCCATTTTTAACATTTTGTTGTGTTGAAGAGCTCGAATTCGTTTCTCGTGATTTATTATGTTAGTTCTGCCATGAAAAATGCCTGATGCTCTAATACGATTCTATTTATGATCGTGAATTTTTTTAGCTAATCAGTAATCACGTAGCAATTTATAGGTGAATAGGTTCTGTCATGGGAAACGACAGCCTTTATAGATTGAGTAAATGGTTTGACGTTTTGGGCTTTGTTTGGTTTATATTTACTTTCTTTTGAGCGAAATAATTTATTTACATGATAACCGTTTATGGGTAAACGTTCTCAAATAGAAATGATGTTGTATATTTGCTTGGCTGTCTAGTCTACTATCCAGATGTAGTAAAGGAGTTAAGTATAGATATGTTAATATATCGACCAAGTGCTCTAAATGAGTGGCTGATGGATGAATGTGAAAATACGCGATATGATAACTACGCACGGCCAGGGTTCGAATATAGTGGGCGGGCACGAACCGTGGTTTGCCTAATTTAACCGGTTTACCTATAATTGGCCACTAAACAAATTTATTTTTATTCAATTTTATTAATTAATTTTTTCCGAACTTATTTTTGAACTAGGTGAAAATGTTTGTTTTGCAGGAAGTTTTATTGTCAAAAATAATTAAATGGATTTACAATATATTTGTATAATTAATAATTAAGCGAGCGAAGCGAGCGTTTCCACGAGACTCTTATGGCACTTCGTTCTGTTTTTTTGTTTGTTTGTTTGTTTGTTTGTTTTTTTTTTTTTTTTTTTTTGTTTTTATGTCCGTCGATAGCGGTCGAAGGGAAAGTCAGATCAACTTGAAATTTATTTACAATATATTTGTATAATTAATAATTAAGCGAGCGAAGCGAGCGTTTCCACGAGACTCTTATGGCACTTCGTTCTGTTTTTTTGTTTGTTTGTTTGTTTGTTTGTTTTTTTTTTTTTTTTTTTTTGTTTTTATGTCCGTCGATAGCGGTCGAAGGGAAAGTCAGATCAACTTGAAATTTGGACCATCCACAAGCCTCGATGTGGATTGAAGGTGTATAGTTTTGAGGCAAAATCGTTCGAAAAGTTACAAAGTTACACCATAGTTACTGCAAAATATTTTTCTGAAACAAAATGGCGGCAAAATGTGAGATAGCCAGATTTTTCTACAGATTTTTCCGGTCACGAATATGTTAATGTAATGGCGATCTGATAAATATTGGCAAAGTTACACAAAAGTTACTCGAAAATATATTTTTGAAACACAGTTACGGCAAAATGTGAGGTGGCTATCTGATAGTAAATTTTTGTCCGGTTACGAATATACTAATGTAAACGCGATCCGATACGTATAAGAGGCAGAAATCACATTTCTATTGCTGTCAATAACTGTTAGTAACGGTGGCGGACCGCGGCGAAAACAAGACACCGAAAATTCTTAGCAACGCACACTGCACTGCATCCAACAATGTCGGGAAGTATAATAGCTATGGAAATTAGAAAAAATTTTGCAATGCGCATTCTTAAATTGTTGTTAATTGTTGTTTGTATAAGCATTGAAATCTTTTCGCCAGAAAGTTCGTAGATATTGACGCGCTCGCTTATCAACGCGTCAAACAGAGCGTTTTCCTAGTTTAACAAACAAATGTCATTATTCTCTGATACATTAGGAACAATAGCATCAAATAAATAGATTTCTCTCCGACGCGCTTTGAGAAGAAAACAGTTTCAAATAGATTTTGATTTATTAAGCGAGCGAAGCGAGCGTTTCCACGAGACTCTTATGGCACTTCGTTCTGTTTTTTTTTGTTTTTTTTTTTGTACTAGACTCTTATGGCATTTCATTCTGTTTGTTTTTTGTTTTGTTTTTATGTCTGTCGATAGCGGCCGAACGGAAAGTCCGATCAACTTGAAATTTGGACCATCCACAAGCCTCAATGTGGATTGAAGGTGTATAGTTTTGAGGCAAAATCGTTCGAAAAGTTACAAAGTTACACTCAATAACTGTTAGTAACGGTGGTGGACCACCGCGAAAACACTAGACAGAATAACGAAAATTCTTAGCAACGCAAATCACTGCATTCAACAATATCGGGAAGTATAATAGCTATGGAAATTAGAAAAAATTTTAAAATGCACATTCTTGAATTGTTGTTAATTGTTGTTTTTATTAGCTTTGAGATCTTTTCGCCAGAACGTTCGTAGATATGGACGCGCTCGCTTATCAACGCGTCAAACAGAGCGTTTTCCTAGTTGATAGGCACTTAAATAAGTTTATTTTTGACTACTGACGGAAACCTAGGTTTCCTTTCTCTACTAATTACGCAGGCGCATTAAAATCTCAAAAATAAACTTATTTAAGTGCCTATCAATAAATCAAAATCTATTTGGAACTGTTTTCTCGTCAAAGCGTGTTAAAACATGATATGCCGTGTTATTATATTTCCAAATTACATACTTTTAAACTGTTCAATGTGTGGTATTACATCTGTAATTCGTTCGCATCATGGTCAAAAATCAGCTCTATATTATGTGATTTTAAAATTTTAATGTATGTAATTAGTACCACTATCGACCAATATGGACAGGTTTATTCCTGTTCCTAATTGAGGCATTGTTTTTATATTTGTCTGCCTTGTGTTTTGTTTCTTGACTACACCCCAACGTCTTACCCAAGAATCATTGCACGCTGTCCTTATTTTCACAGATTTAATACCAAACCACCAACGGAATGAGAATACACCAATTTCACCGAACATTGACGCCTTATAAATAACAGTACAGTTCATGACCTGAGTCGACCTTAATTTCAAATTTTGTAATGGCATCTAGTACGCTTTTGACTACTCCATAAAGCAAAAATAGTTATAGCACGCGGCGTACAGTCGGGTCTTGTGCAATCAACTGCAATATAAAGTTTCTAAGTAAGTGCAGTGAAGGGAAATCGTTGTGAAATTCATCACGTACAGAGAAAGGAACTTTTCGTGATTCCGAAAACGTTTTAAATTTGATTAAACTTGAGTTGCTCGAGCTTAATATTATGTTTCAATCTGGGGATACAACAGGCATAGCTGCCAGTTGGTCTGGCGGACTTAATTCTGATTTCTAAATAAAAATACAAACTGGAAGTTTACGTCATGTTTCTTCTTACGAACGCGCGTTAACGTACCGGACGGATCCATTTTAGAAAACCCGAATGGATAAAAACTCTTCCGCTTCGAAATGAATCTCTTCTCTGATGCTACGAGGACGAAACAAACATTTTACTTGGCAAATTGCAGTGATTTGAAACAAACCATACACAGACACGTATACAATGAGAATCAACTTATATGATACTTTATCTCGATAACAATGAATCAATATGTTCAAACTTCAAACATATTTTTATTTTTATTCAGCAAATTTAAATGACAATATAAAATGGATTTTTGTTTTTCGTAACTTCTATTCTGCGTCCACGTTACTCAATCTTTGCAAGTCATAATTGTGCCTAAAACCAAAGAATATGGATTCCATTTCCGCTTATATATTATTTATTTTATGACGTTCGACAGCTAGGTCATATGACGTCGGCCAAATCTGATTCATCGCACATCACGGGGGTCGTCATAAGGAGAAACAAAGTCATTTGGGGGGGGGGGGGGGGGGGATAATATAGTGACTTACACATAACCAAGCTTGAAATTAACTCGCATTCAACCAATCTTTGGAACGTCAATATCCGTGTGCAGAGGGTTGATTAAAAGAAAGGATGTTTTCTAATGCCCCCCTACCCCCCTCCACACAAATGTTTTATCTGTTTCTCAAGTATAGGCACGAAGCATCATTTCCTGTTTTCATCTACTTTTATTATGTTATTGGATTGACCTAACTGATTTCGTGACCAAGTTTATTAACAAGGAACAGCTAAACGTTCGACTCAACGTTATAAATCCATATTATGATAAAAATCTCTGAAACTTTAGAGGAAGTGGAAGTTATAGACATATAGAAAAATATGCGTGTCTCATTCCTTACTTACTGGAAACTTTATTCGAAACAAAGTTAGGTATGAATTATTTAAAACTTTAGAAGGAAGTGCATGGACATTAGCTCACACTTTTTCAAACCTGCCTATTGATTTCTGTGCACAACTTGAAAGGAAAGAGCCGATACTATACATTGTAATAGAAAATATAACCCACAAATGGCGTGATACAATGTTTTGGAAATGGTCCCTCCCTGTGCTGATGAATAAAATTTGACACATTTTCAAAATATTTACGAGGTCTTTTTCTAAACAAATTTATCTTAAACTAAACCAGTGATTTGTTAAATTCATCATTTCCAGAACAAGTGGAATTGTATAGCCATGAAGCGCCCCCCCCCCCCCCCCCCCCCCCCCCCCTTCAGCATGCCATTGTCGGTCGTCACAAAAACATGTTTTCATTTAGGACCTTCTTAGTTTATAAATAAACCTGCTTAAGACTGCATTAACCTCCTCCCCCCCATGCATACATCACTGCCAAAGTAAGCAATAAGTAGTCTAGTGCAATTTGTCCACTCCAAACAGTTTTTGTTCATGAATCAATTAACAATATCTATTCATTTACTTATTTAGTTAACGCACACACTGTTGAGAGCTGATGCATGCTTAACGACATAAGTACATCTGAATTCATATGTCACCACCCAACACTAATCTAAAAGTGTAGCATCATTATCCAAACATTTTGAGAGAAACACTAAAATACGTCTTCTTACACATACATGATTGTTAAGCGTTCATCCGTTTATCCAATCGTAGTTTATGTACGGTTGAAGTAACGTTATTGCATAAACAATTTATAATTTAAGTAAACTAATACATTCATAAAAACATTTTTGCTTAACTGAAGTACTCCATCTCAATCGTATAAAACCACCAATGTAAAAAAGACACAAATAGCTAATTGATTTGTTCAAACAAAATTGAAATGAATTTCTTTGTTGATTTATCGTAAACATTTTGCACATCATTTAATTAGTGTTTATCTTGTTTAATACATGTAAAGCATAAACAAACATGACATACTCTCTATACACCCTTGCTGTACTATTAATTCACACTACTGTACAGATTGTGTTGTGCCACTGTTTTATTGTCTATTGATTCTGTGTTTATTCCTAGTTTACAATTCTGTTCTCAAAGGAAAGCTTCATTAAGGAAGAGCTACTCGTGTATATGTAAACGTACGTCTGGCTTTATCAAAGACACCGCTCTGCACCGAGTCCACGGTGATTCTACACAGAGCTGCAGGCTATGTGAAATAATCATTAAATGGGTGATGTGAATTAACTACATTGCTATTTCATGTGTACGGTTCATCAGGCTGGTGAGTTTATTTGTATGTGGAGAGATGAAAAATAATAGAAAAGTTTACTGCTGCATGACGGAGTTAGGAGAAGGTGATAAACAAGATTATAATATTTGGTGATACACTCTAAGATACAAAACAAAACCCGTGTAAATCAGGGGTTCTCGACAGTCAATAAAGTACGGCTGAACTTATACTAACTTTATTTTTCTATTTAAGTCCAGTTAATCCGTAAGTCCGAATAACGAAATAAATAATTAAATACCAAGTACCCTAACTTTATCAACGTGCGTTCATTTTAGATTAACAATCAATAAAAATCCTGCTTAAATTATTCTCACTTTATATTTTTATTGTCAATGTTTTATCTTTTTGAATTCGGTAATATGACATTCGAAAAGTTGACATCAAGTTCCTGGTCAAATAACGAGTAGCTAATTCCTCTCTTTCCTCCTTTTAATGCAGAAATACACTAAGTGACATATACAGCCCAACAAGTGATCTCTGCCCTTATAGCGGACAGATGGTCGAGCCTCGTCATGGTAATTCTATGCAGGTTCGCGCGAAGTGTTTTTAAACAGGGATTGGCTCTCAGTTTTAATAGAACATCGTGTAATGGAATGTTTTACGCTTGGCCCATAACATTCATGATATGTCGTAAAAAAAATTTGCGTGCGAAATTAAACGTAATAATCCTTGGGCGAGTACGACCAAGTTCTGAGCGCTTTTAGTTTTCGTTCTCACCGCAACTTGCGCAACTGCGCAACGGACTGGACGAAATAAGGTGCAGAATTACTGCGTACACGGTACTGCTATCAGTGTGTATTATGTGTTTCCCCTCTTTACACTCTTCTCTCTGAGGAAGTTGGCAGCGGTCAGGTTGAGGATGTCTTGTAATAGGTTGTCTGTGGTTTTATAGACTACCTTGCGCAAACGTAGCAATGCATGTACAATGTTTTAATGGAAAGTATTGGTCAATTTAAAAAATGGTATATGCATAAAAGTCTTGTTTACAACGTGGCATCATACATGTTGACGAAATAACACGTAAAACAATTACAAATTGGTTATCAAATTATATATCTAGGTAAATTGATACATGATGGTTTTACATTTTGAATTGTTGTTCTTGAACATTAGAGAACTGTGATTTTATAAAACGAGCCTTAGCTTAGATAATTTAAAAAACATCCACTTGCTACCTTATAGCGGGTTAATAATTTTTAACCATCAATAGAAAACCGCCGGGTAGATTTATATTTACAACGATTGTTGTTTTGATGTGATAGCAATTATTTTTACCTCAGCTGTCATAGTGACTAGATCGCCAATCCACCAACTCAACAGAACCTCTTTATACATCTTGGCAATTGAGCTAACGGACCTGACATAAGTTTGTGGTTGTGATATAGAGCTCAATTGCTGGTTAGGTTGGTGGGACTACTAGAACGATAGGATTGCTTGCATCTGTACACCCCGCTGACTTATTAAGGGTAGGACAATATGAAATCTTAGTTACCCTAGCATTTATTGTGTACTTGTTTCTTTCTAGTCTCGGTGCAATCTATCAGTCACATCACAGTCAAATTACATTCTCAGCAAGTAACAACAATAAATGTGCAGAAGAGCTTATACTCCTGACAACTACTTTTTTCGCGTAATGAAAAAGCAGAATTGATCATACTCATACTTCGTAGAATAATTTGCTAGAGCTTTTTAAATACAACCACAATGTAGCCACTAGCCAGATGTTCAACAACTATTATAACAGTTTTCCCTTTTGTAACAGTTGCATTTAGTGGCAAGAGAACGATCGCGTAAACCCATAGGTTCTGGGTTCGAAACTTGTTCAGCTTAAAATGTGAATTTATTGATACCACACACACAGACGATGTATAATATATACGGTAGGAATCCCGGCTGTCGCGTGTAAATCAACAATGCCTAGGGGCTGTTATATGCACTCCAGTTTAGCACATGCCTGATTATAGAGAAAACCCTCAATAAAGTAACGATTGCCGGTGGCAGAAATCAAAACCGCAACCTCCCAACGTGGTCTCGTTCGCTAGCACTGGTCATCATGATGTTGTTACATAGGTGTGTGTGGTTCTGATTAGCTCTCTTTGCACGGTTTTACGACGTTTAGCTTACATTACATGATAAACTCGAGTCAGAAGCATATTTAGAAATGCGGTTGCTGCAGGCAGATATCATATCAGTATTAGAATCGGGCTCCTGGCAGCTAGCGTTATATTCTTGCTATGTCTTGTACCTCAGTCATCGTATTGTGATAGTCCAGCCGAACATTTATTGGCTAGAAACAAAACAGACCATAGTTTATTCTGAGAACTTGTTGAGTGAAAAGAGAAGAAAGGCGGTATATTAACTATGAATGTGCAATATTTATTTTTATGTTTCGATGTAACCAGATATGTTACTGATATATACAAAAGATGATAAGAACAATGATAAGAACACATTATATAAGAAAAGATAATATACAAAATCGTCAACACGTATTCGTAATAATTTTGTATATGTATAATTTTCGATATTTTATTCACGCATCATTGAGAGAGTTACACTATACATTATTGTCACAATTATGTTGACGAACGACGAATAATGAAGTAAAATGTAAAATACCGACGAGTAGTTTTATTAAGTCTTTATGAAGTTATAGTTTTAATTTCAAGTCCGATAGCTATGCAATACACGTAGGTATACTAAATACACAGTTGAAGGTCCTTTAATGTAGAATAAAATGAACACAGTTAATAAAAGAACCATATTAGAAGCACATGCATTCATTGCATTGTTCGTAGTTAAACGTACTCGTATGGAATGAAACCCCGTTCAGTCTATTGTAATGTACACGTTCATTTTATACAAGTTATTTGTTCATTTCACTGACCTCAGCTGCCATTGCAATAGGTTATATTCTTCCCTCTGTACATTGATAATCATTCGTACATATAATAGCTTCAAACTTGGCAAAACTCCACCATAGTAGACTAGGTTCATTCTCTAAGCTGATTTCTAAAATTTTGAAGATAAAGATTTTAAATGCTCTTATATGTATTGTTAGTATACTTGAAATATAATATTTAATTTGGTTTGCTAATATTATAATACATGTAAAACTATGGTTTAGCGAATCCTTTACATGTACATTCATTCATGTTTATCCTTTGCGTTGCTATTCATAGGTTGCACGTACGTCACATCTGTGCGCGTGGCGGCCACATTTGTGATCAATTTTTGGCGTTGCCATGGAGAAACAATTGAAGGTTGTTGTGTTAGAACTAATTAATTCTTAGTTCTTTAAAATGCAGCCTGTTTTTTGATATACAATTGGTATGTGTGGTAATTTATTATTTTTGTATTATGTTTACTTTTTAAATTCTAAATTTGGCTTATTTATTAAATTTAAATAGTATTTGCCAATGATCTAGGATTGGTCCTCATTAATTGTGTCGCAATCATGGCAGCTGTGACGTCACGTGGGAACTATGAATATACATCGCACTTTGAATTATTCCTAAATCAGTTCATTTTTGCACCACATTCTCATGTAAACCAAGTTGTCATACGTTTTGCTGTTGAAAAGGCAGTTCTTCTTGTATTTGTTGGCAGCAACTAAATTAATTAAAAAGATACCATCTTACAACATTGTGTTTTGAAGTAAGAGTGACGAGAAGTGAATTGGAATAAATAACAGTGAGATGAAATTCGGTTGCAAAACTCGGCCGCATGGATGAGTAGGCAGGCAGAGCTTTTTGTCCGTGGAACTTCCAAATGATTAAAACGCCGAGTGATACTTCTACTCAACTGTAGAGAATCTTTCAAACTAAGAACCTGACAGAAGGGTAAATAATTTGCGTTCCTGACAGATTTCAGATGAAAATCACTAACTGAATCTTTGAGTTGTTTGGTGAGGAAGAGTTAACTGTCCGAACAACTTATTAACTGGATATCCTCCACCTGTTCTGTCTTCTTGCATAACTTCGTAATAATTTTGTTTCTTACACCTAAGCTTTTCCTCTAATAACGGTACTTTTTGTTTGTAAAAACGTGTAGTAATCTTATTCGTGTATTTTCTTTCATGAACTGTACGTACAATTACCAATTAAATCAGATGGGATTTGTTAATTATAATATAAACTCATTGATACTACTGCAATATATTGATTATAAAATGAATTGAATGTTGTTAAATTTCTGGTCACACTTCCCAATAATATATTTTGTGTTTATGTTTTTGATTGTCTTGTTCGTGGAACCGGCTCTGTCGCATATATGTATAAATCGCCCAGTCTATGAAGCAAACGGATAATGAAGTGTTACTCACAGATTAAAATTGTTCGCTTTAGGTTTAGGTCTGGTTTGGCAGTCTCCAGTTAAAAATAATTGCTATCTAGTTGTGTTTAACTGAATCTTGTACTACTGTTTTGGATAGATTGTCTTCGAATATGTTCTAGGTAATGATTAAAAGTCATGTTCGATTTTAGATTGTTATTTTTCGTATAATTATTTTCAAAAAAGCTACTTTGACAGCTGAATAATTGTTTTCATAAATAATTATGCTTTAGTCATAGTTTAAGTGGGTGTATAGTATTCTAAGATTGTTTTTTATGTTAGCTGATTGAATAATACTAATATGCAATTAAGTTTGTAGGCAACTGTTATGCCAGGGACAAACAACAAGCGTACGTCTTATAACCGTCCTATGCAAAGCATTAGGTTAGGTAATTTGAACATGTTATAATGTGTTGTTTGTATAATTGTTTTCGTAGAACATTTATTCGCGCGCGTAGTTATAACGTTCGGAACAAAAATGTAAGTGAAATCAGAAAAAAGAAAATCAAGCAATACGTGTTATCAAAACATTTCTCAACGAATTGTTTTCTCAAAGTTCTCTATATATATTTATAAACATAAACTCTGGTATAAAATTGATATGATGGGTAAATTTGAACCATAAAGTGAGTGCATGCTCTAAGAATACTCAAGCTCTCAAGCAATATGCGTTAGTGGTTTTAATCTCTGGGTTAAAATAAGACCACCACGATTGAGCGTAGTCTAAATAACATATGCTTCATGCTAGACCTGTCTTGCACCGGCTAATTCGACCGTCTATGTATTTACAATTCCGTAAGTGTACTGATAGCATAACATGCTAGCCCTACTTTCCAAAACACGTAACTGCTTTTAGAAATTATTTAAAAGTGATCATGCATTGTCTTTGAGCAATTCAGAAGCTCTGGCGAAACTAATCATTGAAATTCATCCGACGTTTGGCCCGTGCATTTTATTTGGCGGGGCGAGAGTGCGACCACATGAGTCACATACTGGCGCACTTGGGCTCCTCGCAACATTCACGCATGATGACCGATTATTTAAATCTCAGAACAGCCTTTATACCGTATTCGCTTTTCAGGAGTATTGGCCGTAAAGGTTACGAGTCAAAGGTCAACTGCTCCGTCGTGCTGGACCTCCCCAGGCAGTCAGTGTTCTGAACACCGTCATGATGATGATCATATTTTATTATATTGTCGCTTTTTAACAGATTTCAGCGATAAACGAATTGCTTTTAGATTCATGAACATCAGAAAATCGATCGGCCGAATCCTTCAAATAGGTAAACAACGAACACATCTATCGGATCATTGCAGATATAGTTTATATTTAATATATATTTCTCTATTGTGTTTGCTCGTAAATAGATTCAACACACTGTTGCGGAATAACTTTGAGTATGGAAAAAAATAAAAAAAGTTATAATTTTACTGTAATACGTACGTTTCCAGCTAGAATAAATATTGACTGCTTCAATAATAAAAATACTCAAAATTTGAAGACCCGCCAGAGCTCTGATTCTTTTCTAAACCGCACAAAATGATATTCTTTTAAAAATGATAAATTGTTACTCACACTACAGATATTTTTGTTATTCACTTAAGTATTTTTTTTAGTATTTTTCCCTTTAAATACACATTCATTAATATCGATTTAGAGAATGTGTTAGCAGACGACTTAATCATAATAGACTTCTTGTCTTTCTGTTTTGAATTACTTTTATTTCCAAACTCGGCGAGTAAATATTGTCTTTGGATGAGGTTTTATATTAGTTTTGTGCCGTTAGATATAGAAACAAATATATCTACGAGATTCTCAACTCAACTCAACTCACTCAGAAAGAAAACAGCTGGGTTTGACTTTAATCAGAACAGTTCTGTATTTTATATCGCGGGATCAAGCCATATCGACGCATGTAATAACCACAAAACTCCGCGATGTCGCCGTTCTTTTATTTCTCTGTGATGAAATGAAAACCAGACCGGAGTGGAGCTCCTTTCATTGGCAACAACAACTTAAGTCCCACAGCCAAGCTTTCAATGGGAACTGTTACAGTCTTTGTGTTCTTGCCTGTCCCATCTCGATAGCTCTCGCTGCGTCCACGATCTAAAGCCACTTATTTAATACATATTTCTTTTATAATGTATCGTTTTTTTTTTTCGGAAAGTTAACATTATTGGAAAAGAAAATATGGATTTTGTCAAATTCCTTTGGGTTTTCCATTAGACTTTGAGGATAAAATACTTCCCACATAAAAATACCCCATGACCACAAAACATAGTCGTGGCATTCTAAGCCGGCCTTCCGTTTGAAAAAGAGGTGGCTTTGTCTTTGTTTGTGGTCTGTGGTTGCGTTTGATTACCATGATGGATGGATGGCCCGACTCTAACGGTCTCCAAGGGCTTCTTACCGTGACACTAACACAGAGGTATACCACATCGACCGGCGCAGGCTACGTGCCGCTTGCACACTACTTCACTACGAACCTTTACGTTTGTAAGTCGAGTAGCTAAATTATCTTGTTAATTGGTTAGAATAAATTAGCGAGAAAGTCGATGTCACTGAAAGTACGGCCACATCAGACGTGGGCTCCCAAAGGTGTTACAAGTCTAAGTTATTATGACTCCGTAATGGAATTACAGCAGTTCCACAGGTGATAACTGTTCAATCCGTCTATGGTATAACATGGTCGTAAATAGCCATTCCCGTCTTGTCGACTTGTGTTGTCCACGCCGACCGCCAGGGCGACACAGATTTACTGCAGCATTCACTAAGTGACGAGACAAAGTGATTCCAGCACTAGATTATCATTAGCCTAAACGGTGTTCTTCAGGGGTCGCAACTAATGCGGTGTCACAACTCTGCGTCAAGTGTGCTGAATAATTAAGCTGGTGGGATCGTCTCATCTGTCCACATAATATGTACCGTTCGCCACACACTCGATGCGACATCGGCTTTCGGTAGAAGCATTCATTTCTCACTTCGCAGAAATAGTTTGACAGATAAATGTATTTTTTGTTTGTTATGTTACTGTGCGATAACCAAATTTACTAATTAAAACCCAGCAAAGTGTGCAATCATGGCATGGCTACACTGGAGGGAGTGGCAGCAAGCCAATAAAAGGGACATTAATTTAATAACCACTTCCAGAGGGCAAACGCTCGGCTCCAGCTCCAGCCTGGAGGATGGCCGACGTCTGCGATGCGATCGAGGCCAGAAGAGCTAAGAGGTGTTTGCGGACGAGCGACATTCATCACTCACTGGTAATGACAGCTGGAATTGATTACGCCTGGCATGGGTCGTGATTAGCTGACCCAGCACTTGACCAGCGCACGTGTATCGCGACAGATTACGCGCGTCTTGGTCTGCACGTTGAGGTAGGGTCACTCCGGCATGTCGAGCCTATTGGCACGCGGAAATAAATAAGAACCGCGAAATACCACCTCGACTCTCATTATTTATAACGAACAGAGTTGTATTTCAGCCTACTTAAAATGTCAGATGTCAACTCCGCATGGAACCTGAAATCGTTTGCTCGTTTATATTCATCGCTTGATTGCGCTTCGCGTTATTTAATTGGTAAAGCATTATTTGAAATCACGCTAATGACTTAATTGCACAGCGAGGACGTCCGTAATTAGCTTGTCCGTAACTGCTTTATTTATGTGAGACTTACCTCGTAGAAGTAGAACGAGTTGAAGTCCGGCGGTCCGGTGGTGTTGAGGTGGTAAGTGTCGTTGTGGGGAGTATCTAGGGTGACATTGATGCAGAGGGCGCCCCCGCCCCAGGCGCAGGAGTTGACGTCCGGCGTCGCCATCACCCGCCGTCGCCGTCGCCGCTACAGCTGACACCCGACCTCGACGACATCCCCCTCCGTCGACAACCGACCCTCAGGCGAGACAACCCTCCATCTCGAGGCGGGAGACAAACTTGGAGGGATGGAATGTTTTTCGTCTACGTTGTCACTTTTTAATTAAGGTAATAAGAAATTATGTGAAAAGTCTTTGAACATTAATTGAAATTAAAAGTAAGATGAAACTTTCGCATCGAAACCGCGCGATATACCCGAGTAGTTAGTCTGAGTGCGTGTTTACGCGCGTGTGAGTGTGGAGCGTCGCGCGTTACGACGTCGTGCGTCGCGTGTGGAGAGCGCGGACCGTGTGCGCGAGGCCGCGTGGTGATCGTACACACGGGCGTCTTGCTTGTACCAGTCCGGCAAGCAGTCACAGTACCCTACGGGGCGAGCATCACAGGGGGACCCGCGCAGGCGCCCCCCCCCCCCCCCCCCCCCCCACCCCGCACACTAGGACATCACGGAACCACAAGTCAAACGCTAGAGATGCAAGCAAAAACGCTACCACAACACTTATTTTCTTTTTTTTTTTTCTTACAAAGCAGGCAGTTTTATTATTCATGTAGATAAACATCTTGAACTCACCGACAGCCCCCACCTGACTTGTATTTTATTAATTGGTTGGAAATTATTATGTGCTAGTTTAATTAAACAAGTGCCGAAAATTGGACAGTAAAAATTGACTTTAATCGAAGCGCCTTCAAGTTGTTAAATCAAGAATTTTAATAACCTTGTCGTTTGTTGTCGTAAGAACTCACTCCATCCTTAAGTGGGATAGAGCCGTGATTAACATTACGATATGAATCATGCAAATTGGTTAAAGTATTAGTTTACACAAAAATGTAAAATTCTCTTAAAAAAAAAAAAACCGATGAGTTTCATTATCACCACGGAAAGAATTCGCAAACGGGCCGACGACAGCTTGGCATGCTATTTGCATGCACGTCTCCTAATAGTTGGCAAGCAAGCCCCACACATGAGTACGAGCACGTGTGGTCATTACGGGCCCACAATGCAACACGGCACAGCTCACGAGCAACACCGCAAGCCAGACCCAAGCCACGTCCACTCACTGTGCATCATTTCCAGCCGAAACCTTGAAAGGTGAACAACATTCGGTAGAAAAAAATCTTCGAAACAAGATCGAAGAATGTTGCATACAGTTCTGATATCGTGTCAAGAAGAATGAGAGTAATCAAACATCTAGTCCCACAACATACCAAGCCACTAATTGAATGCAAGTTATTCAGATATCCAAATCGTTCTTGGCATCATAACCCGACGACGGGAACACGAAATGGGAGGTCCCATCTGAATTTGGCGCGGGCGTCGGGTGTTCAAGCATGACACGAGAGTGGGGGGGGGGGGTGACACCACACTACACGGTTTGAGTGATGTGGCCATAATCTTCGCAGCAACGAGCCCTAGCCTAACACATTTACATTAAAATTAGCAACGAAATGTCGCAAGGTCAACAGATGCAACTGAACACAGTTGTAGTGTTCTCTTGGACAGTAGTAATGATTGATTAGACGTGTCGTGGTTGTGCAGCGAGGCTAGTCGCGACGATGTCAGCTGGTCGATCAACCACAACTAGAAATTCTTATATAATATAGTTTGGGTGTCGAAAAGTAACAAATATTTTAATGGTGTGTTAAATTAATTTTCCACAAAAAATAGTATTTATTAACCTGTACATGTGTATTTCATTAAACATGTTGACGTATGACGAAGTCGGCGCTCCTTGTATTCTACACCATTTTGTTGAACATCATTTTGTTTATAGTGAGATGAGTCTGTACCCGGAACTTATTATGTCGTCTGAACTTATGCGTGACTAAAACAAGAAAGTTATCATTTGCTCAAGTCAAACACTTTAGTGCGCTCTCGTGTGTCCTATAGTTACACATTCACCTCTTTATCACAACCCTTGGGATCCACAGAGAGCTTTGTTGTGTAACTGTAATAGTTTTAAATAACGTTAGTGTATAATAGTTGCTGTTGTGTCAGTGTTATTGCTTAGCTCAGCTTACGCGCCACAGAATTATCGTCTACGTTTTAACATTCAAGGTAATAAGGTGTCATTGAAAACTTTGGGAGGAAATATAAGAAATTGTATTTGTAACGTACAAACACAAATAATATGCAGTTTATTTTCAGATTTTCTCATTTTGTAATCGACAATATTAACTAACGTACGTTGATGTGTCTAGTTTTGCAAACCATACCGATCACAGTTAGAAGATTGTTGTAATTTTTTTTTTGTCAAGAACGCTATATTTATTTTTGGAGTTAAATGTTTCGTAATGTTTTTATAATTGTCCGCGTTGTTGAGCATGCTATACCTACCTAGCTATTTTACCTAACAAGTAACAATGATTTCATAAACTCTGCGTGTCCAGGCTATTTTTAACTGTTTAATTAAATACGCAGTGATTTTGAGAAACGTGACATGTATATGCTAAACACCATCCTGTAATTGAGTATTTAAAACCCGTTTCAGTTTTTTAACAGACAAAAAATGTGTTCTCCTTAGTTATAATAACAAAATTGAAAAAGAGAGATTAACATAATTTGAAACAATATCAATCATTCGGTTGGGAAACCTCACATACCTATGCTAATTATTGAGCTATAATTAAATGTGTTTATGACTATTATTTCAATAAACACCACCGAAGAAACGTCACTACTTTAAGGGTAGACACCACGAATAAATTGCCTCCACAGTCCAGACACTCAGACATATTTTGACAGTAAAATCTTTCGCATTTATCTGACTTGAAACTATTTATCACAATTTCAACCCACCATTACTTATAGTTATACCAATCTGCTCTTTCCAATGTACTTTTAGTCTCGTAGCGTCCTCCATTATATCTTGTGCCATTCTTTACAAAGTCATATTGACATTGTGCACATAGTGTCTAAGTAACCCACTTTCTGTTACTTCACAAAGTCACGTAAATTTTCGTATAAAGGTGTTTTCTCTTGTTTCATGTCTACAAACTGTATTGTTGCTTTGTACCTTAGCGAAGTTGACCACGGTCGGTTAGTCTTAGATCAAGTAAACCACGCGCGGATCCTGCGTTCCAGCAAAGGTTCCAGGTTCAGATCCTGGTTTGGGCATTGATGTCATGATGCGTCTTTTCATCTTCATAATTACCCACTATTCGTCTCTATTAGCATCGTTGTCAAAATACGAGACGTTAAGCCTAAATGTCTTTCTTATCAATACAAACGTGTGTGCTAGAAGAGACTAATGTATACATGTAACATACATAATGCAACATTGATATAAATTGTTGTGTTGTATGGCAATTATTTTCAAATAAATGCATGAAATATATTGTTACGCGTTTCTTGCGAAGAAAATGTGTTGTATCATTTCAAATAGTATTATTTATAAAAGTTTATAGTCAAAATAAAATGTGTCCACAAAACAAAATACAAATATGCGTTGTGTTGTGACCTACTTTAGTATAACTAACATAAAAGCGTTTCTCGAAAAACGATTTAAATATGCTAGCAACAGAATGTTATGGCGTGTGTGATAACATATTATTATGCGTTTCAAAAGTTGCCACTATAGGAAGGTCGCTTATCCTCTTAACGTGATGTTTCGTTACCTTTTATTTATTGAACGTTAATAAGTAGTTTCATTGAAATATAATAATAAAATCGACGGACCGTGGATGAAAAAAGCTTTGATTTGTTTCTATGTCAAATTCTGTAACAGTAATTTATCTCCAAACGTCCGACATCTAGCTAATAAGCCGTGAACAAAAACTATTTAAATATTAAACACACGAAATAGACACTTCAATGAACAGTAAAATGTTTCGAACACGGAACAAGTTGGCCTATAAACGAGTGAATAATTTACACTATCGACTCTTTTTTACACATCTCGATCTGGGTATGGTAAACCACGATAAATTCGCCTGCCTCTGCATAACTGAAATGATTTCCTTGTACACAATTTGTGGAATAAAAGGCTGTGAAACTTGTAAATAAAGTATAAACGCAAATCCCAGTATTGTATGGTTCGTATTTTAATTCAAACTATTTGATTTCGTTGTCCAGTACTGATTGACCCTACAGCTAGCTGTATTCTTTTAGCTGTTTTTTGTTTTGTACGCAGGTGCAAGTAAAGCGTAAATTCATAATATATTTTACTAGTTAATGATTTGTGGTATTTTCGTTTGGAATGTTCATAAACTGTTTTTCAAAAAAGCTATATTATCATTCACTGTTTTGTTTATGAATATTAAAAACTTCCCTCTTGAGGTCGGAAACCGGGGAAACAGAAGCCGTGTTATAAGACTTCCGAGACCCCAAACAACGCAGAGTAAACAAAGTGTCATTGATTCATTGAACCCAGAAACGAGTTTATAAATGAACAATTGAGGACCTTGTGGCATCGCAGGATGCACTTACTAGTCTGTCGCGCAGTTTCCCCTACTGAGGAAGTCCTCGATCTGTCATTCCGACCAGGATACTTATTGATCGATTTCGGTGACCAGGAAATGTTCAGCGGACACGAGATTTCTGTGTTCAACTATTCTCACCCTAGTTGAGCAAACTGTTCATACTTTTCAACACGTTTTCAAACAAATACATTCTCAATATTTTCATACCTACACATTTTGTGTGTAACATTACATATAAAATAGCAGAAAATGAATCTTTCTCAAAGAATCGAGGTTCGTGACTTGAAATTCGTTTTGGATTATTTGCTTTTCGTGTGCATGTAAACCCTACATTTCTCTGGTACGTGCTGCTTAACTGCTCAAGCAAATTGTGCAGTAATGTTGCATGAGCTCCTGACAGTCATCTGCAATATTACGAAATACGTGCATATAGCGTATTGGAGAAGCAATCGTCCGTGGAATGGATTAGGCGAATTTCCCAGGGCAGAGCTAACTGTGTTTAACTGAGACCATTGGCATCAACCTTCCGCCACTTTGGCGTTCGTTACCTTTACACCAGAATGACTAAATAATTAAATGAGTTTTAACCTCGTCCGTAAATTAAAAGAATGCAAATCCCTTATTCATGTACGTTAAGCTTACGTTGATTAAATGTCTTCGTTACACGTCTTACTAAAACGAGACATTAGCTTTGTTCATTTGTGTCAACTATCTCAACTTTTAGTTGGTGGAAGTAAAATGGCGTTCATCTGTACCACCAACTGAACCTCAACTGTGTTTTTCTGAGTCCACCTATTGGAGAATTAACTCTACTTTTTCCACCCAGGTGAGAGGTAGTTGAGATAGTGGAGGTAAAAAATAACGCGCGAAATTTATCAAAATACAAACATGGCTGCCGAGTTGAAACAGTATCTGCTACGCCGTGAAAGTAATTTACCCATCATTCGTGAAGGACACTATGTTTTTACCTGCGTGGGTAAGTATTGGAATTGATTCAACATGATATGAGATTAAAATAGGCTACAATTGTAGGCCTAGTTAGTACCTTTGGCTGCACCTGTTACTAAGGTTTTTTTTAGGTTAGGTCCAGGAGCTAGCTTTTTTTTAAATGAGGTGTAGGCCTACACGTTTATTTATAAAATACACACTTTTCCCATCACTAATAAATATAGCCATCCAGCTTTTTGGACAATGCAACAATTGACTGCGGCAAGAATGGCACAATTGAAATGGCAAATAAAGCGACACGTTTTCAAACTATAATCGGGACACAACACCTTTGTTTACATTACAATAACGTATGTCCGTTTAGACAAAGTAACAGATTGATATCGGTACGTTATATAATTGAAATAGTGGTAAGTAAAATTAACTGAATTGTAAAAGCACATATTTTCTTTTGCGAGAAGCAATCCTGAAGTAAAAAAGATCATTGTAGACATCGAGAAAAGGCACAGATGGCAACAGTACTGATTGAGGTACAACTATTGAATTATGTCGGTCAAACACAAACCCCCAAAAAACGACGAAATCAAAACGTGTTCATACTCTATTTCCATTTTCTACGAGTTAATTTAATACATTTTTATTTTCATAGATCCTTTGGCGTAGTTTAAAACAAGCAGCATTCATCGTTTTATAGACTGCTTACATTGAATGTCACCATACAGCAAGTTACTAACGTAAGTAGCTACCAATACAAACGCTCTGTAAGTATAAATTATCATAGACTTACAGACAATAAAAAGAAATTGAAATTGAAAATTGAAATAAGGTCTCGCGTTTAGTAGAAATTACATCCACGTAAAAGTGTTTATCAATCCACTACTCCTCTAATGTAGTCTTCATCCATAATAGGATGCACCTTACCAAGGAATTGAATTTCAAATGTCTAGCATTAGCATGATCGCGACGAATACTCGTCTGAGAGCCCCAAGCTCACACGGCTACTATGAAGTGGTAGAACCAAGACCATTTTCAGGTGTTTGACACAACTATAATGCTGCAAATGAAGACCACAGGAAAAGTCTCATTCACCGTTAACAAAAGTACTTGTCTTTGCGTTGTTCTTGAGGGAGATGACTTGAGTGCACGGAAACATGAATATGGCAAAGATCTCAAGACTACTTGAAAACAGTCGAACTCGAACAATCGTTTACATAACAGGTTAAAAACTGGGTTAATTAGTAAACAACATCAAATAGGATTTTCCCTGCAAGTTCATAAAAAAACATTTCTACAGTAAGGGAGCAAATGTACATGCAGTGCTAGAGGAAATATCTGTCGTACCGGAGTAGTTGGGGTGTCCCACTGACCTTGAAGTTGCTCCCCATGTTCCCGGTAAGTTATCACAAGTCATGATCGAGCTCATTCTTGTGCTGATGAAGCCATCACTGCATGCGATTATGATAATAGAATCAATGATGCCGCGAAGCAATGATGCTGCGAGCAATGAGGTTGTGTTCCGTCTTAAAAGTATCGGTCGTTCAGGTTCATATAATTATAATACCTGATCAAGATGTTCTCCAAAACGACTGTAGGGAGATTCTTGTCTTTCCCCCCACAGCTACAACGTGTTCCTGCTACGGTCGTCTTTGTTCCGAAATAAAATAAGATAAAATGGAGTGAGAGATGCGATCGGTCGTATCCCCACCCACCACTTAAACCATCCCGGCTCGAATAAATTATTTTATATTGTCTAGATCTATTTGTGGAGCGTGGTCTATGGACCATTCCGCTCCGCCCACAAGAAGTCCAAAACAATATTGGAGATGAACTCTTTGCGGTCGTTTTCGCGGCCGGGTTAAATTAGGGAAGATTTTGCACTGAATCCTGACGTCCACATTATTAATAGCATCTACTTGAAAACAAGCTTTCCGCAGAGACCGTAAAGCAGGATTTAAGAATAGCAAAGCAAGTTTCTTGTAGAAGATCTTGATGAAGGTTGCGATGTCTAAACGCTAGGACACGTACCAAGTGGACGGCGTTACTCATCAACTCATTATATTTGACACATATTTGAAATTCCTTTGGCCTAATTATCTTGTGACGTCAGGAGTAAAGGGCTAACGAGGTTCGACACCGTAGCCCCCAGGCCGCAGTTGGTGGGCGGGCACCGGTCGGCAAGACGCCAACCACCACCGATATTATCAGCTCATAAACACTTTCTGTCGGTGGAAATAACCGTTTCATTACGTATGAATCATTTAGGAGGAGGCGGGAAATAAAAACGTTTGAAACGTTAATGTGTATCTCTCCGAATTATGCGCAAGAGTGCACGAGAAGTATTTATTAGTGCACATGTTAATGACGCCCACAACGCGGTTGATAATAAAACAACGTTTAAGTTGCAGCAGTATTTAAACAGGTAACAATACGGAAGAAAATATTTATTACATTATTAAACTATATAATCTCAATAAAAGAGAAATAGTGGAGCTCAATTCCATCTCTTTTATTTTAGAGGGCCCAGTTTACTGCTGTGTGTGTGGGATTTGGCATCGTAGTGGGATTACGCCCAATAGTATTGTAAAGCATTATACGATTGGAGATCGGATAGAAAGAAGCGCCTAAACCTTGACTAATACCTTGTCAACTGTAGAATGGGGCGCGATTTAGAAAGTTTGACCCCAGTCCCAGTGTGCAAGACGCATAAACTGCGATCTCGGCGCTAAATGTGTTGATGCAGAAGGTTGATTGCAGGTTGTTTGTCAAGATCAAGTTAAAAGCTTGCTCGGTGTCGGTGGCTCATCCGTGACGCGCTAGCGTTGAACTGTGACTCAGCAGGAACCCCCATTTCATTGAAAATCTGCCTTGCCAGCTATTTATAACAACAAAATTAATAGGTCCCGAGAAAATAGACAAGTCCTTACAAAAAAAAATCTACAACACATTCGTAAAATTAAGCAGCTGCTATGTTTCTGTCGGTGTCAATTTCATTGCGGGTAATTTCAAATCACCGCACCAAATTCTCGATGAAGACTAGTTTGATTTTCTATCTTCAAGACAGCCCACCCATAGTGTGTAAGAACGCGCGCTGGATGTATGACATAAAATACGTGGTACTCTGTGCCAGACCATAACACTATTTAGTATTTACTTCTTCCTGGAAATTTGTTTAACTGTTTAGTTCTTTAACATTTTGTTCCTCACGAATGAGAAGGAATTCATAATCTGTGCACAGCTACTCTGTTAGTCAGGCAATGGAAGTATTTGGTACATAAAACTTACCACAAGAATTACCTGGTTACGCAAGTCATTAATCAAAAATTAAAATTTGTTTTAAAGGCGAGGCTCTTTAGTCTTTACATACTATCAATAACTGGTAAGGCAATATTGATAAGTTGATTGTGATTACTGTCTGCATCAGAGTGAACATTATCTTTGATTAATTGTCCTTTTTCAGATGTCTAACTTTGCTCATCAGGGTGTTTGGATAGTTAAGAAGGAATTTCGAATACGCTATCACAAAATTCACATTATGTTTAAGGATAATCTTTACAACGTTTAATTAAGTCTGGATTACAGATATGAGTCGAACCAGCAACCTTCCTAATACAAATCTATAGTCCCAGACTCCCAGCACTGAGCCCCCGGCTTAGGGTTTTAGGCCATGGTTGTGGCTATAGGGAGAAAAGTTAACTTTTTTCTATTTCCTTATAATAAGATTCATACAAACATGATTCACAAGGAAAAACATATTTTTCAATACTATTGCTGACTGCCAACCACTGTTGGGGAAATAAATTAAAACAAAAACTATGTTACAAGAAAAAAGACAAAATAGCCTTACGAATAATTTTTGATTAGGCATAAGAATAAAACGTATACAAAAGCATTCCTGTAAGTGTGAGCTATGTAATTGAAAAGAAAAGTTATAACATATTCAGAAAAATAAAAGTTGTATGAAATGATAATTTTGAAGGCGAGGAAAAAGTGATCAATTAATTTATGCTAGAGAGATTTCAAATTTAAATGAAAACATTCCTGGACTAAAAAAGTAAAATGTACAAAAGGAGCAAAGACAGGGATAAAAATAAAAGTGAATAAATTGCATTGGTCAATTGGACACCTTAAAATGTAGCTACTGATTCCACCGAAACATAAAGTTGCCAAACCAAATACATACCAGACAGATATGCCAGA
This sequence comes from Isoperla grammatica, assembly GCA_945910005.1. NCBI lineage: Eukaryota > Metazoa > Arthropoda > Insecta > Plecoptera > Perlodidae > Isoperla > Isoperla grammatica. Next base: position 9,214,522 of record OX246737.1, read on the forward strand.
AGAACTTGTAAACCTCAGCACGAGCTCATGTCGTGAGTGCGCCTAAACTGATGTGTTAGTGTTACAATATCTCGAAGCACCGCAGACAAACTGAACAACATTGTTGTTTATGAACCCTACGTAATTTGTTGGATTCTTTCCGAGATGAGGTTTTGAATAAAACTCGATGCATTTGCGCTACAATTTGGTAGAGATTAGGGGGAGGAAATAGGTCGTAAAAGAAGTTATAAAGATACATCCTAGCGACGAAAGCCGGAAGCTCAGATCGGCATCAGTCCAGCTCAACGGCCTTCCACTCTGTTCCACAACTTTTGCTTTAACTTTCCCCGTCCTGTTTTAATACTGTCTAAACGCTTCTATGAGCTCACGTGATCGATTTCGATGTTCTTTGGTAATATTTGGCATAACAATTTACAACATCTTGTTTATTGTGTCGGTATAAGAACGGTCGGCGAGATATAAGATAACATAGGTTTCGTTTTTTAAAATAATGTGATTGTAATCAGTGATCAATGCAAGCAATTTCATTAAACCAAACATATCAAATTAATTGTTGTGTTTTAAGTTATGTTACATAAAACCCAAGTTTAGTTTAAAAGTAGTATTGGAATGAAATGGTGAAATAAAGAATGGTTTTAATTAAACTCCTAAATTGTTTCATAATATCCAAGCTTATAAACCATTTTTAGTGGCGAGCCCTGCAAACAATGGGTTTTGGCAAGAATTCCAGATTTCTTTAAATAATATTAAAACGTGATTGGTCATACGGGTTCATAGAATTGGTTGATACCAGTATAGACATTATTTAGTACTATCACTGTGTGTAACTGACAGACAAACATGGGAGCACAGATAACTAATTGAAAGACAATAGAATTATCCATGGCCTAATTGTAAGGATCTAGGTATTTTCTTTTTGACTTGCGAAACCTCGACAAAACACTTCAGTCGTGGATTTCCGGTGGCGGGAATCGATCCTGGGAGGTTCTATATAAGCTCTCACATGTTAAAGCTGAGCACGTGCTGTAGGTATGTTTTTATAGCGAGGATATTTGTAATTTGAACATTTATTTAATTTTTATTATAAATATATAATTCTTATATGTTTACACATTTTTTAATGCTTCTACGAGATTCTTTATATTTACAGCACTCTTAACCGCGTAATAATACACGTAATAATTGCATCTGGGAAAATAGAGTATCAAGAAAAGGCTCTAGAAAAACAGAATCAATCTCTTTATGGCCTTGTTCAAATTCATGTACGAATACAGTCATGAATCACCTAGTACAGCTCTGCAAAGTAGCTATATCTATTGGTGTTGTTTTGTTAGTTAAACGAACCAATATTCATTGTTACAAATAATATGCAATCTATTTTTCTTCATATTTATTTTGAATCACTTTTCACAACACAATCGCATTCTTGGTTTGTTCCACCGTTCATATAATTATTTCAATCTCTAAACAAATACAATTAAAAAAATATAATACACGCAAGAAAGAGATTGGCTTAATAAAATACGTGCGACTGACATAAAATGCCATTGAAGGTACTTTTATGGTATAGGCTAATGGGCAAAACGTCTTTGAATGGAGTGGGACGTTATTTTTACGAGAAGCGTCACGATGCCACGATGCGTGCGAACTCTAGCGGCAATCGAGGGTACCTACGCAGTCATGTATTGTAACTGTTGAAAGCCAGGGATCCCATAACATAACTTCTACAGCTGTTGAATAAGTCTCATTACCTTTTTAGGTAAAGCACCATTAACAATGTTATCTCTATCAATAAGAGCCGTATGAGTTAGTCCTATACCGCCTTTATCATTAAACACGGTTTTAAGCATTGAAAGTGGTTATGTACATAATGTGATTTAACAGCAATCATAATAGAAGGAAGCCCTGATTGACGCTCAAGCTCAGTAATACATCCCTTTGTACCATTGACTCTTACAATTTTAGCTACTTAGGTTTCAGGACAATGTCTCCTATATTTTAGCTGTTATGTTAACAGTAGCAATGCGTAGGTAATCATTTAACGGTGTTGTTAATGCACTAATCATAACTGGGCTCTTACAGAATATATTTCATATCTCGTACCGATATAAAAAGAATTAAGTGTTCTGCGTTGGTGGCATTGATTCTACGAAAATGGCAAAGACGTCGTTTACCAAAATTTAGTTCGTAAGTAATTCTATCCTTATCCCGGCCAAGGCTTTGTAGACCCAGAGTTCCAGTTAGGCGTTACACTTAACGGGGTGCTAAAATTCAAGTTGTTTTCGCCAGCGTTGCCTTATCATCCTTAATGGCCTAATGGTGATGGTTATATCTTTACTATACTTGTTTCAATTCCAATGCCAGTGTTGCCAAATCTCTACCGGGAAAAGTTTCAGATAAGGGAAGTGGGTATGGCCATCTGTCTTTTTTATAGTAGTAGTAGACCATGATTAGACTAGCACTGGGCATTGCTAATCAAGGTTATCAATCATTCCGTATGATAACGAGCAAATGAAGCCAACGATGCATATACGTTTAAAACGTACCACCTGAGTTTGTACACTGAAATATTCTCTTCAGTAAATGAATTTTAAATTACTGTTTTGTATTGCCTATAAAGTGTGTATGTGTAACCAGCAAAATTGCTGAATACCAGTTCATACTAATGCTTATCACATGATTCAGTTCCTCTTTTGTATATTAGTGATAGTCTTCTAGAGCTGAGTTTTGTTTAGGATTTAGCTGGTTAGTGCGGTATTAAATTAGTTACATCATCCGGAGTGGTTTCCAAAATGGGCGGTTGACTATCACTGGACTATCAGCCATCCATCGTATTAATAGTCACCTGAACTATTAAAATAGTCACTAAACGTGATCCATATCTAAGGTGTTTACTGGAAGCGACTATCATACCTTGCAAAGCTGGTATACTTGTATCGAGGCCAATACAAGAAATGTGCAAATTCATTAATAATGTTATTGATTAAAAAAAATCTTCCTTAGTTGCCGTGCAAATTGATACTCTGAATAACGCATCTTTAGGGAAGGGTAGCTTGGTTCATGGTAGGGGATTGAAGCATATTCGGAAACACTGAGTTACATCTTCAAATATGTTGTTCCTTTATGTCTTGTTGAAAGACGAGTTGCAAACTAATATTAGTGCACAAAACAGTTCATGTGAAGATCGAATAACAGGCAGTGAAATTATTTCAATAGGCTATCATGCCTCCATTCTCGCGTCATACTTAGGCAAATACGAAATGGTTTTTACTCCATCTTAATAGCGTTAGCGAAAGAAGACAATAATGTTGACTAGAACCATCCATCAAAACACCACCACTACAGCTGAGAACTGCGTCAAATGGACGGGGGGGGGAAGGGGGGGGGGGCGACAGGCGACGATCGCAGAGACGAATGGGCAAATATATCATCAACGGTTTTTATATCAAATCTTCGAATGTTCGCAGCACAATTGCCCAGTTTTTTGGTTGATCGTTACATGACCCTCGGTAAGAGTATAAGAGTATTGTCAATATCATTAGCGGGTACAACGTGGTTTCTTCGTCGTATTCTTCCGAAAGATGGGACAAGAAAAAACAACGATAACAGAACGAAATGTAAGAAGACTCGTGTCAGTGTCCATCTATGTTTACTCTCTCTACAGCAAAGTGGTGTATAAAGTTTGAGCGTTAGATTTCAGATTTTCAGATTTATTTCATAGTGGTTACACATGTACATGTTATAGAGAATAGTTTGAATGCCCCAGTAAGAAAACAGTCTTTTGGCGGGGCATTTATGTGAAGATAAAAAGAAATGAAGCAAGATAATAATTTGGTAAGAGTATTAAAAATATTAATCCATTAGTAATCCATTAGTAGGCCTAAGAATATCATTATTTGTTATACATATCATTTTTGTTTTACATTTAAAATCTCCTTATACACAATCGTTGACAATAATATAAAATATACAGTTTTTAGGTGTTTTTTTTATAAAGATACTGAGCTAAATCAGAAATTATAGAGGTTTTGACAGGTACAAAGTGCTACTTCAATTTTTCTTGTTCTCAAGTTCCCATGTGTCCTGACTGTTTAACCTTCTGTACGTAGTTGTAGTGTGCAGTGTATATATACAGGGGAGAAATATGACACACAGGAGACAATGAATATAGCAAAGTTGATCAATTGATCAATTATCATCACTTATATATACGTGCGTACACTTATGACTTCGTACAATTTTTAAGATTAAAATTTTATAAAATGTTATTAACAATGTCTGTTAAAGTAAACAAACAAACTATTTTTTAAAATTATTAACAGTAAAATTTGTGGTTACATTGCTCTCCGCAAGTGATAAGGGTGACAGTAAAAAGGGATCGTTTTGGTCAGGGCACGCTTTGGGGATCCTCATTACCCTTCTACATGTTAAATATTATGCCTCGATACGTTTTCAATAACGGCAGACAAAAACACTTCGGTACATCATTGACAAAGTGTTTATTAATGTTTCATTCATAACTCGATGAAATATTCTTTTAATCGTATAAACAACTAAAATGTTGCACTAAATGCGTATAAAACACACTGGGATAGAATTACCATTGTTAAATTGTCAAACAACTGGCTCAACTGTGTAGAAACGTAATAACCAATGTAGTTAAGATTGTAACTACTTGGAAAAGAGTGAATAACCAACCGAGGGCGAATGAGTGTTGTTTGCAAAGGACATTATGTAGATATAGCCAGGCACTTCTAGACATTTAAATTGAATAAGACGCTCCAGACATCACGAGCACTGTTCGACCGTATAATAGGTAACGACTACGTGCCTTTTATCGGCATCACAGTCGTTATTGTAGAGCTAAGTGACCATTTCAATCTGAATTGACTCTGAATTGCATTGGGATGGAGATTCTGAAAGTGTACTTAAAAGTGTATTATAATACAAAAAATATACACCACTATGTTAACTCGTATTCAAAAACTGAATAAATTTGTAAATGTGTGTGTAAAACAGGTTATTTTATTAGTTGTATTTTATTTTATACAATCATTGGTTTTTGTGGTTTTGTATCAGTGGCGTAGGAATAGCCCGGGCAGCCCGGGCGAAGCCCGAGGGCCCATGGTCTAGAGGGGCCCAGTTTCTAGACTGACCTGAGTTGGAAACCTATCATTGTTTATAAGCATCAATAAACTCATACGAAATTCCTACGACAAATCATTAAATTAATAATTGCCGGTGCAGAACGTCTCAATTCGGTCGTGTTGAAGAAACGAGATTGTAAATCTTGCGTCTATAAAAGTATAGTTTCAAAATACTGCATATTCCACTTTACTGATATTTGTTCTGTGAACGGCATTGATGATATGTTTTTTCTAACACTACCAGTTAATGTTGCAAGTTCAGAACACTCATTTTCAAAATCGAGAATAATGCGTGGGATGAGAACACTTTTGCTAGCCAATTCAACATAAATAAATTGATGTACCTTACATATTTGGAAATATACAATAATACCAACTCACCTTCTTACTTCTCTCGCTATAAACATTTTCAAGTCAGATAATCGTCTAAAATGTATTGGAATTCTAAAAATACCAAACACAGTTGAAATGCTATATTTTACCTAGCCAAAAACCGCCTTTACGAATTTAGTTCTCAAACGCCAGTTATCTATTGATTCTTTATCGCGTGCTGATCATAGGTTAAGTTGGGTGACAGTATTTTTCACATAATTTACGTCACACGTGTGGCAACGTGGTAGTTATTTATTCAGTGATGAAAGTTTGAAAACTCGTCATAAAGCCGTACGCAAGGCAACAATTTGCACTACCGAACCAGAAAGCGATTGTGCAAACCACAAGAGTCAAAGCCACTGCACACAGAGGACGCTATTACGTTGTGTGTATTAGGAGTGCCGCACACAGAGGAGGCTATTACGTTGTGTCTATTAGGAGTGCCGCACACAGAGGAGGCTATTACGTTGTGTCTATTAGGAGTGCCGCACACAGAGGAGGCTATTACGTTGTGTCAATTAGGAGTGCCGCACACAGAGGACGCTATTACGTTGTGTGTATTAGGAGTGCCGCACACAGAGGACGAAGCCACTGCACATATCACTACATTACGTTGTGTATATTAGTGTTCTAGAAGCCAGCCATCGTCACTTTACTGTTCTGAAAGTAATTTAGAAAAATAACGATCTGTTGAATCTAAGATGTTTGCAGAACCAAACGACGATCTGGAATCATTTCATGACTGTATACGGGTGTTATACTTGCAAGGTAAGGCGTGATCAAGAAGTTTAGTGGGCAGCAAGAGCCTCATGCATGATGATGATGATATTTGGGGGTTTTACGTATCATATTTTTGCAACGAGACTAATCGAGACGATGAGTGGGTGATAATGAGGATGAAAAAACGTCTTATGAGATCCATGTGAAGCCTGGATTCGAAACTGGAACGCAGATACTGTGGTTTACCAGGCCTAATCGACCTCGGCCAACTGCGCCGGCATGCATGAATTGACAAATAATCATAATATTTTAGCACAAAACAGTGCAACACGAGAATAAAGTTAACTGCAATTTGACACACTAAAAAATGTGCTTTACAAAGGCCCACTACACCCAAACATACATATCGAGTCATTAGACGCTGACGCTTGTACGTAAGTCGAATGAAAAAGTCCCACCGCTCAGCGAGGCTTCGTTCGCCTTACAGCGCAGGTTTCGTTTCGTCTGTGACGTAGATCGATAGGGGTTCGATCGTGTGGCTGATATCCCCATTAAAATTGAACGCGAGAATCAACGTCTCATTTCCACGTCTCGTCACTCACTCAATTGTAGCCCGATTTCCAAATGAGCGACATCGACGTAATCTGTAAATCATTGTGATTATTATGAGTGGTTGTTCTTGTCGATTCTGACATATGCGAGGTTTTTTTGATGATGGATACCAAACTTTGTAATCGCCCGCCCGCTAATAGCATGCGCTGTTAATCACACTTTTTGTGGTCTTGGATAAAACATTATCAATATGATTGAATGAAATTTGCTTACAGGTTTCTGGCGCGACGAAGCCCAGCCCGACCTTGAGTTCTATCTGAAGTATTTCAACCCTCGGTTGGCGCACCTGCTTGTCAAGCATCGCTCCCTTCGTATGGCACTGCGATTATTTCAGCGGTTCAACCCTTGGTTCTTAATAATCTCATTGGCAGTTCAGGTGTTTTACATTTTTCCAACGGGAATATATATGTACAAGAACGACGCTTCCGCTGTTGTGGGCAACTTTCTTGGCATTATTATATTCGGCATACATTTAACGTCCTATTCATTAATTTTCTTTCAACAAGGAAGTTTGCAGAGTCTGTTACAAATTGGTGAGATGTTAGGACCAAGACAGTTGGACAACAAGAAACAGAAGGAAATATACAGCATTACGCGTAGATATTGTAACAAAGTGATAAAATGTTGTCAAATATATTTTGTACGTTTTATGTGGATCGTTGTTACTTTGGATACTTGTTTCCATCTGCTGCCACAAAGGAGATTCCCCTTCAAGTAAGTGAAAAGAGGATTTGCCATATTTTGTTTTTGTAGTGGGACGTACTAACTTGTTATTTAATGTAGTACGGTGGTGAACAGTGAGGTTCCTTTATTCCAGAGAATGGTATCCTTGGGACGCGACATTGTCACCAGTTTTCGAAATAACTCTTTTCATACGATGGATTCAGACTGTATTCGACATCCTGATGGGAGCAACGACCTTATCGATGTCACTGGGAATTATGATCCTACCACGGTCGAATTTTGAAATTCTCAACGACAAACTTCAAAACATTCGTCATATTTCGATCCATAAGATAAAGGCGAGGAAGCTGAATGACATTGTTCGAGTGCCAGAGGACACGGTTGTGATTATCGAATTCGAACACAGCCAACAGGTTGATATGGCACTGCGAGGTGATCTACTCGGAGCTGCACCATCTGCACTCAGTGCAGGATGTGTTGGTGACACAGCAGTGGTCAGCCCACTCTATGAAGCAGGTGTTTTTGGCTCTAGCTCTGCAATTGATGAAATGCATTCAGAGGATCTCATTGAAGGTTGTGAGCTAAAAGGTGTGACTGATATAGAACTACATACAGAAATGCAGGATATCCTGGCCGAGAATATTCAACTTCATGTGAAGCTGATCAGGTATAATAGGATGCTTATTGCTTACCAAGGTAGGTTGCATTACTTACTTTTCAAACAGTGTAATAAGTTGACAATGTTTTATTGTTTGCAGATACCTTTATTTACTCGGACAATTTACTAACATAGCACTAATGGTGGCATTCCTAGCGAACATATTGGTACTGGGAGTAGCTTTTAAGTTATACACTGAGGTGAGTGCAATTCTTGTATCAATGAGCCTATACATTATTATCTATAAGAATAACATAACGCCATATTAAATCAATGTTTTAAACATGTTTCACTGTAATAGTACAACATAGGTAGGCTAACTCTTCATCGGATGTCATAAGGAAGGTGTTGGTAAGAGTCTTCTGCACTAAAGTTCGCCTACGTTGTTTTTAACGTTTGTAGTAGAGGAAACTCTTCCCTTGTAGTTGTAGATATAAGATAGAGCGTTGAGATTGTTTGTATGTACACTTTGGGGCCATAACAAGTGCGCTATTATGTAATTTTAAATTATCTTACTCGATGTCCCCACCAAAAAATTCCAAAAATGCTCGAAACAACTTTTTCCTAATGGGAGTAACACACATATTATGACTACCTGCAACGCAGTTTTTTATGTACTTTTTCAATATATTATCTTTAATTTTAAAATCATGTGAGTGACCGATCTGGAAAAACGAATCTACGAATTGGAATATTCTTCCTGTGCACTACCGCTCGCTGCGGTAGATATGCCCAGTCAGCTCCGAACCTCCCGCCCCCGTCGCGCGCTTCGCTTCCATCCAAATGCTTGAGTGTACTTTGGCCTTTCTAAATGTATTTAGTATTTACTATCTACACATGCATTTTCATATTATGACAACATGTAATTTGACTTATAAACACTTCATGTTTGTACATTGTGATTCTATTCTCGATGTTTCTTTGCTCATTTGGGTGAAAGTATACGTGTTTAACGTTTACATATATATTGGGTCATGTTTTTTTATTAACACAGTTTTCGCCAAATCTCTTCAACACAGATATTTACTATTTCTTTCACAGGCTGACGAAAACAGTCGAGGTTTAATCCTGATTCTAATGTTCGTATGTATTCAGATGCCAATGTTTTATTTTGTGATGAACAACGTGCTGCAACACATCGCAGTTCAGGTGAGTAACTTCTTACATATGACTAAAATAGCTTCATAATAACTTCACACCCAATGGTTGTGTTGCGAGTAGGCATGGCCCGTGGATGCCAAACATCACGTTTTTATTATTTTTTCATTGTCTACTTGTCAATAAAACATAGTTTTTTTTATTTAAGACATAGTAATTGGACTATACACTGTTCCTTGTCAAGCTAAAAAACAATTAAAACCGTTTTTTTTGTTTTTTTTTACAGTCCAATTACTAGGTCTTTACCTGTTATACTATGTTTCCTCTATAATTTATACTTTGTTTTATTATTTTATGTGATAATATGTCTTTAACACCATGTCGCCATTGCTTGTATAGGAAGATATACGTGTTTGAATAATCAGTACCAGAAACGTGTACCGGCCGTGCACGAAACTGAGTTACCGTGGTTGACTTGTATTACTGCATTTCAGCACGAGACGGTTTGTGAGTCGATGTACAACAGTGATTGGCTGGATGCCTCGCCGAGCTTCAAGAAGTCCATGCTCGTCATCATGAGCCGATCCAACGTCCCCCTGGAGGTGAAACCCACGGGCCTGGACCCGCTTTCACGCAGAAACTTTGCTCAGGTCAGTAAAAAAAAAAAAAAAATCACATTTAGAGTCTACCCACTCAGTAAGTAAACTGATTTGCAGTGGGGGACTTTAATTTAAAATTACTAAACCAACCCTGTAGGCTTCGAACACCATCGACGAGTGAGCGATAGCCAATCAAAGATCGATATTTCAAATACGAAACATATGAATCAGTGATTGGACAGTGCGAACACCTGCGGACAAATGCCAGAATTAACAATTCCGAACAACTTTAAATTTATTGAGTGCTTCGTTGCTAGGACGGCAATTCATTCGCCGTTACGAATGCTTGGGAGAGGAAGTGTCAAGCAGATGATTGCAATAGATCCTGGCTCCGATCTCCTCTTGGATCCTAGATATCGATTTATTTATTTTTATTTATTTTGTATATTTTATTATAAGGTACGAGGATTTCAAGAGTTCAATTATTATTTGGTATGTTGGCATTTTTTTGATGCGAACCCGCAGATAAGTTCCTGTGTAGCTTTGCGGAACACAGCTTTTGTGTACAAAAATGGTTAAATAAGGTAATTTATTAAAAAGAAAATATCACTACCTGTACCAGTACCACTACCACTACCACTACCACTTCCACTACTATAACTACCACCACAACTACAATGCATCTTGTACGCTAAAGATGGTAATTATAGTGATTACACTCGTCACTATTAACACATGTTCTGTTTCAAGTTATGTTTACATGATGGTGAATTCACTTATTTTTTGTGTTACAGGTCATGTATGATGCTTACAAGATGATGAATACACTATTCACTATAATAAAGTGAATCTTCACTATACGAGGCTTCAACTCTACAGTGGTTTATTGTCGGCGTAGAGGGGTTGTGGCGGAAGGGGGGGGGGGTGACATCAACCAAACAACCTAATATACCTAGTTATCTGAAGAGGGGCACCTCAGGTAAAGCTGGTGTGCACCCTATAACAGGGATTCCTACAAAAAATTATTATTATTACATTATCTTCGGATTCGGATAACAATGTTAGAGAAATGATGATCGCAAGTCCGTTTAATGAATCCCAAATTTGAATTGGTACGATTCAATACGTTATCAGTGGGAGCGTTAAAGTCATGGTCATTGGTCACAAAAACTACAAGTTATGCAGACCGTCAACTCGGCAAAGTATAATCATGGGTTTATAATATAGTAAATTGAAGATTATAACTTTCTATTCTATAAACTACTATACTTTTGACAGCATAAAACAGTTTGATATCATCAGCATACATCAAACCGATAGAGAAGGCTACAGGAGGTGCAGGCATGATGCCTGCTGCCGGCAATCAATCCTGACTGAAGTATTTTCCGAGGTTTTCCTCATTGTCACAAGGCGTATTCTGGGATTGAGTCATACTAACAGAACAGCCCTCGGACATTCCTTTTCTCGAATCCAAATAACGTACTCCTAGTAAGTCAAAGAGGGGCAGAGCTGTCCTTGGACAGGTTTCCTACGAAATAATATTATTATTATTATTATTACTAGGAAAACGCTCTGTTCGACGCGTTGATAAGCGAGCGCGTCCATATCTACGAACTTTCTGGCGAAAAGTTCTCAAAGCTAATAAAAACAACATCTTAACAACAATTCAAGAATGCGCATGGCAAATATTTTAATATTTTCCATAGCTAATACTTTCCGACAATGTTGAATCCAGGGCAATGTGCGTTGCTAAGAAATGTCGTTGTCATTCTGTCTATTGTTTTCAACACGGTCCGCCACCGTTACTAACACTTCTTGACAGCAATAGAAATGTGATTTCTGCCTTTAATACGTATCAGATATTTGTGAGCGGACGAAAATTACTATGGCAGAAACAATCTCTAGTCCTGTTCTTTCCCTACGTAGACCAGCGGGGTATGTCACTTAATAGCCATTCACTTTATTGTCAGCTCATTCAGTTGTCTTTCGGTGATTACTTTTATTTCTTGATGGTTAAGGTTCTACATTACATTTATTTTAAAAAGCATGACCAACTTGTAAACCTGTGTGCTATATTAATTCGTCTTGATCTTCCGGTAACATCATCGTGTTTAAATTCAATCAGAAGTGAATTGTGATCCCCGAGGAACTGTTTCAGAAAAACGGAAACCTGTATAGTATGTAGAATATATTATATGATCTCTTCTGGGTGTCCCCATGTATAAAGAAATTTACTTTTGAATTATTGGTAACTATAATGTCCGCTTAGTGCCCGTACAACTAATAGCGGTGGGGGATTACATTTCAAGACCATCTCTGACCCAGATCGAGCAAGTTCTTACGGGTTTTCAGTTCCTTTTTAGACAAACTCTTGGGCAACTGCTATGATATAAAACGATTATCTTATCTTGCAGGCACTCGTTGACCATTTTATAGTGGCAGTTTTTAAAACCATAAGTGTCTTTCGAATGAATGCGTGTTAACTATTACTTTCAGTTGTATTTTTAAATTACATTGATGTGCTTGGTATATCTTAGAAAGTAATCACGATAACGATTTTATACATATATGTATATATATATAATACATAAACCTACAGAATAACTTTTTATATGAATATATATTGTTCTGAATATTAAGATATCTCAACATATTACACCGTATTACTCCACCTAAGATTGTGCTATTACATATTTTGTATCCGATCTTCACTTTCATAACCACTTTAATTTTTCTGTTGTTAAACCACTTTAACTATAACCAACATTGAGTCAGGCTAGATGTAGTTTATTGTAATTTTGTTGTAATTTAGTATAGTTTATAGTATAGTTAGTATAGTTTTAGTTTAGTATAGTATAGTATTGGATTGGATTGAATTGAATTACATGCATTGTATGAGTATTATAGTGTTAACATTGTAGATCATAACGTAACAAATAATGGTGATCATCATAATGTAAAGCAGACACTCACGTCCAAGTTTATACTTATGTCTAGCTAAATCTACGCTATGCATTGAGATTGTACACCATGTAATAATAATAAATAAATAAATAAATAAATAACACATTTGGCAACTGAGCGTTATCACGGTCCAACTGTATAGCTTGGACATTTTTCAGGTTAATCACGAGTTTATGAGTTATTTGTTTTATACAAAACTCAATGCTATGACTACGTAATTTGGAGGAATATCACAAGCAGTTCTATGGCAATTCTGTCACACGAGCATGATGTTTGACTAACAGTAATGCTATGATAGCCTCTTTTAGACGTTCCATATGATTTGTGAACTGAAGTCATAGTAAATGAACAGAAATTAATCTAACACACAGCCACGCGTGTGTTATGTATATTTATACATAGAAGAACTGGAAATTGTAATTACCGAATATCGAGCCCAGAACCTGAGGTTCTCAATTGCGATCTTTACAAACAATGTCAATAACACGCAGGGATTTATGGACATATTTTTGTCACTTCACTTACGCCCTTTTGCCGCCATAACTTCAGACACACTTGGGGGGCGTTAGACCACGTTTTAGAATGATTCAGAACAATTAACTAAACGTGGGTGAACATTTTCAGCTTGTTTAGAATTTTGTCCGGGTTCATCCATATTTTCGTCCAATATTCCTGGGCTAATTGCTTTAACTCGTATAATCATACTATTCATCAACAGATTTCAATACAAATGCATGGAAGATTGCTGTGAAATACACACTGTCATCGTATATACTATAAGCTTTACAGAAACGATTCAAAAAATACATTAAAAAACCGTGTAAATTTTTCAACAGTTTTTATCCGCGGTAGAAACATTTGAGCGCTAATAAAAACAAGCGAATGGTCCGGTAACGACATCGCTCTCCACCCAGCGTATGTAATGTGTCAGAGTGGTGATCGATGTTTGCCTGTGGCAGTGTTTTTATTAGCACAAGCCTCCATGCTCACGTTTTACCTACGTTTTGTTTCAATCGCCACTCAGCTCAACTTGTATGCACGGCCCGAGGCGAGCCTGCATTAAGCGGAACCATTGCCCATTGGCACTCGCATTATCGTACCGTATCATCGTGAAAATAATTATAATAATTATACTTGCATTTTCAAATAAAATTCAATAGCCTTTCAGCTGCAAGAGTTAAATTGATGGCGATAAATTTTACTGTATACGTCAATGGATATTTAACAGTATTTTTCTGTTTCGTCGCAGGAAAATGAATTATGCGTTCTATTTCTACGTCATAGTAGGGTATTTCATCGTATAATGGAATTTCAATTTGACGTTAATGTTAGAGTATTCGTGATTGATGTAAGCGGGCAATTATTCCAATCATATGATTCTAACACGTGTGGTAGCAAGCAGTTTAATCATATTTGCAACTTAATTTGATACTACTTCAATGGGCAATTATACCTGCCCAATGGCAGATATTATTCATTTTAGGAAATGCAGCTATAATAAAAATAGTATTTGACTTGGTCTAGATTTACGTGCTTTTATAATTGAACGGTATTATCTCATTATTTTGCGTGCATTTTCTATAATTCTATTATTCTACTGCTATGTATCACTTAATCAAGAGTACCCTCTCCCCCCCCCCCCCCCCCCCCCTAGAAACCTCAGCTTTAATAATTGTCTACAATTGAATGCACGGTAAAATTGAAATGAATACCAATCATGAACTTTATCATTTATATAGCTACATAATATTTTGGTAAAATCAGTAATCGTATTTAGCGCAATTGCCAAATGATATCCTAATAGAATCAGGTAAAATTATTCCATTCAGCAGATCATTTGTAGTGAAAACGTTCAAAACCACACAAAACAAATTTTGTATGTTTAATTTTGCTTGCGCGCCACAGGCAAAATGGCAGACCATACCCGCTCAATTGTTTTTGTTATTGTCTGTATGTATTATATGCAAGGCTAAGGGCACTGAGCCTGTGAGTACGCGTATTCGAAGTGAAATGGTGCGAACACAGTCTAAATTATTATTTACTTTTTACCTTAATTGGCTGCTAACGATAGTGTATTTAACACCTGTTTTTGGCGACGAAGCCATTTGTGAGGGGTGAGTGTGTCCTACATTTTTCAGTAAAAGGTTGTGAAGGTTACGTTCTGTTTTTTTTTTTATGACATATTTTGAGAGAAAATATTTTCTCTAGCAAGCGCAAACTAAAAACCGATGTAAAACTCTAGGGGAAACGAATGTTATTGTTTGTTTATAGCACACAGCTCTTTAAGTCAAAGCAACATATAAACAAGCAAACTTTCTTTGACATTATGACCAGCATATGTACACACAAAAATAACATTGAAGTATATACAGACGTTCTGAGAACCCAAGCTCAAAATAAAATACTCGCACATACATGTTGATAACTGACCTCCGCTTGTTGTAATGTAAATTTCTCATAACAAAGATGAGAAGTTGATCTGCGTATTTTCCAAACAAGGCATCCATTGTGAACTGTATACATTTTTAACAATACATATTTTTGAATTATACAGTTCAAAGTTGCATCGTGATCGATTGATCACAATGTTTTTTTTGTTTTTAACAAAAACCTCTGTAAATTTTATATTATTGAAGTAAAATAATTATTCCTTGAAAATTATTAGTAATTCGTCATACTATTATACAAAGAAAATAAAGAAGGTTTGTCCAAAATGTTTGTAAGTTAAAAAAATATAACAATATCTGATATACTAGCTACTTCACCACGCGCCAGTTTTGTCAGTCAAAAGAGCAAATTATGTTGAAAAAGAGTAACCATGAAAGAAATCGTAAATGTTTTATAGAAAACCTATTCAAAGATTTTAACTGCGTGTATTGAATGGAATTTTGTGTGAAAACTTATGTTTCCTATGTTTTTCGTTTTAATGCAAATCAATGTCCTCGAAATCACTGCATGAATGTGAAGTTGTACCAAGTAAAATGATCTATACTTCACACATAGAATGTATTATACATAGAATGTATTGTAAATCAGTTTTTATAACTGAATAGGATAGACATTAAATGAATAAATAAATAAAATAAATAGTAAAATTGTCCAAGTAAATACACACAAATATGTAATTATGATATCTGCACTCTAGTTTTGCTCAGAACTAATCACATTTTGAAACTTGTGCCAACGGAAACTTTTAATTTGCTATGTATGAAATACAATTTGTAACGTAGTCTTAATAGTTAACTGAATTGTAAACAAAACCAGTTTATGTTTATCACCAATTTTGATATTTCAACGTTTATCATTTTGACAATATTTCCACTTACAACTGTTACTTCTCTTGCTTGAGCCACTGTAGTTCTGACCTGCACAATTACACCTTCAAATAAAACTTTATATTTGGTTTAATTGAGGTTAGTTTGTAATGAAGCGTCGTCAGTATCCACTATAGAAGAGAATTATTGTTTAACACACTGTCCATTGTACTTAAGTGCACGCTAAGTTCTGCTAAGTTAAAAGTTGCGTTTTCTTGTAAACTTTTAAAGAACTTTTCTCCCCAAAATGAATTAGTTCTCAGCTCTCGGGGATTAGATTCACCGTGAGTGCTCATTCGCCGAGACGCTAGTGGAAACGATAATGACTGGTCTTTGCCATGAGCACCACTATTTATTATTTATACGTATGATGTTTATGTCGCTTCTTATTGCCACACCGTTCTAGTAATGTGTACGGTCTACCTCGTGTTTGCAAACGTCTATGCGAGAAGCCATTATCATTTTAAAATTTCAAAGTAATTGCAGGGAAGAGAAATAAATGGGACAACTAAGCCAAAAAGACCATTGCACTCAAGAATTTGTTAGCGTAGGGTTGACACATTTGTTCTGTAATGATACATAAATAAAGTACCCCCTGTCGTTAATTGTCTTGTGCTGAATAAGTTTAGTTGGTAAAACAATGGTGTGTTTATCTTTCTTGATTGGATTAAGTTATCTTCTGCTCGATTTGCAGTGAGAGCCATGATTATATGGATTAAATACAAAAATAACAAATAACACACAAATTTGAAAGATAAACATTATGTTCACCATTGTAAGTGCTTAAACTCTTTGTTTTGAGTAGCTGTGTACAATCGTGACTTGGTGTACGTAATGGTATGAAAACATAAATGTGATGTAATATGAACTTTATAAGAAAATGTATTTCCCCCATATATTATCACATTTAAAAGGATAATGCGATTTATATTGTTTTCGGGTGAACTTAGTATTATCTGTATGCACATTTTGAGTAGAACCATATCGACAACACTGCCTTTGTGTATTTATTTCATTCATAGTTGTTATATCGCAAACGAGGTGACACTGACATATACTATACTGACACGACAGCCATTCCTGTCTTTCTCAGCACCTACAAATTAGTCAATAGACGCTCTTCGGTTCTTTGCAATTAGTATTTCACTTCTTTCTTTTACTATCACACCAACCTGCTGAGTCAAAGCTATTGCCTTCTGTTTAATTTTTTCCGTCAAACATGTTTGTATTAGACAATATTCTCAGCAGGGTAGCGAAGAGATGACCATTGTATCTTGATGAGCAATACAATATACAAAAATAAAATGTTTATAAAACAAAGTCTATAAATGAGGCAATTGACAAGAAATTAACGGAATTGTGATACAAAAATGTTTAATAGATTTTGTAAGCACATTTTTTGTTAATTTGATTCAATACCATAAGAAAGTTCTCTCGCAAGAATGCATGGACGTTGATTTTCTGCCCAATTATTAATTGTACATAAATATCAAAAAGAGTATGCCTACTTTACAAATATATTTCGATCTGCATATATCATTATATTGATTAGATAGAATATAACCTCATATTCCTAGAAAACGTCAAACCCATTTTCTAGATAAATAAGATGTGGGATTTTACATCGGAATGTAAAATAATTTTCCCTTGTATTGTTTAGACTAAAGGAATTCGCAACGTGCACAAGAACTCTTGTGAACCTATAGTTTAGAAACTACAATCATGTGTCTAATGTATTATTAGTCTCGCTAGCTTGGCGGTGAATTGGCTGGCTCGCTATCTCTCCCTTCTTTACATCATTAAAGTTTAGTCAGCCGATACCAGTCGTTCGAATTAATCTGGAATTGAATTATCTGTGCGATAAGTCGTAAAACCTAACTGATCTCTGACTGTGCGGTGTTTCTTCTCAATGGGATAGCGAATCGTGCTGGCTGAACGTCTGGATAATGAGAATGTCTGGACTATCGTGACTCGCGGACGTCGATTAAATAAAAAGCTTCCAAGTTCGTGAACTACATCGTTTGGAGGAGGATATAACCATGATTGTTACTTAAAATAATAGCGGATTGTTTTGCTGTGTTTCGCAACTTGGATTGTGTTCTACAGTCATCAGAACATATCTAGATACTACATGCATTTTCTTTGTTGTGTAATCTACAGTGCTATGAGAATACATTTAGATAATAAGCATTTCTATGTTGTGTATTCTACAGTGTTATCAGAATACATTTAGATAATAAGCATTTCTGTGTTGTGTATTCTACAGTGTTATCAGAATACATTTAGATAATAAGCATTTCTGTGTTGTGTATTCTACAGTGTTATCAGAATACATTTAGACAACAAGCATTTCTGTGTTGTGTATTCTACAGTGTTATCAGAATACATTTAGACAACAAGCATTTCTGTGTTGTGTATTCTACAGTGTTATCAGAATACATTTAGTCAACAAGCATTTCTGTGTTGTGTATTCTACCGTGCTATCAGAATACATTTAGACAACAAGCATTTCTTTGTTGTGTATTCTACAGTGTTAACAGAATACATTTAGACAACAAGCATTTCTTTGTTGTGTATTCTACAGTGTTATCAGAATACATTTAGACAACAAGCATTTCTTTGTTGTGTAATCTACAGTGTTATCAGAATACATTTAGACATAGCAAGCATTTCTATATTGTGTATTTATTATACAGTGCTATCAGAGTACATTTAGAGAACAAGCATTTCTTTTTTGTGTATTCTAGTGTTATCAGAATACATTTAGACAGTAAGAATTTCTTTGTTGTGTATTCTACAGTGTTATCAGAATACATTTAGACTTAGCAAGCTTTTCTATATTGTGTATTTACTATACAGTGCTATCAGAATACATTTAGACAACAAGCATTTTCTTTGTTGTGTATTCTACAGTGTTATCAGAATACATTTAGACTTAGCAAGCTTTTCTATATTGTGTATTTACTATACAGTGCTATCAGAATACATTAAGACAACAAGCATTTTCTTTGTTGTGTATTCTACAGTGTTATCAGAATACATTTAGACATAGCAAGCATTTCTATATTGTGTAATTATACAGTGCTATCAGAATACATTTATAAACAAAACAATCATTTCTATGTTCTGTATTCTGCACTCATCAGAACGTATCTAGACAGTAGAAGGATTTCTTTGTTGCAACTTATACAGTAATTAGAACATATTTAGAGAGTACAACTATTTATTTCGACCAATTAGGTTAATTCAAATGGCATATAGAGTATTCAGTGGTAACCACGACAATATTAGAGGCAAAATGTTTAAGAAGTTAACACAAAAATACTTTAAATGAAATATAATATAAAATACACTGTGATACACTACAGGCTACACTCACTGCTGAAAATGTATAACTGATATAATTAAATATAAATGCTTGACTACAGTTGTGCAGATTTTGTAATGACAATAAATTGTCATTGATAAAATTACTGCCTTATTATTATTAGTATTGTGAGAAATAATCCTAAAATAATATCATAAACAAAGCCATGACATATAGATTTTCGTTTTTCGTTTTGAATTTGAGGTAAGTTATTGTATGTTACTTTGTGTCATGTGGCAACAGCGTTGGCTGCAGAGACCGAATAAAGGTTGTTGTTATGACTTGTTTTATAATATGAATACCTAAACAAAATAAATCGTCGATTTGTTTCTTTCTTTGCTGTTTCCTAGATTGTTATTCGTTACAATAAAATCATATAAATATTGGGTCTAAAAGAACCATTTACATAGGTAAAGCTTATTTATGATGATAGCTTGTTGATAGTTTACTAACATATTACCAAGTTAACTTTTATTCAAATTTAAATTTAAATTAAAAGCGACGAAGTAGTTTAAAAAATGGATGTGTCCATTTCAAATGTCAAACAACTTCCTCGTCTACGGTAGAACATTAATATATGTCCCTCTTGCTTTTGTATGGATGTCTACACGGATACTTAAATTTACAAAACCAACAAACCATGCATTCTATGATAGCATGACACAGGTATTCAAATTTCTTAAATAAAACATTGATCTTGGAGCGTTACAACAATCCTTCCAAATGCAATTTTACGATTTCAAGCCCATTATGTTATCCAATCATCGCCTGGAATAGCCACGTTGCGTAAACGTGAGAGGTAAGTCAATTGGCCATGATTACTATAATTATAAATTATAATTTGCTACCAAAACTCCTATTCAAGCTGTGAAGTAATTATGGTCGGTTGAACAGTGCAGCACATTATCATCCATATAGTAAATATGCGCTACCTACAGGACAAAATCCGAACTTTTATATGTGAGATCGTTCTCACATGAAGTCAACAGATGGCGCTCGAGTGGTCGATTGCGTTAGTTCTCATTTCTGCCAGTAGATAGTAGGAGGGAAGCAAAATATCATGGGCCGAGAAAAGCTTATCTTACACTTACCGACAGAGTTTGGCGAACAAAACATCCAAGGTCCGTCGATCCCCTGGCGGAGGTTCGGTAAACCTCAAAGTTCGACGAGTCCGCGCCAGGGGATTTACGGACCTTGCTAACATCTACTGGGACTGTAGCTCTGCATGTCGTAAGATGGGTCTAATAACGCACTCTATCGTAGACTGAAGTGAAGAAGATATAATTAAAAACCCAAAGGCATTATACACTTTCTTGTGAGTGTTCAACCCCCCCCCCCCCCTTCCCTCCAATTGCTCTTGCTCTTGTAGTTGGGTCGTCTTTGGTGGAAGGTGAAACCATGGACTTACTGATGATACTCACAAACTGACGCGTTTGATGGGACTTGGCATTAATTCCGTTTTATAGTTATTATTGCATTTTGAATTATATTTTGTGAAGATTTTGGTTTCGTTACTCAACCCAGAAAAACGAGTGTGTGATGATTGATGATTATTTTTATTGTGGTCCCGTTGTCTATTAGTATGCGGAAATGAGAGAACACAATACATTTTCTATAAATCTATTGGAAAATTTACCGTGTTAATTTATTATAAGATCTTGTTAAAATCCTTAACCCTTCTTTCCTTCTTGTGGTAAAGCAATTTGTTTAGTATGAATGGAAACAAATCACTAATTGTTTGCTTTGCCCTCACAAGAAAATTAAAAGTAGATTCGGAACTAATCTTGTTCACATTTCAATAGTGACACAACTTTAATTCGAGTTTTGAAATGAGTTGAGTAAGAATCGATTTTAGAGTTTTGGTTCACTTGCTATCGAAGCGAACACTTAGATATTGGAACAATTCAAAGCCGGCGATTGGTTTAAATTTCACATAAAGTCGTAATTTAATGGATTTTGCTAATTGGGTTTGATTCGAAGGCTAGAGCCATCACTTACTGAACTGATGGGACCTCAGTTCAATAATCTTATTTCAACCTGCACCGTGCACACCTTTGGTAATTCAATGATGATAACAATTATTGGTTTATGAATGTTAACTTATTACTTATAATAAAATCCTTATAATCAATGTATGCTGGTAACAAAGGGAATTGCTATGAATACTGACCTGTTGCCATAGTATGAAATGACAAACAATCAACTAAAATGTAAACGGTAAGTTATCTCTTTTTGTTACCTATGGATAAATGTTCAGCTAATGCAAACTGATGTACGGGGTTTACTCTCCAACATTGCACTTCAAATGAATATATCACAAAGCTGGGAGCAACTGTATAAAAATGTAATTTTTGTTTTGAGTTCGTCTATGTTCGAAGGACTCGGGTAAACAACCAACTTTTTCAATCCTTTGTATCTCATGTATTATTATAGAAGCGTTATATAGAGCTATAAACGTTGATTTTGGATTCAAATATCTATAATAAATTAATAATTAATAACCAGTAAAGCAAATGAAACTTGTATCCTCAGTACTTTTGGTACTAGAAATCCCCAGAATCATTTTTCACGTATTGTCGAGTCATAACTCACTACGGAAATAGTTACCAATTATATTGACCTGTATACTGCACAACGGTGCTCTAAAACGTTGGTTTCTATTCGTCACAACGTCGACAATAGTGGGGCTGCAGCCTGCAATACCGCCTTCACTGGTATGGAAAGCATGCGATGGTGGTGATATGTGCAAGACTAAGCTTCATATAATTACGCATATCCTCATGGTTAATTTCTTGTCCGCTTCATCTATCACGCGCTTTACAAAACGACATCTAGTTTATTAACTTCATTACTTTCGATTCATTTTAGGCGCATGCAAAATCCTCCAGTCATATTAATTTGTCTTTCAATTCCATTAATTTAAAAATGTGACAGTCTAATAAGGGAGAGTCATCAGTCATTCACAGTGCGTGGGTTGCCGCTCTGGAAGCGACCGTCCATGTCGGCTATACTGATACCCACAGGGTGGGATATGAATATGTTCGCACCAGATCGCGAACCACTCCCGTGTTATAAGCGTTCGGAAGTAGTTTTGACGTTTTTAGTCAACTAATTTCTCTTACAAATAATAGGATTATTATGAAAATGTACCTACTTGCAGAGGGATGTTATATCTACGCATGATGTTAAGTACATTTGTGACAAGCCTGCTCAAAAATAATATACTCACGTTTGAATTATGCAAATAAATTACTTTCATCGAAAGTGTTCGGCGAAATAATACGGATAATCTGTTTAAAAATGGGTACATTGTTTTTGAATAGGTTGGTGACAAATGTAATTAATACCATGCATAGTTGTTACCGCGCTAAATTTTAAATGGGTTTTCAGTAGTAGCGAGGCTAGACATCATGAAAGAGGAAAATTCGTTTCAGAGATACGTCAATAATAATTAGTTTGCTTTAGGGTATATTCGGACATGTTAGAGTTAGGTCCAGTCTTACAATGTCCCAATAACTACTTATTCGTCGAATAGCTTGTTGTCTCCATGGCAACGACCAATCAAAACTCTTGAAATCCTCCAAATAGCTTAATTGCTACGAATAACTTTCCTATTAGAAGATTGTAAGACCGGTCCTTAGACAATTATAATTTATTCAGTTCACAGAAGGCTGTTCATGAGCTTAGTGAGCCGAAATACAATACAAATTCGCATATTTCAGGTGACTTCCTGATGAATAAGGAAGTCACAGATATACTGCGAATTGTGATATAGTTGCTTTGGATAAAAAGTGTTTTACAATAATTTTCATTTCTTTTCGCTTTTTAATTATTTTTGATTAAAAGATTCGGCTAACACCGTTGTTTTTATTAAACAATGCCGATACCTCACACAGCCGCCCAGTTAATACTTCCTTCCATTGAAGGAACGCACTTTGGTGTATAGCATTTTTCGCCCAATAGCCAAAGCAGTTTAAAATCTGCCAGTCATTGGTGTAGGCGCTGACTTGAGCACGGTTGTTTTAGACTGAGGAAATATATCGGCGCTGACATCTTGAAATTTGACGTCATTGAAGTGCTGCTGCAAATTAGGATCTACCATTGTTACCAGCATTGGTTAGTATTGTTGGAAACAATAACACGGCCAACTATGTGACACAAGCAATCCTAGCAAGGTCTTCTTGATCTCCTAGAGCAGCACTTTAATGGCATGCAACTAAAACAACCGTTTTATAGGAATTTGCACAACGAAATATTGACTTACAAAGAATAAAGTAATACAAATAACTTGAAACCACTTAGCTCGTACTACTTAATACACAAAATAGAAAATTCATATAATTTAAAATCCAACGTTTTGAACGAGTGAGTCACGAACACAAGTATTTTCTCTTACATGGCACACTTATTTACCAAACCATTAAGGAAAACGTTTAATATTTTAATAGCTTCCTTTTGAAGATGTCTATTACAAGATTAGTGAAGCTTTTTGCTGTGTTTAATTATTATTATTTCTTTAAAAACTGTAATGTTTGTTACTGTAAAGCGTATACAAACAAACCCCTTCCCAATGGTACAGTTATAGGAGTAGTATTCAGTATTCATCATCCACGTATGATATAACATTTTCAAATTAAATGTCATAGTCTAAAAATATGATGTTATAAATCTCGAAGTGATGTAAGAAAAAGTTTGGTTATAAATTATTTGCCTATATTCAAGGCACATATCCACACTTATTGTTTACACAATAGAGACAAGAGATTCTTCATTAAGACGAGCTCTAAATAAATCAAATAAATAAATTCACATTTAGAGTTTAAATGGCAATGTGTATGCATCAATGTGTATGTTGGCTTTTAAGTTATATGAATGTTCTATTTTGTGTATTAAGTATAGTAGGAACTAAGTTGCAAGCTATTTTTATTACTTTCTACTTTGAAAGTCAATATTTTGGTGTGCAAATTCCTCAAGTCAGCATCATTTAGACTCTAAATGTGAATTGATTTATTTTATTTAGAGTCATTTAGAGCTCTAGTGCACAAGTTAGGCATATTCATAACAAGTAGGCATTTACAATGGCATTAAGGCCATGGTTTTCTGACATGGCATAAAAGTAATTTTACTTCATTGAAATAATTTGTTATGCTACTGCTGAACTTGAATTTGTGCTTATAAGTTCTAGTTTGTGGAAGTTGAACGAATGACATCATCTTGAGTGATGGACGCTGTCTTGGCTACCAAATACAATTTTAGATTCGCACTAATGTCGTAATTACGATTTAAAGACAATACATGATCTCATCAGGAAACTCCCACAATGCTTTGCTTGCTCGGAGTGTGCCAAGTGATGTCACGTACCAAAGATCTTTAGCAGTCAAGATATGACAGTGAAATTATCTTCTTCAGCGCTGAGATGTACAGACAGACACGAGCGAAATTGCGAATATTTTTATTTTTAAAAAGTGAAGTGAATACAGTACTATTAAATAACATTTTAAAGAGAAGATTTATAGGTATGATATGGATATGAAAGTTGACAGCTTACACGTATATTACCAATAACAGCGTGCAACAGTGGAATTCTTAGCAATATGAAAATGTATGAGTTTCGAGTTGCACATTCTATTTTATATTTACATATATACTGTTCTTAAAACAACATCTCTTTTTAAAAGACTATTATCTTTAAAAAAGATAATATAATAGACTATAATAATATTTATAATAGACGTCTAACGTTTGTCTGTTTGTAAAGTGAAAGTCAACTACACAGCCCTTTCCTTTAGAGACTAACAGGACTAAACGCAAAGAAAGACAAGGCTGCAGGTACTCAACTATATCTGTAACTGAGTACAAACTGTTATCTGCAGAAAGTGGTTTTAATTCCGACGTCACCAACTACGCTGTCAGAAATAATATGATTGGTATTGACAATAATGTATTCCTACAACTTGTCTTGTAGTAAAGACTAAAATGTTTAATCAAATAATAGCATCTTTGATCATAATCTCCATAAATCGTTTGCTTAGTAATTGTTTTTTATGGGCAAAGTAAACGCACAAAAGAGTATAAAAACAATCTTTGGGGATAACTAGTTCAGGTAAGATTTTAATTTCACCGGTTTTCATTTAAAATAAAATAAAGCACTAACGACGGTTGGAGAATGCAAACTGTAAATGCAAACTGTACAGTTGAATCTACAACGATAAAACGCTTAAAATCACATTCAAGAGAGTAAATTCCTATTCAAAACCTTGGGGAATCCATTTGTTTCTGTTCGTTTTGCACGTATTGAGGTCAACCGATCCAACCAAATGTTACTAAGTTTCACAAAGTTGCTTACACTAAAGGTTTGAATGCAGACATTGTTTTAAATTAAATTGGCTTAGTTGTTTGAAGTGAAAAATCATACAATTTGAATCCCTTACCCCCTCCTTCCGTGATCTTCTAGCTACTCCGTTGTTTGAAACCAAACCTTTATCAGGGTTTGCCAGTGTCTGCACATTTCCCTAGCCCGTGTTGAAGAGCTAGTTCAGTGACAGTGCAGCCCCAACGCACTTTGTTGACTATTCAAACGCAAATACGATGAAGTTCATTGAAGATTTTTTCTAAAATGTTGATTTAAGCTTGTGCGCATTGGTTAAGTGTCAAGATATCGTTTTACTGATTTCACTTTTGTCAATGTATTTCTTTGTGTATTAAGAGGAAGGACTACTCGCCAATATTAAAACCCGCGAAATAAACGTATTTTCGTCATATCTCAATAACGCCACACAATATCGAAACAGTGACACCTACGCATATTTTGGATTCGTGAGAGCTCAATACCGTATGAAAAAGATTTATTAGTTTGCAGTAATTATAATTAGTATTTGTAATTTAACTAATTTACAAGTTAATTAGAAATTACAACTATCATAACTACAATCTACGGAATCTTTTTCATTTGGTATTGAGCTCTCACGAATCCAAAATATGCGTAGGTGTCACTGTTTCGATATTGTGTGGCCTTGTTGATTCTGGCACGGCCTTGTTGATTCTGGCATTTGTCCGCAGGTGTTCGCACTGTCCAATCCACTGATTCATATGTTTCGTATTTGAAATATCGATCTTTGATTGGTTATCGCTCACTCGTCGATGGTGTTCGAAGCCTACAGGGTTGGTTTAGTCACTTTAAATTAAAGTCCCCCACTGCAAATCAGTTTAATTACTGAGTGGGTAGACTCTAAATGTGAATTTATTTATTTTTTATTTTATTGAGATATGACGAAAGTACGTTAATTTCGCGGGTTTAAATATTGGCTAGTATAGTCCTTCCTCTTAATAATCGATTGATTTCATCAAAATAAAAGGTGAATTTTAAATTTAATTAACACGGATCAATGTAATTGATCGTTCGTCTTGGGTTTTTGGGAAGGACGGGATAGAAAAGCTATGTACTTCGTAATTACACAAAAGTCTGTTTTGTCATGGATACTTCTTCAAACCAATAAACAACATGTTGCATTCCACCCTTCTTGAACACCTTTGTTGAATGTAACAGGTTGTAACTTTGAGCCTCTTGGGAATCTAGGCCAAAATCTGAGAATACATTTTAAACCAATTAATTGGAATGTCCATTGCATCTTTGTTCTTATTATTATAAATTAGTAACTTCTTCATGTGATCTGGGTCTGATTTCAAAAGAGGTCAATTTTTGGGCCGGTGTAAAAAGACTTGGGACCTATTATGAATCCAGGTCCAGGACTGTATAGTGTATATGTCTGAGTCAGTAGAGTAGAGAACCTCAACCTTTAAAACCACATCATATCAGTCGAGTACATCGAGATTTTTTTCTTAGGGAGAGTAAATCGCGAAGATGTGTTACCAATCCTTTTCAACCTGCTTCTATATATTGCCACGAATGTTGTATTTTTATTAAATTAAAAGCTTTTTCGTGTCACTTCACGATGCACTTTAAACTGTCAAAACGCTGACAGAACCAACGGCAGTATACATACGAATGAAGTTTTCTATTTTTTGTTCAATAAATGAATTTTCTATGTTATAGAATGAAATTTGGGTTAACTGCTGTTTTTTTTTGTTTTTTTTTCACGAAGATTTGCCAATTGTCTATGGAAATAAATACACCTTAAATCTTAGTTCTAATTTACTAATTTTATCGATATGATACTGGGATGATGTTACAAAACACGGTGACATTAGAAATGTTGTGATTCACAACTTGTGAACAACAATGCACATAATATAAAATTGTATAATGTCCCTCGACTGAGAATTCACGTTCTTGACTTCTTAAGTTCTTGTCACCGAGTGAGTTGACGATAAAACAAATCTAGGTATTTATTCGTATTTAAATCGTATGAGGAAAAAGTTGAAACATATGAATTAATTGATCATAGTTAGATTCACATAAGAAATTGCGATACAAAGCCACTTTTGAATTCCATTATTTTCAAAAATATTAAACAGCAACTACGTTAAAGGAACGTTTAATCGGTACACATGAATTAAGGTGATCTGATGGCAATAACTTAAAGATATAGTTCATATAAAAACAAATCCAAACGAAATTACGTTCTAGCTACAAATCAGGATTGATATGAAAAATTATTCAAAGTGTAAATGTAGGATTTTTAATGAAGAAGTACGGTACAGATTGAGAAACATCATGCATGGACAAAAACATACTCTGCAGGTCGCAATAATTGTAGAGACTGTGCTATATTATTGACATCACTATAATATAGAATGATTCTCATCGGGATTTTAGGGTTAAACGTTTCACATGGTACTATAATTGAGTCGATTCGAGTCATAATTGGTTTGATTTTATTTCATTTCTCAATTATTTTTTTGTTCTTGATTTTTTTTTATAGTACAGTAGTTTTTTTGTTTTTGTTGTTATTGTTATTTATGATTTCATTATTATTAATTGTTTGCATAGCCTAGTTTTATTTAAGGTCCTCCTTTGTAAATCAGTTTTTATAACTGAATAGGGTAGACATTAAATAAATAAATAAAATAATATGGCAAACGCCCCACGACATATACGTGCCAATGACAGGATTCGAAGTTGAAAAACATAAACAATGAGTTTACCAGACAAATATTGCATAATCTATCAGTGTCTGTTTACTCTCGCTATCACATTTTATAAGAATTGTGAAAATCAGACCTTTGAATAAAAACGTTTTCAGAATGCGTTCACCTCACCAAACAAGTGGAAAGGCTGCACGGGTCATTACAGTCAACATGGGACCCGTCGAGGTACATTCAATCAATCAGAGCGGTGTACACTGCGTCACTAAGTTGTCATTAATATATGATAGAGACATACTTTCATTCAATACACAATATTATATGATCTTTTCATTTTCATTGTTTTCCCTGGAAATTATTTTCCCGTGCAATAAGGGTTTAGACTCTAACTTACTTTACTTTATTGTAATTAAGGCCAGTGTAGGGCACAATGCCCTCTTTAGCCTGATAGGTGATGATCGAATAATAATGAGGACGGGAGAAGAGGAAGCATTGTACCGGCACGTAGCCTACTCCTGTCGAAAAGTACCAATGGGACCATCGGCTTTACGTCCCATCCGAAAGGACGGTGTAGCTTTGACCAGTCGTATAGATTCCTCCTCTAACCTGGACTGCCGAGCAGTTGACGAGAAGAACGAAGCTGTTACACAAGCTTTCGAACCGTCCAATCCGCTCTAACTAACAGTAACTAGTGTTTCAGATGAGAGTGGTCACCCATCCACCTCCTGACCAAACCTGAGATTGCTTAACTTCAGTGTTCGTATGGAACCGGCTAAGCGACCACGCTAAATCGTTGGCTTCATTACAACATCAGCTCTAGTACACAAATCTAAGATATTGATGCATTATTGAATGAGCACCACTACGGCGCATCTGCTTTGTACCCGTAAGGTCTTGCACGTGTCCGGTCCTGAGTATAACAACCGCACCTCTCAGTGGTCGACCGAACCACTTAATTAACAGGGGATTTAAGCTTCGTGGCCATTTTCTAAGCGATGTTATAGCAATCTGCATGGGCATAATTCAAGCCTTTCTGAAGGTCATTCATCATATACTATAGCGAATGGCCCTTTAATTAAAGTTAGGCAGAGTTTAAAACGAATCATATTCATCAGGGGGGTTTGAGTGGGGGGGGGGAGGTCGTGCATGCGTTTCAGAGTAACTATTCTGATTGAACTTTCTCCCAATATCGTAACATGTTTGGAAGTTCCCTTCTGTTGAAATACACTGAATTTGAGTTATATATTATGATTAACACAGCGAAATGAGATTAATTGGTGTAAAAAAAATGTGAAATAATTATTGGAGGCCTCTGCGGACCAAAAGTATCCGCAACCGGCTTTCCACTGCTGAAACACACAACCTGAAATGTTTATATGCACAAGTACAGGATTTGTTGCTATGCTATTTTCCATAAGAATAACAACTCCATAGCAACCATAAACAAATCACCTTAGCATTTTGCCCGCAACATGTGTTAAACATCCTTTGGATAGATAGAGTGAGATAGGAAGATGTACTTGAATGAGTTAATGATGAAAGAAAGTGATGGACAAGTTTAATAGTAAGACGGGGTCGTCCTATAGACTATAGATGTAAATAAATACATGAACATTATATTATATCAACATATATATTGTGAAATGTGAGACCCATCTGAATATAATAAAGAATATCTGCGGGGTTATTAGAAGGAAAAGAAGTAGATGTAAATGAAGAGGGAATGGAAAGAAGTCTCAAACCCCTCCGCAAAAAGGCTGATGATGACTACTATATTACTGAACGACTTGAGAGAGAGCGGTTCAAATCTAGCTGGTCTGCTGACTGATGAGATCATTACAATCAATGGAACACTCACAACTCGTTGAGACACTCGTCTAGAGTGAAGCACAACCACAACACAACACTCCAGTACTGGCGCATTACAAACATAGCAAATTCATCAATTCAATTCAATTCAATTAATCGTTTAGCCGATACAAACCTAAATCGTCGTTTTCAATCACCTTTTCAATGTTTTGAAGCGATCTCAAGATTTCAATAAAAACCGTCAACTTATCGAGTAAGGTACCCTTTTTTACTCATCGTCTTTTGTTTTCTTTAAAAGTTCAAAACGAGAAAAAGTGTGCTAAACCGCGTCGCCTAAATCTATCTAGAAAGTGAAACCTATAGCGTTCAGGAAAGTGAGTCTAGCAGTACTAACTAAATTCATACGCGTGGATTTACATAAAGCATTTTACGACTTTTCTTCGAGTTCTTTGAGCGCTGCTGTGGTGAGAATGAGAACGATTCGTGATTTATAAATGTGAGCAAGTGTTGAGAAGGCCAAGGCGTGCGCGATCTATAAAACCTGCCAATATAACCAACGTAGGAGAACATTCCGCGAGAGTTGAAACTCTGTCAGGATGTCTGCGGTTTTTATTGTACAAAGTGGTAAATAGTATTAAAGTTGGTTAAACCAACGTATAGCAAATAACCTCTTTATACGCGTAATGGTCTATACTATATATCCAGTACACATTTAAAAATTCCGTGAAATATATAGTGCACTCAATTTTATCGAAGCATTGTATTTCATTATAATTATTTTTAAAAAACAATGAACAACGAAGCTAGAATATATTGTCAGAAAAAAGCATTTATTGACTATTGTACGGATTACACGAGCATAAATTTAGATGAACGCGAAATAAATAAAAATATGGACAGAATACAGAACAACAAAAACATCGTAACTAGAACAAACGAAACTTCTTTCTTAAAGTCATTAAAAAAATCCACATCCACAAGTGGTAATTCCCACATGGACAGAAGGTTGTTAAAATATACTTGCACTCGTGGCAGATAAGAGTAGGCCTATATTTTGTACAAGTCAACTCTAGCTTTAGGTAAAAGGAATCAACTGCTGAACATTTAACCTGACCTCTGAACAATTTCTACCCCAATGTCTAAATTTGTGTAAAAACTTAAAATCAGCAGCCATTCTTCTACCAGACAGCGATTGTAAGACAAAGTGTAAACGTGTCATCACACAGTATTACATAATCCCTCCGGTGGAACACAAAAGCGATGAGTCACTCGAAATGATCGACTTTTGTCTTGTGATGCGGCGACCGAATAATACTTACATATACTTCACTTGAGGCCGCACTGTACCCAAGTAAATACGTCGCATAGAATTTTCAAAAACGTCAGACTGCAGATAGGTTCAAGAAATCCAAGTAATTTATAAGGTTTTATTTTGTATTTTGTACTTGCGGTCACATTGTATAAGACAAAGTCTAACAGGTTAGTTCTCTAGTGTCTACTTTCAGGCAGATACAATATACATAATAGAAGGTACTAAGAGGAGTGGGCGTGTCAAATGTGAGACGCACAGTAGATAAAGTGGAGATGTTTTCAGAAAATTAGAAGTTATGTGAAAAACATTCATTATCACTAGACAACCTCCACTTTTTCTTGTTTTGACCAATCATATGTAGGTACTCTCTTAAACTAATAATAACAAGTTTAAACAATCCACATTATTTTTCACAGCTATTGGCAGATGGATAACTTACATTTCAAGATTCTGTCGCTTGAAAGGGGCTACTGTTACTTGTTTTCTCTAATAATGCAAATCACTGAAATCTGACGTTATGATAAAACACAAAATTGCTTCGCAACACATTATAACGTAACTTTCGTTTGCTGGAAATATTTATTACAGTTTGATCTCAGACAAAGTTTCGAAGATTTGATTATGTTGGATGGGAAACATTGTTTTGGAGAATCTGGATCGGATTAAGAGAAACGGCAAAATTTGCATAAACTTGTCTTAGATCAAAGCAAGTTATGTGCGTTCAATTGGAGTTTGCTTCTACTAACACAAGCAGCCGCGAGTTCACTTGCTTGCAATATTAGAGATTCTCTAGACTTAGTTTAATGAGCTCTTGATTAGGCCTCTAGGCAGTCTAGGCTAAAACACCATCCTGCGCCCGACACCAGCAGATCAACTATTCAGAACATACTAGAATAGTATCTCATTACTGGTATAATTAGACCTTGAGACTGGAGTAATTAGGATATAACTTTCAGAAAAGAGTGATTCCTTTGTACTTATTTTCGTAGTGGGTTGTTTACCTAGAAGAAGAGTGACCACCAATTAGTCATTCGAATACAACAAAATGTTTCCTTATCCCACACTTCGTTTCCATACAGAAGTCTGGTCTCTAGTTCATGATGCTAAGCCAATTTTCAAAGAAAAAAAGACAAATTTACAAAATGCGTTGTAAGACTGTACCAGCCGTTTTTCTTTGTATAATAATTCATACAACAAAAGAAACCAATCATAAATGCCATTGATATACCTCTTTTTACCAGAATATATCAAATGTGTACATAATATGTATCAATGGGTACGTTCTTAGCTACGTTATGCGCGTTTGCATAATTAGAATTATTACCAATTTTCTGCACAATTATGTATACGAAATTTCCTTATGCCTTTCCCAGGTATAAAATTTTCTGTTTGTGCATTGTTCTCTATAATTTTACTGTGGGTGTTATATATGCATACAACGTAATTTTCATCGGTCAGAAAGGTTATAAGTTAAAAGAGTTATCAATTTATTAAGAAACTTTTGTTTAATTAATATAAACTTGAGCAAACGCGCGTGCCCCCACGTTAGGCTTCAATATTTGGGTAGGGACACGCTCGTGGCCGATATATATATATATATATATATATAAGTAGGGACACGGGTGTCCCCTCGTGTCCCTACGACTACAACCCTGTGTAGGATCAATTCTTTGACGTGTTTGTATGCAAACTTGGAATTTGCTTCTTTATGAGCAATTCTAAAAGACATTACCATATAATATTTTCAAATCATTACCAGATAATCTAGGCAATGAAAATATAAAACCATTGTACATGAATGCAATCCGCTTTCGATCATAAACATGGAGAGAGAGAAGAATCCCCGAGTGGATTACATTTTGATTGGCAGTTGGAAGCTCGTAGAGAATTTTATAGCTGAAGCTGTAGCACATTCTCTTTTATTCGTGTTACTACTTAAAATCTCTAGGCAGCGACTTGCCGTTGTATTATTCATTTTCTTTCATTTGCGCACTCTATGGAACAACGCAAAAATGGTATCGTAAAATATTTTTATCGTTAGCCGTAGCGGTACAGCACCTTTTTATGAGGTTCATACGGATTATTTAAATTTTTCAGGGTTTTGATTTTACATTTACAATAGGTGTAAATATTTAAGTAATATTTGATAAATTTGAGCTAAAATGTTCTTATTATAATTGAAGTATAAGACCACGGAAATATTGCATGCATATTTAATCTACACTTGCACGCCTAATCACGTAACCCTTAGACAATTATAGACATATTATTAGGATGTATGCTTTCTCAAAAATTATCTGGCTATACTTGCAAGTTTCCAAAAACGTCATTTCCATAACGCGGATTTTTCAATTTTTAGATAATCGTTCCACCTCTTTGCCATGTTTAAGAATAACATAACGTAATTTTTCAGTTAGCCGTAGTTATAGATAGTAGTAATTATTCGTTCTCATTTGCATTGCATTTCTTTCGGGGAAAATCTGCAACTTTATTTGTGCCAACACGTCTACTTCTTACTATATTTACCATCAATTGGTTGTTTTACAGTTCGCATATTGTTTTGTTTACTTAGCTTGAATAATAAAGCGTTTTAAAAAGCGTTGTATTGCGCATTGACATCAACAAATTTACCTTTTTTTTTCGTAAGGGAATAATATTTACACAAATTAAAACACTAGTATTAGCCTTTTGTTACGAGGCACTTTACGTATGTATGTAAATGACAACATTTTCCGTTGTTTTCTGTCGCACTCGTCCACTGAGCCACATCTGCATACGAATACGATTACGCACATAACAGTAACATCTAGCATTCGTGTATTATGGTGGCGTTTAAAAAACACAAATTATTAAAAAGCTCGTCACATCAGTTTATTACTTCGCAAAATCGCGGGATATTGTGCTTTGTACTGTTGTATATTTTATCTTCTCATGAGGTTTGATTGATACATATCTTAGATTGGGCAACTGCGACTGAGAATTGAATTATCATGCATGAAGAGAGAAAATGAAATGAGCCACGAAACTTAATATTCAATCTCTTCTATCACAAATATTTGCTATAAAAACTCGAAGTACTTAAATAAATAAAATAAAGTAATTCATATTTAGAGTCTACCCACTCAGTAACAAAACTGATTTTCAGTGGGGGACTTTAATTTAAAGCGACTAAACCAACCCAGTAGGTTCCGAACACCATCGACGAGTGAGCGATAACCAACCAAAGATCGATATTTTAAATATGAAATTAGTGAATCAGAGATCTTATTCTGTATGTTCGTTGGTATCTGTATTCTATTACGCAACAATCCCTAAACAAAATATCTCGAGTTTATAATATAACGTAACAGTATTACGATGCCAGGTGGTGTTCATATCAGCAGAAGAATAATATACTACTGATATCTGTATTCATTCCAGTCATCTTTCGTACGCTTATTTAATAACACTAATTCGATTAGTTTCGTTTATTCGCTCAATATTTCGTGCACTCAATTCACTTGAACGTAGATAAGAAACCCACAAACCCATCTGCCTACGCTGAGACTGATTGAAGTAACCCATCTCGAGGAGGAAATATGAGCCACGTTTCTGCGCGAATAGAAATGTGAAGGAATCGTCTGGAAAGTTATTACTTCCTTTCTATTTGAGACAGATACGTGAGGGAAAACAGACGCGAGTTGAAACAACGATCGATTCGAGAGTTTTAGTTAAAATTACAATTGCGCTTCAACACGATAAGAACGAGGTCAACTTGATGAGAAGAGAATGCTTTTTGTTTGTGTTCGAAATAATTCTATAGTTTCAAGCTTAAATTCAATTTTATTAATTTTGTTTACATAGATACAATTTTCATTTAGTAGGGAAAAAGGCAAGTATAAAGAATCTATAAGTACAATCTAAAAGTACAGAAAAACAGTAGGAAGCCAGCTCATAAAATCCCAGGGGATTTGACGAGCGTGGGTATAGTTTCAACTAAAATTTAGTTTTGTTGTAGGAGGTGGAGTAAAAAATCTGTGCCAGTTGATGTTTGTAATTAAACATGTGTTGTATAACGGGTACAGATTTTAAAATTAAAAAAGTAACTCGAAGAGAGCTTATGTAGTATAATATGTGATCACATCATATTTTCAGCTGATTCATGTGTAACCAAATTGTTAAGTTAAACAACAGGAAATTGTTTAAACTTTCGTACAGTAATTGTATTTAACAAATCAAACGTAGGTTGATTCTATCGTTATTAAAGAAATGTATAAGTATAAGTACCGCCGGTACACGCCAAAAAAAGAGCAGCCACTAACACTATTTTTAAAAGATAGAGTTGGAACGACTCTGTATGTGACGAATATAGCTTTCACAATAACTAGTAACGATTACAACCATTACAATTATAAATGTTGATGATAAAAAGATATAACAAAGGCATTTTTATTTTTTATGAAGAACATTATTTAATATTTATTGTTACTTTCTAAACCGTATTTAATGTATCACACGTACACGTTTTGAAACGCTTTTTTAAATTCTAAGCATCGTTCATGGACTTTTACGTGCAACTTCCTGTCAATAACGATATTTTACGATTTTTAGTTTTTCATTCCTATATTACGTTGAGTCTACATCTAAAAGAAAACACGTCTATTATTGAAAACCGTGTTTAGCTACCAGAGAAACGGAAGTACAAAAATGTACTTACTCACAGAGTTACCGGGATAAGAGGAAGTTTGCCTTGGGCAAGTTTTTTTTTTTTACAAAAACATATTTCTAGTTAGAAACTGCTCGACGTAGTAGGAAGGAAGCAAAATGGAAAACCCAAAACACCGGAATAAACGCGAGGCTTGTTTTTCTTCGACTGCTTTGGTTCTATCTGCGTCCAAGACTCTTTCTTTAGGAATGGGTAAATTATTTCCCCCTTGGCTCGTTTTTTAAATAAATTGCTCTGAGTCTCGTCAGGGCTTCATCGGCTGCGATCGACGCGGCGTGTGTCAACAGCGGGCGTGTTTTTGGTACTAGAGTGACGGCAACAGGTGAAGTGGGGGGGGGGGGGGGGGGCAGGCAAGTGCCTCTCAATAATCACAGCTGCTAACAGAGAAACCAAACGTGGTTTGTGTGGCAGTGAAAAGATAGATTTTTTGTACCCTTTTGCAGAATAACAAAACATAAGTTTAGTGTTGTGTGTTTTGCTCGTAGTGCTTTTAAAATGTTTGATATAGGAGCAAGTGGGGGAATTTTATAATGTTGAATTTAGAATTTGAAATATCAATTGAATTACTATACAAAATTAAAGATACTTAAAATCAATCCTAAGATCTTCGATACTAAAATAGAATTTCTTCATGTTTTCTGGAGTACGTAAAGAATCGTTCATGATATTTCCATATTGTACAATCAAATGTTGACAGTAATTCTCTTAGAAAAGTTAAAGTAGCAGGAAAACCCTAAGGCAACTCTGATAAACCAGTAACATGCGACTTCTGTACCACAAAATGTTATTTCTGACGTCTTATTTTTAAATGGAATAATGAATTTAAATTACGATTAACTTGAGGACAGAAAATGGAAATATATACAACCCCAAACGTGTCACGTTTTACTTCAGATCCAAAACATATTTGTCTTCGGACCCGGCTCGGCAAATATAGTCTCACACAGTCTTTTCTAGTTTATTGTAATTAGGAATTAATGTGCACACTGTAATTCGATACAGGTGTATTTTTCTTTAACGTGATAAACATAAAATAGTTTCAAATTATACTTTTTCCCATGTTGTAAGATAGAAAAAATAACGGTATACCAAAAAAATCATTGACCGAAAGTTATACATGAAATTATTTTTAAAGTGTATCATAATTAGACAAACACCTGCATAACCGTGAAAAAATCAGTTTCCGTGATTGAATGAAAAAGTATCTTTGAGACCTGTGACCGCTCGACAAAAATTGAAAAAGGCTCGATTATGTTTCAACTCCAGGTTTCACCCAGGGTCACATTTTAGGAAACGTCAAAGGTGGAGTGTACAACAACAACATCATGCATATCCATTTCTTTTGCAATGTGTACTATAGTTATGTATGTGTATGTTTGTTCATGTTTTTAACATGCATATTATGATTCCGGAAGTATTTATTGGAGACAAGTAGTAATGTATGCAAGAGCAAGTGAGTGTTGACTGTTGACTAAAGACCCAACCACAACTGTCTACATCCTTATTGTAATCGGGATCGGGATCGTAATCGTACATTTTCTCATGCTAGATCATTGAGACATTGCGATTCGATTGTGAACAGTGCCATAAGAACTATGTAAGTTAACTTTTTCACGATTTTCGTATCCCGATTACGATCCAGATGCCGAAAATAGTTTTTGTTATGAAGTAATTGTTGTGGTGTTTGTGTAACTAAATCAGCTTCTTGCAAGTAAAGGTACTTTAATAATAAGCATGCAGTAAATGCTGAGTGACGTATATTATGGCTAAAACGTCTGGCAATATAAACACCCGTTTGAAGTCTTGAGGAGTACGCGTTGTATTTTGAATACGGTTAAGATGCAATACCGAAATCACATCCGATGATGATTTTAAATTGTTTTTATAAAATATAGAGTTCAAGTCAAACCATGTGTTCTATTTTGACAGTTTAGTATCGGAAGCACAAGTGGGTTTATTACAAAGTTCTAGCGTTACACACACTTCTCACTTCGTGCACAAACACTTTATAAATAATAAGTAGAAATAAATTGATGCATTTACTTTGCACTGTCACGTTTAAAAAAAAATGAATGTTTGTTGCACTGTAAGTCGACTGTTTATTGTGCTTTTAGTACCTTGTTCACTGCGAGATCCCACTTAACAAAACATAGCTGGCAATGAGTTGTTCTAATCTAAGCCATGCTTTATGTTGCGATTGTGAATAACATCATTATAACTTTACTTGTCTGGGTGCTTCGTGATTTTGATTAGTAGATTCATGTTAAGCCAATAAAATCTCACCATGTTGCTATTGAGAGTTGTTTGACTAAATTAACTTCATTGGAGCTGTGAAACAGTTGTGTATTAATATTACATTGCATTCATACAATCATGGTTTAGTATTCTCTTCGAGTTCTCGAGTATAGACGGATTTACAGAGAGCGCATGATGTTATGAGAGATGTTAACTTTTGAGGAAATAGGAAGTCCTTGACATTCACTACGTTTATCAAGCGGACTGGGCTCGCTCTTGCCGGTGCGAGCTGAGTTTAGTGCGCACCTAGTTCGACTGATAAACACCTCAGCTCGAGCTTATTTTAAGCCGATCTAGCCCGGTTTCATAGCACTAGGGATAGGGTTTAATATTAATAGGAGCCGGATTGAAGTATGCTTGCTAAACGGGTTCCGAACTCAGTGCGTACTGAAGTCAGTCCGAACCCAGTCCGCTTGATAAACGTAGTGATTAATTTATTATGTTTGTATATATATATATATATTTCAATGTAATATACTAATTTACAATGCATCGAGCATAAATCTGTATGAAATGTGTTTGGTCATAACGCCGATGTCATAATGCCGATGTCATAACGCCGATGTCATGACGCCGATGTCATAACGCCGATGTCATGACGCCGATGTCATAACGCCGATGTCATAACGCCGATGTCATAACGCCGATGTCATAAAGCCGATGTCAAAACAATCACGATCAGAGGAAACCATGAAACCTGCATTTCAACGAACGCGAACAATGAAACAGTTAATAAAACATCCATAAAACATTACGTGAGGATTGCAAAGTTATTTTATAGGTCCCATGTCGAACTCCGAAAACACGTTTGCCGCAGTTGGAATTGTTTTACTGCTTTTTAGAAGCGGTAATTTCAGCCAAACCTTGAATAATATAACACGTAATTAAAATTAACCATTTTTTTAAACAGTGTTAACGTTGTTATAAACTTCGTACATGTAACGTGGCAACTTGATGGCACTTATTGTACAATATTGTTTTGATAGCCCATTTGACTGGCAATAACAATGAAGACATTAAAAGCTATACTTCAAAAGCAAAGACGATATAACAAAAGTCGCTTAGTTTGTACACTTGAACAGTATTCATGTCGTTATTAGTCATTATCTTTGTAATATTGTAGCCCAATTTATATGTCATATTTTTATAATTTGTTATTTAATTCCCAGCCTACTTTCGAGATATTTACGGGATGTGGGCTTATTTGACTAGGTATGTGTTTAGTATGTATTTTCTGTTCTTTGTGCTGCTTGTGAAGAAAATTACATTGAATTAATTTTGATAATAATCAGCTTCCAATCAAAGCTGTTATAAGGAACCATTCTATAAGGTTATAAAGAGGTAAACAGATTGAGCTAAACAAGCTGGCGCGGTTTATGTGCCTATACATACTTTTCTTTTACCTTACATTAACGGGGAACACAAAGTCTAAATTTTCTTTGCAAATTGATCGTTGGTCTTAAATATTAATTAATGTCGTATACCGTGCAAAGCTCAGCTTGAATCCATTACTTTGATCTTTTACAGAGAGAAAAGCGGGATGGAATGAGGCCCGGGGGGAAGGGGGAGGGGTGACGAAAAGGAAAGCTCGGCGAGCTCATCTCTTTGAGGGTTATATACCAAAGGCATCTTATGTCAAAACCAGAACGTTTACTGGTCATGTGAATTTTAAAACATAATTTAGATTGAATATTTGTAAAACTAAAATCTGTTGAGAATGGGCATCACAACCAGTGGTTGCTCCGCGCTTCGCGCGTGCGAGAGATGGCTCAGCAGTAAGACGCGAGACTCGTAACTCGGGAGGTCCCCTGTTCGAATCCGCCCACCAGCAGTTCTGAATGAAGGTTTTTCCGAGGTTTTCCTCAGCCTTTCAGATAAATTCTGTGACTGAGTCATACTATCAGCCTACGGACATTCCTTTCCAACTATCCAACGCCCTAATATACCTAGTTAGTCATCTGAAGAGGGCACTTCAGGTAAAGGTAGCGTACTATACACCCTATGATAGGGATTCCTACGAAAAATTATTATTACAATGCGAATCTCGACTGTTCTCTGCCTGAAGTTTGATACGGAGTTTGTGAGTTCCTGGCGGTCATCCAAACGTCAGCAATAGCCAACAGTTCTATGAGTGGGATCACCCCCACACACTTCTTGTTTGTTGATTGTCCAGACATGACATACACGAGTATCTACCAGGACGCTCATTGCTCATTGCTCATTGCTCACTTGGTCGTCGTAATTAGAATTACACAACATCCGCAGTATTTAGTATTCCAATCAATTATACTGAGATCGTAAAGCAGTAGCGAGTGTGAAAGTCGTATAACAGTAATGCGAATGAGACATAATATGTCATATGACATTATTATTCCCAAAATTGTGTTTAAAACGTTTTCAGAATTAGTCACTGATTTTATAGTTCGTTTTTTCTCTCTCCTGAACAATTGTGATTTTGGAGATTGAAGGTATTGTTTCTTAACCATCGATATGACATATTAGTATATTATATCGTATGAGCCTAAAGAGCCATGCTATACGAGACGTAACTTTAGTCGCATGCCGACCTGAGATCATTTTCTATACCGCCCCTTTCATACACACTATTTCAACAAAAAAACAATCGAGCGTTTTTTCACACATTCATAAATGCAGCTTTCCCTAACACTGCACAAGCCTCATTAGTAATGCCCGCTGTGTTGGCAATGTACAGGTATCCAACCCAAGAGCGTGAATTATCCCTAATGGATCTGTTTCAAGTAGATGGTAGGAACAGAGCAGTAAAAGATTAAGTTGGTACTATTGGAAAGGGCTATTGCGTAAGCATGAGGTTATTTACGAGGGGGGGGAATTATATAATCTTTGTTGATGACAACAATAAATTGTATACCGCACGCACAAGATCTAATATTCCCATTTCCAGAGAGATTTTAAAGACTAAAACGTCGGTGAAGAACAAGAGTGTATGGATACAAAACAAAATAGAAGAGATTCTACTATACTATTCTCCTTTTCTCGTGCACGACTATATTGTGTTTGAAGCAACGTCGCTCCACGGGTCGCTTGAAATATTACGTATCGTGTAATAACAAGCGACCGTTTGTTTTGCATTCTACGACAACAGATTCATCATCCACTCGTTTCTCAGCCTCGCGTTACTTTGACGATCTTGTCGTCTTTGAGTCGCACTTTCCTACCTACCCTAGGTGCACCAGCACAAGAACAAACAAACATTCACCTACCCTAGCGCGTCTC
Source organism: Isoperla grammatica (assembly GCA_945910005.1). NCBI lineage: Eukaryota > Metazoa > Arthropoda > Insecta > Plecoptera > Perlodidae > Isoperla > Isoperla grammatica. The sequence goes on from OX246737.1 coordinate 9,256,478, forward strand.
AGTTAAAATAATAGTCCATGACTGTGACATTAGAGACTAAAAGAAATAAGATGGATACTGTGTTAGATGTTCTATCTATAAATTTCCAAGGGAAAATATTAAATGTAAGCATTGAAATATCCATTTGTCACAAAATCTAGAGAGGATTTAAATTCAAATGGTTTCAGGGTACTTCAGACTAGCGTGGAAGGAATAAATTGCACGATGGCTATTAGGGTTGTAAATAACTTGTGAATCATTTGGATATAAAATGTGACGCAGGTAATACCGTGCACTATGTTAACGGAAATAACGATATTTAATATTTATTTCCCTAGTTAAAAACCATTAACCTGAACCAGGAATCGAACCTTGGACCCACTGTCAAAACCCACAGGCACACATTTAATACGAAGGATAATATTCTACTTTTTACCCTAAATTAAAGTGTTGTTTTTGCATGATGATCTTGATAAAATAGATTCATTTACTGAGATTCTTATTTAATGATTATGTTAGCATAGTAATCCCAATAGGGAAGGCTCACACATTTTTTTTATTTGCTTACTGGTTACCTCAAGTTAAAATAAACGGGAACTAATTGGTTTCGGCTCGAAAGGTGCATTAACATCGCTTTAACAGCAAGTCAAAGATATTGCTGTCAAAACACGCTCAGAAACGGACCTGCGCCATCTTGCTCGTGATTATAAGGTTCTGACGTCATAACTCTGGAAACAATCATTTTATATCATACAAATAGTACTGAAATCCCACAATTTAGTAGATTATTGCTCTCATAAGACTTTAACTGAATCAACGTTTATTTCTAGTTAGTAAATGAACACTGCTCAACATTAATTTACAACAATATGTTAAATAATTGCATTATTTTAAACACGTTTTGGTAAATACTGTATCAAAATGTATTTTCTGAAGAAAACAGTGGTAAAAGACATTGTTGTAAAGTCACTGCATCCTAGATATTGTAAAATGTCCAGCTTAATATCTTTGATATTATTAAGAATACTTCAAGGAGGCAGTTGTTGACAAGAGTTATGACGTCACGAGCCGTTTTTCAATTACGGAGCGGTAAGTTCCAAATTTCAAACTTTAAAAGCTAATAGAATTGGAAATATACACTTCTCAGATATAAAAATTATATAGCCCGTACTTTTTGATAATGGCCTTCTGTTTTTAGGTACTCTGAGGAATATTTATTTTTTATGAGCCTTCCCTATTCCTTTATCTTGTGGGGAACAAAGTTGGTGAAGTACAATGTGTATTCATGTGAGAGCTAATTATACATATTGTTGCTGTGGGTATCTCTTCAAAGCATGGCAGAGAATTCGAACGTCCAAAATCAATTTCAAGCACTTATTCCAGCGATCGGTGAAAAAGAAACCCCTTTGCGTAGCGTAGTACTGCTTGTGATGGTAATAGAACTAAAACCTTCCAACTCTCACATCAGTGATGCAAGTCTCTTGATCTAACCACCGAGCTGTTGTGTGGAGATACATTTACAGCATTAGTGAAAGCTGTACAGCGAACGAAGCGTCCCAGTAACCACAGGAGATGGTATTTAGCGCCCCTGTACTTGAAACAGCCACTCGCAACCAGACACGCAGCTGTTGTTGGACTCAAGAGGGCCGTGATGTGACGTGGTCTTCCGTTTGAAAGTATAACTGTGTTGGTTGAAGAGGTTGCAGCTTTTCGCGGTTTTAAAAATCTTAAAAAGGTTTTAAAAATAATGAATGTTTCGTTAGTAGGGGGATGTATTTATCTTTGAGGGGTGTCTGATGTAAGCCGCACGCGCACGCGCATATGTACACTTGCCACGAGTCTTTCTTCAGGTTACTAATATTTCAGCAGGTTGGAACTATAAACTCTAAAAAAAAACTAAAAAAAAAACTTAATGATGTAGGAAACTAAAAGGAATAGGATTGATACTCATACTCCCATAGTAAAAACGTTTCTACATTTAAATCAGAAGCTATAAAATATGTATTTGAACATCAATTGTAGGCCTCTACAATTAGAAATAATAATTGATAGTAATAATAAATTGTAATTATATGTATATTTAATCGATAGTAATAATAAATTGTAAGTGTATGTACGACAATTATAGCTGGTGAAGCTAAATAAACAATCTTTTGTCCAAAGCGCTTAGAGGAAGTCGACGTAATAAGTCACGCGTGCATGGTACGCTGTGTGTTGTGTTGCAATCAAGAACCAATTAATGCGCACGAGGCTTCTATTCTATTCTGATCCCCTGTACGAATAGTAATTAGAAATTAAGTCAAGTGTCAGAATTTGTGCTGAAGTTGTATAAAGAGTTTGATGGTTGAAGAGGTAGGAGGGGTGGGGGTGGAGAGAGAACAAGTGTTGAGATGTATATAGTGCAGAGCATAGGCTATAGATTGTCATCATAGTCACCAATCTGTCTACAAGTGGCCATTTAAAGGCTCCAATGAAAGGCAATTTCATATTGATTGGTCCTCTGCTCCTGCAAATGAGCCAAACTGAAGATGATGTACTTGTACAATGTTACAAATAATTATCATCAATACACAAAAAGCTCGAAATAACAATAGCTGAATGTGTGATATGTATGAAGTCTAAAATTAATTCAAAGATATTAGTGCAACTTACTATGTTCTAAGTAAATTGTTTCAATTGAGTTAGTTAAAATGCACGAGGATGAATTCATTAAAGGCGCTAAACATTTGAACAATGTACATTCTGGAATTGAAGCGACACATGTCAGGTACTTCACAATAACGTTTTAATACTGTCTACTGAAAAAAAGGCACTCCTGAATAAAGCCTTCCCCCTCAGCTCTCGTTTTTAAATAGATTGTAAATAGTAAATAGTGGCCTGTAAATAGTAATAGTGGTTTGTAAATAGTGGCCTTCTCCAACAAATCATCCTTGCAGCATTTATATAATTCAATTTAATTCTTATTCATATATAGTGTGTAGATGACATGAAACATGCATTTCATCCTTGCAGTTTCAGGTTATGTTGTACGTGGACAGTTAATTGCATTTATAATTAGTGACCATGTAATGGTAAAGTTTTGACGTTAGTATTATTTAATTATGTGCTCGTACGAAGACACGTTACATAAAATTAAGTAAACCATCCTTTCATTTATAACTTGATCTTGATACTCATTCCGAACATGATAGCTATTCCCGTGTAATCTGGTGTCAACTTCTCGCACTTCATAATTGTCTAGCTGTGTAACGATATCCAATCTAGCTAGCGTCAAGCTTTTAATTAGTGATCATGATAGCGCACTCGATCGACTCATTGTTGCTCGCGTAGGTTTTCAGTGAAGGTTTTCTCCTCAAAGAGATACTCCTGTTTAATCTAGAAGACACACCCGGTTGATGTGTAATGTAATCTCAAAGAACCTATTGCTATGAGAGATAAACGCCGACAGTCAGGGTGCGAGTTAACGGCTTGGCAGAGGGGGGGGGGGGGGGGGGGGGGATGCTCAAGTCAAGTATAGTAACTGCGTGGGCAGTTAGGGGTCTGGGGCAAAGCCCCGGCAACAATTGTTTTAAGGTATTATTGCCCTTCGAGATGTCCATAGCAGCGATTTGAGGTATTATTTTGAAAGGGACAATTTGCCGACAATACAATGCAGACAGGGACAAATAGTACATAGGTTTGGTTTATTAATGTACAAACACAAGATATGTGTTGATTGACGTATTTTACTAACGGTACAAGATAAAGTCACTTGATATGATATGAGATGAGATGGGTATTTAGAGGTCAGGTTTTAGCAATTCCCGGCGAGTATACCCTTCAGTAAAACAGAGCCAGGGATGAAATTACCAGAGGGGGGAAATCCCCCCCCCCCACCCCCGTCAATTCGCACCCTGTGGTAACAGTCATCCAGTCCTCTCCATGATAGTTCACAAACAACCCTCAACTACGACGACCCGTCAAATATATTCCCAGTCACGCGAGAACGTAGAGATGATTGGCGTCGATGGGGTCTGCTCTTACCAAACAACTCTCCTCAAAGTTTGCGTTATGCCAGACGTTTAGTGATGTGCGATCAACTTTATTTACGCTCCCCAGTCCACGCAAAGGAAAGTTTGACTATGAATGATAATATATAATCGATTGCATTTCATATCGTTTTCTCTTCCCCCGTATAGCAAATAAAACTTAAAAACTTACTTGGCTGTTTAAAACACCGATGTTTTAACAAGCTTCAGCACAGTCTGCTAGATATTGACACATCTACTTTGCTATTTCGTCCTTTTGAATGTTACACATTATGATTGTAGCCGCAAGATCGAGAAATCAAGCGACCTCCCTTTCGAACTCTTCAAGAGTAAAAAGCCTTATTAGTTTCCGTTCCTGAAATGTTTCTTAGTCAGCGTACAAAATGGATCTGGGTATTCCGACAGCAAGGAAACCCCCCACTGGCTCTTAAGATAACCAAAAGCCACCATACAAATTAGCTATTAGTACTAATACTAAACACTTTGATTAGCCCAAACATATTTAAAATACTCAGCTTGTTTAGACTATAAATTTTCATTCAATTTCTTGGTTCAAGGTTAAACATAGCGTTAATCAAATTGGTTGCATATTTTAGGGCGAAATACTCTACTATATCTTAGAAGTGAGGTTGTAAGTAGGCAGCTGTTACGAACCGAAAGTGTTAATTTACCTTTATCCTTGAATTCAAGAATTCTTGGATGAAACATTTGTACCGTCTATACAAATCCGTCTTGAACGGTATTACGTCTATTACACGTCAACTGAAGTGATAAGTCGGTCTTCGTACTTGGCGACCGTGAGCTAAAATGGTGTCAGTTCTTGTTCTACTGAGTTATCGCTTAGTCACTCGACTTCCATCAAAACTCAAGGCACGTCAAGTACGGTATTATTATTTTGTATACGAATATACTCTGCGAAGTTTAAGTTTCGAGCTATGTTACAGAAGTTTGACATCACTCTGTATAAGTGACGTATTTATCAGATATGCGCACGAACGAATATATGCCGAGTTCTTCTTCTTTTTATCGAATTCTAGAAAGAAGAAAACTATTATTTTCATAGTCGCTACCGTAGTAAAGGTCTCTCACAGCAAGAAGTAAGATAGTATTAGGACCGCCCACATTTAGCGCGAATCACTGACGTTTTTTCCGATTATCTAGTACAGTTGTGTTGCGGTAAGTTTTTTGACGGTAACGCACAAGAAAACGTGCAAGCAGATTTCCGCCAATAAACTTAACGCAACCAAATTGTACTAGATAATCGGTAAAAACGTTAGTGATTCGCACTTGTTAAGTTGGAAACTAATTGTGGGCGGTTCATGCTTACTTCTTGGTGTGAGAGACCCAGGGGCGCCGACTATGTGGGTGCTCAGGGGCTAAAGCACCCATCGGATTGTTAGGAGGGGTGCGCAGCACCCCTCCAAATATCCAGACTAAAAGAAAAATTATACATATATATCCGAGTTTTGAGGTCTCAATTTAAAAAAAAAAAATTACGATAATGTTTCTATTTTCATCCTGGATACAATTTCAATGTGATTAAATTAATGTTTTTTTGGCATTATTATATATGTATATACATATATTGAAAATGCATTATTTTGACATTGCATTCAAGCCACTTTTTTTCTAGAACGCACCAAACAATCTAAAAACGGAGTTTAAAAATTTTCGCCTGCGGCGCTATTTTTGGGGGCTCTGCCCCCCAACCCCCATGCTTAGTCCCTTTTCTGTTAAGTTGAGCACCCCTCGGAATTTGGAAAACCCGGCGCCCCTGGAGAGACCTTTACCACTACCGTTCCACGTAATCCGATTGAAATATGGGCAAGAACGTGTGTGATTATCCTGTATATAATCTGAACACTGTGGTGGCCACTGAAATCGGATTCACTCCTATCTTCCTTTTACATCGATGATTCTCCTATTTCTGACCTGAAATCTTTTATCCCCTGTTTCCGGCGCGAGTGACGAAATGCGGTAAACTAAGCTGTGCAACGTGATATTCGTGATTCAACGTCATGCTTGACCGCCTGCTCGCCCCATCACGGCCGGCCTTTGTCCACCCCGCATCTGTCGTGGATGCAGTTCGAGCCCCGGTCGCATCAATGCTCGCAGTAGAGCGTGACATTCAAGTGGACAAGATCACGTGCATTGATAAGATGGATTAATAACATCTGGGCAATCAGTTACAGAATACACGCTGTTCAATTACAGGATATATTTTATAGCCACGCAATTCTTGTAGATCAACGGATAACTAAAACTATTGATTAATTTTGACCGCGCAAAATGCAATTAAATAATGATTCAAACAGTCATTAGTGTTTTATGGGATTCTTGTCTATTTGTGTACTTGGGAATCAATTCACAAAATGGTTTCACCGGCATTTATACACTACATAGGCCTACCCACTGCTGCTACCCTATTGGTTTGTATGGTCAGTGAACAGTTATACAATTCATTGTCGATTTATACCTGATAATTATTGTAAATAGTATTTATTACTGAATATCGTGTAAGAGTTTGACGGCGTTTCACATGCAAATTTTGTAATTTTATAGACAAAAATATTGTGTTTAGTTTTTGTTCTTGCAATCTATTGAGTCAATTACCAACGTAAACACTGTAAGGAGTCATTTTGTGGATGATATTTGCAATTTTAGTTAATATTATGGTGGTAACAAGAACGATACAAATTCCAACCATAGAAACAACCAAACAAAAAATGGTTCCCTAATTTGACCTTGAAATGTATTGTTACGCCTCCGTTTCATAATTATAATAACTAGTTATTTGATTATTTGATTATGAATTTCATCTGTCCTCAGGGCAGGTGCTTTAGTTTCTGTTTACAACACTCCAGTTTTTTTTTTACCTTAGCACTAATTACAGCTTCTGAAACTCAAATCAGTTACGAGTTAGTTGCCAACCAGTAACTTTGAAGTCTACATTCCAGCCGTCTAATGTAATAAATAATAAGACCCTGTCACTCTATACTTCTAGGAGTTTACAAGTGCAACATTTTTGTTAGTCTGGCAGCTTCTTTGCTACGTGTCTGATGTTGTAGATCGAGTTACAGCCCTCGTCATTATAAGTTTAAACCAGTCAAGCCTCATGACCGTTCTAGTTTTCACAGTACAGAAATCCAATTATGTGAATCGGACGTTTTCAAGAAGATTTTGTTTGCAGCCAGGTAATCAAAAGAAAATATTTTTTGTTTTCGGAAAATTGATTTACTATTTATTTTTGAAAATATTTTGGAAACAATGTTGTGGTGTAGGGCTAAATGTTTGAGGGAGAAAATTCTAAGCATAAGGAATTATGAAATAAAATTGTTACAATTAGGGGTGTTAAATGTATGATTTACTAATACAAGGGTAGGTATGAACTGTATCACATAAACGTTGTGAAGAATCATGTAGTGATATGCTTGTCAAAATGTGATAAGACGAGATACTAATTCGGGAGACTGTCAACTGTCACCGGCAATCCTGACACAAGAAGGTTTTTTCCGAGGTTTTCCACAGTCACAAGGCGCCACATCGAGTCTTACTAGCAGCCCTCACTGGACTTTTCTGCATAACTATCCAAACACCCTATCCTAGTTTTATTCACTTCACACGTCACCCAAGAGTAGCACATCAGTTAAAACTGGGGTGCACCCAACAGCAGGGATTCGTATGGAACATTATTAATTAATATCCTAAAAAATTCGCAACCTTGAAGTTGTAAATGCAAATGGATATTTATTAGAGAAACAATCTCGTGGGTGTATTTGTTTTGAAATACAGTTAAATTAAATACATTGTATATTTGGTCTTTACAACACTGAAACTTCACGAAATTATTTATCAAATAGCTGGCAAGCACATAGTACAATGAATACACCTAAGCATGAGTATTCGTGTAAACAAAAATCAATTGAGCGGGATTTAACGTACATATCATGACAAATTACTCATTTGTTCGCCACTTTACACTTCCGCACATTTTTATTTGTTTAGGATTAGGTTACCCGCAATTTACTTGCTACTAAGGTTCCACTACACATTTGTATGTTTACCGTGCCTGTGGAGTGGAGGACTGCACAAAAGCTCGGTGTGTTTGGGGCTATAAATGTTTAAATACTCTATGACCCATTAGCCAGTATAAAGTGACACTCACACCCGGTACCGCACCACAAATAACACCCAATTAACTACCACTCAAACCGTCCACAAAACAAATGCAATTTTCGTAAACATAGAGCCGCCCATTCATCACACATTATAGGATTACTCATTTAGTCGAACATGCACGCTAACCATTAATGGCTTATATTTGGCATGCAAATAAATGTCAATTACTGGAAGTACGCGCACAAAAAGTGAAATGAAACGAAATAGAACACACTACTATACTTGTTTATGAACACATTTTGACCGCGGATAAAATCATTAATGTTATCAGATAAAATACAATTTTTCTTAATTGTTTACAACTTGTATCACTCGGACTCAGATTGTCAATTATTGAAAACTAAAGCTGGACATCAAAATTTAATAGTTCAAATTGATAATAATCATGTGTTATATTATTTTGTAGGTTATATTATTTCGTGAATAAATGTTAAAACGTCAAACACTTATTGGGTAACTATCGGTAAGCAAGTACAAAATAACGCAGTGGAAACATAGTAGGCCTAATATACGAACTGTCTAGTTCTCATCTTGTCTAAGTAATTTTTTCAAAACCAAGTAGCCATTTAGTAGGCCTATTTGATAAATTTAAGTTCTATAGTTTTAGTATCAAAATAGTGATAAAAGTCACTCGTGAATACACTCGAAACGTTTCAATAAACTCACTGTGACTGTATCGAGGTTTAAAAACGTTCTCACTGTTACATTTAGCTGTAGAAGCCCACCAGTCGGACCACATAGACATATTATGATTGTGTATAAGTCTGACGGGTCAACTCGTCATCACTTCCACATCCATCATTCACGTAAAATCCCTGGCAATTAACGCGTATGGAGCCATGTATGTATTTAACACGGAGCAAATGAAATGACGGCATGTTAAGGGACTACGGTCGGTATGTTGTCAACATTCTGTTCTGACAATAGATATTTCTTTTCTCTTGCATTGAACAATACACAACGCTAAATCACTGTACGTTTAAATAAATGTATACACAATTCTGCTGGCGGTATCGAGTGCTGCCAAGTGCAATAGTGGTTTACTAATGTTGTAGCACATACCAGTGTATCTCGTGTTTGTAATAAAACATAGATTGAAACTAAGCGTGGAAAATTGCCAAGTTATGAATTCTAATTTTATACATTTCAACACTTGTGTTTGCCAGAGCTATTTATCATTGAGTCTTAGGGGCTGCTTGTTTTGCTGTGCGTGGAGACTCGATGAGTGGCGAAGATGGAGATAAGCATAAGATAGATGAATGATCGCAACCCCATTTATACAAAAGACAACTTTCTCCCCCAAATTGGCTTTGTATCTATTCTATAGTGTTTTTCCTCGACCACATCTGAAATACTGGATGATAGTAATTTATTTATATAAAAAGTTGTTTTCGACTTTCGTACAATGTACAAAGCCCACTGGGAAGTGGGGTGCGCTGTTTACAGAGTGGTAATTTCCGGAACGTGGTTCGTTTGTACTATATTCATGGATAAGACAGTATCAATGCCCACATACCACATACAATTATCTTGAAGAACTTCTAATATTTAATTGTGACAATTCCACATAAATATTTACTAAACGATATTTATGCTGCTTAACAAGCAGACAAGTCTAGGCGGTAATTTAATTGTGAATGGATTTCGAAGCCGATTGGGATTTATTATTCGAAGAATGGAATTTGATTAATAGGATTACAATTGTGACTTGTGAGTGCCAGCGATTACACATAGCAATAATTCAATATCACATTGGCACAAATAATGAATTCACTACGTAGTAATTAGTTATCTTTGTTATATTGTCAAAGAAATCACCTTTTTTTTACCACAGTCTTATTTACGTACTTTCACTGCTGGGAAGTAATTGTTTAATTTATGACAAACATTGTAAAAAATATTTTGGCCAAGATAGAGAAACAAAGAAGCGGGAAGTTTATTTTACTAACTTCACATCTTCTCGTAAAAAATATTTCTTCTGTATCCAGTACTGACATCAAACCCCCAACGCATAGGCAAGGAAGGACGAAGAATAATCTACAATATTATATATTATTCATTCTATCATGTCGTTTAATTTTTTTTTTAAAAGTACAACAAATTCGGCATGGTCGGTGGCAATACTGTTACTGAACACTGAAGTTATCAAAAAAAGTTACGAAGATGAACGCATGAAAATGAAATACATTTTCTTACGAAATACTGTGACACACTTTACCTGTACGTATAAAGTGTGGTTAAAGTGTACGTATTGTATGGTATATTTACTTTTAATAATACATTTTATAGTACAAAACTAATTTAAAGCGACCCTTTAAATCTTTATATTATATAAAAACAGTGAATTTACATTATTTATCGACATTTTTTGACCCTTAGATTAGCTGTATTTAGTTCTTTGGTGCTTCAAGTCAAATCAAACCATATTATACCATGTAATATGTATTCAATTATGTTCATTAAAAAGCTTTCCGCAATTTATTTTTATTGGTTGTTCGTTGGTTAGTGTTGGTGTATATTTTTCTGTACAAATAATATTCAATGAAATCTAAAGAAAATAACAAGAAATTTTAACTGACATTTTTAAAGAGCACTTGTAGTCGATATTGATACATTGCTGCAAGGGTGGATTTCATAGTCGTACCCTACCCCTGGGGGCCCCCGTTGTTGCTAAGGATTTGTTTTATATGTCGGAAATAACATGCATGAAATTGTTACCTTGGCCACAACGGACGCCCCTAGGGGTATAGGGGACGACTATATGAATACGGACCTTACTCTACACTTTACAGTCTACTCTACACAAGCCGTCAAAACTGTCGCAACTCAACAGGTACCAAGTTGTTTTGTTAGTGTAAATTGAATACGCTCGCTAAACTAGAAGTAGCCGTTATCAAGTATGTAATACGACCTGCCTAGATTGCTACAGCGATGCGCCGTGGGCACAGACCAGAGTGTGCCGAACACGAAGATGTCACGCGTGCGCTCTAACATGTCGCCTCGAGGCGTCGGAGCTCACGTGAACAGAAGCCGCGGCTTTAGTTCTTGCTAAAAGTGTAACGCGCCGTCGGCCAGTGATTGTTCGCTATGTGTCCAGTGTTCGTGTTCAGTGTCTTGTAGTTGAACTACGTGTTCGTGCTAAGTGGGATGTGTTGTTCATGGTATAACACAAAACAAGGCAACTCAACTATATTGTTACATTTTTAGGTGGCTCGTTGGTTCAGTAGGTGGCTCGTTGGTCCAGTGGTTAGCATCCCTGCTTTAAATGCAGAAGGTCCCGGATTTAAATCCCGGTACAGGCAGAAGTTTTTTAACTTCTAACAAGGATTCAGTTCCATTACTTCTTGTCTTAGGAATAAGTAAACGGTGACTTTGGAGCCGTCCTAGCAACGAAGCACTCAATAAATTCAAAGTGGTTCTGAATCAGCCTTGTTGGTTATGGCATTTGTCCGCAGGTGTTCGCACTGCCCAATCACTGATTCATATGTTTCGTATTAGAAATATCGATCTTTGATTGGTTATCGTTCACTCGTCGATGGTGTTTTTGGAGCCTACAGGGTTGGTTTATAGTCACTTTAAATTGAAGTCCCCCACTGCAAATCAGTTTCGTTACTGAGTGGGTAGACTCTAATTGCGAATTTATTTATGTTTTATTTATTTATTTATTTAAGCTATATCGTCACACGTGCTTAATTTAGACTGTCGCAATTTTATTGCGGATCTGTATAATATTGCTATAATTATATGTATACTGTTGATTTTGTGTTTGGATGGTCACGCTAATTTGCATAAAATGCTGTAGTGTCCATTTTATAACTTTTCAAAATTTAAATCAGAAGCTATAAAATATGTATTTGAACATCAATTTTACAATTAGAAATAATAATTGACTGTAAAAATAGTTTGTAAGTATATGTACATTTAATTGATAGTAATAATACGATATAAGTGTATGTATTCATGTATCACAATAATAGATAGTGAAGCTAAATAAACACAATCTTATATTATCAGTGGCGTATCCAGGAATTGGGAAAGGGGGGGTTTTCAACTCAACCCATATTATAGAGAGTGGAACCGAAACATAATTGGGGTTCCGGGGGGCTTGCCCCCCCGAAAAAATTCTCGTCAAGGTCATTTTAGTGCAAATCTGTGCGTTTTACAGCGGCCAACTGAAACAAGATTATTCAGTTTCTGGCAACACATTTTTTCCTTAGCACCATGTTGGTAGATAAAAATATAATTATAGATCGATGCGTGTAGTTTTAACAAAAACAAATGTCTAAAATACTGTCTATTGAAATGTAAACGGTCATTTTCCATGTTTCCTTTGCAAAAGGGGGGGGTTTTGTCCCCCCCCCTCCCCCCATGTATACGCCACTGTATATTATCTTATCTTATAAATAAATATAATATAAATCATTCCAATGGTGGTTCCAGCACAAAGTAGGTTTTTATGGAGTTATGTGGAAGCCTGTCTACTGTCTAGTGTTTATCCAACCGAAGCAAACGATGAATAACAAATTAAATTCTACGAAATACTTGTCTATAAACTAAATGTATTCTTAGATAAATGTTTTTGAGTGGTTTTTGTTTATAGGTTTCTTGTTTTATGTTCTGTGTTGAGTGTTGTTCGCTTCCGACCGGTTGATGCATGTTAATTTGCAGTTTCATCGGCATTGCAATTAATGAGGTTACACATTTTTGGCGTTTTGTGAATACGAATAGACGTCAGTTGACGTGCTTACATAGAACACTTTTCATATAATATGATGACAACGATGACGATGACCATAGTTACACGTGCATAGAATTTATTTAAAAAAATATGATATCTAAATAATGCAAGTCTTATATTTAATTACGTGAATTAAAAGTTAAATCCAGCAATTATTATTGATTCCCCACCTTTTGGCAAATGTCTTGTCAACGCCTTCATTGCCAACGATGATAATTAGAAGAGCATGATACCTACTCACGACAAAAAGTATTTTGTTGGCCTACGGTATTTTGTCTTATATAACCAACAGCGATACTCTCCTCAATCTACGTTAGTTATCATTTGGTTTTTAAGCAATTAAATATTAGATGAGTCAACAGCTGTTCTGGTGTATCTCGTATTACAGCAAAACTCTGACCATCCGTGTATGACGCCATGTCAAACTAACTCTCTCACACTTATCCGCTTCCTGACCGTGCGCTACCCCCAACTAACTCCTTCCCTGTCCAAGGTACCACTTTGCATATCTGCGTCTCGCTACACCCGGCCAAACCAACCCCGCTAAACTGTTTGTTTGCTTCACTCGGCGTATAAATTACAAGGGCGCATCACTCTTAGCATCAATTTCACAACCATTTCATTTCATACAATGATAGATTGCGTCAGCGAGATCATCCCCTATGTATGAGAAAGTCTTGGCGGTCGACGGCGCAGCTGCAAAATCACGCACGTGCTGTGCTTTACCTTGTCTGTCCACGTGCGCGCAAGGCCGTGCGTGAACTGAGGGATCCCCCAATGCAGCGGGCACGCGTCCTTACCTGGACCCTCTTCTTTGTCACGGGGCGTGACGGCTGAGAACACTGTTGAGCTGCATACGATTAGTATTAAATGAAATGGTGATTTTTTAAATTTAAATCGTACGAAGTGTAATCCAGACAATTGAGAGACAGCCGGACAGCTCTAATGAACAACAAGGATCATACGTTAGTCTAGAATATAACAATGTTTCTGCTTTCCAGGTGTGAATCCTGGCTTGGAGTTTTTTAGTATTTTTTTGTTTGGTTTTACTTTTGATGTTGCGTGGTGTTTTTCATCTTCATATGCCTCACACAGTCACACTACTTGTCCCTGGTCAAGAAGATTATTAGTCCTAGGTCCTAGAATGCAATTCATGAGCATTAAACATGTTCTTATACATATACGTTGTCAATAAAACATCAAGTTTGAAGCAACACTTCGTATGCTTATTGCATATTGGTATAACGTATTTTTTTTCCTCATTGTATAAAATATGTATTGCCTTTTCGAATTGCCTAACCTTTATGCTTTTGTCTTATTTTTATGTTAAAATGATAAAAGTTATCCACTTAGGAAATTTTATGAAGAATGTATGTAATCCTGCTTGTTTTTAATTTAATAAATTGTGTTTCATCTCTAAAAAAAAAACAATGTATTGTGTTATCTGAGACACTTCTCAATGCGAGACTAGATTGTGATAAATTATTTATTGAAGAACTTTGCTACACTACACGGCGGTACTTGAATCAAAATAGAATTCCCATTCTAGACAAAAACATTGTCATATCATCTTTACTGAGTAATGTAGTTAATATTTATTAGGCTAATATAATAATCTAGTTTTGTGTTGGTGGAGTTTCTTTTTTTTTGAGGCGACAACGTAGTCAAAAGCGCTCGTGTGGTGGTAACATTATGTTTCGTTATGCGTTTGCAAAATGGAGCAAGAACGCTCATGTACTGTGTAGCTATGGGACATTGACTTTTTGCCATTTGGTGACTTTTTAGTGGGAATAAGGCGGAAGGCATGATCGTTATTCCTGGTTATGAATTTAGGTATTATCTTTCAAAGTGTTGCCGATACTGTCGGCTTTTTACAATGATCTTTTGAACTGATTTCTGAGCCTGTACCAGATTATGTTACTTTCGGCGGCTAGACATGCACCGTCAATATCAAACTTCTTATATATAACGAACGATCTGAAAACTGAAAACGAGAGGGTAACCAAATTTACGTTTATGAACACTTCACTTACAAATATTATAAAAATGATTATTATTTATTATTACTTAGAGATATCTAAATTAAAAGGTGATAAAGGATAACTGTGTGTTGAATTAGTACAGGTTACATTTATATATTGAAGCAAGCATACAATAATTGTTAACTTTTCTTTATTATATTTACCATTGTGGAATTGTTTTAATTCTGTGTAAATAAAGGCATAATAATAATTACTTGATAACAAGTAATTTTTCTGAGATTCCTTGTAATGTATATGGACATGATTTGGTCTTGTATTGAAAAACAGAATGAAGTACATCGTTGAGGCTATTATACCATCTTGATAATACAAAATCCAATACGTGAGCACTGAACAACGCTTCTGTGGTACTAGCCAGTTTAAATTATCATGATGAACGAAACGACCCAGATACAAATGTTGTATATATAAGAAAATAGAAAACTCAAATTCAATTTAAGAAAATTCTTTATTCCCCAGTCAATGTGACTGACAACATCTGAATGTCACGAGTATATTAGAAACTGCGTATTGTCTGCCTGGGGTGTGACGTCACATATTTCCTTCTTTCAATATCTCTGTTCCGGAGGAGGGAGTTGAAATTATGTTACCCTGGGGTATCAACCAAGAATTCAGTTCCGGGTGGAAATGGGGTAGGGAATGATCTGTCGTCAAGAAGAGTTGCGGTAGAAATGTATATGATACACAATATATAAATAAGAGAGTTCATAAGAAAAAATACCGATAGAGATGGCTCAGTGCGTAGCATACGAGACTCTCATTCGGTAGGTCGCCTATTCGATATCCTCTACCTACAATCCTTACTGAAGGTTTTCCAAAGGTTATCACAATCACAACTCACTAACAGCCCTCGGACATTCCTTCCCAACTATGAAGCATTATAATTAAAGTGTGCCTACGATTAAAGTCGTTCCATTGATTAAACTACGAGTTTCAAGTAATGATTTTAATATTTTTTTAAAATCACAAAAAACTATTTATTTTACAATTATTATGTTAAATTATTATAAAATGTAAAATATATTCAGTAATAAAGTAACAATACTATTTTAATATCCAGTATTTACACAAAAATGCAACCTCGTGAAAAGAATGAAGTGAACGACCTCATTTATAAATATGGTTCTGCACAGTAAGATTCATCAGTGCTTGATGTGATTACGATTCATTTCCATCTTCTTTCTGCACCACACCCTGAGGAGCTACCGGAGTGACGTCGCCATTGAGTCGTAGAGAGAGGTTTCCGGTCCTCGGCCTAATGACCTTGGAGACCTGATGATGAGATGATTGTTTATTCCAGCCCCAAAGGCTGTGCGTTATTCTTCTGCGCCGTGCAGTGATTCATGTGTGAATGTGATGTGGGGTATTCACAAATGTTTGAAAAGAGAGCGCCGATATCAAAGGCTTTAGTAACCCGACACGGCACGTGGCACTAAACGGATCGCGACGAACATGTGCGCGCGTGGCTCAATCCGGCAGGTGACCGCCAATTCGGTATGATCACAAATTATTTTGAACAATGCCGTAAAGAAAGGGCTTATGCTCTTATTCTTAGGGTACAATATGCAATTCAGCGTGTACTATCGCAATGTGAGTAAATTGCGTTGATGGGTACTTGGACAGGCCTGGATTAAGAGATCCAGGGCCCATATGCTAATGGACTACCCCCCTCTCCCTCCCCTACCCTCTCCACCCGTTCCACCCGTACTCAGAAGGAACAATTTTGCATGAATGTGGATGAGTCAGGCAGGAGACTAGTAATACAAGTTCTCTCACCAATCTGTATGTATGTATTTTACGCCTGGTGCTGTTCTGATGGAAATAGGGGCGGCTCACTTACGCCTTTAGCTCAGTTTAGTTTTATTTCTTTTCAATGTTTGTCTGAAAGAAAACACGGACGGCCACAAAAATGGTTATTTTTACAATCGTAATTAAGCATATTGCTTCTCAACTTCTCGCGAATAAGAGATTCGTTTGGTTTGTAGCAGGCAGTGAAATACAAAAAGAGTTATCGCATGATTGTTATCATATTTGTCTGTTGAGCGTACTGCATGCACTGCATGTTGAGTTAGTTGTAAAGTAGGCGTGAAACTGTCAAGACATCAATCCATCCAACCAACTGATACCCGTCCATAAATCAACTAACCAACACTGAACGCTCACTCATGTACGGGAGTTGCCAGGTGGCATTTTTATTCACTTTAAAAAGTGATCACGCGAGAAAAACGGGCTACAACGTGTAAAGTGTTACGACAGCCTATCTCAATATTATTATGACTGAAATAGGGAGTGAAACACCACGCATTAAAATGCACTTTCTACCTGTTTGACCCAGGGTATAATTAATATCAGTACTTTTATATACATATTTTACCCCTATCATTAACATAATATTACGATCCTTCAGAACAAAATTTTTTTAGTTGGACAAATAGATCTACACGACTTATGAGTTGGATCAAATCCGAAATTATTCACAAATTATCAATCCGTGGCTTAGTTTCACACAGCTCCCCATTATATTTATGAAACTATTTAATTAATACATGTATTTTTAGTATCTCGTTCTGTTCTTCGACATTATAACACATTTGTTACGCGCATAATTGTTGAAAGTAGAATTCTTTCCCACGACTTCCGAGGAATTACGACCCAAAAGCTACTCGTGACTTTTTGTTTGTAGTTTGATATTATAATTTAGATGACAGTTTTTTCTCGCACTGTTCTGAGGCGGGTGTGGGACGGTCCTCATTGATATAAAAAGTTATTTTGCACGGGAGGATGCTATAGAACATATGTCCAAAATGTTGCATAGTTTTTATTGTAGCATATAGAAGAGCTCTTGGGTGGGAACTATCAAACTCTTATATAGCCTTACATACATAATACATGTAAAATATGTAAACAGTGACTCTGGAGCCGTCATAGCAACGAAACACACAATTATCCACGGTATATTTTTCCCACTGTCAATCAGTTTTACTAATTGATCGGGAAGACAATAACTACAATTGTATTTTTTACATAAATTATAAACCTTTTTCACGCTGTCATTCACAGAAACACAATTTATTGGAATTGCCGAATGAAATGAAATGAAATGCATTACAGCAGGCAAGTTAATTAAGTTTAAGTCTACGTGCGAGTCTAATTAACACACTATACACTGCCGGTCTAAACGCTACTGTTTATACTCGGCTGGCTATTTGCCTCCCTTTCGAGCACCTAATGGATCTTAATTTCGCAATTTCAAAGCAATCTCTTTTAAATTTCAGAAAGCTTACACCCCCAAGTACCTTTTTAAGTTAGGACTCACATGAAGGGCAAAGGAGTAAACTTTTGTTGGGGAAACGCCTTGGCAGGGCAGGCGGACACCAGTCTACTAAATTTAAAAGCCTAGTAGGGCGGGAGTCGTGAGGGTGGAAAGGGTAGAATTACATGCTGAGTTCGAGATTCGAGAGATCGAGGTTTGGTAAGTTAGGAATTGGCACTCGTCCTTTGGATCCCGTCCTAGGAATACTTCACGAAAGTAGACATATAACTGTTATGCTGTAACTGTATCTCCCCATGTCGAAACGTGTTAATAGTTTGATGTCTGTTCCCGGGGTTGTCGCGTATACAACGCACACTGGGGGCTACTTCTCACGGCTGCATCGCAACATGAGTATATTAATTTTCACCCGGTGATGTAGTACAATAACAAACTGTCAGTGAGTTTGTTTTTAGTAGGAGCTCAGGGCGGGCTTACTTAAAAGCATTAAAGAGAAAAAATCACTGTACAAATATTAAGCGTGTATGTGTTTTGACTCGAGAGAAAAGTAAACGTTTAGAAATATAAATACAGAATATGAAATAACTACATGGCGTGGCGATTAACCTCATAAGTCATTACGTATTTACTGCTGCATTGATTCTGAAATAAGGAATAGTATACTAATATAAGCATAAGGACATTATTAATTATATAAATGTATACTTGCTGTTATATCGATATAGGTAGTTCACTGGTGGCACTTGAGACTAATTCCAGAGATCGCAGGTCGGACCTGCCACAATCTTGACTCCCCCGAAGTGTTACTAAGATATGTAAGGCGAATGTTCGACCGTCCTTCCAACTATCCAAATACCCTTAATTTTAGACAAGTGAAAAGAGGCTCAGCACGAAAATCTGCTATGTACAAAACATGATTCTTACATCAAAAAGTGATTAATTTAATTTGATGTATGCACGTTGATTTATTATAAAATGAATAGTAGCTTCAGACAGTTGAACTTAACATTTTGTCATTAACCAGGGAAAAATAGCTGTCATGCATTTTTCATAACTAAAATAAACCTTCATGTAAATTACACCAGTGTCTTCAAAATTGTTCCAAACGCAGTTTTTATTAGCTCCACCATCAACATGGTCACGAAATGTTCATTTTCGATAATTTTTCTTTTCCGGACGATCTTTTTTGTTAGCTGGTTCACCATCTTGACGGTTGCGCAATCACAGACGTTTCATAATAACGACAGTATACTAATTGGTGATATTTCTGGTAAAATAATATACACACGGCTTTCTTTGTGAAGATGTTTACTGAATTCTCTGCCACGCGGGTTTCAGCGTTGTGGCAATATCTGGAAGTATCAAGAATCATCAAATTGGGAGCGTAGAAAAAAACACCTCCTTTCCTCTTTTTCTGGTATCATAACAATATAGCATCGTTTTGACGTACACCATACGTGTACTCTGTTAAAATTCCAAACATAAACATAACTTCTTTGCAAGTTTGTTTCAAAGTTAAACACGTGCAATAATAATTGCCCCATACAGTATTCAGCAGGTCACAAACTCCTTTGCCTTACTTACTACATGTTAATTGTCAACAAACACTTTGTGCTTCCATTACGGAGAGAAGACCTTCAACCGACCTCTGTGATACCGATTACTCCTTGGTATGCAAATGTACGAAACAGCTCATATTTCTCTGGCACTATTTGGTTCATTCGTGAATTATAGTTGTTTCAAAGTATTCTTTCCTATGCATGCGTCATAGATGGCCCAACAGGGAGTAGCTATTTACCGATATTTGGTTGGCTAATACCTCAACCATCTGACGCTATCGTCAGAAAAGTAACTTCAGAACAACAGTTGTTGAGTTACTGAAGGGTTCAAGTATGACCCTGAGCGCCCAAAGTGAGCATTATCCTGTGCTGAGTTTCCGTTTGACGTTGGTGTTCATAATGTACCTCAGTGCAGTGGCCAATCGAGACGATGAGTTACGAAAGTGGATGAGAAGGTTCAAATACTAGTAAATGGCAGGAATCTTTTGTTATTTGATGTGATGATGTAAGAAGGTATGATACCCTTCTTTAGGAGAACAAAACAGCGTTCCAAAAGGATTGTATCATTGTATGATCTGGTAATCGATCCTAATAACCTTAAGCATTAGGGTGCTGTGTGGTAGTTTTTGTCGCTATTAGTATGAGGCAGAACCCGTACAGTACTGTAAACTGAGGAAGGTGCTCTGTATAGGGTACTACACATCAGCTTTACCCAAGTGCTCCGTAGTTGCATGATAAGCTATATGTTTTAATCATGGGAATTTTCAGGTTTCAATGACAGCATTTGTCTTAGTACTATTGAGAATAAAATGGAGACCACCTACCGTCAGTCTTGCCGGTGGTTTCCATCGAACCCACGACATCTCGCTCCATTGACAGGCCTATGCTGTATATACTCAGCCACAGGCAACTTTGACATCTTCACCCTGATCAAGATCCGAAGAGATATTCTTATCGTTATTTATCGCGATATCTTGTTATCGAACGAAGTAGGTTGACACGAGTCGGACTCTTTTATGTAACGCTCGTATTTATTTATTTCGTATTTCGTTCTCATACACCGTAGTTTCAGCTTTATGTGGTAATAGGGTCACCGGTGTAAGGTACTGGCCGTAAAAATAGTAATGGCGTAGTGTCCCTAGTATTCACCTCCAATAGACAGATTATTTAATAGTTATGCATCCGAACCGAATAGACGGAATAAAGTCCGTAAAAAAGTAGCCGGAGGATCTAGGTTCGACCTCCAGTCGGGGCAGACTTTTATTACAATTGCTATATCACCATGACCACACCACGTTTACGATCACTGTAGTTTACGTATGATATTGTCAACGCTGCTAATCGAGACGATGAGCGGGAAATTTCTAGTTATATGTATATTTTATTTTTTTATCAGACAAAATTCAAATTACATATGGATATAGGCCCTAGTGTTGCTAAGGCGTATAAGTCGCACTCGTAGAACATGTTCGCGGTTGTTTATTGTTGTTTTGCCTTGGATAAAAACAACTCTTAATAATTCAAAATTTTAAACAAGCTTTCTGTTTTCGTACGAAAACTAAACAAATGTAGCAGATACATGAAGATGAATAACGCCACAGGACACCTAACCTAAGACAGGGTTATAGACCAATACCTAATCGACCACTGCCAATACGCGGGTTGATACATTCAAGGACGTTCATGATTATACCTACACGTGGAATGATGGATAGTGTTGCAATTCAATGAATATGGATTGTAACCGAACCAAAGATATACACAAACTTTCAGTGTCTAAACCAGTGTTTCTCAAAGTGTGAAGCGTGATGCGTGACCTGATTTAAGTTCCATTATGTATTTTAATTTCCTTTTATCTCGAGGGGTTTAAAAAAGCATAGCCTGCGTATTAGATTCAACGATAAATTGAATAACCCGCCAGATCTCATCAGTGATGAACATACAACATTTATATTTACGTCTTTGGTGGAGTTTAATTACTTTGGTAAAAATAGTATATGTTTTTGTTGCAATTTTATTTCATAAAAAATCGGAAAAATTTGTGACGCGCCAGCACTTGTAAGATTGTAAAAGTGAGGATTGGTTTCAAAAGTTTGAGAGCACTGGCTCTAAGCCGCTATTTCACGCAGAGGTTAGGTTGACTGTTTTTGCCAAAATCTCATCAAGTTTAAAGCCGTCGTGTGGTTGGACGTTGCGTGTGCGCGGCGAGGGTGCGCGAGGGTCGCCCATTTGAACGGACGGCGGCGGGAAGCAGTGGTTCGAACTGTCAAAGCGGTGTTAGTCGTCTGCGGTGCTTCCGTGCGAGCAGACCCGAACGCTACCGCGCCGCGCACCTCCGCTCACGAGCGCTCTTTACGTCACTCGCCGCGTGTTTAGTGTCGAGTTTTACATACGATTCAGTTACAAACGAAACGTGTGGTCGCCGGTTTTACGTCTAGCACATCAAACACATTATTGGTAAGAGTTTACACTTCATCAATTAATTATATTTTATCATTGTTGTAGTGTTGACATTCTCTCTTTGTAGCGGTCTGTCAATCAGACATTGTCCCACGAAACCTCTGCTACGTTACTCACCAACTAGGTACTACGTTTATTTATATATATAATTTAATTTAATTACCTTGAAAGCCGTCAAGCTTCAGCCATCTATTTTGCTTCACTAATATTTTACTTGAGTATATACATTTTCAAATGTGCTCTCATAATATACTCGTTCGTCTTAGTCACAATGTCAGTCAACAATTAAACTTTGTGTCAGGATTCGATATAAATACAGAATAATTGAGACATTTAAAATTCGTTTCATCAAATTGGGTGTGGGAATCGGTAAACTTTTTTTTCTACAAAAAAGTTAGTATGTCTGGCAGTCTCGCGGCAGACAGATGTAATGTGTTCAATATTAACTTAGCTAAAGCAGTGTTGTGTCATAAATCGTGTACGTATAATGTACACGAATGACAGTGAACACATTAGCTGAACGAAATGTAATGCGTGTGACGTGTTTATGATTTTATCGTACGCAACATGAAAAACACGTGTACATTACATTACACGTTACTCTTCGTTCTTGCAGTAATCTGCAGAAAAACATCCGATGCGTGACGATGTTAGCACATGTTGTCTGCATGAATATCATCGTGGTTTATGATCTACTCCTAAGCTGATTACTTTTCCTTATTAACCAACGATGCGTGTTGAGTTTGATCCGTTCAATATTTGTTGAGTTCTCTTTGGACGTAGCCTTGTTTACATCGTGCTTCGTTTGAGAATGTTTTAGACCGGCTTAAAGAGATCTTCCCTCGGCTTAGGGGTAGCAGAATACTTGACTTAGGGGTAGTTTGGAGTTGGCTGATTGGAGTGAGGGCGGCAGATGTGAGCTAGCTCTGGAAGAGGGAGGAAAACTACGAAGCTAACAATGAGCAAATCCTGTTCCGCCTGTTTTGAGCGTAGGGGATGAAATTCAAAGCGTTTGCATTTATAATAATACAACTTTATTGATAAGTGAAAGTCTCCCTCCCTCCATCCTTTTATATTCTAACCACGCCCACCTCTATACTCTCAATGCTGTCATGACATTCCAGTGATACACACAGAAAATTGTAAGGGGGGGGGGGGGGGGAGGATAGTCATTAACAAATCATAAATGCAGATTCACGGGGTTTCGAAACACTGGTATATGGATTGGAAATTGAGTGAAGTTATGCATGGCAATGTCTAATTTAAATATTTATTGAACTAGCAAAACGTTGTTGATGAAGCGTGTTGTAGACTAACAAGGTTATGTACGCAACATTGCAATAGTTCAGACTGGCATACGTTACATTACAGACTCAAATGTAGAGAATCAAAATAATTTCACGTTACTCGTTAGTTAACACGTCTCTTGATAGAATGTAATGAAATCTCTGAATTTTCTTTTAATTTAAAATTTGGAAAGTCTAATAACCGTGAAAAGTTTGTATTAAAATAAAAAAGGAAATAGAAATAAAAAGAGTAGAAAAGATAATGAAGTCCTAAAAACTGCGAATAAAACCATAAGACGAGTTGCCTTCAGCAAGAATGTTCGTGGTGGTTTCAGCAAGAATGGGGAATCAAAACCATGACCTATTGAATCAGAGTTCACCTGCTATCGCTTAGCCACCTCTCATCGCTACATGTAGACATGTAGAAATCAGCACGAAGCTCTAGTCGAAAGCACGCGATGGACCATTAATTGGGAATTGCAAGTTATCTCCAATAACTCTAAGAACACAAGAACTTTACAATTTTTCTGAGAATTTTAAAAATCTTCAAATCGACAATTCTTTTTATCTATGTCTGTTTAGTAATGGCATCCCCCGATACATATTTATATCGTCGATCCGAATAATATATGTGTGGTTGGTGGTTTGTGGTTGGTGGTTGGAGGGGGGGGGGGGGGGGACAACCTAACAACAAAGTTTGTCGACGCCTCGTCTCGAACTCGGTACCCTGGCGCGACTGTCCAGCCAGCAGATGTTCGTATGCATGAGTCGGCCGCGGAGTGGGGAGGGGTAAGGGAGGAGAGGGGGCCATCAAAATCGCGTTTATTCAATCACACATTACTATTCATCATTTGACGGGAAACCACAATTGCCGCTGTAAGAGACCCATGTCGTTAGCACGTTGATCGTTAGAGGGAAAGATTTATGTATGTTTTTGACTATTGTCCTTCATTTCTAGTGGGTCCTTTCGTTGTAAACCTTACCAACCACCGATGGAGGTGACTCAGAATCACCAGTAACATGCGAGACTTGTAATTCGGGAAGTCATCGGTTCGATCCCGCACCGGCAATCATGACTGAAGGTTTTCCGAAATTTTCCGGTAACAAGGTGAATGGGTGATCCGAGTCCGACTAAGATACGAAACCCCAGTATACGTAGCACGTGTCACCAGGGAGGCAAGTTTGTAAACTCACGTTTGCAGTCACTTCCTAAAAAAAGGTGGCTTGGCGGGTCACGTGACGATCAAATCGTACGTTTTGCGCAGGAAGGTAAAGGCAAGAGAGGTAAATCAAGTAAATATGGTGTTACTACTGTTAACCTTACAGCAGTGATGACAGCTCACTACTCAGTAGTCAACATTATTGTTGTTGTTTAAAGTGTAAACCGTGACTACACTAGGCCTATATGGCAGAGATTATGTTGTACGCGATGGCTCAATGGTCTGAGCGCCACATTCAATTCTACGCACGTGGGTTAGAATCGCACATGTGGCATAACGGATGAATTTTGTAACTGTGGTGGTTGTTGTGGCCACCGCCTGATATTCATCCCATGTAGGGATTAGCCCCGCCCTCCCGGGAGTAGGCTGTGGATGGGCCGGCGACATAGTCCGCCGAGTGACAGTCTGTAGTCGACCATGGAATGTAATAGTCGTGTGTTTGTACTAATAAAGTATTCTCTATATTCCGGAGTCTGGTTGTTTAATGAACCCTAAACACCTGGGGGGAGAACATTAGGGCACTAGCAACACCAACAGACAACAATGGAACAAATGAATTGAAGTGATGGACACACAATCAGCTGTCAAAATAATAAAATTGCAACCATAGAAATAAAAACAAGTGTAGCAATAGTAACTGCTCGTCATTTCAAACTTTTAATGATAGACAACAACTAAATGAAAGTTTTGTATGTGTATTTGTTTGTTTTTTGTGTTGTTTTCCAAAATCAAGAGAAATTATTTTTTGACAGCTTGTTGTTTGTCCATCGATTCAATTCATTTGTTTCATTGTTGTCTTTTGGTGTTGCTAGTGCCCTATTGGCGACGAGCCTGTATCCGCGCGTCCAAGTACGTAAGTTTGTAAGCCTAGCCTAGGCCTTGGCCTAAACACGCCTACCAAAAGGGAAAATGGCGTTGGTAAAGTCTCGAATCGTCGGGAACATGGAACCTTTTTCCTGTGAAACGGAGGACATAGTCTCATACTTAGAGAGATTAGAGTCATATTTCGTGTTAAATGGAATTTCTGAGGATAATATAAAGGTGCCCATGTTCATAACGCTATGCGGCGCACCTACTTACCAAGTCTTGAAGAACATGTTAATGCCAAACAAACCAAGTGAGTCAACCTTCCACGTCATTGTGTCAGTATTGAAGGCCCATTACGCCCCCAAAAGATTGGTTATCTCGGAAAGATACCATTTTCATTGCAGAAATCAAAAGGAAGGGGAAAGTATCAGTAACTACATAGTAGCTATCAAGAAGCTGTCGGAGCATTGTGATTTCAAAGATTTTTTGTCCGAAGCCTTACGAGACAGGTTAGTTTGTGGTTTGTCGTCAGAAAATATTCGACGCAAACTGCTTCTAGAGAAGTCGTTAACCTTCGACGAGGCCAGTGCCATAGCCTTGAATATGGAGCTTGCAGACAGTCAGTCCAAATTGTCCAATCTGTCAGTCAATCTAGTACCCAAGTCCCGAAGGCAAAGTCAGTCATCGTCACGTCAGCGGTCCTCCGAGCCAATGTACAGTCGGCCATCTTCATCGTCGGGGCGTCGGCAGTCCAGTCCATCGTTCCATCGGGAGTCTAGTAGGCCGACCAGTCATCAATCTAGCCAGTCTTCAAGGTACGAGTCAAGGAATCCTGGAAGTGTGCAGTCTTGCCGACGATGTGGGCGTCTCCACAACGAAGCCGATTGTCCAGCTCGTAACTGGGAGTGTTTCAGTTGCCATAAGCAAGGCCATACCTCTCGGGTGTGCCGAAAGAATCGGCGAGTGCATGATGTGATTGCCGATGGTTCTAGTGAAGCCGATAGTGAATCAAGTGATAGTGTGTCTGTCAGTAAAGTGAGTACGAGTGCTACGGCAAGAGTGACCAAGGTGGTGAGTAAAGGGTCCTCAGCCGAAGATGTCCTAGAAGTCACCTCCAAGGAAGTTGTGCCGTCTACAATAAAAACGCTTGGGGGTAGTCCCCTGTTCGTAAAATTAAGAGTAGAAGATATTATTGTAAAGTTTGAAGTAGACACCGGAGCCAGTGTGAGTTTAATTTCAAGTCAATTTTATTATGATAACTTCAGTCAAAAGAAGCTTCACCCTAGCCCGTTGTCTTTAAAGTCTGTGACCGGGGAAAAACTAGGAGTGTTAGGTCAGATAGAGGTCAAAGTCAAATCCCCAACTAACACAAGTAAGCTATTAAAACTCACCGTTTGTGAGAATAATAGGAAGATAAAGCCGTTGCTAGGTAGACCATGGTTGGATAGCCTATCCCCATCCTGGAGAAATGTGCTTCAAGTTGATACAAAGTCTGAAACCCTCGAATCAGAGTCCACTGAGATAGTTCTAGGCCAAAACCGGGAGGAGTCTGATATTTTCACGGTTGAAATTGACGATGGCCTAGCAGCCTCTAATTCATTAGTAAACCCAAGGACAGTCGTAGAGGAGCTCAGCAAAAAATTCCCCAATGTATTTTCGAATGATAAGTCGGTTTCCATTAAACAATACCAGGCCAACCTAGTCCTAAAAGAAAATGTGACACCGGTATTCCACAAGGCATATAGCATTCCTTACGCCCTCAAGTCTGAGGTGAAGCGGCAGTTGGATGAAATGGTGGAGGTGGGTACCCTCGTACCCGTACGCCATGCCGAATGGGCCTCACCCATTGTATGCGTACCCCAAACAAATAACAAGGTTAGGATCTGCGTGGATTTCAAGGTGACCCTAAATTCCGCATTGAAAACAGACTTCTACCCTTTGCCTCGACTCGAGGATATTTTCACATCATTATCTGGAGGAACCGTCTTTACGGTCCTTGACCTACAAAACGCTTACCAGCAGTTAATTGTTGGCCCCGAGTCGCGACAATATTTAACGATAAATACGGAATTTGGCCTTTACCAGTTCACCAGGCTTCCGTTTGGCGTATCTAGTGCGCCGGGAATATTCCAAGCTACCATGGAGGAGATTTTAAAAGATATGCCGTGGGTGAAAGTATATCTCGATGATATTCTTATCACTGGTAGGGATTTAGAGCATTGTAAAAGAAATGTCGATAAGGTGCTAAGGCGATTAAATGAATACCAGGTCCGCGTCAACCTACACAAATGCAAATTTTTCTGTACCCAGGTTGATTATTTAGGTCATGCCTTACATGCCAAGGGGATCAGTCCTTCAAACAATAAAATCACGGCCATTGTTGAAGCCTCGGAACCCATCAACGTTTCCCAGCTTAGATCCTACCTCGGAATGTTAAATTTTTATAACCGTTTTCTTCCCAATTTATCAACATTATTGAAACCTTTATACAACCTTACCAAACAGGGAGCCCCGTGGTTTTGGTCAGCTGACTGTGTAAGAGCATTTGCAAAAAGTAAGGAGCTACTACAGAATAACTGCTTGCTGGTTCACTATAACCCAGATTATCCCATTGTGGTGTCAGCCGATGCCTCTCCCTATGGAGTAGGTGGTGTCCTCAGTCACTTAATAAATGGAATTGAAAGACCCGTAATGTTTGTATCCAGTACTTTGACACCCACCCAACAAGGTTATTCGCAATTAGAGAAGCCTTGGCATTAGTGTTTACAGTTAAGCGCTTCCATAAGTATCTGTTTGGTCAAGCATTTACATTAGCAACTGACCATCAGCCACTTAAACATATTCTGGCTCCCACCAAAGGGATACCTACGGTGGCAGCTTCCCGTCTTCAACGGTGGGCCGTCATCTTGTCAACTTATAATTATAAGATTATGTACCGTAAGGCCTCCTTGATGTGCCCCGCCGATGCCCTGTCACGATTACCTGATAAAAGAGAGCTTATCGAGGATTACAAAATCGCATTGTTAGATGAAGAGTTTCCGCTAACGTATGTCGAAATAGCAACTGAAACTGCTAAAGATCCGGTGTTATCCAAAGTGCTCGATCTCACAAAGCATGGGTGGCCAAATCATGTGCCTGAAGGAGGTCTTATCCCCTATTTTAAGAGAAGAATGGAATTGTCACTTGAACACGGTTGCCTTTTGGCTGGTAATAAAGTGATTATTCCTAAATCCTTGCAAGAAACATTGTTAACTCTCTTGCATAATGAACATCCGGGCATTGTACGCATGAAAGCATTGGCCAGAACCACGTGTTGGTGGCCTTCGCTAAATGCCGAAATTGAAAATAAAGTACAATCCTGCGAAGCATGTCAAGTTATTAACTTCACACCTAGTTCAAATGTAACAGTAAAGTGGCCCAGTGTGGAACCTTGGTTTAGGGTTCATATTGACTTCTTTGTCAAAGATCAGAAGACATTCTTAATTCTGGTTGATAGTGCCTCTCGGTGGATCGAAGTCTGGTTTATGGCCAGAGGCACTGACGCAACAGAAGTCACTAGGAAATTGAGACATTGTTTCACCGTGTTTGGGTTTCCACACCAAATTGTCTCTGACAACGGCCCCCCCTTTACTTCCGTTGAGTTCACAGCTTTTTGTAAAGCTTATGGAATAACCCTGATACATAGCCCCCCATATTCCCCAAGGTCAAACGGGGCCGCCGAACGAGCAGTTCAAACCATTAAAAAGGGGCTATCCAAGGAACTATTGGTTCATAACTTGACATTAAAAAAAGGAGAGGTTCAAGAGATATTAGACAGGATCCTCTTAACATATAGAACCACCCCTCATTCAGATAACGAGTTAAGTCCGTCAGAGTTTTTGTTGAAGCATAAACCCAGGACCATCCTATCCTTAATAAAACCTAATAACCATAGGGTGCCCCCTATGACTCCAACCAAACTGTTAACTTTCGAAGTAGGCACCCAAGTATTGGTCAAAATCAAGCCATACACTGTCCCTGAGAAAGGTGTAATTAGGAAGCAAATCAGTGCAGTAACCTACCTGGTAGAAGTAAAAGATGTTATCCGTTTGGTACACCTCAACCAAATGAAACCTTACGAGGGGGGAGAACTGTATCCCTTACCAAAAGTTATATTGACACCTCAACATAAGGAATCCTTACCCCTCTCTGAACATCCTCCTAGTCCCATTGTGCCCAAGGAGCCTGGGAGCTCCCCAGCTAGCAAGGGAAAAGTAACCTATGGGAATCATTCCCAATTTACTTCTCCAGAGAAAATTCCTATTAATAATAATAATAAGGATAATTCTTCACCCATTTTGAGGCGTTCCTCCCGAGTGGTGAAGGCACCACAGAAGTTAAACTTATGAGTATCTTTTTGAATGTAATGTTATGTATTTTCTTATCCATTGTTATTGTATCTAAACTTAAAGTTAGTTAACTAATGAGTATCCTTTGTGAATGTAATCTGTTATGTAATTATTATCCATTGGTTGCCTAAAAAGCTAGTAAGGGAGGAGTGTGGTGGTTGTTGTGGCCACCGCCTGATATTCATCCCATGTAGGGATTAGCCCCGCCCTCCCGGGAGTAGGCTGTGGATGGGCCGGCGACATAGTCCGCCGAGTGACAGTCTGTAGTCGACCATGGAATGTAATAGTCGTGTGTTTGTACTAATAAAGTATTCTCTATATTCCGGAGTCTGGTTGTTTAATGAACCCTAAACACCTGGGGGGAGAACATTACAGTAACTTTACTTTAACTCTCTCATTGTGATGAGTAGAAAATCTCATTCTCAAATCAAGATTATGATTAAATTCTTTGCTGATTACAGACGTAACTTCCATAGATATCTTGATACTGTTAAAGGTACCAACTTGTCTGTAAATTCGTGCATATAATGTTAAAATTTTAACAAATATTATTAATTACTGGATGTTTTATTTAGTCATATCTTCCATCGAAATGTCTATAGGTTCGCATTCTTGAGGGGAAAGAATGTGGTGTGACCACACAGTTACTATTATAAGCCCATGGTGTGACGTCACATCCATATATTACCTACTCATCTTTTCACGATTTGCATTGTCGTAAAGTCCAAACATCATATTTCACAAGTTTATAATTGTTATCATTACTTATTACAGTGACATAGAATATTTAACAGAATATTGCATTGACCAGAACCGAATTGCCAGATCGATAAAAAAATGCATTATTTTTCTTACAAGACATATGAGGGGACTAAACGCAGGAGTCACAGTCTAGCTCTAGGATTAGGAATGAAAGGGCATATATCTTACTATGTACTAAATCTTCCCCCTCTAAGCCGTAGCGCGACTTACAAACCAGCGTGTGTGTATGTGTGCATTGCGACGGTGTTGTAGCCACACGTCAAGAATCTATGTCTCTATTGCAGGTTTAGACGCGTATTGACCAACACGAACCCACAATGTCTTATAGTTTGAGGTCCTTGTATTTCGCGAATAACGATAACACCGAAATATGTAGGAATCATTTCATTTCACAAAATGAGCATGAATTGATTGATTTTAAACATGAAAATTTCAAAATTGAATCACCGCCAATCACCGAAATTCGTGTTATTCGTGTTTTTAATGACGAAAAAGATTAAAGCCCATTTTTTCTTTTTTTTTGCGGTACAGACACAATCCGGAAAAAATAGAGTGTCTCAAGTAATACAGTATAAATGCATATTCAAACTTCTCGTAGATAAAGCACCCACGTGTAAGTTGTAAATGAAACGCTACATGTGTGAAAATGTATAGGAGACATGGATAAAACCGTCAAAATACAGCTTTTCTTGAATAACACCGAAATTTGTTACTTCAAAAACGAAATTTACTGTAAAATAAAAGCGTTTTCACGGACCTCTACTTATAGTTAGAACAAAAATAAAGATAGGTGGTTATAATACCTACAGGTCACGTGCATACCCGCGGAATTCCGCACGAAGTTAGCGGATTGCGGGTAAAACACGTTTAGAGCTTATATGTCATGTCGGGTGGGTGCGTGGTAAAGAAAATTTATAAATACCATTTTTCAGGATAATAATTGTGATTTATGAACAAGCTTACTAAGCTTACTGCGTTGAGCTAGAGGTGAACCCTATATATATGCGCAATGCCCATCCTTATTGTTGAAATCCCCCATTGGCGCCGTAAATTCAGAAAATTACCAAAAAAAATGTGGATCCTTGCGGTCGCGGATATGGGTTTGATTTAGATAAGAAGGCGCGGATCGTGGATGCGGTTTGAGTTTGATTCGAATTGGTTGAGGCTCGATTGCGGATAACATGACCCGCGCACGTTAGTACCTATAGCGCCATGGCTGGCTTCACTATCCTGCCTGTGCGTGTGAGTGATTCTATGTCTCGGAATGCTCATTAGGTCCCCAGGCTTACGCTCATTATCCACCCAAAAAACCATCCGAACAAATTGTCAATCCCAATTTTTTTCTCCCCCTAGATTTTTAATAACACGTTGTGACGTTCCTTATTAGGCTTGACCATTGCTGTTTTTGTACCGAAGTAATGTTAGGAGTCGGCAAAGCTTAATCAATGAATCACCATTATTTTAGAGTTGTTTTTTGCTTTGTGAAGGTGTCAGCTGATGGTGACGCTTTTTTGCTTCCATCTCATGTGTTGGAATCACATTTAATATCCTGTCCTGCAGGATCCACAGTTTTCTTTTACCGACAATTTTTTAGGATTCATAATTCATATTTGTTTTACCATCACAGTCTGCGTTGTAACTCTCCTAAATTTCTAGATCAAATTAAATTATCGTTGTAGTTGCTTGAGTTTTAAAGTCACCTATGAAATAAAGTTAGTTTTGTATTTGTTCACCGAGGTTCAGGAGAAACTGTGTTTTGAAACACTAAGATTTGACACATAGATGACGAGGAACTTCGTTTATTTGAACTTGAACCTCGCCCCGCTGCTTGTTGAACTAAATTCTGTAGGTCCAATAATCAATCAAAATTTTAAACAACTTCAACGTATTTAATTTAATCCCACTGTACAAAAAAACAAAATAATGTTTAAAGATAACAACAATCAACGTCTCACAAACAACATTGAAATACATATTTAGCTTGGCGCTTCATCAATGCCTTTGGAATGTATGTAGGCTCACACTACACTTTGTTTCGGTAACTGTCGCACTCGCGAATCATTCGGTCCAGCTAACATGTCCAACTATCAAATATACACAAGAAGTAGTCCAACCGAAGTCTAAAACATGCATAACATTCTGTAAAACCAACGAACCCCAATAATTGGTAACTATTTAATAAATATGTAAACGAGATATCCATCCAAAGCGGCAGTTCTTACGAATTATGCAATCCGAAATTAGTTTTTGGAGCGCTCGAAAACGTGTTTGAAGTCCGGGTCTGATTAGTCGTTCTGATGAATAGTTAAAACAGTTCACGGTACTGGAGGGAAAGGGAAGTCCCGAGTAGGATATCTGTTGAACGTGGGAATTGAACCAGCAATATTTCAAATCCAAGAGCGATCAGTTTTCCTGAAAATTCCATTCCTTATACACTTCTTGGATTATAACTTCTCATTGCCCTGTAGGGTTGTGTGGTCATGGTTTTGTGAGTGGGGGGGGGGGGGCTGGGGGGGGGGCTAGTTCTATAAGTTGTCTGCAGACGCCGGCGGCAAGCTGTGTTCGTGAACTGAAAAAGGGGATGCTCTACACCAAGATCTTAGCACGTCTTGTAGACTAGTGTAGAGCACTCTACGTTAAGATCTTGTCCATCCCCAAGGAAATTTGAGGGAAATTCACCTTCGCAGTTCGCACACCTTCCACTCCCTGAGGGATGTTATACGTCTGACGGGAATCACATGATTCATGTCTAGTCATCCCGTTTTATGTTCAACATTAATTATGTTATGGAGCTAATCCGTACAGGATAAGTGGCTACGTCTAGCATCTCAGTTCCACGGGGAAGACATGACGCAAGCTGTCGGTCCACCCACAGCAAACACGGTGTCTGCTTGCTGGAGTGCGCGGCTTAAAAACTCATATTAATTATACAACAGGGTCTATAGAGACGATGAGTAATATATGGGAGACATTTTGAGCAAGACATGGACTTATATGTTTGTTTTCGCATACCCGTTCAAAGGATACCTACTTGCATCCATAATGTAACTCTCTCAGACTTGTACAAAGACCCCACCTCTTTGCGGTTACCAGTCACTACTATGTGAACGTACATGAATCTTATCGTCATTATGTGAGGTGATTGGATCAAAGCATAGTTGCTTCGATTGGTAATAGAAATTGTTATCAAAAATCACTTTTTTCAATTCTCGGCAATATATAGCTTTTTTACAAGACATTTTATTTTTAAGAATCTTTTGTGTCTAGATTTTTATTATTATTTAGAAATAATAACAGTTATAGCGCAATGAAACAGCAGGACAAGACTGCGTTCCGCACCGTTTCAGATAGTTTTGAGCGCAAGTCCGCGGCGTATGAAGCAAGTAATGTGATGGGCTGAATTTCGTAAACGCAAAGGT
Organism: Isoperla grammatica; assembly: GCA_945910005.1. NCBI lineage: Eukaryota > Metazoa > Arthropoda > Insecta > Plecoptera > Perlodidae > Isoperla > Isoperla grammatica. Next base: position 9,290,616 of record OX246737.1, read on the forward strand.
TTTTGTACTTGTCCTTAGTCCACATCTATCAACCATTCATCATCACAAATACAATAATTGCATTGCAGAGAGAGACACAAAGTAAAAAATTACAAGGAGATGATGTTTTTTTCTTCTTCTTGTATTGAACATCGCTCAAGAGCTTTCTGTGCTCAAAGTGATGACTTACTCAGATTTCACACTGAAAGTCGAGCTGGCAGCGAGGGTTGGTCAAAGCCTATAGCGCTAATAGTCCCATCTGACTCTAAACTGTAATGCTAATCATACTCCGGAGAGCTTTGACGGCCAGGCCAGGCGTATGAATGAAGGCACTTCCATGAATTGACTTCACTACATCGTGCAACGTAATCCTTATTAAAATCATTAAACAAGCGTGGATTTGTAGACAAACCGCGAACCAGTGGTCAAGCCCGTGTTATGTCCAGCTCGATATGTAGTTCTCTGTGTCGTACTGGTGATGGCGTCGCTGCCATGTGACATGTGGAGGTTTCATGCGCCACTGGTTACAATCCAGCGTCATACATGAATGTTTCCTATTTTACTTCATTCTCGTTTGTCACAACATTTACATCGAAACCCATCACTTTTCACTGATAAGGTGTAAAGATACAAATAAAACTGTGTCTACGTTAGTGTCGTTGAGTTTTAAGTAAAGTGACGCCCAAAATCACACATACAGCACTTTTCTGTGAATAACCCTGTCCTTTTGTTTTTAGCTATAGAGCACTCAAAATAGACTAGACGCATTCTGGTGGCAAAAAAATAAACTTCTATTAGTAGTGGTCTAGCTGTCAATTTTCATTGTTGTTTCATTGCTATTATTCATCAATGGCGCTGAAAGGAGGTTGCTAAGCAGCGCTATCTATGTTCATTTTGAGTCCTCTATATACATTTAATTGTCGGCTATGATAATTTTCTGCTATTGTTCGAGGAACCAAGATTAAGTCAACATACCAGAAATTAACCAATAAGAGCGTTTTACGATTTAGGAAGATGGACGTTTCTATTATGTTGTCGAACGAAGACATCAGCCTGTCTGATGGATTGATGGTAGTATGTGGTGGGATTGAAGGCGAAGAATATTGAGGGTCACTCGACATAAGTTTTTCAAACTTTTACTTTCAAGCAAAAGCATTATATTGATATATTGATTGTAGAAATATATGAATAAATAATGATAAAACAGGACCTACCCGTCAGATTTTGATACCATTTCGAAGGTGGGTAAGATGTATATTGTATAGTGGACCCTGGCGAACAAAGAAGGTACGACATCTATTAAACACTATTCTAAGAGTCCAGTCTTTAAAGCCGTGAACATGCAACAATGTTAATCAATTCCTAGTATAATAACACGTGTGAGACACGTGTCAGACCTGAGTGACGGCTTCACATTGCGGTGTTTTTAGTGACGTCACTTCACGTATAGCTGTTGGCAGCTCGCTATAATAACCTACTGTTAGTGGTTTGTATCGCTCTTCCCTTCGAGATATCGCAATTAGTGTGTCAAGCGCGTAAACCAGATTGAGGTCTTCCTGCTGCCGAACTGTTCGGACACTGACAGGTCAAAAACGCGCCACTTGACTTCACTTTATAAAGAGAACGTGGTAATAAGGTAGGAAACTCCGTAACCGGTATTATTTGAACGTCAGTTGTGTCTTGGTGATGACAATAAACATTTCTGATAAAGTTCAGGGTTGCGCTTCGTAATCGTAACTCAGACCCATTCAACGTAGGGGTAGTTGAGAACACGGTGTCATTTTGCATCCCCTAACTGCAATTGGACCCTAGGTAATAATTCAGCTCGCCCGTCACCCATTTGTCTCGTCATCGGGACGGTTGGAGGGGGAAGAGGGGGAGGGGGGGGGGGGGGGGGGTCGGTTGACGCCGGATCCAACATCCCTCCCGTCTGGATCACACGTGTGCCTGTTTGATGTGTGTGACAGTGGGATGTGACGTCATCGGACCTATAACTTCACTCCAACTTATAATTCGCAACGTTATGCAAATGTGCCTGACGTTAATTTCCTGTGGCTACCATCGCGTATAGGCTAATGTGAAATACGAGACTGAAATTATATTTGCTTGATGTTCGGACCGACTGAACGAATTCTCTGAATATAGCTTAAAACTAGATTCTTCTTATTTTTCAAACGAATTTAATATGAAAACAATGGGAATGTTTGCACTTGTTTTATATTTCTCCCTAAAACATTTGTCTTTACAACACTTCGAAATACCTTTGACTTATTTTCCGTGTTAAACTATACAAAATAAAACTAACAGTTGAAAACTTGTCTTTGTTCCTTTGGGAACTTATAGACGCGACTGTTCTTCCACCTGAGTTAGTGATAAAGAGCGAGCAAGCACTTCCAAGGAAATCAACTGTAACACTCTTGAGTAGTCACGTCTATTTTTGTCTTTCAAAAAGCCGACTGAAGTTCAAACGCTGTATTACGAATTTCAATGTAATTGGCTGAGCGTCTCTAGTATGTTTTTTATTGTTCAAATTGAAGTACGTCTCATATATTTTAAGATACTTGAAGCTGTAAGGGACTCCAATATTCTTCACAAAGAGTAGGCCTATCACATAATATTGTTAGGTAAGTTAGTTTCGGAAACGATTTCATTTTTTTATTGTGCTTCTTTATTAGATGTTCTGTTCCACGGTATTGACAAAAACATTTGTTTTCATAAGCTCACAATGAAAACAAAACGTTCCGTTACTCAGTTGTTATTACTTTTACCGCAATTTGATCACAGCGTTAATAATAAATAACACAACCACATTACAACTCGCTGGGCGCGGTGAAACTTCATTCATTACTCATTAGTACTTTTAAACTCGCAATGCTCATCCTTCAATCCCTTTTTAAATAGATCGAGATGTCCGTATACAAAAATGCAAATTAACCTCGCTGAGCTCCAAAGCTTGTGGCTCTGATCTGATGGAACTTTTCCACATGGTTGCATTACTGCACGCGGCGGTGCCAAGTTTCATCCTCCATTCTAGTTTATCGTCGCGATAGGAGTGTTCCAAAGCCCTTGGCACATTGCAGACGGTATTTGGTTATTCTAACTCATGTGGATAAAGATTCGCTTGCGAGGCCAACACTATACTTGAGCGGGGAAAAAGGTTGTATTGAAATGAAAGATGTAAGATATGTAAGGAATTGTTAAATTCGTCTCACAGTCTGATGACGAATACATTTAAACATTGGCTTTTGAATCGAACTTGACAAAGTGTTTCTTTTGAATCCTTCTAAACTTGACATTTAACTTTTCTCCTCGGAATAAAGTACTTAATGGAGATCCGATGTTTCATTTGGAGTGGAAAATTGCACTTCTGTGAAGCACCACTGGCAAAATGCGTCCAACGTCTCGACCGCTCCCACAGCCAATGCATCAACCGTCAATTCATCCTTTTATTGGTCCAACACGATAGCAACCGTATGGGCACTGGCTTACATAACGTAATAATACTACTCCCATAATTGCGGTAGTAACTCAGTGTTACCCCCTTATCCTTCACGCCGAGCACGGGGGCAGCTGGTCGAACTCGAAGTGTAGCTTCGATACACAGATCGCAGATACAGAGGATCGAGTCGAAACACATTTATGAGAAGGTACATCAGCAAAGATTAGACATCAGGCTTTCTGGAATAGATATCGAGTGATGTTGGTTCCTCCCTGTAATGGCATCGTAACATTGGTATAGGTTATTCTAAAGAAGTAGAAGGACCAATGCATAAAAAATGTACAAGGAATTTCGAACAGCCGTATAGAAAAAAGCTCTCGAAATGTTGTTGGTTGTGGAAGACTCACTCGGCGTAACGCTTTCCACTCAGCGCATATCATTAGACCTTCAGCAGTGAACCGTCACCGTTCTCAATAAAACTGCAATATATTTTATGTTTGTCTGTATGGCGCAGAGTGTAACAGTGCGAGCACAGACCGTGGTTCCGTAGCTCTGTGGTGCACTATCTGTACACCGTGTCATCTCCAGCGCTCGCCCTGTCTTCAAAGGCATTCGGATGAATGTAAAGAGCTGGCGGTATGAAAAAGTGACCGTGTATAAAGCAAACAGAATGTACGGTACTATAAAAGACGAAAAAAGCTTAGATCCGTAACATGGTGGTCTTCCTGTCCTGATGGGTATGTGCGATGTTCGCCGTTTTATAGTGGAGAGCGTCGAGCGCATCCACGTCAAAGCATTGAACAAGGATATGTGTACAGACACCCACAAAGTATGTTCACCGGCACTGGAAGAGCTAACGACAATAAAACCGGGCAATCAGTATGGAGTGATAAAGTTGATCTATCAATATGTGAACTAATGTATTTAGTAATGATTAATTATATGTCTGTAATTGTATGTTACTAATAGGTACCTACGAATTTTCACGGTAGATACAAAAAAAGTTTTAGCTTTTTGTTGATTGTCGGACTAACCGGGAAGTTTATTGAGGGCGAGTGTTTTTCATTGTTTTTCAGTTGGCTTTATACAGTTGCACGTATAGCAAAGCTTCGGACGTAACACCCTTTCCCTTTTGTACCCAACTGTTGTTCAAAACGATCTCAAACCTTTAGATCGAAGCTTCTGATACAATCTTGTTTTATCGTGAAATGATAAATTTAAATGAAGCGTAAATTACAAAAAGTTAAAATGAATTTTGTATTAAAAAGCGTATTTTCACCATGTATTTCTGTACTGAACCATATCTTTTCCGGCTCCTCTGTAAAGAAAAATTGAACAACCTAATAATAAGCAACGTTTTCCCTTACACTACTAAACGGCTCACTGAATTCGAGGTTTCACTTATCCAGTTTTCCTTGTTTTCCTGGTATCCGGTTGCAACTTACGTACTGGAATGGTGGCCCTGAAAAGGGGTCAAATCGCTAGAAGCTGATGTCACTCTACAGCAGGGATTCCCCACCTTAAAAAAAACTGAATACTATTATTAGCATATTATTTATGAATGAATACTACGCTAGGATCTTCCGCTGGCGGTAAACACAAGTAATTATTGATATTTTTCACTTCTCCCTTAGAAATCTTTGTTGTGCATATTTTTATTGCGTTTACCTTTGCTGTAGAACACCGATTATACAATCATCGAGCTTGTTTCCACACAACACAACCCTACAACCCCCCCCCCCCTCGGGCCCCGGCCGTATGTTAGTGTTGTGATAGATATCGCAGGTCAATGCAAGGTGAGGGCAAGGTGAGGGCGTGGGAGTATCGGCGTGTGTCCTACTCGTGTGAGCTGCCCACGCAACCTGCTGAGGAAGCCCGCGGGCATTAGGACAGGGAACATAATTTAAGAGCAAACCGAAAGAGAGCCGCTTTTTAATATCGGATCTGTAGCCTCTAGCTAATCTAAATCATTTGCCTCGGTGAAAGATTTCGTACTGTTTAGATCAAAGATGGGTTAGACGTGTTCAATAGCCAGCCCTTTACCCACAAGATACAGCTTCAAGCCGCAGCTATTTTCACTTAAGTGTATTGCAATGAATCTGTGGTCCTAGGATCCCGCCCACCTTCCCCTACTTCACTCCATACCTCGAATCGCCGGCTCGGCGGGGTACCCCTCGCGGCTGGCTCGAGCTGGCGATTCGAGGTATGGAGTGAAGTAGGGGAAGGTGGGCGGGATCCTAGGACGACAGATTCATTGTAATACACTGTAGTTGGAAACTAGTAGTTCGAAACTATAGATGTTAATTGGTAAATGTGAAAAAGGATGATTAAGAGTCTATGTGTCGAACTTTTGATATGTTGCATACTTGTATGTGCCTCTGATCATTTTCGTGTTGCTAATTAATGCTAAAACGTGACAATTATGCTAAAATATTATTTTTTGTCATTTCCATTTACGCAGCTAATGTATTTCATTGTTCATAATAATTGCAATTTTTTTTATCTTATTATACAGAAGAGAATTTATCCATTTCGCAGTTGGGAGTAGTTGGTAGTATACATCGGAATTGGAAGTAACATTATTTATCATCTGCAACAAATGGTTGTATTTATGAGCTCCAAGCATGTTGGAGTGCAAATTGCAATACTAGAATATGTGTATGTTATTGAGATATTGTAACATGTTATACGTATACACAACTCACGCTTCGGTTTGCCGGACACGACATGGTTATTGGGTTATAAAGTTCATCCACCACTTCCCTCTCATCTCAAATCGGAAATCAATTCAACATTTCAACAATTCCACCTTCTGGATTTGTTTTCGGTGTATTTTGCTGGATAAATGCATACTGTACTGTGCGCGTACAAGCATGTACATAAAATATCGCCTCTAGTAAATTATATTATATATAACATGTTCGAGACAATCTACGGGTAATGGACTAGCGGTCTACGAGGGTATTATCAATACACGTGGCCAAGGTACATAAACAACCACGGGTTATTTACTTCCAATTGAATCTGTGCATGTATTGGCAGCTACTACTCTTCAGAAGTGATTGTGATTTCACAAGCGGCAGCTTCACATTTCAAGCATAAAAGCGCTCTTAGTAATTCAGATTGGCTGTGTACTTGTACCGCACATTTACAGCAATATCATAATTATTACCTTACACAAGGTACGCTGTGTAGACGATCGCATTTTGCTCTTTTCAAAAACCTTTTCTGAACATTTTCTGTTTTTCTCTCCATTTTCATTTTTGTTCTATTTTGTGCGTGAAGTTTTGTTACTGCAGTTTCTCTGAGGTTTTTATAAGTCATAGATATGAATAATTTTGATTGAGTCTCACGAACAGCAATCGTACATTATTTCTCAGCTAAAGACGACCATATTATTAGCATTACAGTTTAATGCCCCTTGTCTGAATTAGATAAGCAGAGCAAGAATTTAATAATATCTTTAATTATGCATAATGAGCAGTGGTCGAAATTGAAATTTTTCTTTGGGTATATGCTCTAAATTTCTGATAACAAATTAAATGGGCCTATTATTGGTTATATTTTGATGTTTTATAACATGTGACGAAGGGTATGGAAGTACGGAAGGGAATGGTGCAGATAATATTTCTGTAAATATTGACATCCTACCCCCCCCCCCCCCCCCCCCCGCCATCATTTCGACCACTGTGCCTATATACATATTCCAATATTGAGTGTATTATATTGAGCATGTGTATACGTAAATACATATTGTGTGCGTATTGTGATATTGTGTGTCTTGGTAGCTCCATGGCTTTCAATATACAATACATGAGGCCACACTATGGAAGAACCATCCCGTCTCTCGTTAGCAAAGCAATGATTGATATATCGATTTATTGATCGACGTTTACAAGTCAGCACAGCACATGACGTAAGTGCGAAATGTGTCGCTCCGTTTTTGTACAGCATTTTTTAAACTCGACGTTGACGTTAAGTTGAAATATTTACATCATTTTGTACGTCTAAGAATGTGACTGGTGACAAGTCAACGTCTTCCTGTGTGATGGGCGTCCCAGAGTTCAAAACACCAATAAAAGGTTAACAACTCCAAGGGTGGATACGTATGCACTTCGATTCTTTGCAGTTTCGCTTATAAAATAATAAAGTAGAGGAAGAGTTCAGCGGTGAAGGTTATTGCTTAAGTTTTCTAATAATCTTTTATACGTTTTGTAAGACGCGCCTGGAAACCTCGTACGAAAGAACAGATCCATTTTATTGGTAGTCGAAATAGATAGATAGATTGGTAGAGACGCAGCATTCACTCACAGCTGACTTACGATGACCAACACTGGAGAACCAACTCGGCTTGTGCACTTGACTTATCAAGGTACTTGAACTGGAGAAGTTCCGGTCCGACCCCGGCAGCGAGAAGTGAAGCCTTTCAGAGAGATAGGGATGAATGGCCAGCTACGCTCTCAAGAGGCCGACTATAATAATTAGACGTCTACATTTAGTAGCATCGGATCAGATAAAAATAGATTTTTCTGAAATGCTTTGCGATGTTGCACAACTTTAAAACTTCTGTCGTGATAGGTAAATGCACTTGTTGTGAAACTTTTCCGAGAATTCGTGATGTAAATTATTCTTTAAATAAATGTTCACGCTTTTGCAATCTTAAAGAGAAGCGTTTTCATTATACGGTTAAATCGAATGTAGTTTATTCATAAACATATGGTATAATATAGGTGAATATAAATGCACACGGTATAGGCAATGCGATGGATGTATCCATATTCATACCTTATCAAGTTATCACATGCAGGAGTTGCCTGCCATGCACATTGTGATGAAATACAAAAGTAATTCAAACAATTGTGGTGATGGAGTTGGATCCTAATGAATAATTTATAGTAATATTCGTTAGCTTTTAACGGATTTCAGGATCGGCAAAACAGTAAAAGCAACAAAACTTGACCATGTAGTGCCAAGTTTTTTAGAGCAGGCATCACATTTAGTAATTAAATTTGGGTAACACAATCTCATATTCTTTCAGTTGGTACTATGCGATTGAACATGGATTCCATTCATATATAACGCACATATTTTGTTGTTGTTTATATTTAAGCTTTGATGGAACTGGAAGCATATATAAATAAACAAAATTACAATAAGAAGACAATTACAATATTGATGATAATTGTTTCAATCACGCGATCAGTATGTTCAAAGATAATCCTATACGAACCGTATACATGTAAATGTAACCAAGAGATTGGAGACTAATTTGGCGGGTAACAAAGATTAGCAAAACTATTTCAATTATCTATGGAGTAACTAGTTTAAATGAAGTCACGACTACGAATCTAAGAGTAATTCAAGTGTAACTAAGTAACTAGGCAAGTTACAAAGCATTTTAGGCTATAGTTGTGTCAGAATTAGGACCTACTCGTCTCATTAATGAGAAATAGACGTGACGTGAGATGATGTAGATTGGTTTGTGACATGCAAAGGTGCCGGAACGAATGAAGCGGACACACTGGACATAATTGATAAAAACGCCCTTGACAAACGGCTGCGCATCCGCATTCGAGCATTAAAGAAAGTCCGCCTGAATGACACCTCAAAAGAGACGGCCAGGAATGGGAGTTTTACTTCGTGCGCAGTAAAACCATTTTCGAAGCCGAACTGGATCGAACAAAGTCGGACTGCCGTTTTGTGATTGATCGAATTGTGAGGATTGTGCGTTAAGTTAGCATTTGAAAAGATTCGTGATGATAATCCCATTCCTGACCTATACTACATTTCTTTTCACATTTTTTCCACCCTCTCGGAAATATATTGGTACAGTCACGTTGAAAAACATTTGACAGGCTGGAGAATCACGCAACCCCCGCGAATTACATAGAACATCGTAGCTGCGACATGTTAGGCAAATCTTAATACTGACATACTGACTGAACTTCAGTCAAATTACCTTTAAAATGCAAAGTGAATTCAAACATCAGGTGGTTTAATCTTTATTATTGTTGAGGGAATGTATTTTCAGTCTTTAATCTACTTGCTGACAGAGAAATATCTACTTCGGGACAGAAATCATCACACTATTATTCACTTTGCTCCTAAAGGACACAAGGTCCGAATCCACAGTCGATACCTAGCCCAAAAGGCGCCAATGGTTGCCAAGTTATAGTTTCACGCAGCGGCATGTTATTTCTGATATAGAAAACAACTCCTTCGTTACCAAGGGAGATCGTATAAGCAAGGGAAGACTACACTCATACACGTACGGCGGGATTAGTGAGCAACAGTGTTGTGACTAGATAATTTATTTTTTATCTAGATAAAGATAAAGGTAATTCTCCAAAATATGATCTAGATAAGATAAAAGATAAAGCGTAAAAAATTATCTAGATAATAGATAAAAGATTAAAATAAGTATCTAGATAATTTTGAAAAGATCAAAGATAATAATGATAGTATTGACTATTGAGTTATTGACATGTGTCTTAAAAAGCAATATTTACTTATTTTTTTTCATATCTATCATAATGTGGATGGATTTTAAGGATGGGATAGTTAAGTTTAAAGTTATTAGAGAATAGAGAGATACAGGACTAAGGATATTCAAACTTCAAACTTTATTGTAAAAATCAGTACAAGATACATTACTATTAGGGTCTGTCCAGGAAAATGTCTTAAGTTTTCAAAATGCAAATTCAATTAATACTATTATTTATTACTATATTATATTATATTATATTGAATAAATTTTTTCTTGTTATATTATATGACTATATTATGGTTTAACATTTTATCTATTTTTTTTGTCTAAAAGCTTAAAATTTTAGATAAGATAATCTGTATTTTTATCTAGATAAAAGATAAAGATAACACCAAAAAAATTAGCTCGATAAAGATAATAGATAACAGATTTTATCTAGATACGTTATCTAGATAATTTTATCTAGATAAGTCACAACACTGGTGAGCAATGTCGAGGATTGAGGACACCAGTTTATAAACGTTGGTTTCTAGGTTTAAAAATAATAGAACAAATATATATATATACACCTGACCAAATATAAATATAGATATTAGAAAAACAGAATCCTAATCACGTATCTGGATTTCAACGTTCAGCGTGTTGGTTCTCCCTCTAATGTGTGGAGAACGTGGTCAATGATGCGTAACTCTGGTCAACAATGGTTCCCGAGTTCCGTGATCTGAGTTCATAGATATCATGTGGTGCTTTTGATCATCATGCATCTCGCACACACACTTCTAATGTTTGTATACATGACCTTCATGGGCTTATATCCTGTTTAGAGTTATCAAGTGGCGAACAATTTGTAACAAGTTTTGCATTCCTCGTTCAATTTGTTCAATTGCAAATCTACTTTCTCATTTTACTACATTTAAAACGTGTACATATAAACTACTAAATTAATTTGAGTTCTTAGACAAAATTTTAAATAAACGGCCACTAATATTTAAATCTACCAATAACGATTTAAAAATCGCAAATGTTTAATTTTTTGTTTTTACCAATGATACATCTTCTTTATTTTGATAGTCCAAAATTCAATTTAAACTTTTAATTGTTTTCCGCGTGTTTTACCTACGATAAAACGCATTTTTAATTACTTCTAGTATCTGGTACAACGCGGGGCTGGTTCGATCTAAATAATAATTGATAATATGTTGTAGCCTACCTATAATAAAAACGTACGCTTGAATGTTTCGCAGGAAAACGTTAACATTCTGTCCTCGCCTGTTTTTGATATGCAGCTTTTATAATAGTTAAAGAGTTTTGTACATATTTAAAACGCTAGCCCGGTGAATGAAATTAAAAGAAAAGGTAACATAATTATAACGAATACTTTGTCCAGACCTGAAATATCGTTTAGTCGATGCTCGTAAATGACTGTTTTATCAGATATTTCATTCAATTAAATTTCATGGTGTTAGAATTGGAATGATAACATCCCTTTAGCTATTAAAACACGATATTTCCACTGAACACGCAAAAAGACTTCTTACAAGAATTCAGTCAACGCGGACTCATGTTGTAACTGACATTAATACCAGTGTTGGTAATCAAACGACCCTACCTCACAGAGTTCCGTGCATCCACACTGAGTATGGTAATCCTGACTTCTGTCGTGTTTTGAATATATAAACTCGGTAGCTGGGTAGGTAATCGAAGTTTGTCGTCACTGCTATCATATTAATCAAACATTTGTGTGGGGTACGTCGACTTGATTCGCCAAGTCGAGTTGCCATGCAGATACGGTTACCAAGCAGGCTGCAGTCGACGAAGAGGGAGGCATTGTTGGCTACGTGATTGATAGTTGTACCTTGTCCGGCGAGGCTTGAAATCAAGTCGATGCTGGGCTTTACACATGCTAAATTTGCCTTAAAAATAGCTACCGTAGCATGTCAACATATTTGAAGCAGTACCCGCGATGCGTTTCTGATGTATAGCCTGGCTAGTCTACATCATTATCATAATACTTTTTTATACTCTGTTGGTTATAATGGCGTAGGAACAACAGGAAGTCAGCCGCGCTCCATGGTGTAACTGTTGTCGCGCAGTACAATTACTAAAATAGGGTTATTCCAACAAAAGATTTTATAATCTGGTATATTTATAAACATTATATGCAGTCTAGCGCAATTTTTGTTTAAAAACTTCTAAACGGAAACGCAAATAATAAATTGTTGAGTAATGATCCGGCTTTGAGGACATAAGCGGACTGTAAACAAATCTTTTTCTAGAGCTAGTCTTCTGCAATATGCTTCACTATATTTCTGCAGCATACATGGTAATTACTCATTAAGCTTGTTTACCTAAAGAGAGCGGACTCGCAAAAAAGTATAAACGCAAATTAGTAGACCAAACGCCAGACAGTAAACAAAATTTAACAATTTACTCGTGCATAGAGAATATTATTAGCATGGGTATGAAAACGTTATATAGAGAAGTATTGTATATATTTTGCAAGAATGTAAGCTTGAGCTTTTGAGACGAAATACTCGGATATAAAATTTACAAGGTGAACCAACCCCGCAAAAATTGTGTTGGTTATTATTACATTAAAGGCTTAGTTGCTGGATTAGGTTTCTCCGGCGATTCCTTACCTGAAGGTTTAACTCTTCGAACATGTGCCCGTAGTAAAAAGGTATAAAACTTCTCAATTCTCAAGTTGGCATTCCTAACCCTCTTAATGCGAATTAGGTAGGACTAATCTATTCCCTGACCTTTACGAGCTACTTATTTTGTGGAAACTTAATAGCATGGTTTAGAAAATTGGCTGCATACTATAGGTCAAATTGGAGTTTTCATATAAGGAATCTTAAGAAACATTAAGCCATAGATTAATGCACATATTCGATGCTGCCAGCGTTATTGTGTTGAATATAATAATTGTGTTTAGAACCTTAAAACAGTTTAAGTATTCCCGTAAGGAAAGTCCATGTTACACTACGAGTAACCACGCGTGCTGAGCTGAGCTTGGCTGAGCCCGTGAGTAAATAATGGCTTTCTGTTTGGATAATTGAAGCCTCGCCTAAACGATGATGGTGCCCAACTTATATGACTGTTAACTTAATTGCCCAATTTTTCAAGTTCTTCATACGCAACGCCGCAAAATGGAGCATAAAAACTACGCCCTCGTGGGCTGGTCCACCTATTGATCAACCCGTGGTTAGAACTCAGCTATCAAGAAGTTTATTTATTTTTCAGAAGTTACGCTTATTAGTTATTAATGCTAGAAACACAGTCCACTAGAGAATACTCAATATTGGGAATTGATAATTTAGGTAACCAAACTACCATTGGAACTAAACAAATCTGCAATTTTTTTATTTCGGAATCCCTCGAATTTCGTAACGAGACTAATTGATAAAAACTACTTTCCATGGGACAAAAACATCCTGCAGCTAAGAAAACTACGTACTTTTTTCGGTTTATGTTATATTCGATTTTTGAGCCATATAAAGTGTAATTTCAAAATTATAAGGATCGATTTATAAAGAGGTAATATTTGAGGGGAGTACTTACCATTTGTATAAGAATATCTCGCAGTTTATAACTAATACAGTACAAGTAATAATGTTCGATATTAGCAAGTATTCATGATATTCAAGTTCCAAATAAGAAGCAGGGCCCAGATTCACAAAGGTGCCTAAGTGCTAAGACGTCCTAGTTTAGGCAAATCTTAGTGATATAAATCACCAATATGTCGTTCTGCAATGTTTTAAAGATAAAATATAGTAAAATATGAACAATTTAACTAATAATATTTGATTTGTGAATGTGTATTAATACCTAGACATGATTTATCTTGATTTATCTAGCTAGGATTTGCCTAACTTAGGACAACTTAGAGTTACGCATCTTTGTGAATCCAGGCCCAGAGATCCAGAAATCCACATACACACATACATAAAGCATAGACGTATAATAGTAACTTCGTTATCCATGCATAAAGGGTAAATCATGACGACATTCTTAGGTGCACAGTCCAGAAGGTTGCATTCTTCGACATTTCAAAGCCCTTCTTTATTGTTATTGTCAATATTTCACGCATTTGAGGGGTTTGGATTTATATTTCTTTGTCGTTTCATCCCATAACTGGCCGTGTGTGTTATAACGCTTTGATGTGGACTGTACAACGTTCTCCGCGGACTCCTTACCGTAAAGTATTTTTGGTGAGATTCATTTTGGCTCTTTTGAGATTGTTGACAACTAAAGACCTGCGAAATGGATTTCGGTGGACGCTGCTAGCGAATGCGGTGGAGGAGTAGGACGGCAACTGTCTGTGTTTCAATCAAATCACGTAATAGCGGGCGTCCACATTCTCTCAGTTGGTCAAGATTGAGATCTAGCAGGTTCGGTTCTGACACGCAACCTCACAAACACCTCATTCTTCTTGGCACTTCGGCTAACAGTTACCTCGCAATATATCAACCCCTAGCGAGTAGCAGACATACCTGGCTCAAGCTGGACGAGAGCTTCATAGTGACATTACTAAAATTACTAGAATTTTAGAAATTACTAAAATTACTACATTACTAGAAAGGCGGTTGCATTAAGCATTTTCACCTAAAATTACTGTACAAGAGAGGTTACCAAAAAGCTATTTTTTTATAAACGGCATTAAGCTTGACAATAGTCTACCATTAACTACAAAACTCAATACAAATTTCAATACGTACAAAGCCGAATGATACCTCTCTGTCTTATATATTATTACGATAAGATTATGTTTTTTTTAATTTCAATCTATAATATATTTTAATTTGTAATGATACAATTGTAATTTCGAAGTTTTACTGCACCCATAATATTGTATGTATCTTTGTAATGTATATGAGCGAAAGCTAAATAAATAAACACTACTACTATATTAGTTATTTTCATATTCAACAAATCAAATGTACACAAAAGTTATTATGAAGGAAAAAGAAAAAGAACTAATGAAATGTTTTCAGCTTATGTCATGCTAGTTTGTAAGAATAGGAGAGTGTCCTTGAAGATTTAAGTGTTTCAGCAACAATATTCATTTCATATACATCACATCCATAACTGCAATGTGCATCGTGATAAGAATCGATACTATAGCTGAATTATAGCACATTATTCAAGGTCTACAGATATGTTATAATAATAATACGTATATGTTTTGTATTTTCCTGTGTTGTAACGAACATAATTATGATGCAATAAAATCATTGTGAACCAAGTCCTTATGGTGCTGCTGCATCAATAAAGTTGTTCATATCTTGAACGAACTATAAGTAGGGCAGACGTCGTATTACTTATCATAAATGTGAACGTTACAAAGAAAGAAGTGTACGGCAATGTCGCAACTGTACCAGAATTCAATAAAGAGGTTTGGGCATAATCTGCAGAGAGAGAATCGGTGCAGCTGCATACGGCCATGTTCCAATATGTACTATTATGCAATATCCACGGTTTTGTAATCTTTTATAGATGAGTCTACCTACTAACTTATGCGACTTCATTTTTATTCGCCAATAGTCTAGATATCTACTTACGTGGCTGAATTTAAATGCCAGAACGCCTCCAAGAAACTGCAGATGACGCGACAATGCTGAACGATTCAAGGATCAATATCATCTTCCTATAAAGATCGGTATACCGTGTTATCTCAACCGCTCCGTAGCAGACATTTCGGCTTGGAAGAGACATTAATTTCTGCTCCGGCGGTCGATTTGAGACATTCGAGAACGCGTTCATCCAGAGCGCGAAACAAAAGAGCAGCGACTGTTGTGTTGAAATCCGCAAGACACCTCTTCGATAATTTATAGGAGTGAACAGTTCGCTGGAGGGTTGAGTGTCGGTTGGCGGGCACATTCGGGGTGGATCCGCCGGCGCGTGAAGTGGTGAGCCAAACCTCTCGATTCAGAACCGCTCGTCATCCTCCTCTTGGCAAACAAACACGATTAGAACAAAAGGGAATTTATCTGCAACTTGAGCGGAATTATTTAGAATTTGTTCAGAAATAACAAACAAAGGTTGAAGTGACACACTTTGAATATCAAGGAAATTAAAACCGTTCAATTAGAGCCGAGAAAGAGAAACGAAGAACGCAGACTTAAGCGAATTACATAAAAATTGTTTTTCTGAATAGAAACTAATGTTTCGTTCAAAACTTTTTCGCATCTTTGAAGAATATGTCATTTCTGTGTGTTTCATTTAAATAAAAAAAAAACTCTGCGATGTTTGGAGTATTCATTTTCTTGCGGGCGAAAAAACATGAAGTGTTGAAAAGATATAGGAAACCCACGAATGTCGACAGAGATCCTTCTTGTTATACGTATTAGTGTGTTGGCTCAATCATACCGTCCTAAAACGGAGTTCAACTTTTCAAATCGAATTTCTCATTTCGTTGCAGTGTACAACATCTTGCCAATTACCAAGACAGCAATTTTAGACTTGCGTTTTCATCTTAGCGCGTCTCATTTCTTTTGCCATGCAAAATAAAACAAATGAGTTACATTTTGATGTGCAGCCTCTGACGTAGATACAAGGAGACCCGGCCGACTAACGGAATAAATTAACACGTGCTATAGTGCTACCCTGTATGTTTTCGCGTAGACTTACTTTGTAAGCTGAGCAAAATGAAGTTGCTCTCCATATTAATTCACTTGTCAAATCACCATGCCACTCCTCTTATCCTAAGCCTAAGCAAATAACTCCTCCAAACCCGCATCCTAATAACATCATAGCGTTCAGCTTCCTTCCTGCCGCATGTCGTTTACTTGTGCATTCGTCCGTATACCCTGATGGGATTTGGGCGTAATACCATGCCGTAGTGCCTTTCAGTGCCATGGTCTAGTGTCTACATCTCATGTCAACCCAAAAACATGTTCAAACAAATATTTCCTAAAATCAAAATCAATTTCGAAAAGCAAATTTTCTTTAACCGTCACAACTCATTCATAAATATGTTATAAAGTGATTCCACAGCAACCTTGTGAATGCTTGACGTCATGATTGCGTCGAAGCCAATCAGCGCGTGGTATTTTGAAATATTGATATCTCTTTGGACAATGCCTCACTCATCTATGACGTTAGTATCCACATGGTATAAATGAAGATTTGAAAACAGATATGACTTGAGATTTTTTTTTTAGTATCTTCATAAAAACATTTGAAATCAAATAGGTTAGCTGCAATCAAGCTCACATACACACACAAGCGCTCGGTATATTCCCATGTATGATCCTCGAGTAAATTGAACAAGGAGCACTTTAAGCGAACACGGGGTACAATAGGCGACGTTAATTGCCATTATTTGTTTTCAAGGGAGCTACTAACTCGTTGAGGACTCTGGGCTTCGAGTTGTGCTCAAAAGGTATTGAATTTTTCTTTTGTTCTCGCTTTACTTTTTTTATGTATACGAGCACATTGTGTGAACGCTTGCTGGTATTGCATGATCTCGACACAAAAGGAAATATTATTGTTGAATGTTGAATGCAACAATGACAACACTCGATCTCAAACAATTCGTTTTCTAGTTCACTGAATCAGAAACATTGATGTAATAAACTTCATAGAGAGAAATAAGAATAATTTTAATAAATTATTGATTTAACTATTTCCAGTGAATAAAATTTACACATAAATCTATTAAATACAACGCTAGAAGGTCTGAATTTAAGCTATTTACCGCATGAAATTTAATGTTTCCTTTTTTAAACAATTTGGTTGGTGTTTGAGCGTTACGTGTCATATACATAAATGCAGTAAATACATTGAGTTCCAATAACTTAATAAGTGATAACGTACCGGTTAACATAATTTGCACTATTGTACACGAACACACATATTATACTTTTGCAGAACTACATAATTTTCTATTCTCTTTGCGTAGGTATACGTTGTGATTTCATTATCAAGATTTTGTGTTTCTGTGCTATCTTGTATCTATAATATCAATATCTGATTGTATAGTTATCAAAGTATTTGAGTCGGTATTACTTCAAAGTTGTATGACGAACGCACACATGCGCCCTTGTGTAAATAGTGTTGTATAACACGTCTAGTGTACACAGTTTTATACATTTTGTATAATTTACAATTTTGTTTTTTCCTTTTCTGACATGGTTTCTTATTGTCACTACCGTGTATAGTGTAGAAAAAAATATTCCAATTCGTGTGTGACTATTAAATTCAGGTGGAACGTTTATTGACTATCTTCTAGAATCCGAGGTCTGAATATTAGTGGTTGCATATCGTTTTTTTAAAACTGTTTTACATACCTTTTTCAGTGTTGTGTATGCCTATATATACTCTTTTCGAGGTCGTAGGCTACTTCGTATAAAAAGAAACAGAGTTTTAAATGTTTTAGTTTATTCCTGGAGCTCTATCAAGCACATTTATTTTTAATAATACTTTAATAATCAGTTTAGTTACTGAGTGGGTATAGACTCTAAATGTGAATTTATTTAATTTATTTATTTATTTTACATTCATCTTTAGATAGTTTATTTACTATAGTGCTATACTGTATCTAATTATTTCTTCAATACACAATCAAAAATAAAAATAATTTCATAGATTTTGTGTAACAGTTCACTAAAGGATTTATAATTGGATATGGGATTTATGTTGAATTTAAAATCAATTACTTTGCCATTAATCATGTCCGTGATGCGTTTTATCTTCTAAAATCTAATGATTAATTGCTTTTGCATATTATGTCGCTATTAGTATTTATAATTGTTTTTGTACCTTATATGATAACATATTTAGTCGACGTTTGTTAAACAGTTTTTTAAATGTATTGAACATGTATGTTGTGTATCCATTCCATTACAATAACTAAGTGTGTACATACATTTTTAATGAGCACACATTAAATCTAGTTTAGTAACTTTCAATCATTTGCGATAGAAACAAATGTCCGTCGTATTTTATTTTGAATATCCTGGATCTGGAAAAGTGTGATACATTGAATTAGCTTATGGGATCACGAAAGATGATGCATTTGAGCACTGATTATAGGTATTATATCAGAAACCGCTCGACTCTTAGTAAAACCAGAAGTATATATATTTAAGAGGTTTCATTTACAGCTATACGTGTAAAATTTTCTGTTGTACAAAACCTGAAAATTTTCCGTATTATGATTTCGAAACATAATATTTTGTCCAGTAATCTTTCTGTTTCTCAATTTCTCTTTTTGAAGGTAGTCGCCCAAAACACAATGTGTAAATTCAGTCTTTTATTAGCGACAAGCCCGTCACGATACAGATCTAAAAATAACTATATCAAATGTAACACACGCTAGTCTCGATCCCTGGGAGCGAAACACCTTCTTGTCGTGAAACATTTCATTCCCTTCTGTCAGTCACGCCTGTCAAAGAGGTGGGTCAGCCGAGAGGGAGAATCTGTCAGGTGTTTTCACGCGCGGTGGAGTATGATGTAGAAATACGTCTATCATGCGTTTTGTTACGCTTTTTGATTGTATAATGATGATGATTATTTGGGATGTACGTCTCATGTTTTGAGCTGTATACTAAGCGAGGCGGAGAGGGGGTGATGTACGAAGATGAAAAAGTGCCACATGACATCCATACCCAAGCCAAGATTCGAACCTATAAATCTTCGGTTTTCATTTGATATATATGTTTGTATTTGTTTTTGGTCTGATTATTTTTTGATTATTTGTTGTTTAAGGACATACTCGACCTTCTTATATTATACTATGTACGTACCTTACTTCAGAAGAAAAATATTTAAATGATTTAAAATAGAATTGAATTGATTGATTGAGGAAACGGTCTGTCAACCACAACAACTATAATCTTAAGATTTCCGTTTTTTTATTGTTTTACAACAACTGTGTATTTTAATATTCAAAGTAGTTATCAAACGCGTACATGGAAACGTATTACACATCCGGTTGACCATGTCACCATGTGGTATGAGATAAGCTAAGGGTTGAGTTCTACTCGCCAGGTGTGCAGTTATCATTATTATTGTTATTATTGTTTAATTGCTGAATGGTTTGACACGTCCGTCACTGGATGGATACACGTTACCCCCCCCCCCTCACCCCCCACCACAATGGTTGACTGAGATGGTGTGATCTACACACACCTGCTTGTTTTGAAGGGGAGGTAGACTCGACACACTTATCAACCCCTTTATCATTAATTTTAATCATGGTTCTTTCAGGGGGATTGTGCATGTGTTCACATTGTACGTTTAGCATTATACAATTAGGAATATGCAAATTGAAACGCTGATTTAATACAATACTTTGTTGTAAGATGTTTAAATACATGCTATCCTGTGTGCATGCCCATTTGTCCTCGGAAGTTAGAAAATAAAATCAAAAGACGAGTTTTTGGATGGTATGAATGTAATATTCACATAACGAAATTACTTCTTATAATATGAATCTAATCTTTTACTATCCAGTATAATACTAGTATACTAGAAGTACTAGTTACTTTTGTAATTACTAAACTTGATCTTAATTATTATCATGCTTACGTGTAAAATAATAACTACATTTTTGTTCGTTTTTTGTTTTGACATACGGTTTCTATAAAAGTTGACCGGTATACAGCGAGTGAATCTATTGCAACACAAAAATAAATTTAATGAGCTTACATTGTCCAGAGATCCATAAAAAACATGTTTTTATTTTATTTCTAGAAAATTGAGAACCGTGCAGTATTCTCGGAACAACACAATCAACAAGGTGAAGGTTATGGGCAGCGGAAGTTTGGGATCGTTACAGTGTACTGATATCAAAGCATTACATACCTCATTTAGATGACCAAGTTGTATAAAACAGTTCAAGAGCAATTGTGACACAATGATTGTAAACAAGCGAACAGTTCATATGTCATCGGTTGGACTATCTCTGGATGTTGGTGCAGGTTGATTATTCCGTACCCTGTGCCTCTATTCTGTAACTCCACCGAATCATTTTCGGACCGAAATTACAACTATTTCCGCCAAGAACGAACAAGAGTTCAATTAAATGGTTATGTGATCGTTCTTGGCGAAAATGGATGTAATTTTGGTCCGAAATTGATTTGGTCGAGTTACCTATTATAGGTCCGCAATACCATACGTTGTGCAATTGAGGATACAACTCCGAAATACCAGATGTCTGCCTTGCAAAAGATAACATATACGAGCCAGGAGAACTAATTTATAAACTTTGTGTTATTCGGAAGAGCTTTATTCGTCTATTCTAACTTCGTGAATTTTTCACCTTTTACCTTATATCTTCTATCGTTTACAATTTGTACATGTGCCCTTTTCTATTTCTTTAGAACTTATCCAAAAATACAAACATATATCAACTGTTTTATGTTCGGCAAGCGTTTTGATCAACAATTTTTATTAAGTATAATTATTCTCATTAATATATATAGACTACACAAAAAGATTACAACCAAAACTTTTTCGTTTACCTCTTCCTCCCCCCCCCCCCCCCCCCCCCCCCCCCACCACCCTCGAATACATTATTTTGTTTTAATCTGCGCTCTGCTATGTATCTGTTGTTTTGTGTTTGTGTTTGTGTTTGTGTTTGTGTTTGTGTTTGTGTTTGTGTTTGTGTTTGTGTTTGTGTTTGCGTTTGCGTTTGCGTAATTGTGGCTGTTTTGTTATGACGTGTGTGTCCCTGTGGCGCTCGATTGAAGACAGTGAGGCAACACTAGAATTCTCCACCCCACTGGCAAAACACCAACTCACGAGTGGTGCGTATTTACCACCTAACTACCACCTCGAAATGACTGGAGGGTTCCTCGGTTCAAATTTATTATTATTGCCTATCCTTTCGCCGGCCGGCTTGGCTTGCATGACGTCACTACCGGAAACTGTCGCGCTCTGTCGGCTCAAGCTTGCAACTCCGGATCTGCATTCCGGCGTGACAAAAATGTCACGGCTAACAATAACAACGCCACGAGCAGGTATTTATTTCATGTATACAAGAAACAAGATGCAATTTGAAACAGAAGCGGGTGCTGAATTATGTGACGTCATAGCTGTCCTCTCATCGCGTCACTCTCGCGTTACGAAGACAAAGACGAAGACGCAGTACTTGAAAGTGGAAGCCTAGGCCGGGTCTTGGCTGTCACGATATTTTCCACGTATTTCTGCGGGTGATTTAGCTTCGAACCGAATACAATTTCGTAAAAAAACGTCGAACTATTTGTGACATTGTCACCATTCATCATTTTATACGTAAATCTTCTCACCTTTTCGATTAATCACGCGGGAGGAAAGTAACGACATTAAAATCAAACTAAAGTTCTTGTCATTTTAACCTGAGCCCGGCGTTTGGCAGAATCAAAGCGAGTAGAGCACCGCCTCTTCTATTGTATCACGTTGTAAACGTGTCACAGTTTGACAGCCGAAGTGCATCTCCGCGCTGAGTACAGTCACATCCATTGTGGAGTTGGCCCTGTATTTTGTATAATGATGATATTGATGGAGCGAGAGGGTAGTCGAGACGTTGACGCAATGTATTTCTCTGCAAGGTACAACTATCCTACGTAATATCGTCATACAAGTAACGATACTATATAAATAATAATACTGATTGGTCACTAGCAGCGGACCAATATGTATTGGATGTGATTGTACTTCGGTGTTCCGGGGAGGCCCATCCTACCCGTCAAATTAGAAGGGTTTACAATAGAGCAGGCGACATCCTAGTTTCTTTGAACTCGCAAAACGCCGGGCTCAGGTTAAAAAGACAAGAACTTTAGTAACTATATTCTTTGCGCCTGAAAACGAGTTCGTTAGTATGACTTCAAAAAGTTCAAACTCGCTTATAATTTCTCTAACATATAAAACATTCCTTAAAAAAAATAATTAAACCAGTAGGTGTGTTCCAAAATACATTATTGGCGTCATTAAAATTAATTGAAGTATTTTCCAAAAGCGATTCCTTAGAACTTTGTGGCTTGAGGTCTAGGATAAAAGAAGGTGGAACCTGCGACTCTCGAACAGTAATTTACTTCATTAATGTCAATTAATGTATAAGATTGAAATAATTTAGTAAAATGTCTTCGCTCGGGATCTTCATTAGAACTCTTTTCAGGTTTATGAGTCTCAAGTATGTTAATTAGGTATGTTCTAAACTAACTTGTAAAGGCTGTTCATCTCGGGAACAAGTCTGAAGATTGCCGTGAGTTTATGCACTGATTTGACATTTCCATTCAATGTCCAAGGTCGCAATTTGTCTGCCTAGAGTCTGGACGTTTTGGATGATCCTACCGTGTTATTGGTGATCTGGACGCCAATCTCCTGGGACTCCCCCCCCCCCCCCGCCCCCTCCCTACCCAACATACCACAACGATCCGCATTATTTATTTAACATTCATTCAGCAAAATGGTGTCAGTGGTGTCAAGGGGTTGGAATCTTCACAGCTTATAAATAATGCGCAACTTAAAGCTGCGATATCGACGCGCCAAATTGTGTTCTTCTGTGTTTTGTTCTTTTATTACAAGAAAAACAGAATAATAGAATCAAAATGTAATCACAATCTACCATTTACGATCTTTCCCAATATGACATGTTAATAGTGTACATATTTAATATATTACTATTATACAAAATATGAGACAGTTGCATTTTTCAGGGTGATTTGTAGCATTCTATAGTGTGTATTTTGTGAACATCTGGTAATTTGGTACTCATGTCATTTGATTTAGAATAATGACGTGAATTGTGTCTCATTTTTCTGCGAAGTTAATTAGGTACCTAACAAGTGATAACGGATTGTTACTATTCTCGCTCATATATTTCCTACTTCATAAAATATGATTTGTGTTTTTTTTTCAAACATTGATTGTTTCCTTGCATTCTGACGTTGTCTTGATTTCTACTTGTTGATACCATTTGTTGTGGTTGTTGAGACGTACATTTTGACTCTAAAAGTGGCGTATCTGTTCTACCAAGACGAATCAATGCAGATAAATGTAAGTATTGCTAGGGTCCTCTCGACATTCTTCCCAGATACAATAACATTCAACACTGAGAAGACTTTATTAAACTTGCGACAGAAGGTTGTACCTTATCAAACTTATGTGTCCGTCTTCAGCTTTAAACTTGTGAATAATTTGTTCAATGGCTAACTTCGAAATAAATAACCGTCTACACATTTATAACAGTGTATCATTTTGGTTATTAACCTAGCTTTGCAGTAAAGCGGTTTACAACAAAAAAACTACTACCATCCTTCATATAGCTAGATGCTTATCTTGCAAGTACTAACCCACTGCTGAGGGCGACACTTCCTTCTAAAGCATGGATCATGGATCTTGTCTGCATTTAACACGGGAATAGTCCCCACTTCCCAGAATGGTTCTTAATCAGATTCATAGGATAAAATATGTAATCATAAGGGCGACCTCATCGTGACAGGTCACTCGAGTTGAAGGAGAACACCAGCCGGGCGCTGCTTAGTGGTTAGGTCGCCTAATGGGGGCACGGAGGTCGATGCCAAGCAAGCACCCCTTCAAGCAGTGTAGTCTAGGAGACACAAGGGGACACACCGTGAGCGTGTCCCTACCCTGGTACAACACGGGGACACGCGCGTCTGCATTGTGTCCTAACAAGCACAAAGAACACACATTACACATGTGTTTGTCACAATAATACATAAAATAAGTACAATAAAAAAAAACAATGGAAAAAAAATACCAGTGAAAGAGACAATGCGCACAATGAAGATGGAAACATGGTAAAAGAGTTATAAACAAAGGCAATAATATCTTTATAGACAAATAAGAGTTGATCCAAAATAATACAATGTTATGTTATGTACTATGTTATTGGAAAAACAGTTGATTACTAAATTGATAGTTTTCTCAATTTTAAACCTTTCTGACCCATAGATAAAAATACAAATGCGGTTTATGGATTCAACGGTATATGTGTAGGGAACGATGAATATTTGTGTGCGAAAGTAGCATACCTCTCAAATCTTGTAGAATAATAATGAAGCATAAAATAATTCCAACATGACATCAGTTATACTGTACCTATAATTTCGATGAGATAAAACAGAAATATTAGTCACCGGGGAGAGGATGGCGTTAAAATATTGATAGTATATTTAGACTGTGTTTTTGGCGGACATTTTAGGACTACACTTGTGCCTTCAAGGTCCAAGCGGCACCAACCTACGATCTTGTGCCAATCACCATATTTCTACTTTAGTCCTATTACACAAACGAACTTGCACGCATCATCCCAGGGGTATTTCCAGTTGACTTAACGTTCCTCCCTCATTTTCTCTCTGCGTTAATTCTTGTTTAAATTCTGTTTACTTGAGCTCTATCTGTAACTAATGAGCCTGTTCCCTGTTTGCCTACAGGTAGATGTACACTAGAATTTACATATTTTCTTGCTAAACAATTGAACATGACGCATCTGCGTACAGAGAACTGATCTATTTGCATCAGTTCGGTCGGTTCGTGATCCGGTTAGCCGTTAGATGGAGTTGGCAACTGGAGGTGAGTGGGTGGGGGGGGGGGGGGGGATGGGGTCATCTTTAAAAAATACTAAACATTATTAATGCCGGTGTCATCCAACACTGTGACTGTGCCATGTGATTAATATATTGACTACTATAGTAAGTATACGTCATCACTCATCACATAAAAATCAATAGTGTACTACAATAATTAGAGCTAAAGAGGTTACAGAAGTTGCTAAGATATTAACTAAAAAATTCACAATCTTTCTAGTCCTCATTTAACCGTCCTCAAAAACCAACAGAAGTTTTCATACAATGACGATGAACGATATTATCAGATAAAGTTAAACTGATCTTGATTGGTAACTCTGAAGATGGACTGAGAAATCAGAAATGAGAAAGATAAATCAAATACAAGAAGAACGATTTTCTTATCACTGTTGAACTTGCTATTCAATTATTACTTGTGATATATTCCCTGCATAGTAATTCTGAAGCAGATTTGAGACTTTTCAAACTCATAAATTTGAAATTGTTGTCTTTTGAAACGTAAATAAATTAAGTACCGTAATTGTAAGTCCTCAGCGTTCGAACATAGAATCCGTGCACAGGAAATTAAAGCGACACGTGCGCACGTGGGAGGAAACAGGTGGCTCTGGCTGCATCTCTCGGGCACGTACAGTACATAGATGGTAACAGCGCTTCCAATGATGCTGCACGTCGGAAATACAAAGCTCGAGACACGTTCGTACACGGATGATGAAGATTATCGGGTGTGGCATCTGACAGTTGGGATTTCTTATCCCTAACAAATCGTTGTCCTGTCACAAGGCAAATACCCTCAAGTGATGTGTGGTGTTTCGTGTGACGTGATAATTATTGATACACTAATAAATGTAGACAGAACTAAAATAACCCGTCAATCTATGGCTACTTTGTTTCCTGCAAACCAATTTGTTATGTTGCATTTTACCATGCGATGAGATGGCAGGTTCGTTAAGTTTTCATATCGAAATCAATCAAAATGACGATCTTGCGTTGATTAATCTCCTGTGAATGTAAAAAAATATAATGCAGTCTGTCTGTAGTGCCTACGCTACCACAAAGTGGTGTGTTATACTTTTGTGATGTACTGTATCATTCTTATGATATGGTTGAGATACGGTAATGCTGCTCAATTTTAATACTGGAACTAAATTTCAGCTTTCTTATATTAATGTTTTTCTTTTTCTGTTGTGTCCTTGTAAACTATTGCAACATCATAATCGTGGAAATATTCTGGACTCGACACCACGACACTTTAAGTCTGTCAGTTTAATAACAATTGAAACGTTCATGACAGTTTCACATTTGCTTCTGACAGTACAACTTGTAAGTTATAATTGAAATGCCTCTTTGTCTTGTACAGAACTCTTGTAATTACAGTTTGTGAAGTTGATCAAATAAGTTTATTAATTTTAACCGTTGTATTGGACCACAACTTTTCACACGAATGAATGTAACATAATTATATAATAAATAGTAGTCTGGGTCGAGTTGTACGCTCCCCTCTCTTTACCACGGTAAACAGTGAAGACACCTGATACGCAATTAACAGGGGTGGAGCTGGTAGCGGTGGTCGCACTTTTAATTGCGGGCAGACAGTGTTATGTGTATAGCTGGGCCAACACGCCCCGCCCTGTTTGGCATGCTAAATGCTTCTCTTCACACCTCCATCAATCGCCAACGCCATGACATAAAATAAACCCCTGTTGTCTGGCGGGCGACTTCGGTTCCGGTGTTGCAGGAAGTGGTCCCACTATGTGCGCGACCGGAAATGAAAGAACTAGCCGTGGTGTGTGTGCTGAACCGGCTCAGGATCATATTGGGTGTCTGTCGGACACATGTAGGCTCAAGCCGCACTAAGACCTGCGTGAATTAGCACCACGATGCGTCTTGTCGAGATTTTCTCGTCCTCGATTGAAATAAATACGGGGCTAGGACGTCAGTCGTCCTTAAAACAACCAACCGTACGACGCCGGAAATTGCCGAAGCCGGCAAGACCACAACCGTGTTTGCAAGTCCAGACCAGAGACCGTTCATCGGAACGAAGAACCCTAACTTTGAGTCGCCTCAGGACAATTAGAACTCGCCTACGTAAGACTTCTCAACCACGCAATTAATTTAGTTGGTTGGTTGGTATGATAATACCGACTATTTGATCACGGCAAAACTCGGAATACGCTACGCGATACTCATGTTTATTCATAAGAAGGGAAACGCTGGCGTTCAGAGAAGATGATTCTCATTACTGTACCCCGAGGTTCCTCGAGGGATGGCCTGGTCAGTGTGTCTTCACAACATGGGTGCTGGCGTTGATGCAACAATGAGGCGGTCTAGTTGAGGCTCACGATTAGAAGCCGCTGGATATCCGTGCGTCACTCGTCGTCATCATCATCAGCTCTGCGTCGCACGTCACTCAAGTGGTTGAGTAGACGTACAGCCCCCCCCCCCCGGCGTCGTACACATTCTTGAGATAACCGAATTAGCACCGTTCCTGTTCCGCGAAGGGAACATCGGATGTTAAATGAAAGCTCACGGAAACCTCGCGAGTTTCAAATGAGGGGGCACTTTCTTCGCTTCGAAGCGCCGCTAATCTCCTTAGCTTTTAATCTCCAAAGCTGCGATGGAAGACGGATTTGCTGACGACTGTCTCCAAAAGACGACATTAGCCTGTAACGTTAAACTTGCACGCAGCTGTTGTTGCATTCCTTCCTTCAACTTCTTGCCCGATGTCTCTCTGTCTCTTCGCACACATATACATATTTCTTGGAAAGTTTGTCGACGCGTTGTGGCGCGGGCGAAGGCGGAGGCAGATGAGTTGACTACTAGTTTCGCAAATAGGCCTACATGGGGGGCGGGGGAGGGGGAGGGGGATCTCGAAGACATCTGGACTGGAGAGAAACTCATAACGAGATAAAATGTGCAAAAAACAAGAAACAAAGCCTTAGCTCAGCTCATCCTCCAGTGCCGTGCGTATTACCATCGCATGGCAGCGCGTTCTGAATATCTCGTTATAGTAGTGAAGTAAGTATACGTACCATCATCTCGCAGCTGTCAACATGCTCTAACTTTCAAGGATTGAGGTTTCTAAATTCAAATGGAAATGTTTTTTCTTGGGTGCGTGAGCTCTCCGCGTTCCCTCTGTTATCTAAGACGGGCAACGATGTCCCTGGAGAGCTAAACATGGGGATGTGGGTAAAGTGCTTCGTTCCTCGTGGCTCGCAAAATGTCGATCTCGTATCGATGGGTTTGTCGAGTGTTTGCCTTCGGTTTTACGCGAAGGAACGAAAACTAAACAAAACATCGGACATGGAGAAATGTTCTTTACTGATGAAACAAGCTTTTCGATTTGTAACAACTTAACTCGTTGATGTAATAACATGCAATAGATTCATTTCATTTTATATTATTTTTAAAACGTGCTTAAAGTTTCTAGCCTCAGTAAAATTAAATGG
The DNA here is from genome assembly GCA_945910005.1 of Isoperla grammatica. Classification (NCBI taxonomy): domain Eukaryota; kingdom Metazoa; phylum Arthropoda; class Insecta; order Plecoptera; family Perlodidae; genus Isoperla; species Isoperla grammatica. The sequence goes on from OX246737.1 coordinate 9,319,503, forward strand.
CCGTTTCATTATTATTATTCATTCGTTCATATCCGAGAACGACGTCGAAGTTTAGCAATTTATAAGTGGAACGCCTCTATAACGTGACAATTTGGAACTGTTGTCGCATACAAGACTAAGTTTTATGCGCTAAAGCTCAGTGTACACTGCCAAGTGAAGCCGGGAGCCAAGTCAATCAGTTACACACTACGTCGTGCAACTTAACCTCCGTAACGGGCAAACTTTCCAACTTTATTCCCTAATTTAGAAGTTGAACACGTGACTGATTCAGATACAACATTCGTCTGCAGACTGCATGGAACGGAAATGCAATGCCAATTTGGCGACGTATATGAAATAAGGTATACATGAAAGCAACAAGCTTTCAAGCCAACTCTCCGGTCTGAGTGAAAATAAAAACATCCCTTCTAGACACATTGAAGGGAAGTTCTTGCGGCCGAATACCTCCTCGCGAGTTATTGGGACTTGGAAGCTCTGGATGAAAAAGGAATAATTGATTACGTGTATACAATCTCCGGGAGACGGGATTTGGTGTCCCCTTTCGTTTACGTTTCAGTTCAAACTACTTGTTTTGTTTTGTGTGGCTTGGCTTCTCCAGCAGACACAGGAAGCTGCTGAAGACAGTTCGACCCACCGAGACGTTGCCCATGTCTTTATACGGCCGTTTCACGTGCGTTACACTGAATAAATAAAAATAAAAATAAATAAATTCACATTTAGAGTCTACCCACTCAGTAATGAAACTGATTTGCAGTGGGGAACTTTAATATAAAGTGACTAAACCAACCCTGTAAGCTCCAAACACCATCGACGAGTGAGCGATAACCAATCAAAGATCTATATTTCAAATATGAAACACATGAATCAGTGATTGGACAGTGCGAACACCTGCGGACAAATGCCAGAATCAACAAGGCTGATTCAGAACAACTTTGAATTTATTGAGTGCTTCGTTGCTAGGACGGCTCCAAAGTCACCGTTTACTTATTCCTAAGCCAAGAAGTAATGGAATTGAATCCACATTAAAAGTTAAAAAAACTTCTGCCTGAAGCGGGATTTGAACCCGGGACCGTATGCTTTGGAAGCAGGGATGCTAACCACTGGACCAACGAGCAACCAACTGGACCAACCAAATCCTTCTGCAAACTTGAACGCCATTAATGTACCAGAACAATAAACGTGGATTAAATCTGTAACAACACAATCAACGTCATGGATAAATGTCAAATGCAGGCTTCATAATCTTCGTTCAATATGACGTAGGTAGAAAGTTAAGGAAACTCCAATTATCTCGTCAGTCAGGAATCGGGAGTTTGGGGATTAAACACATAGTCCACACAACCTCATCCTCATGAACTCAGTTTCATCGAAGAGCTTCTCATAATGGTTGTTAAATTATCACGCCAATTAATTTAATTCACAGTTTCGTCAAAATTAATTATAGGAGGGTGCCCAGATAATTTGGTTTAAAATTGTCGTCCACTCTGTGTTTGTACTGGTAAATTCTTGCGTGTTTTAAAATTACCTATGTCACTATCATCTGCATAGAAATTAGCACATGAAATAATAAATACAGGCGAATAAATGGAACCCGTCTTCGTATAACAGACACTGACAATCCCCCCCCCCCCCACTCCCACCACACCCTCACTGTCCCTTGCGTAGTCAAACAGTTCAGCGTTGTCCACATACAATAGATTTAAAATGATTGATTTTATCTTGGAGCTGTATGGCTCAATTTCTACCCCACTAGTCTAATCAAGAAGACTCAGCGTGATTAGTTTGAGTGTTTGTTTAATATCAAGCGGAACAGTATTGTGTGAGCTCATAATATAATGACAGAGTCCTAATTAATCGTGTATAGCCGCAAGTCTAGCGTGTAATATATCGCCCTCTATCTCACCCACAATTGTCACACATTTCAATCAGAGCCACCATAATTAGACCGTTTCATCGTCGTATTAGACTGTAACACGCGGTTTAGATTTACGATGGTTGAAGAACATGCACAGTCCTGACGATACCGAGTTTATGTATTCTACTTATACATTTCTCTATCATGTACAAAATTGTTACTTCATTGCCGGCAAACTTAAACATTTAGCCTTTTTAACAATACGTCGTTCTTGGGTTAAATCTAGTAAAAAAAACAAAAAAAAACATATATTTACCCTAAAGAAACATTATGGGTCAAATGCATCAGTTCCTCTGTTCCTCACGTGCTCCTCAACTCAGCCTTTCCTCAGACTCGCCCAACCACCAATCACAGAGCAGTTCACATGGCAATGCTGCTCTGTGATTGGTGGTTGGGCGAGTTTGAGGAAAGGCTGAGTTGAGGAGCACGTGAGGAACGACTATGCATTTGACCCTTAGTCTTATATGGAAGTCTATGGCCTCATAGGTCGACTTTTTGGGAAGCGAATTGCAAACCTACAAAAAATTGACAATTTATTACAAAATACTATAGGCCTAACGGTTGAGTGGTGACCAACATAATTGGGTAAGATCCTGAGATGGGTCACTGTGACTCCCCTCCCCAAGGTCAACGTGTCAGCCATATCATTTGAGGCAGACATCACTTCACGCTTTTGGGTGTCGCCGTATGTCTCATACACACTCAATGCCGAAATATCGATAAACATTTAGCGATGCAAAGGATTTAGACAAATTACTACTGGATTTGTTTAACTATATTGCCATGACATTGTACAGCAGGGTTTGACACCAAAAGTACACATATTATTGACTTTTAGAGTTAAAAGTGTAGAGGCATTTTATTTCCACGTGTATTTATTTGCCAACCCTGTAGCATTATTTTGTACAGTAAATTAAATAAAGAAATATATTTTCTTTAATGAAATCGATAAAATAAAACAATCATACAGATGTATTTTTGCAGCTGCTAGCATACACATACGTATATATTTATTTTGTTTTTTGTGCATACCTTGTGTATATAAGAGTTATTCATTTTATTATTATTACATCTATTGCATTTTGGAAGATAACTCTCATAGATAATTACTATAATCTACTATCCACTCTCGTGCCACATTAGCGAGTGGAAGCACTTGCTAGTTTATTGATACATCCCAAACAATATCCGTACTCTCAACGTGATTATGTAAGTAAACCCAGCTGCGCAAATACCCATTCCATCACACGCAACACGCTTCACAGATCATGTGTGTTCTCCGACCAACATGCTGCCGCGTAGCACTGATAATGGGGGGTAGGGGAAGGGGGGGGACATTGTAATTATTGTGTCACAGACTATGTGGAGGTTACGTAAACGATGGAACACAATATTGTATAGATCCGCGTTGGTAGCTATTAAGCCTTAGTATTACAACCACGCGGAAAATTACTTTCTTTCGTCACAACGAAAATGTACTAACAATACAGTAGGCCTATAAATAATATTTTCTAGTATTGTAATCGGTACGGTTGTTATTTTTATTGTTAAAATTATGGATTGAATAAAAAAAATAACAACCTCACTGATAATCAAATGATAGATACTTATCGTACAGTCTGTAATGATTTTGAAATCACAGGATGCAGTATTCTCGTGTTTTCGGTATGGTGTACCATTCTTGACGTATGATCAATTAAAAACGGGTATTTCGCACTTTATCAATACATGGCATGAATTGTACCTAATGAAAGATTCACGGAAAGTCCCCATACTCACTCAATGCACGAGAGTCCTGTAGTAAACCGCGAGCGGTGCAATGGCGGGAAACTCTCTCCCAAGGAAAGTTCTCCCCGGAAGATGTTGAACTTTGCAGAGGAAAGTTTTTAAGGTCCCCAATCACAGATAAAAATGTTGATCACGTGTCCCCAAAGAATTATCTTCATGCGTGGGACGTCAGCAAAGTGGACAGAAATCTCAGAATAAGACACAACAATGAAACACAAAAAATCTCCGTGGAAAAGCCTTCAGGGAGAAATCTCCCGCGTATCGAGCGCACAAGAAAGGACCCTACTGTGATTGAAAGCAAACAAGACTTATACAGCAACAACCATGATAAAACTCTGTGATGAGCACCAGGATGCGTCGCGGCTATAGATTCTATAGCAACGTGAACGATAGAGGAATAATGTATAGTTTGCCGTAACGTATCTACGGTGATAAATAATACGGGTAAGTGCATGTTATTGGCACACACTACTTTGTCATGTATTCCTTCTCATAAGCCCTTTACAACAACAACATAAATTGCGCTTGCTTGGTATAATAGACACGTTTAATTACTTTCAAACATAAAGTGCCAATATTGTATACAAGTGCGTTCATAAAGCCAGACGGTTTTCCTATAACTCTTCAAGTGATTGTTGTATAAAATTACAATTACAATAATTTGAATTGCATTTAACAATTTCTTTCTCAGGACGGAACCCAATTCGTTGTGAGAAGTGTGTATTTAATATTAAATGAAATGCCTGCAAATTTAATCCCGCCTTAATCCCGCCTTTTAATAAAAGACCTTAATCAATCAATCAATCAATCTCCCCGACGCCTCAACATCTTCGTCGCTGGTCACTTTCAGAAATTGACAAAGACGACCACGAAATATCGTGAGCAGTAAGATAATAATGATAACAAAACTACTCAAAATTGAGATGTAATCATGGATGTGAACATTTCATTATTTCAATGTTGAAATTTGTTATCAATTTAATCTACAACTTCAATACGCATCTTATTAACGTAAATAATGAATAATTATTGTTCTAAGGCCCGGTATTTCAATGTCCAGTTAAAGTGTCAAGTAACTACTCGACAGTTAAATTTATTAGTCACATAACTGGCAGTTACCATTTTCCCGTATTTCAATTCCATATTATTTGGCAGTTAGCTACTGGGAACCTCTCCCTTGCTGTGATTGGTCAAAGCAGGAAAACTTCATTATCGACTCTGGCTGAGACAATTTCACGGCCTGTTATAGTGTCAAAATTATGTGGTCAAGGTCTACTTGATCTCCGCTAGGCGGAGATCAAGTAGACCTTCTATGTGGTTTGTTATGATTGTGAAGTTTGAGGTTGTGTCTGTTTTATTTCTGGATGTGTTGACTTTCAATTTGGGTTTTTATCAAACAATTTAGAGGATTAAAATATTAAAGATGAGTGACAATAAAAAAAAAAAACACGAGGGGGTAATTTCACTTCAGAAGAAAAGATTTTACTTGTTAAATCATTGAACGGTTCAGGTTTATTGTGAAAAACAAGAAAATGAATGGCAAAATAGTGAAAACGGGTGGTGAAGTGAAATTAGAAGATGTTACTGACGTGAAAATTGTTATTTATTTATATTCTCATTTAAAAAGAAACACGTGTTTTACCATTTTCCGAAAATCAAATTAAGAAATGTGTAAAGGTCTTCATTTTCATCAGAAAAGGCATCAACTACATCGTGATCAACATAACCTATTCTCCAAGCAGCCATCTTTTCATAACGGTAACTGTCAGTTATCGCTTAACAGGCACCTGATCTATCAGTTAGTTTACTTGTCAGATAGGATCAAATTTACTTGCCAGTTAGGCTAACTGACGGTGGAAATACACCAAAGTTGGAGTACCTGGCAGTTAAATTTACTTTCCACTTTAACTGTACATTGAAATACCGGGCCTAAAGCTCGTGATGAGCCCGATATAAATAAGGCTCCACATGTGGCGAGTATGGAAATGATCGGTACGTGCGACCAAAATAGGCGTAGCCATCAAAATAAACAGTAGCCTACGTAAACAAAATAAACACATCCACAAAGGTATGTGATGCACATTAAAAAATTAAGCCAATATAAAAAGTAAATATTTGCTCCACACCCCGGGCTTATTATAACATTAACAATGCATTGGGATGTGTGGTACACAGGTAGGTTAATCCAGTATGTTTGCTCTATGTTATTGTATCATGATATATTGTTAGATCATGTTATTGCATTGTATTGGTTTACAGTAAACCCCCTCTTTGTCAACACTGGCAGAGCCATTATGAAATGAAAACAATATCACTCATACAATTAAGCTAATCAATACATATTAAATAACACTTATTGTGTCTCCAATCACTGCTTTTATTCCATTGTTATGAGAAATTTCATATGGAAATATTGACGTGTATAGCTGCTAATTGTGACTATAAGGGTGGAAGTCGACCGTTTTCTGTTTCCTAAAATACGCACACCATAAAAATGTTGAACTTTGAAACATTTACTTGTGCCCTTTTTTCTTCATTTTTAGCGGATTTTACTTCTAAAATTATTTCTTAAAACTTCTTTATGGCTTTCAGCTTTTTGGCTAGACATATTGCTGGGGAGACAAAATCGCTACCGTGAAAAGAAATACTTTCATTTTTAGAGTATTTATTTAGTTATTTTTATACACCGAGATCAAAAATCATATAATTAATTCTATAAAATATACTAAATTTCGAAATAATGACCTAGCTAAAAGTATGCATTTTGATTTTAATAACATAATTCAATCACTAGCAATAGCATGTATTTCTTGCGAAAGTTGAATTAATATTAAACTAATAATGTTGGCTGTACAAGGCGGCTGCAGGAGAAAAAGTTTTTTTTTTCTCAAAAATCAATAATTCAATTTCCAAACTTAAACATTTATATTTTATTTTGCGTATTTTAAACAATTTAAATTCAAACTTTCTACTCATGGTATTATCTCCACGGTCCGAGTGTAGGCCTACTCGATCATCATCTTGTATAATTCAGTCGGACATCTCCTAGAGTGGAGCGCAAAGACTGTTCGTGACGTGTTCTCCATAATTTCTTCCCTCTCTTTGCATGACATCTTGGACTGACAAACTGCTAACTGATTGAAAATCGATAACATAAAACCTCTTAGAAAGTTGCCGAGTGACGCGGTTACCTCAGTTATAATGAATTGCAAGATAAAAACCTACAGCGCGTTTTTACATTTTTCATTACAACGTCTGAATACGGTTGCCAAGACATCAGCGTTTGCTTTAGTCGAATAAAAAATAATTAATGTCCCTAATTTCTTGAACAATTCGTTACGTAAACGTGAGATTTCACCCTCACTCACGCAGAGAACAAATATACAAACCGCTTCCTAGGAAGGTTATTTTGATAGTGACACAGATGCATATGAGCGCGGTTAACATATGTGTTCCTCTGATGATGTAGTCTGTACATTCATAACATGTGTTGCCTAGGTTAATGACCCCACGACCTTAGACCCTGATTAGCCTCCAGTATCCATGTATCATGGCGGGGGTATTAAGTGCGGAGATTAGCGTAATCGTTATCTTCATGAATCCCAAGGGTGTATTCGATCCTAGGTCAAGCTTTACTTACCTGCCCGCGCAGGCAGGGGTGTAAGTGTGAAACATGAAACGCAACAAGGTACAAGGAAATCAGAATATATATTGTTTCATTCAATAAATTACATTATAAGTTGTTATGCCAAGTCTAGTGTAGTGGACGTGGTCTATTGGGCGTCGGTCATGGTAAACCATGGCTGCTTCTTCCATGGTTCGCATCCTCCCTTCAGTATGGATGTCTATGAGGGTGTTCACCTTCAATATCATCCACAACCCCAAAGCTGTGTAAAAAAATCAGATGATTTATTCTGTGTAAACCTAAGTATCCTAACTTAAAACGTTTAATTTATCAAATAAAATACAATTGTTATCGTTTATAAAACACACTTTGTCTCACACTTATGCTGTACAACCATTGATCTGAGATATACACTTTTATCATAAACTTTCAGCGATACACATTCAGATTGAATATTCGTTGTTTATGTTAATGTCTTTTAAATACTCGTTCGTTTCATGCAGCGAGGCTAATCGAGATGGTATTCGTGCTGAATAATGATCGGATCATGATTGATCTATCAGGTCGTGTGAGGACGCGTAAAGAACTATGAAGACTTGTGAATAACGAAACGATACGCATGATAGATAACGGGATCTGATATACAGACACCCTCAGGATCCACCTCGAAGGGTGAATGATCCTGAACGTGAAAAGCGTGCGGGTTATTTAACCCTCCCCATGAATCAAACGTATCCTCCACATTCACTCGTGTCGCAAATGAGCTTCTGCGCCGTAGTATAGAGTCAATGTCGGATTATTACCGCCGTAATATTGGCTATCCCTGTTCGTTGTTAGGGGCGTAATTAACTCTGGCCATTTACCAACACGCCTTGCGTACGTGCACAAGTTAATAGCGGCTAATAGCTGCGGTCACCAAGTTTACAGGCCTGAAATCCGTGTACCTACGCACCACAACGTACGCCACTGCATCCTTCTAGCCGGCAGCTGCTGCGGGATGTGGTGTGGTACAACCCCTTACCCGCTGCCGCCGCTTTTACGTCATACAGTCACAAACAATTGCTGCTGACTTCAACCCCCGTGCGCCCCTTGCTCGCTTCATGGTAATACGTTTTTTATACCCCCGTGTGAGTATGTGTGTGTGTTTTGTCCTTTTTATCGGGGCGGACGCCGGTCGTGTGCAGATGTTGCTTCATTTGTGGTCCTTGGTAATAACTCGCACGAGGATTACCTCGGACTCTGTATTACAACACTGCCCAGCTTATTAGTCTACAAACTATCTTCAACCACTACGGCCATTTAGTATTTTGCATGCGGAAGAGCGTTGCGTTGAAAATAAGCTTGTTCAAATGCTGGATTAATTGGTGAAGTAAGTTGGTAGTCACGTTTTCACGATTATTAAAGCAATTTTATCAATAGGTGAACATCTGTTACTGACTTACTATGTGTTGACGGTGTAGTTACCACAATTCATTCACTTACGCTAGTAAAATAAATACACTTCACAGTATTTCAGGCGTGTACTATAGAAAATGTGCATGAAAGTAAAGAAATAATGTTATAGAAACTTATCGTGGAGCTTGAATTTACTTTCTGTAAAACAACTCTGGAGAAAATTCAAGATACTAAATAATACCTTATATGTTTCATTTTTATATTTATTTGATCAAATTATAAAACAATATTGCTCTATGATTTTAATATTATTGTTTAAAAAAAATATATATAGTCGTTGAATGAAGTGTTAAAACATAAATACCATGACCCGCTCGCTATACACTACTGTGAATTGAATCTTATTCTGTTTAGTCCCCATCACTGACGATAGTCATACGTACATGTACATATACATAACAGCTGTGCGTTGTGTTATGGCCTTCTCAAGATTTAAGATGCGCACATGCAACATTAAAAATAACACTAACTTTGTAATTAATTCTGTCCTTTCAGATGAACACGAAAAAGGGGTTGGTTGATACCACAGCTGGATATCCGTTCGTTTCTCATAACAATATTTGGTCCCCACTATTTTTAGTTTTAAGTATCTTTAGTCTTAGCTTGCGTAGAACATAATGACAACGTTGAAATCAAAGCCCTTTCATAGTAGGTGTACACAATTTTGCGAACTCCCAATATTCATTTAATCTTGTTTTATTTACTAATTGAATGATTTCAATTAGCCTACTGATATTACTAACGTTTTAACGTTTAGCAACGAGGCGAATCGAGACGAAACAATTCATAATGGCGTAATATTGCAAGTGCAACAACAGCATCGGACTGAAAACAATGTATCAGTATCACTACACACGGATATATAACTAGGGATGATTCTTACGACACCATGAGGTTAGCATTGCAATTAGGTCTTGCTAGATGTAAGTCAATGCAGTACAAATAAATTTGTTCTTCTCCACTCATTAGAAAGGAAAATAGTGAAATAATCTCTAAAAGACTCAATTTTTTCAAGACTAGATAAATAGTTTTTGTTATAAGCTGTCATAAGATTATCAATAAATTTGTATTACCTTTTCAGGAACTAGTTGTGTTGTGTGTAATCCTTTTGTTTTATTTTTGACAAAAGAGTTGACGATAAATGTGGCTGCAATATCCGGTCCTCACTAAGCGCATTTATATACGCGACTTTCTGAGCATCAGTGTTTTATTTTTCAATTACATTGCAAAGTAACGCGCTTAAAATGACATTCTCGTTTACCTTTTTTTTATATTTGGTACAGCTTGTTATTGTTAAAAAAAATAGTTCAAAGAAAGTTATAGTTCAGTCAAAATATGTAATCGAATGCTGCGTATCACTGTTGTTGTTTATCAGCTGATTGTTAACTGTTTGTAAACCAGCTGCACATTCTTCAGTGGATCGCATTTTTGACATCCATCACATTTCACATGAACACTTTTACGAAATTAAGTTCGCGTCCCGAACCGAAATGTTGGTTGCGTGTATTCAGGGGCAAATCGTAGGAATTGTTCGTTTACTGAGCGGAAATTGGCTTCGTTTGATCTAGCCTGGCTCGCTAAGGTAAACGACGACATGCTGTGGTGGCTATATACGATGTCTTCGATTGACTCAGTCGCGTTGCGTCCGTAATGGTCCTGTGACATGGAACTCGACTTCTCAGCTGTCACGCGCTGGCTTTAAATTAACGGGACTGGAATAAAATGGTTCATCGGCATAATTAGTAATTATAAAATCAGTTTCGAAGTAAGTAATTTCGTGCAACTACGTTTGTACTAGAAACAAAGCAACAAGAGTTAAAAAGTTAAAATTCAATATCAAGTAGCTTAAGATTGTCACAATTAAAAGCAATATATAAAACACATACACATCGATGTATTTCATAAATTTTAATTTGCACATGGGTTTCATATGTAAAATACAGTAAACAACAGAACAATAAAAATATCAGAAAATGCATTAGCCATGTGTGTTGGCATTTTGTGTTGGTATTTTTTTAAATGATGACAGATGGAATAATTACAAATAGAGAATAGGTTAAAAACATGTTACATGTAAAATAAACTGCTTTATGTAATGCAAGACAGGCGTAAACATTGTGGAGCTATAGTGACGTTCAGTAATGCTTAAAAAAAGAATGGATGTATTTAATGTTTGCTGTTTTAAGACTGTATCAATCCAGTTGTGCTATGAGAGACGATTAGCAAAATTATTGATGATAAGAGACACAAACATTCATCTAATGGTTCCATATAGGTGGGATCTTCGCCCCTACCTTGTAGGTACACCTGTTGACAAAAGTAAGTCAAGGCTGGGGCGGAAAGCTTTTTCTGCAAATATCTTTTATCAAATATGGCTGCTGACTGTCGTTATTCATCTGTTCAAACTTGAGACTAGAAAAGAACAAGGTCGGTGTACGAAACATTAGGATCAAGAAGTTTTCTGTTCTTCAGTCAACATCATGTTCAATGTGATCACTTTGGAAGTAATCTGTGTTAAGGCATCCGCATATGTTCGTAACATATGTTATATATTATATTATAGATTCAAATATTGTAACTAAAGAAACATGTTTTCTTTTAATTTAAAAATTAACTGCTTGCAACTCGATAGTCTACCGACTGTAGACCCTACTGATATATCACTGTGACTGTGCGTATCTCTACGAGTCATACAGATCGTTCATATTGTATTCTTTTTTGTATCGCTATCAAAACGAATTATGTAAAGAGACGTCTTTCATAAAACGAAAAACAGTATTCTCTGCATACGTATATATAAACCGAAAGTATAATTTCACCAACTGCACTATGAAACTTTCCCTTTGTGAGAGCTCCTCTCGTCTTTTCTGAGTTAATTTCAGTCCAAGTACCAGTAAGCAGAACCAACTTACAAAGACGAAATCTGATTTATTAAAAATATCCTGGTTCGTAGAAAACTCTGGCGGAAATAAAGATTTCAAAACCAAACAGATTTTCTTGTTGCAAGACTCCTGCTTGAGGCTAGATTGTTATATATGAACCTTTCGGATGAACATTGAATAGTTGGGTATCAGTATCACATTTGTGTGTTCTGAGAATATGTTCTAGAATAAGATATTATCTTATCTTCCCTTAAAGGGGAACACTGGCAATACTACGCTGCTTATCCAGCCACATCGTGTCCAGTGGCGTATCTAAGGGGGGATGTTTTTGGGGTTCAGTCATGCTTTCCTATGATCTAAAAAACGAATGCGAGAGGGAGAGGAGGAAGGAAGAGGAGAAGGAGGAGGGAGAAAACTAGAATTTTTACATATTACATTTGTGATATTGCTTTCTGTTTGTGACATTATTTTAATATTACATTATTATCATGTAATACTGATATTATTTCATAGATAGACTATACAACAGCTTGAAGTTTAAAATATGTTTATAAGTTAATTTTAAGTTTAAAAAAAGAAACAAAAATAACTCAAGGTAATACAAAAATAAAGTAATATTAACAGTGTACCGTCTGTTTCCTGTTGAATTTCATGCATTTTTAAGAAAATTAAAATCAAAATCAAAATCAAAATCAAAATCAAAATCAAAATACAAATGTTGTGTTTTAAATTGCGTTTTAAAGACATGGGCAAACACCATAAAATTATCATAACTTGTAAAATTCTTATACATGACAACTCGAAACTTGCACCAAGTGAAGTTTTGCGTATTCAAGTGAATCGGTTTATCCACAATACCCTATTGTAATTGTAACTTCTGTTGCAACTTATTGTCGGTCTAAACGAAAGCTGTTCATGCATCGTTACCGACACTGTTAATTGCAAACTTACTAACTCGCTCGTGTAACATCGTACGAGCTCATTCTGTTCGAGTGAGCTCGTTGTAGAGAAGCTTGTGAAGTATTCGTCCCTCCCCCACAGCAGTGTCATGCAAGGCAAGGCAATGCAACCAGTGATGGCATGACGCTCCTACTTAACCGAGTCTGACATTTATAAATCAAGCAATCCAACGATAGTCAGGGGAGGAATTTAAACCTGTCGTTTCGTTCGCAATATGTTGTTTGTTCTAATTGGTTCATTGTTTCAAACGGATGACATCAAACGACTAAGTCTATCTATACGGTGATAATAGAAGCCATCACGAAGAGAAGTAGTTCTTGTCACGCAACCTAAACTAAACTGACACGAAAGTTTCGGGCAAGTTAGAAAAATGGTCGTGGGAAGTTTGTACTGTTTTAGAATTTCTCGAATTAAAAACACATCTACAATGGCGTTTAATGATCTTAGAATATAAACGTGAACATACCAAATTGTTTGGAATAATATTGAATATGTCCTTTTAATTTCTCACAGTTTTCCAGTGTAAACGTCTACCTAAACAAACGCTTTGGGCAGATTTTAAGTAAAGACAAAAATTCCGAAACATATTTGAAAATTATTTGATGTGTAACTTGAACTGTATGTGAATGTAAAATTAAATTACTATGGCTGCCATTCGAGTAAACTGTTGTAAATCGTTGTCAGACTAAAACGTTTACGCTAAAACGAACGTGAGTACACTATACGTTAACGAATCAAACTATTTTATGTATGAAAAACGTTTTTTAAATGATGTACGAACCAAATCATCCAAATATCGCTTAAAATATATAAAATATAGTTTGTAAAGCAAGAGGTTTGTAGATGTGTTTTAAGATGCTAATACCTACCGATAGAAAAGCAATAGCACCAAGACAAGTTAAAAAGTAACATCCCACCAACTTGCCACGCCACTCCAAACAATATAACATCTTTATGAACAGTGGTAATGGTCACGCAACATTCTCGATTAACCACCTGTAGCCTCTAGGTGTTGGCATGTTAACTATTCATCCCTTCAGAGATTCGATAACAAATTTTTCTGCTGACCACACTGTAACAAATATACCTCATTTTTATTGCACACAATGATTGTCTTACCCCACCTACAATATGTGATGTATTGGCGGGCGAATATTTTATAAACTTACTGCACATCCATGTTTCAAAGTGTTGTGAGCTGTTTTATCTGACAAACAAACAATTAAACAAACAAACAAACAAACAAAATCCACCTGAAGTTGTCCTAGTATCATGTTTATGAAATAGCCTACTATAATACAATTTTTTTTGTATAGTTCTCTATAGTTCCTTCTATCTACTTGAAACGGGTTCAATAGTGACAATGTACGACCTTAAATTGATAACCTGGAAATTACAAACACAGTGGGCGAGACAGTGATGTTTGTACACTATAAAATACCGCATTTACGACTGTGTGAAAGAACGCTATGAATCTGTTGATGTTAGTTGAAACAGCGTGCATGAAAGTACGTAAGGATGTGAGGCTGGCATGAGACTATAGTTACGTTGCGACGACTATATCATTGTTTATTGTTGTTATGTCGAGTTATACCATTTGGTCCAAGTTAACGAGCTATAACACTGAATGAGCTCGCTTATAGCCGTACGTGTTCCTTGTGTTGTTCTAGGTGTGTAATACATTCATAAAATGCGTTGCATAAATAAGCTTAGGCTCGTAAGTTATGAGAAGGATGACGGCAAGATGTGGTTTCCGGTGCACTTGTTAGCCTGGGTCTTGTCATACGTCCCCCTATTTGTCTGGGCGTTATTGCGCTAAATCGCACCAGCACTCAGCTAAACAGCACACTCGAGTCATTTGCTTCTTTCGTCGCTCGCAATTTGCCATTCTTTCCTTGCCTGCGTGCGTCGTCTTCCTCCATTAACTCAATTTCACCCCCTTCCATGGGCCATCAACTCGGCAGCTTCCCGCTCTTTACTAAGGCAGCATTCGCATCTACGTTACCATAAAAAGCATACATGGATTTATTTATTCCGCCCAATCATTATTCACTTTAAACAATTTTCTCGTCACTTTCGATGACACTCAAAGAATTTCTATCACCCCATTAACCCATTTCTTTTTTACAAAATCCAGTAATTTCCTCTCTGTTCATGTAATCTAGATACTTTATTTTATATTCTTAATATCCTGTGCTGGGGAGTGTTATTTTCACCACCCCATCTGCGCCTTAAACCAACCAGACCATTTCTCATCCTGATTCCTACCGCTAAAACTTTCTCGGAACCCTTTTTTCTTTGCATGCCAAGTGTCATCCTTTCTCTCATTTCTTGTGGCATTCTCGAGTGTCATTATCATGCGTCTGTATTTTAGGGGAGGGGAGGGGTATATCGAGCACGTGCGAGATAAGGGGGGAGATAACCCCTAGCGTCGCGTCGCCTCGTGTTGACGCGATATCCCTTAATGGCCGCCCTATGTTGCGTAGGGGTCTGATTGGCAACCCTGTTATAGGGGCCGATATCCCCCCGGGCTGTTTAAAACTAAGCTTTACGAGAGCGAAGCTGTTAACACTCGCAGTAGGATCTACTTCGAACAAACTTAATGTCATGTGATACACTTCGGAGCATTTCATGTTTATTTGTTTTGCAAATACAAATGTTTATTTATATACCCACTTCCAACGTCAAACACTATTACTTGCTTTGACTGTCAGAATATTTGGACGCCAGTTGTGCAATATATTAGGGTGAAGATGAACGTTGTAGATTTAGCTAAATGGTCTTTCATATAAGAGCAGGAAAATGGTGGCAGTCTGTACTGTCCAATACAGGGTTATTGTGCACATCTGGTCAAAGCACCCACTCACCCAGCAAGCAGAACTTTCGGTTACATTCGCATTCGGAGTTGGAATATTTTGTTGTTGCTGGTTTCTGTTAAATTTCCACCCAAGAAAGTGTTTCTTCATTCCTTTCAATAACTAGGTATATAAGCATAGTAGGATTAATGGGAAGGAATATCCAAGGGTAGTTGGTGGAACTAAATAATACGCAACATTTGCATTAATTAAATCAAAATGTACTTACTGGATTTATGATATGATGGATGTAATTTAAGTATCTTAGGTTTATACAGTGGTTTTGATTTGTTTATTTTTCTATGTATTATTAGGCCTATGCCCTTACCTTAATGTGTTTGAAGCATTGAAGAAAGTAAGTTGTGTGAGATCCAAATTGAGTCCATTTAATCTTTATCAAATATTGTGTGATATTGTAATTGGGAGTGTGTTGTTTCAATGTCATAATTGTATCTGAATGTAAAAAATGGCTAAATTAGCCAACAAACAAATAAACATACATTATTACAGAGGAAACTCGGATATCCATTCAATCAGCTTTGCCGTTAGCCAGAATCGAACTGGCGAAGAAGGAACTATAGCGCCTGTCCATGCAGACCACGAAGAACTTGCTATTTGCCTTGGATTTTACACTGCAACATTGGACGCAACTGCAGTGTTCAACTAACTTTATTTATCAGTAAATAATGTACACTGAAATGTGCTCTTGGGAAAATGTGGTATCAGGAAACCCGTAGCGATTTGAATGTAGCAAGTTTCCTACTAAATTAGTGTAACGTTATTAAAGTTTCATGGTACAGAGACGCGCTACAGTTTGAAGCCAGCCACTATCGTTGTCAAAACTAGATTATTACTTTTTTGTAAAATAAATTTCGAAATGTTTTTCGTTTTATATTTACCAAAATCATATACATCGCACATAAAACAGTGCTTATTTGGTTAACTATTATTACTAAACAAATACACTATTACCGTATCAGGTGAAGCAACAACATGTGACTTATGCAAAGGCCAACACATGTTTTGTTGAAATCATTTTCATTTTATTTGGTCTATATTCACGTTACATTGAGCAAAAAGAGGTGGTTAAGTAAATTAGGGCCATTGCTTGGTAAAACACATGCATTTATAATTTAGTTTGTTAAGTCTGCTTAAGCAGTAGTTTATCTCAGTAAAAATAGATGTGATCATCATGAATTTAATTTTAAACTCACTTTCAATAACGAACTCTGTATGTCAACTTTCTGTTTCACGAACACGTTGCAGTAAGCAATAAGCATACAAGCTAGTTGGATTTGAGTTACTAGGCACACATATTTCAGTAGTTATTAGAGCTCCAAAGGTTTAGTTAAAGTAATCAATCTTGGGTTAATCACCCAAAGGGACACTAACCATGTATCCCACTATCAGGTTGAGCTCCGTGATGATCCCTTTATCGGGTAAAATTATTTCTGCAAATACGCCGGGTAAAGGAGGTATACTTATCCATATATTATCTTCTCAGGTGTTGATTTAGCTAAACACCATGACTCGAAGCGAATTCTCACGATGTAAATGTAGTAGAATATCCAAAGCCAAACACATCTTATTTTGTTACCTCTTCCAAGAGTTAACCTGTATTCAAGAGACCTTTTACCTCACAGAAGATAATCAATAGTTAATTAAATTAATTCATTTTGAGAATCGATCAGTTTGAAACGGATGTACGCCCTTTGTCCCACCAATGACAGTCGATGCCAAGATGTTAAGTGAAGTAACAACTTATTGATGTATGTATAGGACGTGCGTTAGGCAAAATATCAGCGATGGTCGTGGCTAATGCAATCTTGACTTTAAAATAAAAATAATAAATGTTTAAATTGGGAGTACATCACATGAATATATACATTGTTGAGAAGATGGAACGCAAGATTTACTTCCAGCAACCATATTAGAGACAAAATGTGTTCTTACATTTTATTTTGAGCTGTCTAAAGAAGACGAACAGGCCACGCTTACTACGAAATATGTAAGTTTTTGATCGGTATCCCCGATTAAGTTAACGAAAATGATTATAGTATTTGGCCATTGTACACCACAAGAAGAATGAAGAGACAAAAGAGTTTATTTTGCTTTTCAGTAGCAATAGCAAACCAATGTTGACGAAATTACGTTCAATAACAAGGATAATACAGGTTTGATAGATATGACATCATACCCTGCTATCCCGGGTGTGGAATTTAAAAACAGGAACACAAATCAGACGAATATCGCAGTTTTGCGCCTGTCGGATTCAAGCATTCTCATTATTCAACTTACATTTTCCTACAACGTGCTAAACACAGCTGGAATAAACGAAATAAGTTTACTCAAATTATATGATGCTGTTTTTTTTCTACAGTGCTGTGAACTAATTAGGCATTGTTCCAGAGCGGCGGATTTAAAAAAATCTCCTAGTAAAACAGGGATTTTCTCTGTTTCTTTCCACTTAATTCAATGTTTTGGAAAGAAAACAATGCGGGTTCTCTCATCCATGCTCGAGGCATGGGGGGAGGCTCATACCCCCCCCCCCCTCCTCTTCGTGTGCGCTGTGTTTGATACGGGCAGGCTCGCGGATAGCATGTTGCTGGCTACTTTACGTGATCGCAGCGAGCAAACAATAACATTGATGGAAATCGTTCCGTCATTGATTTTCCTTCTAATTTCTGTCAAATCTTGTGTGACGAGGTATGTGGACGAAACAGCGATGCCTTGGACTTAGAACACGATTGTTAAATAAAAATCTGGGCCCCTTTTCCTGAAAGGTAAGCCAATTTGTGACGTATCTCACATCAAGTGACACGTTTAACACTAGTAGAGCCCTAAACACAACCTCAATTTTCGTTGTATTTACTTAGTTATACGTAGATATAACTATGTCACAAAGGAGTGCAACTTTCAGGATCAGGTGCCCTGTGCTTTG
Organism: Isoperla grammatica; assembly: GCA_945910005.1. Taxonomy (NCBI): domain Eukaryota; kingdom Metazoa; phylum Arthropoda; class Insecta; order Plecoptera; family Perlodidae; genus Isoperla; species Isoperla grammatica. The sequence goes on from OX246737.1 coordinate 9,337,924, forward strand.
CAGGAAACTTTTTATAACTATAATAGTGTTGTAAAAGAAAGCTCAATAACATTATTGTATCATGTTCTTTAAAATACTTTATAAAAGTTTAAACATATCTATATCATAAAGCTAAAACAGCATCTCCATTCTCAGATATTTAATAATATAACTAACATCTTTACGTACGATCTTTACGATCACATTGCTCAGTCCACCTATCTACGAAACATTCTCAAACGATTTCAAGTGAAGTAAATGACTCCTTTCTCAAACGTGTGGAAGTATCATAGTTTTTAATGTTGTATTGAGATTGAAAGACTTTATCACACTCTAATTCTGGAGGGCGATGGTTTGATTCCTTTTACAGACATAGTAACCGTATTTTTAGTTGTAAGGCGAATGCTGGAATTGAGCCCATACTAACAGCGATAATGCTTGCACACTCCATTTCAAGTTTCTCACTGCATTAGTGAGATGAATAGGGAAATATTATCCCTAGAGTAACCTTTCATATCTCTAATGCATATTATGGAGAATGAAAACTAAATAAATAATTTAAACAGCAGACAAGACTGTGTGCTTGCTCTAATTCCACCGTATAGAAACGGGTTCGATGTTGTCTATATCCTCTTGGACAGAAGAGCAAATAAAACACGATCAAACAAAACGCAACCTACACATCTAGGACGAGTCCGAAATTTGCTTTAACTTTGCTAATTCTGTCTAAGTCTTGATTTGACGTCATCAACAATGGTTGAACTCCGATCACAGATTGTCGATGATTATTGATGGCGTCAAATAATCAAAGGAAATTCGGACACATCCCTAAACTTAATATTCACGTGACTTCACGTACATTGTTAGCGGCCGTACTCCCGTACATTAAGTATTGAGGTTCCTACACATAGTAACCATCATCAAATGATCATATTTCATACGAAGAATAATAAACAAAGTAGGCCTAATAATTAACAGTGCCAAACAAGACGTGAGACATATTCACGTGACTTGTCCGCAACCGGAGACATCAATTCAATTCAATTCAATTCAATTTCCGTTTCCATTTCAAATTGTTTTATTATTTCCAAAAATAATTTAAATAACATAAGATACGCTGGTAATATATAAATGAAAAGAAGCCCACATTAATTGAATAAAAGATAATTATGCTAATATTAATCCAAACGTGACAAAAGTACATTTAGCATGATAAGCTGTAGCTGTGTAGATGTAGCTGTAGCTGTGTAGCGTAGTATGCATAGCTGTAATACCGCACGATGTCGTGTTGCTCATCTTCTACGCCTGCATTCTTCCTAAAGTGTTTCATTTTTCGAAATTTGAGCTTTGCAAGAGTGAGCGAGCACCTCATTAACTTTTCAACAGACGTACATTTACTAAATATACCCTCTGCTGACACGTCCTCATCATTATAGGAGAGCGAGCCGTGTTGCGGTGTATAACGACATTGCGCACAGAAACCTTTTGTAGCGATTTAACACGAATGAAATATCTCTGGTTCACATTGCAGTTGTTCGATCATTTCTATACAGCGCCACTTCCGTGTGGAAACATTTATTATTTGCAACAGAATGTGCATCCCACAAGTGCAAATGAAATAGATCAGACAAATGCCTAAAAACTGATCTTGTGAATGATTTAAATGTTTAATAAATATTTAGTATGACGAGGGGCAAGTGTTTGTAGTAGGCCTTTTATAAATCTTTATTATTTGATTAAATCTTCTGTTATCATACGTTGATTGATTTTAATAGATGGTATTATAACCAGTTGCTTCTGCCCTGTAAAGAAATTTGTTTTATCAAAATAAAGGCAAGTTATTAGAATAAATGTCGTGAACATTTTTTATTCTGTATTTCATCGTGACGTTTAGTTTATGACAACATAAAGTGAGTATAATATTGTCCTCGTCATAAAGTATAATCCGGACTATTTATCATCACATATGATGAAAATCATAGTAAAAGGGAGAAATCTGCTTCGAAACACACGACGTTCCATCCACTGTATAGATCCACTAGGGATACGGATACCGATAACTAAGGAACTAAAGAGTCAGGTACCAATCTCTGAAACGCCAAATGTCTTACAAGATTAGTTTTTGTTTTGAAAAACAAATATTATACATTTGTGTGTCTCGTTGGTCTTGTGGGTTTATTCCTGTTTCCAATCAGAAGGTCTAGGGTTCGATTGCTTTGCTTGCTCAGGCTGGAGTTGACTGGAATGCATTTATATGGTACTGTTATGGTACACGTGTAAGCGATGACTTTAGAGGCTTGTTACTGAACAATGGGTTGACAATAAAAAATTAATACAAATGCGTTTTTTTATGTTTAGTTTTAGTTTTTATCATCAATATACCATTTAAAAACTATCTAGGACCCATTGTATGAGTATCATCACGGTCTCCTAAGGTTGCCCCTAAGGTTGCCTATGGGCGCCCCTAGGTGTAGGGGCCGACTATGACTTCAAGAACAACAATACACAACAATTAAAAATCAGTTTTCAAATGTGTAAATCAGTGTTTAAATGTTATCAAGGTTCATTGATACACACAAGATCATCATCTACTAACCTTGATTTTGTTTTTAATTGTTTTTCATTGTTGCTAATACAGCTTTAGAGGACCGTGATGATAATCACACAAAGGGTCCTAGATAGTTTTTGAAATGGTCTATTATTAACCATACTTATAATGCTAAAATTTGAGTAATATATAACTACAACATGTTTCCTTCTTCTAACTCTGCCACTATAGTATGTGAACTAATGCGCTGGTGTCTACAGATGAGTACAGCTCGATCTGCGCGCCTGACATGTTTAGTATGCTGGTAGCCACAGTCACCCCCCGTAGCTCATATAACCAGCGTCACATGAGAACGTCAGCAGTATTGCTGATGACACGCCAACCACGAGATTACCGCTATACAACTGTCCCTCTTGTTCTCCTGTTAAATGTTTCTTTATCCCCAACTGAGATTCAAACTCGTTAAACTTTGTTATTTCGTGTTAGTGATTGTTAAAAACCGTATGGTAATAAGGTTCATACTTGTTTTCGTTTCGAAATAATTAGTTGCTTTGAAAAACTAATCAACAACTAAATGAAGCGTATACTTCTTTTTACCCAGTCGTCCCCTATCATATTTTCACCCCACAAAATCAATACGATTTGATTTAACACGAAGATATATTTATGTAATAAACATTCTATAATCTATTATTAATGTTGTTATTTATAATTATTGTGTAATTATAGTTTTGTGTTTTATAAACTCAATGTATGTAATGTATCACAGAGTGATATAATCATTTACGAAGGAGATTGCATTAAAATACCTAAATTATTAATCAATTTGTAATGAACGTATGCCCAGACAAAATCTATTTCAAATGCAACATGCACGTTTCAAAGCATTTTTTCAGGTAAACATGACTAATAGATACGCCTTCCGCCCACCACTGGCTTCCAACAAGAGTTTGTCTACACGGTGAAAGATAACGTATCGCTAGACTATTATAAACTGGAACCAAAATCAGTAGGCTATACTTCACATGGAAGCTCTAATGTGGAAAACATACGTGCCTCAAATTACAAATTCAGAAATCAGTTATACGTGTAGAAAAAGTGAAGTTTGAAAGTTATTCTCCCTATATCGTTGATATGTCGTAAAATGGGAAGTACAAGATAAAAATGTTTTGAGAAAGTTTTCCTAAAAAAACAAACAAGGTTTTAATCTAACCATGGAGAGTAGTAATATTAAACCCTTCGGACCGTTTTATTTTCCTCTGAGCTATCAACTTTGCATAGCGGACCTTTTGCCACACAACCCTCAGCCGTGGGCGGGTGGTTTAAAAAACTGCCGATTGGATGTATCTATTTATTTTACATCTATCATAGGCTATTAGTTATTAACGTTTTTACGGCGGGAAGTATTCGTAATTTATTTGAAAAGGATTCGTTTTAGGATACTAATTAATTTCATTACGCACAAAACAATATGACAAATAAAAATAATAAAACAAATAATAATAATATTAATAATAATAATAATAAAAATAATAATAATAACAATAATAATAAAAATAATAATAATAATAATAATAATAATAATAATAATAATAATAAAAAAATAACAATACGTAATAAAATAAATAATAAAAGTGGAAGCTTGGGTAAAATAAAAATTGTCGTTTACCTGTAGCGCCCCTGGGGCCATATTCTGTAACTCTTTTTTGTATTTTGGTGAATCATGAAACGTATTCTGCATGATTTTCTTATTTTTGTATGTGGAATTAATTTAATATTGAGTAAACAAGTCCGAATTCAGACAGTTCATTTCAGTATATAGAATAGGGCTTCTGTAGGTAACTATTAATTTAGTACTGCGCCTTTGTATACTACTATATAAAACTGTATAGCATGACTATCTAGAAGGAATAAACACACTACAATGAACATATTATATCGGTACTAGACCGTAAGTAAATACGTCTAGGCAGTAAATAATATTGTCAAGCATATATATAGCTTCAAACACAACACAACATACACATTATACACGGTTGTAGTTTGCCGAGTGGTTACACTACACTGTTTATCATTACATTTGCAGTTCTATTCATTCCCTCTCCCGTATAGCGACCTCATCGCTATATTCGTAACTGAAAACCAACTTGCAGAGTGGCTTCAGGGATCATATCCTTGAAACGAGTAAGGTGTAACTGGGGCGAACATAGTTGATAACCATTAAGCTGGTAGATAATCCCTGTGTATCTAAACGACTGGGCTGCATGTTAGAGTGTGTCCCAACTAGCAATGATAGTTGGTATAATCAGGTTGGGGCCAGGAAAAGTAGGTATAACTATGGTAGTTGAACGTGATAAAATCCGAGACAGTGATTGGTAGATAATTATACTCGCAACCGCTTCTACTGTAAATTGATTAAATGTGAGGTTTAGAGCTCGTTTACATGATGACGTCTAAAACGCGTTGCTTTTTCACACTGCTCTAAACAGGCTACATATAATGTAGGACATGTACAATATTCTCCTTAATTTTTTTTTCATGTTATTTATCTTGTAACTATATTACTACGTTTTCCACGCGAGTCGAGTCCGTACCGAATCGTACGGACTCGGACGTCTATCTTTATATTATATCGTTTATATTGTATTAGAAGTAATATAAGAACGACAATATATATTAGTATTTAGGCCTACTTTATGACTGCTAAACAGTATTTCTAGTACAATATAAACAATACATTATGAAGAGAGACGTAGAGTCCGTTCGAGTCGATACGGACTCGGCTCGCGTGGTCAACGTATAGTATATGTAAAGAAATATACCTCAGTATTTGAAAGGAAAGAAGTTTTCTTTAAATATGATGTTTGTTATTGTTGAAAACAACTTATACTTAAGCATTGCACAGTCCACCACCTCAGGTTGACGTTTTGTGCAACTCGAGACTGGTTGACCAAACATAGACTGGCACCTCCACCATCACTTTACAAAGTTCTGGACAAACTTTTCCTCTCTTGTGTAATACTTTCTTTCATAAATATGGAAGATGTGAAGACTATAAAAGTACTAACTGACAGAGAAAGGGGACTCAGACGTAGGTAAAGCAATTCTGTTGAAGAGATTCATGATAGTCGGTTTCGAGCGCCGGCCAATGATTTCCTCATTCAAACGCGGTACCTGAATCTGAGTTGAAGCAGATCTCATAACTTGCAGCAGCCTTATAGTTTTCTTTCTCGAAGAGGAAGTGCAATCATGTCATGCCAACGAGTATACGTCAAAATAATGCAGTTAAAATCCATACGATTAAAAACTTAATACAACATTTTCTCACTTATATCTATTTGATTTCCAGTAGGCAGTTATTTTTATCATATAATACTAAACTCAAATGCATTAACAAAAATGTTTTTTTAAATTCTGCTTAAGTTTGAAGGCAATTTAAGTGTGTGTATCACAGGGCTGTATTACTTATAATCATACTTGGTACGATTTTTGACATGATGTTATTATGTAAACCACAAAAATGGGGTCTTGTATCGAGTTGCAGGAGACAACCCGGCGCCTCCACCAAGCTACTTTATGTCATTATATACAAGATGTGTCATAGTATGACTCATTGCGTGTCACAACAGCATGAACCAATCATAATCTGTCATAAGGAAAATTTGTTTTGAGTAAAGTTGTATGTTTCTTGGCTGTAGTTGGCCAACTAATTACGAATTACATCTTAAACCTTACGACTGCATGTTAGTGAATGATAAACATCCATTAAATTTAAAACGCTTTCCTCTGAAGCATGTATTCGTTTGACAGGTGGATTTCAAACACCAATGGTACAATAAAACCAATTAAATCAACTACTGTGTTAGGTAGGATGCATTTGAAATACTGTAATGTAAAAATCAGATTATTTATTTTGCGGCCATATTCCTGGTGTCAACAATCTATGTTTGATTGAGTTGTATAATGTCATGGCCAGGTAATACGTTTAACTTTTCAATGTAATATAAAGTCTCTGGCGTTTTACAGCCCCTGTAATTGCGTTTAATTTAATTGACATCGTGACGATCACTCAGTGGATAAAGTTAAACGTAGCCTGTATAATTACATGCATACACAGTTGTTTTTTAAATCATAATAGCTGTGCATTTATTGTACATTTCGTGTTTATCTCTTCTACCAATCATCATAGCGTTTGATCGTGCGTTTAAAAACACCTTCCGAGCAGTTTTATCACCCCACGATGTTCATGTGTGCATTATTTAAATTCTATTCATGCCGTTACACTTTTGGTTATCAATGAGTAAACCACACGCATTATTTCTCACACAGTAGATAGGGGGCCGTGGACTAGACACGTCAAAGCGTCCACCAAGCAATATCACCGTGGACAAGCATACGAAACAAAGTTATTGGAGTAGTAAGCTAAAATGTGTGCTTTTTACACACACATTCATTATATATATTTGAGAAGTTCTCAGATTACAGTCGACACCTCATTTATCATATCTTAACGCTTATGTGTTTAAAACTAAGTGCACAGTGCGTGGCGTGTACGGTCAGCCGTATCGCATTCAGCATATTCACCAAGCATGCTATAAAACACGAAAGTAAAACATATGTGAACCAAAGTTAGTTGATTTATGTGTCACGCCATTTTATGAACGCATTGTCACACACGTTTATTGTAAAGTTATGTATGTAAAGCGTGGTAACACTTGATCGTACTGGTCAATAAAACGATTAGATGTACTGACGTACAGCGTATTATACTAAAATGTGTCATGCTTGCTGATTTATAAAGTTCCTTAGTTCATCTTCACATTTTGTTACTACTTTGCTTCGTTTATAGTACTGCTCTTATTAAAACATTTCTAGTAGATAACCGCAAACGTATTCTTAGGAAGCAAAAGGTGGTGAGCTTATATTAGTATATTAGTTGAAAAACAAGCGGCTATAAAGATTTGATAAAGTAGCTAATTGGTGAAAGCTGATATCGTTTTTCACTAAAGTATTTTCATAATTGTATATTATTGAGTATCCGGAACTCTCAAATACAATTTGAAGTTTAAATTGATTGTATTATTAATCGTTAATTAATATTTAATTTAATATTTCTTGTTTTGACAATACTCCAAGTTGTTTGTTCCTTAATTTATAATTGCAAAAGGATCTTAATCAGTACTGGCAAAAGAATTTCTATGGAATTTCTTGAAGCAAACGCAAAGTTCTTTCGGCTGTTATGTATACACGTTACAGATTATTTCGAGGATACAAACGACTGCCTAATTAGGTCGTTGCTGTACGATACTTCTATTATATAACAATCTCTTACATTTATAAATAAATAATTCATAAATAAATTTGTATTTCTTGTAGTGATAGGGACATTCTACCATTCATTGTGTGCCTCGTTAAGCTGTTAAGAATATTTCAGACAACTATACCTACTTCGTTCAGAAAATGACCGTCAAACATTAAGTTTAAATATTTTTTTGCACATCCTCATTATTCCCTTGTATGTTGTAAATTTGTATCGCAGTTCTCCTTTGAATCCGGCCAACTTTCCAGTTTCTAGTTAACATGTTCCACTAAAGAGGCGACGGCACTAGTTATGTCTAATGGGATGCGAGACAGCTGCTGTATACAAAAAAGGAATTGTATTCACCACCGTTTCAGCGTGATTTGAACGTAAAGTTTGTTGCAGGAATTGAATGCAAAGTTATTGGAAAACTTGTAAAACTTTCATAAAACGCGCGACACTCGTATTCCGTTGAATCATTCACCTAGTGCAACCTCAAACCAGCAAAACGACGATGCATCCGTGAGTGTGTGTATCCCGGGCTCATTACTGCCCTCTGCTTGCAAAGCTGTGCGCGCAGACTGCAAGAAGGCTGTGGTTGTAGCCCAGCTCGCGGGCTTTCATCCCTAGAGGCTCATAGAGATATCTTAGGACCTCTATCCCGCCGCTGTGGCCAACGAGCTTGGGTTGTGTACACACTGATATACAGCGGCACCACGCCTCGCGTTGTGTTCCAGGCTCAGAGGGTTAAAGGTTTCGTATCGCCGTTCTTACTTATAGTTATAGCATGGATTTTTTATCTGCTATTATATAAATATCTATATCGATTTGGAGCTTTGGTAAAGTGAAACATCCTACAAATATTAGTTCGTTAACTTACCATTTAAAATAATATAAAGGCTAAATTGTTGTAATAAGTTGTTCCCACTATTAATAAGAGTAAAGGCTCGTGTACATCCACTTTACTTAGGGCCGGTATTTCAATGTCCAGTTAAAATCTACTTCTCAGTTAAATTGTTTTCACCATGACAACGGCCAATAGAAATACACCAAACTTGGCTTACCTGACAGTTAAATTTACTTGACACTTTAACTGGACATTGAAATACCGGCCCTTACGCGTGAAAATTATAGAAAATTATAGAAATTACGTTAGCCGTTCCCATCGAATGTTGATAATTTTCTTAAGTAAACGTAAACCAATCAGAGCTCACGAATTTCCCACCAATAGGGAACTTGCAACTGACTTCACAGCCGAACTAAAACAATGGAACAAATGAATCGAACTGATTGACAAACAACGAGCTGTCAAAATAATAAAATTGCAACATTATGAAGAAAACGCAAACTTGCAAGAAGGCTATATTTATTATTTTTGAAGTACCTTTACCATTATTTGTATTAAAATCAATTCAATAATGGATGACAATGAAGAAGTTATGGGCTTATTAAACGTGAGTCGTCCATTGCTGTTTTATTTCTCTATGATAGAAATGTTGTGATGTGGTTTGGTTTGACACTTCGATAAAGAAACAATGTAAGCTGTTCGTTTGTTTGCATGCGCCAATTAACCAAATTCTAGAAATTGGAAAAAGTTGGAGTTGAATCAACTTTTCGCGTCGTGAAACGTACGTTAATTTTCCTAATTTCAATGTGCATGGTTACATGTAAATTCAATATGGCCAACTCGCTAATTTCTGGAAGTTGCGTACGCTAAGTGGATGTAGACGGGCCTTAAGTACATAGAGGTACATTGTTATATAAAAACATTTGAAAAGTCCATAGTTAACTGCTTTGAATTGTAGAAGTTTGACATGTTTCTGTTCCACCACTTTTATTATTAAACGAGCCATGACGACATCAACTAGTAAACAACACTATTACAAAAATACACAACTTTACGTTCCTCAAAAACCTGTGGTAGTTTTTATATTATCACACATTTTATTCCTTTAACAATTTTTCTCGTAAACCTCATTTTATGTGATAACATTGATTGTGTTATGACATTTCTAACCTTGTTGAAGCCTACAATGAACTCTTTATAACTGCAAAGCAAAATGAAAACAGCAAAAACGAGGACCAATTATCATATACTCCAAATAAATAGAAGACCTTGCCACGGTCTTCAAAATACGTACGCGATTTAAAAGAACAGTTCTCTTCTCGGGTGAGCCAAGTTCTAACTACGCCAATCTAACGATCGAATTCTGCCGATCTTTGAAAGTTCCGTTGTGAATCTACCCCCCTCCCCCCCCCCTCTCCCTCCTCCATCCCCCCCCCCCCCTCTCTACCTTCGTGACCGCCATCCAACTGGGGATACAAAAACTTGTCCAGTTCATTTGTCCGAGTCGATTTATTGGTGTGAAAACCACCAGATAAATTAATGATGTGAGTTGAGCTGGGTATACGTAGAGGTAACCATCTATTCAGACACATCACGTATCAACTAGTTTCCCGCACGTACAGGGAGAAAATTGATCGTTACGGGATCATTCAATGCTGCTTCTGTTTTCGTAGCACTGTCATTCAGTTTTAATGAGACCGAGAAAGACGAAGAGTCAGTGAGAGACAGAGAAGGACTAATAGGCTATACAATTTAAAAGAGAAATATACGGTAGGTAGCTCAAGTGGGCGTATTGAATGCTTGTATAATTTAACTTTCAACCCTTAAGGTCTAAGGATTAAAAAATTCACTATTTCTTGAAGAATCGCCAGACAACCCAATTTAATTTCTTTTCAAACTCTTTAAGAAGCAAAGTATGTTTGTCTTGTTAAAATCGTCTTTAACTGAGCTTATATGGAATCTATGACATTTTGTGAGATTTTACAAAGTTTTAAAATATGTTTCGTGGACTCTCCAAGTTTAGTGTTTCAATAGAAATTTTGATTATTTACTTCGAAACACTGCACACTCAAGTAGATTTAAATATTATCTGTTTCAAGTGATCGGTATAAGATTGGATGACTTCATGTATTGATTGCTTTCCAAAATGTAGCTGTGATTCATAATACTGGTTATATTGGAGTTTGGTTGATATTGCCTATTTTTCTCTTTGGGATCCATCATCAAGCATAAAAGATTGTCAAATACCATAAACCCGTCACCCGTGCAAAGCATTAACATGATGTGATAACGAAATTACTGAGGTACCAACGAAGCTATCTTGTCTGTTTCAATTGTTAACATAACGTATGCCACCGTTTACATGTGTAACCAAGCACTATGTTATGTATCTAAGCACTCTGTAACTAAGCAATGTGTAACTAAGCACTCGGTTACTAAGCACTCTGTAATGTAACTGAGCACTATGTAACTAAGCACTCTGTAACTAAGCATTCAGTTCTAAAACTAATGCTCAGTTGTTGACCGTGTCACTTTATTGATTGTGTGTAGTGTTTTGTTTTATAACCAAACGTTCACCAATTTGCAGACATAATTTATTTAGGTAGTAATATGAGTGACATGTTTTTGTATGTTGTGTCTTAAATGTAGATAATAAATAATAATGACACAAAAACTTGTTTGCAAGCATCATGACAGAATGTTTGTGAATACTAATTATTTAGTTGCTTTGCGTCGTTTACAAGAAATACGACACGTACAATATTAATTCACAGTTAAGAGAATGGCTGAACCTATGGATTAATTGCTGTTGTCGATAGCTTTAGAGCAATTCATAAAGGCCATTAATTATTTTACAGCTGTTTGCTACTTCTCAATTTCAAACCGATTGTGTGTGTTTTGGCTCGCAGTTTCTTCACTGCTTTCTAACATTGCGTGTGTTATAACAGAGAAGTTCTTAGTGACCGATGCACAGTTTGTCCGTAAATGCCTATTATATGGTTACATACGAGTGTTCTAAATGAACTTCGATTTAATTTGCAATTGAGATCGATATTTGTCAAGTTAAGTTGACGGATAAACATAGGTTTTAATGTAAAAGTCACCAATTCACGCAGATGCGCAGATTGAACAGCAACCTGGTTTTGAAACACTGGTTGTACAACGTATTTCGTCGTGCGAATCTGTATTTGCATGGCCTCAGTGTAAGCCGATACTATTTCCTTTAGGGGCGCGTATGGATACTCCTGCGAAATATCCACTGTGCATCCTCCCTTGTTATTTAAAGCGTATCCACCCAAGTAAGACCAAAATAATTTTAAAAAAACACACGGACCCGTTTGGTCCCAATGAGTTTCCTATAAACTAATTATCATGAAAGTAATACCATTAAAAAGCAGATCTATCATCTGGCTTGGGCACATATAAGAAGCGGTAGGCTGACACATGCACGGGATTACGTTGTTTTTGTTTGCTAATAAGTAACATTGTAGAGATTGCTCTTCCCGGGCGGAACCGCGTGGGGTAGCGGGAGATATTCTTAGACTGTCGCAATAGGGTGCTCCACCCTTTCAACCCCATCATTTCATATGCAAATTAGTTAGTTTTATACGTACTAAAACTAGCTCTGTGACCACGTGCAGGGCTCGCTAACCAGCTGCGCTATGCTCTATCTAACAACTCATCCTAGAGTGTCTTAAATCCCGTCTTTCAAGTTGTATCGTCGAGGTGCACTCTATGCAATAGTGCAGTGAATGCGCTGTGACTGAGACTTGCATACGAATGACTGGAGCATGCTGGGAGATAGACACGTGACGCAACAGATGGGGTAGCCAGGTCTATGACGAGCGCCGTCTGACGAGGAATAGGTCGTTTGTTGTGGAGTAGGGTGGAGGTAATTACGACACATCATACGCTTTGTGAAGTAGATCGTGCTGAGAGTTCGCTGTCATGTTCACCAACGTTTGTGCTTTAGAGTAACAATCGCGTATCGCTTTACTAGAGTCGTTTTGAGTCAACATTTGCATTTTGCACCCTTCGGTATAAGTATACTCACATTTGGTTTAATTATGCAAAAACACATTAATAATGCACCTCTAAATTATTTGAAGCTAGATACAAAATATAAAATACAAAGCTGGATACAACTTAAACCTGTGTAAGTGTTTTAATCACATAATATACTAAAACACAGACGTTCGTACTGGGTAAATGATTGTAACATTCATTTTGTGTCGTCCTGATAAAGGCTCAGTGAAGCCCATAAACGTTGACATGTCCTCAAAGTGTTAAACAGTGCAAACAGAAGTATATATATGCCTACTTTAAATCGATTCAAACAATACCTCAATTCAGCTAGTGTATATCCATTATTATGTTGATATAAATCGTAACATGAATGTGATATGAAAACAACATAGTCATGTTAGTTGTGGTCAACCAATTGTTACTTGCCAGCCAGACAGCCAGACAGCCAGACATGTTTATTTCATTTTTTGCATTTTACTTTAGAGTTTAAATTTACATAAAATGTTCTTGTTTTTGCTAATTAAAATCTCCCGCTCCAAAACTGTATTCGTTACCTCACTGTTAGCATCATAAATAAATCTCATGATAGGTAAGTTTCATTCATGAACAATTTCGTTCTAATTCATTCATATCTATTCACATTTTTTCACTTGCGCTCATAGAGTGTGCGCATGCGTACCTAATTTGTAGTTCTCATTAGTCATTTCATGATGCCCGAGGTATTGACGGTTCGTTTGCCATTTCACCATGTTTTGTTGTGCATATTAATTTTATCGGATATTCCGCAGAAAAAACTGTAATATCGATGTTGGATAGAAGACATTATTCAGCCCATGTTTGATTGTACGAGTATTGCTTTTTTGTAAATCTAGTTTGTCACCGGGTGTTTTTCAACCTAAAATGATTACCAGACAGAAGGGAGGAAAAATCTTCAATATCTCAAATGTTTCCCAATAGTATTCAAGTCGTACTGGATTGATGAATGTCATGTGTGTTTCTTAGCTTGATTTAAAATTATTTATTCATTATTCTAAAAAAAAATGTAATCAAACTCACAAATACATGAGAGGACTTCAGATTCAATACCAGCCCAGTATGTTCCAAACATTGCGAAGTTTTCTTTCCGACGGGTGATGTTTTCCAGTGTTATAATTGAACCTCTCATGTACTGAAGGACAGTGGCGTATCCAAGGGGGGGGGGGGGGGGGAGAGGGGGGACAAAACCCCCCCTTTCGCAAAAGAAAAGTGGAAATTGCATTTAATTTAAAAAAAAATGGAGATATAAATATACAGTATACTTTTGTATTAGATACCAAAGACATAAGTTTTTGTTAAAAAAAACACACATCGCTTTATAATTCTATTTCTGTGTATTAACACTTCAGTTCAATTGTTGTTCTTTGAAGCTTTTTTTCGTTTCTGAAGGAGCAAATCGTTGCCAGAAATTAAGTAATTTTAGTTCAGTTGGCCGCTGTAAAACGCACAAATTTGCACCAAAATGACCTTGACACCCCCCGTTTATTTTTGGTTCCTCTCTCTATAATATGAGTTAAACCCCCCCCCCTTTCCAAAATCCTGGATACGCCACTGCTGAAGGAACCAGGACGATATAGAATATTGGCTTCATTTGTAACTAAACTTGGTAAACGAATACCATATACTATCTCATGATAAGTGTAAATGTAATGAAACGGTCAATATTTATATTCTCGTGGTTGAATATGTTAATTAAACAGCTGTTCTGAACGTTTATTAGTTTAGTAAAACCAAAGGTAAAACTATGATAAACCCAACGGAAGTGATTTGGCCCGCACATGGTTACTAACACATGCAAGAAGGGAATGGAGCACATTCAACTTATAATGTTCTCTAATGTCTTGAAAGCTTTTCATCATTACGTACTTTCTTGTACCTGAAACTACTTGCTTGCAACTTCCATATCCTCACTTTTGTCGCCAACCCCTCCATCCTTGACATAACCTTGCCACAACATACATTTTCACCCCCTTCATCCTCTCGATTAATCTCTTATTCATAGAAATGTAAATCCAATTATACTATAATGTTGATGTTTTTCTATAACTAATTTGTGTTTTCAAAGTGCAATACTCTCTCGTATACATTTTCTATGTAAATTCCCACAATGTTTTAACTCATCGGATTTAAATAACATCTTTGTCTTATATTTTTATACCACCACAACCAATTTCCTCTTTATTACTTTCATCTTTTAAAATATTAAACAATGTTTTGATAGTAAATTAAATTGCTGTTTCATTTCTGCATCTATTTGCCATAGTTAAGTATTTTATAAATGAATGGAACAAATTTTATGTCTGAAATATAATATATTATAAAAGAATTTCACATTTGTTAGTTGTATTGTGTTTCTATTTTTAAAGAAGTGTGTTGTACACTGTACTCGCAATGCTATTTATAACTACAAACATTTCCTTCGTAGGAGATTCTTATTTAGATTAGGGTTTATTTGAAACCGTTCTCTCCTAAATAACATTATCTGTCACAACTAGCGCTTTGCGTTGAACCACGGGTGCACTTAAATATATAATTAAAATAATATTAATAATAATGTATAGTAAAACATAAAAGCATAGAATAGGCCTTATAGTGAGCTCATTACTTAGAACATGTATCATTGTGGGCGAGGCTAATATTATATTAGCCTAATGACTTACCTTTAGTGTAAATTATAGTGAACAAATATATAACTTGGTTTGTGGCTTCTGTGAACGTTGTGTGTAGTTTTCTTATTTTGAGTTATAAAATAGTTATACTATACGTAGAAAGACAACGTTAGTGTTTTTTTATGTTTAAATTGAATTGGGTAATAGCGTTTACATAAGTACCTTACTTTAATTAGTATAGATTTGGCATGTATAATGTTCGTTATATCAAACTTTATCGTATCCTACATTCAACTTATCTTGATCTGCTGTTACAATACTTGACAATAATATTTTGCACTAAATAATACTCAAGTTTAAATTCAGTTGAATTATTATAAATTATTGAATTATTAATTATTAATTGAAATTGATTATTATTAAATAAATTGATAACTTGATAAATAAATAGATACTAATAATTTGACAATTTGATAATAAATTGTTAAATTGATAATTATTAATTGAATAATTATTAACTTAATTTTATCATCTCCATCATTGGAAATATCACAGATTGATAGCAAATACTTTTCTTTGTTATAAATGAAACACTGGAAAACGACGATTTGGGATTCGTGTTTGGTTAATTGTGATCGCTAATATATGTGACTGATCAAGAGCTGTGATATCAAACATGACACGTTCAATTCTAGCTTGTCGTTGTAACTCCCATATAAACATGATTAAACTAGTCTGAACAATGTTGTGCCGCTCAGTCGCGCCGGGCCTAGCTTACTTACCATGTGTATACGCCTGTATTACTTGAGCTAATGTCTCAACGTAGTTAGCAATGTTAGCAATTAACTGTTTATAACTATCAAGATTCAACCAACTGTTTCCGTTGTCAAGCAATATTATTTCTAGTAGTTCGTCTTCCCCTCCACTTAAACTCGTCCCGCTAGTGATGTGCTAATTATTATTTACGTAGTTAGCGGCTGTCGTCAATGTGAGTGGAGTGTCATGCAAATGATGCACCTGGGAAGGAGTCTGCGATCTCTCAGATGAGCTCCGGCAATGCCCTAATGATAATCTCTAGGCTCGTCTCGTCTCGTCTGCAACTGTTACAACAACTGGGCCCAGCCCCCCCCCCCCCCCCTTCTCTAACATGAGACAAGCTAATACACCGACCCGACTCTAGCGCTGGAGAGTTTGCTCGGCGGTGGAGAGTTTCAGAATTTCGGTTGGAAATTGGAGAAAACAAACTGAATTTGAAATCCTAACGAACGTTCTTATACAATCTCTTCCCGAGTAGGACACTAAACCTATTTGCTACTGTAAATACGGCTGTAAGTT
The DNA here is from genome assembly GCA_945910005.1 of Isoperla grammatica. Classification (NCBI taxonomy): domain Eukaryota; kingdom Metazoa; phylum Arthropoda; class Insecta; order Plecoptera; family Perlodidae; genus Isoperla; species Isoperla grammatica. The sequence continues at coordinate 9,354,603 of OX246737.1, forward strand.
AATTTGGCAACATTTATTCTAAAGTAAAGTTTGTGTGTTTATCTGGAAGGTTATTCGGATAAGGGAGGTTCGCATGATAGTTGTTCTTGTATTCCATCCCAATGCAGGATTACGATGACAAAAGAATTTTAATTGATACTAGCTTTTATAACTGCATTTTACCACACATTTTATCACATATGTCATCGGATGTAGAATGACTTAAACAGCATTATATACTGCCATTTTACTATGGTTTTATTTATTGTCTATTATACCCTAATTGCATGATGCAATAAATACTGATGGCGTCAGTAAAGTTTATATCATGCGATATAAACCCAGTCATAAACTATAACTGCACTAGTTGTAGCTATTGTGTTACAGTCATAAGGTAATGCAATTAGTTTTCTAGCACACTATTTCTATCTGTTTGTAGGTTTGCACATTAGTTAAAACAAAAACAAGAACGTTACGGATGTACTTATGGTTCTATAGCTTGTTTAGTGGATAAATGTATAATTTAGCACAGTGGTACTCAAAGTCGTCCAGCTCATTATTACTTGTTTCAATATATTTATTTTATTTCAATATCTTGCACCGTGCCAATGTAACTCCCATTTTCAATCCAAGAACATACTCTATACTCTTAGTTAATTGTGTACATTACTACAGTTAATTAATAATAATCTTATACTATACCTTGTTATCTGAGAATGTGTGTTAAATCTGTTCATTATGATAGTTACTGCAGTCTTGTAGTGTTTGTTTTGAAAAGTGGGCAATTTATTACAATTTAGTTTGAAGTCGTTTGAAGAATAGTTTGATTTTCGTATGTGTGTTATTTGTGAATAAATGGAAAATTTTATTACAGGTGTTCATAGTCACGGAGTTAGTTGTCGATAAATGGGCGATTTATTAACAATAGAGTAAAATAGGCAATATGTCACAGTTGTACCGAGTTATAGATTTGGTTACTGATAAATGAGGAAAATCACGTGGTACTAGTCATAGATTTAGTTGTGAATAAATGGCAATTATGTATCAAAGTGGTTCGCAGTCATACAATTAGTTGTGTATAAATGAGCAGATGTTTCATAGTGGTTCGTAGTCATATAGTCATTTGTAAAACACAGCCAATCTAACATAGTGATACATATTTGTAGACACTCTTAGTTTTGATAGTGGGTTATTTAGCCTAGTAACTTTGTCTTGGTATTCTCGGAGATCACCACAGAAGTATCAAATATTTCTAAGACTATTTTATTACTCTGGAACGGTCTGAAAAGAAATGCAATTTATTATTTGAAATGTAAATAGTTCCTCAGATCCGTCGTTGGTTTTATAAAAGCATTATTTTTTGCGAATATTCTACACTCACGACGCGCAACTGTGCAATTCGACGAATGGTTTCCTTGAGGCGTAGTTACGCTATAGCTTACGCTGTTATACTCTCATAGTCTAGAGACAATTGTGTTTATGCTACCGTTATTTCTATGTTTCTATCCTCCCTTGTTTTGAAAACATTCTTCTTTCCTTGGGGCTGAAATCAAACTCGTCAGTATCCACAAGGCCGGGGTAGAACTCTAACAGGCAAGGTCTACTGGATTTACTCCTAGCGGAGTAATTGCGCGCGCTACAAGCGATCTAGTGGACCTTGTCTAACAGGCACTGTAATCACTGCAGCCGTGCGTAAATAATACTTCCTTCGGATCTGCTCCGAGTGCTTGACTGGACGAAGGGTAGCCGGCTTCGATACATGAATTCCAAATCGAGATTTGCACGGTATCGGGTTTTAGTACGAGATTTCCAGGTTGTTCTCAGGGTTTTTTGTTCACATGGTTGCTTCAGCCCACGCACAATCGAGCGTTTACGTCAGTGTCTGGGTCCGTGACCGTAGAATAGAATGTAAGCCCAGTGAATGGAACAAGACCCGGCCGAAATCACGTTTCTCAACGCGCGTTGAACTAGACCACCCCTGAAAGTAAACACTACGAGCCGTAGTTAATCTTGTAACCAAATGTGATACGATGTCTTCCGGAAGGCGTATGCAAATAAGACTACCCTGCGGTCTTGAGCGTAGGTTGTGAGCAGAGGCCAGTAAGCCAGGGTTGCTCTCTCTCTCTCCCTCCACGGATGACCGGTGGAGATCTCAAGAACAATTTACTTCTTGTAGAGTCGACCCCACATGGTGATTAGTCCATGCAGACAGGAGTTCCTTGACAAAACTTTTCATTGTTAGTCGCCCCGTCTTCTTTCAAGACTAACTAAATATACAGTGATAGTTATTGAAATAAACGAGCTCAGCGTACAAAGAGCCGTGCTTTGTGGGTTTCAAAGGGGACGATGTATATTGTATAGTACTACGGTTTTTAAGCTCGCTCATTCTGAAAGATAAACAAAGAAGTCCTTCCTATCTGTGTGCGCGGGAGAAACATTAATATGTAAGCTAGCTGCATTCGAGAAGCTGGTCCTTTATTAAACAGCTCGTTTCGAAAAAAGGTCAGACACAAATAATTACGTTTTTAGAGTTCTTGAATAAAAAAAATATATAACAAAGGTAATTGAAATAGTTACGAGTTTCCTTGTAGATGTTCTGTGTGTCTGCTTTGAAGGGTGGGTTGGCCATAGATCGCGCTGACGCTCAAGGCCGGACAAGAAGCGTCGCGACGGTGATGGACTGTTTCCTCCACGAATAAGTGTGTGGAAACATAGCCTCAAAAGAAGGAATCTTCACCACATTCGCCCATATAAACCACGATACCATTTCTCCAGTTCTTATTTATGGTTTAGGCTTGTACCATTTTCACAAAGCAGTAAATTTAGTTTTATTCCTGCTTAATGGCGTTGTTTTTCAACACCGTGACGCAAAGTTCTGGCAAAAGACCCCTGTATACATACTGTAAGAAATGATGTTTGTTTTTATATCTTGAGGTTGAATGTAAATCGTTCGGTGTGTTGCAACATTATCTAAGAAACTAACAGTAATTATTAAGTTTTCCACTTCAAAATAAAGAGGGGCGTTAGAACATGTAGCGTAGCGCTTTGTATGCACTATAGCGAACAAAATGTTATGAGATGTTCAAGAAACTTTTATTATGGCATATGGAGGTCACATATCCTAGTGTTTATCAAGTATGACATATGATAAAGTGTGTGATTATTTAGAAAATGTGTGTTTATTCCTCCTTTCTGGGAGTATTTTCGTGTTATTAGCTATACTCGGTGGCTGCTGAAAGTGAAAACCTTACTTGGGCTCTGATTAATCGCGGGTGCCATTTGTATAGTTTCATTCATGCCTTCACTTCACTTGAAGGTGTAAAATCTCTTGACTTGGGGGGCAAACAATATAAATGCGTGTGTTCAAGAGTTCTTACATCTTTTGTTTATACAAAAACATTTACTTTACACTAACAACCAGTCATGATTGTCTTTTTTTTTAAGGAGTGATACTTAAAGTGTTCCTGTAAAAGAACATATAAAACAATTTAAGTAACTATGTAGGATATAAACATTGACATGATCTATTCCTTTTTTAAATAGGAATATTTATTTTGCATTTTGATAAAATAAGTTAATGTAAATTATGTCCTATCTTAAACTGTTGGATTTCATTCGAACGTTATGCACATTTGTTATTCTCCTTTACAGATTACATCTGAGGACTTGGATAATACAGCCCCTTTTTAATTCCAAATATTGATTTTAAATATTGTTTTACATTTGTTTTACATTTGCAAGCCAATGGACTACCCTTCACATATTTTATTCCAAGAATTTGATGTTCCAAGTATACGCCAGCTCTACGCTAAAGCGGCGCTTATTTACACAATAAAATATAAATTGGGAGAGCACATTCACCATACTCATGAAACTCGCAACAAAACCAAAAATCTCCTGCAATCCATAAGAAAAAATAAATCTGCTGGACAACACCATGTAGTTTATCTAGGGCCAAAAATATTTAATGATTTACCGCCAGAATTGCAAACCCATAAACTAACACCGTCAATCAAACATAAAATAAAAAGCTGGGTTATGTCTCAGGATCAAAGTAATATTGAAAAATATTTCATATGACCACCATACCAACAACTAAGGCCTTCAAACATAATATTGGTAACATTAAAACAATGTATTGTAAAGAAATCTGTAATACCGAGTTTTTTAAATTAACTTTCGCAATTATTCACATATCTTATATATAGCTGCTTACATGATAAATGTTAAAATTTATTTGTTCCCTTTTCTAGACCAAAGGGCATAGATAGAATATAAAAAATTGCTTGTTTATTTTAGATAAAAAAACAAACAAGTGTAATATTAAGTTTAGTTTAGCTTTAGTTTACTTTAAGGCATTAAATACTACAATCAAAATTAATCTTAGTCGATGTTCACTGTATATTAAAAAAAGGGTAAATTATATGTAAACCTGAACCGCCACAAACCTATGTTTATTGGTTCAGGTATTTCCGCAGGTATAAGAAAAAAATCCAAATGTGTAATGTACAAAAAGAGGAAAATAAATAAATAAAAAATATACAATACAAACAAGAAACCTTAAATATTGTATTTAACTAATAAATTTAAATACTGAGAAAGTCAATGTTCGTGAGCTATTTATACTATACAATTTATTATAAACCATATATTTTCCCCGAGTTTCTACTGTATTCATTTTTTTAGTAGGCCTATCCTATCAATATTGATAAATGGCAGAATTTAACAAAATCTGAGCCACTGTGAACTAGAGATCATGTTGATCAATGTGTTTGTTCGTTTCAGTGCTCGCTTGGAGTGTTGGCCCGAGATGCCTCACCGCTGTGGCCGAGCGTCGCACTCTCACTCGCCGGGCGTCGCGACGCCGTCGTCCCCTGAGGGAGGAAGCGCCGCGATGCACAATTTACGCCCCAGGTAAGGCCCGTAAAAACTTTACGTGGACATCAGGACCTTCGTCTGAACCTTCGAATTCTCTTAGAGAGACTGACCGGCGCCCCTTAGGGACGTCACATATCCGACTCGAAAGAGCCGTGTGATACACTTGCAAGGTGTGTGAATAGAAAAGTAAACTAATCATTTTTATCGCGTTTTCTGTAACACTAAACGTCGCTTATACTCTCTCTCTATACACGACCCGCGCAAGATGGTCATAATGCAATTTTTACAGTGTGCACTTAAAAAAAGTACGAAATTCGTTTCGAACGAATAGCGTAGACTGTTTACAACCTCACATTAAATACGAGAAACCTAATAAATGTTTTGACGTAATAATGTGCTACACGAGAGTTTTTCATACATTTTTTACAAAAGCCAACATGGATCGATATTTCTTGTTTTGTTGAAGTGCTATTATCGCGATTTTTTTTTTTTTTTTATATAAATCGTGGATGAGTACATGCCCGTTCTGTTGTGTTCAGTCAGTGGGGGGGATGAGGGGGCGGCAGTTACAAGTCGAACTTCCTATACGTGAATGATTCTACCCAGTGAACAACTAAATGTGTGCATGTTTTCTACTATCACCCTAATCCCCTGATGCTTGACGATGTTAAAAAAAGAGACCACATGCAGAAATGAAAAGCATGGGAATTCTTCACCATCCATTCCTCTCTCTCTCCAACTCCTACTGAAAGGTAGGTATCCCTCATGGTCCCATGGAACATCAAATCCATTAGAACGCTGTCGACACGTTAGACGCAGTGTTGTGACGTGTGTCGAGCTTTCATCACGTGATTGGCCATGTTTTTAAAGTAACCCACACGTGCATATACACTTTTCATAAATAAAAAATAAATAAATTTACATTAAGAGTTGAACGAATTGGCACATGCAAATAGCAACGCTGCGGTTCTCATCTGTCAGTGTTTTGAGATGTCACAGCAAACAAATCAATTTCGCTTAGTATTTCAACTTCCTATGATTATTAATTAGAATTAGGAGAGAAGGAAGGATAACCACGGGAGTCAAAACAAAGCATTGGTACATGATATGTTGCTGTTGTTGTAATCTATGAAAGTCCGGGCATAAAGCGCTAGTTTGACTAGAAAAATAAGTAACTACACGGTTATATTGTGAACCAGTTGGTTGTTATTTCTCTATTTCACTATTTCTTATTGCAACTCTTACTTGAATATTGGGAATCGATATATGTAAAACCTCGATATTGCCATATTCGTACGGGCCAGTGACACGAGCACGACTGTTCGCAAGCAGCTCATGTGGTTGGTGGGCTAACTAGTGTCGCCACTCGTTGGTTCCAATTACCGACACTGTGGCGCTGAGCGTCACCCTTGCGATTTATCCGTCGTGGTTTTATTGGACTTGTCAGTTTTTTCATTCACCGAGTTTGTAAGCACTTTTCCTAGTTAACATACTTTGTGCTGAGTTTTTGTGTTTAAGTTTCTTACGACAGTGTACAGACCAAACTATCGATTGTAAATTTTGCTTGCTAGTACGTAGGTTATTTTGTAATTATCTAATGTGTGCACGATATAAATAAACGATCTCTTCAGAATGTGTGAATACAAGCGCACAGAATAAGCTAGTGGTATCGCATACTCAATTTTTAATGTGACGTCGTAAAAGTCAAGAGTTCACGACCAAACCCAGCTAAAACGAATTGTAACGATCCCTGTTGTTATCTTCCGTTGGTGTTCGGAATACTGTCCTTACTCCTTAAAGATATTAAAAGGAACTAGAAATTCTAAAATAAATTGGTTCTCGATTTATTATGAAAAAAAGTTTGTTTTACTATCGCTTCACAGCTCAATCTATGCAATGATGTTAATCGAAACAATGGTTTAGTTAGTAACGTAACAATTGAAGAACGTAAGTAATTTCTACGAAAAGTACTATTCGTTAAATATATTTAAAATTGTAACTGCTTCTCAGACATAGTTACATGTTTTTAATTTGAATTTAACTTTATTACATTTGTTTTCTCGTTCTCACTCAATGGATAGGCTTGAAACAGCTCTCCATTCACTACATCAGAGTTACAATGCATGTTATCTTAAGTATCGGTTGAATTTGTTTCCAATCTTGGTATGTCTCTCCATGAACATTAAATAAACTACAAATTTATAAAGTTTATAAATTTATTTATTCATTTTGTATTTTTATTTTTATATTTTAAAAAATGTATACTAATAAAGTCTAAAATACTTTCAAGAGATACACCACTTTACTATCATTATACAATTTACATGTATATTAGTTTATAAACTCTAAACCGCCACAAACACTTGTTTTTTAGTTCTGTTCAGGTATGTTCTACGGTTGGTGTCAATATCAGAGACAGGCAGGTTTGTATAGTCAAACTGTAATGCAGCGTTTTACTACACTTAAAAAAATGTTCGTTCATTGTTTTTGCTAATTGTCAGCGACACGAGGTAGACGACCAAAGGCTTTGAACCACCGTATACACCATTGTAACCCACCGTCTTACATCCCCGACAAACCATAACGACCAAACATGGCTCGCGACACGTGAATTTGACAGAAACAAGGCCACAAAGTTACAACACCGCTGTTGCCATTTAGTTGGATGAGAACGAGAACATCACTAACAAATGCTTAATTGTTCACTGATATTATTGTAGACACAAAGTTGGTGCCGGCTTACACTGTGTAATCTCTTCAACAATTACCATGTATGTAACACACAGTCTTGAGTGTTTAATATACTAATCAACAGTATAAGGTTTCAATGTGGTAGACGTAGACGTGTTGTGGATAGTAACGGATTGATTAAACGTATTCAAACACAAATAAGAATTACTTCCAGGTATTCGCTCGTATTATCGTATTATAATTTTAAAACTCTTCTTGGAACACAGCGATAATCGAAGTTGATAATTTTAGAAATCGGTTTCTAATGCCTGGCATTATGACAGACCGCTAAATACTAAGCCCGTCGCTAACTTGTTTTCTACATGGCAACCACTAATCAGAAACGTGATTGTCAAAGAAGTAACAAATTAGAGAAGGGCTAAATGTTTAGTGATCAGACAATGCCAGGGCTAAGACTTTTTTTTATCTTTAGAGTAATCGAGGTGATAGTGTTTCGTTTTTTGAACTGTAATTAATTCGAATTGAAGATATGTTTTCTTAGATCATAAAATGAAAATCAGAGCAAGCGAATCAATCTCAATACATCTCAATACAAAATCATATTAGCACACTCATGTTGGATATCTAGCACCATTTAGTGTATCTAGAACTGTGTTTCATATAAACATTAAACACCGGGGTTAATTCATGCGTCCGGTTCTATAAAGGCAAGGATTGCCTTGCTGAACATTCCAACATTTCCGTCTCAAATTATGCAATGTTATTTGCTGGGATTTTACTGTCTACTTCATTATCCCCTCATTGTGCAATCTTGGCAACCCCAGTCGACGCTTCCATCACGGAGGATATCATTCCTTGACATCAAGACTTATTGTGTCATGTACGCTACACGAATGCGCTATCATTCAGCAAGAAGCGATGTTTGCGACACGATTTTCAAGCAGACATCTGTTCTCAAGTCATACATACACAACACATAGACGTATGTAGGTTTGTGTCACGTTTGTCACAGTTGCACTATAATCAATTTGTTTGTGATATACCATTCAAAACTTATTGAAGGTAAAGACGATGACTGTTTCGTAAGAGAACAAAGTATGTACGTATTTGATTCTAAAAATAATGGAGGCACGGTAAATGTTGAAAATATTGGCAACATAAATATGTTTCCTTATTTATATGTTTAAGAATTTAAAATCGAAGAACAAATAACAGCAATAATATTTTGTAAGATTGCTTCATTTTATGACCAATAACATCTGAGCGTTTATTTTAACGAGACCGTATCGTGATGTTACGGACTTGTACAGGGGAGATTTACTAGCAAATTGAATCGTACATAGCAACGCTATGTGGAGAAACCAACCCAAGCTGCTCTGCGCTCTACCACGAAGGATTATTATTGTTGAGGTTGCGGCCTGCGGGGTTGATATCCAACCCTATTTGTTTTCTAGGATACAGTTGTCAAGTGTGCATTGAGTCTGAAAGTAGACCTACGATATTATTTGCAAAATATCCAAAGTAACTCCTCAGTTGGCTTAGAAACATTTCATTCGTTAATTCATAGCCTGATATTGGACACTTTTCCCCATCAGTACCCAATTCTAGATATTTTGTTCAGGCAGGCATAAGATGAGGAATAGTTTTGATATATCTATCACGATATTCTTTTCCAACCATAAAAATAACCTTGATTTCAATTCTATAATACGTATGCCCATAGTCTTGTGACTGCCAACTAAATATTTAGTAGTCAGATATAGCTTGATTTCAAAGCTTGGCGATAAGTGGTTTCTATGGTGGAAACAATTTAACGGAGACTTAAGTATTTAGTAAGAAGTCATATAACTAGTTATTATTTAACCATCAAATAAGCTGTTAAATAAGGCAAATTAATGTACTGGTAGACACTACAACAAGCATGTCTGCTAAAAATATAATTCTTAGTACCTGGACATGTATTTATTAATATAATGTCTATCCAATTTTGTTATACAACCAATGTTTCGAAGGTGGAAAACAAACATAGCTGATATATGATTCAAATAATGCATAGCTGCAAAGATAATCGCAGTACGTCAAAAACCAAAAACAAATTATTCGAAATCCTCGAATCATAAGTATAAGCGTTTCACTGTTAAATTCTCCTCTGCATGTAAACGGTGTAGATAGATCCTGCATGTCTAGCAGATAGTACACAAGTAATTGGCCTAGCACAGTTCTCGACATGGCGTACATGCATTGCGTCAGTGTTCTCCACTAACGTTATACGCGAGATAGTACGAGAGGGTCACGAGACGATCAGCGGTGCCAATCTCCATTACAGATAAACGAGATTGAACCCACCAAGAATGAATAAAACCGAGTGAAAGAGCTTTCACATTCCTGTGGTCTTTGTTCCGGACTGGAGATTAATTGGCGCACTTCATGTTAACGCTGGTTAACAGTTAACAGTTGATTGATCCATGTGAGTCTATTTGTTAAGAAACGAGCTGGCACGTTGTAGAATTCAATTCCAAGAAAACTTTTTCTTTATGTTGCTACACCTTTCTTGTCGCGGGTTTGTAAGGTTGTTATATAAGAAAATGCTCTATTGAAACCGAAGAGGAAATTATACGTTTTAGCTTTTATTCATCTGGGTCTCTAGAGGGTTTTGCGAATCAAATTATTTTAGAAGACAATAATAATCTAGTATGAAAATTTATTAAATTTGATATCGTGCCTGTTTTGCATTAAAACAGGTATACACACAAACAGTGCATTTAGAATTTAATTGGATTATATTCATACCTTCTGAGCAGGCAACGCACGACGGCGTGAAATCAAATAATCTAGATTTAACGCGAATAAAAGTGATGTAGTCAACTCGAGCACCATTATACGCATTGACTTGTTAATATTATTGCAGAAACTTCGTAAGAAAATGTGTTGATGGAATACGAATAAGGCAACAAAGAGAACACAGTTATCAAAATGTCAAGGGAGACATTTTGAAAGTTTTGCCAGTATTTGTGTTTGAACTTGTAACTCGGCCCGTCTCGCTGTTTAACTGCGCTTTCTGCTTTGCTCTGTCTTTCCGACTTTCTGAAATGAGTCAACAAACTTTTCTGAGTAGTTATACGTGTCCTGTTACTTTACGTCTTACGTAATATTATAAACTTAACACAATTCTTAATGTCCTCATCTGAAAGTCTACTTTGAGTAACTAAATTTTTATCTGCACCGTCTGTATTATTATATTTAGTCTCCTTTATCGCATTAGACACGTTTTGTTTTGTGCAAAACTACTGGTAATAAAAGTAGTAGTCGTTATACTGTACTAGACATTATTAGTTTCAACAGTAAGTTATTAAAAGTTAAATAGTTAATAGTTTCAACGTCTCCATTTTGTAATTTAACTTTTAACACGTAAACTCATTATTGCAACCCTAAGGTGGCCGAGTAAATGAATCTCGTTAAACGTAGGTACAAGTTCATTATATTATTGTGCGTGATATATCGTTCGGGTGTGCACCCGAAAATGCGTTTTGTGTAAGTGTTGACTAATGTATCTGCTTTCTGAGAAATATATCATTATAATTATTAATACTGTTCTAAATTAAATAATTGGTACTGTGCAAATGTGCAAATAGAACGGTGAGCGGTTTACAAGTGACTGATAGCATAAAAATGTATAGTCTGTACAATAGTCATAAAAACAAAGGCGCGTTCGTATAGTCTGATTGTACGCATTATACCGCATTTTAGGTATCTACAAATAGACGTGTAATTAAAGTGACAGTAATGTACCAGCCTATTGCCAATTGGCTCAAATAATTACGTAGGGGAGTTTGCCATTTTAATTCCAAATAATTAGTTAACCCCCCCCCCCATAGCCACCGTTCGTTTTCGTCGTCAATTGTGAATGTCACGGTTTCAATCACCGAATCACGAACATCAATCCGAGTCTTTTTTGTATTTTAATCAAGGAAACTCTCTTTTGATTGAGGGTTAATCTAATCATGTAGATGGTAACAATGTCGGATAGTTAAGAAGCCCTGATTGTATCCTGCACTTTCAATTAATTGAGGTTAGCTAACTAGGTTGTGCGACGGCCCAATCCATGGCATGTACGGTCGGACCCCTCTCACTGTTGGCTAAATGTACAACGCTGGCCATAATGATTGCAACAGATAATACGCCTCTCAAGTTCACTTACACTTTAAAGGGGATTACTTTCAATAGTGTCGGATCAGTGAAGATCGTACATCAAACGTGTTCGTGATTTGATTAAAACCGGGAAAGTGTTGCAATTTGTTTTAGTGATACATTGCATTAGTTACTTCTTAGACCATGATTTATATTTAAAAAAACATGTAATTTGTTTTGCGTTTATTCACTAGAGCAGTAATTTGTAAATAACACTGTTTATGTGTACATTCATTGCATTCATTTGTTGATGCCTGCTGCCCAAAACGTAATGTTAATCACAAATTATGTTTGGCCCTATAGCCAGGTTACTGTGTTCCTCCAGATCATTTTGGAAATAATTGGAGAAAGTAATTACAAAATAAAACAAATTAATGGTAACTGTCACGTCAGATTTGATCTACATTTAAGAGTCCCTACAAAAAACAAATTAAATTCAACGCAAAACGCAACATTAGACAATCTGCGCAACAAGATTTACAAAATAGAGAGTGCAGAACACGCATTGCACAGACAGCTGGTGTACTTATACCACAGCTTCTGTCGTACAACAGAAAACGGGATTTTGCGAACGAATCTAAAAAGGATTCGATAACGTTTTTGCTGTCAAAATGTAAAGAAGCGCAATTCAACTATCAGGATGGAATATGTATCAATTTTCACTTTTATTTGTAGTTGAAAATTCAATAAAAATGAGCAAGCTACCTTTTCGTCGCTTTAGAAGGCGATTGTGGTGATTTCATGACAATTCACCTTTTAGTTGATTTACATAGGGAGCCTATACAAGGTGGTTGAAGTCGCTACAAGGAAGTATGCCCAGAACCTCCTGAACTGCCTTAGAACAAGTATACTTCATGTTTCTCTTCTACCTTGTGATACGTTTGCAATAGCTTGGATTGATCCTTTATTGTTTCACAGTGAAGTTGTTACGTCCCTTGCTTTGAATTTCTCTATACGGAGATGGAGTTGAGCGAGAGGATGTGAAGAAATCTTACAGTTCAATAGCTTAGATGAACCGAAAATTCCGTTCATACTTTTCGAGTGGAAAATGTAACCGACTCTCTTTCTCGCCTTGAATGAAACGCTCAACACATAGATCATTGTCACGAAGCGTGTTATGAGGAACTTTTTGATGTGTATTTGTCCAATTAAAGCCTACGCGTATATTGGCGGTACGGCAAAAATGAAGGCGGTTGTGTTTGACTTCTTCAATCAAGTCGAGTGTTTAACTTTATCAAATTTGAACAACAATTCAAAGATTTGCTAATTTTTAAATAAGGTGTATTGATAAATATGTTAATTTTGTAAACTCATTATTACACAGGTTGCTAGGTATATTGTTCAATAATAAAGAAACAATACATTAATGGAAGATGGCAGACAAGGGCACACTTTGAAAACAAATTTTGACTGCCAAACGAGCTTAAACTAACAACAAATTATAGTTAACAAATATTAGTAATTCTATTGTAAAAATACAAAAGTTTAGTGGGTAGAGTAGAGATATTCTTAGTTTGTCATAGTTTGAAGATCCACCCCATAGTTATGTGACCACTGCCAAGCCTAACAAATATGACATAAAAATAATATAATATGAAGTAATTACAAATATGGTCAGATAATCGGATTGACACGGGGGTTGAGGGGTGGTTACATAGCGATGGAGGGGATCGTCAGTCTAAGATAGTCTTAAGTAGTCTTAAGTCTATAAGATGAACAAGTTAAATTAAACGAGACAAATTTTATTGTAAGGTTGAGAATAAAAGTGAAAAACGTAAATTGGTGTGTGGATGCCATATTTATAAGTATTATTTCATTGTTTTTTTTTTGTATTTTTAATACCCATAAAGTTGTAGGTTACACATTTACAGTATTATTAGTATAATATGGTATAATGTAAAGTAGTATCTGTTATGTTAGAAAATTAACGGTATGTGTCTCAATTAGTTAGATGGTGTTATAATGTTCCTTGATATATTGCGGAAAGAGAAACAGGTTTTAAACATGTCGATATGAGACAACATTTGATCGAGACTGTACAGCGCGTATTCATTACACACACTTCCCAGACACAACGTAAAACCGTCTCGATTCATTGCATATTCGTGCTTTAGTTCAGTTTAGTGTGTAATTTCTTTGACCAAAAGAGTTTTCAGAAACTACTTCTAGATTACTTTCAACGCTTTAAACCCCGCTTACACAACGTAACAAAAAGCGTACACGTCAATGCACCGTACTTTGTTATCGCTTTTGTTCGTTTCAAAAGAAATACCTGAAAAACTGTGGGAATTTGTAAGAAACCTACGCTGTTGTTTTTCGTAACTTTGGCGTGGAGTTTTAAAAACGGCTGCGGTTTTATATACCTTGGAGACTTTAATTCCACATTACTTAATTGCATCCCTCTTATTATTAACTAGACATACCGTTAATAGCTGCGTTCTCTCTCTCTCTCTCTCTCTCTCTCTCTCTCTCTCTCTCTCTCTCTCTCTCTCTCTCTCTCTCTCTCTCTCTCTCTCTCTCTCTCTCTCTCTCTTGGATTACCTACCGTGACGCCAGGACATAAAAGAGATTTTTTTTGCTTCGCAAATGAAAGACTATCCAATGGAATTGAAGATTGATTCTGGAACGTACAAGAATCAATTCAATATGAATATTGGTACACTCGGATTACTGTTGGCTGAGTGATTAGTAATCCGATGAATTCTGGTTCGCAGTAAACCGTTGCTACGATAACTGCTGACATTTTATCGTTGAACATCAGGTACTTGTATGTCGTTTTAACATGGGCAGTAGCCGTTACAGAGTAAGCTAGCTCGATGTTTAGTATACTGACGTAATTTTCACCGTTTTCCGCTATTAACAAGCTGAGAGCGGGCGAACTATGCATCGTGTCGCACTAAACTGGTCTCTTTGCGCTCGTCAACTCTATTACTACAGTGGAAAATTGATTTTAAATGCGGAAAATGGAGAAAACCGTCATAAGTTACACACCATAAAACACACAATAGCTTTTACTTGGTATAATGAAAAGACCCCATCGAATCAACATCAACTACATTTGATGGTAGTATACTGACAACGTACCAACGACACTAGGAATCATATATGGGATGGGAGTGAGAAATATTATTTTGACTGGAAATAAGGTCTCGCGATTTCGTGTAAAGTTGGTAATGTTAATGTTTAGTTTTGAAATATGACAACATGTTTGGGCGCAATCCGACAATTTACAACAGTATGATAATAGTACTGATATTAGTTAAAGGTATGAACTAGTACAAAACTTATTGTTCTAGATTTTATTTCCAGTTTTTTTAAAACATTTATGAGAAACAATGAACAATTGTGACCACTGAGCACGTTTGAATACGCGATACAACAATGTGTTATTGACTGTTACACCACCGTAATACGCGATCGAGTTATCGCTAATCCATACACGAGCGATGAGTTAGACCTACCGACCTATATCATGTCAAGGACGCGTGTGTGTGTGTGTGAGAGAGAGAGAGAGAGAGAGAGAGAGAGAGAGAGACGCACTGATTAGCTTCCTGCTTAAGCTATGTTGCAGACCTTAAACCATTGGCCTTGACCTTGACTAGGGGGGAATGGAGACGACATATCACCGGCATGTTTCATTAGATATGTTGAGCCAACGGTATAGCCGCGGTCGGTTTAGCCGGTTCCCATATGAACACCGAAAATAAGCAACCTCGGGGTATGTCAGGATGTGGATGGGTGACCACTCTCTTCTGAAACACTAGTTACCGTTGGTTAGAGCAGATTGGAGAGCTTGAGTAACTGCTTCGTTCTTTTCGTCAGCTGCTCGGCAGTCCAGGTTAGTGGAAGAACCTATATGACTGGTCAAAGTTATACCGTCCTTTCGGATGGGACGTAAAGCCGATGGTCCCCTTGGTACTCTTCGACATGAGTAGGCTACTTGTCGGTACCAGGCTTCCCCTCCTCCCTTTCTCTCAACTTCATTATCATTCATCACGCTGAAGAGGGCATTAAGTGCCTTACACTGGCCTTATAACAATAAAGTTAAAGTATTAGTTATGTTTAAGTATTAGTTATTTTACACAGTCCTTTCAGATTGGATGGTCCCCTTGGTACTTTTCTACAGGAATAGGCTACGTGTCGGTACCAGGCTTCCCCTTCTCCCATCTTCATTATCATTCATGAATCATCACTAATCAGGCTGAAGAAGGCATTGTGCCCTACACTGGCCTTAATAACAATAAAGTAAAAGTATTAGTTATGTTACACAGTCCTTTCGGATGGGATGTTAAGGCGATGGTCCCATTGGTACTTGTCTACAGGAGTAGGCTACGTGTCAGTACCAGGCTTCTCCTCCTCCCTTCTTCATTATCAGTCATCACTCATCAGGCTAAAGAGGGCGTTGTGCCCTACACTGGCCTTAATTACAATAAAGTAAAGTATTAGATATGTTATTACACCGTCAGATCCCTGAACGAGTATTAACGTATATGCTTTAGTCTAGTCAGCTATGAGCGCACCAGGAGGGTAATCGGCTTTAACATCAAGAACCAACGTGACCGCAGCCTCTGTGGCGCTGGGTTTAAAGGTGAACGCGTCACAGATTTGAGTTTCTCGTCGCTTCGAATCGTCCGCTTGAATCGGGGGACTGATGGCTTCATTGCGGATAACAATGTTCAATTCAGGAAGACAGAGTAGAAGCTGACTTGGAAACGAGGAAAAATGAAAGCTCTGAATGGCGATTTAAAATGTTTTACCAGATATATATATAAATATACCGGTTGTGTTGAGATTGATAATACCAAATTACATTTGGATATTCAAACTTGGTGTGATTTTATTCCAACTAAATACCTTTGCCATAATTTGTTGAGTAGTTTGTCTGGACAGTAGACACCTCTACACAAAGGTCGCAGCTTCATTCCAATCGTATGAATGATTTAAATGGCGTTTAGTGTTTCGACAAATTAACTTTACAATTTACATACTCGGTTTTTTACACTCACTATCATAAAAGTTTCATAAAGATATTTATTGATTGCCTACCGAACCTCTTTTTGTAAAAGATTTTTTATCGTTTTGTTGATGGACATAGCGATTGAGTAAACGTTTTCCTGATAGGCTATCGAACCCAGATCCTCCGAAATTTGTCACGGAAGACAATAGATACATCGAATACATCCGCGATAACATTCGTGTAAACATATATGTGTGTGTATGCGCCTCGATCATAATACGTGTACTGTTCTAGTCACTGTGTAATTAACATCTATTAAACTCGTAATATGGTGAAGCATGATTTGAACCTTATCATTTGAGACGAAAGTGTCCCAAAGAGTTTGTAATCTGAATGTGGGTCAACACCACTTCTTCCTCGTTGACACGGCTAAATGCAGTTACTAATTGCGTATTCTCTCCTTTGGTGTATATTCTATGACATTGTGTGTGTACTGTTCCGTATAACATTCGTCATGTCTGACTTTGATATTATCACAACACAAGGATATGATGAAAACTTATTAACTCTATATTAATTACAACAATTTCAATGTTTTACGCTCATATTTATCTTCTAATATAATGACTGCGTATGTAGCCAGCGCACAGATAATAGAAGAGTTACTTAGTGAAGTGTATTAAGTGCCTAATTAGGCTACATTGCTAGGGTTTTCTAGTAACAGAGTATACTAGTATCTGATCTGGTCAAACAATTCAAATGTTTTATTTGAACGTTATAATTTATGAATCTAATCGTAAAGTTAACAATTACAAACTTTGTTGTTAATTAATTAATTAATTTAATTTAAAGAATTTCAAATGTAAGGATGTACTTGACATAAACTCGTATAGATGTGGGAAAACCATTTATTGGTTAAGTAGTTAGTTACGTATCAGTCTCAACCAGTCAAGCACAACAGGTCTTATGTTCTGTTTAAAATCATGTGTAGCTTTCTGAAATGTGCGGATTGTCAATTTGAACTCATAAGAATTGACTTAAAATAGACTCATTCTCTCACGTTATATCCCGTACCTATCATTGGAGCATTTTGTTGTATTTCTATGTCTATTACATACAAATATAAAGTACCTATGTAAAGTTTTAAAAACGTAATATCTGTGATGTAACTTCATTAAAGAAATTCGGGATTTTCAAACAAAAAATCTCTACTGCAATCTTTTGGTAAGTGTTATTACAAAACGCAATATGAAATGCTGTTCTTTAAGAGAAAGATGTTCCATCTACCATATTGACTCGAGTTAGCAATTATAACGAAGCTGGTTTAAATTTGTTCTCTGCATTCATAGAGCACATGTCGGTACGCCACGAGAAAATTAAACAATATAGGTTCACCGTTCACCAATATCCAGGGATTTGAACAAACACTCATGTATTACTGGGACTGTGGTATGGTAAAACAACAGGTCTTCTTCTCTAAAATGCCAGACAATCCAGATATCTAGCAAAAATGAAGAGACTACCTTTTTGCTACGGGTTTGAATAGCGTATTACATTAGAAGTTGTCTAGGAAACATTCCAAGGAGGTCTGCAAGGAATTCAAACTGTCACTGCAAACACGGAATGTCTTTATATTATTGTGTTGCCCGTCAGATAGGCAGGTTTGTTTCTACTTCCAACGTAGAAGGTTCTTGGTTCGAAAGTCTGTCATGGTTGAAATTGTTCCAACTTGTTGAAATTAGTTATTTATTTTATGTATATCCTTAATTAAATTGTTGTACAATGTCAGGATATCACTGATTTTGAAGCTATTGCACACTTTTTCCTTAGCCACATCTGCACAAATTAATTTTTGACTGCTCCTCCTAGCGTTTCCTTTTTATATAATCGTTATAAGTTAACCAATACACCCGATGCACGAATTATCGTAGCAATTGAAGCGCCCTAAATCCATGTATGATTGTGTTATGCATCTTTTCAGAAACCACTATCATGCTATTAAATGTCTTTACTTGACTTTTCATTCATGTTATACAATTGAGATAATAAGTCTCAATTGCAGTATTGAAGCACAGATAACTAATTATACACTTCGTGTAGTATTGAAGTGTATAGGATGTATAGGACGACTCAAAAGCGAAACACGTAATTGGTTTTAAGTGTTTCAACAACCCCTGAGTGCTTATACGTGTAACCATACGGTGCTTTTATTCAGTGTTAAATTGGTTTTAAAGCAGTGGGGAAATGTTTTCACGAGTGGTGATCTTTTCGAAGGATTCATTAATATGTGTCGTATAAAACAGAATGAAGAGCTAGTACTATATTACCAAAGAATTGTATACAAATGCGAAATGCGCCTGTTGTCCAGCAATCATATGATTGACTGTACATATATCTTTTAAATTTCATTAATATAAAAGAACCGTAAATCAAATTTTAAAACGTTATACTCTTATCGTGACTGTGATTAACCACTGATGTCGTGATTTTGACTGTTCGGTAACATTTGAGACTTCGTCTTTGACTGTTTCAAGTAATGTCTTCCAGCTATCATGTTGATCAATTTCGATTCCCAGAAACGACTGGACCAACTGGTTCTACATATTTACAGTGGTGTGTTTGCAAGTTGGTGGCTGAAACGGGCGTATTACGTTCTGGTACTTGGAACTCGATTATCATTGTTCAATTCTGGGCAAGTAACATTTTATTGATTATTTGGATGATAGAAACAGTTCAAACGTTTGAACTAGCACTGGTAACTCAACATTCGCAATTGCTAAATGCATGGAAAGTAAACAGCACAGAACATAACGTTGTACATCAGATTTTCTTTACGTGTATAAAATAAGGTGGTAAGAACCATAACTTTGTATGAATTGAAAAATCATAAATGAGAGAAAACTAGAATTTAGTGCATAAGAAGCTCCGTGCAGCTTTTCAGTTGAGAGAAGTGTATCAAGTGAAGTCTTGAGTGTTCCTGCCTTCATTTTCACTCACGCACGTATTACAAAATAAATGCTTTAGACGTAATGTTAATTATCATGATTTGACTCAACAACTCCCTGTGGAGCGAACCAATTTTACAAGTATTTTTATCAGTGGCTGGAAACCAACCTTTGAGGTAATATTTTTATTCAGACGGTATGTGTTCTATCGTTTATACACAGAAGTTTGAAATATAATTGGGAAAGGACGGGGGTTAGAGGGGGGGGGGGGTAAGCTTTAGACCCCCATCCCCTTGGGTACGTTCCTGATTCTGAGTTACATTGCTTTAAAGAGTGAAATTTATGATTTCTTCTAAATGCCAATCGAGTGTGTTATATTGTATTTTAGTTTGATTTATTGTTGCTTCTTCTGTCAGTGTCTTGAGTTATTGTATTGGGATGCTTGCATGTTTTATTCATATTATGTATTATGGAACTCTGTTAAGTTTGTGCTAAGCAACAAGTTGATTTCGTTGATATAGCTGCGATTACAATTCAATCATGGTTCAAATCGATAGTTGAACGCTATAATCAATCAATTGAATCATTTGACAGGAAAACGTTGTAGCATTGTTTCATAGACTTCGGGAAATTTTAACTATAATAACATGTTATAAATGATAGAAAACGTGTATTGTGCTGAGCATGATTGGAAAATTGTGTCAATTTATAAAGGGAAAGTGCAAAATCATTTTTAAAATAAAAAGGTACATTTTTTAAATGATAGCCATTTTTGTTCGTGGTACAATGTAGACAAATATGACATATCTTTTCCCGCATCCTTGTTAATACGTTATAAAATTCGTTATCATCTTTGTTCACCGTACACAGATTATCAAATTAACGGTGACACCTTCAATGGCACCAAACTCGAGAAAAATGAACTCCATTTTCATATAGTGCATATTTCCACCAAAAGAGTACGCGACTTGCGACAGAAGAGGATCTCATACAACATTATTCCAGCTAAACTTTTACTTTGTCAAAAAATGATGACACTACGTTACTGTATCAAATGTTTACTAAAAGCTTCAACTGGTGGATCGCACCTTTTCACCGTCACCGAACAACCCGGCGCTCACCTGTAGGAAATATCGCAAACTTTCGCCCTAGTCTATATTCAGACCGCCGACACAAATTTCTAAGATTCCTCGGCCCACTACTATTTTTATTGGAAGCGTGCACTCAGGGTGCGGGGGGTGGGGGTAGGATGGGGGAGGGGGTTGAAGGAATGTCTTTGAGGTTAGCTGGGGGTGAATAAAACGAAGGTTGGACGTGTACGTGGTGCGGTTTGGATGGCGAAGGAGTCTGGGGAGTTGTTGAAACTTGAGCTGTGCTTGCGTTTCATGAATTGTAAAATTGCCTTTTGACGTAAAACATAGCCGCTTATAAGTCATACCTTTTTAAAATTAATTAGCTGCTGAAATTGTTATTTCGTCTTCATAATTATTTCCTTGTTGTGACTGACGTATTTATGCTTCGTAGAAGGGAGAAGGGATGCTGTATAAAATGTGCGCTGAACGTAACGGTCCGGCAGGCAATGATCGCAAGCTCTTTGATTTTATTTTTATCTAGAATTTTCCTCTTATTTATTAAATAATTTTCCATTAAGTAAGGTAATATTATTTTATATTAACAGCCAAATTAAACTTGTTAACAAAACTTCTATTATATCTACGGAGGGAAAGAAAATACCTGTCCAAAATAAAGAAATTATATTTCCTCTTAATGAGAATGTTGACTTGAATAGAGATCATTATGGGGACAATCAACCATTCTGCCCACAAAACAAAGTCAGTTAGCAAAGCTTTAATATCACATTGAAATGTCTGTACGTATGTGATTTAACTTTACTCCAGACCTTGACTTTAATCACGGTTGATAAAGGGTGGCTAAATCCTTCATACTTGCTAGAACTGCTTAACGTTTTAAGTTAGTAACTCGACCACAGTTTTGAATAGTTGATAACTACGTTAGTTTTGAACTTTGTTCTCGACTAAGGATTACGCTAGAAAGATTTCGACAGTTGCGAATAATGCAACTACGGATACAACTCTGTAATTATTTCTCGGTTTCCTCACTTTAGTTGCCTTATACATTGGAAACCATAATTGTAACAAAATTCAAGAGATGCCTGCAACCGCAGATTCAGCTATCTAGATTGCACAACCCATAAATAAATGTCGCGTCCTGTTCAGCCACACATTTTTATTTTTATAATGTTTTAATTGGATTGGACACAATCGGATCTTGCGCACTATTTCTAGTTTGTATACACAATGTGTTATTATACTTTGAAAAGTGGGGGGAGAGGTGGGATGGCGGCAAATTCGTGGACCAATTGAATTCTCTGCTTTATAAATAAGATTGATAAATGAATGTTATGTTAATAATTTAATCAATTATAAGAGATATGAATGGGTCTTGAGACAATATTTCATATTTAAACACCCATGCAAATTGTTGTTGTAAATTTTGCAATTATTAATAAACACATGCCGTGTAAATATTAATAATAGATGTGTTATTATTGCTGTTATTATTATCTATTTGATATGGTTTATAGTTTCTTTGTTTCGTAGTTATATATTATTTAGTAATTGGAAAGATGAACATGGAAACTAATTAATGACTGGTGATTCGGTCTCAAGTCACAGCTCATTTTTTGGTCCTATAGCCACAAAACCACGCGTGTGGTTTCTCCTATTTATGTGCTGCGAGTGTGTTATTCAGCGATACCGCAGAGAACATTGAACAAGAACGACAGACACGTGATCGTGGAAATGGAGCCTTCGCAGAGAAGTAGTAAAGTGTATCCCCAAGCTAATAAGCCAAAATGTTTACCGGAGTCGGAATTTAATTTAAGATTTTTCCAAGATCAATAAAACCATCTCGGGGCCGCCGTCACTGCATTGCTTGTTTTAACCAAATTACTTATCCACAATTCAAAACTTGAAACTCGCAAACTGAATTACCGTGACCTCGCTTAGTATAGACCCGTGGTTGCGTATCTTAGAAACTCGATTAAATAACTAGCCGACATCTTGAGCCAGTTTATATGTCTAGGCCTGGGGTCGTAGTCGCCTTTAAATATACAACTCTGCTTCGAATTTCCTTCAAGCTGATTCAAATGGTAAAACTGTCTACTTCAAATTGCTTCAGGATAACTTTCAAGAAACAATTTTGAAGATCTTTCCTACCCAAGTTAATGAAATTTACTGTTTTTTTTTGTTTCTATGAACTTATTTGAACATACATTTATAATAGCATTCTGACATTTTATTTGGTATTGTTTTCTCAGATAGACATAACATTCTTTAATACGTTATTTAAAAACTTTGTTTAATACTTTCTATGGCCGGTTTAATTAAAATGCCTGCTTTTTAGGAACTTTCTTTCAGTCATACGTCTCTAACATTGTTTTAATTCACCCGTAATGTCTTTGTATGAAACTCAATTAGCAGTATGCTTTTAAAAATAATATTTATCAACATGTTTGGGTTGCTTTTGAACTTTTATTCTGAAATGCATTTTTTTTTTAGGAAAACATTTCGATAGCTTGTGTAGTCGTAATTTTGAATTGATTGGCACACGCTGACAACATTTTAGATCGGATGTCTCGTCTTCTAAACGTTCTGTGTTACTGTGGCAGATATTTATTATCACGTTTGAGCCTTTTCTTTCTTTGCAAATCGTAGGACATACAAAGTGTGAACACATTCAGAGGGACCTACCGGTCAATATGATGCACGGAGGAGATTGTGCGCCACGGTAATTGGTACAATATTGTAAAGTATTGTATTGTAATCTGCTACGGCAGACTAGGGCAATAAGACTAACCACAGCCACTCTCTTTCCTTCAATCCGATCAGCTGATAAATCTAAACCATAATTAAATGATCTTGCATAAGCCACATAAGACATATTATTGTTTGAATCAATGTCTTGTCAATTGAAAGGCCCATGTTTTACCAACATGTAAGGCACCAACATGAGAAAACTAAATACAATATTCCAAAGATATTCCCTGTATGTGTTTGTTAAATAATTCAAAATCCACCGTGCCACAAATACGTGTATAGCGTAAATCATATTTTCAAAATTAACATTTTTCTAGATAAAAAACAATTTATCTCAAGAGGTGCCACCGTTTCCTTACGCACACCAGAATGACTGCGGCGTCACAATTTCATATCTCTGAGATCGTCCAATAACCAGCCACATAGGTAAGCATGCTCATGCTAGACTGCCTATCGTAAAAGTCTTCACAAAAGTTCCACCAATCTGGCATCTTATCACACATGACACGTTTCCTAGTTTTTGCGTTGAAAATTTAGAAACCCAATATGTGAAATAAAAACGTATACCGACGTGGAGGTCCGGCTAATATTGTTATCAGGCCCTTTCATTAAAACTTGGAAAGGGATTTGTGGTCATACGAGCTCTGTTACAACGGAATAAATTTAAGCGGATTTAAAAGGATTTTGTACAAACACAAACTCTCCGCTGAAGGACTCCCAGCCGAAAAGGAACTTTGTTACTGTATGCTTGTTATCAAATTTCTAAACTAGAGGATAAGTTTTTGATTTAAATGAACGTATACCGTCTACTTTAGTTCTACCGGAGCGTAAGGGGGCCCGTCAGCAGTTAAAGTCTCTTGGTGAGGCCAATTTCCTCTAACCTAAGAGTTATAACCGTCAACCTAGCGTGGCCCAGTACATTCTTCTAAACTTCCTACATCCATTACAATGTAAGCTCGCTGGCTCTCGGTCTCACAAGATTCAACGGACCACGCTTTGTTTTCAGGGGATGAATGATATATCTGGTGGGGAAATATGCTCCATCATCTGCACACCTCAGCCTAGCCAGCCCGAAACGAAGCACATGCTTCACTTTCTACCGCGTCTTGAGTGTTTTCTCTCTCACTCAAAACATAATTTACCTACGTAGGATTTAATTAATTGATGGAATTATTTCCAGGCTTGTGGATTGCCTTGGTTTCAATATTCTTGTTATTGAACATTATTCAATTGCCCGGAAACTTTTAATGAACTAACTTACGTGTAAGATTTATAGTCAGATAAAACAAACGACGTGGCAACTTCTGCAACAATATTTTACAAGTATTGATTGCTCTTAAGTTTCACGGTTCTTGTTTTAAATTTTAAACTAAGGTCTAAGGTGAGCGTTACGGCCGCACACGCTGACGTTATGATCATGGTTTAATTAAGTTTTAACGCTATATCTTACCACGTGATCCTTTAGAATGTTATTTTTTTATTATTAAGTCCGAGGGGGGCTGTTGTTTCGGTCTGCACCGCCAACAATATATCATGACGAGTAGTGGAGTGAGAAACGTTCGCATCCCTTATAACTTTGGCAATCATTCATTCAAAGTTCCCGCGCATATATACACGCTCGCGGGACCATGCAGGAAGCAGAAGAGAAATGAGGACAAACCAATGACTTATTACCAACCTCACCAACTTTGACACGAATCTCATTGACTGTCATGAATTTTGAATGAGATTAGCTCGCAATAAGGTTACACGAGGTAATATATTGAACTCTTGTGCTGCGAACGAAAACGAGACTGCTAAATAATTTGAACAGTGCCGAAGCAACACAATGGAAACGATGGTTGGTGTATCGTGAACACAGTTTGTTTATCTGATTCAGTGGGGTAGAAATTTGTCACTATATAAAAAGCAATTTCTTCTACCCGTGGCTCTGCTCTAGATGAGAAAGCCAGCCAGAACCTCACCAGTATTTATGTCGCACATAGACCAAACCTCCAAGTGCTTTGTTTGGAGGATTAAATTTGGAACTGGAATATCGTATTTCAGCTCGGATGTGTGTACAAGAAACTTAGCATGCAATCCCATTTTACCTCCGACGCGTTGGAATTAACAATGATTTAATTTTTTCTCGTTTGTAAACTAAGCCTAATTGAATCCCGTGTTTCGGGCGCTACATTATTTCAAGTGGTGTTGTTTGATTCGCACTACCAGAACTTGTGAGAGTAGCAATGAGATGAAAATGACTAACACATTTATTATGTGTCATAGTTGCGTAGGCTACACACGATACAAAGTTTATATCTGTTTCGTGTTTCGTTTTATTATTAAAGCCTGTTTTTTGCACAGTGCTGTTGCACGTGAAGTCGGTTTGTGAACCTATAATAATTGATTGATATATTTATATATATAATTGATTGATTGATATAGTTGATTGATTTTTAAATTTTTGTAACTGGTTTATCGTAAATTTGTGGTCTAAATGGGGTTTGTCTCTCTAGGACCCGAAATTACTGAGTCACCGTTTGAAAAAAGGTTAATAAATTAAAATTTCGTAATGAATTGTGTAATTCTAAATATTATGATATATGTTTAAGGTCAAAATCATCATTTCGTATCGTGAAATTTACCTGGGTCAATAATTTATTAGATAGTCATTCCATTTGTCTTTGTAAGGGTTACTGTTAATATACATTATACAAATGCGAACAATAATTACATTAATTTATAGAAAACCAGAAACTTGGTGACACGAATCCTTGTGCAGCCAACTCTCCCGTATCATGCTAGCAGTCCACATTAAATCTATGAAATGGGTTAAAAACTATGTAGAGCGTAATACGATAACGTTATTTAAGATGGATATGAGCCATGATTTAATAGCCAAATGAATATGAGGGTTCTTCATTAGCCATTTTATGGTAATTTTAATGTATATCTACAGCAATAACCTGAAGAAGATTCTTTCAAAATGATAGAGACAAAATAACAATCGTCATTTAATTTGATTTATATACAGCAATCTACAGTTTTTAAAGAAAACATACGTTCACTGTTTTCATAAATTTCATAAATCATCGCCTATTAGTTTATTTTTTAACATCCTTTCTCTCAATATTATGGTAGACAAACATAAATGAATTATTGCATTATACAATGTTTCGCATTGTTCTGCATCGGTTAGCGCATACAGAATAAAGTAAAAAATGTATTTATTTCACTGTTATTTTAATGCATTTTTGAAACCCACTTAACACCTTATTTGTTTGTTCTTTTCACGGAAACAGGTAGTAATGACTAATGAGATACCAGTATATCAGCTTTATAATCTTTTTTTAATGTAATACTACAAACGATTCGAAATCTTATTTCCAATTATTAACAAGACCATTCAACGCTCATCCGTCAAAGTCCAACTAGTATTAGTATTGCTCCTGTAAACATGTTGTTGTCAACAAGTAAGTCCAAGTATAGTATTAGTGTTGCTCCTGTAAACATGTTGTCAATAGAGCAAATCCTAGAAGTTTATGCATCGCCTTATCTCAACTCCCTCGGATTCGAACAAGCGATATATTGCCTCCCCGAGATGGCGGATAGTTTCCTTAGAATTACGAGATTGGTTTTTATTATCTCTGAAGGGGGAACCGGCTCGGCCCTTCCTGACAATAATACGGGCTCTTCTTCTGATTAACAACGCTGCTAAGCTTGATTCGGTTGCCCATTGAGGGGCGGAAGGGAAGGCCCTCCGAAACCACAAAAGACAGTCGACGAACGCCAAAGTCGCATTGTTGTGATAGCGTTTCTCTTAGCTTAGCGAACAAAACAGTGTCATTGACAAAGACTTCGTATAGACAGACGGATAACACGTTAACTTTATCAGGAGTTGGGAACTGGAAGTACCTACATTGCTTGGTTATATAAAGTTAGTTGCTCAGCTTGAAAACGACTGGAGCGGGTAACAAGCTTTAAGATGTTGATGAATGTGGATGTGGATGTTTCAAGAGGATAAACACATCTAGCTTGTTCTAAGTGCTTGTCTTGCTTGTATCACACAGTGACGCGTATAACGTGTACCTAGCGATGTCTGCTTTGCACACGAAGGTGGCGTTTTATTTCATCGATGTACTTACGCAAGTATGCATATATATAATATAAACTTAGAGTATAGGCTACTCAATAAAACATATTAATCGTTCCTTCAATTTTAAGAAATCAAAATTTAAAAAATGGTAACACTAAATGATTTATTGTACTTCATTTTGTGAATTAAAAATCCCCATCCTGAACCGGGAATTTAACCAAGAACGAACTAAAAATGTAAACGCATACATCTAATACGCTATACAAATTAACTAATAAGGTTTCATTTTAATAAACTTCAACATTTATATCAGTTTTTGTATTAAAATAAACCACAACTGACGTGTTATACGACCACAGATCACAGGTTTGCGTTTTTGTCAGCATATGTTACCGAAACGCATCACAAATGGATAACTAAAGTTTTGAATGAAAAGAACTTTACGTATACAGGAAAGGACTAGGAATGTTACCAACGATCACAAGATTAATTTCATTTTACGCGCAATATTGTTCAAGGTTAAGTATTCTTCATGTTACACATTCTGTCATGTTTACGTTGATCTTCATTGTCAAGGCCGACAGGTTTATTCTTAGTTTAGTGACCACAAATTGACGCAGCCATTCTAAAGTCGAGATTATAATGTGTGTATTAGTTATTGATATCCTTGTTCTACAACCACAAAACATCAATCTAACAAAGGAAAAGCGACTATATAACTTCCTTTTCGAGGTATTATGGTAAAATAAATAGTTTCTTACTTGGATCATGTTTTATTGCAATGTTTACTGAAGGTAGTGCGACTATAGATCAGTTATCACAATTAGGTTTTTGTTTGTTAATATCTTAAACACATATTTTATCGTGCTTCCAAGTTGATTATTTTATTGCAGGAAGGTGAGAATAGTAACTAAACAACACGTTTAGATTGTTCCTACCATTTGATTATGTGAGGCTTATAACTAAGGGTTTGTCACGCATCACTTCAGGGATAAAACGGCTGTGTATTTATTTTACACTGCCTGATGTTCCGATGAGGTCTCACTCAATTTCCTCAGGGAGTCTGCTGGTTCATCTCATTCTCGCGTCCTTGTGATATAATTACATCAAACACATATATAGTTAGTTTGGACCCTCTTGCACCTAAACGGGTTATCTTCCTGACTAGCTTCGTTGATGAACTCCGATAGTTTTCAAAAATCTTTAAAAGATGAGTGTATAGCAGCTAGGAGTCTTGCTGTACAATGACATGCACCAAATAATAATATTTGCAACCAAGATGAATATGGTGAGGGCTTAAGTGTCACCGTTTAGAAAATTATCATATTACAATAATAATCAATTATACATTCAGTAATTGGATTTTATTTGGTTTAAAGTAACTGGCTAGTGAATGTTAATATTGTTTTGCATAGTTTGGTGTATTTAGGGTTGTGGGATTGTATAACACTAAAGGAATCACATGCTCGCTGAATCGTGCTCTAACATCGACATGCGTGATTACGACTATACCCAACCCACCCGCTTCTTTAGTAATCATGTTCGAATATAGTTGGCGGGAACAAAACTGGCATAGACTACGTTTGAGCACTCTCTTTAATACAAGTCTCTCTATGTCTTCTCCCTACCCCTCAGTTCTCAACTTCTCCCAATTACTCCACTTTCAAAACCCAAACACGTTTTCCGAGTCGTTTTCTCACCCACACTTGTCTAGAGGCCAGCCACACATACAGTCACACCCCATCAGCTACCGCTGCGTATGTAGCATGAGTCTCAGCCCTTGTCCAGGCGTCACTCTGAAGGTCATGCCACTAGGGTGGAGATGTGAGGCCCACACTCGTCTAGAGGCCAGCCACACATACAGTCACACCCCATCAGCTACCGCTGCGTATGTAGCATGAGCCTCAGTCCTTGTCCAGGCGTCACTCTGAAGGTCATGTCACTAGGGTGGAGATATGAGGCCCACACTCGTCTAGAGGCCAGCCACACACACAGTCACACCCCATCAGTTACCGCTGCGTATGTAGCATGAGCCTAACTCCTTGTCCAGGCGGTCACTCTGAAGGTCATGCCACTAGGGGGGAGATGTGAGGCCCACACTCGTCTAGAGGCCAGCCACACACACAGTCACACCCCATCAGTAACCGCTGCGTATGGGTATTGTAGCATGAGCCTCAGTCCTTGTCCATGCGTCACTCTGAAGGTCATGTCACTAGGGTGGAGATGTGAGGCCCACACTCGTCTAGAGGCCAGCCACACACACAGTCACACCCCATCAGTAACCGCTGCGTATGGGTATTGTAGCATGAGCCTCAGTCCTTGTCCATGCGTCACTCTGAAGGTCATGTCACTAGGGTGGAGATGTGAGGCCCACACTCGTCTAGAGGCCAGCCACACATACAGTCACACCCCATCAGTAACCGCTGCGTATGGGAATTGTAGCATGAGCCTCAGCCCTTGTCCAGCGGTCACTCTGAAGGTCATGTCACTAGGGTAGGGATGTGACACCCACACTCGTCTAGAGGCCAGCCACACATACAGTCACACCCCATCAGTGACCGCTGCGTATGGGAATTGTAGCATGAGCCTCAGTCCTTGTCCAGGCGTCACTCGGAAGGTCATGTCACTAAAGGGGTGATGTAACACACACACTCGTCTAGAAGCCAGCCACACATACAGTCACACCCCATCAGTTACCGCTGCGTATGTAGCATGAGTCTCAGCCCTTGTCCAGGCGTCACTCTGAAGGTCATACCACTAGGGGGGAGATGTGAGGCCCACACTCGTGTAGAGGCCAGCCACACATACAGTCACACCCCATCAGTTACCGCTGCGTATGTAGCATGAGTCTCAGCCCTTGTCCAGGCGTCACTCTGAAGGTCATACCACTAGGGGGGAGATGTGAGGCCCACACTCGTCTAGAGGCCAGCCACACATACAGTCACACCCCATCAGTAACCACTGCGTATGGGAATTGTAGCATGAGCCTCAGTCCTTGTCCAGGCGTCACTCTGAAGGTCATGTCACTAGGGTGGAGATGTGAGGCCCACACTCGTCTAGAGGCCAGCCACACATACAGTCACACCCCATCAGTAACCACTGCGTATGGGAATTGTAGCATGAGCCTCAGTTCTTGTCCAGGCGTCACTCAAGGTCATGTCACTAGGGTGGAGATGTGACGAAGTATTGGTATATAAGCGTTTTCAACCGGAATATAGCGCTCATAAAATACCTAGGCGTTCACGTATATGTATGTATCGGAAACAAGTCATCCATTACGAATTATGCGGATTTATTTGAGTAGCTCGTTGTCCTAGTGGGTTGATTCCTGTTTTCAATGCAGAAGGTCTAGGGTTTGATTTCCGGTTCGGGTATGTGTTGTTTACTTTAAAACTTGTCTTCATTCTAACAATTTGATACTGGTGTATATAAACGGTGACTTTAGAGCCGTCATAGCAAAAAAGCACATAATAAATTGTAAAAAATGTATGTCCCCCACTGAACATCAGTTCTTGTAACTGAGTGGGTTAACTATAAATACAAATTTATATTCATGCCCTTTATTTTATTTATCTCAAAGCCTACTTTTTATAGCGGTTCATAATTGTATGCTATTTGTTTTTTTGCTCTCAAGTAGGACTATTTCGGTTAATTAAATATCGCTTAAATACAAGACCTCATAAAAGGAATATTTCTAGTGAGATTGGAGCTCATATAAACGTATACTGAAATGAGGATAAAGGCACTTGGGTTGCATGGATTTCTGTCTGTCTGTCTGTCTGTCTGTCTGTCTGTCTGTCTGTCTGTCTGTCTGTCTGTCTGTCTGTCTGTCTGTCTGTCTGTCTGTCTGTCTGTCTGTCTGTCTGTCTGTCTGTCTATGTAGTTACGTTTGCACGCGGTGTTGTGTTCGGTTTAAAGAAGCTACATTACGAAATCAGACGATCATGTAACAAAGTGTCGTTCGGTCTTCACAATCAGGTATTGAAGACGACGGCGCGAGCATGGTACGTTTCGCACGGCCAACTTGACAAGTTGGGCCATCGTTCAGAGCCACGGCCCATTGGATAACAGATATCTCTACTTGGAGACACCGTCGTGACTTTACTGCACTGTAGTACATGCCTTGTGTTACAAATAAATCTCAGAACATAGTATAGCCCAGGAAAATGTTTTGAAATAGATATTTCAACATATATTTGTTTAGTAGGAATTGAACTTCAATGTCATGGAAACAAATTTTTATTTAAAAACATTCTTCTTGTGCTTTAGATATTTGTTTTATCTCGAAAGGCATTTAAACTCGGTAAACTCGAATCTAAGAAGCGTAGCCGCAGCCCGCAATATTCTGTTTTATTCATTGAACTAAAGAAGGTATTGAGTATAGATTCTTAATGTGACCATAATGTACTACGTTACAAAAAAAAGAACGATCATGAAACTGTTAAAATGGCTAGTTATCTACTTCGTATGGACATGAGAATAAAACATTATTTAGAAGTAACTTGTTCATTGTGGTAAATAAATTAGTAAAATATAAAAGTAAACTAATTACTCTGAAACAATTTTACTAATGGGGCGTAGAATAAAAGAGTTACAAATAGAATGCCGTATTTTTCATACTTCGTCCATAATATAGCGAGATTAAAAGATTACAGATTATAAGGTGAGGCATCAGTATCACTTGCCTCACCCGGTGATCCTCCACTGCTTCTAAAGCCTCCAATCCAATCGTAAAATAAAAGTTAGTTACGCCTATATAAATGCAATGCGTATAGAGAGATAAGTCTGTTTGAGACCGTACAATTTGATCGTTGATTATTTCCGTAGCAATAACGTGACCGTTTCAATGTGACCGTTTGAACGTGACGCGTATGTTCTGTCTAATCACCCCCGTCCGTGAGGGCAAGCGACGCTACCGCTCCCCGCGAGCCCCGGCTCTAATCGAACATAACGGCCGCTTCCGTCCGCTGCACGGGCGCGATTTCATCACCATTTAAGTCGTCGTTCATTCAACAAGTTATCAGGTGACTCGCGAACCGAAAGCCATCCAATTTAACCCGGAAAGAAAATAATTGCACGGCTCCTGTGTACCAATGTATCTATAGGACGTAAAAACAGAGCGTTGTCCTACTGGACTGGACTGGACTAGCTCTCACGTTCTCGTGCTCATTATTTCATTTTTCACTCACATTTCAAGAAATATTTCATGCTCTCTATATTGTGTGTATGTATATTGTATCTAGTTTTAAAAGATAGTGTATTGGTAACTACTAAGTACTTATCTCATAGATGAGAATTGCAGACCTATTTCAGTCTATTCGTGTTTAATAATAATAAATCGTGTAACACTTTTGAATTCTGACACTGATGAGCTTACTTTAAACTTAAAAGTAACTATTGCGAGTAGTCATTATAGTTAAACCAATGTGGGATGTTTGAAGCAGGAAAAAGCTCTCATATGATATAAATGTATTGCTAATTTAATAAAATATCGCATCTGAAGGTTGTTTGTATCATATTGGATAGACAGACGTTCTATTATAACACAGTTGACAGTTACACCAGACATCAATAAAACACTAGCTCATTAATACTGTTGGCGAGAAACAAAGCTCACTCTACAAACTGTGTCACCAGACGTCAGAGTTGACAGTTACACAAGACATCAATAAAACACTAGCTCATTAATACTGTTGGCGAGAAACAAAGCTCACTCTACAAACTGTGTCACCAGACGTCAGAGTTGACAGTTACACCAGACATCAATAAAGCACTAGCTCATTAACCACTGTTGGCGAGAAACAAAGCTCACTCTACAAACTGTGTCACCAGACGTCAGAGTTGACAGTTACACCAGACATCAATAAAGCACTAGCTCATTAACCACTGTTGGCGAGAAACAAAGCTCACTCTACAAACTGTGTCACCAGACGTCAGAGTTGACAGTTTCACCAGACATCAATAAAGCACTAGCTCATTAACCACTGTTGGCGAGAAACAAAGCTCACTCTACAAACTGTGTCACCAGACGTCAGAGTTGACAGTTACACCAGACATCAATAAAGCACTAGCTCATTAACCACTGTTGGCGAGAAACAAAGCTCACTCAACAAACTGTGTCACCAGACGTGAGACTGGTCGGATACATCATTGCAGCCCGCTACTGTGTCAGATGATTGAATATGGTGGAGGTGCCGGGTAGATGTTGTTAAGTGTGTTATGTGTATATCTGTGTTAGTATTTAATGCACGTTGCCAATTGGTCTACGTACTTAATGTGAACATAAAAACATATTAGTATTGTTCATTAATTAATTTGTAATGATTGTTATATTTTCTTAATTTGTCGGAAAGATTTGATAAAAAAAACATTAAACGGCAGTTTTTTTTAAGTGGTATATTCTGTAAATTGTTTTCTAAATTACATGCTATATGCATTACTTAATTGTCACACAAGTACACGTCATCTTAGCCCCGTGGAGCGAGTTATGCAGTCGCTAAAAGTTGCCGACAGGCGACCATTAACCCCCAAACCGAAGACCTTTTAACGTCTTTACCTTCGGTAACTTTTCAACGCAAGTTTCATTTCATTGTTGGTAAGAAAAGGGAATTCTTTCGTCATCACAATGAAGAAATTATTTAAATCCGCTTATTGGATTTGTTGTTCAGGGGTGAAATTCACGTATAAGTTAATTCGTATAAGAAACATATTTGATGTGCAACTTGGCCCAAAACCTGATTTCATATTTGTTTTCCCCTTTCCCCTTTGGGATAAGAACTTGTTTTCATTTATGTATCATTATTGTTATGAACGGGAAAACGTTTTGATATTTTAGTTTTTTGCCTGAATACTCATTTTTAAGTAAAATATTTGTGCGTGATGATATACCATCATTGAGATAAGTTAATAGATTTGTTAACGTGTATCCAAGACGCTGCGCCAGCCATATGATCATGTGACCGATAAATTTAGAACGTGTTTCATTTTGTTTCTCTTCATAATTTGAATCCACACAGTAGAGCAGTGGAATTTTAATACATCAATATCGGTTATATCTATACTTCATCATAAAATGACGTAGAGGGAGAGAAATTCAATTAGGCATTTGGTAATATTTCTCCAAGATTTATCGAACACGCTCACATTTATGTCTTATCGTCATGAAAAGCTTGACAAGCGTTTCCAGACTTGTAATCAAGATTTATTTAATTTATGATGCTTCTTCGGAACATGTTAGACGGGTGGCAGAAACGCTGCGATATAACCACTAAATTTCCGAAATTAATTATCGGAGATCGGATTCCTATAAGAAAATATATTTTGAGTAGTGTAATATATTGCAATGTGTTATAAAATTATTTATGCATTAATTATTACCCCAACTGCATTTTTTTTAAATTTCATTTGTCATATTTTACACAATGCATTCATTGGTGAACCGTTTGCATATTTCGACTTAGTTTGTTTTGTATATTGGAGGAACTTTATCCACACCTTTGACAATTTCAATTCAATTTTTTTTTTGACAAATAAATACTTGAATTAGTACAATTCTATGAATAGTTCAACGTGCGTATGTATTGAACTCATAAAATGCAATGGATTTTGCTTTCACGGCGGCTTTCACACGGTAAATGTGTCCAATTTTACTTCAAAAAATGTTTAACGTTTCAGATTGGCGTAATTCCAAAGAAGTAAACGACATTTTAATAAGAATCTTCTTGTCTTTTGGAGAACCGGTCTAAGTTTCATTCGTAATCTACAGGTCCGTTAGTGCTGTCTCTTTTCAAACCTTTCAGACTTCTCATACCTCGTTTTCCAAGCGCGCAACTTCTTATCCTAATTGATTACGTCATGTATTATCCATTGTGCTCAAAACCAAGCATCAATACTACTTGAGGGGATAACTTTCCTTTGAAATAATTTAATTTATCAGTATACTCATTTTGCAAAAACATCTTCACATCGGCCGTATTTGAGCTTAACCGAAGACAACATCGTTGATTTTAATTAATTTAAAGAGCCACTTACATGAAGAGCAACAGCCACGAGATTAAAGAGAACTGGCATTGTGTTTCGTCGAGGTAAAAGCCGGCGAAGAGCGTCAGGTCTCAACTGTCTCTGTCTCTTATTGGAAACATTGATTAAAGTCAGGTTTCCATGATCCATTGCGCATTAAGATGTCCCACCCTGTCTCATCACCACATTTCGTCGTGACCCGCGTTCTTGATGCAATATTTCGTTTCGTTTCTTCACGTATGTCGTTGGGTATTAGAAGAGTAAGTTTTTTTCATAACAACGATAAGACCCTTAAAGTTTGTTTTTGTGCGTAAAAAGTGGAAAGTTTTTCTGCTATGTGGAACT
Organism: Isoperla grammatica; assembly: GCA_945910005.1. NCBI lineage: Eukaryota > Metazoa > Arthropoda > Insecta > Plecoptera > Perlodidae > Isoperla > Isoperla grammatica. Next base: position 9,390,522 of record OX246737.1, read on the forward strand.
TGGGAGGAATTCTTATGAAGCATTTCTGTTGCTTATGCCCGAGTTGTGTAATATTGTGTCCTCTGGTGTTGTACACAGTGTGTATACTAGCTGCAAGAAACATGTCACTCTTCATGCTATGGTCACAGGTGTGAAATAAAGGTGGCGTACAAAGATAATGGGCGTCTCAGGCGCGACTTTCTGCCGCTCGCAGCGCTAGCAGTACTGAAAGGTCCAACTCGATCTTTGCACCTCGTTTTCTCAATTCAAACATTCAAGTCGTTTATATTTAATACTTTTAAATATAAATCATCCATTGTAGTAATGTTTTACAAGGTTTTTGACAGAGAATACCTTTGTTATAGATACAAAACAAACATATTGTCGTTTGACAGTTAGACAGTTGACTAACGACAATATTTAACACGGAATGAATTACAAAGTTGGACCTTTCAGGACAGGTGCTGCAATCTACTTCAGCTTTGACCTGAGACGCCCATTCGCTGATCTTCAGTTGTTCGTTTTTTTTAAAAGGGACACAAGTGAAATCTACAGAGCTTTTTCTGAAGTTTTGAGGCGTTATATACACTTTTTTCTCGATACAAATTGATAATGCTATATTTTTACACGTTCTATTTCCAGTGTATTTTTTGACCCTGGTGTACTTATGATGCATGAATATTATGTGTGTTTATCTTCAATATCACATATTCATCGTATTGATTAAAATCGTTGCCCAAAGATCAGGCATTAGATAAGCATCACGAAAAAGACAAAATAACGAACATTTATCATCTGCGTTGCAGACTTACACAAACTGAAACAACATCATAGGTCGTAGATACAATGTGGTTTCTATTATCTATGAATGTATGATCCAGTCATACTCGAACAATTCACGAACAGTGCCTCGCATTCTATATAAGCAAGTTGACTAAAAGCCTTTTAAAGCAACACGCTATCTTTGTCTATTTTAACTACTTCTATAGTTATTTGTCGTAAATTATGGTTCAGTCTGGTGTTGTTTTGGTTTAGGGAATTCTACTGATCCCCAGTCAGTATATATACTTACATATTTTGATTTTTTATATTAGATTAGCTCGATCTTATACCGTTTCGTCAATGCGACAGACGTTTCCTAATTTTGTAATTTATGTTTACATCTCAACATCACATTATGTAAACCTTAAAGTGCTCAGAGCCACAACTTGTCATATTACAACTAGGAAGGAATTATTATGCAAGTTCATAATACTTTTCAGCCAACTTATTTTATCAGTAGTGTATGATTTTTTGTCTCTTTGGAGCTGTCATCGTTGTTTGTTATCATTGGACTTGTGGTTGAAAGCTTTCGAGATATTGTGGTTAAAAACAGTCGAGTTTCTCGAAGCCTTCTTATTTTTGTAAGTTTTTGTGATTTTGGCCAGGCAGTTTTTTAAGCTGTATTGCAAAACGTTGTGCTACTGAAAAATACACAGATATCTGGTGATTTTAGTCCATGTGTTTGTATGTGTAAACTTAAGTTAATTTTCGAAATATTCCCTCTTTGAGAGAACATTTGTATACCGTGGTCTACAGTCGACTATATCCAAAGCATTTTCAGTTGCTTTCATTATCAGGCGGAACACGTTCTTGTTAAACTCTCATTTTGAATGTAATATAACACCCCTTAATTTCGGAGCTTAAACCTCATGATCAGCCAGTGTTGGCCATAAACGATGATGTATGAAAAACCACATGTGATCTTGGACTTAAAATCTCTCTGCATGTGTTGCATGTGTGGTTGGCTCCTGCGGAACCTTAACCTTCAACCTCTAGTATTGACAAATCGAACCTTGATGATAACAAACTGCTGCGCAGTAGTGCGAAAACTTGTCCCTGCAAGGGCTTGATTGGTCTTAAGTTTCAAACATTTAGATTTGAGTATGATTTTAAATGTGTGTATACTTTCTTGTGAGCAGAGGCACGAATCTCTGTAGGGCTAATACTTTTTCTTTGAACAACTTGAACACTTTTGAGAATCCACTCTAATGTTTGACTAAGCGCTTTGATTCGTATCAGTTTGAAGTGCTTTTAATTACGGACAAAATTTTGTCTCCCATGCATGTTGTTTAGTTGCAGAAAGTGACTTCTCAAGATAACAATGGGGTACAAATAGCTACAAGCTTGTTTATGTTCAAAGCCGGTAGACAAGGAAGAATACATTCTTCTAGGAATAACTTTTGATTAGTTTTGAGATCGAAGTTAGATGCTGAAAGTTTAACTTTGGTTTGGCTTCAAGGTATGTTGTGCGATCACAGGGTAGCTTGCACAGAATCGTCCATTAGGGATTTCACTCTGGATTGATAGTAAATCAAATAGCTAGAGATTCTCCTGGAATCCGAGGGCAACAACATTCGAAGCTGATGTTTTGTCGATGGTTTTATTTTCTGTTAAGCGATATTGTTTTTGAGTTACTTTATATCTATCCTCCCGAAGTTTCCGATAAGCGGGAAACATTTTATTCCTGCTTGTACATAACACTTTATTGTAACGCTTACAGTATTATTTGCGTTGCTTAACACATTTGTGACAATGATGTGGGTCTCCGATTGTTCAACTGTGCTATCCGATGTGCGTCTGGAATGGCGGCATAAGAGTGCCCAAGATTTGGACCCATTTTTGGATGCATATTTTTGTTAACGCTGGTGAGACCGCCCAAGTTTGCTCATTCTTGATGGGTCTATCTAAATTTAACTCTTCCTTACGTTATACGACCCCCACAAGTATGTAAGGGTCTATTAGGGTGGTTGGTGAAGCACCTTATTAATATTATGGTCGTTAATAATGGGACTGCTGAGGTCTATGATCATTTGTGTTTACTAAAGGGTCCACTCAGAGATTGACAGGTACATGTCAGGTTGTTGGAATTAATGGTGCGCTACCTCTTTGTTGCGATTTGGCTACTGAATGGAAATATACATTGGGAAATTCGTCTACCAACTTTCATTGATTGATAGTCGAGTAGAGCCTTGACAAAAATGTGTATTATTTGTATTTTCGAAATTCTGAAGTTTGACACAATTATTGCAGACTACCATAATACTTTTCTACGAAGAAAAAATAATTACACTTAAGAGTGTGGGCATGATATTGTTATGATCCATAGTGATTTTGCGATAGTATTGTATACTTATAAGAGAACCCTAAAACTAAAGCACATCTAAGGTTATATTTATCCAGCTGCAACGCCGGCCTTCGTTGTAATATCTTTATACAAATTTGTTGCAGTGATAAATTAGCAGTGATAAAGTGAGAAAAAAACTTAATTTATAAAAAGCGTTTGTGTAATGGGGCCTCTTGATGGTAACTTGGTTTTTCCAACACTGAACGCTCATGGAGGGAAGAATCGTGTGCATTTATCACCCTTAGAACACTTTGCTGATCCCTTCCTTTTGCCCTGCGTACAGCGAGATACAATGGAAGAAGTTGGCAAAAAATCCTTCTTAGTTCCGAAAACAAAACTATGGTTAATTTCCGATTTAGCCATCTCGGAATCTCATTGTTTCAACAATCATTACATAAAAATGCATGATGTCTTCTACCCAGCCATGTTTGTTTGCAGAAAATCTTCGATAATGGCTGTTATCTCAAGAAAAAGTTTGATGAAACATGGCCTTATATCATCGCAAATAACGTTTATTTCCAACGCCCTTTTAAAAACTTTCAGCTAATTGTTTGATTTTAGCTCCATGGAATACATTATTTAAAGCCTTATCAATTTGCCGTAAGCAAGCGAGCAGTTTATGAAACTTTTAAACAAATATGGCTGCTAGTTTCCGATGGTAACTCCGTGGTTAGGACTGCACCAACTTGAAGCATAAGAGTCTCGATGACACGACACGAGTATAGAACCACGTCCGTGTCGCAATGACAATTAATTAATCGTGGGGGCGAACACAGAGAGACGGGTGGCGCTCTGAAGGCTGCGGCGAGGATGTGAACCATCCATCAAGCACGATGAAAGATTAGCGTTGATTCTTTCTTGGCTGAGGTTATGCACAAACATGCTTCTCAGGGCTGCCAACTGTGCACGCTCTGGACACTGTTGTGACGTCATTAGTGGTATGTCACTACTAGATACATTCACACAATTGTTTTATAGTACAGTAGTTTGTTTTGTTTTGTTGTTATTGTTATTTATGATTTCATTATTATTAATTGTTTGCATAGCCTAGTTCTATCCTCTGTAAATCAGTTTTCATAAACGAATCGGATAGACATTAAAAGCGAAGGATACCTCTACGTCAAAAACCGCAGAAAATGTTATTTTCTTAATTATATATCAAGATTGAAACACAAATTCGAAAATCTGAGAAATCGTAGCGCTGTGGTTTAGTTTGGTTGTGTGTGGTACGCTGTGGTTTAACGATTTCGTTAAATTACTAAGGAAATCGTAATCACAGTCATACTGATTATAACGTTAAATACATTTATCACTCAGTGTGTAGGGTTGACTAAACCACAGCGCTATGATTTCTCAGATTTTCGATTTTGTGTTTCAATTTTGAGATATAATTAATAAATGAAAATTTTCTGCTGTTCTTGACGTAAGGGTACCCTTCGCTCTTAAATAAATAAATAAAATGAAATAGTGACAAGAAAGTGGTGGTCTTGGCTGATGTAATGGACTTGGTCCGAATTCACCAAACTTTTTAATCGGCTGATTTACCAATCTCGGTTTGGTTACCATGGTTTCAACAAGCATTACATACAGAATGCATGGTGCTTCTACCGGGCGCCATTTTTGATCTTCGAATAATAGAAAATTGCCCGATTAAAGTTTGGTGAAACTGGCCCTTAGTTGAAGTTGCATTGCATCTTAACTGGCGCATAATCTGTTCACTGTAACAAAAAGCTTGATGGTAATTAGTAAACATCATGTTTCATTGAAAACATTACTATGCCAACTGCATATTGATGGCCATAGCATTCAACTATGAGTATATGAGTTGTATTGTAACAAACGATTGTATCATCAGAACATATTTTGAATTTTTTTTTTCTTGTTATCTGATTATGGCCCTGAATGATATAATATTTACTAAGCTACTAACGTGTTTCCTCCATGATAACCACGCTTGCCACTGGTGGTTGCCATGGTGAAAAAAAGTTCGTAGCCTACTAAATATTTCATATTGTGTTAACACTTTGGTGTTGTTTACATGTATAAATCTACTATCTAGTAATATTTATGGTGTTATCTTCTGTAGTGACGTGTATTTGGGTTGTCACACTTCTCCTTGTTATTCTCGTATGGAATGAACAATAAACCAGATCTTACTGAAGTCCCACCACGATTGTTTGTCTGAGGTTAGAGTCAAAACATTCCTTGATATGTGTGTAGTTTCGTGCAAGTAAGACACTACATTGTGCTGATGTTGCTGCAACTCTTGAGTAAGCTGCTTGAAGTTCTTGTTCTAAATCTGAGCGAAATCACAGTTTTTAGTACTATCTCAGGAACACTAGATAACTTCGAAAACGTGATAAATATAGCTACAGACTCCCGGTAAATGTTTCTAATATTGTAAACAAAAGAGTTGTTATTTTGATTAACTGTATTTCAAAATGAGTACAAAATAATAACTAAATTGATTACAATTATTACAAAACTGTTCGTGACATTCAGTTACTAGAACTTATTTTTATGTTTGGACATTATATAATTTTTGTGCTAGGTTGCTATGACGCTCTAAAGTCACCGTTTAAATATATATACCAGAACCATACAGATAAATCTAAGTCAATTTACAAGTTAAAAATTGATGTATTCACACTCCAAACCGAGAATCTAACCCTGAACCTTCTGCATTGTACGCTGGAACAAACCTACTAGTTTGAAATAACGACGGATGTCGCCGAAATATAACGCGGTGAGTGTTTGAAGAATGTTTTTAACCGTGTTTGTCCGAACAATTTTTTACTTATAACTACTAGTTTGAGTTTGCTCGTGGCTCGTGGCTCACACAATGTATATAATTAATATTAAATATTCGTTTTTTATGACGTGTATTTGCCACATGCAGATTCAAATTTTAATATGTATAAAAGGACATGTTGAGATTAACAAAAACGTGACATTTCACACATTATACTAAAATATAGCGAGGCGTGTTACAAAGATACAAAGACACAAGGAATGTGTATTCGAACGTAATCTGTATAGCTGAAACCTTTTGATCTGCTGTGAACGTAGCTACGCGTTATCTTGCCGGTCGATCTCTTGATGCTTGTAACGTTTAGCTCGTGATTCGTCGCTCCTCTCACCATAGGAGACAGTGGTAATTTGAAAATAAATTCTCGGGTCAGACGGGGGCCTCTTTGAAAGATGGAAAGAGCTTTTCCCATGGATTATGAAAATGTTTAACTTGAGCCTCGGATTACGTCTTGCGCAAAGCTTTTTCAGCAATCGTTAGACACTAAAAGGAGAAAAATGATCGAAATATGGGTGGACGGCTGAAAGGGTTCGCACACAACCTCGGACCGTGAGTAAATGGTGTAATTAATGGGATCATCTCTCAGAGTTGACCCGTAGTATTGTGTTGACAGCGCACAGGTGTGGATAGGGGAGGGGGTGGGCTGTGTGTGTGTGTGGAACACGCAAGCGGTTTGGCTCCATTCTGCACGCTTAGAAATTAAATCTGCTCTAAGACGAGTGAACATTAACAAAGTAAGCAATATTTGATCAAGCAATTAAAAAACAACTCATAAACTGCAATGCGGTGTGTAAGTGTCAAGTATATTTGTTGCCACTACCAGCATTCGAACAAATCCAGAAAACAAGTCATTTGTGTATAATAAATGTTCAGTTATACATTTTCGCGATTTCGAATAACGAAAATGTATACATTTAAAATATATACACGACAAATTGGACTCTAAACGTAAATTTATAGTATCATTCGGCAATAACTTCATGTGGATGTGCATGAGATTCTAAAAACCATTTATAACTGCCTAATTGGTTGCAATTACAGTTCAGTGTTAGTATTGCAGTTAGCGTTTATTTCAATAGGTTGCAATTAAGTGCTACCCTTAATTATGTTGGTCGCTTGAATAAATAGATCTAGTTCCACTATATGGATCCCATATCAAAGCTATAATCTCATATCTAGCTTCGGGACTAACATGAGATCCCGCTGCAGATTTGCGGCTAGTTCATTCATCGCAAGTGGGAAATATTAGGCATGCAAATTAATGGAGTCCATGACAGCTCATACGCCTCGTTATTAGAGAAGAGAGCACCGCAGATGTGGATGCATGTTAGAATTATTGGAGCTTTCAATTGGGGTTGCACCAGACGGGCAATTAAAGCAAAGAGAGTTTGGCGTCGTGCTAGATAAACTTATCCTACTTATCGGAAGATTTTTATAGTTCTAAGGCCCGGTATTTCAATGCCCAGTTAAAGTGTCAAGTAGCTACTCGACAGTTAAATTTATTAGTCACTTATAACTGGCAGTTACCATTTTCCCGTATTTCAATTCCATATTATTTAGCAGTTAGCTACTGGGAACCTCTCCCTTGCTGTGATTGGTCAAAGCAGGAAAACTTCATTATCGACTCTGGCTGAGACAATTTCACGGCCTGTTATAGTGTCAAATTATGTGGTCAAGGTCTCTTGATCTCCGCCTAGCGGAGATCAAGAGACCTTGTATGTGGTTTGTTATGATTGTGAAGTTTGAGGCTGTCAGTTTTATTTCTGGATGTGTTAACTTTCAATTTGGGTTTTTATCAAACAATTTAGAGAATTAAAATATTAAAGATGAATGACAATAAAAAAAATCACGAGGGAGTAATTTCACTTCAGAAGAAAAGATTTTACTTGTTAATATCATTGAACGGTTCAGGCTTATTGTGAAAAACAAGAAAATGAATGGCAAAATGGCAAAAAATCCTGGTAGGTGGGATGAAAACGGGTGGTGAAGTGAAATTAGAAGACGTTACTGACGTGAAAATTGTTATTTATTTATATTCTCATTTAAAAAGAAACACATGTTTTACCGTTTTCCGAAAATCAAATTAAGAAATGTGAAAAGGTCTTAATTTTCATAAGAAAAGGCATACACTACATCGTGATCAACATAACCTATTCTCCGAGCAACCATCTTTTCATAACGGTAACTGTCAGTTATCGCTTAGCAGGCACCTGATCTATCAGTTAGTTTACTTGTCAGATAGGATCAAATTTACTTGCCAGTTAGGCTAACTGACGGTGGAAATACACCAAAGTTGGAGTACCTGGCAGTTAAATTTACTTTCCACTTTAACTGGACATTGAAATACCGGGACTAAAGGATGTCAGAATGAAAGCTCGTAAAATAAGTAAATTTTAAAAATTATAAGCCCGATCAGAAAACTTTACATATTCTACATGTAGTACATGTGGTTCCATTTAGGTTATGTAGCCAGCGTAGTTGGCCGCGGTTGATTAGGCGTTAAACTGTGGTCCCTGCATTCCAGGTTCGAGTCCTGGCTTGGGCATGGATATCATGTGGTGTTTTTTCACCATCATTATCACCCACTCACTCACTCATCGTCTCGATTAGCATTGTTGCAGTAATATGAGACGTAAAGCCCAAAATATTATCATATCGTCATCATTTAGGTTCTGTGTCCAAAATGTTGACTGTCCAATAATGGTATGTTATTTTAATTTAGGATTATTATAAAGACATTATGTTATTGTTAGAATGTTAGTTACGTTTAATTTTATTATTGGTATTATTTTTTTTCACGCAAAATGTGCAGTCCAAATGTGCGTAATGAGTATTGTATATGTATATTTAATATGTCTGCAATTTACAAAACAAGAGATAAACATAGCGTGTATTTTCTAGCTTGAGTTCCAAAATAATTGCTGAATAATTGCCTTTATTAGCCGAGGTGAATAACTAATCCACAATGTACTTTGTAGTGCCTTTTTGCGGCGGCCATCAGGTTTGAGGAATCCACCTCAAATGGCCGAGTAGATCGCCGCCCAGACCAGAAATGTTAAGCTTATTGGGCCTTGTTTGGCCGGAGATTGCTCTTAAATTCGATTTGCAATGTAATCTAATAATCGATATATTTACGATTGGATTTGTGGAAGCAATTTCTTCTCTCCAATCCCCGGCCAGCAATCCGTTCTAATCGATATGTACTAAGACGTAACAGACTCACTCGATCCATCACGACACGTCTCTATGTTATGCAATAATGCTCGGTCAATATTGCGGATAAACTATATCGTTGGTATTGTGTGCTCATGAATAAATAAAAACCGACGAAATGTTTTTTATTCTAGCTATGTTGGTTCGTACAATGTTGTCTCTGTGGTAGACAAAAATTATGAGAACCTGGTTTTGTGTTAAATTATATTAAACTCCAAAGTTAAAAGTGAGCAGCGTTTTAATGGTGAGCTAACAAAGTGTCTGCAGTAAACTAGACACATTATTTACCGCCCAAATTATTACCTAACCGCTCATTCTCTAACGCAGTCTCTCCCTTCTAGATTTGGTTCTGCCTTTACGCCTATCGCACAGTTCTTTACTTATGGCTTTTAATTAATTCCATAATTAATTAGGTTCTTGCTAAGTAATCGAATAGTAGTGCAAAAAAAATTCTTCTTAGGTGCATTAAAATGAAATTCTATACAAATCGATTAAAGTGAAAAGATGAAAAGACATACATCTCAGGTAACTAAAAATAAAATAATAGTGGGACACTTCTTGATTGAAGCGTTTGGATTCAGTGACTCATTGGACTCCTAATGGGCCTACTTATCCAAACACCCTCATGTAGCTATTGTAGTTAGTCTCCTGCGGCAGATCACAGAAAGCTGATGTTTACCCTGAAGAATAGGTAGTAGGTACAGCTATAAGATTCTTACGGAGAATTATTAAAATTATTGACCTAAATTAAAAAGTACAAATAAACTAGTCTCAGTTTCGAATACAAATTTGTTGACTGAAGATCTAATAAACTGGTCACAATTCACACATTAAACCAGCTCAATAAAACGTGCGTGTTACTATAGCTGTTTGATAAAAAAAAACTCAAATTAAGTTGCCGGACATTTCAATTAGTGTAATCACCACCGGCCGGTAAAGCTCGAGTTACCAATTGATATTTAATTTCACACAGTGAACATTGGGGCTTTCATCAGAATTCAATTATGTACTTTAAATTTTAACCGGTTCGACTTTGCGTAGGAAATAGGTGGTACAAATTGATTACTGGACATCGTACACAATTACAAGGTTTTACATGTAGAACTACATGATTTCATTCGCATGATTACGAGTCTTGTCGATGTATTAATAAGCGGCTGCGTTTGCACCTAGGGCACAGAGTTATCCCCGTGTGATTACCATGCACGCTTGGCGGTTTAGGGGCGGGCCTTGCAGACAAATAGTAACCGCAGGGGGTAAACGTCAGCATATTGAAGAGGAAGATAATTCACTCGAACCCAATGCTGTTTACCGGCTTTTTGGTTGAGCATTAAATGAAAAGTAATGTTTAAATTTTGTTATTTTTGTTTTACATCAAATCTGCTTTTTTTAACACATAATTATTTATATGGTGAATGTACATTTCGTTGTTGCACTTTAAACCAACTGATGTGAGTTTTAGTTTGTTTGACCGTTTGGTTGTAAATGTATCTTTTGAATGATTTTTTCAAACGTGTAAATGTAATTCGTATTAACAAAGTATCAACGGACAGTTACTATAAAACAAGAAAATAAACATCCATCAGCCTTTAGAAGTTATTTACTTTTTCAAACTATTCTTTGGTTTTGTTTAAATCTTTCTTACATAACTGCTGTACTAGTGTGTTTTTTTTTTAGTTATGCCAAATTACACTACACATGTTCATGGCGAACATAACAAAAGTGCGATTTAATTATGTTATAACCGTATTTATGTAAATCATGACAGTTTTGCGCCGTCATCTCTTCATCGTAAACCTTAGCGATTTTCAATGGTGTAACAGGTGGTGAACGCTTTGTGCACCGGATTTGTATGACTTCATTTGCTTTCACTTGCTCATTTTATTGCTCCGAGAATTGTGGGAAAACTGTTAAATTTCCTTCCAGAAAATGAAAGGAACGTGCATTGAGAGTTGGGCCCGCGGTCACAAAAAGCATTCACACTGAGTTTCTACCGTAGAGTCGCTATCACCTCTTCATATTTATTTATTACTAATTTATCTCCATTCATAATGAAAGAGGGTTGTTAGTAAAGAGCACAGTTCTAAATACGATAAATGACTGCCAGTGTTCATACTAAAATTATTTGAAAACTAGATGTAATAAAGATACAAACTAATAACTGGGAAAAGATTATAAAAAAAATAAAAGCAACTCCCAACAACAATATCAAGTTTACCTTAGTAATAACGAAATTGTTCAATATACAAACAAAATAAACATATAAAGGAAAGTGAGAAAAATACGTTAAAAAAATAATAGAATGACAGATATGCTGATAAAACTGATACGAGAACCATACGATTATATTTAAACATAATCATTGAAACTGATGTTGCCATAATGGTAATTTCGGTCCACCCTTATTACGAAAGCAGTTTGATCGATCTATTGGGCGTTAGCGTTACAAGTCGTCTTCGTGTGACACAAAGTGGCATGTTTATCTTCACACGTCCACTTTGATTATTTAAATCTCTCAATCGCTGTGGGAAACGATTGTGATGGTTAATTAAGTAGTGAGTCGGGACGTCTACCAACTAAGCAGCCGCGTAGTTTCACCTTTTATTCAGATAGGAAATAATAAATGATTAAATTAGGCGTCTTGTACGGTACTACAAATAGAATAAATTGCTTTAAATTGAGATAACAAGAATGCACGTTTTGAGTAAGATAGAATGTTATTTAAATGAAGGCATCTCTCGGCTCAGAATGCTTCAATGGAAATGTTTGCGTTATTTACATTCTCCCTCTCTTCATTCAGTTTAACGCGTAACTTTAGAGTTAGACTTTAATGCATTTTAAATGACATCATTCATATTGCAGTCATGTTTCCTATTATCTGCTTTAAAAGCGTGCGCGTGCGCGATGCCGACTTGCTATGCATCGCTTATAGGCCTATAGAATAATTGGAGTGTTGGGACTCCGCGTGCCACGAGAAACCGACGTATTGCGCGGTCAGCTCCCCCAATAGTACCATCACAACCACAGTGGCTCAACCACTCCTAAGAGACGATGGAGTCTACAGAACAGGCAGGATGTGTGCACTTGAAATAATCAAACTCATGTCTCACTGTGATTTAATGGCAATTGAAACGCACAGCCTGATTCTCAGGGAAGTTTGCGGATATACAATGATTGTAATTGGTTGGAGTGATTTTCTATTCCTTGCTTTAATAACTTATTTTAACTTGACACGCTTGCCACGTATCAGTTCCTTGTACTGATCTTGCTAATGCCCCTTCTACGCTGGGCAATTGATGGATGCTAATTAGCGTGCTATCCGGTAACTATCTGTGTAGAAGTGATGCAAACGGATCAAGTAAAGATACAGTTACATTTTAATTTAACTTTCGAACACTTCTATACGACTGGTTTACGGGTAGCTCGTTAATTGGCATCAGTTAGTTGTCCAGTGTATAAAAGAGGCATACGATATACGGTGTTTGTGTCACTGACTGAAATTATAGAGACAACAATGAAGAAGTATAAGGTACACCTGTACAGACATCGTAAATAAATTGTAATTAAATGCAAAAAAATATTTAAACGTATAATTACTGTAGTTCAATTCAATTTGTATTAATAAAAACTTAGGAAAACGTGGTAAGGCTCTTACTTCTATTACAAACAGTAATTTTTAATATTGTATGCATAGACGTAGCGATATAGTGATTTTGGGTTTGATGTAATTTTCAAAAATTAACTATTAGCTTTCTTATCGATTCGTGTTCAGATTAAATTCTTCCTGAGAGAAAACCAGATACGTTGCCTCTCAATGGCTGAAGCAGCTGAAGGCTTCACGTGGAACGGGTCAAAGTTCTCCCGATACCCAATACAAGGGGTTTAGCGTTGCATAGCATTGCAAATTTGCGTCCCAGAGTTGGATAAAGCAAATTTACTTTCGTTAGCAAGGGTTTAGGCTAGTTCTTCTCAGCGCGACCTCCTGTATTTCTGGAGTTTATCCTTTTTGAACGATATTAAAGCGTGACATATTGAAGCAGACTTCGTCACCAGTAACTCGATGATATTAAAATGTTTTTCAAAGTGCTGACACCTTGTTAGAGTTAAAATTAATTATTCCATATGACCTTTTCAACTTTCGTCTCTGCAAAACTAATGAGACGAATTTCCTTAGCTAATTATTGGAGGATCACTTTCTTGGAAGAAATAGTTTACTGTACAACCAGACGTTATAAAGTACCATCCCGATTGAGAGACGAAGATCCATTCAGGTGTTATAAAGCACAACACAACGCTGATCTTACTATCAAAGCGTCCATTACACGGCATGCGGAGATAGATTAGTTTTCCGGTATTTTCTTAATTTCCGTTTTTATTTTTCTTGTATGAGAAGTTATTTCTTGTCTATCAATTACGGGTAAATTGTTTTCCCTTCACTGGTTCTTTGTTCTAACGGTCGCTTTACTATGCGGTAACATTTTAGTCACTAGTTTATTACACAATCCTCCGTCCAAACAAGATATGCATTACATATACTATCACAACACAGTTTCGTTCGATACACTATATAATTGTGTTTACACTAGTGTGAACGAGTAATTCTCCAGCAATGCCCGAAGCTACATGTATATAACGCTAACGTAGTTATTGACCCTAATGACCAGAGCATCTCTACTCATGTAACATAGTTCAATAGTCCTGCCTGGCAGTACCCCCGCCTGGTACAGGCAAACCCGCATTCACGGTCGTAAAAAAACTCATTTTGCATCCCGTGACCTAGTTTTATTAAAGCATCTAATCTCGTGTACAAGCACCATAACTGCCTGGTGTGAATAAAGTTTTTCATTGACAGAAAGTATTCGGAATAGGGTAGATTTAGTATCTTGTTGGGATATGATATGATGAAAATTTCAGTAATATGATCCAATTGTGAAACTATATCTCCTTGCGAGGCGATCCTCTTTCAAAAACATGTAATGAGAATATTGAGTTTCACTCAAAGTTTGTTGTAAATAAAGCTCGTTTTGTTCTTCATAAAATGTGCTCGGCCATTTAAAAAAAAAACACACAAGGGAATTAAATTTCTCACTGCTCGGTAGTCAGTAGTCTTCATGACATCACTAATCACAAATGTATGGTAGCAGTGGCGTTCAAACGCGAGTTGCATGCTTACTTATGTTTACTTCAAACACATTGATATTAAAATTAACAAGCAATTTTAAATCTAATTCAGTACCTTATAGTGGTTTACGGCAATTATTTTCCAGTCTCTAATAATCACAAACGACAGAACATAAAATGAATGATTTACAATTCACATCAACTTATAGAACATTTACATTTTACTGTCTCTTTGCTTTATATTTACGACTTTTGAACATCACATGAAAACGTTGATTATTTAATAAATGTGTTTACTTTTGAACATACACAGATACAATAACACATAATGCAGGTATTATTCTAGGTAGTAATCATGTTAATTATATTGAGGCATGTCAATACTCTATTGTTTGTGACATAGGCCTACTTATTAACGCCGTGTACATGTATAGATTAGATATCAGTGGTAGAATTGATACCGTGGGTGTATTTATTTTCTATGGATTGAACTCAATATCACAGTTCTATCTATGTTCACTGTCGCCTCGACTGCTGCAGTCCACGTTGTTGCAGGGTACAGCGCATCCAATAAAACCCTCGTGTATGATGAATGTTGTTGGTTTACCTCAGAAGTCAGTAAATAATATGGGTAGGATACATTTTGCGGTTCGCGATACTCGGGCCAATATCGGGATATGCCCTCTCGTATATGCCCCCCCCCCCTATTTTTTACATAATACCAACAGCTGAATAGCAAACAACTAACGCGAATCTTATTTTTATTTTATTTTATTTAAATTTTATAGAAATAATCATTCCAAGAGTACTGCATATGATTAGCATTCAAAGTATTGTGCTTTTTTGACAATGAACAGTCCAATAATGGTGTTCAAAGTACATATAGATGCGTTTGCTTTAATGTTTTACATTGCTTTTATATTCGTACATTTATCAGTCATCTTTATTTCATAGAGCTTAGGAAATATATTAACTTTAAAAAAAATCGTCGCTGGAAGATTTCTATTTCGACTTTGAGCTGAGGCAAATCCACATAGTGGTTTTAAAACGCTGTTTTGTGGTTTGACTATAGACTGTTAGCATGTGTTTAGCTGAAACCGACAAGCATATATTTGATTTTACTTGATGTACTCGACAAACTGGGTCATATGACGTCAGACAAGCATATCTATATTCAATATATACACATAAATCGAGCATATAAACATCAAGCTGTGAAATAAAATAAGTAAACTCAAGTAAGTTTTGTAATCTTGTGCCATGAAAATCACTTTCACAGGTTAGTGTGAAATTTGCTATGTTTTGTATATTTCAAGACGAATTTCTTATCTATGTCTAAAGTTGTATATGCACGTTTGGTTCTTTGCACTGAATGTTAGGCATAGGACCGATAGTTACTGTTACTAACATCCCATCACATATGACCTTGATATTCCAGTACAGTAAAGCAAGTCTGTCGCGGGGATGTAAGTGGATAACCAGCTGCTCATACACAAATCACTCGGTGCCAGGGGTAGAATGGAACGACCTTGGTAATATTGCACATTACGCTGTGCGTCGATTATACGTTTAAATAGCCACATTGTTAATTATAGACTTGCTCTGTGTATGAACTAATGTGTTGATTGCATGTCATGTACGTAGCGTTCTACTAATATATCATCACGTTGGTTTGCCTCGAGGGATTTACGATGTACTTCTTTAAACAAAGGATAACAATTAGGTCATAAAGGGTGTGTATTAATTAAGCATTAAGTTATTTTAATTAGAATACAAACACAATGTGTACATAAAACATTCAAAAGGTTATCTGTGTTCACATCTTCTCAGATACGTCAAGGGACGGTCCGTCAGTTACCTTGAAGAACTCATAATGAGACACACCCATAGAACAATAGACGCTAACTAAATAAACTACACCAGGATATATAATGTATAATATGTGTGACTTAACCTATAGTTGGCGTTGGTAAACATGGAATTAGCTTTATTAGGTATTGTAGGGATAAGGCTTTCTGTCTCTCTGTCAAAGAACAGACTGAACCTCAATTGTTGGATTTGCAAGGAATAACATTTCTGTACAAATAAATGGCTCAATTTATAATTATATAAAATATGAAAGTACACTGTACATTGTACATTTTAGCTGCAATTTCATGCTCTCATGAGTGTATTATTTTACTTGTTCGGTGTGTATGTGTATATGCTCATGCCTTTGAGAGTAAAGTACGGCATCCATTAATTACAAAATCAAGAACAACCAAGCACAAAAGTACGAAAACAAACATATTACAAACAGTATTAAGTAACTTGTAGTGAAAGTATCATCCTCCGTTTATGAGTGGACGCAAAAACATGGGTGTATACATTGAAACAGCTTGGTTTTAGCTTTGAAGTAAATTCTAGTTGCCAATAAATGTGAGAAGATTAATTAAACTTTATTTTTAATCGCCAAAAAAAATGATTTTTAATTTTTCTGTCATTCATTCATTCATTCGAAACCACCAAAGTAGTGTGTTATGGTTTGTGTTTGGTTTTCGTTTTCGTCATTTATCAACATCAATTCGATTTGATCTCTATCGTACTTCTCGAACGCTGTGTAATCTCGTTGACAGGGAGTCGATGAACAGCGATCATCATTTATCATCAAAGAGGTTCCGTTTTACTAAGTAGTAGTCAGCGAGTATACACATGTATTTATATTAACTTATATATACACTATTCACTGTAATTGCCATATTTCAAAAGCTTGTCAGCTTTCTTCCTGCATTTAATTGGTTTAAGAACAAAAACATAATATTTGGTAAACAAATCAGTGTCTGTTTGTTAACCAGTTAATAAGTATGTTATAATGAGTACGTAGCATTATTATTTATTACTATAGCCTTAATTAACGGTTTCTCTCTAGTTAATGTCGCTTTACTTTTCGTGGGGGAATAACAGTTACGGACTTCGGTCATTTGACTAAAAGACACACTCAAATTCATTATACTGAGAATTAACTATACGTTTTGACAACGTTTTTTTGCAGTTTTCCCCATTTCAGAGAAATAACGATAAGAGTGGTTTATAGCTTTCAAAATCCACATTCGAAGATCTTTGATTCAAAGAATAAAAAGCTGCCGTACGTTTCTCATTGGTCAATGGTCGCATCGTCTTGCGTTGTCGTATAGGAATCAATAGCGTGTTCGTCTAGTTGACTTCACTGAAGACGCTGAGGCCTGACGAATTATGGAACAGCGTCACAAGTAGATCGTCTATCAATACCAGTGCTTTTCAAGTGATCTTCCCCATGTCTCACTTCAAACGTTTTACAAGTGGTGACGCATCTTAATTATTTGCTTTATGTACTAAAACCTCAACGTAGTGGGTGTATTCCTGCTTCTAATGCAGAAGGACCAGGGTTCGATTACAGGTTCGGGCTGGGGTTTCATAACTTTGGAATTCAACTTTAATCGATCCATATGATACTGGTGTCCTTGTAAAAAGGTGACTTGGGAGCCGTCATAGCAACGAAGCACATACTTAATTGTATAAATGTCCTCAAGAAAAATAAGGTCTTGTAACTGGATGATTAGACTATCAATAAAATGTATTTTTTGTTTATGTATCACTCAACAAAATAATAATAATCGGCCAATAAGAGAAGTAAAGAACTTAATTTTATAATACATGTGTTCGATGCCTCTGGAAAGATGATGGAGAATTGGTGGACTTCTCAACGTGAAGTATACTACACAGGGACCCAGTAAACTTAAACTGTAACTGCAATTAAAACCCACTGAGACAGAACGAAATAAGATAATAGAACTCTATAAGAACAGTAGCTGCCTCGGGTTCGCTTCACGCTATACTAGAAGCTTTTTGAGACGTGCGCGTTGATTGTGTCTGAAGATCCTCTTATGTCTACTCAACGCGCGTTGGAGTAGAAGACCAATCAACGTTTGTGTATATCGAGTGAATGTGTATTCACTTGCCTACACACTGCTCGCTTGAACGGAGGTTCACATATAATGTATTTAGAAACATTCGCCCAGAGAGCCAATTCTGCCCACCTATTCACCATGAGATCACAAACCAATTTATCATCTGGTTTATGTATTAATATTTATTAGATATTTATTTTATTTCCTGGTTTTCACTTGCTCTTATACATAAGTATTCTTTTCATAATGGTGATAAATCTTCTGTTATGTCATATTGTCAAGGGGCGAGGGGGGGGGGTTGTAGTTCAGTATAGACAAGTGGGGGTCAATGTTGATTCAGCTTACACCCCCATGTTATTTTCGTGTTGTATAAGAAACAATATCATACACATACTGTAGGTTTGATTAAACCTCCCGACTATCTTGATTTATTATGTGTTTTGTTGGCTATATAGAACGAGTTCTGTGTGCAAACGATTTATATAACGCTATTGTACTAAGACCCTGTATTATGAAATATTTAGAAGGCTACTAACTTGTGTTCAACATGGAAACTACCAATGGGAAGCCTGGATGACATGGTGAAAAGTGATAACTAGTTAGTATAGGGCACTAGCAACACCAAAAGACAACAATGAAACAAATTAATTGAATCGATGGACAAACAACAAGCTGTAAAAAAATAATTTTTTCTGATTTTGGAAAACAAAACAAAAAACAAACAAATACACATACAAAACTTTCACTTAGTCGTTGTCTATCATTAAAAGTTTTAAATGGCGAGCAGTTACTATTGCTACACTTGTTTTTATTTCTATGGTTGCAATTTTATTATTTTGACAGCTGATTGTTTGTCCATCAGTTCAATTCATTTGTTCCATTGTTGTCTTTTGGTGTTGCTAGTGCCCTATAGCTTACTCAGGCTCTAAGTGGATCATCTGAGATGTTATATACAGAATATACTAATAAAAAATGCGAACATCCACACTAAACGAGAATACGATTCTACTGCAGCTTGCATGATGTGTTCACAAGAATTAACAGATTTTCACAGGTGCTAGTTTTTATTTTATTTTAAGAGGGCTGCGTCTTGCATCTGCCCACCAAGCCTTAGGGTAGCGCCTGAAACATGCGCGGTTATTGATATCAGCTACACTTATCTTGATCTTAATAATTCATGTATTTTAATATATATTATTAGTATTCTAGTACTTTTCTCCTTCGAGTAATTGTCAACCGTCAAGACTAGGCCTATAGATTTATGAACAACACTTCATTTACACCTTTCAGTTTATACTGTGATGGATCTGCTTCGATTTTTGAGCGGTGCAGATCCTAATTTCTACTTCGTGTCATTTATCTCTAATTATCACACATTCACACAGAGCTGAACTCAAAACGTCATAAAACATTATAATTGAATCGTTGAACGTGTGCGACTTCCGTGTATATGGATAAATGGATAATGTTTTCTACTCGGTAACCGGGCATTATTGGATGATTTAAGTTACTACTGATAAATCCGGTGTGTTCATTGTGATGATTAAATTCTTTGAATATTTTTCATTAACAAAATGTTGGCAACGTAAGCTACAGCGCTTATACTTAGTTTATAAAAGTAAGTTGGCTTGCATATTACGTTCCGCTCTTGTTACATGTATCTCTTTAAAAAGTTTGAAAGCTGTTGTAAGATGTACAACTTGTTACCTATACAATAGGAAAGTGAGATTACTAGGCTACGTCTTATTCATTAAATGTTTTTAGTTTTTACTTTAACACACATTATTATCATCAATAATGGGTGAGAATAAATAACACTACACATAAGTATTACAAGAAAGCAATAACCATGAAGAGTAAGATCATTGTTATCTTACACGGCTACTTACAGTACATACTAACGTGTTAGGCCACGTTCACTAAGGCGTTGGTCTAGTAAACCGTGGTCCTTGTGTTCCAAAAACATTAATCCCTTATTTGTTTGCTTTTTAAAAATGCGCTAACGACTGCTATAAGTATGCTTTGAAAGTTTGTGTGTAAAAGTTGAACGAAAGAACAGCTGTTCGTGGTAAAGTTTTCACCCCTTTTTACAAAGCGTAGTTGCTTGTAACGATTTACTTTAATGGTCATATTCACGTATTTGATATAGTATGGTCAGATTTAATAATTTTGTCACCCCGAACGAGAGGTCGTGGGGTGAGGGTTGGAGTGCTGGTAAGTGCGGCGATCTGTCTTGCTTGTCGTTCCTACAACTGCGCGGAGGGAGGGGGGGGGGGGGGGGGGGGGGGGTATGATTGAGTGTGCGTCCTTTGTGTAAAAGGTAATTAAATACTCATGACAAATCTCGTGAAAAATTAACCAAGTTTTGATTTGCTTTTTTCGAGCTGTTTTTATGTAGCAGTTTTGGCCGTAACATTTACTTCCCATGGGTCCATAATAAACCGAGTTGTCAACGAATTAGTCGTGGTAATCACCGTACCAAATCTGAATCTTAGTCATAGTATTAATGGCTATACACAACAAATGTTATTGCTTTTGACATCAGTATTATTGTAAATGCTATATAAACTAAACACATTGATAGCACTGATAAGCAAACTCCTTTCATCGCCATTGATGATTTAACAACAAAACAACAATGAACAATTGACAACAACAACAACAACAACAACAACAACACAGAACAACTACGTCATGCAAGTTATAATTTTGCCCATTATGCTTTCAGCCCACGTTTCTGCATCCAAATATGAGATTTACGCGTCGTTCGTAGCTCTTGATTGTGCACGTAAAGTTCAGAAGCCGAATCCATTGGGGCCTGAATTGAACCCACATCACATGTTTGCCAGACGGCTGCAATCACTACCAAACTATAAAAGCAGCGATTTCCAATCGCAAGTATAACAAAACAAAAACAAACAAAAAGCCATATCCAATAACCAAAACATTCCAACATTTGTTTTTACTTGGCGCGTCAACCACGGGAGGCGTAACCTACTGGGAAATTGAAATGTTGCCAAAGTGGCTTCATACAACATGATACTGGAAGTATTTCACGAATGTGGTTACGACTTCCATTATCACTTTTAGAAATCAATTCGTGTTGCTTTGAACACTGGAGCGCAGCGCGTGGACATATCAAATCAAGTAATCGTTACAGTGCACCATATTCACTGAATGAATAAAATAATTTTGTATTTATATTCTACCCAATTAGTTACAAGAACGTTGGTTTTTCAGTGGCGAACATGATTGTGTACAATCTATTATGTGTTTCGTTGCTATGACGGCTTCAATTCAAAGTCATCGTTGAAATCTACACCAGTATCATAAAGATAGAGTCAAGTTCCAATGATAAAAAGTCCCAACCCGAACAGGGAATCGAACCTCGGACTTTTTGCATTGGAGTCAGGAATAAACCCACTAGATTAACGAGCCACACAACTAATTACTATTCATTGTATGTCCAAGCCATTTTGTGGTTTTGTTTCTCATTTCCAACATTCATATTTCGCTTAGTATTGTCTATATCGTGTGTGCATTTGTGTGAACACGTTTTGGCGAACCGCTGCCTAATGTGACGTCAAATACAAGTCCAGTATGATATGCAATAATAATTATACACAACCAAAATTTAAGTAATTAATATATATAAATAACTCATAAATGAACGTTAATCAAATTAATTGGATAAATAATACTTGGATCAATAAATTATGTTTCATGTGTACAAATGAGTTCATTATAATATATAGGGTGTTCTCTGTAGTGTGTTTTTGATGTCCATATATTATGTGTATTGTATTTTCAGGATATGAGGATTTGTCATCATGAATGTGATGATAGAGTTTGTGTTGGCAGTGTCATATGTAATTGAAACGTTTTAGATTGAAAAAGTGTCTACACTATATTACTTCGTATACTATATTCGACGAGTCGAGTTTTAAATGTCGTGCATCATACCTATTACGTATTTCAATCGGTGCGTATGTCATGTAGCTAGAAAACGCGTTTCGTGTAAATAAACACGCACAGTGAAATACACACACGCACTTAAGCTGTTTGCATAACGTAGCGTTTTTCTATTAAATTTATGTGCTATCTAAACCGAAGTCGGATCATATTATGGGTTGACGTTATTGGTGCGTACATGACTGGGATAATATATTTGGAAAATGCCTCTTGCGAGTTTTGCCGTCTGCGATTCTGGTATATGACAAACCCCTTCGCAACTTAAGTGCTCCATCAATGTATTAACTACATATCACAAATCCCGCCATATTATTCGATATTACTGGTGAGAATGACTACCGTGGCGCATCTGGGGTACTGGATAGCCATGTTTAGTACTTCCTGTATTATCTCCAGCAATGATTGATCCAGAACTCACAACAGACCTTCTCAATACAGAGCTATTATTCGTGGACGAAATTAACCTCATTTCAAAGCTGAAATCATCTAATCTAAGGACATGGTTATTAAAGCGAGATTGACAATAACAAATACGTACAGTCGTCACGAAATGAGCCCTTCACACGGTAGCTGAATTATGTGCTGTAATGCAGTTTAACGCCGACCCTCACTTCACCCCTAGGATGACACCGGTTTGGCGTAGGACAGTATATGAAAGACATATCAATGAGACCATGCATTCATAACACGATTGTATTTTCTTCTATGTATAATTTATTGGGGGAAGAGAGCCAAAAATGAATTTTTGGCTGTTCGGTTGCTATTTTGACCGTGTGCTGAGATGGCTCATTCGTATTCTAGGTGTGCCTGGTTCTGACACACTAGGGCGCGCAAACCTCCCTTGGGCTCCCGCCCCATGACACGCCCAGGACATGCTCGTGTGCCCCTGACACTAGGTGAAACATTGCACTCCCGCACACATAACTCAGGATAGACAGCGTGCAGCACTGCAGCATACATGCCTAGCGTCTTGCATGGTAGCAGGGTTGCGCATAGAGACAATATGTGATAACCGTTGGTAGCTCAATGTCTTGATGAGTCTTACTGTCTTACAACATTGCACTCCCGCACACATAACTCAGGATAGACAGCGTGCAGCATACATGCCTAGCGTCTTGCATGGTAGCAGAGTGGCGCATAGAGACAATATGTGATAACCGTTGGTAGCTCAATGTCCTGATGAGTCTTACTGTCTTACAACATTGCACTCCCGCACACATAACTCAGGATAGACAGCGTGCAGCACTGCAGCATACATGTCTAGCGTCTTGCATGGTAGCAGAGTGGCGCATAGAGACAATATGTGATAACCGTTGGTAGCTCAATGTCTTGATGAGTCTTACTGTCTTACAACATTGCACTCCCGCACACATAACTCAGGATAGACAGCGTGCAGCAATGCAGCATACATGTCTAGCGTCTTGCATGGTAGCAGAGTTGCGCATAGAGACAATATGTGATAACCGTTGGTAGCTCAATGTCTTGATGAGTCTTACTGTCTTACAACATTGCACTCCCGCACACATAACTCAGGATAGACAGCGTGCAGCATACATGCCTAGCGTCTTGCATGGTAGCAGAGTTGCGCATAGAGACAATATGTGATAACCGTCGGTAGCTCAATATCTTGATGAGTCTTACTGTCTTACAACATTGCACTCCCGCACACATAACTCAGGATAGACAGCGTGCAGCACTGCAGCATACATGCCTGGCGTCTTGCATGGTAGCAGAGTTGCGCATAGAGACAATATGTGATAACCGTCGGTAGCTCAATGTCTTGATGAGTCTTACTGTCTTACAACATTGCACTCCCGCACACATAACTCAGGATAGATTGCGTGCAGCACTGCAGCATACATGTCTAGCGTCTTGCATGGTAGCAGAGTGGCGCATAGATACAGTCTGTCATAACCGTTGGTAGTTCAATGTCTTGATGAGTCTTACTTTCTTACAACATTGCACTCCCGCACACATAACTCAGGATAGACAGCGTGCAGCATACATGCCTAGCGTCTTGCATGGTAGCAGAGTTGCGCATAGAGACAATATGTGATAACCGTCGGTAGCTCAATGTCTTGATGAGTCTTACTGTCTTACAACATTGCACTCCCGCACACATAACTCAGGATAGACAGCGTGCAGCACTGCAGCATACATGTCTAGCGTCTTGCATGGTAGCAGAGTTGCGCATAGATACAGTATGTGATGACCGTTGGTAGCTCAATGTCTTGGTGAATCTCACTCAGTCGTCCGCGTGGCGCGTGCGGTTGTGGCACAGGTCCTCAAAGCGTATGGGCCATCCATGGACGACAACGACATGATAAAAATATTGTATATTAAAAAAAAAACTATTGTACCATTAATTTTAAATTTTTTTCATGTCGTTGATACGTTTTATTCTTAGGAATTAACGTTTCTTTTAGTAATTCTTTTTATTACGTGAAGAGTTGCCATAATGAAGGTGTGTCATACAAGTAGCCGTAATGTGAAGGGGTTTATTAATACCGTTTTGCTATTTAAGAAGAAGAAGAACGATCTATGATTAAGTATAACGGTTATAAAAACGAATATCTCATGTTGGATTTGAATGTCCGTCTTCAACATTGGCAACAGCGTAGCACGTCCTATGATGTGTCAATGCCAATGATAACGTAATGAGCCCAGCCTATCTGCTTGATCAATGTTCATGGTTGGGATATTTCGTCGTACTATTTAGGGGCTGTTTTCACTTTAACATACCTGGGTCATGTTTGATTTTTGTAATTCTTCCTTTCGGAGAAACTGAAAACTCTAATTATTTACACAGTTAGCATTAATAAATATCGGTTTTCGGGCCGACTTTGTTCTTGTTTGTTATTTCTAACTTTCTTTAAGTTTGCACAGTTCAAAGTAAATTTCTGATGAGGCCTAAGGATGTGTAGAAACCCTACCAGTGACCACCATGATCGAGAATTGTTTACAGTCACGATTGAAATTTTCATATTATATTATTATGTAAAAATTCATAACAATTTTCCGAACTCCCGTATTGGATTTGAATTTGTCTGCAAGAGTGAACGCAAATAAGTTGGAAATAAAAATGTGTGCATGGGTACCTGATATGAATTTTAATATCCGAATCTTTTATGTAAGGTATTTGCTTAGTGGAAAAGAGTGTCAACATACTAACTAGCATTCTCTGTATGACTAAAGAAAACATTGAGAACATCATGAAGGGATTTTCGGGATTGGTTTGAGGAGGTGGTTCGGAATCTGCGTAAACCTAACTAAATCGTACTGTAAACTTTCATATCAGAAGGGGGTTTAATATGCGAGGGTTATCTAGATTTTCATGAATTATTTCAAGTGTGAAATAGTATACTGACAGATGCTAATTATAGCCCATTGACTTACATAATAACAGCCTATTCGCGTGTTGCCAGAGAACGAAGTGGTATACGCCTACATTCCGGACCCTATTTTAGACTTTAATTTATCTGCAAACAGTTTACACCCCAGGCATTTAGATGTTACTGGGGGAATACCTTTATATTAATTAATAGGGTGTTAAAATCTTACTAATTCGGGCGTCGTTAAAAACGCATAATATCTTTAAATGGTCGTTAATATATTCGAACTATTTAATTATACTTGCCTCAGCGTAGATTATCTATTCAATTGGATACTAAAAAACAATGAATTAATGTGCTTGCTTGGAGATAAATATTTTATTTCGAATCTAGTCTTTGTTGCAACCTGCAGGTTTTGAAGAAATTGTTTTTTTTGACCGTCAACAGTTAATGTATATTAATATATAAAATTGCTAAAATTCAGAATCCGTCTTATTTTCACAAGAAAATCATTCGATAAAATTCACTGATCAAAATGAGATATATCTCTTTTTCTGCTCATTTCCCCCCAAAAGAAGTTAAAACAAAATCGACATTCTATTCTTTTCCAGCTCATTGTCTTTGACTGGTACAATATTTCAAGTAAATCGTTTGCATGAATGAAATGTGCTTTCATAGTAGAACGCGACGGGGAACGCTAATATGTAAAATGTATAGTTCACAACACACAACGCAGCTAACCTAAAGTTGCATCGGCCGAAGTTTACGCCAGTTTTCTGGGCCCGGATTCACAAAAGGTCCTGTCTTTTTTTTGGTCTAATCTCTAAGACCGGCTTAACTTTGGACCTTTTGTAAAACCAGACCCAGCTCACATGAAGAAGTTACTAATTCCTGGTGAGAACAAGGACATAATGAACATTCCAAGAATGTATTTTAAAATCTGTTCTAAGATATGTTCTTGGTTTTACAAGCCGGTCTTAGAGATAAGACCAAAAAGGACCTGTTGTGAATCCGGGCCCAGGACCATAGTTTTGTGCGACACACATATCGTTTAACAGTAGCATGCTCTCTCTCTCTCTACCGTTAATTAAGTCACATACGTTTAGGTTATCGTACATTTTACGTTGGTTTAAGTAGTTTTAGTTAAGTATACCGGGAATAATCTTCGCTGTTAAAGACCCCTTAATCCACAAGTAATGAAGTATACCCCCCCCCCCCCACACACACACACACTTTCCGGTAGCAGAACACTACTAATCTATAACCCCCATACATGTACGCATAATTATTTGAAACAAATAGACCCATTGTAAAAAGCACGATTTTAAATTTATCTATTTGCTATATTCGAGTATGTAATAGACATACATAGTAACGTTACGTTCCGCGACAAGTATAAAGTATACCGTAAACAATATAGCAGCAATCTCTCTTTACGATGTATACACACTGCTCCTTATTTCCCCACTCATGTTTGTGGGTATTTTGACACATCGCCCGTCTCATGTATTCTCCCTTCAAAGGTGTCACGCCGCTCCCCTCCTGTTTTACGACCAAATCTCTGCTGTATATTTTCCCGTGTGCTATCCATCAACTGTAATGTCTTGGAAGTATCATCGTGGGCCACACTTAACTCATAAAGTATCCATTTCTCATGCGAACACACATTTTACTTGAAACCATACAAGGAAAACATTTTAACAATATTAATATAAAATTAATGGAGATGGTAAATTTCCTTGCTATTTGCATGTGATGGTTTTAAAATGATTAGATTGTGTTCATTTGCTAGAGAGTCTCATCCTATAGACAATAATATGGAAATAATCTATTTGAATCGAAAAATGTACATAAATAAACAAGCTTCTCCAGGTATTTACGGATTCAATTCTTTTCACGTCGTCTCCTGCTAATATACATTTCATTCTTATCGTAAGAGGTAGCCTACATTACACAGTGGAATCAGGTAGCTTGAGTGATGAACCCAACTATGTTTTTTTTTTATTTGGTTATTGTAATGCATGTACTCATAGAAATAAAACATGTAGATTTTGTGTTACCATCGTTTGTCATAGCAAATAACGGATTCCATTGATCGTGTACTCCAGTCAATCAATATAACACATTTGTAATTCCCATAGGGTAGAGCTTTCATTCCAGATACTAATATATTGACGTAACATGCGAACATGATATGTTAAACATTAGTTGTTGGTTTATACTGTAACATATAGTGTTAACAATCTGTGTTTACATGAATGCCTTGTCCTGCCGTGCAAAACTATGAAATACGCCTACAAATAAAACATTTGGCCATTTAAAATTATGCATTTTGAAGTAAATGAGGCGGCTATATTCAGATGAATTGTTTAATGTTTATCACTTACGCAATTATTGTAGTGTGATTCAAATGCATCGAAAACAAATGCTGTTATTAATTATTTTCCGCATTTTTTGAACTAAGATATTTGAAATAGTGTGTGCGTTACGCGAAAAAAGTTCAGATAGACTTGTGTTACTTTCATCATCTGTTTGGAAGAATTTTCAATTCCTCTATCTAGAGCACTCGACTTTTCGGTCAACTAAGCGTACGTCCTGAAAGGATACGTTGTAAATAAATTGGCGAGATCGGTCGAACGTGACACCGGAAAGAACCTTCGCTGAGCCAACACTTTCACTAGACAGTTCGGCATTTGCCTTAGAACTACTGGCTAGGGTCAAAGTTGAAACTCAAACGGAGTCAATACGTGGTATACTGGTGACGCCGTAAGAAGCAAGGTGTCCCCTAAAATTCTGAGAAGAGACAGTCGCTCCACACGGTCTATTTTAACGGCATTCAACTCGAGATTGCCTGATAGCTGCATTGTTATTGTCCACTGTATTGACTGCACCAACCGTGAATGGAATGCGAGCAACATGCGGGCGATATTATCGCTACAATACCTGAGGCAGGAGAACGGGATGCAACTCGATTTAGGTTGGTAGTTGTCACACGCGTCACTTCACTATTACATAATCCGTGACGACAACACTTGCAAGTTAACGCGACGCGACTATAACACAGAGCATGGTGTACCCGGGAAGATTTAACTTTTGCTGAGGGATTACATCGGTAGTGGTTAACTCTGCAGATACCCGTTCGGAATGCAAACAGAATCCCGCTCAGTGATTTCGAAAAGGAAAACATTGCCTAACAATACCAAATTTATTTAATCGTGGACGTCAGAAAACCGTATTCTATTGTGTCTTCCTTGAAGTATTACTGCAAAGCAATGGTGCAGATTTTAATAAATGTATGTTTACAGAAACGAGACTAAACACTACAGGTTAAAAATATGGTAATAGTTTGTTTGAGCTGTAAATTTAATTAAATTCGATTTGATTCGAATGATTTAGCTATGATGCACATGAATTGTAGCGGTATATTGATTTAACAAATCAAGTAGGTATAGTCGATTTTATTTATTTTGCATATGTAGGTAGCATATTATGTTTATTGTAGTTTATAGGTTTATTTTATATTATTGTTCATGATATTATGTATTTATTCATAAAATAATAGTCAACGTAACGTGATAAAAGTGCTCTTTTTGGTGGCAAGATACATTACCTATGGGGCCTTATACCCTTTTCTTGTTCTGATTAATATGCTTTGTTTGGCTTGTACTGAAAGATATTTTAAATTGAAAATAATTTATGTAAATAATACTTACAATTATATTTAATGTAATTGTAGAAGCCTAAAGCAAGCTAAGTTACCTCGTAACCAGGTTATTCTGGATAGTCTAGTCTAGCACAGCGTGAACGTGTGTGGAGTAGAATTCAAGTTTCGTAGAGTCACGCCCACTTTTATGTTCAAGTATAAAGCCAAATGAGTAAGTACCGAATTACCACAAGCTTCGCATGAAGCAAGCAGTAATGAAAGCGTGCGTTATTACTGAAACAGCTAAACTACATCATGGTTTTCGTTCGTTTGAAGGCGCAATACTGCGATTGACACTCAAAACTGCTTTTCACCAATCCTCGTCAAAACATATCACCTTTAGGAGCAGTGGCGTAGGAATAGCCCGGGCCGCCGCGTGGTGTAGAGGGGGGTGTTTCTAGACTATCCTGAGTTGGAAACCTATCATTGTTTATAAGCTTCAATAAACTCACACGAAATTCCTACGAAAACAAAATTATTCAATTAAAAATTGTCGATGTCGGTCGTGTTCAAGAAACGTGATTGTAAATCTTGCGTCTATAAAAGTTGAACCATTTTCCAGATATTTGTTTTGTGAACGGCATTGATGAAAGTTCCTAGCAATACCAGTTACTGCATGTTGCAAGTTCAGAACGCTCATTTCCAAAATTGAGAATATAATGCATGGAATGAGAACACTTTCGATCGAAAATCGCTCAGAAGAAGTACATATTACGATGACCTTATCAATTCGTTTGCTATCGAGTAAGTTCGGAATTGGAAGTTCTAAATCAATGGCGAATCCATGCCGTTAGTTTAGATTACAAGATTATAGTCGACTAGCGTCAAAATAGAGATTTGAGATAACTTTCTTCATTAAATATTGATCATGAACATAATCCTGGATACAATACACAATTGCGTATACGAGTCTCTGATAGGGGCCCGCCAGCTCGATTTAGGTTCTATTGCCCGGGGGCCCGTGGTTTTCAACACGGTGTAGGAGATAGTGCGTGCGTAGGGTAATACGGTAAAGCTGCTCTATTATACCTGCATACATTACCCTCTATACGCACGTGTATTGGAGCCGACGCCAATTCTCTGGCTGTCACTAAACTTTTTTATAGTCCGGCCGGCATGCAACTTTTCGTCAGTCCCTTAAAAGAGGTTCATTCCGTCGTACCAGGCTACGTGATTCCCAAAGCTGTTCATGTAAAATATTTCACTAAAAATGAGGAATGCGTTTGTGGGAGTGTTTGACGATTATATTCAAAGGGAAAATGGTAATAAATTAAAAAAAAAATACACAAAGAATATTCAATTACGTTTAATGCGGGAATGAACGATGTAAAAATGAAATGTAAGGTATGCACGCGTCCCGTTCCGCCCCCCCTTCCCTAACCACTCACGCAACTACCACCCGCATCGCATAAAGCAAGTAAATATGAAACTGTGGGTTATACAAAAAAGATACGTCCTCAGTCCATGATGCTGGTGGAAGTAAATTCTAAATCCAATCACACTTAGAATTCCAATGGGAGCAGAAAAATATTAGTTTTGATTTGATTGAGGTGAACACTTGAATGAAAATATAAACGAAAAAGTGTTTACAAATGTGTTTACTTTGAAAACAATCTCTAAAAAGAAAAATTAATATCAGTCACAGTTAAATGTTGGTTTAATAATTAATTTAAAGAGTTATTTGTTCGCGCTCACTCACCTGAATATGGTGGCGATATTGAGCATTACACAATTGACCAGGGATTGCTTTTTGCATCGCAAAAAGTATATTATTATCGTTTTACTTTAAATATAATTTAAATATTCGCAATTTCTAAAAAGTGTATTAATTTGAAACGCTATTCTGCCAGCCAGTATTGTACATAGAACAAATCTGTGAAGAGAGAAGTCAGTCAAGTAGAACTCTGCTCGCTCATTTCAAATATTAACACTAGTGGACTTCTTTGTCTTAAATGTCCCAGTGTACCCCAAAGCGCAATTCCACAGCACAACACAAACTTGTTGATGTCGTTTGTTTCGTGTGTTCAATTAGATAGCATCTATGTTAATTAGTTTTGCTTGTTAACATTCACGTTCCCAGATCTCTTGTGCACGATTGTGTTCTTCACTGACACAATTAATCAAGATTTGTACCGTTGCAACTCGGCTGCGGCTCTTTACGCAGAAACAGATAAAACGCTGTATATGTCCCAGACAAAACAGTTACACAAGATATTCCTGCGGTAAATTAATGACCAAACTTTGCGTTACGTTCTAGGCCTGTTCTACAAATTGCGTTGCATGCTGCCAAAATTTCCAGAACGTTACTACAAACTCTTAATTGTAACAAAATCATGGACCATTTGTTGCGTGTTTCGATGAGTTTCCGATAATGAGTCGGATCGTGTATGCGATTATCTTTGTCTCTACTCCCGCGAGCAACGCACGAGAGCTCGATCCAAGCAACTGCGGACGCAATGGAGCCACACAGAAGGGGGGGGGGGGGGGGGGCTGATCTGTACGTACAGTGCGTCGCAAACTCGTAAGAACAAAGTGACCCGGTCGGTATTGCGAAGTAGGGTCGAGTAAAACCATTGGCCGACAGTGTCATTCCAGTTTGTATCTCATTTTGACAAGATTTAATTTTGTATTTTAAAACCGCGACCCCTCTTTATTTAAGAACTTATACGCCACTATTTATGTATTGTTAACATTGTAAGCACAACACAGTTCAACCACAGCTAACTAATTATACACTGCGTATACCGTCTGTGGTTCAGCGTTTCGGAGATTCATAACAACAAAGGAAAATTATAATGGTGGGAAGATAGAAAAGTATGGACCGAATTTGTAGAAAGAGCAGAGGAAGAAGAAAGTGAAGAGGAGGAGCCGGAGGAAGTTAACATGAGGGAAGCGTCAGGCATGGCCAGCCGGCTTCAATGTACCTAGGGGCCAGAATATGATGGTATTAATTTCCTATCCCCTACCCGACTTCAGTGTTGGACACAGGGAGCAGATATATATATTTAAAAAAAAAAAATCAAATCTTCACCTTTTCTATGTAAATTTTAGCTTGATCCTTTGTATGATTCTTCTTTCAAAATTTGCTAACTTAAGTAGAACAGAACAGGCTGGCACTGAAATGCAGTATTCTAAAGTTGCCGCAGCGTATACAAAATAGCCAAGTCCGATAGTACCAACTTAATTTTCTACTTCTCTAGTTTCTACCGTCTACTTGAAACAGGCAAATTAGGGATAATTTACGACGTATGTTTGGTTACCTGGAAATTCCTAACACAGCGGGCGTGATTAATGAGGCTTGTATATACTCTACTCAGCAGACGACTGCCTTTATGAATGTGTAAAATAACGCCAAGCATCTGGTGACTTCCGTTAAAACAGTGTGCATGAAAGGGCCGGTAGATAAGTATCTGCGGTCGGTATGGGACTAGTTAAATAAATTAAATAAATAAATTTACATTAAGAATCTACCCTCTCAGTAACCAACTGATTTGCAGTGGGGGACTTTAATTTAAAGTGACTAAACCAACCCTGTAGGCTTTGAACACCATCGACGAGTGAGCGATAACCAATCAAAGATCGATATTTCAAATACGAAACATATGAATCAGTGATTGGACAGTGCGAACACCTGCGGACAAATGCCAGAATCAACAAGGCCAATTCAGAACAACTTCGAATTTATTGAGTGCTTCGTTGCTAGGACGGCTCCAAAGTCACCGTTTACTTATTCCTAAGCCAAGACGTAATGATTCAGATTCAGATTCAGATTCAGATGTATTTTTATTCGTACTGTTGATGGTAATTTTACAGACATAAATAGTTAGATACAAACAAGAAAAAACAGTAGGAAGCCTACAAAATCCCAAGGGATTTGTGCGTAGGCAGTTTTTATGTTAATTGTGCTGTAGGAGGCAGGACGATTAAATTGTGAAAAAATAAAAATACATACATAACGTACATACATCTAAGTATGTGAAGTACACAATACAAACTAACAACTACTAACTAAGCTAGAACTAAAGCTAAAAGAGCCTATGAATTGGCTCAACTTAAAAATATAAGTACAATGATATAAAATAAAATATGATGCAATATATGAACTAGTATGGACTAGTAATGATGATACATAAAAGTAAGGAATAAGAATACAAAGAAAAAAAATAAGATATGTGAATATGAAAAAATATAATATCGTAATCATAAACTCAGAATTTGTTGAAATAAGAATCAAGTACAAAAGGGAAAAGTCACAAAATGAAATGAATTAGAAGTAAAATAATAATGATATACAGTGATATACAGTAAAACCTTTTTGCAACGAACTCTTTGGGATCGACCAGATTATTATTATGTTGTAAAGAAAATATCTTTACACAGATGGCACCTTAACATGAAGAGCCTTTGGGACATTTTGTTATAAATTGAATTGAATTGAATCCACATTAAAAGTTAAAAAACTTCTGCCTGAAGCGGGATTTGAGCCCGGGACCTTCTGCATTGGAAGCAGGGATGCTAACCACTGGACCTTATATAGTGTCACTGACCAGAAGCAAGTTCAACTCGCAGTATGTATGTTTCAGCGGGCAATCAGAACGCCTATCTATTTATGACGCTTAGGCCAATCGAGAAGGTCTGTAATGAGTAATGACTGACGATGGCAAGCGATGATTAATTAACCCTAGGGCAATGCAGGATGAAACCACATTACCAAAGGGACCAGGACTATGCTGATTCTACCTACCCCGCCAGAGGCAACTTGCATTTAATACCTGACTGAGCAATGGGGCACACACAACTTGTTTTGATTAGTCTGTTGGCAGACACGGGAGGTAGGCGACAAATTGTTCCGATTCTTGTGAGAGAATATTAAGTAAGAACTTACACAACGAAAAATACAAATAAATAAACGGATTTAGCTATCTTGGGTATACCCAAGATCCTGTACCCAAGAACCTGTACCACGTGTATACACGTGGTACAGGTTCTAATCGTGGCGAGGTAAGAGTTCATCTCTAGGGTTGGTAACACCCGCGAGTAAACAAAGCAAGTTCCTTTTAGCAGAATCGCGTATATGACGTCATACGGATCTAACAATCGTCAGCCGTGTGACGTTACATGACTAGCTAAACATAACTTTGTTTGTCTGTACAGCTCACTGGCAGATATGTATTTCCGATTTTTGACAGAAGTTGTTCTTAAAATATGGTTTAGTACGGTAATATAAATGAAGGCGCATTTGTGGTGATTCCCCCTTGCTACTTTTGAAGCCTTGGTCGAAGAGACAAACTCCATCCACACACGTTATAGCAGTTAGCACTAGAGATAATCCTAGAAAAGATAAATGTGAAGATAAACGAGTAAGTAATCTGCGGAGGCCATAAGAGATGATACAAAGTGACAAAGCTACAAAGAAGAAGAAGAAAATAAAATATTATAGAGAAACAGTAAATAACAAGATTGAATCCTTTAGCCCAGCGTAATGGCCACGTTTATTCTTGTGGGTCTCTCGCAGGTCTCCATTGTCTCTGTTTTGACCTACTTCGCGACCCATTCTTCCCTCTTCAAGCCATTACCTTCCGTCGAAACTGTCGTTTGTAATGTCACAATCGATAAAATAATGGTTTGTAAATACGTGCCTGATGCCCTTCGTGCTTGGCCCTTTTCTCTTTTTTAAGAGCTTTTTCTGTTTTCTTTCACTCTGCTATCAGCGGGGATTCATAGTTCAACTTTTCTTCATAAATGAAGTGACCTAGTGTTGACATATAACAACAGTATATACAAGGAAAACATGAAGTATACAGTGAAAGAATGTATAGGTAAACACATAAAGCTCCGTGAGACCGTTTAACTTTCGTAAGAATAGTCGCAAATATTAGAGCTACATTATGAATGTGTTTGGAATAACGAGGCAATTTACTCACCGTATATTTATGTATTATTAGTCGGCCGTCTTGTTTGTACTATTTTATTTTTTAACTATACCTTTTTTCAAATCTGCATTCATCACTGCTCACCATAGAACTAGAACTGGTGTATGCATACATTTTAATAAAATGGCTGTGTAAGTTTCGTGTGATTATTCAAATTTTAAAACAGTGTTTGGAAATAAATATAAATTTTCTTTTTTAATAAACACCAGCGAGTAATTAAAACAAACTGGTCGATTATGTCAATCACATATTTAATAAACATTGTCAAACCACAATCGGATGTACTTGACAACAACAATGACGTGGGACACATTGAGCAAAGATATGTTCGACTGACCAACTATAGGAACTCCCTGATGCAATCGTTTTACATAATCTCAATGCAGAAGTGTGCTGGGTATCTTAACAGAACTCGGCAGTAGGAGTTTTACAGTTGTATTGGTCGTCCGTGAGGATTGGTATAAATATTTACTTACTTATCATATCCACGTACGGGGCTACGTACATTTGTAACCAACCTGTTAAAAAATAATATACACATTTTTTAACTGGTTCTTCTAATTATTTCGTTGATAATTTCGAGAAAAGTAATTTTACAAAGGATTGAATGCGAAACCTTTTAGCTGCACGATGTTCATTGCAATCTTTGACAGATGATCCACGGATACATGTATGTGAAAAATGTGATTACTTGCATGTTTTCAAAACAAATTGCAGAATGAACAAAATGTACTATGCGTACATACAAACACATGAGCTCAGTCACTGATAATCATACAACACAAACATACTTCTATACTTAAATTTTCATACTAACAGGTTGTCTCTAGGGAAAAGTTGTTGCTGCTGTAATGAAGTAACCAATAAAATAAAACACGCTCGCATCTGTTGGGTATCTAGTTGAGCGTGGCTGATTGTTCGTTCTGTGTGTTTCAGCATGAGCTATCGACTGTTTCTCGCCTTCCTCCTCTTCGGATGTTGGACGTCCGTCCTGGCCATCTGTCCTCAAGACTGCGTCTGTCAGCTGGACCACCGAGGACGTCGCCAGGTGACCTGTGAACAAGGCGGCATGACCGATCCGATCCCGATCCTCTCCATGGACAAACAGATCGAGGTTCTGCTCATCTCCGCTCCAGAGGACAACCTGAACGCGTTAACCATCGGCCCCATCTTCCAGCAGTTCACACAGCTCGAGGAGATCCACATCGTGAGGTCCAACATCCCCGCAGTGGGGAAACACTCGTTCTGGGGGGTACCCACGCTGCACATGCTCAACCTCACGCAGAACAACATCTCCCAGATCCTCGACCACAACTTCCGCGGGCTTGCCAATCTCGTGGAGCTGCACCTCGACGACAATCGCATCGAGAAGATGCCGTCGGGCACATTCCGACACCTGTCGGAGCTTAGGGTGTTGTCACTGTCGAACAACCGAATCACCGAGCTCGTGCCGAGGTTGTTTTTGATGCTCGGGAAACTTCACGAGCTGGATTTAAGCGAGAATCAGCTTACCGAGCTCAACCCTGAGGTGTTCAAGGATGTGCAGGTCAGTGTTAAATTTTGTATTTACTTTTGAACGTTTGGTTCGACCTATACGGGACTGTTCAGTACGTTTTAAAATGTAAATCTAGACTGTGAAGACATCATGTACTGTCAAATTTGGGACAACCTAATAACAGAGAATACTTTGTAAAAGTAACAATGATTCATTGGATTTCCATAAGGGCACCAGCACTATTCAACACTAGAGACTGGTTCATTGTTATGTTTTTGCTTTTTTACTTGAAATACTATGTTCTAACTTAATGTATAAAACTGAAGCCACGAAGCACGGAACTGAAGTTTCTCCACTCCCAGGTAGTAACTGATCCTATGTGTTATGCGCAGGAGCTGCGAAAGCTGCGGTGCCGTCGCTGCGGCCTCACCAACATCAACACCCTCATCTACCGCCTTCTATCCGACCTCCTGGAGCTTGACCTTGGAGACAACGAGTTCAAGTACATCTCATCGGACGAGTTCCGCGACCTGCGTAAGCTACGCGTGCTTTACCTCGACGGTAACCAGCTACCCGTTGTCCTTGAGAAGACCTTCGGCTTCGTCAGTCGCGTCACGGGGGGCCAACTCGACCTTCAGATGCTCTCGCTTGCGCACAACCGGCTTGCCAAGGTCACCGCGACCGCGTTCGCCAACCTCACCACCCTCAAGGAGTTGGATCTGAGTTACAACAAGCTCGACAAACTAGAGACTGAGACGTTCCTGCCGCTTGCGGACTCTCTTCGACGTTTGGAATTGAGCGGGAACCTGATTCCCCTGCCTGAGGTCAAGTATGTGCTCGGAGTGGTGCTAAAGCTGAAGGACGTGGGCCTGGCAGACATGGGCCTCACAGACCTCCCCCTGGGCCTGTTCGTGTACCACGAGCACATTCGCTCCCTGAACCTCTCAGGGAACCACTTCGTCCACTTTCCCGCCCAGGTCCTGTCTCCCACCCCCAAACTGCAGATCCTAGACATGTCGCGCAACCAATACCGCGGCCTGGACGAGCGCCTGTTGCTGCGCCTGGAGACTGTCAAGGTCGTGCGGCTCCACGGCAACCCGTGGGCGTGCGACCTGTGTCACATCGTGCCCATGTTGAGCCGCGTCAACAAGACCTCCTCGGTGGCGACGCTGCGCGAGGTGGTGTGCGCAGGGCCGGGGGGTCTCAAGGGTCGCTCGCTAGCGTCCCTCAAGAGGTCGTCCCTGGGCTGGTGCAGCAACCGCGGCTCCGGGCTCGGCTACATGGAGGCCGGGGGCAACGACGCGCCCATGTCCACCAACTTCCTGGGGGACGAGTCCCGCCTGGGTCTGATCGCTGCCGGGGCGGCCATCTTGCTGCTCCTGCTGACGGCGGCGCTGTTGCTCGCCGGGGTAGCCTACTCGCGACACCACGCGGCGCAATACTACACCAACGAGGAGCAGCGAGGACCGGAGAACGAGGCCATCTTCGAGAACACGGCAGCCATGATCGGCGAGAACGGAGACCTCAAGTACAAGATCGTTCCAATGGACATCACCAAGTGCAAAAAGAAGAAAGTCTGTATTTCCACCATTGACGGCATCACCAAGGAGCCTGAACTACACACACTTACGAACGGTACATGAGTAGTGCGATTCAGCGAACCGCTAGAAACACATTGCTAGTAGTGGGTTCGCGTTGGTCTATGACCACGGGAGGTGCAAACTGTGAAGTGTTAAAAGTTGATCTCCAAGACGATGTCTCTTTGCGTGTTTGGCGTTTACACGCCGGTATTGTGTCGAAATATGACTCGATTCAGAACTGCAGTATCAGCAGCATGGTGCTAAATATTCTAGTGATTTCTATTTTCGGTAACAGCAAGGTCAATAAAGTGGTAAATATTGTAGGGTCATGTCCTTGACCTCTAAACTCTGCGCGAGCATTTTTGTGCTCGCGCTCGTGGGGTAGGGTGAGCGAACTACGAACTACTCGCGGTGCGAGAGATTGAAAGTGACGTTGTTAGTGCAGATTCATCAAATTGAATTGGACGTGAATCGAGTGAGAAGTTTCAACGAACGAACCAAATCGACCGATCGCGTACCCCCTTGAGACCACTGACATGGCAACTATGTCGCAATGTATCACAACCCGTAACCGGGACACTTTTGAAAAGCTATTTTTTGTGGATAAAAACAAGAGGCGAACCTCTACTCTACTGCTGTATATCTAATAACCTGCGAGAGTGTACATAACATATATATTTACATAATTTCTTGTGTGATGCGCTCCCATGCACGGTGGTTTATTCAACTATGATTGCAACGATGCTTATTAGCTGATCCTGGATGCATATCATGGAATATAACACAACCAGCAGCTTCTAGCATTGACACTGTGTTCGGGCCTCTACGTGATAAATCAGTCATTTTATTGTGTACAGTAACGTATCCGTTTGGGACCACCGTGCTTTGTGCTTGGTAACTAATATTGCTATTGTGGCTTGCTTGATTTCCGTGCCCTAGCGGATATTAATGACATTTATTTTTCAATTGCATATGTCTATGTACTGTCTGTGTGCTTTATTACACCAATATGTATTGTCATCCTCAGTTTTGATATGTTTTATGATGATATTCACAAGTATTGGTTCTTTCCCTCGACGATTAGGGACGTACGTCGTGCAGCCCCGTACCATCTATGATTCCTAAGCTTATTGCTCTCTTAAAATGTTCGCAAGGAAATAATAATAAAGTAATTCACGATAAGACTACGGTGCTCTTTTGTTTTTTGATTTCAAATTTTTGTTTTAGATTGTTAAGTAATCTTTGTGAAACACACATTCAAAATTAAAATCATTATTTAAAAAAAAGTAACACTAAAACTCAGAAACTCCATGAACTAGACTCTAGAGCACTGACTTCGCAACTGAATCACAAAATGTCTTATTTTCTTGCGACAATTCTAAAGCAATTGAGAGCTCACTGTATAAGTGCTAGAAAATATAAGCTGGATTGAGCGACTAACAGTCTTAATTGAATCAGGGTTCCTGAACAACGTTTTTCATCTTGTATTTATAAATATTGTTCTGTTGATATTGTTCGACACGTGGTCTTTGCCCGAGGTCAACTTCAATGAGTAGGACATAAAAGTATGATGCCAGTGCCACAATTGTAACAGGTTGTTTGATATTTTAACTTGCCATAGAAAGCTGTTTATTTTAAATTAGATTAGTGTGCCTTGTTCGGCTTGACGTAGGTATTCTCACCCCTTCCCAAAACCTGGTTCTTCTCTCGGGCCGGAGGCTTGTTTTAGTGCGTCGATTCGTCCAACATGCTAGAGATAGGCGTGCACCCTCAATCCCTCCGTCAAACTAAACCCAAATAAACGGATCTTTTTTAGTCGAACAAACAAACTTCTTACCCCAGCGACGCGTGACTGGAATCCACTTCCCCGGGGCCTTCACCATAACTAATTGCGAATTAAACAAAAACTACCTGTTCCATGCAGTGATACAGTGTTGCCGCCGTCGGCGACTAGACAAGACACCTCGACAGGGTTCCACACGATTGGACAACTCCTCCGCGCGTCACAGCGCAGCCCATTAGGTCCCCGTCTTTCAGCTCAATTAAATCAAGTCGATCGCCACCTTTTTTGTCATTAAAACACGTTTAAACGTGGGCGACTCGTGAAGTGTTGCCGCTCTGCAGTACATCCGCTCAGATAGATGCGATCTTTTAGAGACGGAAAAACGTGCGCGCGTACCCATAAAAAACATTATGTGAAATGTTTACCTGTGTGCGTTAGTCGAGGAACATTCGGCCATTTAATTATAAGGGGCGCGGTGAAGAGATACATTATTCAAGAGTGCGGTTGACTAAAAACTTTCAGGAGCCTAATTTTGTTTCGTTGCCTTGTTTAAATTTAAACCATTCATTACCGTGGGTTAAGTGGAGACCGTTCTATCCTATTAATCACAGCCAATGCCCGTACAGATAAACACTGGGTTAACAATCGTACGGACATTTCATTATAAGTTGTTTGTTTGTTCGACTGACTTATGTTCAACGAATTGTGTAGTTGAATAACGTGTATACGTGGACAATGTTAGCTATTCAAGACCGTAGGAAGACCAAAAACTCATTATATCGACGATTAGGCTGGCTGGTCTGCCTCTGACAGAAGTGCAATTAGAATTCCCCCTCCCGAACCCCCTTGCGTACTTGGCTAGTGCGGGCTTGGGTGGTAGCGGTACACACACGCACACGCACACGCGCGGGGGGCGACATTAATTCTTACCACCAATCCACATCCCGTCCTCTTCTTGCGCCCTAATAACAAGGGATGAAATTGAAATTCCAATATGGTGCAGGCCCCTCATATTGATCAAGATTATGGCACATAGCCTAACTCACCCCTCTTCCTCTCGCGAAGACATACAGAAATATTTGGCTTTGCGAGGGTGCAGCTTCCCTACCACATTCTTTTTCTTCTGTCGTATTTTTCGATCACAGCCTAAAGTGCTGCTATAGATAAGATTACTTTGAAACTCGTATATATGTTAGTTGACCGATAATCCAATTCCAACATCGAGAGGATGAAAGCCTAAAGTTAAGTTAGGAGTTTGGAGTCACTCGCGAGTGAATCGGGTCTATTATACAGAGAGGACGCACGGGATTAAAATGTTCGCTCTGCTTTTAATTTGTTATGAACACAGTCGATGTAAAACAACATTTCCAAAGCGTTCAGCCCCCTTTCGCGTGGCTTCTGTAGTGAGAGGGGGGGGGAGGGGATCGAGGGCCCGTTGATCTATTTCATTCTGCGTTTGCTAAAGCGATCGACCGACAGTGGTCGAGCGGTTTTTCTTTATTCAACTTTACCATCGCGCAAAAATGCTATTTTCATTTGATCATCTAAAAATATGATGTGTCCGAGGCCTTCTAATATTTCCTCCGTATTCTACAGCATCGATTGTTCAGTCCCACGAGAGTTTGCCAGAGACGGTCCAAGTCCGATGCACTTGGGAATTGGCGGAAAGGCTCAACCCCTTGTGAAGGCACAACAACTTTTCACTTTGCCATCTTCGCAATCCAATATATCCATAGTATCGCCTCGAGCTGGGATTTATGATCAAAGAAGCCGGTCTGATATTGGTTGCAGCTGTATATTGTGTTTCGGGCTGCGTACATAATACATTCAATTGACCAAGCCCCCAAACGGGTGGCATTTCTAACCTATGTTAAAAAATTAAAATGAATTTTAAAGGCAAAATGAAAACAGATAGGCTATTGCTTTATACATTGACGTTTATTGTGCATCGTTATAGAATTTGATTTGTATAACTAACTAGTTTGTATTCGCTTCATTGTATTATTGTCTGTATCTGTACATGAGTAATTATTCCAGATCTTGTCATTCGAATTATAACATTACGTGTAAGAGTAATGTTGTTATAATAATGTATATGATATACAAATTGTAAAATGACCTGTATTTTATTATAATTTATAGAATAAAGAATTATCTTTCGTAAAAGCTGACGTTTATTTATGTTATGAACAATTTGTCAACCCTGTTTTAATGAGGGCATGAGGCTTACCTCAAATGCCGCATAACGCTAGAGGTTTGCATCATAAAGCGTCCCACGTACATCTCAAGATCCTTTGCTTTCTTGAGACTACACTCGCACAAAGTCCACCTCAAGTCTGCACGAAGAGAGCCCAAGAAATCCTCGTCGCTGTGGGTATAGCTATGAACAAAGACCTACCTGAAACTCCCCTTCAATCTCCGTTTTATAAAAGCGTGACTGATGGCTGACTCGAGACCAGCTTGTTCGTATTTCTACTCTCATTATTATCTTCCAGAAAGTTTGCCTCGCCTGTGGATGACTACCTCCTAGATTCAACAACCCTGGGGAACAAAACGGCATTTCACTTTTATTTTAATGATCATTATTGGTAGTGTTCTTCTCGTATTTTTTGTGTTGGTACTAAGATCTTGACGATAACAAATGGCACATTAGCATCATTGGTTTTCACGACTTCCACTATAGATATCGTTCACATGTAAGATGATACAGCCACCGATCTTTGTTTGCTTGGAGATTGGATGCAATTAAACATAAAATGCTTTAGCGTGTATTTAGAAAAATTCTTTGCTATGCGAACATAAATACTTAGGCATATTTTTAAACAAATCTTTTCATGAGTCTAAGGTGTAATTTACTGAAATAAATAAATCATAGAATGTTTGTAATATTGCAACAGTAAAATTATGATCTAATAATAAAGGTGACTACCATTGAACCGAAAGCATTTCGGAGTGAGAATATAAGGCACTTATATAGAAACTATAATAACGAATACCAATGTAGTGGAATCATAAGGCAACGACTATGGCTTCGCGTAGTCAGGAAGAAAAGAAAACGAATCCAGAGAGAACGCGCGTTCCAGATGTGGGGACTTTATCTGTGCGATATATGTTTGTTAACGTTATTCAGTACGTTTAGCAAATGTTCCCGTCGCTACTGCAATGTCGGCAGCAGCGCTAAACCTAAATGTATCCATCAGCGGCAAAGAAAGCTATTCACGTATCCAAGGATTTATATATATGTAAAAACCTCTTCGACTGCTCGCACTCACCCCTGGGAAATGAACTTTATATATTATTATTTGCTTATCATGCAAATGTATAATGGCGTAGATTTTCTTGGCAGGTTTTCTCTTTATTTTTGTATCTTTTTTTAGAAAACTAAAAGGCATACGTGGCCTTTGTTCTCGGGTCTCTAATGCGGGTTAAACGTTGGAAAGAGAATCGCCGAGAGAATAGAGTACGAGCAAGAAAATAAAATGCCGGCGTTGAGTTGAAGAATGGCCGCCTTAGATATTCAGGGTCCCTGGTCTGGGGAGCGCGGCCCGTCTAAACTCACCCCAGGGAGCGCAACCGAGGCGGGGGATGCGCGCCAACACATTACGCTAGCTCTACGTAAAGTAGGCTACTTATACTCACATTAAACATCGCCTCGGCTTCGTCTGCAACTAGCACGTGGGTAATTTAGCACCTCGCAAAAAGAAAATATATGAATCTAATATAAGAATTGCTGGCTTAAAATACAATTTTTTAAGTCTTTCACAGAAATTAACGCTTGTACTTTCGAGTTTTTATATAATGCCTCCAGAGAGGTAAGTTATTCTTTACTTTGAATTATGGAATTGAAAATT
Organism: Isoperla grammatica; assembly: GCA_945910005.1. Taxonomy (NCBI): domain Eukaryota; kingdom Metazoa; phylum Arthropoda; class Insecta; order Plecoptera; family Perlodidae; genus Isoperla; species Isoperla grammatica. The sequence continues at coordinate 9,434,385 of OX246737.1, forward strand.
TATGAATACATAAAATGATAAATCGTTTTCAAAGACTTATAAACTATAAAATCCTAAAACATCGTGGTTCTGTTCTATTAAGTACTTCGTGTAAAAAAAGTATATAGATCATATGGAAATATATGACATTTTGAAAACCCATAAGAGGGTTTCATATCGAATAGAAAAAAAATGTAAAATTGTTTTTTAGTTTGGGTATCTGTATACCCCCTATATTGTGTGAGTGGTTTAACATGATGCCTTAGCAAAATACTCTCTCTCTCTAGGAGATTTGTGTATATGCTTTATTCCATGAGCCTTTGCGAAAATGTTTGAATTAGATAACATTATATAAATGAACGAAACAAATAATCAGATATGGCTGTCTCAACACGATTTAATTGGATGCATTGTAATGTTGTCAACTAACAATCCCAAATAATTACTATATCTATTGGCTTTTAATCAAACAATTATTGGTATATAGTAGGCACGTTATACGCCTACAACCAACAAAGGTGCGAGTTGATGTATTTTCTTTCGTTTATTTATTTTGTAGCCACGACACTTCTAATGTTATAAACCAGTCTGGGAGTCCATAGACATGCAACAGGCAGTTTGCGAAATTCGAAATAATTGCTATTATTTCTATAATAGCAATGAAATAATAATTTAAACAGTTTGTGTTGTGGCAAACATGAATGTTTACTCAGAGTTTATTTTGTATGCTATCGTTAGAACAGATAATTATTTTACCGGCGTTATAAAATTAGATTTCATTATGTGAACGTAAACGTAAACACCAAGAGCTTCAGCAATAATCACTCACATTTTCATGGTTGACCTTCATTTGTCTATGCAAAACAAACAATATGTTCATGAATAATTTGATTTATTTATGGTACATATTTCCTTTTTATTTATTTCTAAGTATATTCACAAAACACGAGGTTCTCTAAAAAAATATCCATTTATTTATATGTATACATATACTTAGATGTATATATTTTAGATGGTTTTTAGCATATTTAGTTGATAAGATGACTGCTTGCACTAACTGCTTACTCAAAGCTACCCTTCAACTTATTAAATGTAGCAATTTATTAAATAAACAATTCAAGGTAAACTTATATATTTTGTTTTCAATATTATTGAGTTAATTTGTATTTATTTATTATTTTCCTAAAAAAAAAAAAAACAGTTAGGCTACTAAGAAGGTTACTGAATCTCCATAGTATAGTTAATAAAGCCAATAAGTACGAGAGAATATTGTCGGTTCACTCCGGCAGTCCAAATATAACAACGCACAACGAGACAACGCATAATACTAACACACAGTCAGCGTTGTCCAAGGTTTATTAGACGTACAGTTCACAGGTCATGTTATCCGTGGTTCCTGCGTTCAGGTTTACACCAAACTCTGGCATTCGGACATGTGTGTCATGTGGCTAAAGCCTAAATATCAACACACAAACAAGCCGTCTGCAATAGTCACAAGGTCACAATCTACGATATTTGATACAACCACAGACAGTCAGTCCCTCCGATCCGTGCAGCAGCGAGGACTTGAGTGCGAACGTGTCTATATCAATACGGATAGTTTCAAAGCGTATTATTTAGTGTAATTGCATGTTTTGAAATGACTTCGATTATCGAAGCCCTGGACCTAGAACATCATCACATCGTCAAGAAGGGTGCAGAGCAACCTAGAGTAAGCGGTAAGTCATAGCAGAATACCGGTTTCCTTAGTAGAATCAGTAATTGCTAAGCTCACACAACCACGAACTCACGCGAACTTACCCGAAGAGTTGCGCATGTGTTTAAGGAAAATGTATTTACAGGGTACGTACCCCGGTAAAAAATCGGGAGTAGATCATTTTGAGTTGCTATAATATCACCGTTAATATCACACTAGTCACCAGTAACACATGTTATAAAAAAGCATGTCTGAAACTCGTCAAAACACTCCTATCACACTATAAGAATCGTAAAATTTTACGAGGCTATGCGTCCCGGACCCGCTTTAGCTGGGGGGCCTCCCCCATTGTACTTTTCCTAATCATACGCCGGTGATTTGTATACCCTAGTTATGGTACAGTGTATTTACAATACTTGATTTATATATTTTGACGACTGAACAAATTCAATTTGAAAACTATAAGACGTACTGAACTAGATCTATTGATATGGGCGTATTTGCTATATCTGGGCCAAAGCGTATCAATCTTGAAAAATAGTGTTGAATATATTTTCATGTTGACAAATGAATAGTATTGAATTTCGTTTATTCCATTGCCTGATAATTTGTCATTACACATTCTATACAGGAACATATGAGATATATAAAAGATAAATGACAGTGGCATATTTAAAGGGATAGTCAGATGAAGAACTAAAAAATCACCAATTAGTCATTAGTCCATGAAATTCAGTTATGTGTAACATACAATTGATATAGGTTGCTTCAATGCAAGAAAAAAAATAGTGAACAATTAGCTATTCTACTAGATTCCTTTCGCAGCTCTTGCTGCATTTTTCTTCTAAAGCGTAGTGTAACTGTATCGGTTCTGAGGTCGCTGGCGCCTTCCCGATAGACAGAGGACTCATTGTGTTATACGAGACCAGCCCGCACTCCGCGAAACGCTCGGCGACTGCGGACAGTACCGCTCAAAACAGATTGCAACTTTTCTACACATCATGTCACAAAAAAATTAATTGCAGGGTATTTTGTAGAAGTAAACGTTCGTACTAAGAAGCATGTTATTGGTAGAGAAACGATGCACATTAAACCTCCTGATCGATTTTTGATCAGTGCCCTATTTTAGCGGTGGTTTTACTTTCTCAAGGCAACATTTTTTTTATATGGGAATTACCATGAGAAAAGTTGCTCGGTGCTACTTGGTAGCACCAAACCAAATAATCGCGTTTTCTTTAATTTTTTAACCGCCTGCTTTTAAAGTATGGTATCTTTTAGTCATGTTTTTTATATTTAAAGGTGGACATCTACAAATGGTAGTTCTTTAGTTTTTCACCCGAGTATCCCTTTAATGTGAGGAATAATAATATATTATTTTAAGATCGTGCTGAAAACCCGTTCAGCTCAACCATTATGTCCCAAGCTATTGTCATAACTACATTTCGCTTGTGCACTTTGTCTTGTTAGTGTTGGACGTGTATTATTGAGAGTTGTTAATTTGTCAGAGGCAAGAAAGATGTGTTATTCAACTTGGAAACTGACCTTTCGTCAGTGGAATATATAAACGCTAACACAGTAGCTAATCAAGACTGAGCACATGTTACACTTTCGGGCAATGATCTGAACCTGATTGAGGGGTCGTCGGTTCGATTCTACCACCAGCAATCCTGACGAAGTTTTCCATAGGTTTTTCTTCTGCTAACAGCTTTTCTTCTACTAACAGCTTTTCTTCTACTAACAGCTTTCGGACTAAGTATCCAAAATGATAAGTGTACCAAGTTATTCGCCTGATAGTGGGCACATACGATTAGGCTAGTGTGGCTTTACATCAGGGGTTCATTACAATTAATTCTAGCTTTGTATTTGATTATGTCATATCGCAACTAGTTTTACCCCCCAAGGCTTAGGCTTATGCAGAAATAATCGCATCAAACACGATATAATGCAAATATTAATATTATTCCATTGATGTGAGCTTAGTGAGCTTAACTCATGAACATGTTCGTATTCTTTTACTAAACATGGACATATCTTTGACCTGAGTAATTTGATTGCAGTATGTTTACGTTTTGTAATCACTTTTTAAAATAACTAACATTTTTTATTAAAGGTTTATCCACATACAGAATAAATTTCAAAAGACCATATTTTTATCGGCCCAAACATATTTTGTATGAGGTTAGTAGGCCTATATGTACTTGTCGGCTATATTGAAGAAAACTGTCATTCCGGTCATCTTACTTGTGTGTTCTAGTGAACTCAAGTGCGCACCATTGTGTATTTACATCTCCTAGACGATACAATGTTTGACTGAAAGCATTATCGTATAAATACATTGTCTCTCTCTTTCTCTCTCGATTCTTCAGTTCATCAATCTTCGTTATGTGGAGAGGACTCTAAATCGAACACGCGTAACTGTAAGCCTAACTAAATTGGGGTTGAGCTCGAGTTATAGTGTCCTCTGGGACTCAAAACAAGTAACGTACCTTCCGTGATCTTACTCACGTCTGGATTTGATCTTGGCTCTCACACTTACTGTTGATGTAGTATTTCAAAAGTCTTAAAACGGATCACACTGTTTGGTGAATAGTAAAAATAATCCTACTTGCACCATTTCGTATTTATTTAATAACCATCATAATATTATTTATGAAATTAAAAGTATACTACGATAAAATGTATATCTTTACACACACAAAAATATAATAAATGAAAAATTAAACAAATATCACTATCCATAAAACGTCACAAATCAATTATAAACCGTTACCGATTCATTCGCTTTATTCAAAAATCCAAATAATTAAAAATTAACTAATAATAATCTAAAATCAACACAAGAAACTAAACAGTGCTTTCGTTTTCAATTATGGTTTTTTAACAGTCGTTATATAATATGCATGGTTGTCATTAAGACTTTGACGTGAAACGCATTTTAGTGCGTCACATACAAAACTGTGCAAAGATTGCCTCATCGTAACTGTTGTTTGTGTTTGGCTCCTTGCTTGCTTGGCCTAACTGGGACACTTTTGGGACACTTCTGGGACACTCCTAAGTAAATAAACTTTGATGTTCAGATAAACCAGCCCAGTAATACAAGCTAATACCAGGTCTCACGAGCTTGTGAAGTGAAACTAGAGTCAACACTGTAAAACTCTGTTCAGTTGTCTGTAAAGTCGCTCCACAGCAACTTTGGTGCTGGTGACGTCACAGATGAGTGAGACTTGACCAACCAAATGTGAGTATTGGTGAAAGCCGCCCGCTGATTGGCTCCGACTCGGCCTCTCTCACAAAAGCATGTTTATCCGTGACTGCCAACGATGTGTTAGTACCAGCACTTAAAATTTTAGGTCATGGGGATGTGTACTGTCCACTTAGCCTGCAGAACGCCCAGTTTCGGTCTGTTAAAAGTGCTTTATAACTCAATTGTCCTAAATGTAAATCAAAGTATGCATCCTCTAGAGAATTTACTATTGTACTCTTTCTTTGGAAAGTTTCTTTGTTCCAATTAATATTTCCGTTTTTCATTTGTTCCGAACTTTGGTAATAATAATAATAATAATAATAATAATAATAATAATAATAATAATAATAATAATAATAATAATAATAATAATAATAATAATAATAATTTTTTTTTTTTTTTTTTTTTTTTTTTTATTGATAACCATGTTCTGTACAATACAATCATTAAATAAACATTCGATATCCCACAAAGCTAAGTACATAGCTTGTCTGTGGGTTATATACCAATGAAAATAATAATACGGACTAAGTTACGGACAAAGATGAACATGCTGCGTAATGCAAATACAATATACAGAATACCTTACAATTCAAAACAAACAAACAATCACTAACTTATCTTTAACACCTACGTATTACTATACACTGCAATTAACGAAGGCCTATACATGGCAAGGACAAAAACACCGACGATACTAATAATGAAAATATAATAAATTAAAGCGAATGTAACAAAAGAAACTCTTTTACTGATATTTTTACTTGATTCATTCTATCCGAATCTTTCAATTCAATTGGCAACATATTAAATAATAATAATAATAATAATAATAATAATAATAATAATAATAATAATAATAATAATAATAATAATAATAATAATAATAATAATAATAATAATAATGTGTTTATTGGTCCTTTAGGTGATCATACAATGATATCGGACAAGTCATAACATAATATCAATAATAATAATGTGATGTTGCTGGACACCTTTCACGCCTAAAATGGAAATATTGATTGGGATAAGGAACAATTGATAAGAAAGAGCACTAAATTCATAGATTTTCTTTTGAAACATTTTAAAAAACATTATAAAGCAATCGTAACAGGGCAAAATTGAGTGTTTCGTCTTATCTAGTATTCTCGTATTATTGAATTAAGTATAAAAGAGAATATTTTTCACAACTTTGTAACATTTTATGTCAGCCAAAGGCAGAACAAGTTATGTACAAAGCACGCGTAATTGGATTTAAAAAAAAACATTACAGTATTCGCTACAAAGAATTTGGGCTTTCCTAGATTAATTAGATAAGCGTACATACATTCAGAAACCCCTATAAATGTCAACTGTCAACACAGATGAGTTCAGACAGTTAAGCAGCTGCTGTCTAATTTCATCTTGAGAGATCAGGCAACACTCCTACAATCCTATTGGAGATCCTGACACCACCGAAAGAACCGGTTTCTTGCGGTCAGCGCTCTAAACTCTGTGCTGAGAAGAGATGACAGGGGCAACGTTTTCAAGTACACCGTTTTTGCTCGGAATTTGTCGTTGTTTTCGGAATAAATCGCTTCTATTAAGATGGAACCTGTAATTCTTCAATACGTATAGGATTGTTAAAAAAAAAATAGATTTCAGCAACGTTTACTACAGTTAAGGGGGGGGGGTCAGTGGTGGGGGTGTAGTGAAGTTCGTTTGTAAAATGACGATCTGTGCCTCCTACTCATAAACACCCTGTAACGGAAGTAGGGTTGAGTATTATGGTTTTATTGCCCAACTTCTCGAAGTTGAGCGTTACCAGAGGGATGTACTTGCAAAAGAGTCAAACCCAAATTTCCAGGCACTGTCACTTTCTCTTGTGTGGACTTCAGCTACAACTTACAAGCGAAGAAGGTGAAAATCTTCCGAACAACCGATACATTACAGGTGCGTTCACATAGGTCACAACTCACAAGATAAGTCGTATATGCTTTAATCTCAGTGGTAAGGGGACGAAAAATGTCAACTTTCTTAGCACTAAACCAACATTAATACGACTAGTCAAGCCTCTCTTACAATATGATACAAACTTCATATATGAGAGGCTTTTACTAGATTTCATCGCCTTTAAACTATCGACGTCCGATTTCCGGTACATCCGTCAACGTTCAAAAATGTGTTCTTCATGGCAGATGTTATTTTAGAGCCGAAATTGCGCGAAGCTCTATGTTAAAACACGATTTTGTATAAACTGGGCATTATAAGTTGGACGCGTGTTAGTCCAAGAACAAATATTATAGGTAGTAAATTGGTAACGAGGGGAGAGGAGAGAGAGGTTTAGGGCACACAACATTTTCTAGCAGGTACACTCCTTGTGGATAGTAATAATAAATACACTATTATTAGACCTTCATATGAGGCTTCTTGGGAATTTTATTTACTGGGATACACTGTGTTCTTCTTTCATGTTGCACAGAAGTATGTAATTAAATTTCTAGTGTTCGAAATTAAATTCCAATTACTTCAAACTATGTGTTAACTCATATTTATAATTAGTTGCATGAATAAAATGCCTGAAAAATGTAAAATCCAGACTGTTTGGTTTTATGTTACATATTATTAAAACCACAACTTTCAGGGAACTTTAAATTTGTTGGTAATCGTAATAATCATCGTAACATTACGCTGTTTTTTATTACAAAAAGCCATTAGCATGAAATTGCCTATATCAAAAATATGTTTAGATAGTTTAAAACAAATTAAATAAGTTGTCGTTTTATTTCAGCAGTTTGTGTACGATTTGAAAAAGCAATGATAATCATAACTAGAAATCTTATTAATATTTTCTATTGAAAATAGAAATAAAACGTAAAGCTCTATCTCAATACACACGTGTGTAAAAAATGGAAAATATGTAAGATTGTGTGTGCTTTTCCAACGGAGTTTAATTACTATTAAAAAAAATCTATCCACCCTAATTGAAAACAATGAATAAGTCAACAAAAAACAGTGAAAAATTAATTGGTTTCATTTATATGTTCATAAACGAGTCAATATTTGTGTACGTGCAATGAAACTTAGCTCCAGGCTTGCGAAAGAAATAATACGGATATAAGAGTTTTCTTCTCTTCGCAAAGTAATGACAGAGTTTAATTAGCATAAGCTGGTAATTATACGAAGCTTTCCTACCGACGTAATTGTTAATTAATCTTACCACGACGGTGCTGATAAAAACTAAGTCTCTTAATTTAACTCTTTATCCTCAATCATTGGCTCAAGCAATGACGAGCAACACAACCAACATAATGGATTACGTTCACTCGGAACTGTGACAGAACGGTCAGCGGTAAGACGCTAGACTATTAGTAGAGACTCTACCTCTGTATCGCCGGTTTGAGACCAGCTGCCGACAATGCTGACTGAAGGTTTTTTCCGAGGTTTTCCGCGATCAAAAGGTGAATGTTGGGATTGAGTTCTATTCGCTATTAAAAAGAAACGACACGCTTCAAGCGGACAAAGCGAGAAGCGCTAAGACGAGGTTGCCCTCAAGGCTTGCGCGGCGTATTGCATGGTGCACATCTTTACTTACCACGATCTAACTGTTAATGTATAGACTGTACGTATAATTTATATGAAAACATACTTAGTTTACATATCAGTGGTCGCTGTTACGATATACAGTAGGTAGTTATAACTTGTTAGAACTATTCACGTATCAAACGAGAAAAATTCAGAAAAAACGTTTTTTTACTACTTCAATTGGCAAAAGACTAATTATCAAATTTTGATGACAGTTCTTTAGCAGCATAGCACGCACTAAAATGCAGCGTGCATATTTTCACGGCACAACCACACGTCAAAACTACATATTCTGCTTAGTGCTTGTGTCATATTTGTAAAACAATTGTTATCTACAAATATGTATCGTATGTGAATAGGTAACTATTACTAGCCTTCAAAATTGGTATTTGTTTCTATACAAAAATCTCGAGACAGTATTGGCTTCTTAAATTTGAAATATTATGAAAACCGTTTTTACCCCAGTATCGCCTACGTTGTTATCTTAAAACCTCACGATAGCTGCCATGTTTTACTTCTCGCGGTGACTACTAACGCCATCTCTTACTACTTTTAAAGGCGAATTCAATAGCTCTTGACATTACCTTCCAACTATCGTATCCTTGGGCAGAGGTCCTACGTAATTGTTTTATTACTCATCATATTTTCATCCAATCTAACACTCATTAATTTAAAACATATTTACTATTGCCAGTTATAATTATCACCGGTTGACCTATAAAAAACGAAATTGAATTGAATTACATTTCAAATATTAAAAAATTAATAAACGTTAATTGCATTATCAATTGAGTATTACGATTTTTGACGAGATAATTAATTTCAGTATATACATAATATAATTTATTGTGTATGCATTTGCATAACGGATGTATAATTTAGTAGCCGAATTGATTGACATAAATAGTAGCTGTAAATTATTGTTCCCGTTGAAGTTGTGCACGTCTTATTTAATAGTAACACAACATACATATTATAATAGGCTTTCGCCGTTCAAACTGTGAAACGAAACGGAGTCATAAGAGCAGTGGCAGATATCTTCGAGATGGGTTTTGAACAAGAGGATAGATGCAATAAATAAACCAAGCGCCTATTCCTCTAAAAAATCTTTTTAGAGTGATCTAAGAGACGAATGCTGGGTTTTAGTAGCCTACACGAAAAATCTGTCATTATTATTCCTTGCAACGGCCCGTTTTAAAAGCTACTTAGTTGTCATGAGTCAAAATACACCACGAAACAGATTAAAACATGTGAAGCCAAATGAAGTAACGAATGATCAAAACCATTCATATGAATATAAATGACTGTGAAGGTCGAGATTAAAATAAATAATAATAATAATAATAATTACTATTATTATTATTATTATTATTATTATTATTATTATTATTTATGTATTAATTTATTCTTCTCACTACAAAAAGAAATTACAAAAATGTATAAAACAATTTGTATTTTGTCTTTGTTTTTTACTATATAGCTTATCCAAAATATGTTAACTCTTAACTTATATTGCGAATTATATTCATTCATTCTTTGCAATTTCCAATTATGAAAGCACTCTTCATAATTTTGTAGTTTCGCTTTGCCGTTCTATAGATAATTACTTTTCTTACTTCGTCTGTACCATACTTACTTGCTTACCTAACGGTCCTTGTTGCTCTACTTACAGGTAAGTTTTGTAACTGAATAATAAAGACAAAAAACGAATGAATTAATTATTTAAACTTTAAAGTGAAATAGAATTAAGATCTATAGAAACATCGAGTCTTTCTTGAATAAGCTTTTGAATTAGCACCTTATCTAATCTATTTTTATGACCCATGTAATCGTAGTACCTATAACGTACAAAACGTTTACATTTTCAGCCTTAGAACTGAACGAGACAAGTAATACTTTTTCTTTTTATGTTATATAAAATGCACGCTATGACCTCAAAGTCTGCAAACATCCGTTTCACGACGAGTTCATCGTTGGTTTCGTGCTCAACTCAATGATTAAAACGACCACAATGTCACTTTGACGCGATGGCAAATAACTTTATCTGCACCACTTAATTAAGTCATAAACGTTTTAGATGTGTTTGTATAGCGACTGATGAAAAAGCTCTCAATAAAAACGCGCGTATGTTACTCGCGTTATTCTTGTGACAACGACCTAACAACACTAATACAATCCTGTTTTTTCTAGCCCGATACCTTGTGTAAACATGAATTTTCATTCCACGTATTTTGATAAACAACCATGAAGCCTTGTCGATATGAGAAGCGCACTTGACTGACTTCTGTTTGCTGAATATTCAAAGCCATATTGCATAGCATATTAAGTTGCGTAGAAACATTTCAAATTTCGTTTTTTTATTTTCCGAGCCGATAGCGGTTAGTTTTTATTATTTTCATTTTTTTGTTTTTAGGTAAAACTTCAAAGTAACTTTTCGAGGAAAAAGTAAAAAATAAATAAAAATAGATATATGGAAAGTTTAGAAAACTCTTGTGGTCTGATATTCAGCCATAAAACTGCTTCAAACTGTCTCATATTAAAGTTACCCGCCTCTGAAACCGCCCTACTCTAGAAGCATTGACCTATGAACTAACTACTTCAAGTTTCTAATAAAGAAATGTCAGCGGGATAAGACCACGGGCTAAACGAACCACGGTGACATTTTTTCTACGCTATGTTTTATGAGGTTCGAGCGTATTTTCTGAGCGTCTTGACAGATAGATAGCGTCGCCTTGTATTGTCGGCGACTGTCACGCTCGAACACATCGGCGGAGAAGCTCCGAACTACGAGGAACGAGTGACGGATGCTCACTTCACGAGCAAGACAGGTGGGCGAATACACGCAGAGAAAATACTTAGAACAAACATGAAATAAAACGAGAATGCAGAGTTTGCATTTGTGCCCTTTAAAAGCAATATGGTAATTACATTTGTTTTGTGAATTTCAATGTTTCTGTCTACTCACATTGATGAAATATTAAAATTTTAAAAATGTACAACGATTATAGAAATAACACTTTTGCTCTCTCTGCATTCCGTACATGTATAATAATAACGAATGAACACCTATCCAATTATTGACACCTCTGTGTACTCAAAAATAGCTACTTAAGTGGGTGTGCGATACAATGTCCTTACATTTACCTCAACTTTGTTGCTGATAAAAGAAAATAGATTTATTGTTTTGTTATTGGCGTGCTCTACACATTTTTTCGTCCAGTTGAGAAATAGAACCCGTAAAAAATGATTAATCGAAATCGTTGGACCGGCACCTCCACCAAAACGGGGCAGATTCCACCGATAGGTTGGAGGGGGGAGGGGGGGTAGAGGGGAGGTTATTCTCACGTTGTGTGCGTTAGCGTTGTGCCTAAACAGCTCCCACGCAACGAATATAATGGAGATCTCGAGCAGACGATTGAAGAATAATGATGATGAAGTGGAAGACGGCCTAATCACAGCAAAGTGTTCCAGTGGTGAGATTTTCATCAACATAAATGAATAATTTAATCATTCATTCAATCAATCATTAATTTTATTTTTTTTTCTATTCGGTTATATAAACTATAGAACATGGTTATTGTGGACGTAGATATGTTTAAATTATTGGGAAAGATTCCAGGATGTCTACGAAACACTACTATGGTGGTAGAACAAACGTTTTCTTTTTACGGCCATTGTTCAAACTTCAAATGTAGGCTTTAAACCCATCGTAGATAATTTATTAAATAAAGTTGTCCAGTACGATAGGAATGTATAATCAGATACGCAAACACGTGCTGTGCGGATTGCCTACCTTCTGTAAAATCAAATTGTCAGATAGACTCTTCGAAACGCTTCAGGTGACCATTTTGCAAGAGAGTATACCTACTTATTCAGCATTGGTTATTCGTCTACTGAAAGGCTGATGTGCATCTATCACCTTTCTGCTTCAAACCGACCTATTCCGAAGAAAAGAACAAAACACAAGTGGAAATTTGTAAATCACAGTAAATAGAAGTCGGAAATGTTTTCAAGGTATCGGTTGGGAACACTGATACAAGTGCGGGAAGTGAGTTTTCACATTCAGCATTTTTGACACTGTGAGTTCATTTTTTACTTCATAATGTTTGTTCTGAAAGTGATCAGAACACACACGTGTGTTCTTGTTTGGTTTAGAATTTCCTCTTATTATTTGAATAAGCTTTCTCCAATTAGCTATAATTTAACAATAAGGTTCAATAAACACCTTGTTGCGCTCAAGATTATCAATTTAGAAGAGAAACGTATCAACTAACTATTTACCACTAGTGTACAGAATGCGTTATTACGCACCGAAAATATACGGTGGAGTGTTTGGCGCACCCTGTTATAATTTGGTCTCATTCGTTGAGGAGTTGGTTTGCAGTGGTCTAGAGTATTTCATTACGTGCCTTACATAACTTGAATTCCTGCCGTTCCTACGTATCATGGTCAACTTTCCTGTCTGCCAGTAGTGAGAGAGTATGGTTGACGTGGGTTTGTAAGCTACAGCATGATCACTATGATTCTGTTTGAATAACTCTGTGGCTTAATCTGTTTAATTCAAACCATTCGAATAATGTTATAATATATACATGTTTAGTAAATAATACAAATTTGGGTTATTGTACGACAGTAGACACGCGTCACTAAAATGTGATTAAAAGTTCGTGTTTACCTTTGTAGACTGATACCTTTGAAGTAAATAGTGATACGTAAAGATTACGAAAAGATACCGATGTACGAAGTTTAAAGCCTTGACAAATGAGATCAATGTTTTAGCTGATATTAAGTCAAAGAAGTTTAAGAATTAAGATTGTTTCTGAAAATCTTTGGCAACGCATGATATTTCACTCTTTGTAAGTTTGTACTTATTTTGTACTTTTGTACTTTGCAATGGTTTTACTGGCGCCGATCGGCAGTGCTCAAATAGTATAAACGGAACATGGTGTGTATGATCATTAAACCACGGGAAGAATTAATTTGCTTATAGTTTTTCTGATGGAGAGGAGGGCGATTAAATAAATTTAATTACATTGTAACATAATTTTTTAAATTATTGATTTTGTGAGCCGGTTTTAAATCTGACATTCATTTTTTTACTGGTTCACGATAAAAAGTACTATATGAGATAGTGTTGAATACTTTTTTCTCACACATTTAATCGTATAAATAGATGGTGTGTTCAATTAATTAAAAAACAAACAAACCTTCGCACTTCTGTACCGCTTCTTAATAACAGTTTTACATGCGTGAATGTAAACATTTTGTTGAGAGGCCTAGGCATTTTTCAAAATGTGTTTTTGTATTTTCGAGCATTGCAGCATTCTTTTCCCATCCTATTAAATTAAGGTTCACTCTTTGCAAGTTCATTAAAATGGGTACTTAAAAAACAGAAAGGGAACTGAAACATCCTTAATGTTAATAAGTATTAATATAACATTGGTGACGCAGACGACAAGAAGCAAAAACAACCCTGTGGGGTGACAAGTTCTCCCCTTTGACGCATTTCCCTTATGACCTATATTCTGTTTCCATTATAGAAGCACTTTACTTGTCTGACTTGCAGACTTTGATCTATAACACGTCCATTCGTTACGTTTGTAGCTCCCTAGGTTGCTTTGCTTGCCCGTTAGAAGAGTTCGGTCAATCAACACGTTACAGACCGCTAATTAACAGAGAAACTCGTTTAGGCAGAAGAATCGTGAATAATATAGAGACAATAGTTAAATACGAGCTTAAGGGGGATTCGAACCCCAGGTTTTCACTAATTGGGTAAATGTCTTCAAAACTAGAACACTTGAGACTGGTAATGTAGATAGTTTTAACAACGTTACGTGGATAGAATTTAGAACAAACTCAGAACAAGTAGGTAATGTAGGCCCTACTTAGTGAATTCAAAGGCAGCCGAATGGTTATGTAAGAGTTTTTGAACAGTCTAAAGCAAATAATGCGATAATGTTTTAACACTAATATGTGACTTAGGCCCGGTTTTTCAATCGATTAACGGGTCGTTAACGGGACCGTTAGCTGACGGTCCGTAATCTGTAACCCAATAAAACCTATGCAGATAACGGACCGTCAGCTAATGGGCCATGTAATGCAGTAATGACCGATTAAAAAACTGGGCTTTAGTCCTACTAGGATTTTTCTGCAAACTGACAACTATATTCGTAGATCAATGGTTCCATTACTCACTTCTTTGTGGTGAGGTTGGTGATGAACCAACATAAGTCGTAAAATTAAACTCCAAAATAAAGGCGTTTTGTTTTAGTATAAACTTCCATTGGATTGGCAAAATCAAAAAATGTATTATGCGAAGAAAAAATTATAAAAAATCGAGATTCTGATTCACATAAAGTTTAAAAGTTTCTGGGTTACAGAACGAGCATGTGTGGTTCACTAGTCAACATGAGAAGTGACGAATCATACACATTGTTTGATTGCTTATTTACAAAGACAATAAGAATAACACAATCACATCATCTTTATCGATTTTCTGAATGTTCTAATTTTCCACCAACAGTTACACATTCGTACAGTATACATTATTGTAGCATTGTTCAATTCAAACTATACTATAAATAACAAAAAAAGCGAATATCTTGCCAAGAATCTCAAGTCAGATTGCAAGAAGATTCAAAACGTTAACTGAGTGTTCGTGGTACAAAACCTGGCATTCATATTGTAATAACAGATGCATAGGTGGTTCTGATAACGGTTGTCTATATGGTTATTTACGAAAAGTTTATGGGCGCTGACATCTTGAAATTTGATGCCATTGAAGTGCTGCTACAAATTAATTCCACACAATATTGAAGGCATCTACCATTGTTTAATATTGTTAGTAAAAATAACATGACCTACTACAAGATACGAAAAATTCTACCAAGGTCTTCTTGATCTTCTAGAGCAGCACTTTAATGGCGGCCAAGAAAAAAAACCGTATGGTTCTTCTAATAAATGATATAAAGGGAAAGAGTGACGAGTGAAGAGTGAGTGGGGAAGATTCACGTATAAAGAGTGGTGAATAAACATTTAAGCAAAGAAGTTAGCAAGTTTTTCAAGTGCCACAGCTTTTCTCTCTGAGAACTCGGCGATTCTCTCTGAACTGTCAGCTATCCGCTTTAGCTGTTCGCTTATGGTAATCATAGTTTCTTGCTTCACTTCCTGGATGTTCATAGGTTCTTTCTCTTTAATCTTATTAACATCAGCGCTGGATCTTTGATCTCTGCTGGAATCTGTAATAAAGACAACATTAGAAAGTGTTGACACTTGTGGCACAACTGACCTAAACATAAATTCTCAGTATTTTGTTTAAATTATCGCATTAATAACTTATAATTCAACTAGAAAATATGGTATGTTTAAATAACGAACTAACTGCATAACTTGTTAGAAATAATACTTATTAATTGAAATAAAAGTAAACGTTGTTTCCCACAACTCAGAGGGTTCAAACAAAAATACTTGAGATATGTTTCAATATCAATATAAAAACACTTCTTTATTTATTTTTGAAGAGGCTAAGCAATTCTTTTAAAGACAAATTATTTTATAATTTTTACCCTGATACTAGTCAAACGCTGTCATCTGGAAGATAAATTACGAACTCTAGTTTTCTACCAAGATCATTATACCTGTATTTATAACTGCCAAAGGGTGTGGTTTACGAGTGTTTGGTAGTCCAGTTAACTTCCGTACTACATATGAAATAGCAGAGGCGTGGAATACTTGTGGTGCGGTAGAAGGGTCTGGAAAAACGAAAAACATCCAATAAGTAAACAAAAGATAAGGGTATCTCGTGCTGACCACAACGGAATGTATTCGTGGGATGTAAGCGCAAATCATTAGATGAGCGGCGTTCTATGCACGGCATATCTTCCGTATTACGACCACGGGATAAGGTTCTAGATGAAGATATCCTTGGGATAAGCAACATTTCTTCTGGTTGGTGGTTGCCATGGTAAAAACAAGTTATTCCAAGGTTAAATAGTTATACCGAGATTGTATTATCGGGGGTTAGTAGAGTGAACAAATCTGATAGGTCAAGCCGCCGCCATGTGGGATTTTCCAATAACTAGAGCAGTAGAACATTATGTGGGTAATTTGCACTTGGCTCATAAAACTAGTGAGGGTGGAAGATAACAAACAACTTGGTTCTCATTCGATTTATCTTTTAACGCTAATGCTTGACATGACCGTATACTCAATAAATCTGTAAACAGTTATTCTGCTCACAAAATTACAACAACGCATTAAAAGGTAGAGTTCGATTGACGATGAGGTTAAGTCAAAATATTAATATTGTGAATGTGATCAAGCTAACTGCAACATGCAATAATACCGCCAGAGTTTACAATTACATGCATCACAGTGTTTTGAAATAGTTATAAGAAATGAATCAATGTCATTTATTATTTCAACTTTCAACGAATAAAACAGAGCGCAGATAAAAGCTTACTAGGAAATCAAAACAAAGACAGTCGCACCGGATCGGATATGTTGCTTTTGAAGTAGTAAACGAAATTATAAGAACTGTTTTGAATACTGATAAAGAAACTATTTTGTATCTCTTGCAAATGTTGCATCTCTTGCAAAATTGCAAAAAAATGCAAAATGGCATCTCTTATTTCAATTGTGAATCGATATTAATACAGACAGCATGAACAATGTATTTGTCTCGACGACTTCCGGGTTTTTCTTTCCTCCGGTCTCCGTTTCACTCCCTTGTCTCGGGTGTAAGAAGACACGGAACCTGAATGAAATGCTTCTACTTCAAGACATCACAACTCAAAAGACACATTGTTTGACAAAATTACAAGGTAATACTTTGAAAGACAAACTCACTCCTCAGAGTCTAAGATTTCATGTACAGTTCCTTACAAAATAAACACTCGCCAATTTTCAACAAAAGTTTTCTGATAGTGATTTTTTAATGATGTGCGTTGAAAGCAGAACCTATTTGTAATTTTTAAAGCAAATCAAATCCAATCTACTTCTTGGATTAGTTTAAAATAGTATAATGGATGTTTTTATTCTGTTCTCTACTTTGACAATATTTTCGTGACCTGGACTGTACCTAAGGCATTTCAAACTTGGTTCACTTCTTCTAAATTAAATTACTATTATAATAATACAACAAAACTAAAGACGAAATTCTTTGAACTTGTGTACATACACAACCATAATGAATTGAATGAATGAATGCATGAAGTAACAATAAATGATAGTTCACTCCCGAAATTTGTAAGTATGCAACATTCAACATAATATTTTACAGATACGTTTAAATTTCAGAGGTATTACCAACCATATTTTGGAAAAGCTGTAATTAATGAAAAACTAAGAACAATTAAACAAACATTTATTGATGAAGTTCCGTTGGTGGTGCACCAAAATTATACTAATTGTTTTACATGTAATTTAAATGTATACAGTTGTTTGTACACTCGCAATGTTTGCATCTCTTGCTAAAACGAGTCTACCAAAGTATTCGAATTGGCCACAAATGTAAATAAATAGCAATAAGTGAGGCTCAGTTGAGATCAAACTTTTTTGTCAACTTTAAACCCTACCTTAAGTTACCTCGTTGGTAACTGAAACGTCTTCTATTTATATCGACTTCTGTATGGCCCAACTGGAATACAGAATCGGTAACAAAAAAAACGTGAAGCTTTTCCTAGCACTATCTACACGGGCGATAAGTTTCGTGTTGTGTGTACGGTACCTTGCCGCCTCTTCTTTCTGTCCTGTGTGTCCACTGGTCGGACCTCCAGAGGGTCCACAGAGGGCTTCTCCAGAGAATGCTTAGCGCACAGGATAGAGGGAGGGTCTGCTACCGGGATCCATGTGATAGGAGATGGCTCGTTGCTGGTTAACGTAGCTGCATCCACTACTCGGAGCATTGGACGCTGGAAGAAACATATCTGCTCAACAAGAGTACAAGCCTGATGTCAGCGTTTGCTTTGAAAACACGGTCAGGTTTGCTGAAATTATTCTGGAGTGCCCCAATAGCTACTTATTCGTCGAATAGCTTGTTGTCTCCATGGCAACGACCAATCAAAAGTCTTGAAATCCTCCAAATAGCTTAATTGATACAAATAACTTATTGTACAAGACCGGCCCTAAGTATTTCAACTAAATTTTTTCTTTTCCACTTTGATAGTACACTCCAAATAATAACTCTATATACCTTGTTCAATACTATTATAAAGTTTTAAAAAATGCACACTATATATACATCATGTCATGAACATTTTCTAGAAAAACAGCGACTTTAGATGTAAGTTTTTATTATAAGTCTATGATAACAACTTGAGTATTTCCACGAACAAAAATGTATCCATCAAACTAGGGGACAAATCTAACCAGGTAGCGAGTACCTTATTGTGTAGTCGAAGCCACTTTATGCATCTTGCCTTTAATAAAACACTTCACGAGTCATCAAATCCTTACTTCCATAATCTAATATATCAGTGTTATACCGCTAATATGTTTCTTAACGTTGCAGGATTCATAAAAAAATATTATATAGTTGCTATGCATAATATATCTAATTCAGGGTTCTCCATATAACCATAACCAACCAAAACTTAATGTTCACCGTATGTTTCAAGATTTTTCTATTTCGTCGATTGAATGGATATAATAATGTAAATACCTGGGTGAGTTTTCCCAGTGCCGACCCGCGCAAACTGTCCTGAGGGAGCAGTGAGTCATCCAGTATCCCGATAGCGCGGGCTATCTTCACGTCGGCCTCGGTTAGGGGGGTAGGCGGTGAGAATCCGCTTCCGGTCCGATACAATCTGATGGCGGCCACTTTGGTCCGCGTTTTACGTCTCATATCTTGCCAACACTAAAACAATGCGCGGGGATATTAACATTAGCTACTTTACAGGTATCGATTACTCCACAGGTCAACTATTATTAAAATTGTGATTTCACATTGTCTTATCACTGATTATAACACAATATTATTTCACATTTCACATTGTCTTACTGGTTATAACACAATATTATTTCACATTTCACATTTCACATTGTCTTTCTGATGATTATAACACAATTCAATAGACAGTCTTGTCAATAACGACATTATCTAGAAGCTTGAAGAGTAATAATTATAAACCGTTTTTGATATCCAGTTTTAAGCGTGTTGTGAAATATTATTAAACAAGCGTGTACATACTTGAATCTGAAACAAGACTGAACTATCAGTCGAAACGTTTAATTTTAATGACAACACAAACTTGATGCGCTAGCGGCTAGACCATAAAATAAAGTTTAATTTTATATGTATATTGAAAACATTTATAAATTATACTGGCCAATTCATGAGTTATGATATGAGAGATGATTTTAGAGTCGCTGATTGAGTAATATAACACAATAACTAGAAGCAATAGACCACTGTTCGATTCGACATATTGTATCAACAAACAGAAAAACTGTTAGCTAAAGTAGCAAGAACACAGTTATGCAGTGTAGACAAACGTTCTGGTTTCTCTCCATGTAAGACCCAATGCGTATATTGTAGATATATTGTAGATGTAGATATATACATAATTGATACCATTTTCCGACCAATGTACAAGAACAGTAAATAACATAGATTTTCCGAGGACATGAGCATTGATTTTGCATTGCATACATTAGCGATATAACAAAAACAATTTGTTTCGCTCGCGCTGAACACAAAAGGTGTAATTGTATCCATTTACAGAAGCGTACGCAGCAAAAACTGAAGGTGTTATATTAGTAACAATTATAAAATATTGTGAAGCAACTATTGAATTAACTCTTCTATTTAAATGACCTGATTATATCTCCATACACTTCTAATTGAGTGGAAGGAATATATAAACGCAGTGAATGATGCTCTGAATGATGAAATGAAATCATAAAGCAACGTCTGCTTTACAAAATAAGCTAGCACGTATAAAAACTATCAAGCGCAACATGGTCAAACGACTAAACTGATAGAAACACTGTACTTCGTAAAGGAAACCTTTGACCGACAGCGCAGTAATAACGGTGTTCTACGAGCACGAAATATCGTGATTGTGTCACTGAACGGCAAAATGAATGTGCAATACAATATGTAGGGTACCGGTATATAACCGTTGTAAAATTGTTATAGTACATTTACTGAAACGTGTTTTAGATAGTTTATCAACCGTGTGTCAAATTAAAGATATAACAAATTCACTACGGTTAAATGTTAAATTATTCAGGACACTCAGAGGGATTTGAATTCAAACTTAAGATAAATATTTAAAACGAAAATGGCTAACACATTTCATCTTGAATCTTCAACATTTTCCTTTGTAAGATATAGAAAAATCTATTTCTATTCAAGATAAAAATACGTACTTAAACTTCACTGTACGGAATGTTATTTTTACAAATTTGCAATACTCTTGGAGAAGTTCCGATATTTACTCAACAATCATGTATATGCATACATTACGTGGGGTTTAGAGATACGGAACAAATGGTAATGCTTATCTTAATACTGGTTTTAGAAATATTGTGCGAGCCAATAACTTATTAGTAAGAGATCAAGGGATTATTGACACCGGTTATTTCATCGAAGCCACAATGCTTAACATACGATGCACATTTATGCAAGGGCTGTCTCTAGCCTCTAGGACACAATAGGATTATTCTATACTGTCAAGGGGAACAGGCCTATGCTGGTTAGGTATACCACAGACGACTCTTAAGACTCAATCTGTCACGCGTACGTAGTCTCCAGTTGACGAATAGTTGGTATAATCACCGAAATAACGACATTTGTGACATAATTCGTGACAAGGTGTCAATGAATGATTATAATGTAAGTGAACAACGACTTAAAAAGTATAAATATGCCCTCCCTAGTCCACCGACCACGTAACATTCTCACGTGAAGTGAACCAACTTTTATTGCTTCCCTAGATTTATGTGGTTGCCCCCATACTGCCAATACCCATACCATACTGATTTTATTATCCGAGGGTATGGATTTGTACTTAGATGTCCATGAAAACGTAGTCTTTATAAATATTGTGTTTGATTTATTGTTAGTTACATACTTTACACAGGGAAAATCTTGGATATGTTTGAATGTTTTCAAATAATGTCTGTTTATATTATTAATAATTAATAAATATGCTACAGCTGATATTTTACTTGAACACAAAATGGGATGCAAACGATGTTTCACGTTGTGATGTTTATTTAGATTGGATACTCTTCAGTTATTCAGAAAGTACACTATGAAATATTTATATACTTTACATTTCAATTTAGTTCACCTCGGAGAAAAGTTCCATCTCTAGCTTTGTGCACGTTATCAATTCGTGTAGTGAATTTGTTTGAAATAACTCTCTCTACTTTCCTCTTTTCATCCACTCGTTTCCATGTCTACAAAGCCATTACAAAATGTTGGATAGTGATTGTCTGTTGTACAAATTCAAATCATTTTTGCTTACACTATCTTTACTATTTTCCCTTCTATATGCCTTACCATTTTTTGTTCCTCAAAATCTTAACTAAAAAATTAAAATTTTGAACATAATGAATTTTCAATGAAATAAAATAATTTCTATTAGACCCAAGCCTAAAAAATCAACTTATTGACATACTATACATGTATGACGTGGTGTCAGAAAGAAATTAAATTGTAATAATAAGTTGTATGTTATTTGTCGTTTACTTCAGGTATTGTGAATTCATCAACAGTACAGCTAGAGGCTGCTTACCAGCGCTATCTCATTAGTTAGCTTTATTTATAACTCGACAATTTTGACAAATTAATGTACATAATTATCGAAATGTAGTTGGATTTAATTTCATGTATGCATTAATTAATACGCTAGTTCATTTCAATTAACTGTATACAGAAATTGGTGAAGTGAAATGTGCCCGAAGCAGTTCAGAGTTCATATGTAAATATTTGAAGCGAACCAGGGATAGTGAAGTCCTTAGGCTCACGTTTTGCCCATCAACTCAATTTCATAAGCTATATACACGAGGTGAATGTGTGCTATAGGCATTTAGTTATGTAACTTTCAATGGCGGATAAATAGCGAGCACGCTTTGATAAAAAAAAAAATGAGGAATAATTTTCCTCCTACGAACTAT
Source organism: Isoperla grammatica (assembly GCA_945910005.1). Classification (NCBI taxonomy): domain Eukaryota; kingdom Metazoa; phylum Arthropoda; class Insecta; order Plecoptera; family Perlodidae; genus Isoperla; species Isoperla grammatica. The sequence goes on from OX246737.1 coordinate 9,456,995, forward strand.
GGCCCTAGGGTCGACCAAAACTGTTCTTTGTAAATTAGTTGTATAAACTGAATGATTACGAATGGGATAGACATAAAATAAATACATAATATGGCTGCAACTTAAACAATAACATCACGTATTCAGATATAGCCAGCAAAATCACTAGACGATAACTTCAACCTCACAAAATTAACATCAGATGTCGATTAGTTTGTATCAAAGTTATAGTTTTAGTCGGATGTGAGTTTTGATGCAATTGAAGCAACAATCCACAAGTGAGGAATCCAATTGGCTTGTAAACTCAAACTTTATCTCACTCGCCATGTTAACTAACGACATTTTACCATATTGTTGTACATACAGGGTAAGCGAGCAGAACCACCCGAACACTCGTGTAGGCCTAAGGTCCGAATTCACCAAACTTTTGAATCAACCGATTTACTAATCTCGGATTGGTTACCATGGTTTCAACAAACATTACATACTAAATGCATGGTGTCTTCTACCGGGCGCTATTTTTGATCTCCGATTCACAGAAAATCGCCGGATGAAAGTTTTGTGAAACTGGCCCTAAAGCCTGTTTTACACGGTCAAACGTTTTCATCCAACTTCTTGAATTCAAGGACAAAAGCGCATCAAAAACAGTCAGTATGTAGTCAAATACAATAATAGGAATTATTTATTGATGCGCTTTTGTCCTTGAATTCAAGGAGTTGGATGAAAAAGTTTGACCGTGTAATACAGGCTTAAGAAAGTGAACTGCGCTCTACCGACCAAGCTGTAGACAGTATTTATGTAATGTGCGTGGGGGCCATGTTCAGGACCACAACTGCATGTTAGTTTACTTTCGACTGCCAAATCATTGTTACAATGTTTCAAATAGGCCTAGTTGCGTCCATAGCTTCACGCAACAAACTTGTCACTTCCTAGGCGCATCGACGTGCGACAAAAGCGATACTATCGACATGACGCTTTAGCCAATCACAGCCAAAGCTTTGTCCCGACTTTGAGCTACGTGCGTACGACGCGAGCTTCCCGCTACTCTAATTTCAAAACGCGTTGACGCGGTTAACGCATGATTGCGTGCTGTCACTACTGTTGTATCAGCTAAACGCATAATAACTTTGCGTACGTTCTAAAATAAAACAGCCAACAGTAAATAAGTCAGAAGTGGATTTGAAGACTAATCGGTCGCCTCGACAGACGAGACATTTTAACTAAAATATAAAATTTCTCCTACATGAATCGCTCACCTGTCTCCCTTTCTCGCGTCATGCGATGTCACTCAAATACGTGTTAGGATTATTTGGATCTTCCAGCATGTCACACGAAACATGACTGTGACAACGAGACCACATTCTATACGATCTTAATTAATGTTTCAAGAGCGGTGAAAACCACAACATTAACATGTTATGCATTGCATCATCAGTGATCATATTGATGGACAATGTTGTAATAAACCAAGAATTATTGCGAGTATAATGCATTAGTGTGATGTCTTGTGTGACCTACTTACTTTTTCCCACTTGGCTGTGGTTTTCACGGCACCCATGGCGTCGCTGTTCAAGTGAGATACTAATTCAGTCCACAACTCGGTCTCTCTCAGTTTACTTTGGGTTCCAGCGAGCCGACCCGTCGCAATATCCGAATGATTCTCCATAAATTGTGCCAAAATTTGTATTTGGTTTGGTGAAATGCGTACCTGTTTTGGTGGTACGCTGTTCATTTTTTTGGCGTTATGCGCTTACACAAAGAAATGCTCCTGTCACTTCTGACTACAGAAAATTGTGATAAAATGTGCCCTCGTCATCTCACCAACAATTGAAATATTATGTAACATGGCCTTCTAAATATAGAATTGTGTTATTAGATGGCATAGAAGGATTGTTTTATGTACTTTGAGAAGGCTGTGCACGTTGTTCGTAGCGAGCAGACCGTATGGCAGGTAGAGTGCGCTGTGAGCGATGACTTAAGTGCTTCAAATGTTACATTCCTAATACATTATTTACAGTTATTTTGATTATGGACATACCTATGCACTTAAAACTTAATTATTAATAAGTTTTATGTAACTAAAATAACAATCAGGTGAAGAATAAAAAAAACAAGTGAAATCTGGTACAATGGTTGATGGAATAACACAGTATACCACACTCTTCGCCCGTCCCACAGCCATCTGTATTTACACGACATCATTATTGCATTCGTCAAGTGAGGGGCATACTGACATTTGTGAGGGCAGGAACGCTCAAAGCGCTGCTGTCATACGGTCTTACATAGAAACGCAAAAAACAAATATACATACAGGTATACGGACGGGGATGGCAACGTTATTGATAATAAATTTATTAAAAAAGTAATACACACTAATGGAACAGAACAAAAGTAAATATTATTAAAATTATTAAGCAATGACTAAGTTATATAGATCAAAATTATATTGGTTAAGATTATAAAATAGAACGAGAGGGCATGAAAAAAAGAAGATTGAGGGAAGTAAAGAATAAAATGAAAAGAAACGAATGAATATATAACCTTGTGTAAGAAACTTCCAAATTGATTTCAAGCCCGAGCTCCTGGATAATATCCCCGTAGCATCGACGTAGTGTGCTTAGAACCACCAATGAAGACATCAGCCGGTGGCCAGACGCTTCATTCCACTTGTTACTTGCTCGATTTCACTCATGTTATTACGAGCACTTCGGTGAACCGCCCTGGGCGAAGCTTAATTAATTCATCCTGGCTCTATAATTCCATACTATACGTAGTAAACAATCCAGCAATACGCTTACAACTCCCTGAGATAAGTTAGCTCATTGGTAACACTAGAGACTCTTCGGGTGGTCGTGTGTTCGGTTCCAAACACTTGCAATCCTTGCTGAACGTGTTCCGAGTTGTTTATCAATCTATACTGGGTCTTAGTACACAGCTCTCGGATATTCATGCAACAACCCACTATTATGATAGATTTATGCCCGGTCTTGACTTCCAATAACTACTTAAGTCTCCGGTAACTTGTTTCCAGCATGGTAACAATCAATCAGAAGCTTTGAAATCAAGACAGCTGATATCCAAAATATTTAGTTAGAACTCATAAGACCAGGCATTAATTTTACAATATTAACCCTACATTGAATTATATTCCCCATCTTAGGTGGGGAATCATGATTAAATAAAATAGAGAAGTTAAAAAGACAATGAGTCCATCTTCAGGCGCGAACATTGGAAACTTCTGGAGGCTTATGCGCTCGTGATGTTAAGCTTCATTTAACGAGCGGATCTTTCTTCAGAAAAAAACTAGAATGCTTAGAAAATCCTAATTTATGACCTTACTCTAAAACAAAGGGATTGAAATTTTTTGTGGCTTGTCAGCAAACTTCATAGTTCAAGCGAAGCTTTGTAGTTCCGAGTTCCATCCACCCACTTTTAATTGACTGATCGAGCGATTGTGGGGCGCGCGCTTACGCTGAAATCGTTAGCAATGTAGTTTTACAGGCCAAACCTTGATTTATCGAAGTTATGCCAATTATTAGAAAAGCGTTAACAGTGGATAGTACTGACATTTTATTCACGTAATGAGCTCAAAACGTTGAATAATAGTTGATGGAAGCAGAAAGTAATAACATGTCCTGAGGTATAGTGATATGGAAAATAGTGGAATGTAACTACGAATACTGATGAAGCAACATATTAATATCACGACAGGAGTGTCTGCTTTTGGTTCGGGGTGATGAAACTCGTGAAGTTTTATCTCCGTAAAATGTAGTTTGATTAATTTCCAATTCACTGTAACAGACAAGATGAACGCAATCAAACTATAAAAACTATTTGCATGACTAAGGACAAAATCCTGTTACTATGTCAAATTATTGCAATAAATTATTAACGTTCAGGGTGATGCTAAATACATTTATTTCCGGTCATCAATTGAAACGTATCAAATGTAAGGTAATAAGTTTAAAAGAGAATAATTCAGAGATAACGCATACTCTTGAAAGGTTGTATTTTTGTTATAAAAAAGACCATGGACATAACACGAAATGCAACTAAAGTACCACGTACGGTGTTTGGAAAGGGGTCTAGATACACTTTTAATCCTTGAGCTGTATCAACAAACTCGATGTGTTGCCAGCAAAGAGATTTCTCCAACAGCTACAGAACAAACCGGACAGCGAAATAATCCCATATTATTTTAGTCGTGCATAGAGTGAAGTAACAATGAGTGGGAGATATGTCTGTGTCTGTAAGCTGGGATTTGGAGTAAGGATATGCTTGAGAGGAAATGTTCTATAGCGTTGGCCTAGCTGTTTGTGGAATATGTGTGTACCTCGTTTCAATATATTATATTACATGAAAAGTAAATACTTTGTACATAGTATAAAATAAGGAACATAATTTTATATCTGTTGTTTTCCTGTATCGAATTCACCAATATCATATCGGAGATCAACGTGTTATTTAGTTGTTGCTTAGGAAAATCCTAGATTGGCATGCCTATTTAAAATAGTACATGGTAGGCCCTATGGAGGGATGAAAATACTCAATTTAGGCTTGCATACATACTATACATTAGGGAAGCCGAAATAGTTGAGGCATTTGTTTTTCTTATGGAGACATAACCGTGGTGGACTGATTTAAGTGTGAAACAGGATGTGCGTTCACAGTCTAATACTAAATGCATTTTTAAAATACAAAACAGTAAACTGTTTTGTCACTACAATTCATTATATTTCTCATTTCTTTACTGAAGGTCAATTTGTTTAATTCGTATGTAGCTTTCACGGAGTTATACCATTTGCGTATTTAATTAATGGTTTGTTACTTTAGTCTGTGTCCACATCTTTTTTATTTCAATAGAAATTGCTCTTTACATCTGCTTATTTTTTCTCGCCATATGTTCTCTATAGATTGTGACAGAGGGACTGCCACATCAATTCAAATTGTTTCATGTTTTTTCTTGTCAATAATGATAATATCAGGTTAATAATACTTATATTAATTATTATAATTATTATTATAATTCACATTATAATTATATCTCAGTCTTGTTAAAAGGTGTTTCACCGCAATTCCAGTGAATGACAAACACTGGTAACAAAGACACAGACGTGAAAGTTTGTTTGAAATAGTAACAATCTACTACATCCAGTATTTCCACACGTCATACTGAATATACTGTTTAACAAACGTAACCACTAAACGAATCAGTGTTCATTGTTAACCAACACACAATCTTGGTAAACACATATTCCCCAATGGTGGGGTGCATGGCGAGATATCCTGGTTTAGTGTGTTCCGTTTGACTACCCATACAATAATATTTGCTCGACTTGTTTTTGGTGCTCTATAGATGATTCATGTTTAACAAAGAATAATAATTGCTTCAGGGAAATGCCACTAATAGGGTATCTCCCAAACGTACAATCCGTTCATTCTCAGCATTTGCTGTAGCCACAGCGAGTATGTTGGACGTAGCCATTCAAAACCGAACGCGCTGTATAATTCAACACGTATACCTTCAACATAGGCTGGGTGTTTGATTTGATTTCAACCCCCGGTAAACCATACACTTCAAATGTTTGCCCCTTGTGAAATTGATGTAAAAATTGCCCACAACACCTGTGTATGGTTAAGCCTGACATGTGCAGTATGTGCCGCGAGCATCAAAGTTCTTTACGCTATTGATTATTTTCAGAATTTGTATTACACGGTCAAACTTTTTCATCCAACTCCTTGAATTCAAGGACAAAAGCGCATCAATAAATAATTCCTATTGTTGTATTTGACTACATACTGACTGTTTTTGATGCGATTTTGCCCTTGAATTCAAGGAGTTGGATGAAAAAGTTTGACCGTGTAATACAGCATTGTTGTGAATTGTTATCGTTGAAAATCTAGAGGGCCGTGATCTAGATCAATCCTGAAAAACGTCTATTAAGCTATTACAAAATTGGCAATATTTTAAAACATAAATTCCTAAATATCGTAAATGCTTCATGAATATCGTACAAGAGGATCACTTCTTACATTTTTGTACAAGATTACAAATAGTAAGCACAATATTGTGAATATGGAAGTGAAAATGTGTGTGTATATTTTACAATAATCATGAGACTCAAGTAAATTCTTATTACTTTTTTTTCTCAGAATTCTTCAAACTATACATCGAAAATGTGAATATGTTCACATTTAAATAGTTATTAGTCTAAGAATCTGTCTGAACCTGAGAAGAACCTACATGTGTTTGACTGTTTGAGGGAATAATTTTGAGTTTACATTAAAAAAAAAAACTTTTTGTTGTATTTGTAATGTTAGCTAAAAACTAAACCATACCTCATTTTTCTCACTGAGCTAACATTTGTGTGTGTGCTAAAACAATGCATAATTCGTATTGCATCCGCACCACATTTTACCTACATTAAGACCAAACTACTTTAGAACAATTTCTAAACTGTGCAAATACCTTCTCAGTGAAAATGTGTGTTGACTCAATAACTCAAACCCCTTTGGTAATAATGTACAGGTACCGTCAAAGACTAATATGTAATTAATGTGCAATAGAGTTTGAAAGGAAAATTAACGTAGATTTCCGTAAAGTGATATGTTTCGATAGAAATCGAGGTATATTCAGCAGCCCTATTAGGAGAAATGCTAACTAATCCTTGTTTGTGAATATATCGTGTGTACTATGTAGTATGTAATATAGCGAGCGCCACTGGCAAAGTTACGCGGTTTCAAACGGTTTCAAAGCCATACATCAATTCCATTAACTTCCAACCAAAATGAACGTATAACCTCTTCCTACCGTAAATTAATGTTTTCCTTTCACTAGAAATGAAACGATGTTGGGGAAAATTTTATAATTAAGATTTCAATTAAAAGCTTCAAAGCTACAAACAAACAAACAATTCTAGTGATAATGTTATAAATTATTTTTGAAATAATAAAAAGTACCCGAGATTATAACTTAGGGAATAAACTCATTACGAAAACATAATGTATACTAGTGCAGAATGCATAAACGTGAGGTTGACCTTAGAATGTTCAACAACTGTGGTATGGTATATGTTATGTGCTTACTTTTATGATTTAATATACATTTGCGAGAGCTAGGTGCGGATTATCTTTGTGTGGAATTGTTGTCAAATTTCAGGAGTGGAAGCTTCCAATGATAAACGATGAACATGATTATGACGATGATTTTGGTTGATTTCCGTCCCTACTATTGCAAGCATGCTATTCGAGAAGTCGGGGAAGGTTTTAAAACCAAAAAGCTACTGAAGCAAGCTATAGTGGCAGTTCTATTTTAGTCTACGTCGTTGAATGTTTATAACTTTTAGTTTAGTGTGAATTAAAAAGTATGTTTCTCAAGCTTATTTAGAATTATGCATCACATTTAGAATTTTATCAACTCCATAATGAAATGTTGGTTGTTGCGATCAAAAACTATGGTTATCTTATTTTTAAACCCTTTTAATGATTTAATGAGAAGGATGTGAAAAATTGTAAAAATGAAAATTGTTGGCCTACTTGGTGACACCCAAACCGGTTTTATATACTCCGTAAGAAAATTTAGAGAATTATGTATCATGCGTGCGCCTTGCGGCAAGCGCAAATATACACCATTTCAATATTTGTCAAGACAAATAATTAGTTAAGACGAAACATCTTTATGCATCTCAGCTCTCAGTCTTGAAATAAATACATCAAAAGATTCAAACACTGGTAAAACCTTGCGTAACCTATTAAGAGAAAGGTTGTTTAATTTAATGAATGGGCCATCCTAAAATACAAAGTCTCCCACTGAAACTCAGTTATGTGACTGAGTGAGTAGACTCGAAATACGGATTTTTTTGTATTTAACACTGTTTTCCGAAACTCTACGTTCAAATAAAGATATTTATAATCAAATCAGTCCGTCTTCCTTCTCGGAATAGACAACTTCAATCAAAATGACGTAAAATGTGGCAGCTGTTCGTGCAGCAGTCCCAGACAGACTCCTCAATACAATCCAATGTCGGTATCGGTACCCTCGGTGCAACGTGATTGAAGCCATTGCTCATGTGTTGGGGATTTGTAAGAAGTACGAATAAAGCGACATAACATCAATCGATCATTGATTGCAAGTAGTTTCCGGGAAAAGGGTAAGGGTACTTGGGAAGTTCATGAAGAAATCCCTAGTATCGGATTTCTACTGATGGTTCGACACATAGAGTAGATATCTTTACTTATTTATGAGAATCGAAAAGGAGCATAATTGATTCTTGATATAACCATACGGTTTGACCAGGGTGAAAATCGTGCTGAAAAGGTAAATGTAAGGAGAAAATATCTATTTTTCTGCCTTGTATAATATACAATACCGATATTATTGAATATGGCAAGAAAATACAAAATTCCGGTTGATTTAACGGCAAGTCATTGCCTTGGATTGGTTAATGAATAAGGTAATGAATTGTTTGTATTATACTTAGACACGGACGATTTGGCAGACGTATCTTTAAAACATATAAACTGCATTTCATTGAATAGGTATAAATTATGTTTATAAATGTATATGGGTGCCAAATTATTTTAACTACTATTACGTTTTATAGCCACTAGATATGATCCAACAATATCTTTCCTGATGGTATTGTTAGATCACCTTATAGATATAACTCGTTCTAATATGGGAACGAAGTAGCCGATGGCAGCGCCACCGTCAATTCTAGCGGCCAATTCTCACCCTAATGAGAGAACGTAACATAGGCGAGATGTTTGAATAGCCTAATCAACTGTGGCTTTACTAAGTGAGAATCCGAGCCGATAAAGAAGTTCTCGTTCCAAGAGGAGAAGTTCTTTATCGACTTTGGTGCGTAAATATACTAAACGGACACGTTTCCTGCGCTATTTAGGAACGTGCTATGCTATACACACTTCGGATGCCTTGTATATGAACAATCCATATATATTTCTAGCGTATATTTTCGCCGACGGATGTATTTTCTGTGTTGTGTTATATTTTCTAATTGGGTATTTTTCTGCGTAACTTGAGAGAAAACCAATATCTGACATTGCGTTTCGACGTTTCGATAAAGTATTATTTATTATTTCCGCGCGTAGAAAACTTCAAACCCAAAACAAATATTTGAGCATCACGTATAAAAATGTGACACAATACACACAAGACGTGAGTGAGAACATTTCTTCAATTTCTGTCAAACATGGATAGAAAAGAGAACGATGTAACCAACACTTTTACTGTCCATGTTTGACATTACATGTGATTTAAATTTTATCATGACTCCTGAGTATCTCGACCCAAAAACTTAATTAAATTTTGTTATATATATTTTATAATCAAACATAGTACACATTCAGAATAATATTAACGTAATTTACTATTTAGGTGATGGTAGGAATTATTAACTATCAGTTGCCACGTAATTATAAAGCAAAATGTTAATACCACTTTGCAAATTTCAAATCAGAGTCAACGAAGATGCCTACTCCTACTAGGTTGCTTCTTTATTGAATCTAGTTCAAATGAAGTGGACTATTTTCAGTACAAGTTGTTCAAATCACCTTTCGGTCAAACTATAACTCATGAAAGATTTAGTGTAACGCGTTCTGATTATATAATAATATATATATCCCTCTCACAATTGACGCTGTAGTCTGAGTGATGGTTGAAGGAAGATAAGAACAGGTAGTTCACCAATACACGTACGCATCCGTAAATATCACGATCAAATTAGCCTTCCTAAACCTTATGGCAGTAATGACATTACCACACCCTGTCTCGACCCTAACAACTATACAACTAATTTCATTCAAATGACTTCATACGAAGTGGACCATAAAAAATCTTCTATATAGACAAATGTTTTTTCCTTAGATAATTACCGTGGGATCAGATATCGGTCTGATCTTTAACGGAGATATCAAAGAACAGCGGCGGGTTGAGCCGTGCCCGAGGATATCTCGAGGTAGGGCATACACGTCAGCCTTCTTGAGAGAGAAACTCGGCAGTAACACAGCCGTGCCCGAGACTCTCTCGAGGGTAGGGTATACACGTCAGCCTTCTTGAGAAGCAAACTCGACAACGTACTATAGGAACCGGCGAGAAAACTCGGCAATAACACAGCCGTGCCCGAGAATGCTTTGTGCGTCTCTCGATGGTAGGGCATACACGTCAGCTTTATTGAGAGAGAAAGTCGACAACGTATTGGAACTGGCGAGAAAGTTCAGCAGTATAAACTCATATTCACATGCACCTGGTACGCCGAAGAGCATTGGAATATGTTAAGCCCCACATTTTATATTGTAAACAAAGACGATGGTACGTGACAATGTCGTTCCACAGAAACCTTGTGGATGCGGATGTCATTAATGAGTGATGCATTGTCCAACCAAATGTCAGCATTTGAAACAATCACCCCACGGATGTGTGTGTGAAAGTACTTCGCTACGTGTTGCTTAACTATATCTTATTCAAAATATCTCGACAGTTCATTAACGTTGACTAGGGGGGGGGGGGGGGGAGGAACTGTAAACATTTGCTACCAAATTAAATTGCGCCAATGAGACACTAGGTAAAGTCAAGGTCAGGTCAAGGACATGATCGACAAATGTCTCGCTTAATTCGCCAACACTTCGATGGTAATCGAGATCCAGTCAAACAGGATCGAAGACAAAATGAAATTCTGAGATGCTTCACTTTTCGGGCTATGATCTCTTCGTGTGGGAACCAACCACATATCTTGCTGAGCTTGTTAGCTTGTGGTTAAAATACAAGGACACCTGTGGTTCTACCCAACGTACATTATCTACAGGGCACTGACTTTCCTTGAATCAAATTAAAGGTTTCGATTTCCATTTCGATTCTTTTATGGACTTAACGATCTCGTGGCATTTGGTTCATTAATTAAAGGAAATTACTCAACAGGACACAACCAGATAAATATCGGATACACGGGTTGTTCAGTGGTACTTTTGTTTGCATTTTATCAACCTGTTGATTGGTTTTTAACAGCTCTCGATTATTTCCTCTCTTTAGCCAGTCTCTGCATTAATCTCTACATATCCATTACAAAACGCACGTGCTAAATTATCTGTTGCGCGTATTTCAATCCTGAGCCGTACCATAATCAATCTCAGCGCCAGCCCACTGTATCTTAGATCTATCAATCAATATAACTAATTATGTTTCAATGTGTGTGCATAAGAAAGCTGACATCAATCGTGTGGTACACATAAACGGGTATGATGGGTGTCTATCGGCAGGGAGAGGGGGGGGGGGGGGCGAAAATACGCTTTGTATGAACTGCGTAGCGACAGATTGAAAACGTTGGCGACAAAAACCCAATACATTATTGCAAATAAAATGTCTGCTCATTATTGATCCTGAAACATAGTCGAAGTTTTGGTAGTTTCCCTCCAAAACGTGCTTCAATTCAAAATGTAAAAAATATTGAAACGGCTACACACTGGGCAATAAACCGATTTCCACGATAGTTAAACCCGTGTGAAAAATCATTTACGACTTCAGCATCTCATGTCCTCGATATAACATCTTGTGAAGAAAGTTCTAACTATACCTCGTAGGAAACTAGAATCGATTGTGTTAAAACATCTGATAGACTTATACTTAACCTTACAGATTCTTTCGTTATAAATGAGTGATTCTTTGCCAACCGGTGAGCCTCAGTTTAAAAATACTGATCGCTGGTTGGTCGAGAGCTACTCGTCTATGACGAACAGATCAGTTAAGTTGTGTCGGGACAAGAATATGGTAAATATTCGTAAAACTATATATTATACAAGATTCTGTATTTCTGTGTCTAAAGACACGCATACACATACACGCACTCACACTCGCAAACATCTACATATTCACTATATTTTATCACAGGTTTAGTTATAGTTAGTACAAAGTATATAACAGTTAGCAAGCTAGTTTAGTTATTAGTTTATTTAGCTTAGTTTTAGACCTATTGTTTAAGTATTGCACTTGTGGGACTTGAGTCCTGTTGTCAATAAATAATAAATAAATAAATACATAAATAAGGATGTTACAAATGAAGTATCTCCCTATTCATCATTTACTCACCCCTGTCAGCTGTAATTAGCTTGCGTTTAACGCTATTTGTAGCACACGTGCTATATTGCCAAATGAATGGCTCTGTATAATTAGTTAAATAATTATTATAGTTGTAATAACAAACTCGCCACAATCCCTACCGGCATTGAGTGAGCACGTTTATGTGGTATATGTTGCCGCGTTATATCACGAATGGCAACAACTACTATTCGTGCTACTGTATAGTTCCCTCGTCCTGCTTCAAGTAAATATAGTAACTAGAGATCGAATTAGAAAATTAGGTTGGTATAGAGTATATTAGTGTGACGTCACGTTTCCCCTGTCAACCAATGACGAACCGTATTTGTGACTCTAAACAATCCTGACAGTTGACAATTGACAGACAGTTTTTATTTTGCAAACATTGCAGCGAGGGTTATCCGTTCAGATATTTCGTTTTCCTCAACACGAAACAGTGAAAAAGAAGTTGATTAAATTGATAAGTCAAGTATTGTGATTATACAATTCCTTCTTTAAATAATATCTACGTTTCAGAAAGTTGTGTGGAGTCAGACCGCTCGTCCGCCATTTAATCTTACGTCATCACTTATACAGTCTGTTATTTATTATTGGATTTTATTACTACTACTTTATATATTATTATTCGTAGTCACCAAACTTTTTAATCGGCCGATTTATTAATCTCGGTTTGGTTACCATGGTTTCGACAAACGACAAACAAACATACAAAATGCATAGTGGCTTCTACATTTTTGATCTCCGATTAATAAGAGAAAATCGTCGGATTAAAGTTTGGTGAAACTGACCCTAAGTTGTAGGTCATAATGAGAATAGTTAGCTTGGGGTTATGATCAACGTGCACATCTGTTGAATAGAGGAATTGCTTTACATCTATTCCTTTGACCAGACGTGAGCGTCAGTCACAATATCCGCCGCAGATTCAATTCAATTCAATTCATGTTTATTTATCAGCAACAGGGCATTGCCCCACAAGTGCGATACAATAATACAAAATAAAATCACAATATATGTAATAACAAACAACACTGGGTACAAGATAAAAAAGATAAAAACACTAGACATTGTTAGCGTCATACAGAACTCGTTACAGTCAGGCATATTCAATCGTTTGTTTTGATTATCAGTTAAGTTGTGGAGCATGTATTGAAATAGTGTGGAATGTATCAATGGGTAGGTAGTGAGAAATGATGCGTTGTTCAACACTTTTAAAGCGTGAATTTTTTATGAACACTTCTTGAGAAATGTAATGAATCAATGTTTCGGTGCTGATTGTGATGAAGACAACTTAAGTATCTCTATGAGAAGCAAAGTGTAGGAAGAACCTGGCAGCAGTTAGTTCAACGTAGAAGCTTTTTAAAGATTTCTGTCAAAACCTTATTATTTAAACTTGAGATTGACCTGGAAAATATCAATAATTGAAACTTGAGTAAAGGGATATGGTATGGAAATGTATACACGTTCCTTATTTGATATCGTACTAGTGTAATATTATTTCCTGAAAAGAGACATACGTCGACACCTGAACCATATTGACATTATAATAACTGGTATCTATTTCTAGTACGTGCACGAGTTTCCATTCGAAGGCTGCGTATTCGATTCTCGCAATCGTAAATCATAAACAAACATTTTCTAAGGATGTTATTCAATTTTCTTTGCGTATTGTATTCAGTCAACACAAGAGCACACAGAAGTAACAATAACTAGATCGTAAGAGCACTGACAATTCTTGTGTAAGCATGACGTCATTGCATTTTATGAAGTCGTACCAACCTAATATACCCGAGGCGAACGGAAAGTGTCTCTTACCAACTTGCCGGAACATCATCCCTATTAGTCTCTCTAATATCCTGCATGATGGGAAGTGCGTTAAGTCGAATCAGCTCGTTAGGCATTCATTCGTTATTCGCAAGTCGTCACCGGCCAGCTTCAAAGTGGAAACCGCCCCCAGGCTATACGACTACAAGAAGTATTTACAGTCACCCATAATCTACCTGAGAGTTTTGATAAACTGCGTTTTAGAATTCATCTCATCTCGGATAACCTGCCATGACATCAAGATGAATTGGATGACACAACGTAAAAGGGACACTTCTCGGATTTGTTTTGCTTCATTGTTTATCAAACAAATGCTAGAATATTTTTCGGAATTCAGTTTAGATCAATCATTATAATTTCTCTTTTAGGCGACAACGTGACCTCGCTTCTGAGGAAGGGAACTCCACGACACTTAGATAAGTGTGTTTGTATTATAAATTATGAGGTCGTTTTATTTAAATACTCTCATGGTGAACCTTGGTTTCATCAATTTTAAATTTGCCGATTGTAACGAATGCTTTTGTACTCATTCATTTGACTAGAACTGGTCACCCAACGTTGTTATTGACCGGACGTAACGGATTCGTAAGAAACGACCAATCAGAAATAAGATGTCCCATGTACAAAAATAATGAATTCTCATTCACACTGAGGTACATACCCACAACTCCACAAGATCTTATCATCGTGAACAGCTACTCCCTCCCTACGGCTATGTCCCTAATTCAACGAGAGCCCCCCCCCCCCCCCCCCCCACGAGAGTTATTCTTACATCGTGACGTCACTCAACGAAGAGAGCCAGACGTCTAATATTATTCATCTCCAAGTCTGGAGCTTGTTACGCGAGAGACGTTATTCAGCTATACAGGTGTATTGAACGAGGCTCGTTGCGTGATTTGTGCTCCATCACATTATAGAATGGAAACGAAATAAAAATGAACTCAGATGTGCTATTATAATTCCGCTGACTAAACACAATTGTAAACCTACTTTACAACTCAAATAAATAAGTATATAACCTCCTTTGTGTAATATATTGATATACCAACGTAGTAAAATTTTCTTTCAAAATCCCAGAAATGTGTAGGGCTGTCGTCACAATTTTTATTTACAAATCCACGAAACTCCAAAACCTTAGTCGTTAAAATATATTCCACCTTCAATGACGTTATATTTAGAGTAAAATGAGATTTTGTGTACAGTAACTAGGTTGTAAATAAATAAACCTTGTCATGTGGGTTCTGATGTGCGTAACAAATTATAATCATTTTATTTATGCAATGTCAATGATTTAAATATTATACGTTAAGATTGTTCGCGTCTGAATATTATTGAAATATCAAAACAATGTCGACCTATTTTAACTTTAACCGCAGTACTCTTGCATTGTCCAGATTTTAGAACCCAAACAATTATTAATATCACAATTTAAAGGTATATGATTCATTCAATTCAATTCAATTCAATTTTATTTCCATTTGATCATTGTGTACATACAGTCATATAACAGTACATGTACTGAAGATGTATAATTGCACATTATCATCGGTTCAGTACAATATACAATAGGTGGTGAGGATGAATGGTACAGTAGGTATTGACACTTTAAACTGGTAATCGAGGCTACTACCCACAGAAGATTTCACTTGTGGGTGGGTAGCAGTTCCTCTGGCTATGGATTTAGTCTAGTTAGGTTAGTTGTACATAATTTTACAATATTATAGAAAAATAATGATTTCACTTAGATTAATGTTTACTCAAATTTAACCTAAGACTAGAAACAGAATGCAAGATTCACAATATTCTTTCATTACATCTTTAGCATTCATATAAAATTAATCTAAAACTAAAAACAGAATTTGAGTTGAAAATATTTTGTATTACTTATTTCTACTGTTTCACGATTTCTCTGGTTGAAGTTACATTATTGTTAATTATTAATTACATTAATATGGCAGACCAAATGCAATTTTTGTTTTTTAGTAGCTATACTCAACATACTAAAAAAGCAATTTTCATGGTTTATTCATGCATATACACCAATACACTTTTTATATTAATTTATTGTTAATTTATCTAGAGAATGAAAAGTACAACAATTATTCATACAGTGTTCTAGGATGTATTTTAAACAAGCATGTTTGCATTAAACCATTGTTAATCATGCGAGTACCAACCGACTTTTCTAGTTACTTTAAGGTTGATTGTGTTATTTATAGTTTCATTGGGACATTGAATTAACCATCTGTTAAGCAGTAAATTGAATTTATCTACCGATTTAGTGGATCTTATGTTTAAGGGTAAAATATCATTATAGGCTTTAGGACCAAGGAAAAGCGCATGCCTCTGCGTCATGTGGAGACGGGTTCTAGGAATATTCAATTTGTATTGTATTTGATTTCGCGTTCCATGTCGATGAGGTTCAGTTTTTAACTTATGGAATATTTTGTGACTGTGGTTAAGTAAATATTTCAGATATATTTTTCTTACATTTAGGAAGCCGCTGTCAGAGAACACCAGATTAGTCGGGTAAAGGAAGGGCTTTTTTAACATAACCTTAATAACATGTTTCTGTATTATTGAGAGTGGATTTATGTGCGAGTCATATGTGCCTCCCCAGCCAATGATCCCATATTGAATGATAGATTGCACAATAGCATAGTAGACAACTTGAAGTGTTTTTGTATAAAGAATATTTCTAAGTAAGTAGAATTTGGGAAGAGTGCTTCGTACTTTTTTTGTGACGATATTGATATGCTTGTCCCATTTTAAATGTTCGTCAATTGTGATACCCAAGTATTTAGCGTAACTTACTTTGGTTAGATTAAAGCAACTACAATGTAGTCTGGCCCTACCTATGCAGTCATTCGCGTGTAATTTTATGTTACAATTAATATGATCTAATTGCTCAGCTTTGTTTGGTGCAAAGGTCATGAATAATGTTTTTTCTTGGTTAAGTGTTAGAAGGTTATTTTCAAGCCATTTCATAATTTTGTTTAATTCAGCTTCAGCTATCTTGTATACATTGATCCACGAATAGCTGGAGAAGAGCAATACGGTGTCATCAGCAAATGTGGTTATGATTCCATTAATTTTCATGATGCATAAATCGTTAATAAAGATGATAAACAGAAGTGGGCCAAGAACTGTACCTTGAGGGACTCCGTATTCAATCATTTCTGGTTTGCTTAGGGTGTCGCTAATTTTAACATATTGCTCCCGATTTGTTAAGTAGCTACTTATTAGTTTTAGTGCATTACCTCTGATTCCGTATCTGTCTAATTTATTTAGTAGTAATGGGTGGGAGACGGTGTCAGCCAATAATGAATAATGAACACTCAAATAATATAGTCAGAATCACAGACGCCCTTTGCTGTTTTTCATTACTGCCTAACGGGAACTGCGGGAACTAAAATGTAAGCAATTGTTCCCAAAATTAATACAGATACTGATTGTATTTATTATCATGTTTAGTATAATATTATTCTCGCGGATATATGAACTATTCGTTCAGTGGGGGTTTACCATGATCCAGCAATATCTCTGTTGAATCATGGGGGCTTAGTATGTCACTGGGCAGCAAGTAACGTGTTTGACATGCCCAGGGCAGTGTTGGGTAAGTCAAACAACATGTTACTCACTGACCACTCACATAGAAAACCCCCAACAGACCGAAAATTAATATATGTGTATAGCATATACATATATACGCGTTGCATTTTTCATTGAAACATATTCAAGAGTACGTCTACTAGTCTACTAGTCTACTAGTGTTGTGAGTTTTTGTGTTCGCTTCACAGTACAGTATTATAATTACAACTATGACAATAACACAAACTTATCTAATTAGTGGAATGGGTTCCCGTTTCTGTTAATATTATTAAAACAATAAAACGTTACCTAATTAGATAACTAAATACAATCCCAAAAGCCATGTAGCTAAGTACAATAACTATGTACTGTATTATTTATAACATGAACACTCTATAACATTATACCATGGTACAAGCTTATATGACTTCACACTATGAACTTAATTTTGGGAGGAGTGAGCGTAGAATACAATTCCATTAGACTCAATGACCACCTTCTCCGTTTGTCTCTTCTGCCTGTACTGGAACAGACGAAACTACCTTCACAGTCAGTTTGGAATAATCCGTTGATCCGCCAACTGAGAATTTGAAACTATTCTCCATCTTTTATTGGTCATTAGCGCACGATGCACCACGCCCTGTGATCCCTAATCTAGGGTGGACCCCCCCCCCCCCCCCCCCCCCCCCGCCGGTCGTTCGAAGCTGCTCAGCGCACATTTTACTAATGTTACTGCTCTTCACTATTTGGTGCCATTTAATGACCGGTGTCCATTTTAAATGTTACCGTGTTACCGTAACCAGCGAGTGAATGGACACCATTGTCTTCTCAGGACATTACGTGTGGTATATAAGTATTTTTTAAATTAAATTTAATTAAATTAAAGTATGTTTGTTCTGAAGATACCTTAAAGGTTTCAAGTTATTACGTAAATAAGAATAACGCAACTCAATTTGTAACATGAATTCATGCATCATCTTGAGATTTGAAAAAAATGTTTAGCTGCTTCAAGAGCTCAAATTATTTTTGTAAGGATACAAAATATCCAAATATTTTATTTTTAACTATGTACTTTCTTAAACGAATGTGTTCACTATGAAAACAATAGATTTAAATCAGCTTCAAGAAATCTCACTTTGTCGAAAGGAGTCATAGGATAAATCAGGATTACCATTATAACTCAAAGACTGTGAATTCTTTTTGAGACTTCCATTCGCCTCAGTTCCCAACAAAAGCGGCAATTGTTGGCTTGTCATGGATTATACCACATGTATTGTTTAATTTGCTCTCAACAACAAACAACATGACTACAGTTAGAACTACAATATCTGTGTGGACAGTATCTTTCAGCATTATTTACCACAGTTTAGCGTTGTTTCACTACACAAAACATGCAATCATGTGAAGCCACGCATATAAGCGGGCGTACCAAGGGAGATCAGCTGGACAAAGAGGAACTTTATTTATAGAAGCTACAAAGTACTTTGGCTGAGCATAGAGTCAATATCCATGCAAATTCAAACTATTTTCATGCTTTATTAATACACCTTCACTTTCAATAGACTAGTTGCGAATTCTGTTCAATACAGATACATTTTTTATCTGTCGAAACCAAACATGTAAAAAGTATGCACTTGGACTGGCAAATGAAAGAATAGCACCAAAAACGGTATCATAGATAATATTGAACATTTAGTTACAAATTGTGATGTTGTTAATAAAGAGTAAAGTAAATAGAGTCAAACAAATCTACCCCAAAGTTACGATTTTTAAGCATGCGTACGCCATATGGTACACAACGTCTGCAACACATTTGGCTGCTTACTACAACCTTGAAACGTGTCAAATAATTGGTAATTATGTTGTGGTTTGGACAAATATCTTAATTGAGAAAATGTAGGGCTATGCCCCTATGTGGATGGATTCTTAATATTGTCTGTTTTCAAATATTTTGCATAAAATATGCCATAAAAGTGAAAATGTCACGTAATTTTGGAACCGTTGCCTGAAACATTTATTTGAAATAGATGTGTGAATGTACTTGAATACTTTATACTACCATACTGCCAACTACCATAATATACTATGCATATGTCCTTTGTTAACATTCTCATCCATTTAAAAAAAAAAATTGTAAACATCGTGACCTGGAATGTTCATACAAATCACTAGATTTGTCTTTGGAGAACAGTACAAATGGGCATTTAACATTATAAAAATGTTGTTCCAAACGCATACAACAGCTCTTTAAGACATCAGACTTGGGTCGATAATCCTGGGTATTGAAAGAACACAGATACTCGAAACACAACGGGTTTCAGTGGGGGCAACATCACTCACACCTCCACTCGATTATTGATTGAGCGTGTGGTTTATTTCTCCTCAACATGTCACCATAACGCCGTCATTTAATAGTGATAGACACGGCCCGTGGATCCCATTTCAGAAATTGAAGGCAAGATTTGAGACAGTTATTTACTGCCTGTCTCCGCGCGTAAAATGTGGCGCAGGGGACTCCAAATATAGAAAAAATTGTTTTAGCCAATTACTCTTAAGTTGTGAAAAATACACTGTTTATGATCGGGAGCCATTTTAGTGTCTTTGGATCTTTTCAACAGAAGCATGTTACGTGCTGGTACAGGTTTTCTCTCACTCTATACTCGTTTTCTTCTTCTTCTCGTATTGGATTTGTGAGAAATTTTTCTCCGTTTCAGAAGTGGTCGCAAATTTAAATACCTACTGAAAGTACCTCCGAAATATTATTCTTATTGTGTGTACCAAATACTCACTATACATCACACACTATATCACATTAAATTATCATTTTATAGCTAGCATAATAGGTATAAAACTATTTGACTTCTACGATAAATTTCATGACATCTGCATCTCTATGACCGTTAACGTTTCACGGTCGGACGTACAAATGTATAACGTTAGAGTACTTCAATGATCCGCTGAGCAAGTAGTTTACAAGTTATGAGAAATGGTCTGGCCATCCCTGTCTAGCTTATCGTACTCTATTACTTGGGCGTAAAAACCCGTCGGAACATAAAGCCCATAGTCTTTATTAGCACACTTAATCATGCTCATGCTCTTCTTTAATGTTTCGTAACCTATCATGCGATGAGAATGAGATATATATTAATTTCCTATCAACGTATACGAATTCGTATTACCTACTTTTCTAGAACCGATGCTATACTTTTTTATTTTTTTTTATAAATAAGAAACAAAATATTTTATACTCGAAATGTAATCATTTATTTTAACACGTGTCAAAGAGAATTGCGTGAAAGATATTTAAAAATGAAAGTTGGAGACAAAGAAATAATGAATCGGCAAATGCAAATAAAAGTACCTAGTCAAATATGAACCATTTCAATTCCTAAAAACCTATTCAAGCATTTTACCTACCTCTGATTTATTTCTTCTAGTTTCAGAACAGTCATTCTAAAGCCTTTCAACTCTGTGAGAATTTGAAGCTATTTTGAAAAAGGCCCTCCGGCATCTCCTTTGATAAACACAGCTATCTCAAACTACAATCCTTTCAAGCAGTTTTATAGGCTCGTTCAGAGTGATACAGACAAATAACATTAACTGGGACGGAATTATACAAACATGCTAATTATTTCTCTACAGTACAGACTTTATTTTTAAATATAACAATAACATCTGCATTAATTATTTTAAAATGTGTACTTACTTGAGTTCTGTAAATTGTCAACTATATATCATAACGAAATCAGAAGCGGAATGATTTGAGGACGCGTGAGTGTTGCATATCGGAACGCATACTAAACTCTGACTCACTTCTGATCATTATGTTATTCAACAATGAGGTGATACCAGCGAAGAAACTCAGAGGGCGCCTAGCAGGTCTTACATAATAATAGAGCACCATCCAAATTTTTAATAAAGAAGACGAATTTGGAAGTTAACCCTTGTAGACGCCTCTATTTCAACCCCCTCACCCCCCCCTCCTACCCCCTCAGCCCCTCACCCCCCCCCCCCCTCAGCCGTCGCAACGTCTCAACCGCCTCTTAAAATCACTCCCATCTGAGCAGATGGAACAAGACCCACCGCCCCCAGGCAATGGAACTTCTGGTTGTTCGCACGCGAATATAGTTGATGAACCATTAAATACTAAACGTGAAAATGTAGAGAAAGTAAAAGTTTAATCCTATACGTTGTGTTACGTTTTCATTATATTTTTGATGGGCTCTAAAATCCGTTTAAAGCCAGGAAAACATAACTCTTGGCTATCTATATTTTGATACAAACAGATTGGGGAAATGTGTCAAATGTTAAATGATAATGTATAACACTATTCCCCGTTTTCTGATAATGATCACATGTTTCCACCTCACCCCTCCCAGCCCCATGACATTGTTAATTAAAAATTCCATTGTTTCGATATAACATTTTATGGTTTTATATTATAATATTTATATAATGATTAAATACTAATATATTTTAATGGAACACATCAGTTGCTATATTTTCTTTATCGCTTGATGACATTGTTACATCAGCAAAAGAGATACAGAGTAATTACACTTATAAATACAAAAATGGCAAAAATCAAATTTTCTTATTTTAATTACACTGCCTACCTTACAATGAGTTTTAAGTGACATTTAATTACAAGTACATTGAATTGTCTGTTTTATTCATATTCAGTGGTAAAAACACTTAGCCACATTGACAACTAAAAGTATTTCAATATATAAAGTCTCCTCGAAGCAATCTAACCGATGCCATAATCATTGATCACTAAGGTATTGACCAACCAGCGACCAGTATTTTATATGAGCTGCGCTGGTTGGCCACGAATCCCTCGTCTAGGACGAAAGCGTTAATAAAGTTACTTCGGGGCGAGTGTAGAAGCGAAATATTATTGTACGTACAAATTGAAGCGCCACATTTCACTTTAGATAGGCCGTAACGCCCAATTTAACCTCGACGGACCAATTTACTATTTAATTAACTCTCAATCCATTAATCTTGTACTAATATTCTATAAAATGTTTTAATTGAATGTGACTTTTATGTGACGAAATCAATTGTATGTATATGAATAATGAATGCAATGAAAATTAAATGAAAATACACCCAGATTGAGATTTTGTATAGCTACAATCGTATGAATAAATACAAAATACATCTATAATGAAGTTACTGAATCATTACTCGCCTACACTAAACTCGATTTTTCTTCTATTTATAGAAAACTATTTTGAAATTGAATTAAGTGCAATTCGTTCACCAAATACGCTGATATTATTCAAATGCGCAACAAACTAAATTATCTACATTCTATACCTTAAACACTACAGAATGTTGAGATGTGTCTAAAACCACGAATCTCATCCAAAGGTAAAGCTTTGAATAAATTATTCCGTCTCGCAAATCCATCCATCACGCCTGGGATATATCGCGCTCTGGCGGTCGATTTTAAGTCCGTGCACGCGGAGAGAGTGCAGATATTAATTCAATTGGGAACGAATCTATACTTTTGGGTGTTGGAGTCCCTACCCTCAATGGAGCTTTCAGCGATCCTGGATCTGAGCCGGTGGATCGAGCGCTCACATGATACATGACCTACATAATGGGACATTGTTGCGATATACGCGGGAAAACTCTTTCAACAAGGTTTGGTGACTTTTTTAAGGGTGCCCGCATTTGTGCGGATGATCTTGAAGAGGTTCAGCTGTGGGGTTAAAGCGATTTTGCGCATCATGTCCTAACATGTCACTAAGTAGAGAGCTTGAGTAAGTAAAAGAAAAGTAGCACAACATTCGAACGAAGTCCATAGGTACAGGGATCTGCACAGTTTGCTGTGGGACATGTGATGTGTGACGTATGACTAATTCCAATTAATTAATTCAATTTTGAATTCAATTAGTTGAATAACGGAAAGTTGAGCCGTAATTTTCTTCAGCCCATGGTCTCATGTCATCTTCTTATCGGCTATCGAGTCCATTGTGTCATATTCAGACATCACAGCATTTTCTTTCTTTAAACTAAGCATTAGCTATTTTTAATTTAGCATACTGTAGTATATATGTTTTCTGTTCATCAATAGCTTGAATATAAAGGGTTTCTTTCACTGCTTATGGAAAATGGTGTGCAGATATTACAAATCAATTAATTTGTCACTACTTACGGGGCTAGAATCCAATTATGACTAAATATCAATAAGAATGGGAATACCTTATGTTTTTTGTAAAAATAGCATTTTGTTAGAGTATCAAAATCATATGTTCGCTTTCACATATTTAGCAACTAAACCCTTAACTGCAAACATGCGTATCCCTACTTCTAACCAATGAATTATTAATTAATCGCTTTAGTACGAATTGTGATTTTAACCTAGTTATTATATTGTGTTGATATTTTCCATATTTTAGAAGTTTGGTTCTACACTGTCGCATAAGCCTTCACAATTCAAATCCAGAAGGGATGCGTTTTATTGTGTTTGAAGATTAACAAATACGGTATATATATTTTCTGCAAATTTACCGCATTTTTATTCGCCTTCATCACATTGTCTCATAAATCGATCAAGCTCGACTGTTGCTTCATTCGCTCTTTGTTATATTTATTAAAGTTGTATTCAAATTTTGAGGTAGTGTTATGGATGGGCTACTAAGATGAGTTTTTCTTTATCTACCTCGACTGTGAGTTAGAGATTTACAATGTTATCATACACCCACGTCATCGTCCCGGCCGGGATGATGTTATGTGAGAAACGAGTCCCAAGCGTATTACACACTTTCATTACAGAAATAACGCACAGCTCTGGAAAAGAAGATTCCATTTTTCTCCACGGTATACAGCGTACGCTTTGAGAAAATTAAAAAGTATATTTAACGCTGTCGCTACATATTCACGAGGTATAGACGCCGAAATGGCAAACTCACTCTCTAGTTTTAGTGAGGTAATACGAACATAGAGGTAATGCGGTTTATTCCTCACATGGAATTTCAGAATTCACATACGAAATATCTGAAAACGCTAAATACCAAGCCTCGTGCATATTTCAGTGATTTGAAATAAAACTTCGTCCGACTTTACAAGTTACATCTCCGGTGTAACATGCACGACGTGCACCGAGTACACCCAACGTGCACCGAGCATACAACCATAAACAAATCATCAGCGTTCTGATTTATCTTCCACATTTCTTTGAGCCCCAGTCATAACTCAAGAGTTTTCCCGTCACCTTTCTTACAGGCATTTACACCGAGTATAGCGCCCCCCCCCCCCCCCCCCCCCCGCCGCTATAAAAATTGCATGACTTTCCTGCCATAATAAATTAACAAACAATATGTATTTCAATATGTTACCAGTTTGATACTGCTGTGCTTTGCAATGATCACTAGTAAAACGCGCTGTCTATTGTTTGATATCTGTTTGTGATACTTTTAGTCACAAACCATTCTAGTTCATGATCCTCTTCGTACTAAGCAGACTGTACCGAGAATTTCCGCTCATTTGTGAGTGCACAAGTTTCCTGGTTAACATGGTTCTACAATTTGCAAAGAAGTGATGCTCCAAAATCCCAACAGCTTAAATTTTTTAACGCACCTTCAATTTTTCATTTTTATTTTTGGTCGTCCGGAGCATTTCCAGCTCTTCCTATTCAAGTTGAAACTCAGTAGACCGCGCACTTATCACAGTGTGTTTGTACCGGGCAGGTGGGTGAGCGAGAGAGATGAATTGATTTGGAAATGTTGCCACTGATATCACAAAGAAAGTTATAAAAAATGAAAAAACGACTGCCATGAATGACAGATGACTTGTTGTACTCATGGTTATACATATTTGGACCAACGAATGTGTAATGTGTAACGTCAAGGATAGTTATTGATGTAACGTGACGACCAAGTTGGGAATGTTCAAACAAGAATTTACCTAAATCAAGTTTAAGGTCGGGTTTTGAAAAATATTCTTCTAGAGCGGAAAGTATTATAAGTAAATGGAGTAATACCGTTTGCTAAATCTATAGGAAAATTGTATATTATTATTTACGTATAATGTATTGGAATATAAACATGTTAGCTAAGTATCACGTTGTATAAAATTTAACAACGTTCATACTTGTTCTTGTTTTATGTATAAGCAAGATTAATGAGAAGACTGCCAAACTAACACAAGACTTTTAAAGGGATGTTGGAATTGCGATTAAATTAAATACATATCGATTAACATCGTTGCCAAAATATGAAGCGAACTGTACAATACAAAATATTTTGTAGAAAAAGCAATGAACTCCTATCAAATCAGTCTGACACATCTTTGGATAGATGGTTCATTTCAATTATAAATAAAAATAACCCATTCTTAAACCATCAGGATATTGACAATACGTTACGGAAACTTTTTCCAATACCTTATCCTTTAATAATACAGTATTGGTTATATCTCTACGAGTCTCTATTTCACTTGCAATAATTCACTTTTGATCAATAATGCATGGGATACATAACCAAGTTAGATCTCGCTTACAACCAACGGCCGCACGTCGAGCTATTTCATTCCACTCGAAGCTTTTTGCAGTTGAGTACGACGTACAGAATATTCCCTAGAACTTTCCTTATTTTCAGATTACATCATATAGTGCTTTTTTGTGAATGTATAACAATGCGGATTGAGCTTAGCAGAGATATCGTTGACTGGTTTCACGAATGGTTAAATATTTTATGTATGCTTTTTGACAACCTCCTTCCAACGTTAGTAGTACAATGTCGGGCAATCATAACCGTGGACCGTAACATATGCAAGCCGAAGATAGCAGCATGGATTCGCCCGGCTTTGCCTCGACTGAACGCGCAGCTGTTTTGCATTTCAGATTGGAACTCAGCTATTTAAACTCGAGGAAAAGTTGACATGAGAATAGGAAGTGTGTATTTTACCATACGGGAATATGAAATATAGAGTTGGTATGCCCAACAGTCGACACCACTTGTCCATGTGGAAATTTAATTATTACATTACTTTTTATAGCTACGGTTTATGTTAAATAATGGGCATTGGGTTCCACACCAGTGTAATAATACTTAATGAGTTGAACTGTACATTTGATTACGAGTAATAAAATACAAGATAGTCCTGATTCATTTAGTATGCACACTGCCGCGTACGTTGATTACATAATGCGGTGCGGTTGCTCAGGTTGGTGTTAATGTTTGAAGATCCAATTGTTCTATAACATAATTTTTTGTGGAAGTTAATTTCTGTAATGGATAGGTAAACAAACATGCGGACAAAATAAACATGTAATTAATTCCACGTAAACCAAGTAATACATCAAATTAATATAGACTTTGTTACTTAATTATGTAACATAAATAAAAGAAGTATAACATTTTAAACATAACGAAAAGTATATACCTTCATTTGAAAATGTTTGATACACTCAGTCTCAGATAAAGATAATCAATACAATTAAAACCCAGAACAATTAACATACGGTTGAACTTAAAACTATTCAATTATTGTTCCAGGAAATATGTGAATAAATTACTTCTTCTGAATGTTCGTGTGTATCTCCAAGGCACTGTTAAGTTATTTAATAATTAGTGACGACTAAGAACGTTGAATCATACCTTTGCAGCCGCATAGAAAAGGTTATTGATAGACATAAGGCTTGACGTATCTTATGGAACAGGAAGCGTGAATACGGCAGGACACACAAGTAGTTTAGTAACGATACCCAATTAATCGGTATGTTTGATCAGAGGTTTAACTACGGGGAACGAAGACTACTTTATAGATGCACGAAGGAACCGGTTTAAAATTTATGTTGTAGGATCTGGAGGAAATCAATAGTTTGCTTAATATTATGTTTTAAGCTCTAAAAGTGAAATATCAAGAAATGTTAGTTATATCTTACACAACTGACTATATATTAAGTACATATAATGATACCAATGATAATACTTAAACATTATTGCTCTTTTCATATTTTAAAAAGTCACTTTACTAAGGCAATTTTGTATTGCGTTATAAAAACATGTCTTTCTTACAAAGGAAGTTCTTGTAACTATAATGACATTTAAGATTAAATATTAAAATAATATAACGCTTATCAGGATATTAATGGTCTATCGGTATCAAGGTCCGGTATACGTGAACTTCGTATGTGCTCAGTATAGCTAATATCTTATCCCGTCTTAAAACGAATAAGACATCGTATTCTCCAGGAAAATGATTGGAAACCGGATGAGTTGACACAGTCTGATCGGAAAAACTTAAAAAAGCACACACTATTATCCGAGATTAACTTTCGAACTCTTACGTCTTCTTGATATTATGACTTTGCATACTATTGCAAGCAACACATCTCATTGTAATTACGAGTCAGCGGATGTGTTCATACTTCATTCAGGTCAAGTGAATCTTTACTCTTTTAGACTTTATCTCTGCTAAGACCATATTTTGCACCATGGTACGGGTATTGTGTGCATCATGCAAGAATACATGCTAGAGGTAAAGAAATCCTTCTAACAGAACTCCCCCCCCCCCCCCCCCACTCCAAAGAAACTTGCATTTCATTCATGATTTGGAACACTGTACAATACAAATTGCATGGTAGATTTTGGAAAATATTCGGGAGAAATATGAAAAACTACCGTAAGAATAAAGTGCACTTTTCACGAACTATCCATCAGTTTCTTTTGTTGTTTTGTTTACCTTCTTTGCGAACATTGTACAACCTAAGCAACATCATTAGCTAAGATATTCAGGCGCGGACAACTCGACGAATTTTATACAAAGACCATTATCAAGCAAAACAACGTAATTTGTGTTAAAACTATGGTTATTATTATTATTTGTATTGATATTATTTATTATTTATTTAGGTCGTTCCTCACTCAAACCCAGTTCATGTACTGGAGTGATTGGAAGTTTCTTATTAAATTGCAAATAAATAATAGCCGTTTAAGTTTTCCCGGGCAGCTTTTAAACACTCCATCTCGGATTTCTGTTTTTAAATATATATATATTTAAATGCGGCGGTTTCCAACATAAGTCGAGTCAGGGTTTGACTCTCCACAAGTATTCCTAGGCATACAAATTGGTTGTTAACATCACTATAATCAAAACATTTGAAATAATTATGTTTCACGTTAAACGTTACTTTCAAGACATTCGAGATAATACACAAAGTGTATAATGTATGTGTAGTGTTAATACACAAATCGTACAAAATATAATACATTCCAAGTGAAAGTCGAACTTATTCATGTGTTTCATTCCTGACTTGAAAGTGAGCTTTATTTCCTGACGTCAAAACGCTACGATTATAAAATACGGCAAAGTTCCCCTCTCGTAGTAAACATAAACATATGACACCATGAACGAGACGCTAAGCTGTCGCGCTACGTTATTAATTAGTCTTTTACGAGACTAAATTGAAATCGAGATTAAGTGTACGTCATGCAAATATTCAACTATGGAGTGCCGTATTAATAGTAGAGAGAAGAAGACTCGAATAGCGTCAAGTTTCAAGCATTTCTACAGCGCAACATCACTTGCCTGCTTCATTCTCGCGATGTGCACATATAAAGTCCCAGTCCCAACGCCATAAACGACATGTGCAATATATTTTATGATTAATGTACGACTGGTGGAATTTTAACTACAATGTCACCGTCCTAAATAGATTCCTATAAAGACGTGACGGAAATGGTAGAGAGGCACTACAAAACCGGAAGGGGATTGAGTGGGAAACTTAACATAAGATTGGTGTTTGCATATTCATAGACCAAGATCACGCGATGCCAACCTCTGAAAATTACACCTGAATTCTCTCATATATTCAATATAACCAAACAGCATTGTTGAGCCCACGTAAGCTAAAGCATAGTTCACGTTGTTGGAACAGGCGAACAAGAGACTGAAGATGGATATTATTAAGTCGTTAACTTGTATCTGTAGTATACCTATCCTCGCAGCCGGAAGAAAAGCGCTACTAAATAATTTCGCTCCTTGAGAATGAAATGAAGTATGGTGAAGTGAAACTATAGAAGGGCTCGAATAAACTTGGCTGAACCAACGTTATCATAATAGTAAACCCTGATACATAAAACAACACCGTTTGCTTTGAAACGAAAAACACAAGTTTTCATTTAGTTTTCTAGTTGTTTGTATGTATGGAATCCTCGTACATAATTTGGTTTGAAATAAATGTATTATCAGTCCATTATGTAGTAAGATATTCTTTATTTAAGCTTCGAAAGGTACTACAGTACATAGTGATATACTAGTTGGGATCATAGAGTATACACACAATACCTACTACCGAATCATTCGCAATCTTAAAAAAAAAATGAAACACATTTAAATATAATTATAAGCGAGTATTTCAAAATATCTATTCTTGTCATTTTATGTTCTTAGACAAGTCTACTAAAATTACAAAACTTGAATGAAATATATATTTATGTGATTGTCTGTGAGGGTGGATTAAAGTATCAGTATTGCCGGTACCGGCTGTTGAAAAATTAAGAACAATGTTGCTACTTTCAGAGGTCAATGTTTCAATTTCAAAATACAACTATTTATGTTACGCATATAATATAAAACAGAAAACGGTCATATGATCAGCCTCATCCACATCTTAAATTCGAAAGTACGACTAATAAATAGTGAAAGAAAAGTGAGAAAATATCATCCCAATGGCTTAAAGTGAGCAAATCTGTGAACTAAAAGAAATATACCATGCTATCCTATATAGTGACGCATAAATCATAATTGTCACTGCTGTGTAGCTTCTAAAAACACAATTAATTTCCTATTCCAGCCACGCTTAATGTTTATCAATGTTTATACACAGATTACAAATATGGCCTGTTTATGTCAATGACGCGAAATGTGTGCGTCTATCTTTGCGCATGTCCGAGACGCGATCCTCGATGTTTCGGTCCTTCCCACTCGGCACGCCGTGACGCACGGCGTGACGCACAGCTGAAACACTGATGTGATTTAGCCTTCACGTTCATGCTTCACATTCACATTGCCATGCGTCGTTGGCTGTTGGTTATCAGACTAGGGGCTATAGGAGTTCGTGGACACCAGGTGGTCAAATTACTTTGAAACATAGTTAGATTTGAAATGCTTACATGTCATCAGGACCTGACAGAATCGTATGTAGTCGTTTGACGAGTGACTAAACTGAACGGTTGATTAGTGTTGTGACCATATCTATGGATGCACACTCAAATATATAATATAGTAAATAGTAACGTGCTTTATATGTTTATATCTGTGCCTGTGAACTCTGTAAAGTATTAAATAGTAACTATCTAGTGTGCTAAATTATACAAAATCATGTTATTGAGAAAAGTATCAACGAAATATTGAAATTGGAATTTTGTATTTTGTGTGAAATTCGTGTCTACATATTTGAACCAATTTATGATCAAAATTTATTGTGTTTAATTTTAGGTACCTACGTCATATACTTCTCGAAATGTTAATTATTGCTGAGAGCAGAAATCTCTTTCCTCCACACTAGGCCAAAACATCACCTACTCCTAACAAGACAATACTACAACAAAACTGTAGACAATACTACTTGTAGACAATACTACAAGTTCTATCAGCATTGTATTGTGTTAGAAACAAGGACAATTACTGCACATGACATACGTTTACTTATAAGTTACATTGGTTGGAGATCGATCGAAAACGGATGCAGACGAAGAAACTTCCATGGTTTAATATTATTTCTTCAATTTATTTTTACTTTTCCAATCATACAATGCAAAGAAAGAGTTTAGAAAGAAAAGATGGTGACTGACTGCAATAACGTATAGCTCTGGATACATAGTATCTCGCTCTCTTCCCTGCGTATCATATACTAGTCGCTATCAGTCTACGGATATACATATCAAAAACACTTTAATATATTTTGGTGACTGATAATGATAAAGTACAACAATAATTAATATAAGTACTGATAAAAAGCTATAATTAGAATTACAATTTATTTTCATGTTTTAATAATATTTTTATTTTAGTTTTATTACTGGAATCATTTCACCGAAGTATATTGTTCAATAAATCGAACCGGGGTAGGAGATACAGTCACAGCCCACCAAACACTTTGACAAGAAAGATAATCCCAAGTCCAGTAAATCTTGCCCGAGGGTAGGTCAGCCACGAAAGCACAAAAGTTTGTTATTCCCTTGGGTCCTGTAGAAGTCCCCCCCCCCCCACCCCCCTCCGGCCAACGTTGTGTTCAATTAAGTTTACGTAAACAATTTATGTAAAGTTTCGCGTTACGCGTTACGTGTTACGCAACGTAAATTAGGAAGAAACATGAAGGTGCGTTATATGCCTTATATTGATAATAATACTACACTAACTGTTTGGAACGACAAAAATGTAAGAGACGTCCAGGCCGGACGGGGGATCATCAATAACGGGAAATGGAATTTAACACCTTAACGGGTAATGGAAGGTTGGCACTGTACACGCGCGCACAGAGTGGGTAACGGGTACCTAGGTACTCGTTGGTATCCCTACCCAAAACTGAAACAAGTAGATTTCTTATGTAATTGTCCCAAAAGTAAACACATTCATTTACGGGTACGTTAGCACTCTAAATATGTTTTATTGGTGTTCAAATAGTACATGGCTATATGTGAGCTAATGTGTAGGTATTTTTATTGTTTCTTCTGTCATAAATAGATAAAACAGGTTTAAAAACATTAACGCTTAAAAATGCATGTGGTTGTGGTGTGTGGACACTGTTCGCATAGCTGATATTTTTGTTAATGGTTGCATTGCGTTTGAACGGGCTCAACAAAAAATCATCATAAAACAATTGATTTCCTATCAAACGCACAATGGCAATTAATGTGAAAGTTAAAACTGTTTGTTGACTTTTAATTGAAGATAATTTAACGCCATGTGTGCGTGCGTTTGTCATGTTAAAACTTTAATTTGATATGAATGTCCGGGATTATCTATTGACCAAAATCAAATATTGCCAACAAAATGTAAATAACTGTTATGAAGCATATTTTAGCTTATCTGAATCAAATGAATTTTCATTATAGCTTAGCGAATAAATAACAGAAAATATCAAAACAATACTCCAGGTTGAAACACACGGTAACTGATTTGTCGGTTAATTGTTTCTGCAATCACGATTAATATGTAATTTAGATTGACAATTTGGTGATTTTATAATTTTAAAGCTAATATATTGCTCTTTAAACGGACATCTGCTGCATCTTATAGATTATAAAAATAGCAATTAAATCAAGGAATAACCTATTCTTAATAGGGAAACACACAGGAAATATAATATAATGTTGGAATTCATATTTAATATTTGGTTACCATTTTATTTTTAAGAAGACATTTGTGCAGGAAGGACATGAAACCACCGTGAGCTCAGCTATGATCGATGTGGAAAGATAACGAAAAGAAATAAACTGGCTGTGTACACAACTACCACGCACGACGAAGACAGAAAACAACCTCCCTCCGATCTCCAAAGATCGGTTTCATCTCGCACGTTATCATCGGCTCCGTTCCAAATCATTTTGGTGACGTAGCAGTTGGATCGGAAAGCAATAGTTCGTAACCGAGTGGGGAGTCAGAAATTCCCTTCTGTATTTCATTTATCCCCGTCTCTCAAGCGATCAGCTGTGGGGTTGTTGCCTAAGCCGCGGAAGCCTGAGTTACCAGATGTCAATTCCACCGTCGTCAACGGCAAGATAGATATTTTGCGAGAGTTTTCCTTGATAGCGAACCAGGATGTAGAAGTTGGTGCCATCTGGATATCAACGAGGCATTTAAATTACTTCATCTAGAAAATATTAAATTACGCACATCCCTTCTGTAACTCAACTAAATAAACATTTAAACCCTAGAAGGTATTGCTTGCTTTACGGCATCGTGTCTAGTGCAGAAAGTGAAAGCTACACATAAAACAAACTTTTAAAAAGTGCAGTCACGTGTTAAGTTGAAGTTTGTGTTTCCACGAATAACAGCAAACTAACTTACATTTGATTTGTCCTCTTAACTAAACACTATATACACAAGAAACAATATGTAACAATATTTTAGACAATGTTTTACATTTATTGGTAAATTAATTCATAACGGAACACATACCTATTCAAGAAAAATCAAACACAATTAGATGGCTGATAATAAACCCGTGTAGTCCTTATCATAATACCGCGAGTTAAGTGGAACATTTCCCAGCTGGATTTTCAGTGGAAAAGCAACTCATACCAGAACGTATTTCATGAACGGGACATTTCGCCGCGTAATATAATTACGATATTTTTTATTTATTTCAAAACATTATTTGCCACCTAAAATAAAACAAAATCTATATGTGAAAACTCAGCAGTTGATAATATGCAATGAATAATATCCGGCCAGAATAACCTGTGCCCCCAAGTGGTTTCAGGAACTTTGACACACAACTACTGAGTATATTGAAACTGTGACTGTACAAAATGATCTTGCATCACTTACTCCAGACGAAGTGGGGGGTTCCACGACCAGTACGTAATAATTAAGGGTTTAATTAACCCTCCTCTTCCTTGTTATCAATTACAACCAGCGCGACGGTAAAACTCGGCCATGAAACGTCGGACTTCGGCTACACAAGTGTGACATAGTTAGTCAATATTATTTCAAAATGGTCAGTCATAAAAAAGGTTGTCAGCCCTGGATACATAATAATGTATAGTGTTCTGTGATAGTTTGCATGAGACTTTGCACCTTAGTGCGATGATGCTCAGTTTTTTTTTATTTTTTTTATATAAATATACGTTTTATTTTATTTGTATATAATTTTTATTTTTAGAATGTCATTTTAATTATTTCATGTCATCTTCGTGAATTGCAATTTTTACTATCAAAATAAACCTGTTTTGTAAGGGTATAAGGATTAGTATGATAGAAAAATAGATGTTCTCATTATTAAATGCTAGATGGTAAACTAACAATAACAAATTAGCTTTAAAAAATTGAGTTTAATTTGTGATAAATTATTAACATAAAAGTTGCTATCATCTCGGAAGGCACCATTGCCAGAGTCTTCGACGTAAAACCCTCACTACCAAAAAACACTTTTCTGAATCCGCTTAAACAAAAAAACTTCACCCGTGTATGCATGAACGAAGCCAATTAAGTGGACAACGCGTCGGCATTCACATTTCACATTATTGAAACCATTAAAGTTGACCTCAACCGCATGGGGCGCTCGGCCCTCCGACGCTTACATGGATATCATATTAAATCACTCAGAACACAGTTGGCGCAGAATCGATCAGCCCATGTTGGTATCGATTTGACAAACACATGTTACAAACCACACAAATCTAAATCTGGTTAAAGATCATCTTGAATACTCCCAACAGAATAATCTTGGAACGAAATCGGGTACACGCTGGTAAATGTTATCGCGTTGCTCTAAATGAAACACATTCAGACAGAATTGAGTATCATGTTTAAACGTTTAAATGTTATAGCCAATAATTCAAAATAATGTTCCCAAGCGGACTCATTCACGAGTATCATTCATGTTAAGATACAAATTCTTCCATGAAAAGAGATGTACAAGTACGAGTACAGCATTCCTGGCACGTTTAATGCGCCGCAGTTTTCAGAGAACACAAAAATGAAATTAATACACCATAACGAAATGGCCCCAAGATATTTGCTGCACTTATGAATAATTTCCATCCAGAGAGTATGTTTTGAAATGTGGTGTCTCGCCTTTCCGACGTGTGACAACAATAACTACTTTTACAACCCCTGACAATTGTCACAACATAGTTGTTTAGATACTTTCAAGACAATTTCGAAGTAAATATTGATTGGCGTCCTGAAAAAAGTTTACATTTTCAAGTGAAAGTTTACCATATCAAAATTTTAATAAGTGACCCAGTCTTCGAGAATGTATTAATATTATGTATTATGTATTTGGTTGTGATATGAAGAGTCACTATATTATATATAAATTATTTGTGGAATGTAGAAATTCCTGTCTTCTACGTATTTGCATAGTTTGATTTTAAGTTATTACTAACTTCAACTTAAGATACTTAGAAAACATTCTTCGAGTGAGGAAGTCAGTTAAAATACACTCAAGTAACCAATTACTTCAATTAAGTTAATTTAAACTTAAATGAAACACCTACAACTACAGTTCCCCAACGACGTAAACTTCCAAGTTTCCTGCTTGATCAAAGTTTGATGTTTGCATTGGCATTCGGCGGAGCCTGGAATGTTGGGAATTCGTCCATATTATTGAATCTCCTGTGCGTGGGATGGGATCCACGAAAGTCTACCTCCATTTTGTTTTCCCGGAATTCCGAGATGTTTTCATAAGAAGCGACCAAGGGTGCGAGATAAGAGTCGACGAGACAATGATGATGACGACTGTGTGGGGGGGGGGGGGGGGGTGGGGGGAGGGGAGGGGAGGGGGACTTACTCGCGGCTCATCGTAATGGAACCACCCGTAGCATGTTAACGAGGTTATCTTCCACATTCGCAGCACAAACAGTTCACGCGCTACCCCGGCAAACTTCATTTCGGATTCAAAAGGCGCGCTACGTATAATATTTTCAATGTAGTTAACCCTGGAGTGTCCCTAAATTGGAATAATATCACACTTTT
This sequence comes from Isoperla grammatica, assembly GCA_945910005.1. Taxonomy (NCBI): domain Eukaryota; kingdom Metazoa; phylum Arthropoda; class Insecta; order Plecoptera; family Perlodidae; genus Isoperla; species Isoperla grammatica. The sequence continues at coordinate 9,493,161 of OX246737.1, forward strand.
TCTCTTTCATCGCGTTTAAACAGTCAACAGTTAATCATATAAATATTTCAAATTAAATGTTGTTCCATTTTAATTAAATAATACATATTTCTTATACATATGAAAAGCAATTACAGCAGTGTGCGTGGGTGTGTTGTAAAACACTGGCACATGCCCGTTACAAAGTTTGAATTAATTCTGACCGCAAATTTGCAAACAGTCAATTCGTAATAAGAACCAACTATGAAGTAGAATACGCGTATTTATGTAGTATTATTAGACCTTGGGCCAGCTATAACCCCCCCTCCCCCCCCCCCCCCCCCGGTGCGGAAGGTCTGAAAGTGGTTTTGAGTACTTTGATATATTGACTTTCGATTTTCACTTGTTAGCCAACATGGTTTTGGTGGGTGCACCCACCAGGGGTGTCCAAATGCGGTACTGTGAAAACCATAAAAATATTAATTGAGGTATGTTGCCAGTTCAAAGAATTAACTATTTTTATAAAGATGTACTATTTTATACCTAAGCTACTAAATAATACAATTTGTTGATTTTCAGGGTTACACAAACTAGTTATCTATTCATGTTTTGTTTTTATTTCGAGCAAAACATTTATATAGTTTGGCCGCTCTGTAACGCCCCACTCCTCAAATAATGGAAGGTCTAAAAGTGGTTTCGATTACTATTATATATGTACTTTTGATTTTTACTTGTTAGCCAACATGGTTTTGGCGGGTGCATCTACCAGGGTTGTCCAAATGTGCCACGGTACAAATCGATATTAATATTATATGCAATTCTTGAGAATAAATCAAAATAGTTGTAAGTATATAACCTCACGCATCTAAAATGCTTGATAACATGAATTTTTTATTTTTTAGGGGTGAGAAAAACATTCTATATACATTTTATGTGAATTTTTTAGGTTAAAATGTATCATGTTTGCCCCATCTGTAACCCCCCACCCCTCCAATATTGGACGGTCTGAAAGTGTTTTTGTATACTTTGATACATGACCTTTTGATTTTTACTTGTTAGCCAAGATGGTTTTTTGTGAGTGCACTTACCAGGGCTATCCAAAATGTCGAAATAGTGAGCAATATTAATGATAATTGTGATTTTGACAATAAAATGAACATTTTTGGAATACAGTAACCTTTAACACATTGAAATTGTTAATTATACATTTTTCCATTTAAATGGTCGCACAACACAATATATAATACATTGAATTTAATAATTTATACATTTTATGTGTTTACTTTGAGCGTAACATGTATAGGGTTTACCCCATTTGTAACCCCCCGTTCCCCATATGCCGGAAAGTTTAGAACTGTTTTTGTATACTTTGGTACACTGTCTTTCGATTTTAGCTTGTAAGCTAACATAGTTTTGGTGGATGCACCCACCAGGGGTATCCAAACATGGCGAAATAAGGAGCAATATTGATGTTAATTGCGATTCTGGACAGTAAATTAACAATTCTGGACGTATATATTCTTTAACATTCAAAATACTTAATTAAATACATTTTTTCATTTAAGGGGTGCACAAAACTTTCCATATACATTTTTTGGTTTACTTAGAGTAGATAGTATATATAGTTTTGCCAGTGTATGACCTCCCATATTATCCACATTGTGGAAGATGATGGAAGCGGGTTTAAGTACTTGAGTCTTGAATAGATTTTCTTCGCATTTTTACTCAATATACAACACGGTTTTAGCGGATGCACCCACCAGGGGTGTCAAAATGTGGCATCTCAAATGTATATACATAAATATTAATTGCGTTTCTTGAGCGTTTATGTAAGTATGTTTGTTATTTTGTGACTTTTGACTGTTCCACCAACTAAGTGACATGCATTTGTATTATAAAAACTGCACAATCCTTAAATAAACGTGTTTCTTTTTTAACGACGTTAATAAATGAAAAAAAAAATGAAATTAAAAATTAAAACAATAACCTAAAATGGATATTATTCTATGGAAATCACATATTACAAACAATGTTAATACACTAACATATATTTCAAAGCTACAACGAAAAAAAATGGAAACTTCTCACCTTTATTAGCTAATAGTGCAAAAAATAGCGATCGAAGATGGATTTTGACGTTTAAAGCGTGATTACCCCTGAAAATGTATCATTGACATGTATAATAAATTACTTATTCGTAATGTACTCATCAAGACCTTTCATTAGAGTGGTCGCAAACGACATTTGTGACTAAAGAATTTCATGATGTCCAAAAAGACACAGGGTGATATCTCCGAAGATAATGGCCAATTGGGTCTCAAACAAATTTTATAAATAAGACAATAATATACATAGTTATAACCTCACGTAAAACTAACTACTTTGTTAGTACAAGACTCACAATTAATATTTGTACTATTTAGACCAAAATCTTTGGACACCCCTGGTTGGCTGTTCCACCAAAGTTGTGTTGGCTAACAAGTGAAAATCAAAATGTAATATTAAGAGGTATACAAAACCACTTTCAAACCTTCCGCACCGGGGGGGGGGGAGGGTTTCTATTAGCTGGCCCATGGTCTATATTATATGAATATCCTTCAGACGTCCATATCTCAAACAAGTCCACCTGCGTACAACGCAGGGAACCGAACGCTTTTTCCAGCAGCTCATTTATCGACGAACGGACTGATCGATTTGAAGTGTTTTTTTATACGTAACATGATGCGAATTCAATGATGGAAGAACGCCGTAATTGGGGGAAAAAGAACAAAGGATTTCGGTGGACATTGTTTTCTTAACGACCGAAGAAGTTCTGACAGTGAATTGAAATCTGACTCTGCAGGATAAGTTTTCGCTTCTCTTAAAGAATCCCGACGAAATGTTTCATTGGAATTTCCTTTATTAAAGGCGAATGCCGAGAACGTATCCTTAAAATACTTTTTTCACCTTTAAGGAAGTATACTGTTCGAATATAGACACTATAGTGATTGCGTTTTTTGTGATTCTGTTCACATTTATTGAATTTATGTTTCACTTAGTATTTTATATAACGTTTCACCAGACTTCACATGCTATCTTCGGAATGTACTGTGTAAAAAGTTACATACAATATCAACAAGGTGTAGATTATAGTTACATTATCTAACTTGTTTTAAACACGGTAATTTCAGTGGCTGCTAATATGAAATAATGTTTGGCTGTCGTTAACTTTTACCAAATAATCTAATTTAATAATAATATTTCTAGATCTATGTATTGCACGAAACGTATGGTATATGAATTGGGTACTATTCATATTAATATGCAGTATATGTGGGTCTAAATAAAAGTCTGATAAATAACATTAATCCTGGCTCCCTGCTACAACACGATGTTAAAGTGAGTTTAGAATTGCCACACTTATTTTTTTTAAGCTAAGCGGCAGTAGGAATTATGTGATGGAATTCTGTTATTTACGAAATTAAATTTTGTCCAGCAGACTCCAGAAATTCCAGCTTGCAGCCAAAAAGCGAAATTATTAACCGGAAAATTTACACCCAAAACTAGCTGAAATATTTTACAACAGTCCAATAAAGTGGTTTGGTATCCCTATCTGACTTAATTAAAGTCCTTGAAATAGATTCTTTGTAGTTCGAACCAAATCTACAGCTATTTACACAACTGGTATAAACTACAGTGGAGACACCTCGGACAACGAACCAGAATTTCTGGCGAAAACCGGTTCTGAGCGATGACCATATTTTGTACAACCCTTGGAATGCATCGCATTCATGTCAATATTCAAAGCTAGAAGATCGTTAAATCAGATTGCGGACTGTTGTATTCTGTTAAATACCCCGTGCTAGTTTTATTATTATTGCTTCTGGTTTTACGTCATTTTCAATTATCACAATCGTTTTCTAAATACATTTATGCATATTGTCATCTTTTGATCGTCTTTGTAGTAGGATTATGAAGAAACATATTATGTAATTCATGTGTCCAGTATGCAAATCGTTTGATTCGCATTCATCTAATAATAACACTACAAGAAAAAATAAAAAAGTTTCAAGCTCGTGGTGTTCTTATCTATATTAAGAAATAAGTTTCCGAAACGTTAATTCAAATAAAACATTAATTTATATTTGGAATTTAGCTTTTACAGTTGTTTGTGTAGCCAATTATGAAATTCTAGGAAATCAGTGAATGGAATGTAGCGCGAACGAGTCGGCCCAACTACCCCCCTAACGAGGGGTTTACAAACCAGGTAAATATAAGCTCGACGCGGTGGATCGACTGGTTCGTTGTCCGAGGTGTCTCGACTATACTTCAAGTTCTTATTGAAAAATTACGATAAATAGGGACTCGCTTTGTTTCTCGACGCAAACATTGGCGCGATCTCTGACTGCTGGACCGTGGATTAAACTAACAACGGTAACACTTGAAACTCTAGATTTACTACTAGAACCATTGGAGCCGACGAAACTTCATTAGCTTTTGACTCTAAATGAGAGTTTCGAAGTACTTAAAACAACATTCGAAGTTTAGACAAAGCGATCTTACTTTTAGTTAGGTACTTATGAAAACAAGAAAAGATAATAATAGCAGTGATAATAGAGTTACATCGACTTACTCTTGAGTTTTATTTATTTCTAGACGTGTTATAATCCAGTTTTATGAACTAACTAGTTTAAAATTAATGATTTACTGTTTTGGTGAAAGCTTTGGTATATTATCTCAGTAAATGCAATGCCTACAATTGCTTTTGTTCAATTATGCCTAAGCAAATACTGAGCTAATAACATTGGTCATGAGTTAATCCACTTGACTCGCACAAAACTCATTTTAGAAATATCGAAATATAGCATTTTCCAGGTAGAATTTATATGCTTGTGTACGAACAGTCTCATCCAAACTGCGAAAAATATTACGGGCTTACGTTTACGGCACTTCTCGAATGTGATTTTATCTATACATAAGCACAGATTACACTTATACATAGTTGAACGTTTTAAGTATACTTTTAATACCAGTATCGCTATTAGAGCTCGGAGTACTTGTGTCATTCACGGCAAACATTTAGTAGAAATAGATTACAACTCAGCAGGCATTGTATATGCACAAACAAGGTTTTGTGTACTAATGCATTATGATAAAATATATTTGTGTTCGACTTTTGTGAATTTCTCTGCAAGCAGAAGAAAATCTGTGTGTGTAACATTGACGTAATTGTTTTTATATAATGATGCCATAATATATAATGATAATGACAGCAATAATGATAATGACTGACTAATTGACAAATAACAATATAATATAATATTCGATCATGATATTCGATATTTCGGCTCCGCTTCGTAGCTATATATGTTGACATAAACGAAAGCGCTGTTGCCACGTCGATTGCAGAACTGAGTGAAGTGGCGTTTTTGCGACATTAGCCGCAATTTTTAATGATTGAAAGCAAACTGGGCCTTTGATCATCTATCTGATGGAACGCCAACAGGTTTTCATCTACTGAGTGATTGAAACTGTGTGAGGCCAGCCTGCCTGGAGCGATAGCAAAGGTGTTGGCGATGAGTTTTTTTTACACACGCCGGAGACTAATTAATAACATGTTAAACGGTTCTAAAGGTTGATGAGATCGATAACGCAAATGGCTTGAGATAAAAAATAAAAAAAATAAAAATATGGAATCATGAGAAAGGTATTGGTCTTTAGGGAGGATTTATGCGTCCAAATTATTAGTAAGAACTGTTTTTGTCAAGGTCACGATATTTAAACTCAATCTAGAATAAATACATATAAAATATTATTATAATGTAAAAGTTATCTTTTGAAACACGGTTGTCGTATAAGGATATGTCATTACCAGTAAAATCAATTACGTTTGTATCGTTTCTAAAAATATTTCGTGATTGGGGTTTAAACAATATTTTATCCATACTTTAGTGGAGAATAAAGTGCTATAATAATAATTTTAAGTTTAAATTACAGCTGACAATAAATTCTTTTCTTGGCTTAGTAATAAGTAAACGGTGACTTTGGAGCCGTCCTAGCAACGAAGCACTCAATAAATTCAAAGTTGTTCAGAAACGACCTTGTTAATTCTGGCATTTGTCCGCAGGTGTTCGCACTGTCCAATCACTGATTCATATGTTTCATTATTGAAATATAGATCTTTGATTGGTTATCGCTCACTCGTCGATGGTGTTCGGAGCCTACAGGGTTGGTTAAGTCGCTTTAAATTAAAGTCCCCCACTGAAAATCAGTCTTGTTACTGAGTGGGTAAGACTCTATAAATACGAATTTATTTATTTATTTTATTTTTAGCGCATCCAATTTTGTAGGGATGGTTTTTATTGCTCGTTTTATATAATGGTCTTGAAACAAATTTTGATATTCTAGCAAGATTTCATTATAAACCCAAAAACTCAGTACAAGATTAAATACAATAAGGTGTGGAAATATTTAACCAACAAGGTTAACCATAACCCCAAATTTGCAATATTTCTTTATTTTATCAAGTATCGAAATGAATATTCTTCTTCTTTGTACATTTAGTAAGTTCATCGTTTTAATTATTATGGCTTTCAGTAGATATTCTGAATCATAAACACGATGGTGGCTGGTTTTATTACACATTGCGGTTCACCGCGTTTTTTTATTGGATCTGGGCTCTGGGGTGTTTAATTCTGATTGTTAAAGTGATTACAATCCCAATGGAATTGAACTCTGTGTTTGGAAAATAATACAAACTTTATCACATTTTTCATAATTTCATTAATAACCTAATTCGATAAAATATAACAGCCGTCAAATTAAGAGAGAATATAATAGATTTGTTTTTATTGTCAACACTGCATTAATACAAAATATTATTTGTAATTCATTTTAATTTAGTGAATGTTATGCACCAATTGCTGTTCGATTAGCCACATTATGGGTTATTTTTCAGAACACAAATATTACAATTAAAAAAAAAAAAACAGTGCCACTGAAATTAGGCACTCATTTTTATAGGTCGCTATTTCAAAAGCTTTGATTGTAACGTAACTTTTAACTCAAATATAATCAAATCGCTTACCGAGACGTAGTTTTCTCCTCACCAAACCACTGGGGCCCACGTAGGGTTTCTAATAATTAAGACCTTTATCAGAATAGGGAAGTCTCGCGCATTTTTTTTATTTGCTTACTGGTTACCTCAAGTTAAAATAAACGGGAACTAATTGGTTTCGGCTCGAAAGGTGCATTATCATCGCATTAACAGCAAGTCAAAGATACTGCTGTCAAAACACGCTCAGAAACGGACCTGCGCCATCTTGCTCGTGATTTCAAGGTTCTGACGTCATATGTCAGTAAACAATAATTTGATATCATACAAATAGTACTGAAATCCCACCCTTTAGTAGATTATTGCTCTCATAAGACTCTAACTGAACCAACGTTTATTTATGGTTAGTAAATGAACACTTCTCAACATTAATTAACAACAATATGTTAAATAATTGCATTATTTTAAACACGTTTTGGTAAATACTGTATCAAAATGTATTTTCTGAAGAAAACAGTGGTATAAAAGACATTGTTGTAAAGTCACTGCATCCTATATATTGTAAAATGTCCAACTTAATATCGTTGATATTATTAAGAATACTTCAAGGAGGCAGTTGTTTACATGACATATGACGTCACGAGCCGTTTTTAAATTACGGAACAAGAAGTTCCAAATTTCAAACTTAAAATGCTAATAAAATTGGAAATATACGCTTCTCAGATATAAAAATTATACCGCATGTATTTTTAGATAATGATCTTCCATTTTTAGGTACTTTGAGGAATATTTATTTTTGATGAGACTTCCCTATTCATCTAAGACCCTTAGATAGAGCGTATCACGGCTCTCTAGATCAATTCTGAAAATCATCTTTTATCACCCCGATATGAGCAGATCTCCAGCAAACATATTAATGTAATCAGTCTCATGTTCTCCAAAGTCAACTCACAAAGGTAAATTTACTATTTTGGCAATGTAATAGATTGTTTTTTATAATTTATGTATTTCATTTTCTTCTATTATTCTGTTTATGAGAACAAATGTCACAGCTCGAAGCTGTTGTAGTTAAAATTTCATGCACACAGGATCACGCACCACTTGATATGTGCATGAATGCGCACGTACACACACAAATTAGACATTTTATCAAGTGATGCGTGCGGCATTTGCTGTCGTGCGGTCCTCCGCGAGCTGTGCTGTGGTCATTTGAGACTAGTGACCCGCGTAGTGACCGCTAGTCACAACAACGTCAAGCCTGCTCATTACTCCGTCGATATTCAGTTGGTGGGGAAATACGATCAACATGTCGCACAACTTGATAAATGATTCAAAATTAGCAATGTTTGTGTCAACATAAAGCCAATTTCACTCGACCTTTATTCTGCCTGAAAATAAAACTCGATCACGGGTGTTGAGCCCAAGTTGGGAGATGTGAAATGAATTTTTCATTTATGACAGGGCGGCATGCTACACAACGTATTAGCGCAATATTTCTTTTGCAATTGATCCAAAATAAATAACTGCTCTCACTTTTGAAATCTATAACCTCAATATGGTGCTTGAAAGGAAGGAAACCGTGAAAGAAGGTTCTCGTATCTCAAAATCGACGAGGAATTTCCTAGACTGAAATTATTGTCGTACATCACGTGAGACTTGGGAGGAGCTTATTTCGTTACAAATCATTGCCCGGGATCTGTGTTGACGTAAGCGATGACGACATTGCTTCTAACAACTATATTATCAATCGAACACACATGAACACGCACATGTATGCTTAAGTGGTAACCTATTATCCCCTAGGGTGCTCACTGTTTTAAATACAGGCATAAATAACAATTGTTCTACATGGTATTCGACTTAAGTGCTCGGAAATAGATTTTGCTTGTGCTACCTTTATTGTGGTTTCAAGCACGCGTATTTCAACACAGTATTTTGATAGAAATATTGATCGGCAACGTGTCATTTTGGTAATATTTAAACCACAGATCACCAATTTCCTGTGAGCTGGCCAGTACGATTCTATACTGGGTTTGAAGCTTATTCCAGATCTAAACTCGTGCAATCAAGTGATAGCATTTATAATCATTTTCTACCAACGATATTCGAATCGAGGGCAAATTGTTATTAAAAATTCTATCATATCTCACGTGTCCATAAAGCTGGATTATATTATGTGATCCCAGACTCCTGTATAAACACAATACAACATATAAGTAACTGGCACAGTGTACAGTACATTGTATTCCGCTGCGCAATTCATCTCATCACGTGCACAACAATAAAATAGCAAAATTGCAGTTTAATAAATAATAGTTTGTCCTCTGGGCTCAAATGGCAAGAGAAGCAGGGTATTATTTTATGTTGTTGGATAGAGGCAAACTAGTATAACTACGGAGTTACGGAATATCATATACATTCGCCGGTATAAATTAATTATGTGTCGGATATAGAACATGTATTTACTACAATCAATCCCATGCACAAAAATTAGCATTAAAGTAGGACTGTCTATTTTCACGATAGTTGTTAAGTTTAAAGCTCGCTTAAAGCTTCTTTCGTTTCGTAAATTACTCTCACAGGGCTTCAGCTTACTTAGGGCGATATGCACAGACAATTGTCAAGTTAAGTACAGGATTAGTTGTTATGGAATTGTTTTATTGCAATGCTATTTTCCATAAGAAGACGAAACTCCATATCAACCATTAACAAATCACATAACTCGACTCTGCATTTCGCACTTGTGCATAGGCATTTGTCTTTGCAAGACTGCAAAAAGCTGGCTACAGGTTAATGTTCAATTCTCGTCTACTTACAATGTTTCATTATAGTTAATGTAAATAAAATCAAACACTTTTAGGAGGTCGACCACACCTAAAATCATGGTATTGATTAAAATTATTCTTAAAAAATGTTTTTTCTTAACCCGAAAGAAAATGTTGGAAAAGAAGTGATCGCGTATAGAAAGAGTTTACGCTTAACAAGATTTCCAACCCCCTCGACAATTTATATATAAATCATACCGCCGTGCTCAGTGGTCTTGGGACCAAAGTTGCTAAGAAGACATGTCACACCCATGAATAATGTACGAATTCTCTGTTGGCCGTTGTGTGCCAAGTAACTATTCACCAGAGAACGTCAATCTTGAAGGTAGAGATCTACGCAAGCGTCTATTTACCATACTCTGCTAGTCATGTGAAACAACTACCGATTATAAAATCTCTATATGGATAAATTCGGCACCCTATCATGGTACGACAATACTGTTAAGAATATCCATAGATAAAACATAGTTTTAGTTGAGACATTGTATTCTGGATAGTGAATACATTAGCATAGCTCTTGTAGAGATGTACCAAGATCAGAAGTTAATTCTTAGCGCCAGATGTAGCCAGATGTAACTGGTGGTACTGATCACAGATTGCTGATCCATACACAGTAATTAGGTACACCGTGTAACAAGGAACAAGTGTCCTGTGTAACACAATTTAACAGCTCGTTAAATACAACCCGAATGTTAACATAGTAAACATAGTTCAGTTTATGAATGACTATGATCATGTGATACCAAAATATAAAGTATGGATACGTTTTTAGAATGTACGTGTAGTCATAAAATAATAGAATGTGTGTAAGTGTTAATTGATTTGAATGGGATTTATCTCCCCGTTATCTTAAACCGGTGATTGTTCAACGAAACCAGAACAAATAATTGTATTTCATTTACGACAGAGATGACTTATTTCATAAAACATAACAGGTGTTTGTTATTTATCGTCGATAAAATAAAAACTATCCCATTCAAAAATTTGGAAATATATTGGACCTTTTATTGTTCGACTAATTAATTAAATGAAATAATTTGCACTGGTGTATATCAACGATTTTTATGAATTTATTTCATTGGGTTTGATTTTAAAAGCGTGCTGATGATAAATCATTGAGCTTAACTGAAATTAATTTGAGTCAATGAGGAAACCTAATAATTGTAAAATTGATTCCACAGTATGACGGTATAACCCATAACTATTAAGAAAGATATCGCACACGTAATGTGGATATGATGAATGCACGTACATTGACGATGGTATTTCATACAGATTTAAATGTACGTTTTAATTGTACACGATAATGATTGATCCAAATAAAGTCGGTATGAGTAATTGATCCTGGCAATTTAACAAATACATTTATAGTATACGTTTTGAATGCATATTTAAATAATTCATGCAAATAAACTCGGAAGTAATGCGATACCTACCCAAGAGTCCTCGGCTTTTTTCCCCTCCCCCACAATCTAGGGTTGTGTAAAGTCATTAGAAAGTGTCATGTTCATTCCATATCAGCGTTATTATGTCTGTGGTTATGGCAGAAGTAATAAAACTTGATATCCAAACTTCCAATATTTATTGCAATCCTAATGACTTAAGAAAACAAGGAAGATTTTCTTTTCCTCCGAACTTCTCCTTTTGCGTTAATATAATTGATTGATTTGAAAAGTGGGGGAAAACTTTTACTTGGCTTTAGCCGATATTGAATGGTCTATAAATTTCTTAACACGGTTCCATTGTGGAGGGTTGGGCATGCGGCTCGTGGCTGCCCACCCCCGATAGCAAGTGTCAGTCTAGCAAACTTGAAGGAATTCAATCCACTGGCGTTATCACTTTTCGAACACCCACACGGCCGTGAGCATCGACTCGACTGGAAGTTACAACAAAGTTTCTCAACTCCCTCTGTACTCTCGACTCTCTCGTCTTACGTCACCATCCGTCGCACACATACATGTTTACTCAAGTCATCCCTTCCTGATCACATTGTGCTGCATCACGTAAATAACATTGTGACCCATTTATACAACCGGTATATAAGCAATTGATCATGCCGAAACTTGGCGTACTGTTCGGAAATGGGCACTTGGGCAATGCCAGTCTGCCTTATAGAGATTGCGGATGATAAATGTCACAATTTCAGATTCTAGGACAACTTTGGTAATTTAGTAGAAAATCAACATATCGGTCTAGCAAGGTTCGTATAGCGCCATGACTTGAAAGGGTCCGTCTGCCATTTAGCTGGGCCGAACCGAAGGAAAGGACTAGGCTTATAATTGCCTTCCTTCAATGGGTGTCCGCAGTATGATTGATGTATGGGCACACAAATGATCAAAAACATTATTTTTGTGACATTTTCTACAAAAACAAGATTGATATCAACAGCTTACGGGAACAAAATGTCAACTTCAACGTATTTTGTGTAGCCCGATTACTCATGCAAATAATTGTCAGTAGTTGTAGTAATCATAGAACCATGGTTTGCACCACGTGATGAGCAGTACACGCGCTATATATCTGATAACCCAACTCGAAATCGTTTTTAACCGAAAGATGTGGGTTCAAATTCCCCATGAGGAATGGTTTGTTGTAATTGCCCTACGTTGTCATCTATCATCTTCGTATGACAAATAAAGTTTGGTTTCAACTTTTTAGTTTTTCAAACTTTCTATAATGACTGATGGTTTATGGCAAAACCGGTTAACCTTAGTCGTAAATACTAAAACTATCGGAGGGCAGGGCGAAATAATAATCCAAAATGTACCCTGGACATTATTATTTGTATTGCAAGAAAACTTGTATAATATACGCATTTCATTGTCGAAAGTGTAATTTGCAAGGTGAGATCCAAAGTCAAAACGATTGTTCGTGGGTTGGAATGTCTAGTTAGATACCAAACCGTGTTTCATAGGGCAGTGAATCGAATATGTATATATAAATAGTTGTGAAATTTTGTAACGATGAACAACACTGTGTGGTAATTTATTGACTACGACTTTTGAGTAAAATAACCAAGTAGTTTTATTCAAACATATCGATTAGACTTGTAAGGGTGTTACGGAAAAATGTCTAAACTTATCCGATTTAGCGTTGTATACACTGTAGATGTTTTTAAAATTTTAATAACATATTTTAATTAAAGTGCAAAAAAAACTAATAATAATCTTTATGTAAGAAAACAAATTAAGGAAGCAAATTTCGTTGCCAGGATATAAATTCTTTAATGCTTTTATTATGGAAGACTTACTAGTTTTATTTTAGCTTTTAGCTTACGTGAACAGATGAAAACTGTTAGTTCATAAAATTAACTTTGGATGAAAGATTGTACTTTATTGGAATTTGTGCACACTCCAGCCAATGATGGGCACATTCTCTTTGTCGTTTCTCACTGGTTCCTAGTTTATATTTTTAATTGTTATTACCCAATTGATCAAATTATATTAAAGCTAAATAAAATTAAACTTGATCGTTCCTTTCCTCGTTAATCCAGTGGTTAGCATCCCTGCTTCCAATGGTTCCGGGTTCAAATCCCGCTAAAGGCAAAAGTTTTGTAACTTCTAATATGGATTCCATTCCATCACTTCTTGACTTAGAAATAAGTAAACGGTGACTTTGGAGCCGTCCTAGCAACGAAGCACTCAATAAATTCAAAGTTGTTCTGAATCGGCCTTGTTGATTCTGGCATATGTCCGCAGGTGTTTGCACTGTTCAATCACTGATTCATATGTTTCGTGTTTGAAATATAGATCTTTGATTGGTTATCGCTCACTCGTCGATGGTGTTCGGAGCCTGCAGGGTTGGTTTAGTCGCTTTAAATTTAAGTCCTCCACTGAAAATCAGTCTTGTTACTGAGTGGGTAGACTCTATAAATATGAATTTATTTATTTTATTTATTTTTATTTACTCTTCATTCATTCATCCCATTCATTGTATTCATATTTATTTTATTAAAGTCCCATGCTGGCTAAATCGCTCGTTCTACGTGTTATATGTGTATGTTTTGTAACTATCTCCCAGCTTATATCCTACTTTATAAAATAGAAACAAACATAACTTACACCATCTGTTTTTATTACTATATACTCAGAATAAACTTGCAGACAATATATTGTTTAAGCTTGTCTAAGACTGCGTGCTTGAACTTCTTAGGAGTGGAGCTCAGAACTAGATGCAGCCAAGAAACTATTCCTATTCGAGCATAAAACTTTACTGTTGTATTGTAAGTACCATCATAATTAGAAAATAAACCACAACTACCTTTATCTACTTATTAATATTTTAGTTAGGATAACATTAATGCTCTTGTAAGAAGCGTTGATATAACAGTGTCTGGCTCGTTTTTGTAAGGGTTAATAAGCCGATCGAAACAAAACGTGTCAACTAAGTATAATACAATAAACCATTACTATATTTCTTTATTTATTAGTTATTGCACCTTAGGCTGCGAAACCAGGCGAGCTATAATGTACTACAACTTCCATTGTGTTATCTCACCATTGTTAAATTTTGGTGTAACTATTGTGTTCTGTTCTAAAAACATTTGCTGGATCCGCGCCGTTTCTACATTTAACAGCAGCCAGATATATTGTATTGTATTCCTGTTTCTCCCAAGCGTCATGTTTGGATATTATTTACCACATCCAACTTGGTAGCTCTAGTTTGCTGTTACATTGATCGCGATATCTGGCTAAAGGTCCAATGTCTTATTAGTGGATGGTGTTTTGTGCAGTGAAGGTGAATACATATTTGCACGGCATGTACAGCTAACTGCCCAACACGTCAATGATAACATGAACCCAGTGGTGTAGTGCCAAATTTACCAGTACGTATACGCTTCAGTGGGAAGCTGGAGGAACACATCTTTCCAGACAAAAGAACATGAGGGGTGGGGGGGGGCAGAGCCCCCCAACAATGGCGCCGCAGGCGATTTAAAAAAAAAACAGGCTTTTTAGAGTGTGTTTTGAGCGTTTTAGATATCAATACCGGACTGAACGCAATCCCGAAATACTGCAGTTTTTGTAGTGCAAAACCAGAAAATCACCAAAAATAATTGGAACACTGACGAGAATTTCAGGAATACGTTATGGGGTTTGGGAAGTGGTTTGGCGACACACACGCCGCCCGTGGCCCGTATAGGTATTGATACTTGGCTGTTGATAATTGACACCGCAATCTTTTTACCAAGCGAGACAATTGTATCCCACTTAGTGTATTGGCGGGACGCGGGACTTAAAATTCAATATCGGGACTCCCAGTTCCAGGGGTGGTCTTAGAGGATTTGAGGCCTCGTGCCAATTAAATGCCAGTGCCAGAGAGCACAATTTTACCAATGGAGAAGAGCTGATAATCGTGAATAATGTGTCCGTCATTCGAGGCATGTTACGACCGTACCATTGCGTATCACTCGTATCATAACCAAAACCAGTGTGTATACGAAAGTTTTTTAGCCGGAGCAGTGCGTATACGGCGTATACGCCCGTATACGCACCACTACACCACTGCATGAACCCTACTGTGTAGGTATTTAAAGTCAACAAGTAACTTGCTCTAAGTAAAAACAGTTTTGTAACATAACACTCACTCTCCAACGCTCGTACCTTCGTAATCCTAAGTGTTAGAGGGATTATAATAGAGAAGCCATAAAAGCTACATGGCCCAGCTCCGACCCTTGACTATATAAGATCACCCTACGTCCTGCGCATCTAGAATGACCCTAATGAGTGTTTAAAACACGCTTCTCCCTCATATCATGGGTTAATCGATATTGAAATACACTGTAGATTGAAAGATGTTCTATTTTGATATGTTCACCCCGTACTTGAACAGGATTGTCTTTATTTTAGATAATATTATAAATATGTCAACATGTGACTATCGTTAGTCTTCCATTATAGGAGGTATGGGTTATGTATGATTATGGTAGGTCTCTAGGGTATAGACTCACATTTTGGAACCGACTTGAAGCTCTTGATTGACAGGTACCAATTTACAGGTGGCTAAGCAGTATAGCTTGCGATACTCTGATTCAGGAGATTGTGGGTTCGGTAGCCGCCGTCGGCAATCCCAAGCCACTCATTCAATCATACAAACAGCACTCAACCATTCCTTACCACCTAACAAAACACGGAGCACCCGTTGTATGTATAGTTAGCTATAGCTATTTTAAAACGGGCGCATCAGGAAATACTGGTGTGTTCCCTGCAGCAGGCATTACCCTGCTAAAAATCATTTAGATTATCTTATTACAACCCTAATCATTATTTATACTCATTTTAATCAATCTTTTGTTTGGCTGGTTGGTTTTATGGTTTTATTCATGACTCTAATACAGAACGTCCATGGTTCGATTCCTGGCTCGGGCTGATGATTTCTAGCTTTGGAAATTGACTTAAATCTATAGGTATGACCGGTACCAGTGTACACTATAAGTAAACGGTGGCGGTCTTTACTTATTGACGACTTAAATACAGCTGCTAAAAGGTTAAATAGATAACAGTTAAATACAGCTGTACAACCATTTTATGTTAGATTTTCATATTTTCCATTTACCATTACACTTGGTGTATTTATTTATTTTTTAGCAGGTAAGAGTCAATAACGCATATAACTAATGTATGTAATGGTGAATTGAAGTAAGAAATGATTTAAGGATGTTTTCAAATATGTTGGTGTTCGTAGGGTCGTAGGTGGGGGTAGAGAAGTGATCTAGTAGCTACAATTGGTAGGGGGTTTGAGGTATGGAATAAGTTGCACAGACGAGCTGTGCAAGGAGGTATTCAGAGCGGAAACAGGGACACCAGCACATATGGCCTAATACTTGCATTCACAATACGATGCAGTAAAGACCATACTCTAAGAGAACTATGTTGCAATATGGAGGGATCTCGTTACTTCTTATTTGGTCCAGTTCTTGAAAGCAGTTACTCAATACTTCACAATTGAAAGAACAAAATTAATTAGATCGCTCGATCGAGCACTTTCAGGTTGGTGTCACCAGCCATTGTACCTCCTTCGTTATTGGATATAAAATTGTTATAAATGTTCTAAAGTAGTCCACCTTTATTCTGAACAATCTTTATAATAGTGATTAAATATATTCACCCTCCTCCCGCCCCCTTACATTTTGGTTTTAAATTGTAAGTTTGTTTTATAAAATATGTATTGTATTATTGATTAGTACGCTGGAATCAGTGGTCATCCAATGTGCATTGGTCAGCCATCAGTGTCTTCTTCTTTTTCTTCTTTTTGGCTTATGGCGTAACGTTATCCACATGTTTTTAAACCGTAATTTGAGGTCAGTATGACTTCCAAGTCTTTCTGACAGTCTACTCTTGTCACTGGATGTTTTATCATATTATATTGGTAATCCATTGAGTATTACAGATGTGTAAATTTGAATTTTGCATTTAGCACGGTTCGGTTTTAGATCATTACATCAACGAACACGTAGAAAGTGGTACAATATCCCCCACTAAAATCGGTTCTTGTAACTGAGAGGGTAGACAATAAATAAAAATATATTTATGGGCACCCTTCATGACGACAGTGATATTAGTGCAATTATAGCTACGTGGCGCATAATTGTTATCTGTTGAAATCAATAATTGTAACTGAGTGGTCCGAGCAGACCACAGAGCCAGATGATTCATATACTGATTTATTTACGAACTTTCATGTTTCCTAGTTGAACCAAATGCTGCCAATACCTTGAGAAACCTACTTTGTTGTATAGTTTTACCACTTATAACTTCCGCATCAATGTTTGCACTTCTAGACAAGGAACAAATTGTGAATCCCAAAAGAGCGGTATTTATCTTTGATCAGCCCCTAATACAGGCAGTAAATAGGATATCTATTGTTACACCAGGAACTTTATAAGTCGGTTAATCCACCTCCCACCAACTCTCCAATGGGTAATAAACTGTGGTTTAAAAAAAGGAGAAGGCGTACAACGTTGTACTTCCGCCAACTATACAGAATTCATTAAACCTCTCGCTCAATGCTAATTTAATTGTTCGTTAGGATTAAATTAACGCAGTTTTGTGAAATATACTAATCCCACGCTTTCTTGTTTAATAATTTTTTAAATATAATCCTCCAGACGCAGAAATTATTTGGGTTGCAACTTATTTACGATAACAATTATTAATACTAGTTTTGAGTGCTCGATAGATTTAAATAATCATACATTTTATAATGTTTAGCCTTAGTATAGTTTTACGCTCGTTATTTATAAATATATCATAATTCGAGTTTTAAAGCTGGAACCAGCTATGGTAGCACCGGTAGGAAGAGGCGGAGAATCTGAGTTCGATCCCCAATAGAAGCAAACTTGTATTACAATATCGCTTCATACAAATAGGGAAGGTCTCTGAAGATGGAGAAAACCTCTCCGAAAAGTCGGGCAGTGTGGGGTAAGACAGACACATTAGTCGCTGATCACAAAACCCCCACTGAACAGAAAAAATATTTACTCTATGTATTATATATGTCATGCATAAATACATAATTACGAGGGAAGTATGTTATTGATTTGCCTCACAACGTAAACACGGCTATAATAATTTATCCGAATTTTATCATGTAAGCCAAAATATTGATTTACATCACAATTTCAACCACGCATTATACACCAAAACAAAGATTATGCCACTAAATCCCGGGATCAAAAGAAAACTTCACAAGGAAAAATCCTATAACTACAATAAAAATTAATAATATTTAATAATTGTTCGTTTAAAATTCAATTGAATAATTATAACGAATAGTTAATTGCCTTTGAAAATTAAAAATAAGAATAACAAACGTGCAGTGTTTCTCGGTTATCCTCACATTCTTGTATAAAGCAACCTCATGGTTGCTGTATACTAGTGAATTCTTGTGAACTCTTATCTGTACACCATTAAGAAACGAATTAAGAACAAAACTAAATTACAAAATAAAGGTTAATAGCATTTGTTATAGCCCATCCTTTACGATTTAGCTTTACATACACCCATAAAACAGTAAAACATTGCCTTCGTTAGTAAATACATGGGTGGCGGTAATAAAATAACCTCTTCATTGCTTCAGTGTCTTGTACTTTTTAAATTGTGCTGTTAATTATAAATTATTAATCTATACTCAAAAAGCTTTTGAAAAGTAGCATTCAATAAATTAAAATTATCCTATGGAGACAGTGTTACTTTAAAGCAGCACAGACTTATTTTATCAGTTCACTAAGACTTACTTCCAACAATGCACAGTATTACATCAGTGTGTTTAAGGCCATGTGTCGACCAACTCGCGCAAAGCGGCGTAATTAGTAAAACCCTCTCAACTGCTTCAAAATTGTTGCCAGAAATTAAAATTACGTCATTCGCCAGGAATATAATGTTCTATTTTATGGATATTGCTAAAAGTTTCGATACTAATTTTCGTTTTTCAAACAATTTCATTTGACTTTGAAAGGTGTTTCACAAATCACATTACAAACATTAATAATAAGCAATAAGCAAGCAATCAAAATTTTAATTCCAACTTTGCATATACGTGAAATAGAGCATTAAATTCTCCAGAGCATGACATCGCTTTAATATCTTTGGGACATCTTTAAAGCAATGGAGAACCATTTTTATCGTTTGAAATCACGCGTTGCTTGGGTTTAACGACACAGCCATTAAGAGGACGCGGGCGTGCAGACCTTCAGAAGAATCGTTGCCAATTCTGCAGTTTTTAAGATAATCAATTTATTTTTTTTGCGTAATGTTACTAAAGGAATTATAAATATACCTAATAATACCGATTTTCGATTAAAATTTTTTTCAACTTAGTGATATTATAAATATTTTTCTAAATCAGATAACAAAATTTTGTGTTAGTAGGCCTGTCCTTTAGTCTCTCTTGCGAAACATATAGAAAATTCATAATTCATAAAGGGGAAGTTGGCCAACAAGCTTCGACAGCCGACAGCGGCACACAGCACGCAAGTGCCCGACTGATTTTCGGTGCAAGTGTTCGTTGCTCAGCGCTCTCTCTCTCTCTCTCTCTCTCTCTCTCTCTCTCTCTCTCTCTCTCTCTCTCTCCCCGTCGGTGATAATTATGGAATTGTGTCCATACTTCTCTCGTCACCTATTAAAAATACCGTAAAAACCCCGCTGAAAAGTGAATGTGTCCAGTTGTCTCGACTTTTAGCAAGTTGCCCTATCCCGGAAACTGTTCACTGATGCGCTCTCCTGTCCCTTTTACGTCAATTTTATTTTTCAATTTTCTCTCTCTCTCTCCCCCCCCCCCCTTCCCCAAACAAAATCTGCGCACCTGGGTGCATTGATGTCGAATGTCCGGCGGCTTTATCAATGGGTAACAGTTGAAATAATATTTTCTCAGTGAAGGTTGTGTGTTATTATTGACGCTGTATAGCAAATAAACACATTTTCCTCCCACAAAAACGCGAATAAGTTTAATTATTGTGTAGTGTTATTAATACATAGTTTGTGTAGTATAACCGTGTGATAAGTGTCGACTAGAATGGAATATTATGGTGCCTAAAAAGGACAAAATAAGAAAAGTTAGACGAAAAGCTCATTTAGAATTGAATGCACACAGAAAAAAGCGTGCCTATCTCAAGGGTAGTGAAAACCCTCTTGTAAAATGGAGAGAAAATCGATAGAATGCAAGGTAAGTGTATTAATTGTAACGCATTATAACAAATAAATGCATAATTGAAATAAGATATAAACACGTATTCAACTTAGGAAATTTCCGATGATATATTTTGAATTTACCATCGCTCGGCTACTTGTAAGGGAACCAACATCCTAGACTAGCCTAGATACTGTTGTGTGATGACTGTGAATATACTGAAGACGAAGACAGTGGTACAGCCGACACGACAGTATGGCAGCCAGTATCCCCGTCTATACTAGAGCCGACATTACGTCAATAGTCATGCAATACAATTTATAAACTTGCTTGATCAGTAAGCCATTTCGGTGGCAGTCTAGCCATAGTCATCGAGATTTTACCCGGTTGGCCGGTAAGCCAGGCCAGCCCTGTCGTGATCCCAACCCCGTGTTCTATGTTTCAGGCCATTGGACAAAGATGAAGAGAATCTTTTGAATGAATCGGTTCTATCTTCCTCAGGCACATTTTTTGTTCAACGAAATGATCGTGTCATTCCAAATGTAGCACCACCATTCAATACGTTAGTACCAGTAATACATTAGTGGAATATTTATCATCGAGAATTTGCCCGGTTGGCCGGTAAGCCAGGCCGGGCCGGGCCGGCCCTGTCGTGATCCCAACCCCGTGTTCTATGTTTCAGGCCATTGGACGAAGATGAAGGGAATGTTTTGAATGAATCTGTTATATCTTCCTCAGGCACATTTTTTGTTCAACGAAATGATCGTGTCATTCCAAATGTAGCACCACCATTCAATACGTTAGTACCAGTAATAACATAGTGGAATATTTCAAAGTACTATTAGGCCTACGATTACGTGTACACTCACCGATATATATATATATATATATATATATATAAATATAATATACATTTAGGTTAGTGAAGACATCATATGGATGTATATAATTTTGTATCAACACCTATTCGGGATAGTTCGTGAGTTCCTGATAGTGTGATTGTTTTGTTATCGTGTTTTGTTGTAAACTAAAACGTTTGAATTCTTTTTTCAAAGTCTAGAAAATATTGGAATTAACTTGTCATAAGTTCATAACGTATCTTGGGATGCGTTTTTCTCCTTGATTTCAAAGAAAATTGAACGGAACATTGAAGCATCTAAATGTTATGACTAGGTATTCGTTTATTTTTGTATCTTGAGAAGGACAGGACTATGCCTGGTCGAAACTTAATTTAAAAAAATAAAGCGTTACTGTTATTTATTTTTGAAACCCTAAAATGGTAATCCCCAGTGGAGGCAAAAATGTATTACAAATTGCATTGCTATATTTCTGTAAACATACGCCACAACTTATTACATATTAGTTATGCACCTGGGTTCGATCTCCAGTCGGGGAAAACTTTTATTAGAATTGCCATCGCTCTATACACTAACCATTATTAAAGTTTGGGGTGAGCTTTAAAAATCGTATTCGCATATAGGCAAGAGAGCTAAATTCACACTATCAGGGTAACGCATGAGGTAACTCGAAGAGATGCTTGCAGAGACGAATCTTTATTGCCTTTGCTATATCTAGATTTTGAAATGTATTATATATCACCTTCGTTGTCGAAAAACCAATAAACTATAGTGTTACCGCCTTCTTTAGGAGCGTTATTTCTGGACCACATCAGTCTACACCAAAACATAGGTTATCTTCTCCGCCAATTCCTCATTTTGCTGATTGTGATCTTTCGCCATTGTTGACTAAGAAAGGGAGACCTGGCAGTCGTGTACGACTACGCCGCCGTGTAATTCGATTCAAAAGTAACTAAAGCTGCTCGCCGCTGCACCGCCGAACGATATACCGCACGGACACGTGACTCATGCTTTCCCACTACGCCGCCTTGCCTCCCCTCGAGTGCTTTACCGTACCCCGCGCCTCTCCGCATCGCACCTACAACCGCCAATGTGCCGTTCCACTGTGGCGCGATCTCTGGGTGGAGTCGCGCGGAGCGAGTAACGCCTTCGTCCTCTTAATACAACTACAACAACTAGTCTTCCTAACTAATCCTGATAACTCACGTGTGCATCGATCGACCACTTCCATAATAATAATATTTTTCGTATGAATACCCGTTCTAGGGTGCACACCAGCTTTACCTTATGTGTTCTTTCTTAGGGCTGGTCCACACAGATTTTTAAGACAAACGATTTAAGGTTTAACGCGTAGTCGTAAAGTTCGATCCTAGGAAACACGTACTGGCGTTCACGCAAAGTTTTAGTTTTAAGGCGTTGTTTTCATTGTTGTTTTTAAAACAACGTCTTAAAACATTATGCATTATGTCTTAAAAATCTGTGTGTACCAGCCTTTAGGTGACTAACTAGGTTATAAGAGCGTTAGGATAGTTGAGAAGGAATATCCAAGGGCCGTTAGTAGAACTCAATCCAAGCATTCGCCTTAACGACTGAGGAAAACCTCGGAAAATACCTTCAGTCAAGACTGCCGGTGGCCGGAGTCGAAGCGGCGACCTCCCGAATTAGAGCCTCTCGTCTTGCCGCTGAGACACCTCTAGCGCGGTCACTTCCATAGGTTTTATCATCCGATCCTTACAATCACTTCTCGCTCCTCAAACTCACGCATTGGTTCATATTTACCGATATCGACGTCTCAGTGGTAGCAGATGTGGCTCTACTTCAAGAGAACAAAGTCTCGATACACTACCGACAATCCTCACTGAAGGTTTTGACAATTATGTTGCAATACAGGTAATACCAAAAAAATTGAGTTTTGGCTGTTTTCATTGTATCGCTGACGAATTGTTTCCGCTAGGTGACCCTATCGAGTCAAGTCAAGTCGAGTCAGTGAGTGGATCTGAAATATTAATGTCCTCGCGAGGATTAAAATCTGCGAAGCCATTTGGGATGTAATCTGTTGAGAGACGCATTACAACCGTTATGTGACAGTGCAATCGTAGAAGGCAACGTAATACTACTATATATAGCCTGTGTGCTGTGCGAGCAGCAACAACCTTGGACTTTAGAATATTCAGCAATAATCTGTATAAGTTTCGAGATAAATATTTGTTTACAGAAAGAAGAACGCAAAAATTCAAAACTTGCAAGTTCTTATTGTGTTTTTTATAGTTGTATGTTGTTAATATTTATATTTTCAAATGATCCGCTTTAAAGTTTCCAACTTCATTGTGTAGAAGAACTCGTCATACCCTTGATTTACGTGTGTCGCCTGGTATACATGTGGGTCGTGCTTGATTTACGTGTGTCTCCTGGTATACGTGGTCGTGCTTGATTTACGTGTGTCTCCTGGTATACGTGGTTGTGCTTGATTTACGTGTGTCGCCTGGTATACATGTGGGTCGTGCTTGATTTACGTGTGTCGCCTGGTATACATGTGGGTCGTGCTTGATTTACGTGTGTCGCCTGGTATACGTGGGGGTCGTGCTTGATTTACGTGTGTTGCCTCGTATACATGTGGGTCGTGCTTGATTTACGTGTGTCTCCTGGTATACATGTGGGTTGTGCTTGATTTACGTGTGTCGCCTGGTATACATGTGGGTCGTGCTTGATTTACGTGTGTCTCCTGGTATACATGGGGGTCGTGCTTGATTTACGTGTGTCGCCTGGTATACATGTGGGTCGTGCTTGATTTACGTGTGTCTCCTGGTATACATGGGGGTCGTGCTTGATTTACGTGTGTCTCCTGGTATACATGTGGGTTGTGCTTGATTTACGTGTGTCTCCTGGTATACGTGGTCGTGCTTGATTTACGTGTGTCTCCTGGTATACGTGGGGGTCGTGCTTGATTTACGTGTGTCGCCTGGTATACATGGGGGTTGTGCTTGATTTACGTGTGTCTCCTGGTATACGTGGTCGTGCTTGATTTACGTGTGTCTCCTGGTATACGTGGGGGTCGTGCTTGATTTACGTGTGTCGCCTGGTATACATTGGGGTTGTGCTTGATTTACGTGTGTCTCCTGGTATACGTGGGGGTTGTGCTTGATTTACGTGTGTCGCTTGGTATACATGGGGGTTGTGCTTGATTTACGTGTGTCTCCTGGTATACGTGGGGGTTGTGCTTGATTTACGTGTGTCGTCTGGTATACATGGGGGTCGTGCTTGATTTACGTGTGTCTCCTGGTATACATGGGGGTTGCGCTTGATTTACGTGTGTCGCCTGGTATACATGGGGGTCGTGCTTGATTTACGTGTGTTGCCTCGTACGTGGGTCGTGCTTGATTTACATGTGTTGCCTGGTATACATGTAGGTCGTGCTTGATTTACGTGTGTCGCCTGGTATACATGTGGGTTGTGCTTGATTTACGTGTGTCGCCTGGTATACATGTGGGTCGTGCTTGATTTACGTGTGTCGCCTGGTATACATGTGGGTCGTGCTTGATTTACATGTGTTGCCTCGTACGTGGGTCGTGCTTGATTTACATGTGTTGCCTGGTATACATGGGGGTCGTGCTTGATTTACGTGTGTCGCCTGGTATACATGGGGGTCGTGCTTGATTTACGTGTGTTGCCTCGTATATAAGTATAGATCGCGCATCACTTTACGCGTCTCATCATAATTTTCATGAGTCCGTGGTTGCGCAGCCAAAAGTCGCAAGCCACGATATCTAAATCACGAGAGCTTTAAAAGCCTCAAGCTCCGAGACGGTTCCTCATT
The DNA here is from genome assembly GCA_945910005.1 of Isoperla grammatica. NCBI lineage: Eukaryota > Metazoa > Arthropoda > Insecta > Plecoptera > Perlodidae > Isoperla > Isoperla grammatica. The sequence goes on from OX246737.1 coordinate 9,518,271, forward strand.
CACCACCAGAGTAGGGATCATTTTACGGAAACATATTCGCTTACTTCTTTTTTTAACGTTGCATTAATATGTAAACGATCCCTTGTTATTACTCGGTAAGTGGCCATTAGGATGCTGGAAACGCACGCTTGGCGCGTTATGTGCCAAGCGTAGACAAGGCAGCGCCCCCCTCCCCTATTTGTTTGCTGCGAGGGGTGGCAAACCCATCTTTGGCTTCGTGGCCAGCCCATCCCCGCTCTACATTCGCATCCCATTAAAGAACCATTCCCTCAAGTAGGCTGCAACGATTTGAATCAGAGGTAAAGCTAAAACAGCAACGTCTGAAATGTTTTTAATAGGCTACAGTTATTGATACACATTATAATAATTATATTATTCGTTGAAGGGCTGTAAGGATATATAGTGTCTATATCTATACAATTTTCAATTAATCAACTCAATACATTTTGCATTTTTATTTTAGTAAAAATGTTACTAAAATAATTTATTTGTATGATCATGTAATTTGATTGTGCCAGAATTTGAACATGAATAATAATATACATAAGGACTCAGTAGTGAAGTCTGTTGAGGAATATTCAGTTCGATTTCAACCATTTTGCAGTGGAGAATAAATTATTTACGTCGTTTCTTTATTTACGATAAATGCTGAGATTGATTATAACTTCGTCATTCTTTCAAAATCCACTCCATTATATCCCATACAGAAACCCATCGTACAAACGGTTTGCTTGGCCTAATAATAAGGATATAATTATGATGAGTGAAACAATTTAAAATGTTGGCCATGACAAAGTAATGAAACCTAAATTGTAAACCGGAAAAAATATACATCAAAGTAAAAAACAATCACAAGTTGTGCTATACAAGTACATTGAAATTTTTGAAAACGCTACAAAGCGCTATTTTTTACTAAAATTATGTTTTTCTGTGTGTATTTTATGTTAGTTTGACATTGTATTCTTACATTGTTTGGCTTGGTTTCAATTCTATTCATGTTAATGTTTCCCCTGTGGCATAACTGTTTATTAAAATTGCAAAGTAACCCCATACAAAAGATGTTTAAGGTAGGGAAAAAATAGATGCTACAAAAAGCTACAAAATGGTTAGTTTTGAAAATAAAAGTGCTATGAATCCATTATCAAAATGCTATTTTCACGTATCTCTAATTATAATATTACAATCATAAATACCACTAGCTTGAAGCCAGGATAGGCTCAAGCAGCAATGTTTACGAAGTGAATGCAAATGTGAAAACAACGGCGAATCTATTTGACACCTCCATTAAAACTTTGAGGGTAGAAACTAACAAGGTTGTGTCTACTGGTGCTACTTTCGAATTAACATTAGTTAAACTTATATTTTCAACTAACAGAAGGGTATTTTACCAAGGCTTGAACACTGATGCGGTATGTTTCGGGTTCGTTTCCTATTCCTACCACTGAAGCTTTGTATTACTACTCTTTACATCAGTCTGTCAGTGAATTCTGGCATTGAAGAAAGAACTGCACTGGGACATTTATTAGTGATATCCAAATACATCTTACCACGTGAACATCTAGTAAAGCTAAGCTATATATCGAGCATTATAATTATAAGCTGCTATAACATAGATTTCTTGCTATACAATATAGCATGCAGCATGCGGTTTAGCAATGTATCATGTTTATAGCATGTCTGCTCTCTGCTCACGGCCAGCAGTGCTTGAGTGGCCATAATACACAGGTGTGGCAAATGTGGCGTACCCGCACTTATCATAAAATTTGATTATATTCAATTTCTTAAAAATATGATGCTGTCGTTCCTGAATGCCGTCTTCTGATTATCAGTTCTTTCTTATCTTATCTTTCTTATTGATCGATTTAAAGAAAACCTGTATTCTAAAAACTGTAAGAAGATTCAACAACAACGGTTATCCCCGATACCCTTTCACTTCGCCAAAAATTGCATGCAACAATAAATTACAAGGATAGTTGGATAGTTGAATCATATAAAAAGTCAATTAAAAAACTGAATCGTATTCTATCATTACTGTTAAACTTTGAGAAATAACCGGATGAAACACGGAAATCGAATCAACTGCTTCATTGTCGATAATCTCGTGCAAGCTTGCATTGACCAATTTCTGTCGATAGCAGAGACAATTCTTATTACGAACCTCAATTCAAATGTCTTGCTCCAATCATTGATATTTTCAAGTTATAATTAAAATTAATAGGGAACGGAACGAATGGTATGCGTATGACCTGTGTAGTTCATATATGCAAAACTATAATAATATATAATGTCATTCATTCATTTCCGTGCCTGGAATTCCACTCTAGACAACTAGTTTTAAAAAAATCCGTCACTTTTTTGGCTTTGTCATTTGCTAAAACTTTTATTATGTATTATAATGTAAGTGAAAAGAGTGTTGTGGCGGAATCTAGTTAGCTTGATTGAATGTAGAAGAAACAATCTAGAAAAATTATTAATCACTTCGCATAAACGTGGCACATTAATTGTTTCGTCCCAATTAAGATCGCTTCAACACAGATAAGTCTACCGCGCATTGGATCAAAGGTGAACATTAGTTTCCATAGCTCAATGTCCGCCCAAGATGTTCATCAGCCAGCACGCGTCATATTAAACATAATGGGCGTAACCTCAGTCAAAACTAATTTCAAAGTACTTTCCCAACGAGATAATAATGTTCTTAATCACACTGTTAAGTTTAAATTAATACTTTTAAAAAATTCCCTTACGTCTAATAACTATTATGTTTTCTAATCGGTTTTCTTCAATTTTAACTAAACCATCCTACTCATTAATTAAGTCAGTTCTCATTTGCGTGACGTCACAGGATCTGAACGTAGCACGCACATCCAGGTTACGCCCACCTCTCTTAACACGGACAGTTCTTATCTTCTTTAGTGGACTAATCAAATCTCGGTCCTCCTTTGCACGACCACGGTCTATTTACCCAAGTGAACGGAGAGTCTCGCATTTATCCGTCGCGGACACTTTATCATGTGTTTGGGTGGTGTTTCCTCCTAATCCCCAATGACAAATCTCGGCATCTACACCATTCGGTTATGTAACGGTTCATTCACTGGGTAGAATTTTATACGAGGATTTATTTCTTTCCTCCGACGACCGAAATGAACCTGGTCGTAAATGCGAGCCCTGGTCCATCTGATAACAAACAGGTCACCACACAAAGACAACACGGACTTACAAACAACCACTAGCAAGTACTACACCACCGTGACGCAATCACTTAAAAGGTCCCCCTAGCGGAGTTTCGGTAAACCTCAAAGTTTTTGATACAGAGAGGACCTTGCTTAGCAGTCTGTTTCAATAAAAGACATGGAACCAAGCGCTTCGTTATTGGTCCTTCTCATATTGTATTATGTGATGTCATCATGATACAATACCCACCGTAAACCAAACACTATTGTGTTTTAATTCAGTGATGCTGTGCTCGTTTTGTAGTCTTTAAACAATTCATCAATGAAGTGACTTGTCTGTATATACTGTTTTGTGTTATGGTCATGGACTCAAGGTGCTTTGTTAATGAACAAGAATGGACAAATGGAAAATAGTAGTAGTATTCTTTAAATTCTCGAAATGAAAAGAAGTAACCGTACTTGATGATTTCGATTCCTTGTGTACATAGTGGGCATAAACACCTGCATATAGTCAATTATTGTAGATAGTAAAATATGATACAATAAATTACTTTTTTTATACGGTGACTTTCGATCTGTCATAGAAACGAGGCACGTTATAAATGGTTTAATTTCCCCTTGGAAATCAGCTTCTGTAACTGGATTTTTTATTCCTTCATTTTAAAAGCACGAGAGTGTGAATAAATTGTTCTAATTTCTACATAAATTAGTTGTTACTATTACGTACACAATGACTGTAACAAATTATGTATTAAAATGGAGTCAAACTAAAATCAGCGACCTTGAAAAATCATTCCAGCTATTAAACGAACGCCGACGGAAACTTTCTTTTGTTGTCAGAAAAAGCATAGCTCTAAACACAAAACGTTACCGCCAATCTTCATTAAAATTAACTAATATCTAGGTTTAATAATGATGTCATAGTTCCCATGTGACGTCACAGCAGCCATGATTGTGACGCAATTAATTAAAGCATATCCTAGATTATCGTCGATGTAATTCAAATTTACTAAAATCACCATTTAGAATTTTAAGAAGTAAACATTTCTCATAAAAAATCACAATTCGCCATATCAATTTTTTTTTTAACAGGCTGAATTTTCAAGATCTAAAGATTTCTGTGTTCTACCAAAGCAACTTCAATTGTTTCTACATGGCAACGTAAAGGTTTAGTCGCATAATGGTCGCCCGCGCAAAGATGTGATAAACGTGCAACCCATGAATAGAACAGGGAAACTAATTTAAAAATAACCACAACCTGACAAAAAAATTAATGACAAGTAGAAAATTAACGTTATATAAAATATACAAACCAAATTTACAAAGGTATTTAAATGTTATAAAAGGTAGAGAGGAAAATATTTAAAAAACTGAACCGCTGGAAAGGGAAAAATCGAAAGAAAAAATGTAGGCTTACCTATTCAGCTTTTCATAGCAAAAAGGAAATTTCTGGGAAACAGAAGCTAAAGCTGCGCTATTCATATTTGGCAACGGTCAGTAGAGAAATATTTCAAGGGGGAAAAGGGCCCATCCATTCATTATGTGTTATAAAGGTGTGTGTATAGAGTAATTGCGCACTAAAATATATGCGGTAAATTGGTGGGTGAGAAACGTTGGCCATACTTCTCTCGTATAGTGAATGTATAATAGGTCTCTCTCTCTCTCTCTCTCTCTCTCTCTCTCTCTCTCTCTCTCTCTCCCTCTCTTTGTATCTCCTCCTAATCCCAGTTAGTTGTGAGTAATCGCTTCCCTTTTTACCCTCGAGCAACTATTTCAAAGATAAACAAATCCAGAGTATAGTGGAAATAATTTAATGGATGTAATGTAATATGCATTGTTTGTTGTTCAGCCCACGGCAATATAACATATTATATTAACATTTAATTTAGTACAGTTCATTAACCAAAATATCATGAACCGGTAAATCCGAAGCATATCACTTTGAGCCCTGCAGGGCCTACAGTACTCAACTTATTTCAGTTATCACATTTTTAACTGACATAAAAAACATGGTGTGAAGACCAGAATATAATCTATAAAATGTCTCGAAAAGTAGTATTGCTAATAATGGTATTGTCGGTAAAGTATTGGTAAAATTACACCACCCTTTGACATAATGGCAGTTCTTGGTTTAACAGGTTTTATAGATTTGCACACACCAAAGGAAAATCATATGCACTTATCAAAGCTAAAAACTTATATTTAATAAATTTATTTTAAAATCATCATTATAGAAGGGTCTAAAACAATAATCAAACGAAATACATTTCTGTGTTTCATTTGCAGACTTTCGTACATGAGAACACTTAAAATAGTATGTCACATCTACATCACTTAATTTGAGTATACCTTTTCTGGTAAATAAGATTTGTAAAATTACAAGACCTTTTCAAACGACTATTCTAGCACTTGTATTTTTGCATTTTTGAACCGTCAACTGAAAGTAAAAGAACACCACTCATTACTAGTGGGAGAAAATGAACGCGCCCAAAAGGTAGCAAATAGATTCGTTAGCGTTAGCGTTATAGTGGCTCCACAACAACCTTGTGAATTCTGACGTCATAAAAGATTGACCGGAGCCAATCAGCGGGTAGCGTTTCAAATACTGACAGTTGCTGGCCATGCACCAGTCATCTATGACGTCAGCTTCCACAAGGTTTCTGTGGAACCACTTCAGCCCTGTCGTACAGGTATATACACAGTGGCAGTATCCAGAATCTCTTTTGTGTGATATGTACAGCCTTCCGAATCTTCGCTGTATACTAATTGCGTTCTTGACCATTGACCGTACTTACTTGCCACCAACTTTAGTCTACAATCTACCTATTTATAACCTAGGAGGCTCAGTACGTGGGTCATTATCTCTAGGCTCTTAGGTTATCTCAGCAACACAAATTATGCTGGTTGCAAATTCTCTTGTAACTTAGGAAATAGTATGCGAGTAATTGCTTGCTTCGTGTTACAAATAATTGTCACAACTCTGTGTAGATCTTAGAACAATCGTACTTCTTGCTTTTGTAAATACAGTTAACAAAACAATAGCATTTCGCAAAATATTCAACGGGGAAAGATACAAGAAGCTTAAACTACTGTTTGCTTTTAAATGTGATTCATGTTTGAAAACCCCGCTTTCCTCATGTTGTTGGTAAAAACAAACCACACATTTAAAAACTTATTTTCATCACCGCATCATTATAATAATGATTCCCGTGGATCTGTTTCAACCAGCTTGACAATCCTGTTCCCTGGAACTACTATCTATGTATTTTAGTCACACATTACACGCACATTCACCAGCAGGTAGAGAAATACACACTTTAACCACTTCAACACTTTACAATCGCAAGCAGCTTTTTCGTGTGAAAATTCTAATTAATTCGTCAAATTATTCAGTTTTATAAACACGGGGATAGCATTAATGTTGTGTTTTCTACTTTTATCAAACGAATAAAAATACATTTTTCGGCATTCAAACTGAAAGCAATAGCGATACAGAATTTCCATTTATGTTTGTCCCTTTCACAATGTACAATACAAACGACTATGATTCCTTACTAAATCATTATACCTCTGTTTATTTACTACATATCACGTGCATGGTGCTTAAAACGTTGTTCCATCTACGGCTCCCACGAACAACAATTACTCCTTGTTTTTATCGAAGTACTTCCCCCGTCCACCCCCACCCCCGCAGGGTACCGCCTCCCCACCCACCATGGGATTGTGCTCTGATATGTCAAGAGGTGAAAATCCGATTATTCAACTTGTCCCTCGCGTTATAGAACGCAATCTACGACCGTTGTGTGTGAATCTACGTATACCAGCCTGTTCACATTACCAGTTTTTAAATTCAACTGACACCATAAACTTCAGATCAAACACTAGACTGTAACTCGACATACAATGTAATAAAGACAAGCAATTCGAAACAAGACCGAACTGACTAAACGCTGTAAAAATAATGAGAGTGGCATTGGCATGGCAACTTCAAGCTCAAAATCTAAACCATAAAGACAGCCATAGCTTGTCATTTGTGAAAAAGGGAAAGTTTTTTATTTCTAAAGATATTATGCTGAAAGCTTCATAAAAAATAGTCACTCCATAGGCTCCCATAAAAAGACGACAACGGTATAATGTGTCCAGTAAGGCTATACATTTTTATGTAAAGTTACGGTGAGTTGGGTTATATCTAACGTTATAAGGATGCGTAACTTTTAATCCTCAACATTAACTTTGTATTCCCACCGAGGACAATGCATGTTTACTCGTAGCCTGGCTATTTAGCTCGGCTGGTTACTCGTCCGCTGAACAAAAGGTTGTTCGTTATCATTTTACGCGCTTTGTTAGGTCATGGGCGGCGACTCCAACCTCGTAACAGGGACGTTTGTCTTCGGTGAAGACGACTGCTGCTGTCCAAAGTGCGCGTTGTTAAACCACGTTGGTGGATGAGGAAAAAGTTTAATTTTATGTTTATATTAACGTTACTTTTATTACTGAGATATATGACGGATAAATATAATTATTTACCTCAATAATTAATTTAATAAAAAAGTTTTTTTTATTCAAGTCTAAACGGTACTAAAAGGAGAATGATGAGTTCATCGGGCAACTTGTGTTCATGGTCTAACGGAGTAAAATCTCATCTAAAATTAAAGTGCTGGAACGATTACTTAGTAAAAGTTAGCTTTGACAAAACTAAAAAGAAAGCTGCTTGGGATGTGATTCTCATGAATAGTTTTCAGCTCATTATAAAGCACTATAGTACCAACTTATGGAAACCACTTAAGAGCCAGTCAATATTTTGGGCATAAATTTTATTTATAAGTAGGCGCATGTCCAACGGATAAATTATAATCGTAAATAATGATTTGTTGAGCTGTAAGAGTAAATAACGTTTACGTTGACTTCCATTGACTATTGAAATTCTGATATTTGGTTCTTTTATCTCGTATTTTAGTAAGAATCAACCGAAATAATGAGTGGTTGCTACTTGAAGATGAAAAACCCCACATAACATCCGTAACCAATCCTAGTTTCAATTCTGGAAGTCAGGAACCATGAAATATATTCGGTCAACTATACAAGCATGGAGAGAAGCATTGAGCTATTTCGTTAGGCAATCTGTATCCTGTAGTGTGTTGCGCTTCATGTTCAATGTTTATAACGGAGACACGTATATTTCATATAGGACTCTCCGGGCACTAAAAATGGATTGCAATTACTTGGTGCTTACAGTCATTTCTTGTACATTTTTTGCTAGATGTTAGACGCAAAATGCTTCGCTTATGCATAACAACTTTAAAGTAAGCTTTATGTACCTGGTAGCAGGAATGCTGATTAAATTCATCTTCCAAAAGACTTTGGTGTATTTAAATTCAGTCAAGCTAATAGTTTCGTCTTTAAAATTAAAATAATGTCATAAAATAACAACATAGATTGTCACGTTTTGTAGCTTAACAGCAAAACTCAACAATTAATTTGGAAACCACATAATATTGCTGTTGAATGCGTTCACAATAAATATACGTGGCTATTATTTGCCGTGGGCGTGGGCTATTGTACAACATATTTCATCCGATTAGAATTCTGATTCAAGTTTATTGAGTATGAGTAATTGGTTTTGAATGATTGCATTACTGTGAATTCATATGGTCCACGTGTCATAAGCGTGTACTTAAAAAGTTCAATACAAAATATGCATGAACATGAATGGACGGCAGCTCCGGCCAAGGTCGATTAGGCGTTGGTCTAGTAAACCGCGGTCTCTGCGTTCCAGGTTCGAATCCTTGCTTGAACATGGATGTCATGTAGCGTTTTTTCATCCTCATAATCACCCACTCATCGTCTCGATTAGCCTCGTTGAAAAGAAATGGGACGTAAAACCCCAAAATCACCATCATTCGAGTGAATCTCTTGAATCATACCATACGTCCCATTTTAATAGCAATACTCAAACCACCCCACAAGACATACAATATAAGTTGTGTTAAATGAAAACAACTCACAGAGGCAAGGAAGGATAGGCCTTACAACTTTACCTCAAGTTTTCCATGGCCTCTCATCTCAAGGCTTCTTGCAGCCTTTGAGAATTAAAAACAACTCCTTTTAGCTACATTTTCCCACCCCCTTCAGCACGGATATTGCTCTAATCCTAAAGAAGGGATGACTATCTGCTACTTTGCACATTGCCCGCCCGGCGACTCATGACTAAGCGTAGCGGGGGTGTGGGATGAGTAGCTGAAGTGAAAGGGTGCAACAACTAGAGTATGTACTCAATATACCCCCATCCCTCGGAGGCCTCGCCCTGTTTGCATCATGTCAGCGCAATTGCGTAATGCTGCTGCTGATGATCGAGCAGTGTATGACTCATCGCGCTGAGGTGCGTTCTAATGCGTGCGCGCGTTGCGTCATGGGAAGCATTAGTCAGAGAAATGCCCCAGCTTACAAGTTAGTCGTTTTACCGGGAAGATTTTATCTGGAAATAAAGTTGGTCTGCGAATTTGTTTACAACGAGATTATTTTGAGATGATAAATTTTCTCTCTGTGGCTTTTGTTCTGTTCCTCACTCACTTTCTCTCTTAAAATGCAGCGTTCAATCTTTTATTAGAGTAGATTTTCGATTTTTAATTCATCTCTGTTTAAAGTAGTTTTGTTTTTACTGTTGTATTGCGATTTAATTTTGATTTTGTTGCGTTTTTATTATTTCATTGCATATTTTATAGTTGTATATTATTTTATTATCCTTCGTTGTAGGCCTATAATTTTGTAATTAAGTTAGATGGGCAAAATATTAATAACTAATAGATACTGGTACTTAGATATTTTTTATTAACCCTTTTAGGTAATTTATCGAATCTAGTAAACCTGTTTACATATTATAAAGATTAAGAGTAGATCAGAAACCTTCTTTACCATGAAATGTATTATGCACCAGTGTTGTTATTTTCTACTCTCAATTCAATCTAAGAATGGTTTCAACATTCGTAGATGCGTATTGCGCGGGGCGTGGGGCGTCACCGTTATTTATTTTACCTTCGATGAGAGAGACGGGAAAACGTGATATATTTAGTAATAGTAATACTAAAATATCACCACATTACCTGTAGTAAATCTACCTCCAACGCTGGGTGGTATTCAGTAGTCAGTTCCAATTAATAACAAAGTTTCGTTTTATTTTCCACCTTAATTTCTTTGTATGTTTTTGAGAAATTAATTGAAATTGATTGCGAATTAGTTTCCAAGTTTGATTTGTTTCCATTTATTTTACACTTCTTTACGACGGTGTGTTCGATAACATGTAAATGCCCCTGAACGCTGTTATTTTTTAATTACCTGATTGGTTTTTATCATATGGTACATTTGTATTTGTTTTTTATTTGCTTCGTGATTGTAATTGGAAACGTTTTAACTGACATTTTATTTTATACCCACAGGCCATAGGCATATTATTGATATTTGCTTTACTACATGGTTAGTTACCGCTTCTGTGGTTTCTTTTAATCTACCGTTTGGTTCCTTGAGTCTCATCCATCCAGCTCATATTTTACTCCTTGATCATAACGATTTACTCTACCATTTACATAATGTATATAAATATATGTAATATGAGAAATAACGTACTTTCCTTTCATTCTCCCAGCTTCATATAGGAACTGTAAAATAAAAAATAATATTAAATAATATAGTTCTCACTGTGTCCTTTAGTTACGATTCAATATTATTATTATTTCTATATTATAATATATAATACCATTATTAGAGAAAAGGCAGAGTTATTTGTTTGTAAAAGTATCAGTAACACAGTTCATTCCATTTGAGGCCACTCAAAATAGACTAGATGCAATCTGGTGGCAAGCAAATAAACATCTATGAGGGGGAGATTACTCATCGTTGATTTGTTGAAACCATCAATGGCGCAGATAAGGAGGTAGCTTAGCAGCGCTATCTATTGTTAGTTTGAGTCTCCAGCTCTACAGGTGACAAACTAGGTAAAGTGGTCTGTATATTGTGGACAGAATGTCCGAGGTTTATCTATATAACCTCATTGGTGAGTGTGTCATAATCATAATGATTGTTATTAAATCGATACTTTGCAATGCGGTAGAGCCATTTAATGTATATTGTGCACTATATATAATCCCTTACTGGCCTTATATCGCTCCAACTATGGAGCATAATAATTACTATGATAAAACAAGATTAGTTCTAACAGTTGGTACTTGACACCGAATAGCCGATAGTGTACATCGTTGACATTTTGTCGTTACATATAAAGTATAATGTGAAGTGGTACTAACTTACGAAAAAGTTTCGATCGCTTCACATCGATACCATTAACTATGGTTTAATTTAAATTCTGTGTAATTTCCTTTGTTTGTGTTTGTATTGACATTCCCTATTGACAACATTTCCGTCTTCACTCTTAAGTTGTGAGATATCTGGGATGAAGCGTCCTAAGGAGGTTTTTGCCTCACAATTATACCATTCACCTCATGACCGAGAAAATCTCGAAAGATATATTCAATATGGCTTGTTTTATGTGGAAATCAAACCCACGTCCTCCCTATTAAAACACTCGTTTTTTTATTATTGGAGTTCAACGCGAATTAAAAATATGGTCGTGACCTACTTGCGATTTAATACCGATAAACAAGCGTAATAAATAAGTACACACACATGAAGCTCTGCCCTGCAATGGATGCATCATCTTTAAGTTAGTTTTATTCTTTGCTACACTGGCCAGTGTAAGACCCAGTGTATAATACAGGTGATAAAGCTCTTAACCATGTATCATGTGACGTGACAGGGACATTGAGAGCGAAGAGGAGGTACAACATCATTGTGGATAGTTCGAATGTTAGCCGCGCGCCGCGACACTATGTCCGAAACTACGCGGGCGACGCTACGCGCGTAACGCTCACATGAAGTCACGCGACGCGTGTGTAACGTACGTCGTACCCAGATTACGAGATAAAAACACGAGTTCGGGAGGAGAAGCGGGAATTAGAGGAGGATTTGCTCAAGAGGAGATGAACGGATTTGCAAGAGATGTAGATTGTCCTCTGTCGTGTATCTCGACAGAGTCACGCGCACTTACTAAGTGCAAATCGTAGCTGAGATGGTGTAATTTACGAAGCGGTAAAATGAGGCTGGAACTAGACTCCCGTATCGCTTATCATCCGTGTTTAAATTACGACCTGATGACAGCTAACGAGTCAGTTTGGCCTGTCATTGTGCAAGACAGCCAGTCGAGCATGGAGCAGCCAGGAAAGGTGTCGGAGGTGTCTGACTTTCGTACTAGTGTGCAGGAAAAATGTGTCCGATTTATAAAGAAGTGCAGCGCCAATCTGCGCAACACCGTCTTGCCGAGATTTGAAGATTTGTATGCGGAAACTGGTGAGTCATATCTTCGAGATCGAGGTGTTTGCAATGTTGCGCACCACGTGTGTAGTTTGGAAGCTAAACTATATACACGTGTTAACATTTTCGTTCTCATTCGGCATAGAGAAATTATATATGGTATTCGCTTTTACATTCTATTATAACATTTTAGTCCTAAATTATATCTCATTAAATTGCTATGCGTATTTTAGAAGTCTTTCCAGCAATCTAAAAGTTTGGATTTATTGATATAGGCAAAGATAACAAAGTAGAGCGTCCAAGTTCCATTTTTACGTCGTTCCAGTTTGTACCCTTCCCTTATCGACTATCGTATTATTCCGTTCAAATGCCTCAGCGTGGTTCTATCAATTGGGACTGAGAACATACAGGCCAATTAAAACATCTGTGAGCAGCAATGCGATGCTTTATGTATACAGAGAGACCAAGGAGCTTAGCGTTGCATGGTTCTGACTAATTACTGGAATAATTAGCTCATGTGTATAACAACTCAACTGTGACCGAATATAATAGAATATATAAAATTTCAGTGTTTTCTAAAAAAAAAAAATACTTTTGACACTGAATTTCGTACACGATTCACAAAGTTGAATATGAACAGTAAATGAGTTTCTGTGGGCGCAAGGAATTTATTTCACTTGAATTCGAACAAAAAATCGGAATCGGTGTAGAACAGAAGAGGATTATTGAGAAATGTATTTGATACAATGGTAAAATATTAAATACTATAGTATGGAAAAACCCTGGGTTGTAGGTAGGATTGGTATTATACTAAATTATTTATGAGAAATTTAAATAGTTACCTAAAATATCATATTAATTATATCAAGTTCGTAGGTCTTTACACAAAGATAGCATATCCCAATCGATTTTCAGTATATTAAATATAACCGTGTACATAATTTGAACCTATAGCAGTTCTTCTGTTGAAGGATGTGAGGGTAAGTTAATACAAAATACGTTGCATAACGCCAACGGCCCAAACGTTACATGTATATGACTTGATTGAAACAATATAAGGACGCGAAAGCGTAAACAAGATATTAATAATTTTAATATAACCTTGACATCTAACATGGGGAATCGCATTGACTGCCTCAAACCAAAGTCAAAGTCAATTTCAAAAGACCGTTTTATCCTGTAACAAACCTTTATATATAAAATATATATATATATACGCTAGTCAATTCGAGGGGACGTGTGCGTGACATATTTTGTCCAGATTTGCTGATATCGTTAAAACTAACATCGCACGGTGGCCGTTCGCCAATTCTCCGGCCCTGCACTCATGGGCGGGTGAGCGAGCTGTTCATTAATAAAACCTATCAATCGATCACCGACAGCAGATCGAACCAGACGGGATCAGCCGACTGTGCGATTAAGTGCAATGGTCTAAGTCCACTCTTGAATAGGAACGGTCTGACATGGATTCAACTCGTGTAAAAAGAAATAAAACGTTATTCTTGATGTGGAGTCTTTTCTTGTTGCCGCGAAGTGACGTGTGTCCGATTTGTAGCGAGGAGAAACTTTATATACACCCCGTAAACAAACTGCTAGACAACGTTTTGATAGTGTTCACACGTCCAGCACTATGAAACATTGTTCACGGAATTTTCGAAGGATACTGAGTTTATTTCCTGATAAATCTCAACGTCCGCAGCAAACGATAAAAAGTAATTGACTTCTATTAACACAATGCAAGTGCCTTGTAAAAACCATGTAGAGATCAATAAACTGTTCAAAGCGTCATTATTAATTAGTACACCATGATACATATAAATAAGGAACTTTAGAAATGCAGTATGAAACATTATCAGACAATAAGAAAAGTAGAATATTATAATCCGTTTAAAGATTCATGTTAAGTAATTATTACATGAAACATTTCCACAACAAGTTTTCCCAGGCTGCACGAAACTTGAGTTTCGAACCTATGATAATCTGATAATCTGATAATCTGATAATCGATCGATCACATAATACTATCTCCACAAGTCTCTCGGTGGATTGAATAAACATATGATCACGATATTATTATTCTAACTAAATTATATAATATAATATACTATTGTACGGTTTCAATCTATATGTCTGAGTTAAGGAGCAGTTACAGTAAAGTATAAGCAAAGATTACAAACTAGGGTTTGTAATCTTTGGTATAAGTAAACATTTAAATAAATCAAAATACATGCGGTCTCTTTTCTCATTGCATGGCATTGCACTTCAGTTACGGCCCAGACATAAAAATAAGAATATGAAAGTTATATAATTCCGATTGTGTAGCTTATTTCCCTCGCCAGTTAAAACCATTCATCTGCAAGTGTTCGTTGGATAGCAATGTGATATATTTTTGAACATGCTACGTGTAAGAAATAATAATTCTAAAAATGACTTCACAAATTCAATAATAATGAACAGTACTTTTTTGTTGAGTAGCATTAAAAATGAATGTTTATGTTCTAAAATAATTTCTTTGTCAAAATTTTGTAAAAAAAAAATATAAGCACTGTAATTTCATGCTCAGAGAGGATCGTTGTTGAAAGCGATTAGCCCCCGCTACATGCTTGATCCTAGTACACGCTGTTCTCCCCTCATTTTAAACACAACTCGTCTCATCTCCATCCACACAAGGACAAGGCATACATGCTCTACATTGAAATCCAATCGACACCATCTAAACTAAAGAAAGTATCACCTGCTTTTCTGTCAAAAAAACTAAATACAAATAATGGAAAACATTTAAACAAGAATGTTGTTCACGTAGAAGAATGGAAAAGAAAAATTTAAAACGTTTTTGAACCTAACGTTTCAATTAATCCAAATAAAATTTACATTCACGTATATTCTGATAAATTAATTATGATCATACATTGAAATCGCCTCGAGTAGTAATATAACAACAAGGTACACATATGACATACAAAGCAGTTTATTTCAACTATTTAAAATCTAGGTCAACGCAAACAATGTAGAAACTAAAATATATTGAAATACGAGTGACAGAGGTGTTCAATTGTAATACAATAACCAGCAGACTGTTGGTACTGTGTATTTATATTGGATTGTTTGCTTGTAGTGTGTATTGTGTGCCGTTCATGAGTGTTTCACGGAAATGCATAATACTCCAACAAAATACACAATTACTTATTTTATACTTAATATAAGTACTAAAACTAAATATGCAACTTCTGTTTACCTCCACAAACGTGTTGTGAGCCAAGTTGGAATTACAGATGAATTGAGTTAGGTCTCAATTCACCAACTCCGATTTAGCTAGCTCGCTTTGGTAACCTTACATTCAAAATGCTTGGCAGTCACCATGTTTGTTCGTAATAGCGAATCTCGGCTGATCGGAGTTAAAGCGGTTAACTGAAACCGGTCCTCAGTGGGTTACTAGGCGCTTTACCTCAATTGTTATACTTATAGGAGATAGTTTTGCTCGAATATTTTCTGTGCGCAATATGAGGCCAGTATATGCAAGGAAATATGTCTGACGATGCGGTACGTTCTCTCACATCACCAATCTCCCTCCATCTTGCTCCTTCAATACGCACAATGTATCATATTTCATAACACATGAATGATTGCCTCCAGAACCGATTCCAGATTCACGTCAGTAAATAACTGACGAAATGTGTACCAAAAAAATCAATGCGAAAATAGAAAATAAATGCATTGAAAAAGATACGCGCTGGTATCGTCGGTATAGTGAAAATTGTAAGCCTACATTGTCATTGCATCGGAGAAACGAAGGTGAGTTTTTCTTGAAAGAAAGTACACTACACTACACAAAACAAATGTTATTACCTCAAGACCTCAAGTTCCAATGTCTTTGCCTCGTCTATTAAAAAGTATCAACAATTGAACACGGGATTTTGTAATACCAATAAATTAGTTTGTAATTAAAAGTCTATTCCATAGATTATCGTCAAAGTAAAGAAGCGTTTTGGCTAGAGTAATGTTATCAAAATCTACTAGAGAAAATATTGACAACTCTTCTCTTTTGTGCCCCTACCGAGTAACAATTTAAGCCTAAGTGTAGATGAACTTTAGGCCTACTTCACTGGCGTCAGAAAACCAGGATTTTATGCTCATATCACTTTCATCCGAGATTTAAATTGATATAACTCATAGACTAAAAGAAAAAATGAGAAAATGAACATAGGATGCACTAAGTAAAGCTTTATCTAACTCCTTTGGAACGACGCAAACTTAATCAACTAGCCTTTCAAGAGAGGAAAACTATCTGCAAGAGGTCCGCCTCTTCTTTTCAGCAACTTTATTAATGGGCCGGCGATTTTAAGTAAATTCCCACATTGCTAGCTAAGCTCGGACCGTCGACCATACTAACTTGTCCACTAGAACTTGGGCGTACGGTCCACTCAACTTTATTTCCCGCAGCACTCCAATCGCACGCAGCAAGCGACGGGCGACTCGTTAGGCTCTCGCTTAGCTGGACAGTCGGTACAGACCAGTGCAAAACGGTTTCAACATTCCCAAAATAAAAAATCACTATTAAATAAATAATTCGTGTTTTTATTACATAATAGTTGCCGACAACGAAATATTGACCCATTTTGTTTTTTGATAAATAGAACATTTCGGTAAATATCATCATGTGGGAGGCCTCCGATTTCGCGTTTAACTCGTTAACCGTGCGTCGTACAGCAAAATGAAGCTTTTTTTGACGTCACATGGGAACCCCCACTGGATTACTCTGGAGCACTCATGGCTGCCATACGTACTACTAAAGCAGGAACAATTATGAACTAAAATTATAATATCGCAACCTTACATTAATAAAATCAAAGAGATAGCTCTTATCAAGAAAGGGTTGTGCGATTAAAGTCGGTGCAAGTTTTCCATAAGTGAAGTTGAACTAAAATACAATGCAAACAAAATACTACTTTACAAGCGATATAACAGACTTATTTCGTCTCATGTTCAGAAAACATACTGACGTCAAAATGTAGATCAAACATACACATCAAACGTTTCTAGTACAGCTTAGTTTCATCATACAACATAATATATGTTAAGTTCATAAGTTGGCTCAGCGGAATTATAATAATTTCGAGAGTCAAAATGAGACGGCTACTCTAACCTTTTAGGAAATAAATAATGTAAATAGTTAATACTTTATTACGCCTTCCTTTTTTGTATACCTCGCACATCTTGAAGAAACCTTTAGATACAAAATCGAGATAGTATAAGTCTTCATGAAGGAAGTTCGTTTTAGCATAATCTACACACATTTTTCTTTTTAAATCAATTATTTATATTCTGTAAGCATTATAAAATGTACCAAAACATGTTGTTCGTTTTTAATGTATGTTATGAAGGTTGTTTAGAAAACTAAAGCATTTTGTATATTTTGTTTACTCTTTAAAGAACATTTCTTCACATTTTCTCAGCGTGCACTGCAAAAGTTTAATTAAACGACTTTCTTAAAAAGTAGAACCTAACTTTAGCACTGATCAATCTTTTCCTGTTACACGATTACTTTTGCTATGTTTATCAGCATGTGGATATGAAAATATCGTGTGAAATACAAGGCAAAGTTTATTGGGAACAGCGAACACCCTCTTATTGTCATCCACCGCACATCCGCCACTGGTTTCAAGAGCGGCTCAATAATGGGAATAGCTGCGGCCGATATAATAAGTAATAACCAGTGATTGACGAGTGACAACGACGAAATCGAAATCCTCTTGCGGAGACGTAACGACGTACGCGCACTCTAATAACTCACTCGCAGCCTGGCTCATTCCATTGAACAGCCCTCGGCGGGAGGGCGGGGGGGGGGGGGGGGGTCAATATTTAGCGCGCTAACCTCGCCCATATCACATTCACATGCCCTTAATTACGACAACGGCCTCCAGCCTCCCAACTCTTTAGCGTATACGACCCACATGAAGAATGAATATTTTAAATTGAATTACTTGTTTTCGATACCATATACACATAATTTTATCTGTATAACATCTACATCAAATTATACTAAATGGTAACGCCAAATTGTCGAAAAGTATCGAAAACAATTAATTAAAACCGTCATTCCGCTTGCGAGTTTACTCCTGCACGCTCGAGAATTGAGCCCCTGGTCGTTGTATTTTCCGACATGCAGCCATAATTGTCGGCATCGTGATCGGGATCGCAATCCGGAAATCGTGAGAGAATTCTTACATGATTCTTATGGCGCTGTTCATAACTAAATCGTATAATGTCGTTAATGGGAAAAACTACGATTGCAATCCCGATCACGATTCCGAAAATTGTGGAATCCATCTACAGAAGAATTAAATTATTTACATTTTAAGCTCACTCTAAATGTTTTAGAAAGTAATGGAACTGATTGCACTTACAACTTATCTTATTAGTCAGTCTTATCTTTTTGTAAGAAAAGTACATACCTATGTACTTAAATTCGCCCATTTTTTGTTCTTTTCATAATAAATTTTCCAAACGTATTTTTCATGTACCAGTGCAGTTGTATTTTGTATGTAAAAGAAAAAAAATAGACACTATTATTATTATTATTATTATTATTATTATTATTATTATTATTATTATGCTATTTCCCTTCTTCTCTTCTCTCATTTGCACCATCGGGCTCCTCTTGAGCCAAGACGATGCGAGAGTGCACCCTAGGGTGGCGGCCGAAAGATGGTGGTGACAATGTAGCTCATAGGCTGAGGACCTTGCGCACGATATTAGTTGTGCCGAGGATTGCAGCCTTCTGCATGACACGCACGTGCTTGTCCTTCAGGTGGAGCTTCTCTTTCGCAGCTGACCACTCTTCGGTGACCAGACCGTTGACGGAGACGACGACAGGAACTATCTCAACGGACCTCAGCTTGTATATGTCCTTGAGTTCGACGGCGAGTGGTTGGTATTTACGCCTCTTCTCAGCTACTGTGTTGATCACATGGTTGTCTAGCAGGACGGCGATGTCGATAATGGTTGCTGTTTTAGCCTTCTTGTCAAACAAAACCAAGTCTGGCCGATTTGCCTCGACCGCTCTGTCCGTGACGATGGGTGAGTCCCACAGCAGCTTGGCACATTGGTTACGCAGGACTTGCTCGGGCTTGCACTTGTAGTACGGTGTTTCTACCTCTACCAGGCTGTACTCCTTGGCCAGCGCTTGGTGGACCACTTTCGCTACTGCGTTGTGACGCTCCAAATACTCTCTGGGAGCTAACACCGGGCATCCACACGTGGGCTCTGCCCGTGGCTTCGTACACATTCGGATCGGTGAAGTGGTCCGACACAGCCCTGCAGGCGTTCGACAGAAAAATCCGAACCATCCTCACAAAGCACAGGATGCAACATCCGAGGAGCTCCGTGGAGCGACTGTACCTGTCGCGCAACACTGGCGGACGAGGGCTGCTCAGCGTCGAGATGCTGTGCCACAGCAAGGAGAAGCGGCTTCGAGCTTACTTTTTAACTCGAGAGAGTCAGCTGCACCATGCCATCTGCACGCAGGACCAAGGTTATACGCCACTTCATCTGTGCGCCGAAGAAGTACACCTCAGCATTAAGACGCCGGCAGAGAGAATGCAACAGTGGAGGGAGAAGCCCCTTCACGGCAGGTTTGCAGCCGAGCTCACTGGGGAGCAAACCGACTTGAAAGCCTCGACGGAATGGCTCCGAACTGCGGGCCTCTTCGCTGAAACGGAGGGGTTCGTCTTTGCCATTCAGGATCAAGTGGTGCGCACCAAGAACTATGAGCGATACATCCTCAAAGCCGACGTCCAAGATCGCTGTCGTCTCTGCAAGAAAGCTGGCGAGATATTATTATTATTATTATTATTATTATTATTATTATTATTATTATTATTATTATTATTATTATTATTATTATTATTATTATTATTATTATTATTATTATTATTATTATTATTATTATTATTATTATTATTATTATTATTATTATTATTATTATTATTATTATTATTATAGCTCAGTTCTTGTGACAATGTTTGGCTATAATATAACATGCGATTTATGAGTGATAGGTAATTTTTTGTTATTCTATCGTATTGTCTTCATTTCAGTAGAAGTTATGCGCACAGTATACTTTCCTGTAACGTGGTTATGTTAGTTACTGCAAATGTTCTGCGTTCTCGATTTAATTGAAAACATATTGATTTGTACCCAAGACGTAAAGTCTGCCTAGATGCTGGAGATGCTACTATTGATAGTATAGTTTCACATTGCACGAAATCACTATGGAAATTTGTGCCTCATTAAACTCCACGCCCGATGAAACAATCGATATTTTCCAATTTCTTCATTGTACTTGTAGTCCTAAATTTATTGACACATTTATCTATAATTGATTTGCAATTGTAAATATTACAGGTCATTAATTCATAATGGTCAAAGACTCGATAATTTGATGCTTTTGTAATGAAACTATTAATTTATTCTACATTAGTACTTCAATCAACCAATACAAAATGAACTATTTTCTATTTTTAAACCTCCAAAACAACTATATTGCAATGTTTATAATGCACTTCATCATTTCAATTTAATTGACACATTATTGGTTTAATAATTGAGAATAGTAAACATCATAAACAATTAATATTAGGCACTTCAATAACTAATATCGCTGGTGCAATGTTCGTAAGCATTTAACCGTAGTTCTAAACAAGCAACCACCGACACAAAGTAGTAATGCATTTGTTAATTAAAAATACATTTACAACTTTTAATGGTATGTACTGGTAATTTATGGTGTGTAGCACAGTATTTCAGTTTTAAACCGAGAAACAAGTATTTGACAGAATTTCAATTTCTATATTATAATTTCTATAATGTATGCAACGTTTAAGAAGAATAATAAAGCAAAATTGAATTGAATTGAAATTAAAATTGAATATTTATTACCTGACTGTTTGGATGATAAAAAATGATTTTTTTCAATATACTACAACACCAAAAGGTATAGACAGTACAGTAAAGACCCCTTTCATTGGACCATGACCAATATTACGGTTTTCTTTATCGAATTAATTATAGCCACGATTTCTCCAACAGATGGTTAGATTCGGTACAGTCATCTACACATTTTGCTAAGTAGCACTGTAATGAGTAAAAATGTTTTAAATTACCTATTTTTTATAAACATGACAGAAATTCGCTAACGGTCGATTTGTAAACGTGCCTAATTATTGTGCTAGTTTATTCCTGCTGGACATTCAGGATGATGGAGGTGGGGGGGGGGGGGGGGGGGGAGGGTGTATTTTCTCGGATATGGGCTGTTCTTTCTTTTTTTTTAACTTGTAGAATAGAATTTAGTATCGTTACGATATTTACAAACGTACAAATGGTAATTTGTGACTATGGAGCTTGCATTGCAAAAGGCTCATATTTATGTGTAATGTATTTAAATGGAGTGGATGTACAACAAGACACATTCATTCGATTACACATAATTCAGTTAAAGAGCGTGACAGTGGGAGGTAGTCTTAGTAGTCATAGGATGGTTATTATGACGACGACGACTGTCTCAGTTTCTGATTCTGCTCTCATTGTGTCGTTAACTCTACATCACTGCTCATGAATAGCCGTGATAGCAATGATACGGGTTGTAAAGGGGTTCAGAGAAACTGGTAGAGTTGTCGTATAACAATGGCATTATTACCTTTAACTATTTCACCCGTGATAACATTTCCTTCTAATTATTATTAATTATTCCATAAACATTGCTTTTATAGCCACTCTCAGTAATTATCTGCTCTATAAATGTTATAACAAACGCGCAACATTAATACATTGTTGACTATAACGTCCTTGCATCGTATACATTTCTCTTTGTTGATTTTAGCAAAGTTTATCGTGTTTCTGGTATACTAAAATAACTGTAAGAAAAAGTCACTCGATCTCACGTGTAACGGTTTGTCACTTTGTTCTGTTAACTCTGGTAAAGAAGTCATTTTCGCTGTAATTACCAAGAGTAGCTCGTTACGCTCGTTACGGGGCCAAACCACCCTAGACGCAGTCATGACGGAGTAAAGCATATAGGTGTTAAGCAAGGAAAACAAAGGAAGAGCAAAATATGCATCAGAATTATGTGCGGCATTTATCTACATGATAATAAGGAATACTTTCACTAGCTGTTTATGGTGCTACATTTGCCTTCTAATGTCTCATTCATATTAGTTTAATTCGTAAATTAAATATTCTTTTATTTGGAAATGCATGTTTTTAAAAATAATTTTATGATGTTGGCAGATTCTGTTTGTATAATGTTTTATTTTGCTGCTTCAGAAGTATGTTAATTTATTATGAACGTCAAATTAAGGTTTCACAGGTTATACGGATGTGAAAACAGAAATAAAAACGTTTCAAAGCCGGTCGACCAAATATAAATGTTTCCACTACACAGGACAAGTATGTGTTTTGCTTCTTTTCTACCTTCAAATATACAATCGCGCAATATTTCAACATTAATTTCATGTATTGTTGGTTTAAATCAAGTTCCTAAAATTATCGGAAACAGGGAATATATGTGTAGAATACACATAACCTATCGGGCGAGCCATAAAGAATGTATACAATCGTTAACAAATTTTGTACAGCCAACGATTTACAATTAAAAGAACCGTAACAGATTACGAATTGATTAACACATATGCTTTGACATTTTGAAAATAATAATGTAAGTCTACTGATACGTATAGATTTAGTTCAAATGTTGTGGATGATCGTACCAATAGATACTTACATGATCCCTCATTACAAAACAAATAATATCCATACTGTCTGATACATACAGAGTTTTTTTTATTCCTACATTAGATACGATAGAGAGCCTTTCCATGCTATTATTGTTTTGATATTACAGTATTTTGATCATTGTGTTAACTTTTTGTAAATTAATTTGATAACAAACAAAACTACACGCATGGAAAAAGTATTTAATAACTACTTCCAGTGTTAAGGAAGTGGAAAATTTGCAAACCTCATTGAATGTTGAAACATTCTTTAACACCACTTTGCATGTTATATTATAGTTATGTTTTATGGGGCACGACTGTATTCCTTTCAATTTCACGAAAATCATTTGATATTTATGAAATACTTTTAATGGCATACATTAGCGGAAGTAGATTTCTCAAAGAAGCGTCATAACGAAGTTTAAATAAATTTGAATTTCTTATTTTAAAACCCCAGAACAGGGAAGGGCAAAAAAGTAACACAAACGTTAAATGTATTGCATTGGTTTCTACTACTGAACTGAGTACACGTGGGTTTCAGAAATGAGTTTCAGAAAAATGCAGTTGCGCAAGAATGGGATGCAAGCAGTGCATATCAGCTATATTTCCTGGTTCCAGTCAAATGCAAAATGCATTCGGTTACAGTTTTGTTCTCTAAAAACGTGGAAAGACTAACTTTATGTGCCCGACTCCATGCAACTCCAATGACGTTGCATTGTCAATTTTGACCATATTTTAAACTAATTTTTCACCATTATTGTGTGCGTAACAGTTGCTAGCAGGAAGTAACAGAAAGCCACGTCAATAATTATCTTACTTTCATAGCGTTTCATCTGCTAGTGAATTGTGTTTTGGTTGTTAATGATTATTAGATAATATGTATTTTTTCAAATTTATATTTTTGTTAATTCAGGTTAAATTCACTTCTTACGCACTTCTTCTAACTCTTCACATACTTAGACGTTGCTCTATATCTCAATACCACATCAACATACAATGTTTTCAATTTAATAGTGAGTTTCGTTTTTCTTTCCGCGTAACGTTCCCCTACGGGTATATGTGTTCCACACATAAAACACATAAATTTGTTCCCAGCTGTACTTGATAAAGAATCGGTAAATTGCTAACAGATTCTTTCAGCTATGCACATAAATTTATTGCGGGTGGGTTTTAGGGGTAGAAAGCGGTGATTTAGACTAAAGTTAATTGCTCTTGTCGCCGTGTTTTTGTCTGCCCCAAGTACACTACACAAGTCCGACCCGCATCTTGATTCACTAGTCTCATTTTCAAATGAAACGAATCCACAAAAACAATCTGAAATTGCGCACGTTACAATTGAACACTCCCACTGGCCATTAAAACTAGTACAATCCACGTTGGCCCTCGAATTCATTCCTGCGTCCGCGAATTCAATGGGACACCATTTCTGTAGGATATCTATTTCACGTTTCGCCTTGCTTCTATTTGTTTACGACCCATTGTGATAAACACAAAGCGTTTTATGATGGCCTGGCTTACGAGAAGATCGTATATTATATTATTAATACTATCCTGGTGGTGCAGAGACTAAACTTCGGTCTATGAATATGTAAACGCAGGAGGAATATTACTTGTGATGTGATTAGAAAGCCATAACGCTTTGATGTTTACGTACATTTAATAACACATCAAAACAAATAACATTATGCAATGTTTACGCGTTGCACTTCCTGCGTTTACGCTTACTGATTTTAACGTTTTTCGATTATGGTCGGCCAGACTTTGGTTTGATTCAAAGTGCATTACTTATACGAGATTCGCAGCCGTGTCTGAATTGGTTTCGAGTAGCTTGTGAACTGAAGACGGCCTTGTTTGTGGAAACTGTGTTCAGGTTCCAGTCGGGCTATACATTTGGTTTGCTAATAATCTACATTGACCACGAATCAATAACTACGATTAAACAACCTGAAGAATCATGAGTCTTAGATTTATTTGCATCATGAATTTATTATAACATTTACCCTAGTTTTGGAAAGAATATTTTATGAAGAAGAGACCAACGGAATCATTACAGATCGTCTGGGGGTTGGACTGTTCTATATGTTACATAAATTTCATTGAAATGAAGTTATCTGACATACAAATATTTACCTAGATGAGAGTCATAAGACAGGGTCTACGAAATGTATAAAACTAGGTCAATTTAAACAGTTGGTCTCGAGAATGGCGTGTTGTAAAGCACTACTACCCCAAGGCTGGTCGTCAAGATTTAAGGCGCATATTTACATTCCGTTTATTTTCTCCTTGAATCTTGTCTACCTCTGCAGAAATTGTGTATTCTGAACGTTGAGTTTCGACGCGTTTAGTAGGCGAAATAAATTCGTTTGTTAGGGAATACATTATTTTTGCGAGTTTCTTCAATGTGAAAAATCGAATTTTAAGGGAGAAATATTTACATAAAATGTTGTTTATGGGGAAATATATTCACTGTTATAGATCATTGTGTGGGACGAAAGTTTGTTATGTTACTTAACGGTATGGCACTATAGCCTTCCAGACTATCAAACCTTCGGCCACATGATGCGAAAGCAGAAACAACTAATGGTGACGAATTGACACCGCCAAACACTGATGTGCAACATTCGTACATAACCTGTCTGTATAGATGCTGAAATAACCCACAAGACATCCAGATGACACCAATGGGTGTTAACGCCGAACAGTGCGCTACTGATACTTTTGTTACGCAATAATGGTTTTTTGACATTTTCATACACCGACTGGGTGATAGAAGGAGGAGAAAAACGTGAAATAACATTCATGATCCTTCAGGAATATTCCTGTTCAGTTCAATAAACATCTATTAATATCATCAAGAGAACACTCAACTTCAAGTTACACCTAGAATAATTAGTCATGTAATACCATTTCTGGTGGGTAATGTCGAGTGGGTGTATACCTGCTTCTGAAGTAGAAGTAACAGGGCTCGACTCCCGGTTCGGGCTGGGATTTTATAAATTTGATACTTGAATGAATGAATCTATCTATAAAATACTGGTGTACCTGACTTGAGCATAATTCCATGTGACATTGTTTCATCTTCGTATATGATCCGCTCATCATCTCGGTAAGTGTCCTTGCTAAAATATGAAACATGATTTCCAAAATATCATCACCGTTGACAACAGTAGGGAGACAGTTGCGACGAATGACTCGGGAGCTCAACAACCCTCATCCAGGGGATTACGAACCTTGTATTCCGTGTGACGTTGTTGTGTAGTGACGTCTGATTTCCGTCCGTAATGCGGGAATCCCGGTATATAAACAACGGTATTAGCCAGTCGACATCCACGTGATACAAACAAAACCTACTACTTCCGCAACTCACTCTGCCACGGTATTTGAGTTGTCTCTCTCATACCCTCCAGTCAGGGCCGGATTAAACTAACTTGCGCCCCTGGGGTAAGCTTAAAAACACCCCTCTCCCCCCCCCCCCCCCCCCACCCAAGAAATCGCACAAAAAACACACTTAGCTTACAATACGGTTACCGGCCAACTTTACAAGAAAACGTCCCAGACATCTGTTAAATACTTTATCAAAATTAGTTTCAAACAATGGTAATTAAAAGCTAAAACACTGCGATGTGGTTGAAGTCGTTCTACAGGGACCTTGTGGATGCTGACGTCAGAGATAATTGAGACAATGGCCAATCAAAAGAGAGGATTTGAAAGCTACACCTGCTGATAGGCTTCGACTCATTTATGTATAGATGGGTCTCCACTTGACCATATTCCTACGAAGGAACCGAACTAACCAAGCACGCAAGGACGAATTCGGCTAGCTAAGAAGGGTCTCGGAGCTCGGTACGCCTTGCAGCTCGGTTCGGCTTGGAGCTCGGTACGGCTCGGAGCTCTGTTTATCCCGGAGACACGTCTTGACCAGCCGAATTCTGCCTTGCGCACTTGGTTCGTTCTGTTCGTTTGGAGGAAATGCTCAAGTGGAGAGGTTATAATAATTCGCAAGGATACTATGGAACCACTATATTATGTGACGGAAAAATTAGATTGACGTGGTGGCTAAACGTCGTAAAGCCTATCCAAAGGGATAGAATGCCGTAGCTCATCCAGTAGTCTGTAAAATCCTGTACGATGTGTGATTTTGATGATGCTTAGCTTATTTTCAGAACATTTTCAAAGTTATTTTCGAGATAGAGTTACGCCCCTGAGAGATGGCGGCCAAGGCTCTAGCCTAGTGAGCCTGTACGTTCGTACGGGACTGTCTCAAGTGTATTTCTCCAGCACGCACATCTTACATTTCTTTTCTCGTACGTCTGGGTCTAACGATGTAGAAATGTAGTTGAGCTTAGATCTTAATCTCAGTATATATTCACTTAATTAAAACTGAGTTAATTGTACATCTAAGCAGTATTTAATTCATCTCAATATCTGAACACAGCCAACATCAAAAGCACTTTGAAGTTTAAAGAGAATTATGGAATCCGACGACACAATACCATTAAATCCTAAAAAAAGTTTCAAGCTCCAAACTTTCAACATGGGACAAGTCCGCGATGGCCATCTGCTCGGTTCCCATGAAAACTTTCGGGCCAGTTCTTGATTTTGATAACATTACAACAAACATTCAAGATGACAAAATTTTAGCGATGTTTTATTAGAATGGAAATATGATAAATGTATTTTGTATATATTTTTTGCCAATCCTAGTACTAGCCGTAAGCCCTCATTTCTTTTTTTTGGTTTGATGGGAAACTTATACCTATTACATGAAGCAGGTGTTAACTGTGATGGTGAACTGATTCTGAATTCTAGTAATTCATTATTATTATTATTATGAGCTCAACCAGTATGTCTACTATCCTGCAGAATCCCAAATTGCTGTATGTTTAAATGGACAAAATATCTCGTGTGCTAGAAAATTCTGTGTTCTTCCTTATAAATGATTGATTGTTCCAATAAATATGTCCATGTTTCAAAGATTCCTATTCAATTGTGAAGGGTAAGTTGCATCAACACAATATTGCAAAGTTAAATAAGGACTTTTGAAAAAGGGAGAAATGTACTAGAACAAACAAATATTCATAAGAACACCTTGTTTAGAACTTGGCATAATTTTGTTTACTTAGTGATATAATAGTGTTAAAGCATTCTAAAGCAACTTTGAGAGAATGAAATCGAGGGTTCTGCATGGTGAGAAGGGACATAACTGCCTTTATTTATTACTCTCATAAAGATGTTTTTTATTTTCCACTAGCCCCATGCAAACTTGAACACAGAAAAGAGGATAACCTAGCTTTGCTACCTTCTTCGTTAACGTGGAACTCGAAAAGAAATATCAGGTAAAGACTGACAATCGATTTACATTTTAACTTCCACAATTCTGTACAAAGTCTTACCCAGATGCACAGGGGGCCCAAGTCCCTTATTATTTAGAGGTTTGCTTTCCTTATGGAACATAGCAAGTATAAGACAATTCCGAAGCAACCATATTTCCCCTTATAAGGGGATTTTGCATTTTACCCGTTCGCTACAGTTAAATAAGATTTTAGTGTGATTATTTTTTTACAAGTTTGTTCACTGCTCAGATCACTGATGAGACAGCGTGATGATACATAGCAGCGTATGAAACACCAGAGATTATGAGGGAGACAACAATGAAATCTCGGGGGAAATCAGTCCTGTGGTTTTATAAAATATCTATTACAAATTCTTAAACTCTATGTGTCTTTATAAGGAGTGTAGGTATATGTTTTGTAAATGGGGACATACATGACAATATACAGATGCCAGGCTAAATCTTCTTTCATGGTTTATCCATTAAAAATCATTGAATGTGTATTTTAATGTGTGCAGTGATGGGTGCCATCAATGCCATGTAAGAACTAAACTGTATTCTAATATATTGATATTAAATCAATACAGTAATTCATAACTTATTTACTAAGGATGATATTTTGCATGGCTCATTAAAGTAATTTATTTTAATTTCTGCTTCCAATACAAATGCCCAAGTTCCGGTTTGCTCGGATTGTAGTATTATTTATCGTCACGACACTGGTATTACACAATACATCATTGGCGAGTTTGGAGCAATCATAGTTATAACGAAGCATAATATAACTAAATTAATGGACTACCTCCCAAAATGCAAATTAGTTATTTTAACTAAGTGGGTAGTTACAATAAATACACGCTGAAAGAGGTGATACTGGGATAAATCGCTTACTTGTTAAAACTATCAACAGGATATGGGTGATAACCGGTTAACTCAAGGACGGATGCTGCTTTGAGTGCAAGTTATCGGCGCTAGGGGTGCTATAAACACAGAGAAGTAAGTGAGAAGAGGATGATCACAGTTCAGTAGCAGTCACGAGGTGGTTAGCTCAGTGTTTTTTGTGAAGCTTAACTGCTTCAATTTAACTCTAAAGAGTGTGTGTTGAGTGTGGCGTTTATACATAGATTATAAAGACAATATCTAAAATTCTTTGAAAAGTAATGCAATTATAGGATGAGTTTGTGGTATAAGCATTTAAATGGCAATTAACTTACAAAGAAGAAGAGCGATAATGCATTTTTAGTTAACACAACAGAAGTCTATAATTTTCTTATACCATACAGAAAATGATAAGCTTATTAACTGTTAAGTTCTGATCAGTATAAAGATGCCCCCGGATTACAGCATGCACGAGATAATAACAAAATAATAAGAAGATTCAAGAAGACTAATAATAACAAAATAAGAATAAGGTTACCAGGTAACAACTTTGATAGTATAGTAGAGTATGAAAAAACAGTTTTGTTTGTTTTCTTCGTAATATTTATGCATTTATACATTTATATGCAGTGTTCGAACTTACAATTTGATGAAGCAAAAATTGCAACTGTCTTTATATTTCGCATGGACGAGATCTAATTACACCGTCAAACTCAAACAACCTGAGTCGACTTCGAAATCAGCGTCTCATTTAAATATTGGTAACAAACTTCACAAACAAAGGAAAAGAATCGTAGAAAATCTTACTGACTTAATTAGGCAAAAGCTTGATAAGAAAGTCGCTCAACGTTTGGAATTTCCACTGACAATACCTTTGGGATATCAGTACGATAGACTATCGACCATATTAAAACTTTGCGTGATTAAAGAGTCTAAAAATATTGCTCCAAGACCACATCATGAAAGTAATCACCCAAATGTGTGTAAAAGGCCTACCGACCATAACAAAATGTGGGACAAATATAATTTCATTTTATAAATGACATGAAAACATTCAACTATGCATTAATATTACTAGGAAACGCTCTGTTTGACGCGTTGATAAGCGAGCGCGTCAATTACTACGTTTACATGCACGTTTGAAATCGTTTTCAAATCGTTTTTAGAATTCAAACTTCCATGTAAACGGTTTTGAGTCGAGTCGAGTCAACCCTGTTTTGGAACTGGGTTGACTTGAAAAAAGTTTTCAAAAGTGTCATGTAAACACCTCACCACCACTTTGAATGGATCCCAACTTGATTCTTTGCTAGTTGTATTAGCTAGCGATGTGAATTGAGGTTAGAGTTGTTGTTGTTGAGTGTTGACGTGTTTTACGAGTGTGATAGAAATTTGATATGTCGAAACGTAATATCTGGACTGATTGAAAACGTTTTCAAAACTAGTGTTTCAAACCTACATGTAAACGCGTTTTCACTCAAATCACAAGTTTTGAAAACAATTTCAAAACTCCATGTAAACGTGGTCAATATCTACGAACTTTCTGGCGAAAAGTTTTCAATGCTAATACGAACAACAATTAACAACAATCCAAGAATGCGCATTGCAAAAATTGTTCTTATTTCCATGGCTATTATACTTTCCGACATTGTTGTATGCAGTGCAATGTGCGTTGCTAAGAATTTTCGTGGTCATGTTTTCAATACGGTCCGCCACCGTTACTAACACTTATTGACAGCAATAGAAATGTAATTTCTGCCTCTAATACGTATTGGATCGCGTTTACATTAGTATATTTGTGACCGGACAACAATTTACTATAAGATAGCCACCTCACATTTTGCCGTTACTGCGTTTTAGAAAAATATTTTCGAGTAACTTCCGTGTAACTTTGCCAATATTTGTCAGATCGCCATTACATTAACATATTCGTGATCGGAAAAATCTGTAGAAAAATCTGGCTATCTCACATTTTGCCGCCATTTTGTTTCAGAAAAATATTTTGCAGTAACTATGGTGTAACTTTGTAACTTTTCAAACGATTTTGCCTCAAAACTATACA
This sequence comes from Isoperla grammatica, assembly GCA_945910005.1. Classification (NCBI taxonomy): domain Eukaryota; kingdom Metazoa; phylum Arthropoda; class Insecta; order Plecoptera; family Perlodidae; genus Isoperla; species Isoperla grammatica. Next base: position 9,549,840 of record OX246737.1, read on the forward strand.
CCTTCAATCCACATCGAGGCTTGTGGATGGTCCAAATTTCAAGTTGATCGGACTTTCCGTTCGACCGCTATCGACGGACATAAAAAAAAAAAAAAAAACAAACAAACAAACAAACAAACAAACAAACAAACAAACAAACAAACAAACAAACAAAAAACAGAACGAAGTGCCATAAGAGTCAAGTGGAAACGCTCGCTTCGCTCGCTTAATAATTATTTCAATTTTGCTGTACATATTTTAAAATTATTATGATATTGATACCTATTTTTGAAAAACAACCTTCGAATGGTAGTTTCGTGAGGTTTTAGTACTGACTGTAGTCCTGACCTACTTCTAGATTAGATACTTTTCTTCAGATGAGCCATCTGTAGGTGCCGCGTCTATGACACGGTAAATGTATCTGAGGTCAACCTAAAGCCCACGCTTTAGGTTGACCTCAGATACATTTTAACACATAAAATGTGTTCCTTGTTTTCTGTTTGTGTTTTTTGACATACAAGACAGACACTGAAATCTACCGATACGTGCATATGTTTTACTGAATCAAAAACCAAAAGGAACCTGATACAATTACAAACCCACTATAAACACTAGTTGATCACTTATTGAAATCAGATTTTACATTAATTACTAATAGATATTCAGAAATGCCTGGGTTTTATTCCAAATTTGTTTAATCATCCTGAAGTGTCTTGCGGCTTTTGCACAATATTTGGCAGCTTTCTCACAAATTAGCAATAGCATTAATTCTTTGCTTTATGAGTTTAAGTCCTCATTTCACTAATTTTAATTTGCCAGTTAAAAAAAAATCCACCACTAATTTGTATTCTTTTCAGTTTGAACAAAATTGCTGAGAATATTAAATTACAACGTTCCTAAGTGTCTGGGGCTCGACTAGTTTAAAATATTTTTCTCCGTTCTAAAATGAATCTTGTCTCAACTTTTAAGTGTTGTTCTGTCTTTTGTTCACAAGTAAAATCTTCGCATCTCACCCAAATAATAAAACATGTCTTATGAACTAGCTCTGATAAATGTTGGAAACCAGCCAGCCAGTTACATTCAGTGTGACTTGCAATTTTCATTTCCGTCGAGAGCGAAAGAAAGTGAAGTTTAATGAAAGAGTGGCTTGAAGGTTGATTTCGTGGCAATAAGTTTCGTCGCAGATGCCATTCACGTGTCTAGGCGGAGAATAGTGTCACGCGGTGTCTGATGGATGAACCGCCTTGATGAGGATTGATGTTTGGGAGCCCAAAACAAGGCAACGCGTCAAACAGCGATTGACAAGCCTCGATCCTGAAGGAGGAGCGCAGAAGAGATTAAAGTGCATTGACTTCAACTATGGTTAGGGCAAAGAACGTCAAGTAGATGTAGATTAATGTTGGCTGGAACTTTATTCTTTTGGGCGATTACTAAATGCAGTTGATCAAAATCATGTGTACACTTAAGTAATAAGTAAAGAGTAAAATTATTATTAGAATTGTTAATATTATTTTGTTAGTGAAAGAATACAAAGTTTATTAGTAATGCAATAGTAGGTCTAAATATCGAAGTAAACAATACTCCTAAGTACTAATTTAAATTAACATTTACATTTAAAATGGTGGGAAAACACTTGTGTGTAAAGGGGATTTGCTCTATTTTTCCCAATAGCAATGTGTTTGTAACATGTACATATTTAAAATAAATAAATGATTAATAAATAATAACAAACCTATTTAAAATAATTTTAGAGCAATAGGCAACCCAAGACTACCTCACATATGCTTTTGTCACAGGCGAGGTATTCGTAGCTAATCAGCGATCGGTATTTGCGCGCTATAGTCTCGGGCGGTTCGCTGGTTGGCTAGGAATACCCCGTATGTGACGAAAGCATGTGTAAGGTTGTCTTGGGTTGCCTATACATTACGTAAGCTCCTAGACTTTCAAAAAACGTTTTATTTAGTACTTACACAAGTACTTTTGATTTTCTTTTTCGTCTTTAAGCTAGTTATTCGATACGATTTTGTGTTTCCAAAAAAGCATGTTAATACCTGTTGTGAAAGTTACTATGGTTGCAAAATCTGCCGATTTGGAACCAACACAGCCAACGCATTTTTATAAACTCACTCCTGAAAGTTTTAACCGTGATCAGCGTATACACATCTTATTAATACTGTAATTTGGTGCCCAATATTATATCAAAGAGTACAATGGGTAATATTAACTAACATGAATAATCTTTTGACGTGTACACATTTTTTAAAACACGCAGTATCAATGAAATATTCTTTTTCTATGAGCTAAAAGCTATTTTAGAACACAGTGTTAGTTTACACAATGTTTGTTGCATTAAATACTCTAAATAACTTAATCCACGGCTGGGATTGATCAAAGGTTGCCAGTTGATCAGGTTTATCTCCATTATAACATGAATGCAGACACGATTCTGTTGACTATGCTGACTAATGATACATTATAATATAATATCCTTCGAAGGGTTCAGCGATTCCATTCCCCATAGCAGTTAGTGATTTTTTAATATATTGCACTCAAAAATTCTACCCAATATAATAGAATTATTCCTTTCAATTGTAGCACAGACACAGTACTGTTTATTTTAGAAATGTATACATGAGTAACTATCAACTATGAGTTTATGGGTGCGGAACAGAAATAAACCAATCATTTCCATGAATTGTGAGTGTTATTACAAGGTAGTTTTGAATGCGAATTCAACTATACTCAGTTTATATGTGCAATATCCTCAATAATACCGATTAGAAATATAAATTCGCTTATAAATTTCAGAAAGACGCAATTCGTCGTTTATAAATCACGCAACGTATTTGCTTTAGTTGATTTTACCATAACCATATTTTAAAGTAACACATTCTGCAGTTTAGCGAATTTTTATTAGCTTTAAGCTGACGGCTTGAGTAGTAATAGCCTCTTATCATGAATATGTTTGTCTAGATATGAGGTATATCAAAAACGATGGGTTGAGACTTTAAACATATGATGTAAATTTAAAATTTAAAAGTTAGCACTTTTCAAGAAGAGTTTTATATTCAATTTCGAGACGTAAATATATTTTTAAAACACTTCCGTTGAGTACCTTGCCATACAACTAATAAATCTACCCAAGAAAACAGTGTGAGATAAAGGATTCTAAAAATAATCGAAACTGTGTATTGTACCTTTCACAGATTACACACGAACTTCTGTTCTAAAACTCTATTCTCTTGAACCAAACAACGTTTCAGAAAACAAAGAATTGTTGAAATATTTTTAGTATTTATATCGTTGGGCGTGGCTGCGTCCCGTGTACCGTCACCAAACTAAGGACAACTTGTCTTGTTTAGTATCCACGCATAAAGTTGTAAGCTACAAGTTCTGTCAAGCTACGTGGTCATTGCGACTCGGTATGTAAGCCATAAACTACAGCAGGCACATTGCCCCGATACGTTGAGTCCGAGTAATAATATTATATCCATCAAGACGAAGATGGCAAATATCTTATAATAATAATGCACAACTTCATGATAGTAGTAGTAGTAGTAGTAGTAGTAGTAGTAGTAGTAGTAGTAGTAGTAGTAGTAGTAGTAGTAGTAGTAGTAGTAGTAGTAGTAGTAGTAGTAGTAGTAGTAGTAGTAGTAGTAGTAGTAGTAGTAGTAGTAGAAGTAGAAGTAGTAGTAGTAGTAGTAGTAGTAGTAGTAGTAGTAGTAGTAGTAGTAGTAGTAGTAGTAGTAGTAGTAGTAGTAGTAGTAGTAGTATTTTTTATTTACCAAAATGAGCTTTCGCTCTTTACAATGTAAGATACATTAATAAAGGGAGCAATAGACTGCTAGGGTATACAAACAAACAACAAAAAACAATTCGATTGTAGCTATTTTCAACAGTTCGATTGTAGTTATTTTTTTTTTTTTTTTTTTTAAGAAGTACAAAGTGTAAAAATTGTTAATTTTAAAGCAAGTGTTAAACTAGTGTAAACAAGAAACACACGAGAAAATACTTAATATTAATGACCGTTAAATATGTAAACACTGGTTCTGAGCGGGTTTGTACATTATACTATAGGGGAATTGATATAAATACGCAACTCGCTTAATTACCACAATATGTGATGTCAAAAAATGACTTTGGCGAGGAAAAGTAATTTATGTTTTACATTCAAATCAAGTGGTGATAAGTAACTTGTTCCACAAACGCTTAGTAAAATATTTAACTGTGGACGTGAGGGAATTAATCATAAAATGTATTATGTATATTAAATAATTTAACAGATTGCCACGCCACCTGTTCAGAAAGAGAAAATGTCAAACAGATTAATCTCAAAGTAAAAAAACAAAGCATCACCCATAATTTTTCAACCTATATTATATTGTTAACTAATTGATGAAAAAAATTAGAAAACAGGAAAAAGAATAGAAGAACATATTCGTTTTGAAATTATTCGTTTGTTTGGTGGAGGTGCCGGGTCGAACACTTTATGATGATGATTTGTTGATTAACTTCTCACTTAACCGAGGTTGACATTCAGAACTACCCTGGAAAGTCTGCCAAAAAGGGCCCAGGGGGGCAAAATCTAATTAACATTTAGATTAATGAATAGATAATCACAAGCAATCTAATTGTAATAGACTAATAGAGAAGCACATACTATTTCGTTTTCTAAACCAGCAAAAATGTATATATGTAATATTTCAATTAATTTATAAACCTAGCGGTTTGCTTTAAAATTTCTTCGTTCTACATTGTGTAAAACTATTGAACGACACGAACAAACATTTTAGTTTTTCACAATTGAAACCCTGAAAAATTACAACAATTTTCCTAAAAATGTATTTTTTAAACGAACGAATAACAGAACTATATTGATGTACCAATATAAAATTTATTAAAACATTGCAGTAATATGTTGCTCGTCGTGGTAACTGTGTACTTTTAATACCTAAAAAAAAAAAAATGCCTCAACACACACATATATTACCGGATAGAACGAGTTATATGGCCGTTAGTGAGTTTGGGAATGGATAGAGCATAACGTTGTTTTAAATAATTGTGTTATATCTCCTGTTTATTTAACGAAACAATAAAATGTGGAAATGTCCTAAAACTACTCCCTGTGAAACCGAATTTAGTAAAACCTTTGAATGTTACAGCTAGCATAAATGAAACACAGACGTTAAAGATAATTTATAATTCCCCCGTTTAGGTTCTCTTACTAACAATTTCTCATTCAAAGAAGCGTTTATAGTGTTTGCTAATTAAGTCCACTATTATCTTCAGTCCTCAGTCTACACTATAATGCTTCCTATTTTAATTATAAAATTAATGCGTAAGTACTAAGACTGTGATCATTTTTATCACCGAATTTTAATCATTTCCTACCGCATTACCATCAATACTGCATATAATATGCAATGCACTATACATAACGCAATCCAAGCTATGACTGTATTCTACGCCTCTTGATTATCAAACTTTCATTTCTAGGCATGTCAGCTGGGAATAGGTATTCCAATCAAAATACAACACGGGGATAATGCAGTCGTACTATAGGTAAGATTTGAAATGTCATATAGGTAATAAAATTTAAGCTTATTAAGTTAGAAAGTAAGAAGAAAAGAAGAAGAAGAAAGCTAGAAATAAGAACTTAGAAGTAAGAAAGTAAGAAAGAAGAAAATAATTTTCGCTTGTTTTACACAATATTTTTGAAGTAACTACCCACATAAGTAGGGCCTACTGGTGATACACTGAGGGACGGTTTCACCTAATTTGTAAACCCCGATTAGCTGGTAAGCGGATCTTCTCTACGAACGAATATGGCGACTGCCATGTATTTTGAATGTAATGTTTGTTGATATCGTGGTTACCAAAACGGGCTTAGTAGAAAAGAGCTTAACAAAGTTGGTGAATTTGTATAAACAGGGAGATTGGTTTTTAAATCGGCGTTGTATGTTGGTTTGATATTATTGACAACGAAACTAGTGTTTTAGTATCAAAAAATATTACCATTATACAAATTATCTAATCTACTATGCTACTGCAGTTTTACGAAATATGTCATGGTCATATAGAATCACCCATTGGTTGCTCATTTTTACGTTTTATTATTATATTACAGAAATCAGATACTTGATTATGAAAAAATTAAAATGCAAGGTATAAATTGACTCCCAAATCCCTGTAATGGGCGGACCAATTGAAACCATTTTTGTACGTGACTTAAAAATACCACATCCCAATTATAAACCATTAAATGTTAACGAACTCGATTTATAAATGTTAAACCAATTACAATCAAGTGCGTCATGCAGTAATTGAAATTAGCTTTAATTATTGTCAATCCAATTTTAAATTTAAACGAAAACTTTTCACGCAATTTAAAAAAATGTGAAATTGTTCTATTCCATAATTATATATATTTTTCATATTAATGTTATGATTGTCTAAACCTTTTAGGTGATTTACGTGATTTTATTAGCTCGTCATTCTTGCCACAGCCCCTTTAAAACAACCTGCACCTTGTTATTCTCGGAAATGATAGTTACTGTTAGAAGAAAATGTTTATCGCCAACGGGCAAAGACGCTCGCTCGACGTGAACCACAGTTCTCAGTAAAGCCTGCAAAAACTTGTCTGCGGTTTATGATTCGTTATTGCGCTACTACTCCATAAACATTTATTTCAGATGAAAAACAATCACAGAAGGGTTTGATTTTCTGTAGAAACGCGGATTTAAAGTTCAACATTAGTAAGATCAAAGGAAAATGTTGGTAATAAACAACACGGCTTATTTCACAAATTTAGATTTTCTTCAGTGGTTTGTGAAAATCCAAAACTACTGAATTGACATAAACAATCTTAAGAAGCTTAACTTGACAAACCTACAACTATGAGACGATATACTAATAACTTAACACCGACATTTTGGACGCTTATTTTTGAGAAACGTGATGTATTCAAACATAAGAGAATAGTTAGAACACGAAACATGACATGTACTTACAACACCAATAAAATAGACTGGATTAGTTTTTTGCCAAAATAGGTAATTTTAGTACCAACTCTTGCGCTCCATTTTGCCATATGTGTGCGTGTGCGTGTGCGTGTGCGTGTGCGTGTGCGTGTGCGTGTGCGTGTGCGTGTGCGTGTGCGTGTGCGTGTGCGTGTGCGTGTGCGTGTGCGTGTGCGTGTGCGTGTGCGTGTGCGTGTGCGTGTGCGTGTGCGTCATCCTAGCGCCCTAATGTTCCCAACTTGTCACTACCTCCGCTCCAGGATTACTACGTTACTCCGACTATCGATCCAAGTGAGCTTCTAAGCTTAAAATTGATAGTCGATTTCGTCAGTAAATGCGACTTGACGAGATAAAGTGTCCCTCTGTCTATCTATCTGTTAATACTGCCCCATGAAGGTAAATTAGCGTTAGTCCCGCTTAACGTTTCGTTAACAATGAGAGTTAATGCGCGGATGGGTCGTTATCCGCGCACGTGCGGGACACGTGTCAGTGGACGCGCGGTGGACAGTTGAGATAGTGTTTAGAATACGGGGGACAAAGATTGTTAGTAATACTCGACCCATTTAAATGTTAATCGTGGGGATTATTTCATCGTACGTACGTTGACAGTTTTTAAAATATATATCATTTATTGAGTAGGATATTAATAAGAAAAACTATTTGATTATACACTGTTCTTTGTCAAAAATTAATAATTTAATCGCAATATCTGATAACTATTCAGCATTGTAACCAAACCACAGCCACCGCGATCAAACCAGAAATACGCCCTCTGAAAGGCAGTTAAAGAGTGCTGATTAGTATTCGAAATACTGTGCTTTTTTTATTAATTTTTGACAAGGAAGGAACAGTGTATAGTCCAATAGTTTTTCATATGATATTAATCACATTTCTACGAAGTTTTTTTTTAACATTGCGTATATGTATATTTTGTAGGATATGGAAGAATATTTCACATCAAAAATAATATTTAATGTACAATTAGTACGGACTAAATGTTAAGCTAGCAATTCCTGCCAAATAGTGTAAATACCGTACTGCATTATAATGTAATCTACATTACACGTAACCTATATAATACACAAAACAAAAATAATGTGAAACATGTTTGTTGGGAAAGGGGAGGGTGGGTGCCGGAGGGGATGATGGCAATGTTAATGTTTGATGTGTAAAAAAAGCTATTCGAGCATCAGATCTAGTAAAGCTAATGTTATAAGAGTGTCTCGTAGCACGTGATCTAATGGAAGGCAGTGCAGCGCGTCGCTTCGTGATCGAAACATGTAATCTAACGGGGTTAATGGTGCTTGGATACGAGGTGAGGTTTTATGTGTGTGTCTTCTCGACCTTTCAACAGGAAACAATCATGGGATTCTATTGGCTAGGCTAGGATGAAGGGGGCCACTTCACTATCAGTGTGGTAGGTTTGGGTTGCCACTTCACTATGAGTGTTTCGAATATATATATATTTATAATATATATATATATACAATATATATTTACAACTATTCATGAATATTCGTTTGGGTTGCCACTTCGCTATCAGTGTTGTAGGTTTGGGCTGCTCGTGGTATGACGTTTTAAGTACGTTCCATTTCTGCTTTGTTTGTTATCAATTATCATCAATTTAAATTTTAAAAGTGTTGGAGCACGGCTGTTCAAAGTGACACTAAAATTATTGTTTCAATCTTTTGATTGCATTTATTTAATTTTTAGTTTAAAGTAGCTAGTTGTTTGTATAGAAAAATCCTTTGTGATATAACAAATACTAGTTAGATGCAATCGTGTGAGGTACATTTTACGTTCATAGACGTACAAACACAAAATTAACATTTAGTATTCGATTTGTTTTTTGCAAATATACGTTTTGTAGAAAGATTATGGCTCAATTTGCTTAAATGAGTTATAGAAAGTACTTAAAATAATGGTGATATTTGGACATTACGTTCCATAATATGAGGTTTAATAAAGAAAGTAGGTTTGTGGTTGTGTCTCCAGTTTTATTTGTGAGATATAGAGATTATTTGGAAAGTTAATTCGTCAATACTACTTCCCCTTGAAACGATATTATTTTTAAGAAATTGTAAATTGTAGTCATATAGGCCTACCTCTTTTTTACAAAACAGGATACACAAATTAAGAAATGGATGTTGGCAAAGTAATAACGTTTCCATCTTTACAATTGCATTTTATAATGTCACTTCTAAACTTATATCAGAAAAATGTACACAGACAAATTGTATTTCTCGTAGACTGGAAGTTTTTTCTTGACACAGACCTCTTTTCGGGCAGTCTTCTTTATTCTTTATTTAAATTCGTTAGCTACTACCGTATAGAGTCACATATTTATTTTAGTCATGGAGCATCACAATACACCCTATTAACACACACTATTACAAATAATGCCAATTTTTTGCAACAAAATTGAAACACACACCAACCTATTAAGCGAGTACCTAAAAAATATTTTCTCTCTTTTTTAGACCAGAATAAAATGTTGATTCAATTCAATTCAATTCAATTCAATTCAATTCAATTCAATTCAATACTTCTAATCAATATTTTCTTGTGGCAGTGCGCCTCATTAATAAAATTGGATGTGTAAAATGACCCATTACTTCTAAAAAGCTTATAAATTAACATCAACACACTATTTGTTACTACTATGCTAATTTATCATCAAACTAATGGGATTCTTCTATTATACCACAGAACCATCCACATGTCACTGTTTAGCGGTATGTGTATGTCTTTATTTTAGATACACGTACATTGTTGTTTATAATTACCACTCGTGATAGTTACACCACGAATATACGCTATTTCTATTATATAACTGTTTGAAATGTCCAAGCTTAATGAGACGATATTATCCTGGACTTAACAAATAACTACCCCACTCATTGTGTATGTTTATACCTCCATTGTCTGCAAAACAAAGTAGCTTATAAATTTAATTTCATCTAGTAATTACCTCCTAATTAAGCGTTAGGAAATATAATTGCATTACTCAATGATTTGTTGTTCGTTTAAACCTTAGTTTTTTGTAGATTTTATGATAACACACGTGATAACAAGGTAATCATTTTATAAAACAGATTTCAAGATAGATGTTTGCTAACTTTCGGTGTGTTGCCTCAACAAAAGTGTATCAATGGTTTGTGATTCTAAACACTTATATTTCCGTGAAAGTAAATTCTGACGGAAAGATGTTTAATGGTTTTCTCAAGTCGTTATATACTAGCAATATATATTTACAACTACTCATGAATATTTGTACTGAAACAATTGGCCACATAATACCAGGAAATATTATCAGGAACCGTAGCGTACAATAAATGTAATGTAGTCTATAGGCAGGTGCCAAGCGTATTTAAAATACTGTTTAATCAAAGCCGTCTAAACATTATCTGCAATTTAGTTTAAGAATCAAGCCAATCAATGTAAAAGTGATTATTTAGACTGTGATAACTAGTCCCGAGTACAGCAGCTCTTTAACTAGTGGGTTTGTAGGGGGACGGAGGATCTATGACATTGGATAAAACAAACCCCAACCGAGAAAAGAATTTCGATCTCTATTCCACCTGAACTTATATTCATTCCCTTTACTTTCAACTTCTTAAATGTATCTTTTCTAAGTTGACTTTTGTTGTGATCCAAATAATTTTATCTCATGTGTGTATTAGGTCAAGGTGTATTCAAACTGACACAAGGTTTTGGCATTGATATGTAAAACAAGGTGATCTTAAACAAGTAAGAACCGAATTCATGGTTTAAACTGATTACCAGGTCAGTGAGAGTGTCCACGCAATATAATTGTGTTTATTCATTCGTAGAATTCTGGTAAGGACATAAGTCAAGAAGCAAGGTATTTGTAAACCCATAATACATGAAATGGGATATTTAAGTGATAATCGTCAAGTGATACTATGGTAAAATGTGTATCCTTTTCATTCCGCAAGAAAAACTTAAAAAGTGCCCAGACGAATCATATTTAATCCATACAAATTGATGCACAAACAGTATTAATTGAAGATGGAATTTATAACTCCTAAAAGTAGTCTAAGACTTACTCAGTTACAGAAAAAAACTGAAAGTTTTACTAGAACGGCTTCTTCAAGACATCAGCTAAAAATAACCTAATGTCAGCAGATCCTTAAGCTTGTTTTAATCCAACCCCTAGAATTGTCTAAAATCCAAACGAAAAGTTTTAAAATTGGGATGGTTGACATACAAAAACTTTTTTCATGTGTACCTCTGTTCTTACACGAAGAAGTTGTAAAATTATTATTTGTTATTAAAATAATTTTAGAACACGTGATCGTATTTTATATTGGATAATTTTATCATTGGATAGTCGCCATTTATATGTATTTTTATCGCTACTTACAATTTACCTGTTCTGCGAGATAAAGGAAATATAAAGAAGTTATTGCACAGAATTAATGATAGAACCGTATACATTTTTCTAAAACCCCTTTTCAATCCGTTTTCAACCACTTGATTTATTCATTTAATCTGGCTGAACACAATATTTAAGTTCGAAAAATTGGACATGCAAACATAAAACAGATAAGCTTACTTTATTTGCTTCTCTAACACAATAATATCTGTTTAGTTATTTTGTTACAAAAAACTAAATTCTTACTTTGGGCGTAATTTTAAATAAAACTGTCATGGTGATACAAACGGGTAAATATTATATTACATAGCACAGGAAATGGTTATATAGTACGTATATGGAGAGCTAAAAAACAATTCTCGGCGTTGTCAATTCTCATTTTCAAACTAATACTCGGATAAGTAGTTTGGGATTCCCAGTAGACAAATGGTTTTTCTCGCACATCATTTATCCCCTATACTGCAAGAAACTACCGTTTAGAGAAAAAAAACTGTGTCCTGGCAGAAACATTCTGAAACATTTACACTGCTTTTTCGTTCAATAAAATAAATCTCCCGTTCGACGCAACTAGAGGCCAAATTGTGAACTACGCTCCACTATAGTGGTTCTCAACCCGTGGTTTGCGACCCTGTGTGTAAGTTGCGTCAACGTAACAATTTCGAAAAACAAAAATTACGACTTCAAAATGTATCAACAAATCTGTACAAATTTTAAGGCATACTGTTTTAATTCAATTCTTAACAAATACTATATGAAGTTGTAACACTATTTGTGTAATATTCGTCCCAATCAATGATAGAACAACATTATAAGAACCCAGTAATTGGACTGTACACTGTTTCTTGCCACACATAAATTAAAACGCAATATTTCAATCCCTGATCAGAGCTCTTCAACAGGCAAAAACACACAGTCACAGTTCAGTGTGCGTTCGCCTGTTGAAGAGCTCTGATCAGGGTTCGAAATATTGCGTTTTAATTTGTGTGTGACAAGAAACAGTGTACAGTCCATTTACAAGGTTCTTATCAAGTTTTACCTGTTCTACTCTGTTTCTGTTTTAATAGAACAATATGCTTCATATAAAAGACGAGACGCTGAAAGAATTACAATTAAAATGTTTGAAGCAGATTCAGGTCGAGCAATCTCGACTATTCGAACAAGATGACTTCACTGGAGTTTTAGTGTCTAGGGTTAAGCCTTGAGACAGCCATAAACCAAACATAGCTTGTACCGCCCGTCTATTTAAAAGGTGGTCTCTAATAAGTGTTATCACCTTTAATGTGTGTTGAATTGAATAATTTAGTCAATATATCCTTTATTTCAATGATACCACTCGTTAACAAAGAAAACAATCTATTTTAAGCATAAATGTACGTTATCTAGGTTTGTGAATTGTTGTGTAGTTCCTGAGTTATTTTATTTCGTCGTGGGTTATTTCAACTTGGAACAATCAGTTTATTGTTTACCATGTACATATTTCTTTTTAATTTTATATTAAATATTATGTATACACAGATTAAGGTTTGTGTTTCTTAAAAGGTTCATATTTTATATGACATAAGTGCACCATAGGTTAAGCTTAAAGCTTAGCTTTAGATAAGATCTACCGTCCATTTTTTTTTTAATTGATATTCATCATTAATAAGTATGGATTTTGTGTGGATTTATTAAACATTACAAGGATTAGCTCAAATGTGTATAATATATCTCGAACTAGTTTGTGTTTTAAGAAGCGCATTGCTTACAACTTACAAGCGTATATATTAAGTACATAATGTTTAGCTCAAGTTGAGATAAGAACAAAGTTTCCAAAAACAATGTTTTTATATGGCGTTCAGTTCATTTGAGATTCGTATTTAGTTAAGTTTTAATGCTCTACTTCGTGAATGATTATGCAAATAGCTAAGACACTGTGCTTTTTACACAAGAAACTGTATCACACCAACTGACAGGTGTTACTTAACACACGTCTTGACGTGATATAAGTGATAGACTTTACAACAAAGAACAAGACACGACCTAGTTGCAAACAGAACAGTATCCCCTTCCGCTAGATTGGTATGAAGTTCAAAACAAGGACTACTAGATCGCTTATAGCGCGCGACTCCGCTAGGAGTAAATCCAGTAGACCTTGGTTCAAAATAGCCCCATAGCATTAGTAATCACAAATTGAGCAAATTTGTAAAACAAACCGTGTCAAAAAATAATATAATTACACACACATTCCCGTTAATAAAGTACGTGAGTTCAAGTACTTTTCTTTGTATTCTACATGTTAATTCTATCTCATTTTAATGTTGCTTATTTTTTTATTTTTTTTAATCAAGGCCAACAATTGGTTTCTATGACTGTGTCTTGAAATAAAAATCATGCATATCGTTTCGCCTAAACCAAGCGATATTATAAACATTAAAAGATACAAATAATTGCTACATAATTGTTTATGTTTCTTTCTTTTTACATTGTCAGTAACATTATTATTGACATACTATCATGACTAAGTGATTATTATCATTTATTTTTAGTAAATTGAACAGTGATATTACTGTCTAGCATGGTCGTGTATGTTGCCCTAACTGGTGGACATTGTAAGTTGGATAAAATCAATTAAGCCCACGTGGATTAACACATTGTTTTAGATTATCAAGATATGATTTCCCATACGACGCACTGAAAACCACTTTTATCCTACAACAAAAACCCGTCATTCAAATAATTCGTACTTCTCTTCAGGGCATATCACACCGCATAAAGCCGTTTGATCTCGTTTTACAAAGAAAGTTAATTTCTAAATTTCTTGGAATGTTCTTTTTCAAGATACACGTTGGCACTTGGAAGGAAGAAAGCTTCCTTATTTATTTTCCATCTAACGAGCTGGAGGGTTGGGAGATTTGATGTCGTTTATTAAATAAAGATTCCAAACGAGTGGGATTACAACCGCAAAATAAGAGCGAGCTGTGTAGACAGTGGTAACGAACTAAGACGAGCAATCATGGCGATATGAGAACTTGAGGTTGGAGGCCGTGCTTGGCAGAAATATGCTTGTCGTCAGAATACATAGAACTTCTCCCACCCCTCCCCCCTCCTACATCCTTCTATCACTCAGTAGCCTGCTTGTCATACTTTAAGAGGGCAATTCACGTCATGTCATACCATCTTACTTTTAGATATAAATAATTATCTTTTTTATGCGATTGAATCTAGTACGATGCAAGTAGTCCTGGAGCACTGATTAATACTCTACAATTGCTTTAAATGCTATAATTTATTAATTCAAAAGGAACATACATAGTCAAATTCTTACAACATACACATTTTATTTCAGATTATATTTGTAAAATATAGCACATCCAAATATGTCGACAGCTGTTTTGCTGCCTTCCTCTGGTGCGAATAAGATGAGTTGCCGCCCTTGTCAGTCGCCTCACGTGGTGACAAAGGTCGGTAAAGTAGTACTACTACTTTACCGACCTCGGTGGTGACGTCAGCTCGCCTTCGATTATTGGATACCAAATCCTTTTGATTTCACAGTCAAGGGGGGGGGGGGAGGGGGGGGCTAGGACTGATGATAATTTTTGAACCGCTATATGTGTCATAATGGACGCCTTTATGACCTTGGGTCTCCTAGTATTCTCTTCCTTTTAGTAGTATTCTCTTCGTAGTATTCTCTACCTCGTCAAGGTGCGAGTGGACGTCCAAACCGGATGGTGGCATTTATTGCGTATAAACAAAGGCATACACGTGTTCCGCAAATTGTGAGTTGATGACCTTTTTTATTTTGGTGTTTCTTGGTCCTAACTTGCAGAGAACGTTTAGTTTCCTCAATGTATTTATTTATTTTATTTATTATTTATCATGAGACAGGTTCCTCTGAAGGGACTAAAACACCGCCAAATTCTTTGAGTTTCAAGAACATTTGAGTTTCCTCACATTCACAAGTGATGGAATAAACACAAGACGTGAGAGTTTTTAACTTTGTTCTCCGCGGTTTGGTTTTTATGAAGAAATTTATTTTTTTATTAATTTAAAGCCTTTATAATTGGTATTGTATTTTATATAGAGGGACCTGGGCAATACTGGCTTTTTAGATTTCACAATAGTTTTTGAAAACTTTAGTTTACCCTATGATTGCTATGCTATGCTATGCTATGCTATGCTATGCTATGCTATGCTATGCTATGCTATGCTATGCTATGCTATGCTATGCTATGCTATGCTATGCTATGTTATGCTATGCCACCAGAAGGAGTTTATCTGCGATTCGTTACGTCGTTGCTAAAGTTTACCCAACGAATCAAATATCTTGCTTACGAAATATCTTAGTTCAACAGTACCAACCTAATTTATTAACAGGTCCATAAGGTGTAATTTACGTTCTTGGGCTGGATACCTGGCAATACCATTAGAAAGTGGGAGTGACTTTTGAAGCTTGTGCCCTCTACTAAGCAAACGAATACCTTTATATTTACGAATGTGTGAATGAACGCCAGGAATTCGTTGAAACAGTGTGCATAAAAGAGGCAGTAGATAAGGAGCAGTAGATAAGGGGCAGTAGATAAGGAGCAGTAGATAAGGGGCAGTAGATAAGGGGCAGTAGATAAGGGGCAGTAGATAAGGAGCAGTAGATAAGGGGCAGTAGATAAGGGGCAGTAGATAAGGGGCAGTAGATAAGGGGCAGTAGATAAGGAGCAGTAGATAAGGGGCAGTAGATAAGGGGCAGTAGATAAGGGGCAGTAGATAAGGAGCAGTAGATAAGGAGCAGTAGATAAGGGGCAGTAGATAAGGGGCAGTAGATAAGGGGCAGTAGATAAGGGGCAGTAGATAAGGAGCAGTAGATAAGGGGCAGTAGATAAGGGGCAGTAGATAAGGGGCAGTAGATAAGGGGCAGTAGATAAGGAGCAGTAGATAAGGGGCAGTAGATAAGGGGCAGTAGATAAGGGGCAGTAGATAAGGAGCAGTAGATAAGGAGCAGTAGATAAGGGGCAGTAGATAAGGGGCAGTAGATAAGGGGCAGTAGATAAGGAGCAGTAGATAAGGGGCAGTAGATAAGGGGCAGTAGATAAGGGGCAGTAGATAAGGAGCAGTAGATAAGGGGCAGTAGATAAGGGGCAGTAGATAAGGGGCAGTAGATAAGGGGCAGTAGATAAGGGGCAGTAGATAAGGATCCAAGTTGTATGAGACTTCGTTATGGCTGTAATACAGTTCCTTATGGTAATAACGTATCACATGAAATGCACATGGGCAAGGGACAAGGATCACACCTTCTAGTCCTAAAGTTTGGCCATCTCCATGGTTGCGGGGGTGGGCGTTGTAACACGTCATCACTGTTGCAGTTGCAGGGGCGCGGGGGGAGACAGGGGGGGCAAATCGTTTGGCCCGTCCACGGGTCTGTGACGCACTCGCATATGGGCCCACACATGCAGCACGCGCACGATGGACAGGGGGGACACAGGAAAGGGAAGTAGGGGTAGTGATTGTACCATCCGTGTAGGTAGCCACTCGCCGCCTGACGTTTCTCTTTCACACTGGTGACGTCATCACGTGACGTTTCAAGACTACCGTCGTCATTTGCCTGTAAACAACACATACATGTTAATGACAGTATTATTATATTTTAATATATTTATTATTTGTATTTAATAATTTTATTTAATGCCCATGGTCTCCATTATGAAAATTATTTCAAAAGAGAATACAATAACTAAATGATAAAAAGAAACCATTTAACACGCGTTAACCGTTTGGTCACCAGTCGGCCACCACAATTATTTATTATGAAAACATTTGTGATGTGGTTTCGGGATAATTGCATACGCAGAAATGATATATAATATATTTTCAAACTCAGTTACTACGGAGTTGTTAATGACCCCAACAACAAACCAGCTCAAATAAGCCTATATCATAACTGCAATTATTCTTACATAAATGTAAACTATACGCGAAACTCTCTGTCTTTCTAACATATTATTATTCTCATAATTTATTAAGGCTACAGTCTTGAATATAAATAAATTTAAAATTTGAAGCCCACATTAGGCAAGCCTTGCATGAAGAAAGAACATGTTCTTACTATATTACATAAAAATATAATTTTTAAAATGGCAGGACAAAATACAAACATAGTTGTGCATATGTATGATTTACAGAAGGGAAAGAAAAACAGTAAATTTAAAACCTAATTATAAAAACTGATTGGCCTACTATATTGGTCACATGCGAAAACAAGTAACTTAAACTGTATTTATATATTTAAGCTTGTGTTAATAGCTATCAGGCAATCAATCAGCGATGCCGTTTTGTAAAATGTCATAAATACCTGAATGCAACGAAGACTTATAAACATGAACAACAATACCAACGTTCGGCACATCTCGGTGTTTCTTCTATGAGCTCAGAAATGTATCGTGTTACACAAAACACAGTCATGTGTACAGCTTAGCGGACGCCCTGTGAAGACTACATAAGTGCAGTATGCACCGTGCTTATATAGGAATTACCCATTTCCAAATATTTTATGTTTTTCTGCACTTTGCACTGTTGGTAACTCTTGTTTATGATTGCTGGTTTGCCATTGTGCATATAGGCCATAGGTTTGATTTATTCAACAATAACATTCATAATTACGTTACCAATTTATAACATTACTTCACAAAATGATCTAATCAAAATATAACCAAAATATTCCATAGCTTTACAAACCTTATATGTTAACACCTAATAATGTATGAGTAATACATCGCGGACAAAGAATAAAAATAGATCTATACATAAATAAAACTGTCGTGGACTTTAGCACATCGATTGTTCACAAATGTGTTACTCATAATAATGTGACGGGAGCAATGTTGATGATAAACATTTCTCGAGCATTGCACTAACGAAACAAAACAAACGTGATATGTGATTGGATAATAATACAGTTAATAATTTTCCGTAGCAATACCTGGTAAAGGATGAAAACAATGTGTACTATATAGGTATGTTTAGGGTGTACTCGTATATTCCTGATCGAACTGTGACCGTTTATAACACTTCTTCTCGGTTTTGTACCATACTCAAATATTAATAGAGCTAGAACTTAGAGGTACTTAGAAATAAGTTGAAATTAATAAGTACTTAGAAATAAGTTGAAATTAATAAGTACGAATAAATTATTATATGCAGAGTTAAATTGATGTCTGATTAAAAAAAGTGAGCAACTACCATAAGTAAGCATACACAAAATCTTGGAAAAACACGTAATGTCTTGTCTAGCTACAAATTCATAAATGTGAAAAATACAGTAAAATATGAATATTCCATCTTGAATTAAAACACTTTTATGATGTATGAATGAAATGAATTAATAGTAAGAACGTGACTTATAAAAACGTTTTTATATACCTTTCCGAAATTGATCCAAACGTCGAATAAAAGTGTATATATTTTGTGCATTATTTGAAACTAAGCAATGACATTTTTATTTATAATACAGTAGTAGTATTTATTTTATAGTATTTATAGAAGAAATTTCATTAATAGATGTGTATACCGTAAATAAACAAAACATGTAACATATTTACATTTAAAAAATAACGCATGGCGTTTACAAATTATAAAAACCAAATCTAGGTGCACAATAATAAGTGTTCACTTTTATTGAGTTTAGAACCCAAAATACGGCCATTAGTGAAGCTCGGGAAATTACTGTATTAGATATTTATTTACGGTGCCTAGTAAAGTTCTAAAAATGAAAACATTCTTATTATTTATATTCACAATAACGCCAAGTTTATGATCCCAATACCAAAATGTTGATATTCTTAAGATTTGTTTGCGTCGTATAGAGTCACTTATGTGTCATGCAATATCCGAAACAGTTTGGACACCAAGTTGCCATCGTACCTCTACACAAACTTCAAAGTTACACCATAAATTGTGAATAGGGATCCTCAAGCTCTCTAGTGCAAATAGGATATTGAGAACGACAATCTGACTTATAATATGGCTCTGAGTGGTATGTCTAGTTGCCTGTCGACGCTTCGAGCTCGCTGGTGCCTTATACCAACCAACCGCTCATAGTTCCGTCAATTGAAACATTAAGTTGCCGTTGGCGTATCACAGCATGCGTGTTACAGGCTTATTATAATATTATGCATCGATCTTGAAGACTTAGAGGAACTTACGGTGAAACAGATTCCGGCTTAGAAGGAAAACTGAAGCTCGTGTTATATGAAACATCCTCAGGCAAGCTAGTAAGTGAAATAATGTATTTTCCGTGAAAATATATATTTCGCCTATAGTAAGTAGCCTACATTTCCAACTCTAGAAGATTATTTCATGCTGTCTTTGTATCAAGCAGAGTGGCATGTGTACTACTTAAAAAAAAAAAAAATCGTCTGCTTTTGGCTTATTCTTCTTTCGTTTCTAAAGAAGGCGTTCCTCAGAAGTAAATAATAAAAATCTTAAGACCGGATTAGGTAGCCGCGGTCGATTTAGACGTTGGTCTTTTAGGCCACGGTTCCTGCGTTTCAGGTTCTAAGTT
The DNA here is from genome assembly GCA_945910005.1 of Isoperla grammatica. Taxonomy (NCBI): domain Eukaryota; kingdom Metazoa; phylum Arthropoda; class Insecta; order Plecoptera; family Perlodidae; genus Isoperla; species Isoperla grammatica. The sequence goes on from OX246737.1 coordinate 9,569,764, forward strand.
CTAACTGTGGCTTCGGCCAAATGTTAGTTACACTAAATGTTATGTGGCGTATTTTTATATAAATCACCTACTCGTGGTCTCAATTAGCAATGTTGACACAGTACAATAAAATACGAAAAACCCAAACAATAAATATCATCATTATCGTCAAGTAAGTACAAACTATTGAGATATTTAGAATTGTTATCATAAAAGCATATTACAACTACATTTATATCAATAATAAATAATAATACTAATAATAATAATAATAATGAATTATCTATATTAAATTGTTAAAATAAACATACATCTGTATATTATTTATCACTTTATTTAAATTTATTTTATAGTAATAGTGTTGATTGGGGGCGTATATGGAGGGGGTACAATCTAAAATATGTCTGTCTTGTTTCTATGATGGCTGTTTCTCTACCGTCCCCGTTATTGTTTCACTGTTTGTAACAAAGAAATAAATAGAGCGAAGTAAATTAATTCCGTATGCTTTACCCGCTTTTTACTGAACCCGGTACATTTCAATGAGAGCAGAAAGATACCCGAACAACCCACGATTCAAAGACAATCAACAATCTACATTCATGAAATAATTCTTATTTAATTGTTTCCGTTTCTTTGATCATTTTCATTCGTGTTGTTCAATTATAAATGTCAGGTACAATATAACTAAAATACGCTTTGTTATGTTAGCAGAAAATTATACAGATACCTGATAAAATACATTGAAAGGAATTTAAATAGTACAGAGTAACTTAGAAAGGTTTTCAGCAACGAATCAATATCAATTGAATATCCTTCCAAAAATCTATTCGTTTGGTCACAAGATGCGATTGAACATATAGTTCTATTTTCTCCAGTGTGCATTTCTTTATTTACTTTGTTGGAGACAGCGGAAAATGTTGACCGAAGTCAGACGTCAGACAGGGTGGGAAAGCGGCGGTCGACGGGGGGGAGGGTGGGAAAACGTCGGTTTATTGCTCCAACTGTCAATCATGTAGGCTATATGGAGCGACCGCGGGATATTCTCAAATATCGATTTCACTCCAAAGATTAAATTACACTTTTGATTTTATTTGAGGTAGAGTAATAAATGGTTGCGTTTCACCCTTAAATCACCATTCTTTGCAGAAATTTAAATTGTTTTTTAATTTGTGTATAACTGTTTAAGTTGTATATTATGTAGACGAAGCGCACCTATCGAAAAAAGATTTGCACGCATGTACCAAAAACAGCCTTGTGTAATATAATGCATAGAGAGAAACCATGAGTACGATGTATACTCTATTTTGCAATACAACTAGAAGGCTCTTTCCTCATTGCATTTCTCTCTCTAGGGCGAAGAGAGGAATGCCTAGTTGTATCGCAAAAGAGTATGCATCGTACGTCGTGGTTTCTCTCTGTGCATTATATTACACAAGGCTGTTTTTGGTACATGCGTGCCAATCTTTTTAAGGTGGGCGCGGTTCGTCTACATCTTTATAATAACTGTTACATTTCTACATGTATCTCTTCAATCTCTACATTAGTTCCTAATAGTATGTACTTGCTTATACAGACAAATTAGCATTAGACACATATCCATAAAGGTCGTTAATGAAATTGCACAAAAACGTCGAATTGTTTGTCCTTTAGCCCCGTGGAGTACCCGAGAAACCATGAGGTCATATGATGTATACGTAAATAAACATAGGCCTGCAACGTGATTCTTGAAAATATACATATACAAATATATATATATATATATATATATATGTTAAGTTTCAAGTCAATCAATCAATCAATCAGCGATGGCGTGTTGTAAATGTCATAAATACCTGAATGCAACGAAGACTTATGAACATGAACAACAATACCAACGTTCGGCACATCTCGGTGTTTCTTCTATGAGCTCTGAATGTATCGTGTTACACAAAACACACGTGTACAGCTCAGCGGACGCCCTGTGAAGACTACGTAGTGCAGTATACACCGTGCTTATATAGTAATTACCCATTTCCAAATATTTTATGTTTTTCTACACTTTGCACTGCTGGCAACTCTTGTTTATGATTATTGGTTTGCCAAATTGCATATGTCATACTCATAGGTTAGATTAACTCAACAATAACATTCATACTTACTTTACCAATTTATAACATTACTTCACAAAATGATCTAATCAAAATATAACCTAAATATTCCATAGCGTTACAAACCTAATAATATTATAACACATAACAATGCATGAGTATTGAGTAATACATCGCGGACAAAGAATGAAATAGATCTATACATCAATAAAACTGTCGTGGACTTTAGCACATCGATTGTTCACAAATGTGCTACTCATAATAGTGTGACGGGAACAATGTTGATGATAAATATTACTCGAGCATTGCACTAATACCTTGTTCACACTTTGTCCACTAACAGAAGTTAAGCTAACAGTTGTTAGCGCCGTAACTACGTTCCCCAAACGAAGTTAGTGCTTAACATAGGTTAGGCTAACTGCGTTCCGTCCGTTCACATTACGTTCTTAACTTCTGTTAGTACCCTAACTTCTGTTAGTGAGCAAAGTGTGAACAAGGTATAACGAAGTAAAACAAACGTGATATGTGATTGGATAATAATACAATTAATAAGTTTCCGTAGCAATACTTGTTTAAGGAAGAAAACGATGTGAACTATATTATGACTAACTATATTATGATGTATGATGTTTAGGGTGTATATTCCTGGTCGAACTGTGACCGTTCAAAACATTTCTTCTCGGTTTTGTACCATATTCAAATATTAATAGTGCTGGAACTTAGAAAGAACTTAGAAATAAGTTAAAATTAATAAGTACGAATTAGTACGAATGTTATGCTATGCAGTGTTAAATTGATGTCTGATTCAAAAAAGTGTGCAACTACCATAAGTAAGCATACAAACAATCTTGGTGAAACAAATAATGCCTTGTCTAGCTACAAATTCATAACTGTAAAAAATGCAGGAAAATATTAATATTCCATCTTCAATTAAAACAAAATTATGATGTTTGAATAAAATGAATAAATAGTAAGACCGTGATATAAAAACTTATTTATATGTAATTCCGAAAATGATCCAAACGTTGAATAAAAATGTATATATTTTGTGAATATATTTGAAACGAAGCAAGGCTATTTTTATTTATAGTATAATAGATTTCATACCGTAAATAAATAAAAATATGTAACACACTTACATTTAAAAAATAACGCATGGCATTTACAAATTATACAAACCAAATCTAGGTGCACAATAATAATTGTTCATTTTAGTGAGCTGAAAAACCAAACTGCGGTCATTAGTGAAGCTCGGGAAATTATTGAATTAGATATTTTATTTTCGGTACCTAGTAAAGTACTAAAAATTAAACGATGAATAAAAATGTATATATTTTGTGAATTATTTGAAAGGAAGCAAGGCTGTTTTTATTTATAGTATAAAAGATTCTATACCGTAAATAAATAAAACATGTAACACATTAACATTTAAAAAATAACGCATGGCGTTCACAAATTATACCAACCAAATCTAGGTGCACAATAATAATTATTCATTTTTATTGAGCTGAAAAACCAAACTGCGGCCATAAGTGAAGCTCGGGAAACTATTGTATTAGATATTTATTTTCGGTACCTAGTGAAGTAGGCCCTACTAAAAATTAAAACTTTCTTATAATTTATATTCACATTAACGGCAAGTTTATGAACCCAATACTTACTTGTTGATATCCTTAAGATTTGTTTGTAGAGTCACTTATATGTTTCATGCAATATCCGAAACAGTTTGGACACCAAGTTGTCATCGTATCTCTATACAAACTTCAAAGTTACACCATCAATTGTGAATACGGATCCTCACTCAAGCTCTCTAGTGCAAATAGGATATTGAGAACGACAATCTGACTTATAATATGGCTCTGGGTGGTATGTATAGTTGCCTGTCGACGCTTTGAGCTCGCCGGTGCCTTATACCAACCAACCACTCATAGTTCGTCAATTGAAACATTAAGTTGCCGTTGGCGTATCACAGCATGCGTGTTACAGGCTTATTATAATATTATGCATCGATCTTGAAGATTTAGAGGAACTTACGGTGAAACAGATCCCGGCTTAGCAGGGAAACTGAAGCGCGTGTTATATGAAACATCCTCAGGCAAGCTAGTAAATGAAATAATGTATTTTCCGTGAAAATATATATTTCGCCTATAGTAAGTACATTTCCAACTCTAGAAGATTATTTAATGCTGTCTTTGTATCAAGCAGAGTGGCATGTGTACTACTTAAAAAAAAAAAAATCGTCTGCTTTTGGCTTATTCTTCTTTCGTTTCTAAAGAAGGCGTTCCTCAGAAGTAAATAATAAAAATCTTAAGACCGGATTAGGTAGCCGCGGTCGATTTAGACGTTGGTCTTTTAGGCCACGGTTCCTGCGTTTCAGGTTCTAAGTTCTAACCGTGGCTTCGGCCAAATGTTAGTTACATTAAATGTTATGTGGCGTATTTTTATATAAATCACCCACTCGTGGTCTCAATTAGCAATGTTGTCACAGTACAATAAAATACGAAAAACCCAAACAATAAATATCAACATTATCGTCAAGTAAGTACAAACTACAGAGATATTTAGAAATGTTTTCATAAATGTATATTATAACTAAATCTATATCATCAATAATAAATAATAATACTAATAATAATAATTAATTATTTGTTAAATTGTTAAAATAAACATACTTCTGTATATTATTGTATATTGGGAGTGTATGGAGGGGATACAATCTAAAATAAGTTTGTGTCTTGCTTCTATGATGGCTGTTTCTCTACCGTCTCCGTTATTGTTTCACTGTTTGTAACAAAGCTATAAATAGAGCAAAGTAAATTAATCCCGTATGCTTTAACCGCTTTTAACTGAACCCGGTACATTTCAATGAGAGCAAAAAGATACCCGCAGAACCCACGATTCAAAGACAATCAACAATCTACATTCATGGAATAATTCTTATTTAATTGTTTCCGTTTCTTTGATTTCCATTCGTGTTTTGCAATTATAAACCTCAGGTACAATATAGCTAAAATATATGCTTTGTTATGTTAGAATGCTAAGAAAGGTATACAGGTACCTGATAAAATACATTGAATGGAATTCAAATTATACAGAGTAACTTAGAAAGAGTGTCATAAAACGAATCAATATCTCTTGAATATCCTTCCAGAAATGTATTCGTTTGGTCGCAAGATGCGATTGAACATATAGATATATTTTCTCCAGTCTGCATTTCTTTATTTACTTTGTTGGAGACAGCGGAAAATGTTGACCGAAGTCAGACGTCAGACAGGGTGGGAAAGCGTCGGTCGCCAGACAGGGTGGGAAATCTTCGGTCGACAGGGGGGGGGAGGGTGGGAAAACGTCGGTTTATTGCTCCAACTGTCAATCATGTAGGCTATATGGAGCGACCGCGGGATATTCTCAAATATCGATTTCACTCCAAAGATTAAATTACACTTTTGATTTTATTTGAGGCAGAGAAATCAATGGTTGCGTTTCACCCTTAAATCACCATTCTTTTCAGAAAAGTAAATTGTTTTTTAAGTTTCGGAAGTAGTAGATGTAGACAAAACGCACCTACCGCAAAAACATTCGCTCGCATGTATCAAAAACAGCCTTGTGTAATATAATGCACAGAGAGAAACCATGAGTACGATGTATACTCTATTTTGCAATACCACTAGAGGGCGCATTCCTCATTGCATTTCTCTCTAGGGCGAAGAGAGGAATGCCTAGTTGTATTGCAAAAGAGTATGCATCGTACGTCGTGGTTTCTCTCTGTGCATTATATTACACAAGGCTGTTTTTGGTACATGCGTGCAAATGTTTTTGCGGTGGGTGCGCTTCGTCTACAATTCTATAATTACTTGTAACATTTTTGCAGTTATCTCTTCAATCTCTGCATTAGTTCCTAATAGTATGTACTTACCTATACAGAAAAATTAGCATTAGACACGTATCCATAAAGGTCGTTAATGAAATTGTACTAAAACGTCGAATTGTTTGTCCTTTAGCCCCGTGGAATGCCCGAGAAACCATGAGGTCATATGATATGAACGTAAATAAACAAAATTATATAACATAGGCCTACAACGTGATTCTTGAAAATATACATATTATACAAATATATATATATCTATAAATTAGCTTAGTTCATAATGGAGGCATCTCAACGCCTAATGTTTCAATAATAACTTCACATTAGTAAGAAATATAAGATTTAAGTACAATAAGACACATTTTGTTACGAAATACTGAGGACATCTATATTGTCGAGATTGAAGGAAAAAAACGAAAAGGTAGAAGTTTTGAGTTTGACTGAGTATATGAGACTGAACCTAACAGTCTGGATGTGAAAAGTTTGAGTAATAAAGTGAATTGCTTATATGAGGGTGAGATATGTTTGTCGGGTGCTTGGGGTTGGTTGTCAAGTACGACAAGTATCATCCATATGCGAGTCATGCTTGCCCGAAAGTTGGGAGAGTAGCTAAAATTGTTTAAACCATAAAATGTGCCCCGTTTGGTCTATGCAAATTTCTATCGACTAACACGTTTTTGTCCTGGGACGAAATTTTGTGATTTTAAAATTAGTTTCTCCATAAAATGTCAATTGAAACATTTTAAGCGTTTTATATAAGTTTTAAAAGCTTAATATTTTAAGCTTTCACATGGCTCTTGCGTTTTTGAGAGTCCCTCATCTTGAGTCAAGAAATGCTCTATCAACTTTGCTCTTTTCTAATTAGCCTTCAGGCTAGCAGGACGATAATACGCTTATCTGTGTCATATTGCACCGCTCTTCTGTAAGGGGACTCATCAAGTTATTTTAATAACGGGGATGTTAATAGAAATTTGCATGGAAGACACGATCTCTTTTTATTTTTTATTTTTTCCTTAGAAAGCAGACTTAAGCCCTTTACTGAACAAAAGTTTGAAGTGGGATGTGGGATGTGGGCTGTTCTCTTATTAAAGTTTCTAAGCCACGTGTTTACACTTTGGATGTCCACGAGAAAACGAGTGACGCAAACAACTTCTGGCGTATTCTTTTGTTACGTTGTATTATAAGTATTCATCTTTTCTTCTTCATTGTGTGACATAATAGACATAGTACATACCATCTGGCATCTCCATACGAAACAAGCTAAATGGCCGTTCACATGTCCTTGCCCATGGTCTAAGTATAGATTATAATGAGTTGTACGTAGATGATTTTTGCTATTGACTTACAAAATATTCCATGGGTCCTTATTCGCTTACGTGTATCATACTTATCTATGTATCCTGGGATAATACTGCACATAATTAAATGTGCACTTATTGACTTTTCCTAATCATGAATTATTATTTTTCAGACCGAGGTCAATTTTGCCTTTTTGGTGGCCTGTCTGATGTCTAGTTTGCGTAGTTCATTCAATAGCCAGATCCTTGTTAATGCAATATTTTAGTATGTTACCCAACAATCATGTGAGTGTAGTGGAAAGAGCGCTGATAGCAAGACAGGTCATTTGGGTCGAGTCCCCGGCCACTCCACAACTCGGCAGTGACTTTAGGAGAGCATATTTTGCGTAATGGATGAAGTTCCTGACAAACTACATAGAAACGTCACTATCATTGTCATACAATACTTGTTTATGTGAAAACATTTACATATAACCGACATAGATTGCTCAGTGCGTAACACACGAGGTTCTAATTCGAGAGGTCACCGGTTTGATACCCACTACCGGCAGTCTTGACTGAAGATTTCTTCCTTCCTCAGTCACTAGGCGAATATTGAGATTGAGACACACTAACAGCCCTCGGACATTCCTTCCCAGCTATTCTAAATACCACAATACCTAGTCGTCACCTGAAGAAGGACATGAATTGTCCCTGGGCCGGTTTCCTATACGAAAAACTACAGGACTATATCTAACACTCGTCGGATGACGATATTTTGGTTTCCACGTACGATATTTTGCAACGTTGCTAATCGAGAATATTCGTGGGTGTTTGACGACGATGAATAAACGCCGCATGACATCTATGTCCAAGCCAGGATTCGAATCTAGAATGAGGAAACCGCGTATTGCTATCGTAACTCCTGAGCGAATATGGCCAACCACAACGGCCACTCGTCGGAAGTTAGTCCACGACACAATAAGGATATTTCCACTCGAAACGTCCGTCTACATTATGGATAACATCACTCTGAACGGCTTTCTATAATGTATTCTCTATTGCTGGATATAACAACCCCACATGCATTATTTCGTTTCACCGAGGGGTGAGTTTCGACGGTTACAATAACTCGTAGCCGATTACTGTGGTCTATCGTTCGAGTCTGCCGCTCCAGTCTGCACTGTGACTTCCGTTCCCCTCTAAGAGGGCGTAACACGCCACAAAACACCACCTTAGAGGAACGTGACCGGAGTACAAACCGAGCTTTTTACATTCAAAAGAAATTCTCGTGAACTTTATTCACCATTTATTCATGTAGACCTGAGGCATCTCTTTGTATGGACTTGACGTGTGGGGGCGAGGGACGCTTTCCATGATACATAGTCTTATAAACGAAGGTGCATGAGAGCAATTATCACCATTATGATGAGAAAGGACTTTCAATTCTTCAAACGAAATAATAAAACGTTGTGACTCCATTTTGACGCGGTGTTTAGCTTCGAACAGCTGATGCATAAAATATGATAATGAAGGGGATGAGAATACACTGTCAGCGCGGAGACTTTCTAGTTGTTGCTAAACAGTTAGAATTTTTACGGAAAGATAAATGTCGGTAACCCGCGCGCACACTGAAAGAACTAGGAATGAAACACCCACTCACAAAGTTCGTGAGTTTTCAGACGCATCCACAGCCTCCCTGTGACGTGAGGAACTAACGTCCGATATGATCGAAGCAAGCAATAAACTTACGAATAATAAACCAAAAACTAACGAATTATAATGTATTGTCTCATTGTGATGCACGAGAATAAGAGAGAATAGTTTCTAGAACGATCAAAAGATAATCGCTACATCATAACAGTAAGAATTTGCATGAGATTTCATCGGCATCGCGACCACGAATAATGTATATGCATTATCTAGTACGTTAGTTAATTAGCAACCTTTAACTTTCCCTTCTTTCATGACTGATGGACTTTCCGACCGAAAACGATCACTCCATGCATACAAAATTAAACATTAGTACATAAAACCATGTTTTATACGAACTTTCAGTTCGTAAAACAAACAAAAGTTTAAAAACTCATCAACGTGTTGCTTAAGCTAACACAGCGCAAAATACATAACGCCGTTGCTCCCACAAGACTAAACCACACGATTATTGGTCTTTCGGAACGTGTGGTCAACACTATGATGAATAACATTCAGGTCAAAACCACTTGGTCAACAATTTAGGTTTATTAGAATTCGTACAATGCAAAATGTTAAAACGTAAAATGCTACGTGGAAGTTACCTCGTAATTACTAATAACATAAAATAATTACAGACAAGTGTTTCTTGACACAGATATGACAGATATTTGTAACAAGCGCTTTGCAGCCACCGTTAAAGCCCTTGAGGCGGGAAAACGTGAGAATTGAAAGTTTTATGTTCGAATCTTTAAAACAACTTTAAAATCGAAATCGTGGGTAGATAGCGCAGATAGATATTACCAAAGTCTACAGATAATGAAACAAAGAACATGCAAAATTAATTCGTTTGGATTTAATCCGATAATTGAGATATTATTTGATAGTTACGGAAGTTTTTCCAAACGTAATGAATTCTGCATGTATTATATTCGTTATCTGTATACCTCAATAATAACTACTGGCGCTATCTACCCACAATTTTATTTTAATTTGAAATTAAATTAAATTTTTTTTTTTTACTATAAATTAATAAATTATAATTTTATTTAATTTATTATGAATTATTAATGTTATTATTAGTTATTAATTTTTCGTTTTAAAAGTTGTTTTTAAGATAAAACAGAAAACCTTAATTCCTCATGCTTTGCTACCACATTAACACACAACAATATTTATCTTGATCAGAAGATGGGGAGGGGGGGGGGAACCTTCTTCTCCGATACAACTATCTTTACGGTTCACATCTTCAGTACAATGTCAATGTCGTTCTCTTTGACAGCTGGCCGATAAGGTTGGCAGAAGAACCGCCCGTGAGGTTTGTGATGTACAGAGCAGAGTTACGGTGGTTCCGTTTTAAAACTGGGTGACGTTCTCCTTTATAATTGTGAGAATAAGTTTGAGATAAATTACTTGCCAATACGCGTACATTTTATATTTAAAAGTTCCTTTCCTAAAATGGGAAATTTAAAAATCCGTTTAACTACAGTGTTGTTTATCGATATCGATATAAATCAATGCACTACATCATTTACCTAATAGGTTACTTGAAACATTGCAGCTTATACATGCATTATAGGGACGAATGAGATTTTACGTTCAAAAAACAGTTAATAAAATGCTTAAAAACATTTAAGTTTGAAGATAGTAAGGTTGTTATTTACTCTTTTAACCTACACGCTTATTACCAATAAACTAAACTAATGGTATTCAGTTATCAGTAGAGTAGAGGTTTTATAATTGTAGGGTAGTCCAGTCCTGTTCATAAAACGTGTTCCGTTTTTTAAGTTCCTTTAGAAGAAATATTAGTTTGTATCTAACAAAATTGTACTACCATGATAAAAAGAACGTGTTTTACCCAACCAAAATTACAAAATAGTAACACGTTGTTACTAAACGCGAGTTAAACCTTCAAATTTATTTCAATTAGCTCCAGTTTCAATATGTGTGGTACATTAAACCCCACTTTAAAATACAATGTTCTTGCTTCATTGTACGGGATTGTAAACAGTGACGACACGAAATAATCATAAACATTGGTTAAGCTTTACACGAACCTGTTATTTTAATCTCTGCGCTAATCGTATACAATTTAAAATAATAACCCCTAAGATTCAATTTGTTACAAGAAATGTTCTAAATAATGTGTGTTGACCGTTACGGCAACAAGAACGTACAAGCATCAACTAACCCATCATTAAATCTCCTAGATGGACTTATATACACGTTGTACACTCTACGTTGTACTTTATAAAAACGGTATACGCCTTTTAATGGAATGGAAGAATGAAAAATGCAACAGCGCAGGATGAAGAAAATAAAACGCCCCTTTGTCGACCGTTCAAATCCAATTTAAGTGATGAAAAGCTATCCGGTGGCAACCCACTGGGGGTGCCTGTCATGAAGGGGTGGCCGTTTCACCCTCCACCCTGGGGGAGTACCGCGCACTCATCTAATAAACAGGAGACCCATCATCTTAGACCTTTTACTTCCTTAGAATGCCTTTCCACTCCAGACCGACTTCGAATTGGATGTTACTTAAAATGCTGTCCGGGAGTGTTTTATGTCTTCGACTAAACTACGATTCTATTTTGCTAGTTCAAAACCCATTGGAGCTGGCGGAACTTAATAGGATTGAGATTAAAAAATTAAATGTAATTAAAATTATTATTGTAATAATTATAATAATGTGTTAGTAGTAGTTAATCATTATTATAATTATTATCATTTTTATTATTATTATTATTATTATTTTATTGTTGCAATACATACAAACTCGGTCAAAACCGGCATAAACATGTTGTACGGACACAAATGTCAAGTATTTCCATGTGTTTACCTTATTAAAATCTACTTAGAACTACTTAATATATCATCTTCTTCTTCTTCTTCTTCTTCTTCTTCTTCTTCTTCTTCTTCTTCTTCTTCTTCTTCTTCTTCTTCTTCTTCTTCTTCTTCTTCTTCTTCTTCTTCTGCTTCTCAAATGCCCACATTTGGCTATACTACTGAATATATCATTGTCCACATTATTTTTTCCAAACCGAACTGTGGATGCTATGTACGGTCGTGGCCGATTTGTACTCATCCCAGCATTCGCTCTTTGTACGGTGGAAACCACGAAAACCACCATCGGGATGGAGAACTTCTTAAAGTCTTCATTCTTCTTAGTTCAAAAATTTTCGCACTATCCTACACGTGTTCAAAATAATTGCTTTTTGCATCTCGATGTATATGTTCGGTTGGAGACCAATTAGTTTAATACTGTCATGGAGTTTACGTGGAACAATGCCATTTGCTGATATAATTAACGGTATAACAGTTACATTATTCTGCTTCCACAACCTTTTTATTTCAATAGATAATTCCTTATATCTGTTTATCTTTTCCCGCCAAGTTGTCTCTACATTGTGGCATAAAGGGACGGCAACATCAATTAAAATCGTTTCTTGTTTCTTCTTGTCAATAAATATAATATCCGGTCTATTGTGATGTATGGTTTGGTCTGTAATAACTGCCCGGTCGTAATATAATTTGTAGTCTTTACTATCTAATACCTTTTCAGGCTTGTATTTGTAATACGCAGTGGTTGTGTTTATAAGTTTATACTTCATGGCTAATTTTTGATGTACAATGTTTGCAACTTGGTTATGCCTATGAAGATAATCTGTTTGACAAAGCATTTTGCACCCAGATACGATATGTTCAATTGTTTCGCCGTTCAAATTACATTTTCTACATTTATCTTCCACTGTGACGTCTTTCAGTATGTATTTTTTGTAATTGTTATTTGTTAGTCTTGATAACTTTATCTTGAATAGCGATCATAAATCCCTCTGTTTCGCTGAAAATGTCCCCGGACGTTAACCATTTGTTCGATGCTACCCTATCGACGCTATCCTTAAGAAGTTCTTTATAATGTCTGCTATGTAACGTCTTTTCTGATATTCTGATCTCTTTTGCTGTGTCAGAATTTAGTTTTTGAAGCAAGTTTAAATTTCCGTCATTTAAATTGAGGGGAGAAAGCGACTTGTCTGCCGATACTATAGCTCTATGAAGTTGTGAATGTGGGCATTTTGTATAAAAGTACTTTCTCAGAATTTCAATTTGTTTATAATATAAATTGTTTAAATCAATCAAGCCTCTTCCCCCTTTTTCTCTAGGTAGAGTCACTCGTTCTATTGCTGACTTAGGGTGATGACTTCTGTATTTGGTGAATGTTGTGCGGGTGAGAATTTCTAGGGCATGAAGTTCTGTCTGTGTCCAGTTAATAATTCCAAATGAATATGTTAGTACCGGTATAGCATAAGTGTTAATTGCTTTGATCTTGTTTTTACCATTCAATTGTGTTTTTAAAATGGATCCTATTCGTTTCTTGTATGCAGAAATTAGTTTACTTTTCATCAGTTTATGATCAATTCGTTTAGCCTGCGCAAATCCTAGATATTTGTATATATCTTCTTCGTCCATTACCCCAATCCGGTTGTCTTCGTCAATTTCAAACTCTTCTAATTTCGTAATCTTTCCTTTGATGACATGAAGTGACTTACATTTATCAATTCCAAAATCCATACATATATCTCTACTGAATTCTAACGTTGAGTTAAGAAGATTCGTCATGTGTGTCGCATTTAAAGCATATAGCTTGAGATCGTCCATGTAGAATAGATGTGAAAGTGTGTGGCAAACTGTATTACCGTCCTTTATCTTGAAACCATGTGTAGATTTGTTTAGTATATGAGATAATGGATTTAATGAAAGACAAAACCATAACGCACTAAACGAGTCACCTTGAAAAATACCTCGTCGGATGTTAACTGGGTCAGTACATATCTGCTCTTTGCCTACGTTTAACTTTAATGTTGTTTTCCAACTCGTCATCGCTGTCCGCAAACAGTTTACTATCAATGGGTTTACTTTATAAATTTCCAGTATCTGTATTAGCCACGAATGTGGTGACGAATCATACGCTTTCTTGTAATCAATATAGCTAACGTGAATGTTTCTCTTCTTGTTGAAAGCTTGGTTCATTACAACAGAATCGATAATTAATTGTTCCTTACACCCTTGCGACAATTTACGACATCCCTTTTGTTCTTCAGCTAATATATTGTGTTCTTCGCAATGACTATATATTTTATTTGTAATGCACGATGTCAAGATTTTGTAAATAGTAGGTAAGCATGTAATTGGTCTATATTTACTTGGATTTTTGGTGTCATTATCTTTTGGTTTAAGAAATGTTATACCTTCAGTAAAGAAATCTGGTAAATCCTTGTCTCCTAATATAAATTCATTAAGACATTTAGCAATCTGGGTGTGCATGTTTGAAAACTTCTTGTACCAAAAATTTTGAATGTTATCGTTACCGGGTGCTTTCCAATTATGAGTATTTCGTATCGTTGATTTTATATCATTTACACTGATGCCATCAAATGTCATTTCTTCGATATCACTCATTGCCTCAATTTCATCTTGAATCCATGTTGCATTGTGATTGTGCATTAATGGGTTACTCCATATCCCACCCCAAAACTGCTCAATCTCTGTCTTCGATGGTATACCATTGCCTACTATTTCTTCTTTATTGTTAATTTGCTGATAGAATTCTTTTTCTTTTTCTTTAAACATTTTGTTTTGTTCTTTTCTATCACTACACTCTTTATATCTTCGTAGTCTTTTGGCTAATGCACTTACTTTTTGCTTTAGAGTATCCAAATATTCGTTTGTAGCCTCGTTCGGTGTTTCATGTATAGTATGGATTTTAAACCTTTCAAATATGTGTTGGCAATATTGTAATATCTTTTTAGATCTATTACCCATCCTGAATTGTTCTAATCTCCCAATATCTCTCCTTAACTCGTTGATGCGTTTGACTAATCTTCGTTCCCATTTTGGAGTCTTATTTGTTTTTATGTTCTGAGAATGTACCAACTTTATTTTTAATCCTAATTGTCTGACCACTGCTACGGCTCCACAATATATTGCTGCATGCACTTCCTCAAACGACAATTCTTTCTTCGCGTAATCTAACAATATATGTGCGTTCATTACGTGCATTACTATGTCCATCTGCTTAGACTGTTTAGGTTTAGGAATTCTAGGTCTCTTGTTCGGTTCTATATGTGCAAATTCTGTCAAAGCATTTTCAAAAGCTAAATGTAATATGTTCTTTAACTCGTCTATTTCTTGTGTGTTCCCTCTTATTATTATTATTATTATTATTATTATTATTATTATTGTTTTTATTATTATTATTATCATTATTATTATTATTATTATTATTATTATTATTATTATTATTATTATAATAATTAATATTTTTTATTGTTCGTGTATTTGTCGAATAGCTACTTGAGTTTCACTATCCATATTAACAACTTTCTCAAGAGACTCGAGACTCAGAAATAAACCGCAGATCATCCAGACAACTTCAGCTGGTCGTGAGGTTAACAACACTTCGCCTAACAACCACCCAATTGGTGCTTGTTGCATACGTACAATAAGAACATAAGGAAATAGAACGGTTACAGAACTTAAAAACGAACATGCATTGCATAAGGATGTTAATTAATTTTGTGAAGAAGAGAAATACAAAGAGTTACTTCAATTCACTTCAATGAAGTACTTCTCATTAGTGACTGTTAAGCATAATCGTTTGTAAAAGTGGAGTATTTTTGTATTTGCTGTTTTCTTTTGTTCATTCAATTGAATTATACAACGTTATTTCTGTACTTCACAAATACAGCAACAACACATAGCTTAATTAAAATAATTTCAGTACTACTAACAAGAATTAACCCTAACTTTTTATAAATGCTAATGGTAAATATAGCACTAAACTAAATGAGGAAATAATAGTTACCCACGCATGGACACACACAATATGAGATTTCTGATTGAAGTAATTAGATATATAATATTAAGTATAATATATGTTTCAATTAAGGAAGCAGCATATTGTTTTCTGAAGCGTTGCACTATTAATTAAAATTAACAGTTTTAATTACATACCAGATAAAATTTATAAAAACACTCGTTATGTATTATCACCTATCAACACACTGGCACCCTAGAAATATGAATTAATTTACTTGCAGGTTAGTCCGCCACGTCCTACCTCCGAAGCGGACTAACCCACGAGTATTTTAATTTGAATAACTAAATCCTGGCCACGAAAGTATTCAACACTTCAATGTATTGCAGTTTTATTATTGGTGGTATAATACTAAAAGTAAATGGGACTCAAATAATCAAAACAGGTTGTTATAATATTGTATGCAAGGGGAAAAGTGTCAGGCTCTAAAAAATATAAAAATAATAAATAAAACCCGGCCCCTCCACCAAATTGTAACGCGACTGAAAATATTGAGTTCCTATCAAAATTTATTCTGAATTGATCACAGAATTGAAGGGAACTCAAAACACTTGACTCAACTCAATGTTAATTCGCATCACTCTCAATAGATTACTGCTATGTGGATGAGTGGACGTTTGCAGCATTTTTTGACACTCGACTTTTCAAAATATAGACCCAAGAGGCTTTTATTACATAACATTCAATCAATTCCTAATCCTGATATAGGCATCTATCTTCGGGCAATGTACAAAATATTTCATATTTATTTGTATTTAAAATAAAAAAGTACATATTGGTGGATAATAATAATTATGAATAATAATGATAATAATTTATAATTTAAATATTTAAATTATGCAAATCTATCACAATAATATAATTTGTTTTAAATTTTTCACTCTTCCCGAGTAAAACATAACTAAAAAAATTTGTTTTTAAATATTACTCCGAGTTTAATTTTAATGAGTAATCCTGCACAAAATTAAAATTATCTGGCAACTTTCTATGTCACGTTCTTTACAGAAACCCTCTCTACCGTAATTAAGTGATAAACGAGACTAAGAAACGCGTTTTCTTTTGAATGAATTAAACTAACTTTTAAAACATTTTTCCTTTAATTAAAAGTTGTAAGCTTGCTTGTTTCTTTGTGCAGATTGTAATTGAGGCAGATGCAAAAATGCACGTATTTGTAGAGTTGCGTGTTAGTTGCGTCTCGTTAAATCGTGTGATATAGCGCGGAGATGAATGGAGAGAGAGGAAGCGGCAGCGGCTCTCTTTGTCATACGTCATCGTTCTGTGACGTCATCACTTGATGTGTGTGCTTACTATACACGTGGGTGTGACGTCATAATGCGAGACCTCCGTCCATCTACCGTTTCAATCGTACAATCAGTAAGTGCAATTGGCAATTAGTTTTCTTTTCTGTTTGATTTCCTGCTTGTTATAATTTCCTATACAAGGTCTATTTGATACAAAAATATTATCTACTGTAAAGGTCTCTCTCTCACAGCAAGAAGTAAGATAGTATCAGGACCGCCCACATTTAGTTTCCAACTTAACAAGCGCGAATCACTAACGTTTTTCCCAATTATCTAGTAAAATTTGGTTGCGGTAGGTTTTTTGACCATAACGTACAAGAAAACGTGCAAGCAGGTTTCCGTCAAAAAAACTTAACGCAACCAAATTGTACTAGATAATCCGAAAAAACGTTAGTAATTCGCACTTGTTAGGTTGGAAACTAATTGGGGGCGGTCCTGACTTCCATGACACTATACCTTACTTCTTGGTGTGAGAGACTTTTATTATATTTACAGAAAAAGTATAATCGATCATGTGTATATGTGCAACACAGCTCATATCCATGTAATATGTACATTTACAAAGTGCGCGTTGGTTATTTATTACACTTTAAACCATTTTATATGTGCATTTGTTATTACCAATGTGCCTAGCCTTGTTCCCCACATACATATGTGGGTCATGCTCGGTCCTTCGAGGCACAATTATTACGTTCCATACACCAGTTATAAAAAAAAAAAAAACTATGGTTAAGTTATGTATATTTTATATTTTATTTTCCGCCAATATGAAAATCAAAATTTGAATGTTTGTATTATTTTGTTTTATTACTTTATGCCCTACTATGTTTTGTTATGCGCTGTCATCTTTTAGCAACGTGCTATAAGTATTTATTGTCATAGTAATATTATTATTACTTGCATAACTTTAACTATCATAACATCGTTATCATAAGCACGTACCCGCCAGTTTCTTTTTATCGGATGCCATTTTCTTGGGTAATTACGCCTGCTTTACATAACTTGTACCCACATTACACGGTTCAATACTTTCGTCAAACTTATTGAATTCAAGGACAAAAAAGCATCAATTAATAGAAGCTCTATTGTTGCCGTTTTTCAGACTGTTTTTGATTCGCTTTTGTTTTTGAATTCAATAAGCTTGACGAAAGTATTGAGTCGTGTAATGTCGGCATTACCCCAGAGCAGAATATTATGTACATCGCATATAGGACCGTCCAGGAGATACATATAATGTCTAGTGACGCCATAACACATCGTCAAGAAGAGTTCTGAAGCTATAAAGTGTACTACTTTCAGATTAATGGCCACTTTACAACTCGTGAGTTGTGATCAGTACCGAATCTGTCTCGCACTAATTGTAAAGAATCCATTAACGTGCTTTAGCATGTTTTTGATACGGTAGGTCGGAACGGAAAGTTTGTCATTTTTGGGTTCCTTTTCAATCTTGTAATTTCAATCTCCTCCAGATAGTGTTAACTAAAAGTCAATGAGCGAAGTCGTTCAAAAGCAATTTGTAGCTCTCATCCCTTATTCCATCGAGTAAATAGCTCGTGGGATTAATCTTACAGCCCTCTCGAATACCCTTTTTTATATTTTGTGGTAAATAAATACACGATCTCGAAGTCTTATTAATGCTCTGACGAGCGGCCGGAGTTATAAACCACAATGAAAGACGTCGGAAAGTTTCGGCAAAGCCGTTGATCCGGTTAACGATCTTCTTTGGATCAATTCAAGCTTCACTTCATCCTACGTCTCAGTGGAAGTGTTCATTATTAATATTGTATCCTTTGATTTCACGCTTCGGTAAACTGCTCTTTGTACATTCGCATAGAGTTGTTTTAATGGTGGCTCTATGATCGAAAATTAATTGCTTACACTCCACTTAGGGCATTAACACAATTACGAGCCAATAAGAGTATATACGCGTTCCATGCTATACTACCATGAATGGGATTTTGTAGCTGGAATATGAGTCCATAATTTAAATACCTTCACGGATGACCAGACTTCTGAAACAGACATTTAAACTGGTTATCTTTGCGGAAAACAAGTAGTCTACATTCAAAGTAGACGTGGGACGCGTCCATTTGAAATTATTTATGTTTCCCAAAATAGTCCTGTCATAGGAAAAACTTTAGCAGCAACTTAAATAAATGCATTTATAGTACTTTCAAACAACCGGAAAAGGTCAGAGAGTATGAACATAATTTTTGTCGGCATCATTTTGTTAAAATAATTTATCTTTAGCATAAAATAAAATATAACTTTTTAAAATTTTAGTTCACCTATTTTTGAAAGTTTCCATTTTCTAAACAAAAAAATTCTTAATCCGTGTTGTTCCGTAATAACTCCGTTGTCATCACATTGCGCAGTAAGACGAACTGCCCGGGTATTATTCAATCAGGAGACCAGAACAAAGGCAAGCAAGTCCGACATATTCGCAGGGCCAGGTTCTAAATGGGTCTCCCAGGAGTAGAACCAATCTGTCTGTCGCCCTCGACTGAGGCTAAACTATGACCCTTGACACTAAAGAGGGCAGCACACTCCACAACGATTCATCATTGGAACGTTTTCCTCACACCAGATTAACAAAAACCACCACGGTGCGTGACAAATACCTTTTGAAACATCCAAATGTATAACGTTGTTCAAATTCCGTCATGATATAACTTTTTATGTTCAAACTTGTAATGTTCCGACTTTGAATATGTGCATGTAAAGCCACGTGTGACAATTAAATTTATAATGGTTCTATTGTTAGTACTTTGTTAATTAATTACTCGTAAATGGAGTATTATTTACGTTGGCTCAGTGTTTACTATGCGGCGGTAATGCACCACTGTGTGATGTTCTCTCGCCATTCAATGGAAGTCACGTGGTGTAACTATGACGTCACATTTCATTACGTCCAACTAATGTAAATACACCGACCGCCGGCATGACCTACAAACCTATAAATTATTGTGACTGGCAACGTTGGTGATAATAACCCAGCACAAATAGCGAGACCGAGGTCGGGTTAATTAAAATTAAAATATGGTGGTGGATTCTAATGTTATGGCATTCTTTGATGTTTTTTTTTTTTAATTTATTTAATCAATATTATTTTTATGCGACTGATTTACAAAAGAAGACAAAATTAACAAAATGTATTGACAAAATTAATTAAGATTAAGATTAATATAACAACTTGGATTTCTTCAGTATTTTTTATTCATACATTATGCTCAAAAACAAAAATCCCTTCTAACGTATACGTTACATGTTTTAACAAATTAATTTGAAATCCGTTTTATTTTAATTGATACTCTTTGTGATTGTCTGTTTGTTAGGCTCATTCTTCCTATGACAGAAAAAACTTCGAGAATGTGCAGATGTAAAAATTGATTTTATATCAACGCGTTAATATTGAATAGATCTTTTAACAACACAACTATAATCTCCGTACAACAGGTGTTTGACACTACTCAAAACTATTAGCGGGCTGCTAACTAACACCTGTATTGTTTATTGTTTACACTCCTACGTCACAACTGTGAAATATCCCCTTATCTGATTGACAGTAACTGAAAGTAAAGAGCAGTGTTGTGTATCTCCGTGTAAAGGACCCGACCCCAGAACGGCGTCTCAGAACGCTTTTGAAAAATGAAGAGAGAAAAGACGTTCAATGAATTATTCACCGACTTTCTCCATCTCCACTCTTTATTCTGTTCACGAATTTCATTCCTCAGATTTCAGACCGAAATCTCATATTGAATCTGCAGTTCTGCGGTTGTATTATTATACATCTGCACTCCGAAGTACAATATTTACCACTAACGTAATCCCTGTAGGCAGCGAGGATTTCCCGCCATTCATCTTGTTGCAAACAGCGCTGTTGCATTGCAGTGGCGAGAACCGCTACCACAACGAGAAGTGGCTGCATGATGTTGTAATATACCATGTTAGCGTACGTTTTAAATTAAAATATTACCTCGTGGATTGTGTACTTGTTATGTACTCGTTTTGTTTGTTGGATTTTACGTTTTAAGCTTTTGTAAAGCAAAGTCGCTAAATATAATATTATGAGCTTACGTTAAACTAAGAATCCGAGTTTTAAAAGAACGTTAACATCTATTTTAACGTTGAAAATGTGTAATACACGGCACTCCTAAAGAAGAAGAGTAAAACTTCAGTCGGTACAGAAGTTCTCCCTCAAGGAAACTTCTTTATTGACTCTGCTTATAACTCTCAACATAAAATACTTTGATTAGAAGGGGGAGGGAAAGTATTTGGGAAAAAATAAATATTGAGAATATTATTTTGTTCGTTTGCAAACATGCTAATATTTTATTTGTTTTTCACTAGTCTATAAGTTAAAAATGTATATAAATATAAAGACGATACTTAGAAATTCACAAATTACAAAGCAGCTTACGCCTAACGTAAACGTCTGTATCTTTGATGATTCGCTATACAAGCTGAACAGATTCGCTAACCAACTGACCACACATCGACATTCGGGATTCAGAGTACTTTTACAATTATATAATGTGCCAATCCAGAGTCTCAAGTGTTATCTATGACTCTCGGGTCTAGGTATGACTTTCAAAATAATAATTATATATGTTTTAATAATATGTCGATTGTTTTTGCAGCTTGAAATCATCATTTAGGGAAATTATCACCACCATAAATACTTTATTATCATACTTTTTTTTTCAGAAAAAGAAACTCCTAAAATGCAAATTGATATTTCCATCATCCTTGGAATGAGTATTATGAACCTTCTTATGACATCTGCTTTTAAATGATTCTAATTTAAAAGGAGTTTATGAATTTACGCTCTTGAACAACGGCAATAAAAGAACTTAAAGAGTCGGCGGTTGCGGTAAGACTCGTGGATAATTTATGCTGCAACGAACATTGTAATTAAATAAACAAGAAGAATGAAAACAAGAAAAATTAAAATAAGCAAAGTTTGTTTTGTGTTACATTTGTTAATATGTGAAGCCAACTATTCAACGTTTCAAAAACGATTTGTCAAATTCAAGATCCTAGCGTCTTTTGTTTTAGAGTGGAATTACAGTAGCGATATAAATAATTGAACTTATAAACTATCGCGTATGCTTACAAAGTTTTATTTACGAAATAACTATAGCTGAAAACCAAATTAGTATTCTTATGATCACAGCTGAATTTTTATTTTTACGAAAACCCAAAAGTTTTGGGATTTTAATACTCGAAACCAATTTTTCTCGCATCTGTTTCCTTCAAACAAACAAAAAGAATATTTGTCATTGTCAGATAACCAATCTCTTTAGGGAGTAAGAATTTACATTTTCAGCTTTCAGGGTCGCATGTTTAAATAAATGACGCTGATATGATTGTGTACGGTTCGATAAACTTCGGTGTACATCGTTCAAATTCGGGTAGAGAACGGATAGAGCCGTCAACACCATTTCACACAATCCTTGATTACGGATAGAGGGGCCTCAGTGGTAAACCGCAAGACTCTTATTCCGGAGGTCAACAGTAATCCTTCCGGTCACCGGTAATCCTTACCTAAGGGTTTTCCTATAGGCTTTTCTCAATCACAAAGTGAATGATGAAATTGAGACTCTCTCCATCACTATACCAACACTTAAATAAACCTAGTTAGTCGCCTGGGCACAGGGCACTCACAAGAGATCCTAGTATTTTTTTGGTCTTATCTCTAAGACTGGCCTAACTTTCAAAACCAGACCCAGCTCACATGCAGAAGCTACTAATTCCTAGTGAGAACATTCCAATAATATGTTTTAAAATCTCTTCCAAAATATTTTCCTGGTTTTACAAGAGGTCCAAAGTTAGGCCGGTCTTAGAGATAAGACCAAAAAAATACTAAGGACATCTTGTGAATCCGGGCCTTGGGTCCTCATTCCAGTACCCAAGATGCAACCGGTTGCAACTTACGCCCGGGTTGCGAAATAGTGGGGTGCAACTTACAACCGGCTAAAACAGTTCTGGAATGAGGGGCACATACATAAAACTGTACTAAAAACTACACACACACACAAAACTTCACCATACAGCAGGAGTTACTAAGAAAAATAATTGATATAACACGGTACGACATTCGAGTCACTCACTATTTTCAATATTGTACTAGTGATCACATAATATAAGTTATTGCAATCAATAAATACATATTTCAATTGCCGTCGTAAAATTTGCACCTTGATGTTCATCTTTGTTGTTGTTTACGGACAATGACTCATTCAGTGTAATGAAAGCATCGCGTCATTAGCTGATAACGGGGACATATACACAACGATCGTCATCATCTCTTTTGTACGTCTCAGTCTACATTCGTGTCGCAATGGATGTGAGTAATATTTTGTTTCTGGTTGTCACGTAAATTCATTTCGCCATTCAAAATAATACCGTAATTAATTGTTAACGAATTTTTTCTAGCAATAATATTTTTCTTATTTTTACTTGAATGCACGGGACGCACATACATTTAAGTTACATTTATTGACTTGTTGATTGCAGCATAGAGAAAAATGTTAATCAATTTGCTATTTTTATTTTCTCGTCGCTAAAAGGTTTTCCATTCCAACATTGTCGTGTACTCAATTTAGACAAATGAAGCTCGCCTGTGACAGTAGATATAGACTAGACAAATGGATTGCATTTGGTCATTACTAAGCAAAATACTACGGACATCAGCTGCAATAGTTTTCCTCGTGATAGGTAAGTCAACTTAACTAAACCACATCCATGTAACTATTGTTGTGTTGGCTGAGTCATGTGTTGGGGGTACAAAGTATGTGTGATGACCTTCAACTAACCAGGTTTTCATTCAACCCTCTCAACGTTCCAACCTCATGTTACCTACTTTACTCGTCAGTTGACACATTTATTTCAGATTAAGTTTAAAGGGTTAACAAAATCAAGTCAAACTAAAAGCGTTATGGTGATTACACACTTTTCTGGGATTTAAGATTTAAGATTTAAGATTTAAGATTTAAGATTTAAGTTTTAAGATTTAAGATTTCAATGAAGAGTCTAGAAGAATTGTAAACATAAACATATATTATTTAGATAATGAATGCCAAACAACTTCTTAATAATAGTAAACTACATTTAAACAATAAATTAATGGAGACTGCCACATTACAATCATAACAATGTATTTTTTCTTTGAGTGATGTATTTCTTGTGTAAACAAAAATCGGCGCTGACTAGATATCAATTCCCACATCCACAAAGCGAGACAAAATCCATATTTCATATGCATTAAGAGATTGCAGATTGCACGAATAAGATGGAATAAAATTGATACAACTGCACGAGCTATGGAGTTCTATTCCGCTTTGCCGGTTGTTTCTTATGGTTTCTCTAGGATATACGAAAGCTGGTACCGACTTCTGAATTCTGATTCACAGTCTCATGCATTCCTTTCCATTGATACGGCTCATTCATAATGAAATAGCATTCCTTAGAGGCTCGTCGAAGTCCCAAGTCTTCGACTGCGAAATACTTGAGAGTTCGACGAGCCACCGCTAGGTGGAGATCAAGGTCCGTCGATCCCGGAGGAGGCTCGGTAAAGTTCGACGTGCCTCCGCAAGGGGATTTACGGACCTTGGGTGGAGATCAAGTAGACTTTGTCATTACAGTAACGATAATCTACAAGGCAGTGAGCTTCGTCTACAACAATAACAAAACAAGGCGGCATTGCTTACAAAATTTTTACACTGTCAAAATTTCAGTGTGATACTAGGCCTATTAAATGCATTTCATTAAGCTGAAATAATTTTAAAATTGCAGAGTGGAATACAAGACTTTATACACGAAATTAAACGCGAAACACGGATTTAAAAAAGGGTATATTTGGACTCGTAACAAGTCATAACCTTACATATTGTTAGTTCATATATTTAATGATTACTTGTCATGATCGTCGTCCCATCTTGGGCAAGGTTAGTATCAATTTATTATTCCTTTTAAGAATAGTGGATTGTTATTTATTATTATTATTTTTATTATTATTATTTATTTATTCATAACATAAACAGTTACATTTTATGTGTGCAGCAGTCTAGTTATAAATTGGATGTAAGAAGCGGACCTGAGATCCATTCACATTGTGTCTTACAACCATTAATAATATTAGGTCAACCTATCTCTAAAAAATAATACTAGAATATAACTACGATATATAAACACTAACACTAACATTACACTGATGCCTACCGTAATACATAATTACAACACATATGATATAATACATATAACTATTACATACATATTCTTATTAACTGAATAAGAGAAATAATGGCTATTATTAAATTGTACCTAGATTACATGAGGTATGCTAGATGTAGTGCAAATGAAAGTGATGATTTGAGGTGCAATAAATAATGATGATGGGATTATGACTGAGGTGATTCTATGAACTAATCTGACGTCAAACAAACAAAGTTTCCAAAATCATGTCAAAGTTCTTGCAAGGTCATCGTAAATTGTTATGTTATCAACGCAGGCCAGTTGAATTGGTCTCTTTTTCGTCTAACGTTTACGACAAGCAGATCAAGGCCTACCCTGGACCAGAAACAAACATGGTAGCAACTAGGAGACACACAAGTAGGAGGATCTAGGTTCAAGGGACGCTATATGGACACAAAACAAACACAATTGTAATTGTTTACCCACTCAAGTATAAGAAGTTTAATTTAAACGCCTCTAACGTTTTCCAATCACCGCTGGGATAATTCCCGTCGTAAGAGAAAACATACATCCTGTACATAATATACCCAAAACTGCAGAACACTACATATCCCCACTCTCTTTCAAGTTTACACACAACTGACACGTTTTATTAGTAAGTAAGTAAATAGGCCTAAGTAACTAAGTAAGTAAGTAAGTAAGTAAGTAAGTAAGTAAATAAGTAAGTAAGTAAGTAAGTAAGTAAGTAAGTAAGTAAGTAAGTAAGTAAGTAAGTAAGTAAGTAAGTAAGTAAGTAAGTAAGTAAGTAAGTAAGTAAGTAAGTAAGTAAGTAAGTAAGTAAGTAAGTAAGTAAGTAAGTAAGTAAGTAAGTAAGTAAGTAAGTAAGTAAGTAAGTAAGTAAGTAAGTAAGTAAGTAAGTAAGTAAGTAAGTAAGTAAGTAAGTAAGTAAGTAAGTAAGTAAGTAAGTAAGTAAGTAAGTAAGTAAGTAAGTAAGTAAGTAAGTAAGTAAGTAAGTAAGTAAGTAAGTAAGTAAGTAAGTAAGTAAGTAAGTAAGTAAGTAAGTAAGTAAGTAAGTAAGTAAGTAAGTAAGTAAGTAAGTAAGTAAGTAAGTAAGTAAGTAAGTAAGTAAGTAAGTAAGTAAGTAAGTAAGTAAGTAAGTAAGTAAGTAAGTAAGTAAGTAAGTAAGTAAGTAAGTAAGTAAGTAAGTAAGTAAGTTAGTTAGTACGGTAAGTAAGTAAGTAAGTAAGTTTTATTTCTCCAGTAGTACTCAATTAGGTTGGCATACAGAACATTACGATACTTTAAACTAAAAATGTTCTTAGTTAAAATTATTACAGCAATCTTGGCCTCCCAATCCACGAATACACTATTTTATTTGGGATCTATTTACGAATTACCTCGCTCTTTGCATGCTTTTCTCCTATTCACTTTGAGATTATAATAATTATTGATCTTCAAAACAAAACGGAAGCCTAGTTTAAATAACACTGTTTCTCTTAATCAAGCATTAATAATATAAAATAATTTGCAGTTCACAAACGTTAAAAACTCGTACTTCATTGACGTGAGCTGTGATCAATTTTCTAATCGTATTTTTGAAATCGTTCATTTGTATTTTGCCCAAGTAACTTGTTTTTCTCTCTAGATAATTTATGCCACACGAAAAGGGGACATTACGCACGACTAGGCCACATTTTTGTTTTTGGCGGTTATTTCCGCGTAGCAGTACACGTATCGCCACCTACCAAAACCTCCTGGAACTCTGCAAGTCGCCAGTCAGCGGTGGCGTCACCTGTGGCCAACTCTACGAACTATCGAGGCGCAAACCTCAAGTACACACACGTCCATTCACCACAGAGCCCCGTCTATCTTAGTGCAATAACATGTGGCACGAGTCCAACATGTGAAGACGGCCCGAGGCTGTCACGGGTCTCCATACACTACACTTATACACACACTATCCGCCACAAATAGAGGGGATAAATTTAGTTTTCCGCCGGCAATGTTTCACGTCGTCTCACAGTGATTCGAGTAGTCCGAATACCTACTCGATTTGTAAAGTGAGTGATGAACGTTTACTGAAGTACCTATAGAACGATGGTGCGGCCTGCGGTGTTGTTGGCGATACACTAAGGTAAGTGAGAAACTGAGAACACTGTCTCGGGAGGTGACGTTGTGTCATTGTTTCCACAAACGTGACCTGTACGCGATCAGGGCCGAGCACTCATCCGTGCGTTGATGTGATCGAATGACAATGGGTAACGATGACGTAAGAACTAAGGTAACTTCGCTAATCGTGTTCGAGTTGTCATTTGCCGGCGGTCTAGCCTACGAGTTACTTACAGGTCATGTCAATGAGTCGTTTGCTGGATTAGTGGGAATAGTGTACTGTATATATATGGGATGCGGTCTTTTCATATTAGGTGTGTTCGATAGCGGTCACCGGTAATATTGACTGAAGGTTTTTTACGAGGTTTTCCTCAGTCACAAGGCGAATAGGATTGAGCCGGCTCGACTATATATACACTCGCTTCGTGGCTAAACTTTGTACGCCTATGTAAATATGTATGTGTGTGTGTCTTTGTGTAGTAAACTATGGGTTTACTGAATTAGAAATTAGTTCTTATTCTCATTATAAAATCTATAAGAGAAAACATTTTTTAAAACACGTGCCATATTTCACAAAGCATAATTCCCCGGTCATGGCGGATATTTAAGCCACACTCTTAGTATTGATGCTTAGTGTTGAGGCAAGGTCAAGTCTGGACCTTTTTCTCCTAAGTCAGGGCCGAGTCAGATGTACGGACAATATACTAAGTGAATGATTGCCGGTTTGGTTAAGTTCTACACTACTAATGACCCTTACACTTTAATAAAGTACTCTACAAAATGTCATCAGCTTTACAAATGTAAGATCAACATTAATTGTAACCAACTAATAATGAGTGAAGTACAGCACAGCACATTATTTACCCAGATAAATTAATAATGGTTACAAGTTAGAACTTGTATACTTAGATTTTTGTTGACTGAGTTATTCCGTCGCCAACTGTTTCGGTGTAATTCATTCCAGACGGGGGGGGGGGGGGGGGGATCTTTTTATGGGAGGGAGACGATCTTGGGTGAGAGAGTGAAAGGAAATACCGTAAAACTTCCCATCGTCTTCTCTCTCTCCTTCGCCATCCCTATCTCATCTCATTCTTCCCTCCCTCCCTCCCTGCCCCTTCTCAAAAATGGGGAAAGTGGTTGTTTGGCACCTTATTTATTTAGAATATTCTTCTACCGTGATTGATTTCCGTATAATTTGAAATATACACATAATGGATTCGACTTGAATAAAAATAATTTATAAAACAAAACACTTTTGTATCTATCTAGCAGTAACGAAAATATTGGTAAGATGAATAAACAAGAATGTATATTGCCACAGAATATTATAATCAAAGGTAAACAAGGCATTTAGTTTATTTTCGCTGGTCTTTACCCCTCGTCGGTCAAAGTTCAGGTGATAAGAGGGAATTCCCTCTAACGTCTATTCTCTTCGGCTTTCCTCCATCATAGAAACCAAGAATTCTCTTTACCCGATGTGTTTTATTTAACATTTAAAAGTATTTTGTTCCAAAAATATGTCTTGGAAACGTTTTAAAACTCAATATATAAGTCCGTGAAGTTGGTCCTCTTATCCTTTCACTATTAATACCATTTATTATTGCTATATTAGTGATAAGTATTGCCGTTTGCTCCATAATAAGTACTGCCTTTTACGAAGTTATTGAACAATGTTTGTGGGGGTGCCAACTTCACGCAGCACCCCCGATTAATCCGATCTCTCTCAAACACCTCATTTATATGTTTACTCATAAGAACATAGGCCTATTATCATGTACGGACATAAATAAATAACTCCATTATGTATGATGTTCGTGTAAGCAAGGCTTGCAGATAAGCCACCTGTTTATCTCACCATTCCTAATCCTTCCACTCAATCCAGGAGACACCCGACTATACTCCGTCCAAATCCCTGTGCGACGTGAAGCGATGTCAGTCCTTCCCGCGCAGTTCCCTGGCCGAAGAGGTGGAGGCGCGTATTGAGTCTCTTTGGTCCATCCACAACAAGCTCAATGGCATCCACGGTAAGGTCGAGGCGAAGGTCATACCACAGGTGCGTAGGAACTTGGGAAAATGTGGCAATGGTGTTGATGATGGCAGCCGAACCTTATATTTGAAGTAGAATGTATTAACGTAAGAGCTTGGTTCATGGTTGTTGACCGAACGGAACCGAAACAAAATTAATACTGTCTAAAGCTAAGAAGCAAAGTGAATGTGAGGACTTGCTATGAAACCCTTGAACAAGTAAATTTAGGTCTAATATTGAGACTAAACATTCATTCATCAATCAATCAAATGATAACAATTTTGAATAAATTTGATAGAAGTTGAGGAGAATTTTCAGTAAAACAGATAGTAGTGAGCAAATGTTTACAAAAAATATAAATACAAAATAATCTGTCCACATTAAACGTTCGTGGGAAAATAATAAGAGATTTGTAATCTCAATAGTGTAACTCTGCGGTTCAACGCATCCCATAGTCGTTTAAAAAAGAATTATTGCATCAATAAAGAAGTGACATTACAGATAAATGGTCCAGCTACTATCCGATACGAACACTCGTTATGAAAAACAAACCCCTCTATATTACTTTTACCAATAAAACTTTGACCACAGGTAATCAGCCTCTATTCTAATGTATAGAAACGACCTTGTGCCCGACTGATGTAGGAACAAAAGGGTGTTTCCTATTCTCAATAAACTTGGCAAGCAGAATGAGACCGCAATAGACATTTGCTTCTGGTACATACACGTACGTACACATATAGCACCGTGCACGCACGACATAACCTTGAGCAAAATGCAGGGGGGGGGGGGATAATATTATATATAGTATTCACAAAATTATGGAATGATAAGGACTAACCAATTTAAAAGGTACAAATTCAAATACCACACACAATAAACGAAAATAAAAGACGTAATTTTCCAGATTTTCACATACACAAAGTACTATAACCCAACAGTTATTATTCATTATTTTTTCCGGCTGTAATACATTTCCATATAACCCAGCGACATTGTTTACCACCTCGCTGGCTCTGTTGAAGATCAACTGTACCAAAATGTTAGTGAAAACGAATTCGCCATGCTTTGAGTCTACTGAGTCTACTGATGAGTCTAACTTGTCCCAACTCATCTACTAAGTGAGATATATTAACAGCAACGTGTAATGTGCCAAGAATTATTGTTTTGTAAATCGGTGCCCATGCGAACAACCGGTCAAGAAATATTCAAAATCTTGACTAACCTCATAACGTCGACTGGAAAAAAGAATAGGGCTAAGAAGTGGCGCTTGCAATGAAGTAGACTCCCCACTCCATGCTGCATCGGGAAGATTGGGTAGCTAAGAAGTAGCAACCCAATGTACATGACAATGGCGTGTCGTCGGGAAGACAGAAAGTCGTTAAAATTTAAAGCTCATGCTTTGCATGAAAGGTGTTTTGCGGTTTTGTGTGAAAAAATGGGCTCCTACCACACACAACTATAAGTTCGTCTTTCACAGTGAAGTGAGCTATGGCTCTCACGAGGTAGGGTTCTTCAACGATACTTCAATTTAGATTTTTGAAGTAGAGTCATTTTTTATGTCAAATGTAACAAAACTTGCCGACAACTTTTGGAACGAACACCTTCTTGCTACACGAGCTTATCTAGCAGATATTTTTGACAAGTTGAACAACTTTTCGCTACAGGGAACTAATGCAACAATAATTGCATTTGTGTGTAAAGTTAGAGCTTTCCTTAAAAACGTGTACTCTGGAAATATCTCGGAACGAATCTAGAAGACAGAGTCATTTTCAGTTGTCTAGATGCAGAAGAAATGTGTAATGGAACAGTTGCTACAGTACATATAAAAACATCGTTTAATACCTAACAGAGTTACATCAAAGTTTCACCCATCACTTTCCAAAGATTGATGCCACTACTTATGAATGATTGGATTCTCAATCCTTTAAGTGTCAATTGCACAATCTCTCGTTACGAATAAACGCTCAAGAAAATGTAATGTAACTTAGGGCCGGTATTTCAATGTCCAGTTAAAGTGCCAAGTAAATTTAACTGTCAGGTAAGCCAAGTTTGGTGTATTTCTATTGGCCGTTGTCATGGTGAAAACAATTTAACTGAAAAGTAAATTTTAACTGGACATTGAAATACCGGCCTTAGAAAACTGGTAAATAACAGCTTTTTATATTTGAATAATATCAATTTTGAAGATTATTGCTATATTTCCACGTTAATACAAATTATATGAAACGTGTTCTAATTTATTGGAATGCATACAGGCGAGTAAAAAACAGCAATTGGGTTTGATTATCAACCTTAGTAAGCTTTATTAGTAAAGGATTATAAATAGTAATACCAAATATTGATAATGAATGAATAATAATAAAAAAAATATTGGGGATTTCCACTGATCGCTACAGAATCTTACTTCTAGTTTATGTATAACAGTTTTTATACGGATAAAATTTGTCATGAGTTTGCCATCTCTTGAGGTCGTTCCTGATAAACCACTGACCAAAGTGCAATTTCCTATGCCAACTGCATGTATATCATCATAAAATATAATTAGCTCCAATTAATTATGTAATAAATACAAAAATAAAATTACCATTTAATATCGTTAGAAACATTTTGAAGTATAACGACAAAAACTAATCACATTAATTCAGAGTTTTTATTGGTATGTTTGTATGTATATGTATGTATGTATGCGTGAGTAAGCGAATTTCAAATCAACTAGGTTTCTAACTGTCACTATAAACCTATGTAAATCAGAGTTATGCAAGTCTTGGCTGTGGTTTAGTTAGTGTAAGTCGATTGCATTGCATGTGAAATGTTTTGGACAGTCTATTCGCGTACGAGGACACGGATATATCGGTAAGGGAAGACATAGACGTGCGGAACACGTTGCGTGTGTGTTTGATCCCTCGATCACAGGAGAGTGAAAAACTAACTTATTGACGACTTTGTAAAGGAAAACCTTGTTGGAAAACTTTCTTTTACTCACGAAAGTTTTGATACCGTATGCGTTACACATGCTCAAGCAGTCCGGTCTAAATGTGAGACTTGTAATCGCAGACGCATTCACGGCAGTGGTTCGCAAGGCATGATGGGGTTTCCAGGTTTCGGTGGCTTATTCTGTCTTCTTGAACATAGGTACACATACGATCCATTTTTTGAAGATTCGTTCACAAATAAATAAATAAATAAATTCACATTTAGAGTCCACCCACTCATTAACTAAACTGATTTGCAGTGGGGGACTTTAATTTAAACTAAAGTGACTAAACCAACCCTGTAGGCTTCGAACACCGTCGACGAGTGAGCGATAACCAATCAAAGATCGATATTTCAAATACGAAACATATGAATTAGTTATTGGACAGTTCGAACACCTGCGGACAAATGCCAGAATCTACAAGGCCGATTCAGAACAACTTTGAATTTATTGAGTGCTTCGTTGCTAAGACGGCTCCAAAGTCACCGTAAAATGAAATAACTATACTCTGATTTATAATATTTATTTTACCATTGTTTCAATATTTGGTTATTTGACAATGAATTTTTCTACGCCCTTGTAATATCTAGATGCGTACAGAGTATGTTATATTGTTGCAGTAAATAGGCTACAGGAATCGGAATGATAATACACTTTTGTATTCATGGATATGATAATATTTGAATTGTTATATTGGCAGACCATGTTGACATAAACGTGTCAGAAGCAGAAATATATAAATATTATTATTGTAACAGTACGGCTGTCTCACCGTCCATTTTGGCTACGTATAAGTAAAGGGTATGCAAATAAATGTAATTAATTCAAGTAAACTGATAATGAGTAATCAATGTGTATGTTAAACTATCAGAAACTAGTAATCAAGCCATCAGCTAGCTTATAAAAACAACCTCAATAACAATTGAAGACTAGAACAAGTCTAAACCTAAACAATAAGTATTTAAACTAATTAAAAGTAATTAACGAAGTTCTTCGGCAATCAAAAGTTAACCAATCGCCAGAGGACATGACCACTTAAGTTACCAGCATTGGGTGAACCGAATCTGATCATTAATAAGGGAGTAATTTGGATTTCAGTATACAGTTTTGGCATAGGTTTTAACACAGGAACAAAATATCATTGGGATTAATATTCGCTTCACTAGACACGAGACTTCATGGCGCGCCTGGCCTACGTGGTGCATCTTGCAACCGAGCTACGCAGTTAGGTTTGTTCTGGAAGCTAGGGAGGGTTAGAAAAATGTTCAGAGATTAATAAATAAATGGAGAGGGGGAACCGAAACCAAGGCAGTTGAGCGTATGGTTGGAACGCATCAAATCCTGAACCAGGTATACCACCTCAAGGAGGAGTGGGGGTGTTGAGAAAGCCTTGAGAATACAAAACTAAGTAACGGGGAGGTTTTGGTCAGTCGGTCGGGGAGAGAGTGGGGCAGTAGTAGAGCCGGCAGTAGTAGAGTAGTGTGGTCGGTCGTGAGTGTGGGGAGTCGAGTGGAGTGTGGAGGTAGTGGAGTCGGTCGTGAGTCGAGTGAGTGTGGAGGTTTGCGGGAGAGTCGAACGTGTGGAGGAGTCAAACGTGTGGAGGAGAGTGTCGAGAGTCAAGTGTGTGAATTAATGTCAGCGTCAGCAAAATCGTCAAATGTTTAAGTTGTTGTTGTAAGTCAAGTGTATGGAATGTCAGCGTCAGCACAATCGTCAAATGTTTAAGTTGTTGTTTTAAGTCAAGTGTGTGAATTAATGTCAGCGTCAGCAAAATCGTCAAATGTTTAAGTTGTTGTTTTAAGTCAAGTGTGTGAAGTGTCAGCGTCAGCACAATCATCAAATATTTAAGTTGTGGCTTTAATTCGTGTGTGAACCGTCAGCGTCAACGTAATCATAACCCCTCAACGTGTTAAAAACCATCATCACCAATCAATCAGTAACATTCAATTAACAATCATCTTTCCGTAATTACCATCAACTAGAACTTCAAGCCGTGAAGAAACCAATTCAAGGAATACGACGACATCTGTCACGTAACAAAGACCATCCTACCACCACCATCAACTCGATCTACAATCCGTGAATAACCCGGAACCTCAGGAATATTACGAACATGTAACGTTATTAAGATATAAAACTAATATTAACATTTTGGCAACTTGGTTGAAGGATTAGTTGATAAGGGGATTGAGCATTATAAATCACTTTGGGCCCAAGTAGGTAGTTGTTGTTGTTGCTGTGTTTCATAATAATATGCTAATACAGTCCATGGAAACAATTTAATTGATTAATTTCTGATATCCTGTGGATCCTATCAAATGTATGTTAATTTTAATTACCGTAATTGTGTGAACCGACTGAGCTAGGCGAACATAATCTATTTTAAGTCATCACCACCTTACCGGGCATCTTCAGGTGAGTGTGAGATTGACAATTTGGCGCGACCAACTTTAGGGGCTCGAATATTAACTGCAACCCGAGATAACTTTCATAAACTAAAATTTTGTATTGGTAAATTCGTAATTGTATTGTTTTGTGTTGATTTTCAATGTGTCATTAATTTAATGGAATAATTCAGGTAGAGATGTCTCAAACAACTAGTGATAACGAAGTTAAGATGAGTGATGAAGTAATATATAGCGAGGAGATTGAGGAGAGGAGTAAACAAGTAAAAGAGGAAAACACTAACGTTATGAGTATGTTCCAGACATTGATGGAAAATATGAATAAACAATTTCAGGATATCAAGGCTGATATTGCTAAACAATCTCAGGATATGGCTAGACACTTTCAGGATATGAGATACAAATTTAATCAACACTCACAAGAAATTCAGTCTGTTAGAGAGGTAATGGAAAAACCGAGACAAGAAGTCAACAAAAAGATAGACACCTTAGGAAAACGGATTGATCTTGTAGAAGAAAACACGGACAAACAGGGTATCATTGTGACAAGTCAAATTGAGGGATTAGCAAAGGTAGTAACCGATCAGCAAGGAGGTACTGGGGTGGATAAGAACATGAAAGTATTGCCGGGAGAAGAAGGGGTAAATACTAGCGTCAGTGAAATTGAAAGTTGCCTAGACACTCACGACGATAAGATTCAAACCGAGAGATCGCTAGG
Organism: Isoperla grammatica; assembly: GCA_945910005.1. Classification (NCBI taxonomy): domain Eukaryota; kingdom Metazoa; phylum Arthropoda; class Insecta; order Plecoptera; family Perlodidae; genus Isoperla; species Isoperla grammatica. Next base: position 9,605,267 of record OX246737.1, read on the forward strand.
GTTGGATTGCGCAATCACTGAGGATAAGATAGTCAGCCAGCAGGTAGACGACGTAACAATCCTTGGCAATAACGAAGTGGTTCAGGTACAGGGAAGTAAAGAATGTGAAGAAAGTAAGAAAACCGAAATAACAGAAAATAAAACGGTGTACGCGAAGTTAGAGGGACAGAGGAAAGGTGAGCGATGCAATATGTTGCGAAAAACAGAAAAGAGATTGATGAAAGTGAAAGAAAATAAACGGAAAATGAGAGCGATTAAAACTAAACTGATTGGGAATGTGACGAAGTATTGGGATGAGAAAGAATGTGTGATTGTGCGAAGAGACTGGAATAAGTTTAGGGGTGGGACATGTTCGCGTAATTGGTGTCCGAGTAATTCTTTGAAAACGGCCCAAACAGATAAGAATCAGGTCAGTTATCCCCGTGGGTCGTTTCACCGGTCACAAAAAAAAAAAAACTTGTTTACGAAAGAAAGATGAGAGATGCGCGACGGTAAAAGAAGTAGTTAGAAGGATAGAGACGCGAGAGGTGACGTTATTTTAATACTATAGTAAGGTTACGGTAAAATAAGTTGGTTGGAGGAGATTTTGTGTTTCGAATGATAAAATTTTGATTTGTGGTATTGTGAAGGTCGTTTGAAAAATAGGAGATATGTGCGTTTTAATAAGGAGTGAGTTTTATAAGGATTGGAATGAATAATGGGAAGTTACAAAGGAGGAACGACGAACAGGTTGTGAGTTGTCAATAAATTTTGTGTCATGTGTTTAAAATATTAGAAAGTGAATGCGGAATCGTTGAAAGGAATATTGTTTTAAACGTAGAAGCGCGGGTATTTTGGATTGTGTTTTGAGTTTGTTTGAAGTATGTGAATGAATAAGGAAAGTTAGATATCGGGAATGAGAGGTGTTAAACTCGGCGTAAATTGGCGGATCGTTTTGGGTAGGAATTTGTGCAACATTTGAATTAGGAAGTTGATTAATCTAGCATTGTTGAATTAGAAGGACGGTGGAATAAACGGGAGTGTTGTGAGGGGATGTGTATTCTTTCGAAGTAGCTTGCCGCGTAAATGAAGCGATGTCATTAGTGAATGGAAGGAATATTGCATTCGGTTGGATATTGAGTGTCTTTCTTGAGTAGGCAGCGGTTAGTTCACTTTTAATTTAAGTATTGATGGGGTTTTTGGCCAGCGATTCATTTATTAGGGGTGTAGACACCAGGAATTTTGTGGATCTTTCTTTAGGATTGGATTTGGAAACATCGTTTATGAGTGAAGGGGTCAAAACGCAATTTAAGAGCACGACTTTGAATTTTAAATAATATCGGATAATTGGAAAATTGATAGAAATTGAGATGGATAATTGTATGTTCGGATAAGTAGATAAGAGACAACGATCAGGAATAAGGGTTGAAAAGAAATAAGAAGTAAATGGGTTATGTATTTTGTCATAGTTTGGATACGTACGTAATTTTGACAGCTGTGGTCTGCGAGGTCAATGGTTTGGTTGTAAACAAGTTTCACTTTCTGAAAGGGTATGTAGGCCTGAGGGTACAGAAATTCCAGGTTGTTGACAAAAAATAGATGAGAGGATTAGGCATGTCAAAGCGCAAGATTCCAGGGGGGTGAAGCCTTGAAATTTGGAGAATCAGCAATGAGTACCAGACAAGATTCGAGTTACGGAAGGGTTGATTTGCATTGCTGAAGTAGAGAAACATTGTGTGAGTAGATAAAGATGCTTTGGAGATAGGTTGGTTATGTGAATAGATAAGGATTCGTTGGAGAGATGTTAGAACAATTTGATATGAGGTTAGTGTGAACCGGTCGGGAGAGTTTAAAAGAGTGAAGTCAAGTGAAGAAGGGGTGTGTAATGGAAATAAAAAAGCTAATAAAGGTGGATAATAAGGATGAGTTAGGTGTTTCTCTTAAGTAGGTAGCGTCGATTCCTGTTGTGATTAGGATGTTGTTCACTGCTAATTAATGTTTCGTTTATTGAAGTGTGTTAGTTTTTGCAATTTGATTTTGAGAAGGTTTTAGTGGGTTCTAGAATAAAAGCTGGTTTGTGAGTTCCTTTGTAGCGTGGCTAAGACGGCCAGACAGTTCTGAGAAGAGGACAGACAGCGTTTGGGTTTTTATTTGGAGGGGTTGGGAAGGTTGCAGGCGAGACTGGTTTCAAGGACGTCGAGTAAGGTGGGATTGTTTACCTGATCAGCCGTTAAGGGGGTGTAACCGTCCACGTGGTGTATAGTAAGTTCGCTTGGAACAGCAACATAGAACCCGGAAGTCTAGAGTATAGCTCGTTCAGTTAAAGAGTCTCCGATCAACTTAACATTATTTCAATTGTAATTTTAGTGATGTAACCAATAATTAATAAATGTTACGTTAGGTTTCGATAAAATTGTGGATGTGCTGCAATGGTAAACTAGAATAGGCAGACGAGAATTTATCGAGTAAGGTGATGGTTATTCTGTATTGTGAACTATTTACTAGCTATGTAACATAAATAATTAAGAAGTTTCCATGGGTATAGAGTGTAAGTTTTGATTTGGAATAAATATGTGCCAATTTATCCAAATCAAGAAGGGGTAATTGTAACAGTACGGCTGTCTCACCGTCCATTTTGGCTACGTATAAGTAAAGGGTATGCAAATAAATGTAATTAATTCAAGTAAACTGATAATGAGTAATCAATGTGTATGTTAAACTATCAGAAACTAGTAATCAAGCCATCAGCTAGCTTATAAAAACAACCTCAATAACAATTGAAGACTAGAACAAGTCTAAACCTAAACAATAAGTATTTAAACTAATTAAAAGTAATTAACGAAGTTCTTCGGCAATCAAAAGTTAACCAATCGCCAGAGGACATGACCACTTAATTTACCAGCATTGGGTGAACCGAATCTGATCATTAATAAGGGAGTAATTTGGATTTCAGTATACAGTTTTGGCATAGGTTTTAACACAGGAACAAAATATCATTGGGATTAATATTCGCTTCACTAGACACGAGACTTCATGGCGCGCCTGGCCTACGTGGTGCATCTTGCAACCGAGCTACGCAGTTAGGTTTGTTCTGGAAGCTAGGGAGGGTTAGAAAAATGTTCAGAGATTAATAAATAAATGGAGAGGGGGAACCGAAACCAAGGCAGTTGAGCGTATGGTTGGAACGCATCAAATCCTGAACCAGGTATACCACCTCAAGGAGGAGTGGGGGTGTTGAGAAAGCCTTGAGAATACAAAACTAAGTAACGGGGAGGTTTTGGTCAGTCGGTCGGGGAGAGAGTGGGGCAGTAGTAGAGCCGGCAGTAGTAGAGTAGTGTGGTCGGTCGTGAGTGTGGGGAGTCGAGTGGAGTGTGGAGGTAGTGGAGTCGGTCGTGAGTCGAGTGAGTGTGGAGGTTTGCGGGAGAGTCGAACGTGTGGAGGAGTCAAACGTGTGGAGGAGAGTGTCGAGAGTCAAGTGTGTGAATTAATGTCAGCGTCAGCAAAATCGTCAAATGTTTAAGTTGTTGTTGTAAGTCAAGTGTATGGAATGTCAGCGTCAGCACAATCGTCAAATGTTTAAGTTGTTGTTTTAAGTCAAGTGTGTGAATTAATGTCAGCGTCAGCAAAATCGTCAAATGTTTAAGTTGTTGTTTTAAGTCAAGTGTGTGAAGTGTCAGCGTCAGCACAATCATCAAATATTTAAGTTGTGGCTTTAATTCGTGTGTGAACCGTCAGCGTCAACGTAATCATAACCCCTCAACGTGTTAAAAACCATCATCACCAATCAATCAGTAACATTCAATTAACAATCATCTTTCCGTAATTACCATCAACTAGAACTTCAAGCCGTGAAGAAACCAATTCAAGGAATACGACGACATCTGTCACGTAACAAAGACCATCCTACCACCACCATCAACTCGATCTACAATCCGTGAATAACCCGGAACCTCAGGAATATTACGAACATGTAACGTTATTAAGATATAAAACTAATATTAACATTTTGGCAACTTGGTTGAAGGATTAGTTGATAAGGGGATTGAGCATTATAAATCACTTTGGGCCCAAGTAGGTAGTTGTTGTTGTTGCTGTGTTTCATAATAATATGCTAATACAGTCCATGGAAACAATTTAATTGATTAATTTCTGATATCCTGTGGATCCTATCAAATGTATGTTAATTTTAATTACCGTAATTGTGTGAACCGACTGAGCTAGGCGAACATAATCTATTTTAAGTCATCACCACCTTACCGGGCATCTTCAGGTGAGTGTGAGATTGACATTATGATTCTTTATTTTTACATGGGCTGACAGAATGGTAAAAAGTTAATAATCTTCGCAAAACAATCTCGTTCTTAAAACAAATAATATCGGTATTTCATAAGTTTAACAATCTATAATGGAGATTTCAATTTCATGCAAAGATATCGGTTGTGTTGAATTGGGACAGTAAGCTTGAAGACTACGGAACATGTTTATTGATATGATATGATTAGATTTTAACTTTATAATTTGTTTCAACCAAAATTTACAAACTGTTTGTCCAATGATTTAAATTCGATGAAAAATATTATTATCAATAAGAAGTGTGAGTATTTGAAAGTTTGATAAAAAATAATTGGCTTGTTTACATTAAACTTGCTGATGCATAAAGTTGGTGTGGTTTTAGCAGTTTGCTGGAGGCCTCAGTTAACGTAATCATGCGTAAGCTCATATGCTAATTTACACTTCACTACCATGTCCCTTTAAGGTGTAATAATTAATTATACATGCAACATTTAATGTAAATACCTCCGATGAGGAATAAGGGTGAAGACCCAAATCCACAGATTTGGCTATTTGGTGCTATAGACGTACTCGACAACTGGGTCATAGGACACTCATGATCATAATACCCCTTCAAAGAAAAATAACGAATTCAATAACGGATTTTTAATAAGTTATTGATTAGCAGGGAAAAACACGAAAATATGTGTATCTAAAAGAGCACAATATAACATCGTCTCCGTCCCTTTTTATTACGGCGTCAATATCCAGTCCTTACAGCTCGCCTGTATGGCTTGTTATATTATATTACTCCCATCCCATCATCGTTTAGCTATAAATCTTTTGTCGACTATCTATAAGAGATTTATAGAATGAAATTGCCAATAACCCTCCATCTATAGACACCACGGCTCGATTCCTCTCAGCTTTTCACACCATTGTCCTTGTTGAGAATTATTGGAAATAATAAATTAAAAATATTGCTTGCGAATAGAATATTGCATTTTTCCTTTTTGCTTGGCATATTTCGTGCTGCGTAGTAATATACTATTCATAATTTTGTGAATTCATAGCTCTGGGATTTCAATACTGGGTTATGATGTTATTGGCTTTTATTCCTTGCGAATTATTTCCATATTAATCTATGTAAATCATCCCCTTCTCATGGTACATCTGTGTGACCTACGAATTGAAGTAAGTCGATGTCAGAGATCCTTATTCTACTGTTAGCGAAATAATTTTGGAGAAAGTAACGTTGCGATCAAAGCTCGAAGTCATTCGCCTTTCCGACGATTGTTCCTATAGGGAGCCGAAGTTGTGACATCGGAAAGTGGTTGTGATTAGCTGGACTGCTATCTTGAATCCCAGCGTAGTTGGGCAGTTAGTATATAGCTATTAAACCGCGATCCCTGCGTTCCAGGTTCAAATCCTGCCTTGGGCACGGATGTCATGTTGCGTATTTTCATGTTTACCTTCATATTCACCCACTTATCGTCCCGATTATATCGTAGTAACCAAACTATGAGACGCGAACCTCAAATGTCATCGACATCTCTCCTACATATATATTTTGTATCTGGCAATATTTGAATCCTTTACAAGTGCATTTGCCTATTTCTTCAAGAAGTAAATGATTTGTCGCATTGTCCTTGCCGATCCAATGCAGATATCGCCATCTGGGCTTGCGTAGAATTTGGCCCAGGGTGACTCTGCCAATCGTAAAAGGCGATGAACTAAGGCCCTCCCCTTAATTCCTTGGAATCCTCGTCCTCCTATTGGTCCTCCTACTTTTCCCTTCCCTACAATCACCCCCCCCCCCCCCCCAACTGTGATCTAGTTGTAGAGTACGTCGTCAAACACCAAATCATCAAAATGAAGACAATATTAGCGTACACTAAACATTTTACGACGCTATTTACAGCCAAGCATCACTACCGATGCTAATAACAACACTTAGCGTTTACCGGCGACCATCTAATCACGTGCAACAGTTCTGCTGCGCCCGTCAGCCGATGAGGGTGTCTTTCTCCTGTCTCACCCATGTGGCGCGTTTCCTCGCAGGTCGCGTGGCGCGTCTGCACCCCACGTCGGGGGCGGCCATCGCGGGGGAGGCGGCGATGGCGGGGGACGCCGCAGACTCTGGGGGTGAGGAGGCGGGCGTCTTTCCGCAGACCTACATCGTGGTGAAGTTCTCTCAGAACATCAACGCCAGCGCACTCATGTGGCTGGTGGACAAGATCAGAGGTAACCGACGCGACGGTGGAGGGGAGCTGCTGGTGAGGAGGCAACCACTTCGCAACAACGAGGTAGGCACTGCTCCGTTGAGTGATGGGGTACTAGAGTACCCCACTTCCGATATACATGTATAGTTTGCATAACATTGAGTGCGAGATACCCATACCCATCAACTGTCAGTTACCTCACTTAAAAAAACCTATTTCGAGCATCGAGATCCATATTCATATACCAACATACTTGTGCTAGGCTTCTTGTTTTTATGTGGAAAATAACACGAGTAAAACAATGGGGTCGCAGGTTCAACAGCTAGGCATTGTAAACAATATAGCAGTTGATGTGGATTGTGTGCGACGACACATTGAGAATGTTTTGACTTAATATAATGTAACGTATCTATGTTTGTTTGTGATGCTATGTAAACATAAATAACACATATTATGTTGCATATTATACTTCATCGAAAACCATTGCGTCACTAGAAATAATGTTTCACGAAAATAATTTTAAATCTTGAACTGCATGCTTGAGGTTGAAAATGATACAAATTTAAATTCAACCAATCAGGAGGTTTTAATATTTATGTCGTATTTGGGGTTCTTCATAATTTGGGAGAGGAGGGGGAGGGGTATACAAATTCATTGGACAATGTGGTCAGGTTGCTGCAGAGGCCCATTACATCCGGCAATGTTTCAGGCAGACCAGTGATCACCAAACTGCACTAGTGATAGACTAACCGTGAACTATGCTAATTTAAGCTGCCCTGGCGTAACCACGTTTGCACACAATTACATAATATTATCGTGTCTATGAATTCATTACCGTTGCAACAAAACAATAGAGCTTATATGTCAACACTAATTCAGTTGGCTGTCATACTATTTGCATGCATTAGTCATGCAGTAAAATAATCGTCGAAAGCCTTTAAAACATTTCCGTCTCGTGTATTATTATCAGTGACACGAACAACTCACGTCATTCAAATATAAACACCTCAAAGCCGTCCGCGGTGGCTCATTCGGATAATACGCAGTACAGGTCCTAAACATGAAGTAAAGTTATTTATTTACCAATTCACATGTACATGATACACATATAAGTTTCGTACAAATTACAATTTTTATATCTGTTCCTTGTGTCCAACAATGAAGTCTGGTAGGGGATAGGAAATTACTCCCATCATATTATTCTGGCCCCTAGGTACATCGAAGCCGGCTGGCCATGCCTGACGCTTCCCTCATGTTAACTTCTACTGGCTCCTCCTCTTCACTTTCTTCTTCCTCTGCTCTTTCTACAAATTCTGTCCATACTTTTCTATCTTCCCACCATCGTTCCTGATTATCATCATCATCATCTGTTGCCACGTCCAACTCTGCGTTGGGTCGGCATTGAAGATAAGGCTCCCCATCTTCTTCAATCCTGCCACCACTCTTCCCCCTCAACTACATTCCAGTCCCCTCCTCCTAATTATAATAAAATAAAATAATGCCAGCATACAGACAATATACATGAACTGAAATATACGGAAGCTGCTATCTAGAAAAGAGATAAGATAGAACTGGGAATGGTATGAAGGATATCATTTTAATTTGCCTGGAATTAATTGAGGGAATAGAAGCTTTCCCAAGAGATGGATCCATCTTGAGTTGAAATTTGAAGGTGTCAAGTGAGGGAAGTTTTTTGATACTTTCGGTAAGTTTGTTATAATATATTGCGGGATCCCCAGAGTAAAGTTGTGTTATGGGGATCTTAATTATACATTTAGAGCTTTATATACAATAAGGAACTTCTGAAAGCATATTGGAAGCAGAGCAAGTGATATGAGAATATGAAATCGTTGACTGGGAAAATAGAATAGGTTTGCAAGAATTAATGAGCGTGTGCCATCATAGGGACGTCCGTTTGAATCCGCATAATGCATAGGTTTTTTGTAATTGTCCATCTTCATATGCCTTCCTTCAACGTTCCAAGCAGAATGTATGCAATATTGTATAGACGTGCAGCAACAAGAGTCATAATCATGAACACACGAAAAGTCGTTCAAAAGTGCTTTGTTTGCACAATGACACATCAGGCCTAAAATAGAACAGCAATAAGCTTCAGTACCTCAGTCATCAGGCCACTGTATTCCTTACTAAGCTGTTCTGATGGTGTCTCTCCAACATTATGCAACCTCTGTGTTGCATTGTGTAATAGGTAAACCTCAATCGAATATAACAGCTCACTGCGTGCACTCGAACCTCTTATTAGGGAGGTTGGCGGTTCGATTCATCACTATACCGACAGTCTGACTGAAATCTTTTCCGCTGTCTTTTTTAATCAAATTGATTTCTAATAAAAATACCTTGGGAAAGTGATCACTAAATAGTAAATATTTACCCTAATCTAATATTCCTAGCTAGTCGTCTGAAGACATTATTACGAAAAATTATTATTATTGGCCTAGCTTAGACATAACGGACACACGAAGAATTTATCTTTGGTATTCAAAAAATTTAAACTGGTCGTATTTTGAGCTAAATAGGCTTGAGAGTCCCTACCCTCATATGTGAATATTACTATAAGTTTGAATAAAATACTCCTGCAGCGAAAGTGTGCAGTTGTAAACTTTAGCCCGAATACATAGTTCACACTCAAGCCCTCCTCAACTCAGCCTCTCTTCAGCCTCACCTAGCCGTCCACATGGCAATGCCGTTCCGTGATTGGTGGTTGGGCGAGGCTGAGGAGAGGCTGAGTTGAGGAAGGCTTGAGTCTGGACTATGCATACGGATCTTAGTAAGTTTCAGGCCAGTTTCACCAAACTTTAATCCGGCGATTTTCTGTTAATCGGAGACCAAAAATTGCGCCCGGTAGAAGCCGTCATGCACTTTGGTATGTAATGTTGTTGAAACCATGGTAACCAATCCGAGATTAGTAAATCGGCCGATTAAAAAGTTTGGTGAATTCGGACCCTTAGTAAGTAACCCCTAATCCCCCGTTCAGGGCCTGATCCTGCACGTGTCGGCGTCAAGGATCAAGTTCCTCGAGGCGGCCGAGGAGATGGAGCTGAAAAAGATGGACCGCAACGGACTGATGCGCGAGTTCACCGTCAGTCAGATGGAGGACTTCCTCGCGGAAGGAATGCACATGGAGGACCTTCTGACGACGGCAGAGAGACAACTGATCGTGAGGACCGAGCTGGAGAACATCCGGGCGCTGCCTGAGGACGACCACGTGCCTGGATACTACCTGCACAAGTTGTACGAGGGGCAGTCCTTGAGTACGTATACAGTCCTAGAGTACATATCACATTACACCTTGAGTAGGCCTACGTATCATATTATACAGTCCTAGATTACGTATCACATTAGACAGTCCTTGAGTACGTACACAGTCCTTGAGTACGTATACCGTCCTTGAGTACGTATCACATTACACCTTGAGTCCTTGAGTCCTTGAGCACGCATACAGTCCTTGAGTACGTATCACATTACACCTTGAGTCCTTGAGTCCTTGAGCACGTATAGAATCCTTGAGTACGTATACAGTCGTTGAGTACGTATACAGACCTAGAGTACGTATACAGTCCTTGAGTACGTATACATCCCTTGAGTACGCATCACATTACACCTTGAGTCCTTGAGCACGTATACAATCCTTGAGTACGTATACAGTCGTTGAGTACGTATACAGACCTAGAGTACGTATACAGTCCTTTGAGTACGTATACATCCCTTGAGTATACGTATCACATTAGACATGCAGTCCTTGAGTACGTATACAGTCCTTAAGTACGTATTACACTTGACAGTCATTGAGTACGTATTACACTTGACAGTCATTGAGTACGTACCACATTAGACAGTCTTTGAGTACGTATTACACTTGACAGTCTTCGAGAATGTGTTACGTTACATTAGACGGTCCTTGAGTGTCCACACTCTTCAGTCCTCTGTAACCCTTCCATTTAACAGTGCTTGAGTACTATTTCATCAGACAGTCCTTGAGTATATATTACATTTGACAGTCCTTGAGTTTGTATAGTCCTTTATAAGCCTTTTTTTCGGTTACAGGTCAGTTAGTATTTCCTGATATTGGTATAATATAGTTCAAAGGAGTCGTACAGCAACTACGGGAACGCTTTCGTCATCAATCAATGACGTTTTTACGGTCTCGGCCAACACGAGCAGGTATTTTAATTAGCCACGGCCGCTGGTTTGCTGCCGCCCATCCACCCGTGATGGAAGCATTACGGAAGTTGTTGTACGACGACTATACTCTTTATTCGCTGTCCACATATTTTTCATTTCAATAGAATTATCCTTATAGTTTTTTTCTTCGCGCCGTGGCGTTATTTATTATTATTATTATTGTTATTATTTTTAGTATTATTTCTATTAAAAATGCATGGTAATTAGTAATTAGTATTGATGCTACGAACCTATTGTTCAGACACGTCCGAGGCGGTTGACATTTGACAAGTCAAACTATTTACGCTAGATTCAAAATCATACCATAATATCTCACGAGCGCAAAAACGAAGGGTGATGTCAAAATGATATAATATAAATCCCTCGCGGTCTCCAAACTGTCAAGTCGCGACATTAATTTGACTGTGTGGGTTCGCTCCCGGCGTCTGTTTTGCTGCTGTGTAAACTGTCACATGAGTGATGTTGAATCTGTGGTGTTTTGTGCCAAACTGTGGAATTACTAACATTTCAATTCTCTTGCGAAATAAAATTTATTACATACGCTGCAATTACTGGTTAGCTTCTGGCTTAAACCTATTTGAGAAACATTCAAGTAAATCCAGGGATTTACCGGACTTTGGTCCCAACCATTGTGGTACGCTTTTAGTTGTATTATGTTAATTTGTATTAAACGTTTAAAAGTTAGTCACGTGCCAGAATTGAGCTGCTGAGGTATAGTGCTAGATAAGTGGCAAATTACATCATGTGCTGGCTGTACATACTGGAACGTGACTGTTTGCTTTTTCAAAATACAATCTTCACCAATCGTTACTGATTAAAAAAAGGCTAATTATATAAGTGCAAGGATTTAGGTATTAAATACTCGGTGGAAACACCAAAAATGGAGGTATCGTGTTTGATATTGGCCATTTTTTTAGGTAAAAATTAGCGGGCGCGGGCAAAATTCACGGTCGAGTTAAGGTTAGAATGTGTAATATGGCACTGTTTTATTCCATGCTATACTGTCCATTCTTTCCTATTATCCATAAGGAACCCAAATATTGAAGTCTTAGTGGTTTTCTTAGAGATTTATTTTTTATTGTATACTCAAAAACAACAAAATACTTAATTGTATGTGAAAATATGTCTTTAACTCGACGCCGATGGTTTCACTTAATCAGCTGATTCAGTATGACCAATCAGTCACCTTACTTACTTTCAGCGCAGAACGTTGCCTTGATAGCGGGACACAATTATTCGCTTGGTCAGCAGACTCAGCGTTTAAAATTCTAGAACGTCACTATTTTCAAATTAAATATTTGATTTTTGTATTTATAAACATCAATAATAATTACAAATTCTTCTGGTTAGTGCTTGAAAATAGTGCCAATGAAATGTGTATACCTGGGAAAATATTAACTTTTATTTCCTTAGCTTTCTCTACGCAAACCATATATGACTCGAGTATTATCATAATGTCATACTAACTATAAGAACAAATAATGACGAAGTCATTCAGTAAGAAAAACATTTGTTGGTATATTTGTAAAACATCAGTAATGAAAGTAGAAATTATGGAATTCTGCTGATTGTGGTTAAAAAGTGGAGGGTTTTGTTTTTTCTCTCCAATCTTGTCTTTCTTTTAAGCTGACAAGATGTAATCTCCTAATAGCTACTTTCCTTCGCTTCGTCATTGAAAATTGTTAGTGTTTGGTCTTTGTTTTTTGTTTGTTTTTTACCAAACCGCTTTCAGTAATCCTTCGCTGGGGACATATCACAGAGGCGTTGCACAAAAACATAATTGGAAGAAATTGTATTCGTGTGGCAAGGTTATAAATGGGTCGATATGTGTTTGTCAGATGCACAACATAGGCTCGAGAGCAGCGACAAAAATTCGCAGTCCGGTGTCTGGTAATAATCTTCAGTGAGAAACTCAAATAATGGATAAAACACGTCCATTTATTCTTCTTTTTTTTTAAATCTGCTTCCTTTGTCCAACAATGAAGTCGGGCAGGGGATAGGAAATTAATCCCATCATATTCTGGGCTGGCCCCTAGGTACATCGAAGCCGGCTGGCCATGCCTGACGCTTCCCTCATGTTAACTTCCTCTGGCTCCTCCTCTTCACTTTCTTCTTCATCTGCTCTTTCTACAAAAAATCTAAGCTAAAATAAATAGTTGTCATATTTGCTGTTATATCACGTTACATTGGAAATGCATGTGAATTTATTTGACACTGCTGTTATTTTAGCTGTGTATATATGTGACTACGATAGAAATATTGTTTCTTATTTGTAAAGAACAACCTATTCAATAAAAGTTCTACACAATCATTGTTACTGTATAGTCTTGTGTTATGTATTGTGCATGTTTATGTCTGCATAACATTGACGGTTGTGTGAAAGCTAAAGCATGAAATAATGTGAATGTGCATGGTTTGATATCTAATTCAGATCTCCCTGTCTGCAGTCCAGGTGTGCCTACATTGGGGGATGGTGGAGTCCCTGTACCCCCTCCACGACTGGGAAGCCCTCAACAAACTGGGCAAGAAGTGGTACTGGGCGATATTTCGCAAGCAGCCATTTGGTAAGCACATCCATACATTATTAATTTTAATAAAAATGAACAATTATTTTAGTGGCTTAGATTTGAACCAGAGAGTATCTAATTATTTAATATCTCCGTAATTAATTTTGAATGTGGTTTTCATAGTTATAATGTAGGTCATTTTAATTAACCAAATATCTTATTCCATAAATAATTCGTTTTGTTTTAACTGTTAAATTATACAAAGTACGTTTTTGTGAAAAATGTTAACTGAGTGTGATCACAATATTGTTTTTATATTACTACCTACTAAAAAAAAGCAATTTCCGTTTTATTATAGGGCCAATACTATGAGAATGCGGTGCCTGTCGACTTCTTTGTTAGTTGCAGATTTTATTTATGTCAACACGCGATAAGAGGTTAACTTGCATTCAAGATAATGAGCTAAAATTATTAATTCACGTTTTTGGGTGTTTGTTGCATGAGATGAGGTCGTGAACTCTTATCAACTGTTATCACGTGAAACAATGTAGCGCTTGATAATGTGGCAAGTTGTAGGATGGCCTCGAGTGAATCGTTTTGTGTGACAAAATTCTTGCAGATCTAAATTTAACAATCTACGGATGTTTGTGCAGCAATTATGTAAGCTATAGTTAGTTTATTACCACTCCATTCGTGTTACAGCCACAGACAGAAGTCAAGGGTAGAACAGACAGCTTCTTTACTCTCACATTCATTTATGCATTTGCCTTGTTATTCTCTAGTCTCAACTCAGTCCAATCTACATAATATTTAACAATGGGTTGTGAGAAGAGTTGTTGAGATTAAGGAAGTTTCCCACCATACCCGTCCGTGGTTTATTTGGTGCCAATGTCTGCATTCCGTCATAATCTCCATTGTTTAGAATCCTATCGAAATATGTTTACTATACTACTACTATCTACTATTATAAACTACTATCGTATGGAATATTAGACAACTCAAACGTTACAGTCTTTGTTAATCTTGTTAGAATCTGTCCCACGTGAACTCAGACGAATTGAGTTGAACAATACCTTGGCACATCATTAGTTTTCTTTATTGATTCCGTGTTATGTCTTGTGTACTGATGTTTTAAAATTAAATTTATCGTGCAATTTAAGATTAAATCAGATTATTTTCAGTTCTTGATGTGGATATTCTTTAGTGGCATGTAATGAGATGTACTAAAAAGGATCAAGAGTGCTAGTTTTCATGTCATGATTATGCCCGAGCCCATTTGAATGGCAGTGAATTAATTCTGAAGTTCCCCTAGCTTATCAGTAGTAGCTCCCAATACAACACACGTACACACACATTTCATTTCATACACTGTGGTATTTGTCTGAAGTCTAGACGTGCCTCGTGATACATGGCCACGCGTACAGTCGGGAAGAATCTCATTCGGCTCCCGTTCTACCAGGGGATTAGATGATGTAGGTTATGTTTACTGTTGCTCCTGCTCTAATGAGACACGGCTTTAGGGGCTGCTGTGTTTTTCTAAGGGTAACGCACACCAACTCCCAGGACACACACCGTGGGGGTTGTTTGCTCTCTGTAAACATTACATGGTGTGTGTGTGTTCTTGTGTGTTCAGAGGAGATACGGCTGTATTTCGGCGAGGCGGTGGCTCTATACTTCATCTTCCTCGGGTTCTACACGACCGCTCTCGTGGCGCCGATGATCTTCGGCTTCTTGCACTTCTTTCTGTCTTCACAGTCTCTCGCCTTCTTCTGCGTCTTCAACGTCCTCTGGGTTACCGTTTTCCTCGAAGTAGGTATATCAATCATCACCGTTGCAGTCGTAGGTATATCTGGGACAAAAAGCGTAACCTCACATAGCACAAAACAGATGTAATATTGCGTGACACCGTGTGGAATAAAGGATATTATATTGTCTCACTACAAGACGCACACGTATGAGACCAAAATTGTGAGCAGAACGAAGGTCCAAATCCCTGGGCTACAATTGCAAGAACATAAAAAGGAGAGTATGAAAGCTTATGAATGAAGGGCAACATTGGCCGGGGAGCGGGGAGGGGGGGGGGGGTGAATTAACGACTGAACCCAATGTGAACTAATAAAAACAGGCCATATTTATCATTCTGTACGAGTTCTCAAGGACATGATGAAATTATTCAAATTCTCAGAGTAAACAAAATATTACCCTCCACTGAAAATCATTTTTATAATGTTTAGTAGAATATACCGTAAACTTAGGACAATACTAAGGCTTGTCTTAGGAATAAGTAAACGGTGACTTTGGAGCCGTCCTAGCAACGAAGCACTCAATAAATTCAAAGTTGTTCTGAATCAGCCTTGTTGAGTCTGGCATTTGTCCGCAGGTGTTCGCACTGTCCAATCACTGATTCATGTGTTTCATATTTGAAATATAGTTCTTTGATTGGTTATTGCTCACTCGTCGATGGTGTTCGGAGCTTGCAGGGTTGGTTTAGTCGCTTTAAATTAAAGTCCCCCACTGCAAATCAGTTTAATTACTGATTGGCAAGACTCTAAATGTGGATTTATTTATTTATTTATTTATTTATTAAGATTATCTTATTTTCACTTCTGGGATCCCCCAGCCCAAATCACCCTTTCCAGGTGAATATCAGTTATTACATGTTTGGGCGATGGTAGAGCCGGTTCAAACGGTTGTTGTTAGAGGAAACAAAGAAGACTTCAGCTCAAAATAATAATTAGGCATACATATGTAAATTGAGGGTATCCGTGATGTGTTTCCATGTTTTTTAATCTTCCTACAAAGCTAGTTACACAAATTGGTTTTCGGCGGGCGTCAATCCCATCTGTTATGTGCGTTGTTGCTATGACTACTCCAACTTCAGAGCTCACGTCAATAGTATCCGAGCAAGTTGATTAAATTTATTCTAACTTTGGCTCGACATTTCTCACAAACAATGCGAAAATTCAGCCCTCTGCACTCATGCATAATTATGTCTACACATTTGCAATATTGTTTTTAACATATAATTTATATTGTATTCAACATTATGTACCAATGTGGTTTGTTAGGGTCAAATGCATAGTCGTTCCTCACGTGCTCCTCAACTCAGCCTTTCCTCAGATCCCCCCCAACCCCAATCACGGAGCAGCGTTGCCATGTGGATTGCTCTGTGTTTCGGTGGTCGGGCGAGTCTGAGGATTAAGGCTAAGTTGAGGAGCACGTGAGGAACGACCATGCATTTGACCCTTGGTCTTTTATATGTTCACATCCATTAGGATAGGAAACAAGGTCGCACTTTTAAATTTGACTTCAAAACGAAGACACGCATGAATAAGCCATCTACTGTAGAACACTGGTAGTGGGTAGTCTAACAAAATAAGAGGTGAATACAAATTCCAGTATAGAACAAGACAATCTAGTGATGGGAAATCGTAATTTCTGAGAACTGACGCAAAAACAATTTGTTAACTGAAATAAACAGAAAAAAATAAATTATTATGGCAAACAGAAATGTGATGGAAAACAGAGTTATTCTAGGTAAATTATTGAGTGTTTTCACTTCTTGTAATATATTATTGCAAACACGTATTACCAATCAGTTAAAAGGGTGGACTCTAATGTAAACACACATGTTGTATGGACAGCTCTGATGTTAACACACATGTTGTATTGACAGCTCTAATGTAAACAAACATGTTGTATTGACGGTTCTAATGTAAACACACATATTATATTGACAGCTCTTATGTAAACACACATGTTGTATTGACAGCTCTAATGTAAACAAACATGTTGTATTGACAGCTCAAATGTAAACACACATGTTGTATTGACAGCTCTAATGTAAACAAACGTTGTATTGACTGTTCTAATGTAAACACACATATTATATTAACAGCTCTAATGTAAACACACATGTTGTATTGACAGTTCAAAGGTAAACACACATGTTATATTGACAGCTCTAATGTAAACACACATGTTGTATTGACAGCTCAAATGTAAACACACATGTTGGCCCCTAATATGGCGTTGTGACGTCACGCGAATACTCCCGATAATATAAATCGATGGAAACAATCGGCCATCATAATTCCTTTGTTATGTGCCGCATGGCTTACACGCTTGACGCAATTTGGCAGTATGCCTCCTATTTCTCCCAAAATAAAACTCGGCCATTGGATAAATCCTCAATCCGTACCACACATCTATAAATATACTTTTATGGGAGCCCTGTAATGGCAGCATAAAATGTGCCTTATTGGCATTACTGTCACACGCACTAAGTACATTAAGGCTCTATGTCCAAGTACCCTGCGAAACCTCGATATCTGTATGTTAAAATGCTTTAAATTAAAGTCACAAAGAAAAATAAATGGAAACATAATTTTGTTACATTATTTTATTCTATTTACAATGCAGTAGAAAGCAGAATTTTTTGGTTCCACGATATGCCTGGTGATTGGGACTAAAAATAAAAAAATCGTGGGGCGCCGATAAAATAATTAAATGCAACTTAAACACAATTTTATCAATGTATAAAACCAGTGATTTTGAGGTATTCTGTCCATTCAAGAAATGTTAAATTAATTACTTTAATTAATTCAATTTAATAATTATTGTTGCAGATCATTTGATAAAATTAATGGAGATATTTATTGGGCAAAGAAAAATTCGTAAAGCGCTCGTTACACGGGGAAGTGAAAAGAGTGAAAAGCAAAAAGTGGAAAGTAAAAAGACTTTCCGAAGTTGTTACACGGGACACTTCTCGAGGAAAAGAAACAGTGTGCGTGTGGCGCCATCTCTCGACCTACGTGCAACACTATCGGGCGCTGTGCGGCAAGAGTGGTAACTAACTAGGTATGGCGATTGATTTCTCCCGTCTTGTACGTACGCGTAACACCACCGCCTTGTTTACACACATCTCTGGGAAAGTTAACAGGACGTCCCAAATGACTGTCGACTTATTCCCGAAGTTGTAGTCCATGGCAACATTACCAGCCAATCACGACCAACTGTTCAAGGTTATTTCGCTTTTTGCTTTCCAGTTGTTGAACCGAGCTCGACTAGTGCGGAAAGTTTTTACTTTTTGCTTTTCGACTTCCCCGTGTAACAGCGACCGGAAAGTCCCATAAGGAACATGCTATCTCTACTTTAGAAAAGTGACTTTTTCTTTTCACTTTTTCGTTTCACTTCCCCGTGTAACGAGCGCTTAAGAAAGCGAAATAAATTCCCTAAGGCTGAAATACTTTGGTTTATTTTGTGACAATTGTAACGCATTTTACATCAATTCGTATAGCATAAAATTGTAAGGAATAAACCTAACTAATGAACAACTAACTACTAACTCATTAATTAATTATTTAATTTTAATGTGTAAGTTGTCATTTTCTGCAATGGGATATGAAAAAAGCCAAAAAAGTCAAAATTTAAACTTGTGTTTGTTTATCGTTTACATAAGTTTTGATAAAATGTGTGTTCCTCACAATTCTTAATACCGGTATGGATAAGATATTTTGCAATTTGTTGTAAGGTTGTGAGATTGATTGTGTTTCTATCGACTGTTGACGGTTGTGTTATTCACTGTGTAGCTATGGAAAAGGAAGTGCACCGAACTAGCCTTCTCTTGGGGGACCATCGGAATGACGAGTATGGGGGACCCTCGCCCCAACTTCTGGGGTGTTATGGCCATGGACCCCATAACCGGCAAATACCAGCCCCAGTTCCCGCGCTGGAGGACCAACTTGAGGGTAGGTGCAAGTTGTCTATATCATACCTGTGATAAATAAATGCACTATTTCCGAAACATTGGCATACTGATGTGCATTTATTTTAGGTCAGATGCTTTTACTACCAAATTCTCCTTTTCCTCAAATGTACCAACTTTATATGACCTAGTTATCGAGTACGTTGTTGAACATAAAATTATAATATATCCATCACAGGATCTACCCTCACATTCATGAACGCCCAGAGTAGAATTTGGCCCAGGATGACTCCGCCAATCGCAATAGGCCTACTTTGTTCACATGCACTACGCCCACTAACAGAAATTAGGGTACTAACTGCTGTTAATAATGTAATGTGGATGTAGTTAACAGTTAACAGAGATCAATTTAACACTCCCTTCGTATAACATACGAATTTTACTGTTACTACTGTTAGCCTAACAGCTGTCAGTGGTCGTATAGTGTAAACAAGGTATAAGAGGCGACGAAATGATGTGCTCCCTTCTCTCCTTTCCGCTAATATACTCTTTTAAAATCCTTTTTTTTATTCTGCTACTTGTCCCGTTTGTATAATCTCCTACCCTGACGTCATATTTTCTAGCTGTCGAGTCCGACGTTAAACACAACATAATCCAATCAGGCGGTAAAGTAGAATGTCGTTCCTCGGCTGCAGATGTACTGCGTGTCCCTCCCCATCGTACTGATCTGCATGATGGGCGCGTTCGTCGTGATGCTGGCGTCGTTCTGGGCCGAGGAGCACATGACCAGGAAGTACAAGGGCAACGAGTCACAGACTGCGCAGGCGCTGATACTCATGCCGAGCGTCGTGTATGCAGCGCTCGTCTTCGTCATGAACTCGTACTACAGGCGGCTGGCCACCTACCTCACCGAATGGGGTAAGCACATGACCTTGAGATACTTAGATAAATTGCCACGAACGGTATCACATAATCTAGTTATTGGCACACAAGGGAAGAACTGAAAGTAAATTACTACACTGAAGGTTGGAACTTAGCACTTTGCGATGATTGGTTCTACAGTTTCTCGCCATCAGGGAAGAGTATGTGGGTGTAAACTCTTGTGGCATTGTCTTTAAATCTCATTCTTCATGTCATGCTATACCGTAGACCAGTGGCTCCAAAACGTTCAATGAATCTAAGGGATCAGAAGTGGATAAATGAGAGGGGAACTACGTATATGTATATAAATTAGTCTAAATAGAAGCAAACCATGAAACTATTAAAGGACACGTGCCTAAAGTGAATTGGGTTGTTAATAAAATTTAAAAAATTATACAGCACTATTCATTTCTTCGTATTATGGTTCTGCAGTTAACGTAAGCCATTAAATTCATGATTATGCAGTTAAAATAATGAAATATAATATCAATTGTTATAGAAATCGTTTTGTGACTCCGTAATTATATATTATTTATTATGTAATTTTAATAGTAAGATATCTTCAATAATAAATACGTTTCTACTGTTTTTTAAATTACAGTTTTAATTAAATAGATACATTAATGCCAACAGTTAGGAATAACAATTGGTTCTTTTATTATCTTTGCAGAGAATCACAGGACTCAGTCTCAGTTTGAGAGACACCAGATCACGAAACTTGTTCTTTTTGAGTTTGTAAACAACTTTATGTCTCTCTTTTACATCGCCTTCTACATTCAGGACATGGAAATGCTGAGACATGTAAGTATGCCGACATTTATCTCAATATCAGTGGTAAATACTTAATACAATAAATTAATAAATGTGTCTAACTGTTTAACGACTCGTTTACTTAAATGATTTTGAGATGGGCCGGGTAGAATTTAATGAGGTTCCAGTCATCGTTCCACGTTGGTATGATGACTCTCTCAAGTCATCGGTTTCATATTAAGTAATCGTATTATGTATTTACATATTAAATTTGTTATGTAAAAGCAAATATTACACATAAAATAATAGAGAAAACATTTCAAACTGTGGTTAGGTTCAAACTCTGTGTCATAAAAGATTAGAAAACTATAATTGAATCATGCCAAGTATGCCTTACAGATATTTGTAAGGGTTAAAGGAAGTTTGTGTCACTTCCAGAAACCATTATTGAATAATAAGGGGCCCATTTATCAATATCGAGAAACAAATATTAATATTATTATTTGCCAAGAGTAGCGTAAAACCAATGGAACATTTTAATAATAGTTTTTATTGAAATGTGTTGTTTTTTTTGTTTCATATCCCTACTTTACTTTCGCAGTATGTATGTCACTTATATTATTTTGTTCTGTTTCATATCCTTAATTTTCATTTGCAGTATGTCACTCACTTTATGTATGTCTGGCCGTCACTTATTTTTATAACACTATATTCCGTTTCATAGTACCATCAAATATTCGTTAAACTATACAAAGCAAAAAGTAGCATGTGAATTATCACATTTTGCTGAAACAAGTGCTTTACTTGTAAATTTTTTCCTTTAAATGAAAAAATAACAAATTGTATGTAAATGTATGCATCAATGAAATGTTGGTGGAGACGCGTGTTTATCATAATGCCCTGTATTGCAGCAATTAGCCGTGATGCTCATCATCCTTCAAGCCATCAACAACTTCCAAGAGGCCTTACTGCCACTCATAATCAAGTACTACGGGAAAAAGGTAATTCACAATCTCACAATCTCATGTCACTTCACTAAGCTATTTTCATTATAAGATGTCGTTTTCTTATAGTTTATTTTTAAATGTGATGGGATTCCTCAGACGTTTTTAAAATATGGCACAATTTGACCTAAACAAACCACAAGTTATGGTTGATTCTGTGCCCCATCTATTACTGCTCTTTAAGGTTATAAGTTACAGGAAACTGCGTCATTTTTTTACTTCCTTTTAACGTTCTCCTTGTAGAGTAAATTTGAACTTTTTTATGTTTTGTTACTAATTTTTTCTTTCTCACCTAATATGCACCTTTATTTTTAATTTGCTGTCATGAAGTAGAGAACTTCCAATGCACATGTAGGCTTATAAGCTACTTTTGTTGGAAGTTCTCTGTAACTATTTCTCATATGTTTGTTAAGCTATGTATTTCAGTGTAAATAAACAAAAATTGTAGCTTACTCTTAAACGAAACCGGCTCCTAAACGAGACATATTAAATTGTGTCTTGATCGGCAAGAGCATCAGCTAGAGCAGAAGGTTATGTTTTGAACTGCCGGTTGGGAAAAACGTTTACCATATTGAAATTGCCACCATCTCGTTTCAAACACACAGCTTGTTGGAACTTAGGAAAAAAGTTTTGGAAATAACTATTTCCAAAGTAAATGTGAAACGATAACAATTATAAAAGTTCCATATAAAAAGCTATGCGGAAAGTTTGCTGTACAGAAAGCGCCCACGGACAGCTTCCTACTCAAACGGTAAAAACTAATTTGTCTCTAAAGAAAACGTCGAAAAAGAAGAGGTAACTAAAAAAATGCAAACAAAAATGCAACTTTAAATATTAACGTGGTGTGCGTTCGAGGGAATAGCAAACGTGATTATGTAAATTAGTTGGGGAACACAACGTTTACAAAGTGCAACCTTTCATTGGGAAAAACGAAAAACTGAGATATTACATATGGTCGACTTATAATGTCACGTAAAGGGTTCAAAAAAATTAATAGTCAAAATCTTTTACAACATACATTGAGAAATACATTTTTCATAGAAGCGGTTGAAGCAAAACTCCACTACAAGGTTGTTTCAATCACTTTGTTTTTGATAACTGTAGGTACAAGAAATATTCACACACCTTTATACCTACCCTGAAATAAAAAAACACCACAAAATTTAACTTTCCAATCAACCGTGAACTAGCAATAACGTGTTTTGGATTTATTTTAAAGGTATCGATTCTTTATAGTGTCTTTCTTATTCAGTGTTTTATCCAAACGGGACTGTTTTTGTTGCACACGTTAGCCTCTTTATGGATATGAGATTTTATGAGGCAATTGTTTAGAGACATGGTACGTATATTAGCTTTACCCGCGTGTACGTTAAAATTCACTTATTATGCAAATCTGCGTCACTGGAAAATATTAACATATCTGTCACTACTTTCAACGTATGGCCGGAGAATGTGAGCAATTTTTTTACGATCATACAAATTTATTTTAAAGCTAGTAACGCAACTGAAATCGGAAAAATGCTTTCGAAACGCGGAACTTAGAAAGCTAATTTATTGCTGTATAATCACACGAGAATGGCTATGCATAGCACAAACAGGATATGCATGAGTTTTGCTAAGAAGTGATAACATTTCAGAAAAGGAATTTTAGAAGCTACCATCTTTCAACACTCGAGTAACTTTGATGATTTTGCAACAAGAAATAATCATTAAGTTCAATATCGAAATAGATACCAATCAATCAATCGCAACAGATTGCGAAATATTTCAAATCAATTTCAATTTCAATTTAATTAGCATGGTACCATATCTGTGTTTACATTTTCTGCTTTCTTTTTATAACAAGCAATCATAAAAGTAAAAATTAGACAGTTTGTTGACAAAACAAAAGCGGGTTTGAAAGGTTCATAAGGTATATCTAGATTTTGAACTCATCAGATTGGTTCTACCCCACCTGTTACAGATACTGAACGTGTGCGGACTAAAGTGGCTGTGTTGTTCGTCGCCGGGCGAGATGGGCAGCGGGGAGGACGCGCCAAGGTCGGGCAAGTCTGGTAAACCCGTCAACAACTCGTTCCTCAAGGAGATTCCCAAGCTGGACAGGGAAGACCCCCGCATCCCGCTCGCCACCGCCGAGGGAGAGATGGAGTCGTACGAGGTAAGATAATTTAATTGTCCCGCTCCAGATTTATGTCTGTGGAGCTTACAGCAATTTTCAGTGATACACTCAATCACATTTACAAAACTTATTGCGACAAGAGGGAGATAAACGGAAACGAACCACCTCACCGCCTGGGCTCAGGGTAGAATTTGAACCAGGGTATATCTCTGCCGATTGTAAGAGGCAAACAAATGAGGTCCTCGCCTATCTTCCCTGATGTCCTTCCTTTAACTCTTTTGAATATTCAATCACCCTCCGACGTCATATGAGGGCACGACCGAACTGTTAAGTACGTCGTTAAACACCAATTACCAAATAAGAAAATCTTACGAACCATGTTTAAGACAACAGGTTAAGGAACATACTTCATCGATATCACAGGTACACATAGTGTTACCTGTTTTCTTCAGGTGTCGATAAGCTCGCGTGTCCGGGGATGAGAAAGAGATGGTCGTACTTTTGTAAGGATATTATAATGGCAAGTACAGATATATAAACTAGCAATGAAGCAGCTTCATTGAAGCCCAGACACTGTGCACAAAGACGGCGGAAGGGAAGGAGCTCTTAGCGATCCCTATATTCTTGTTCCAGGGCACCTACGACGACTACCTTGAGATGTTCATCCAGTTTGGCTACGTATTCCTACGTGCACGTGTGCGTGTTACTTATGCTTGTTCCAGGGCACCTACGACGACTACCTCGAGATGTTCATCCAGTTCGGCTACGTGTTCCTACGTGTACGTGTTACTTATGCTTGTTCCAGGGCACCTACGACGACTACCTCGAGATGTTCATCCAGTTCGGCTACGTGTTCCTACGTCTACGTGTTACTTATGCTTGTTCCAGGGCACCTACGACGACTACCTCGAGATGTTCATCCAGGAGGCCAAGTCTTGAAACTCACGTTTCAACTCACCACCCGTTTCAAGTCGCAAATTCCCGCAAGTCGCAAGAAAAACATCAAAACGGTAGTCTTGAGACAAATTTGGGAAACGGGCGGTGACTTAACTCGCAAGTTTTTTTACGTTTCAAACCACGAGCTATTACGTTGCGAGTTGTCAGTTATTTGCGACTTGAGATGGAGCAAGATGGAGGATGTTGCAATAATAAATGCGATTGCCGATCTTGAAGAGGCCGAAATAGCAGAAAACAACATACAAGAACGTTTCCGCACCGTTATTAATCCATTTTATACGTTATCTGACACGAAATGTATTAAACATTTAGACTCCAATCATGAAACATAGGCCTACTCGGATACTTACAGCTAGGCATAGCTAGGCCTACGCCTAGATCCTACATAGAAAATGTGTGTATGTGAGGCACTCCAATCATGAAACATAGGCCTACTCGGATCCTTGCATGGCCTTGGCCTAGCTAGGCCTAGGCCTACGCCTAGATCCTACATAGAAAATGTGTGTGTGTGAGGCACTCCAATCATGAAACATAGGCTTACCGGTACTCGGATCCTTGTATGGCCTAGGCCTAGCTAGGCCTAGGCCTACGCCTAGATCCTACATAGAAAATGTGCTTTCCCTAGGCCTAGCTTCTACGTGAAATATTCTCCCCGTAATAAAGAGTACAAAAGGCTTAAAGCCCTAGACATGCCCTAGACCTAACATTTCATACTAACTTCTCTCCCGAGGCCGAGGAGGAGGTTAGAGGATAGAGAACATATTATGTTTGTACACGCACGGCAATCACAGCGAGAGCGACAACAACAAACCAAGTCGTCACGCCTCGACTATTGGATGGATCGAAAGATGCAAGTTGTAACGCGCTTTGTCATTGGTCATTTATTGAGTTGTTGTGGGCGGAGTTTGATAACGCAAAAAATCAGTAACCCGCAAAGTTTTGATCTCGCAAGCGACTTCAGGCGCAAGCCTAATTTCAAGACTACGACATTAGTAGAAGTCAAGTCGCATGCGGTTTGGAAACAGTGAGTTGATTCGCATTGCGACTTGATTCGCAAGGTTTCAAGACTTGGCCTCCAGTTCGGCTACGTGTTCCTACGTGTACGTGTTACTTATGCTTGTTCCAGGGCACCTACGACGACTACCTCGAGATGTTCATCCAGTTCGGCTACGTGTTCCTCTTCTCGTCTGTATTCCCGATGGCCGCGTTCTGGGCCGTCGTCAACAACGTGCTCGAGATTCGCGCAGACGCATTCAAGTTGTGCCGCCTCTGTCGCAGACCCATGTCCAAGCGAGTCAAGGACACTGGAGCGTGGCAGGTAAACCAAAACAACAATAAGCTAGCGGTGAGGACAGGAAACTATATGGGAGGATTTACGACATTACTGCCACGAGAAGCGGCTCGGGAGTCGATAAAGAAGTTTCCACGTCAAGAACTTCTTTACTGTCGACTGACCTAGAGCCACACCGCTAGGATCGCCACCAAAAATGTGTCACCATTAAAAACGCCGAGATTCCTGTCCTTATTGCTAGGTTAATACTAAAGCAGCTGTTACACCACGGGGAAGTTAGGAAAGAAAAAAGAAAAAAGCAAAAGGCAAAGCGGAAAGGTTACTCTTTTACTAGTAGATTGCTTTGGTAGAAAGTGCCTAAAGGCTGGGATAGTATTGAGAGGGAAAGAATTATATATTATATTATATTATATATATTATAAAGAATTATAGTAGAGGTAGCGTGTATCTTATCTTATCCTTCACACCAATCGGCTACGTATCAACTAGTTGAAATCTCAACTCCTCGACTTCTCAGCTGGTCGACTTTTTGCAGCAGACACTCGTAACAGAATAGTCGACATTTTGAGAAGTCGACGAGTTGAGATTTCGACAAGTTTAGAATTCGACTAGTTAAGAAGTCGACTAGTTGAGACTTCGACTAGTTGAGATGCTCCCCACACGGAGAAGACAAACAGTGACGAGTGAAAAGTTTGCACACATTCTGCCGGGGTTCTAACAGCGCATCGTCCAATAATATCGTGTCTCTTCTATTCCAATGTCTTTGGTTTCAGTACGCCTTCGAGGCCGTGGGCGCAATGTCCATCATGACCAACTGCGGCCTGCTGTGCATGTCGCCGCAACTGCGCACCCTCGCGCCGCGGCTCACGAACGTCGAGTGGGTCCTACTGTTTGTGTTCATCGAACACTCGCTGCTGGGCGTGAGGAAACTGTTGCACGGCGTCATCCACGACCAACCGGAGTGGGTGCGCGTAGCACTGGCCAAGGTCGCCTATCAGTCCAAGCAGGCCCTCAAAAACGAGGTAGGTTCGACGGCAATGAAGCAATGGGTAGCACAATACCACAAGACTCAATTGAGGGGGCTGTGACATCACAGGCGGACAAACAATGTGTTGCTATATAGGCAACTCCATTGTCGTATCTTTCTTTGATTGATGCATATTCAATGTTTGTCCGAAACAAAACATGGCAACACGGCTATTTTTGGCATTGAGTTTAATGATACCTCAAGGTGTTGAAAAACTTATACATACCGGCGATTTGAGTTTATATCAGCTCTATAAGATGAATTTAAAAACTTAAGAATTTTCAATTGTTACGGTTATCATTTCTTTAATTAATATAAACAACCCCTAGAATCAATAGTCTAAACATTAACGTTCGGTATTTGAACATACGGCCAGTTAAATATGGTAATGGCAATCCAACAAAATATTACTTCGTGGCTTTCTGCACAGTGCGTTACGAGTATACACGTGAGTTCTACGTATCTGATGTATATTATATTTATAACGGTTGGTAACACGTAATAATTTGTTTCGCAAAGTATGTTTGTGCATCTAAACGGTAGCGTTGTTGGCTTGGTATAATATTACTTTTAACGAGCTGTTAAGATAACACCATAGCCAATGAAAACTGGTCATAAAATCCCAACGTATTTTGTAATAGGTACGTAGTTTAAAACTTGTAGACTTTCGCGGCCGGAGTCAAACTTGGCTGTTGAGTTTCGCCGCGTCCATCGATAAATAATATCGATGGATGGATGGAGTTTTATCGATAGACACAGCAAAACCCGACAGCCAGTTTTAATAGGTACGTAGTTTGTATGCACATTGTACACCATGAGTATATGATACGTCATCAATACCTACGTGACGTAGTGAGTACAAAGTAAAGTATAGACACCTACCTACCTCTCAGGGTCGCACTCATTACGCGTTGCATCATACCTTCGTCTCCAGCGCAGTTCAAGTTCAACCAAGGTTGGGAAACTACTGTTGCGTGATCGATCTCATCCTTGTATAGTCTGACTCATTATTTACTCACATCGTTTCCTGGCAATACTTCAAGAACACACACTCACGTGCATACCCGAACGTGACGTATGTTTGAGATCCTCTCAATCTCCCCCTCCCCCCCCCCCCCCCCCCCACCAATAACTTCTTTGAAGTGGGTCTCGGCTTTAAGTTTACCGTAGACAACGAATATCTACTACCAGACTTTTCTAATAAAAAAATATCTCGTGCAAAAAGAGATAAAATAAATAGCACGACGAGTACAGGAATGTAAATAGAAGTTTGATCTACTTCTCCTATATTCTGAAGTATTTATATTTTTTTCTCTTGAATAACTTTACATCAAAGCCGAGAAATTGTTAGATTCTCTAGGGTTTACTTCGGTTTGGAAATACACTGCACGAAAGAGAAATAAATGTGCAATGCTCTTAAACTTGACCGTGTAAAACAAAACGATTTAGTGAGGTTTGTTGCCGCATCCACCAACCATGTAATGTGATACAATAATTAAGTAAAAACACAGGTTCACGACAGAAGATTTTCCTATTATGGACTAAAATATGTGACCATACACAATTAGCTGAAAATATTCAGCCTAATTCTCAACAGCTATATAAGAAAGAACACAGTTTAAATTATATTTGTATACTATACACTAAGGCTCACACACACCATCCATCCTCTTTAGTGATGTGTTCCTCTTCAGATGACTGCTGGAGTGTATTTAGATCGTGGGGCATTTGACTGAAAACCTGGGGGGGAAACACGTTATTCAGCCATAGCTTGATTCCACGAATGCACACAATACGATATGACGGCAATATCTTTATAATAACCACCAATTTTGTAGCATGCCAAATTTATCTTAGTATAACTCTTTTGAATCTATTCACTTGTCATAACTTAGGCTATGAAGTGGGAGACTAAATATTGTTTCGTTTCTTTAGTATCTACGTAGAAATTATCGCCCACCGACTGTTTGGGGTAAATTTGGCTAATGGGATGATTTGGTTGATATTAGGTTCCGTTGGAGATATTATATAGTATGTGTGTCCCGTTGTCCGTTGTCCGTCCCTTTGAGTTCAAAAGTTAGTAAGTAGTTAAGTAACTAAGAGCTTGGAAAAGCTTCCTGGGAACTTGATAGCGTTTTCTCAGAACCTCTTCTGTATTCGGTCTAACTAAGCATTCTAGTAGTTAAGTAACTGTCTGAAAAAAGGCTTCTAGAAAGTTCTCTGGGAGCTTTATACCGTCTTCTAAGACCCCCTTTGTGTTCATATCTAACTAAAGTTAGTAACTAACTAGGCAAGTAACTATCTGACAAAGGACTTTGAGAAAGCTGTCTGGGAAGCTGTCTATACCATCTTTCTCAAAACCCCTTTGTGTTCAAAGCTGACTAAGGGCTGGTTTCACCAAACTTTAATCCAGCGATTTTCCGTTAATCGGAGATCAAAAATGGCGCCCCGGTAGAAGCCACCATGCATTTTGTATGTCATGTTTGTTGAAACCATGGTAACCAATCCGAGATTAGTAAATCGGCCGATTAAAAAGTTTGATGAATTCGGACCAAAGACGTCAAGTAGGGACTAGAAGGAAGAGTAATCCTGTTTGCCAAAAGGGCTGCAAAGACTAATCTCTACTACCGATAGAAGTGGCTCAGCGGTAGACGCGATACTCTTATTCGGGAGGTCGCCGGTTCGATTCCGGCCACCGGCAGTCCTGACTCCTGACTGAAGGTTGTTTCCGAGATTTTCCTCAGTCGTAAAAGCGAAGGCTGGGATTGATTCCTACTAACAGCCCTCGGACATTCCTTCCCAGCTATCCACATACCCTAATAACCTAGTTAGTCACCTGAAGAGGGGCACATCAGGTAAAGCTGGTGTGCACCCTATAACAGGTATCCCTACAAAAATT
This sequence comes from Isoperla grammatica, assembly GCA_945910005.1. Classification (NCBI taxonomy): domain Eukaryota; kingdom Metazoa; phylum Arthropoda; class Insecta; order Plecoptera; family Perlodidae; genus Isoperla; species Isoperla grammatica. Next base: position 9,635,125 of record OX246737.1, read on the forward strand.
ATTAATCTCTACTGTACAACGTACAACGTTTGTTTACAGAGAATGATGAAGAACAGGAGAACGCACAACATTACTAGAAGGTTCCGAACAATCCACGGACCCCACGGCCACGACAACAGCTTGTCGCACAGTCAAGACCTTTGACCCCTGCGGAGCAACATTGTACATAAACTATTTATTGGTTGGAAGACCTTTGTTTTATAAATAAGTGATTTGTAGAGTAATGCAGTTTTTGTGATGTTTTTACCTGCGTGTTGTAAAATTTTTTAGCAAAAACTTGAATGCTCAATTGCGATTACATGCCAAAGTTTTAAGTTATGTTATATTTTTTATATTAGTATTATAAGTTAGTATGTGAATTATAAATGAATTTTCAAATGTTGTGATAGAAGGTGCTCTCCGCTGTACACACAATACCAACAAATCCCTGTTATCCCGGGTCCTGATTTCAAGGTTTAAATAAATAAATGTGTTAAGCGAGCGAAGCGAGCGTATCAATTATACTTTTGTGACGATCTATTTTTGTTTTTGAACGGAGAGTCCCAGATGAAATTTGTTCGATCTAAAAGATTCCATGTGGAGTGAACGCCATTATTCTTGTGGCAAAATCGGTCGAGAAGTTACCAAGTTACAGCTTGAAACATGTTTTCCAAAACAAAATGGCAGCATAATATGAGATAGCCATTATTAGTAATCCGTCCTGTCACGAATATGTTACTAGATTCCATAAATTATTGACTTCGAAATTTCACGAACAACAAAAAATCAATGCTCATTGCAAATAAAATCCAACGTGTAGTGACTGGACGTCGTGCTTTCCGTGAGTCATTTAGAAGGCTATGCACTGATCGATGCACATGGCGGAAACTTTGTTCGTGGACGTGGACGTGGACGTGGAGTTGGACGTGCTCTCTTATCAACACATCACACATAGCCTTCTATTTAGTATGCTCATTTACAGAACTACACAAGTCTGACGTATTAGGGGCACTCTGCAGTAGCTGTCTTCCTACTTACGTCATATATAAATACGTTATAAAAAATATAAAAAGTCTAACTAGCCTGTTTTTGTTTTTATCCGCCATAATGCTTTCTCTCCGATAGACCTCTGCCGATCGAAAGAAGCGCGAAAACGAGGTTATATTAGTTCTTACTTCTTCTCATGCCCCCACTTAAGCTCGATTCACAATTGAAATAAGAGTTGCAATAGTGAAATAGCAATAAGGTTTAAGCGAATTGGAACATGCAATAACAATGCTGTGGTTCACAACTGTGACAGTGGATTGAAATAGTCATAAGAAATGAATCAATTCCATTTCTTATTTCAACTACCCATGATGCACCTTATGACGAACCAATCAGAACGCAGAAGAGCCATATGAGATGGTCAACTACGGAAATCAAAACAAAAACAGTGGTACCGGATATTTTGCTGCTGTTGTAGTCAATGATAGTAAGTACACAATTAAGGCACCGCTTTGACTACTGAAATAAGCAACTAGTCGTCGGTTGTGAACCAGTTGCTTGTTATTTCACTATTTTACTGTTTCTTATTGCAAGTCTTATTTCAATTGTGGATCGGCCTTAACCAAAGATTACACATTAGTGTGTTATCTTTGCACTTACATTTCCTCCAATCACCCCCCGACGTCTTATGACCTAGTTGCCGAGTATGGCGTTAAACACGAAACAATCAATCGAACAATCAACTAATGTGCCTCGTTGGTCTTCCAATGTAAAAGGTCCAAAAATTCTATTCCTGGTTCGGCCAGGGCATAGCAACGAGCATAGCAAAGAAGCACATAGTAAATTCTATAAAATGTCTCCCACTGAAGATCTGTTCTGACAACTAAGTGGGTAGACTACACTTTGTCCGTAGCAAAGCTGAGAACGCCGCAGGGCATTTTTTTCACAGCATTTATAATAAGTTGTTTGTACAGCCGGAGTGCCGGCAAAACGTTATCAAATGTAATCGTTTGTTTGTTGTGTGGACGCCTATTATTTGACTACATGTTGGGTTTGCAAGAACTGTACGCATGGTTGAACTTCTCTTATGGCTTTCGGTAATGAATTCGGGGATTTCGGCTCATGTTTGTGCTAGCCAAGCGGCAAGCTAGGTACAAGTGGGTTGTAGTGGGGGTGTACATCATTTATGAAATGCCAAGATCGATGAAAGATCGACTGGTTTTCTTGTTCTCAACTAAGCTACTTTATAAACACAAATTTATTTCATTTTATTTACTTATTTATTCATAACCGATTTTTTTTTAAACATAGACCATGAAAGAAAAACGAAACCAAGAAAGTTGTGAGTGTTCCCTGTTTGCACGTGCTTGCGCCGCGCGTGTCCGCGGATGTGACAATGTGTGTGGAATGTGAACGGAACGGTCGCCACTCCCATCGCGAGGCCTTGGCCGTCACATCGATGACGAGGTTGCGACGTTGCGGTCAATGATGTGTGTACTGTGTACTGGACGAGGAAGACTGATGCACCGACTGACTCATGCGCGGAAGAACGTGCGAGGCACTCAATTACAAACGATATTAGGTGTCATGGGAAGTTTACGGACGACTAAAAAACCCTACTGACATTATGTTGGTGATGCTGGAGACAGGAAATACTTGTTCATGATGAGCAGTGGCGTATCAAAGTTCGTCCCCCCCCTCGCCCACCCCACTCATGCCCAGAAAAAAAAAACACGGAGAGAAAGAAGGTGACTGCCATTTTTATAAGTTAGTGTTTAGTAATGAAAACCGTTAAATCATACGACGTTGGCCCCTTGTTGTCTCTCAGTCAGGAAGAGTCAGGAAGAGCTACCCTAGACCTATTCCCTCCTGGGGGCATACGAGGGAGGAAGTTGGAGGAATGGGATGACTTGGAGCTTGGAGAAGGAATATATTTTAAAAGGCTTATGGGTGGAAGGTGTCCGGGGGTTCTTCTTTTCACTTTATCCGATTGTGAAACATGTTCCAAGGTGTTTTAAACGTCACGTCATATATAGAGAGAAAAAATCGCCAAAGGCGAAAACGCATTACTAGACATAGTGCTTAAAAAATAGAGCACGTGTACAGTTAATTAAAAATAAAGTAAATGTCACTACACTTACTACACTTTAAAAAGTCAAAAATATTGTTTATATATTGTTTAAATATTGTTTTTAATTTTGTTTTTGTGTTGTTTAAATATTGTTATATTAAATTTATTATTGATTTTGTATTATATTTTATCATCTTGAGTTTGTAAGACGACAAGGGTATGATTTAGTACCCGGCATCTTTGTGAATCCAGGATCAGGAGCGTATACGATGGCTAGTTATGCTGCGCATGCCCTACGAAATTTCAGTAAAATTTCTTATAATTTTAGTACAATATATTTGTGATAGTTTTACATTTTACTGTGTTTTTCGACATAAAATACGTGAGATTTATTAGGATTCGAGGTAAATTTATTCCTGCTTTTTACCCGCAGTTTCTTTGCCAAGCCAACAGTAAAGTCGCTCTCGGAACCAGTGTTTGTTGGGTCCCCGTAAGTCTCAGCTGCTTAGGGTTGAAGGAATTGTGCTTTAGATGTAACAGAAAAAGCTTTCTTTCTAGAAGTAGCTCCACCCCAATTATTGTGGATTTCTCGAAGAATAAAAATAAAGTGTGTGGGGGGGGCGTGGTCAACATGGTTGTTTGAAAATAGAGTGTGGATATAGTGGTTAGTCTACTTTGCAAAGGGATTGTTACCAATCTGGCCAACTAATTATGATTATGAGCAACTATGACCAAACAAACTATTTAAATATATTTAATATGAAGGCATAAGACAAAAAACCATACCAGGTTCAAAGTTAGGAAGTTATGTACCAATCAATAAAATGGAACCGACTCAATGCCAATCCAATAACATAATAACTATTAGCTGCATGACTACTGCATCTATCTCAAATGAATTCTCGTCGTTGTATGGATGGCAGCCGTCCAACAGAGCAGTACGTTCACACCTATTGTCGACTACGAGCATGACTCGAATAGATCACTTACAAGGACTTGCTTGACTAGCTGGAATAACGGAAGTTTTCTCTTGCTAGTGTTGACATACGAGCTGCCATGTCGCAATTCAGTACAGTTACACAATCATAATAATTGTGGTGAATACGACACAATCATTCATCTACTAGAAATACAACTGATGTAATCATTATTCTACTGTGAAGATAAAAACAAAATATTTTCCTTTAACAGCTTTCATAGATCAGGGAAGTACGGTAGTTGAACTGCGGTACAAATATGGAATGAATATTACCTTGTTATTATATAACATAGTAAGCGATAGAATACAATGAGGGCTTATCAGGCACTGCCTATAAGTATTCATAATTATTAAGTAGTTACAAGAATGCTACACAAAACAATTTCTCGCGCATCGCTCTCAGTAAACACAATCTCACGATTTACACCGAGAGGCGAAAAATAAATTTTCTTCAAAATCGGTTAAACTTAAAAAATTATGTATCGTTTAAGTACACCTGTTTAAATGCGTGGTATATTAATACGATAGTAGGTTGTGTAGAACAATTCGGGGTACCTAAAGTTTATAACATATCAACTTTCAACCCAAATCCGCCATAAGGACGATGTTGAAATCGGGGGATTTAGCCCGCGAACAAGGTTGGAAGTTGAATGCTCCAGAATTTTGTATAATGGTTTCTCCATCTTCTTTTGAATCCTCTGAAACGTCCCCTTTACAACCGACTAGAGATCGCATATTGTAAAGTACATTTCAAGTGAAAACGTTTGTTTGACATATCTCCCTTTATAATTAAGTCACCAGTACGCCCGTTAAATTAATTGTGATGTAATGATAGTTGTGATGAATATTTCAATAGTCTATGGTCACTCGAAGTTCTTTTGAGCCCTCTGAAAATAACCCGACAAAATAGCTGACTTCATATAATACACAATTCAGCATCTTCTAGTTTCTAATATTTACTTGAAAATCTATTTCGGAGGCTTTCACGACCGGAGTCAAACTATACTAACGATGTTTTCCGTGTATAACTGTGTTATACGATTAATCCCGGAAAATATTGTTAGTGTAAGCTACTTGGAACAGTTTTCCAACAGTGATACTTATTACCTGCTTATTGGTGCTCAGGAAACCCCAAACACATAAGTCGTGACTAATGAGGATAGTTCTTTGTATATCACCGGAATACCACCTGATTCTTTTTTAGCTCGTTCCGCGTCCCTTCAAAACCCACCCTCATTATAATTGAACCAATTAGTGTTTCAAAAACGACAGAATTTCAAACTTTTCTAAAACGTGGCATAGCCTCAGGTGCTGACAATGCTGAACTGGAGATAAATTAATTTTTTCAATAATCGTGAATGCCATTTTTATTTAAAATCGTTTTACCCACATTCGGAAGTGTTGAAATGGCCAATAAGAATTCCTTTCGACTTTCTTACCTTTACTTTTATAAATGGGTGGAAAAACAATTTAAAAATAAATGAGAAAACTGTTAATTAGCTAACTATATTATCATCGACAAATATTTCTTAAATATTTATAGAACCGGCCGCATACTTTCCTTGAAGTTCTATCACAATTATTTTTATGACTATTGAATAGCTAAAGTATCTTCATCATTTTGTTACCTGCATGAGTAAAGAGAAAATTTCCAGCTTCCCGTACACTCAAATTATGAAACTCACCAATATTCTTGAAATTACGTTTACTCTCTGTCACTTTGCGAACTATTGTGGTTTCGCCCGTTGAAGAGCTCTGATAAGGGTTCGAAATATTGTGGTTTTAATTGTTTTTATCTTTACAAGGAACAGTGTACAGTCCAATTACTGGGTCTTAGATACGTTTACTCTCTTGTTTCAATCTTGTATGTATTTCTCTCATATACATTTATTATTTGGTTTACATGAGTACTAACATATATTTATATATATTTTAGTTTTTTATTATTCAATGTTCTATATTCTTCGTTTCGTTATTGTTGTTGTTTTGTATTACCATAATTGACATTTGTTCGGTGATCGTATCTTATTATTTAATTGTATATTGTATAGCTGTATTTAACGATCTCCTATGTACATCAGTTTTATAAACGAATAGGGTAAATAAGTTCAAGGTCCGTTAAAATCACTTGTGAGTTGTGAAGACTGAGAGACTTGTGACTTCGTCAGTAGTAGCAGCTTGCAAATGTTTACTTGTTCAGTGTGTCAACTTATCTATTTCTATTTTAGTAATTATCTCATGTTTGCGCTTAGACTTTGTTTTGACTCACATTACGTCATTTTCCACCCCTACTCTACTTCAGTTCCTCCTCATTCGTATCCTGCTTGTACAACTGTACACTACATCATCATCTCTCGATCTGTGATAACACAACCGGCCTCTGCTCGACTCCAGGCTGGTATACTTCAGTACCTTCTTACTCGCATTCTTCGTGCCGATCTTCTTTCTTCATCTAACTCTTCCAAACCATGTTTTTTATTCTTTAGTTTCAAAATCGTCTCCCGTTTCACACGGTATTACAACATCGCCGTAACACGCAGCCAATAACATCCAAACGGGAATCAACATTCATTATTCAAAGTAAGTTTAACCATTCTCTCTTCCTATTTGTATATAATCACTTTCTCGCTCGGGCATCTCGGCCCCAACATCAACAATGTTCTTCTTCTTTTCGGCATTCGTAGCCACAGTCAACTCGGCGACTGGCTGCATGTCTGGAATAGAAAGAGCGCATTTTAGAACAACCGTAAACCAAAAACACTCCAATCCAGTGGCGTATCCAGGATTTTGGAAAGGGGGGGTTGTAACTCATATTATAGAGAGTGGAATTAAAAATAAACGGGGGGTCTCAGTGGTTTTCCCCCCGGAAAAATTTTCTTGACAAGGTAATTTTGGTGCAAATTTGTGCGTTTTACAGCGGCCAACTGAACTAAAATTAATACATTTCTGGCAACGATTTTCTCCTTAAGAAACGAAAAAAAGCTTCAAAGAACAACAATTGAACTGAAGTGCTAATACACAAAAATAGAATTATAGAGCGATGTGTGTATTTTTAACAAAAACTAATGTCTTTGGTATTTCAAACAAAAATACTGTACATTTATATTTTAATTTTTTTCAATCCAATGCAATTTCCACTTTTTCTTTGAGAAAGGGGGGGGGGGGGGGGTTTCCCCCTCCCCCCCTTGGATACGCCACTGCTCCAATCACGCGACATTGAAGATGAATGCCAGTCTTCGCTCGTTCACTCGTGGATAACGATAATTGGAATTGAAACGACGCTGAGCGGTCTTGTAATATTTTAATGGCGATAAGTTGGACGGAGGTAATTTATTGAAGAGGCTTTTCTTCAGCTCAATAGAATTTTATTTGAGAGTCTGATTGAGTGAGACGAAAAATTGCTTTTAGTAAATGATGATTTTTATTCTTTTTTTCTCTGAACCGAATTCAGCCTATCTAAATATTTTATCAAAGTCAGTCCTTAAATCAACGAGGAAAGGGGGAGATATAATTTGACAATGGACGATAATTGAGACCGAAGCGTTTATTAAGTTCACAATGGCGAACACAGCACTACAGAAACCGTCATAATAATTTGGAAGGACTTCCCTTTAAATCATTCATATTTTACATAAGTAATTTTTTGTCAACACTCATCTGTTTAAACATGATTTGACAATGACATTATATCGATCTAGCTAAAACCAAGACCAAGCCGCAACCTGCGAAGGGTATTTTAGAAATGTTCTATGTATTTACAACAACTGTTCTTATAAGGTGTTGTTTCGCTGTTCCAAGTGAGTTTTGAGAGTGAGTCAACTAACAATACACACGCGGACTCAAGCAAGTAAACAAACCATTCACTCGAAGGAACGAAAACAGTAAACACTAGAAAAGACTACAAACTTTTGAATATTGCCCAAAATAACGCGTCACTGATTATTTGAACCAAAGGAAATTGATCACTTGATCGATTTTAAGTATATTAATATTCATTGCTGAAAATATAAGCAGAACTTAAACGATGCAATTGCTTCTTAATTGTATTTATGTTGAATTTGATAACATTTTTATGTTTAACGACGTTCTCACCCGTGCCTCAACCACAATTGTTGGCGTCGTGATCGTAATCGAGATCGGGATCGCAATCTTATATGTCCTCATCCTAAATCATTACGACATTAGGATTTTATTGTGAACAGAGCCATAAGAATCATGTAAGATTAACTCTTTTACGATTTCCGGATTCCAATTGCTATTCTGATACCGACAACTGTGGGTAGCGCTTTAGGCTGCAGCCTGCATGACTGTGTTGAGGTAATCTATGACGCGGGATGTTCTAATTTACACGATTGTTCACGACTGAAAAGGATTTCAATAGACAGTTATAGTATGAACTTTAAACCATATAACAATTGCACGTGTAACTTTACTTACTACTTTCTAAATTATAACATATGACGCGCAATGAAGAAATACATTAAAATATCTCCAGAATGTTTAATTTCCAAAATTGTTGTTCAATTCTAATTATTTGCTGGATGTGACGAGAGTATATTTGTCGTACAGCAACTACGGGAACGCTTTCGTCATCAATCAATGACTTGTTTACGGTCTCGGCCAACCCGACCAGGTATTTGAATTAGCCGTCATCTTCTGTTTGCTGTTGCTCACCTACCCGTGACGGAAGCATTACCGAAGTTGTAGAACAACTTTATTTACGTCATTCCTGTAACCACATGAAGTTATGGAGGCGCGGTCTTCTATTTTTTGCAATTCTCCCCACAGCAACCACTAAATGAATACAGATCTAGAATAATATTTTCACGATCTTTGCTCCGCTTACTCGAGAGAGAGAGACGAGAAGAACAATAGACGATATCACATAGATTAGGCAATCGCTGACAACGTGATGACACTGGTTTAGTCAACACCAACTGTTGAAAACAAAACCAACTTTGTTTTCCGCTCAAACAGGAATCCTTTCGTCTTATCTATGGAGTAGCGTGAAATATGGCAAAACACACTGGAACGTAAAACTGGGTGATTTGGATTGAGTTATAGTTAAATAAATAAACACCTTTGTTAAATTTAAAATAAAAATAAATACAAACAAATAAAAATAGTGTGCCCACTCAGACAAGAACTGATATTCAGTGGGGGACATTTATACCATTTATTATGTTCTTCGTTGTCATGACAGCTCCAATGTTACAAAGTCAGTTGAGGCAAGCTATGTTATCATTGATATGGGTTTCATTTTTCGTTTAAAAGTTATATTGAGCTTAACACTCCGTATAATATAATATGCATTATGATACTAAAATCATTCGTAAATTATCTCATATCTGTTTATTGTGCAAACCTGTTATAACACGATATTAATCACAAGAGAAATGTGCACCAGACTGGAGGTATTTCAGCGGTGACAACTGCCGAGTCTACTAATTGTACCGTTACATGACAGTTTTCACGTTTAGTTTAATTAACCTTGCGTGCTTTGACTAATTAACTATTTAGAAGTGCATGTGAAGCATTGTTCTAGCTTAGTCACGCAACAGCACAAAATTATGTCACATCTCAAAATATCTTCCTGTTTGACCTTCGCAACCAAACATAATATTCTGGAATAATTTTAGCTCTTCAAGCAAACTCAAAACAACTGCCTAAACCATTATAAACTTATAAAGTATAAATGAGGTAGGGCCTATGATGCCTTTGAGTTTGAAGGTGATAGCTTACTACTAAATTATTGATGGAGAAATTTCTAATTAAAGTGTTTGAAAAATGTGCCTTTGTATCTTTCCATCTCCTGATAGCTAGAGAAAGTGCAAATTACATGTGTCTGAAAGCACTTAAACACGAGAAAAAGGTTGTAAACATTCTAAAGGTTAAAGATATAAAATGTATGCGATGCTAGTATATTATCAAATACTCACAAACAATAAAATCCAGAAATCTAAAACAAAGTGTATAGGAAGTACAGGCAACAAGTTTATTTGCTATGTTTTACATTGTATTTTACGTCATGCTTACCGGACATAGCAACAATATGTCCTCAAAATCCTACCCAATTTAATCCTACTACATTATATCTCATCTGCCATGTCTGCGTTTCATGAAACATCTGAAACATTTATGAACATTAATGAAACATTAATATTGAATCTGCGTTTCATGAATGGCGTCATCAAAATAAAGATAATTATAACAATGGTGATTATAATACAAGAAGAAAACGAAATAAGATCCCATGAAAAAGTTTCTTGCAGGGAATAGGATATGATACCAAAAAAGTCAGATAACTCTTCCATCGTGGCTGGCGGTTGCTTTACTAATTAGACAGTTTGTATACACATCTAAACTGCCCCTGTACACATTTATCGTGGGTTCAAACATTTCGTTCATAATTTTGAGTTAAAATTTAAATTTTTGTTGCTAGATATTGACTCTGAACGATTAAGTGTGGTTTGGTAAACCACGGTATGTCCGATTAGTGGTGTAAGTCGACCTACTCTGCCGCACTCCCGATTTCTGTCGCTTAAGATTGCATTAAAATGGTTTAACTTTTCAACAAGCTCAGCACTACAATGGTCTGATGAATGTGATAATGACAAAAGCATTATTTAGAATATAAACCAGATTGTGAATTTCCTCTCCTGTTTTGCTTTTTTTCAGGGAATGATGAAACATTAATATTGAATTTACAGCAACATCCATTTTTAAGAGACTAACAGGCATGGACATTGATTGAGTATATGCTCATTTTTTTGGCAAAAATATAGAATTACAGTTTGCTGTAGGTTGTTGGTGTATGTCATCCGTCATATTTTCCGACAATTGCTTGTGGCATTATTTGGAGAAAACTGTCTCTGTAATACATGACACTTGTATCTGTTGAAATAAATGAAAACGGCTGTCGACTGCCTTTCTTGTACGGTTTATGAATTATGAGTGAAAAAAACATTAGTTACTATTTATACACGGTAACACAAGTAAAAGGCTTTGCACTAATTGCTTTAATATTTCAAGGGGAGAGAATATAAAAAGTTCTATCAAATTGAGCATAAGAAAATAATGGCTTTTTTTATCGATGTAATCTTTATGGTGCCTAAGAGTATAAGGTGATATTATTTCTCTGTCTACTATTATTTGGCCTTGATACAGTTTTCCCCATTCATACTTACAATGTAACTAAACACTAACTTTGTAACTTTACTTATGATTTTCATCCTCATTTTTAAGTAATACTCCGCTTTCAACTTTTCACTGCAAATTGGGTAAGCAACTAATTATAAATTGTCGAAGAGTTATTTTCCATAAGACTATACGCGTTATTGATTTGTAACAGCAAACTAAATATAGAATACCACTCAAGCCAGTACAGCCATTATAGCGTTTCATGAATGGCGTCATCAAAATAGAGATAATTAGCCTGTAACATGGTGATTATGATACAAAGAAGAAAACGAAATAAGATCCCATGAAAAAGTTTCTTGCAGGGAGTAGGATATGATACCAAAAAGTCAGATTGAGCGGTACTAAACGCCCGTTAGCTCCCTCGTTTATCTTCATTAATATCCCGCGATGAAACTGTAAAAGTCGCGGAAAAGCGATCCGGAAAATGGAAGATATGAAAGGATATTTAATCACCAATTTAAAAGTTGATGCCTATTAGCAAGCGGCCTCCGCCCGACTGGTGACAGTTTCGACAGGAAAATGTCTCGAAGCTTTTTCGTCTTTACTCCAACGGAAGCGCAGCCAATATTAAAGACGCTATTCCTCATTAGGAGTTCCGTTGACTTCGTCCTTATATTTCATACAGGCAAAATCCCTAACACTAAAGGAGACAACAATGTATACTGTGATTTCAATTTTTTGAAGCACAAATACGGTATGTGCATTCAAGTTTTATTTGACACAATTTACATATTGTTGCAATGAATCTTTAATAATTATTTTTTATTTTGTATTGTGAATGGTGAAATCTAAAAAAATATGTAGTTAACACTTTAAACTTAGTTTACATATGATGTGGTATTCATTTTTTTTATCTGACCAAGTTTATTGCTAATGTTAAATTTTTAAATTTGTTCTTAAATATGTTAATTTCTTTTCTTTTCCCTCGGATATTATACTAGGAAAACGCTCTGTTTGACGCGTTGATAAGCGAGCGCGTCAATATCTACGAACTTTCTGGCGTAAAGTTTTCAATGCTAATACGAACAACAATTAACAACAATTCAAGAATGCGCTTTGCAAAAATTGTTCTTATTTCCATGGCTATTATACTTTCCGACATTGTTGTATGCAGTGCAATGTGCGTTGCTAAGAATTTTCGTGGTCATGTTTTCAACACGGTCCGCCACCGTTACTAACACTTATTGACAGCAATAGAAATGTAAGTTCTGCCTGTAATACGTATCGGATCGCGTTTACATTAGTATATTCGTGACCGGACACAAATTTACTATAAGATAGCCACCTCATATTTTGCCGTTACTGCGTTTTAGAAAAATATTTTCGAGTAACTTTCGTGTAACTTTGCCAATACTTATCAGATCGCCATTACATTAACATATTCGTGACCGGAAAAATCTGGAAAAAAATCTGGCTATCTCACATTTTGCCGCCATTTTGTTTCAGAAAAATATTTTGCAGTAACTATGGTGTAACTTTGTAACTTTTCGAACGATTTTGCCTCAAAACTATACACCTTCAATCCACATCGAGGCTTGTGGATGGTCCAAATTTGAAGTTGATCGGACTTTCCGTTCGACCGCTATCGACGGACATAAAAAAAAAAAAAAAAAAAAAAAAAAACAGAACAGAACGAAGTGCCATCATAAGAGTCAAGTGGAAACGCTCGCTTCGCTCGCTTAATAACTCTAAGCTGTCCAACTACATATCTGAATTTCAATGCATTATTACTAGGAAAACGCTCTGTTTGACGCGTTGATAAGCGAGCGCGTCAATATCTACGAACTTTCTGGCGAAAAGACTTCAATGCTAATACAAACAACAATTAACAACAATTCAAGAATGCGCATTGCAAATTTTTTTCTAATTTCCATAGCTATTATACTTCCTGACATTGTTGTATGCAGTGCAATGTGCGTTGCTAAGAATTTTCGTGGTCATGTTTTCAACACGGTCCGCCACCGTTACTAACACTTATTGACAGCAATAGAAATGACGTAATTTCTGCCTCTAATACGTATTGGATCGCGTTTACATTAGTATATTCGTGACCGGACAAAAATTTACTATAAGATAGCCACCTCACATTTTGCCGTTACTGCGTTTTAGAAAAATATTTTCGAGTAACTTTCGTGTAACTTTGTCAATATTTATCAGATCGCCATTACATTAACATATTCGTGACCGGAAAAATCTGTAGAAAAATCTGGCTATCTCACATTTTGCCGCCATTTTGTTTCAGAAAAATATTTTGCAGTAACTATGGTGTAACTTTTAACTTTTCGAACGATTTTGCCTCAAAACTATACACCTTCAATCCACATCGAGGCTTGTGGATGGTCCAAATTTCAAGTTGATCGGACTTTCGACCGCTATCGACAGACATAAAAAAAAAAAAAAAAAAACAAACAAACAAACAAACAAACAAAAAAACAGAACGAAGTGCCATAAGAGTCAAGTGGAAACGCTCGCTTCGCTCGCTTAAAAATCAATTTTATTTTACCAAATTTGTGCCTGAAACTTCAAACTAACAAATATTTTTTTTAATTGGAAAACGTTGTAGATCGATTCAGCGTTTATGCCTACTGTCATCAGGTATTGATCAATAACCATTAATCAGTAACCAACCAATAACATGAACCGGCTGTTACAAATGCTTATTTATAAACTAAGTGGCAAATCATAATGTCCACAACACATTTCTGTGAATGTTAAAGCTGCCTGGTCATAAAGACGCTATTATGAGTGATTGTCCAGTGATACAAGTTGATGAGTAATTGTTACACCGGGGTACCGAGACGGGTGTAGATGGTGCAATCCCCACTACCCACTTCCTACATGACAAATAGTTTATTCACCCACATGGTTTAATTGCTCAGTATTTCTAACCAATAAGTGTGATTCGGGTGGTACAACAGACTGATCCCGGATGCTCGTTGCGAAACTTAACAGGAAGTGTTTTGTTATTCTAAGTATCCAGGCCGGAGCATCCTGGCCACTAAAACAATGGCGCGAAAACTGTTTCTTGAATGAGGTTTCATGTTCATTCAATTGACGAGCGTTTTAAGTTCGTTTTCCACGCTATAACCGATCACGGCAATTTTGTATTTATTTATTATCCATATACAGCCACGCCCCTTAGTGGTGGCAAGTTCTCAAAGTGGTCAGAATTTATATAAATCTTATATAATAGTATCCAGACTTATACAAAAATAAATCAGCTAAAAATAAAAATTCAAACAATACTGATAAGTCTAGAATATAGAATATGGTTGTTCAACCACAAGCATTCAAAAGCACAATCATTAAAAATACGGCCATCTACAGACAAAATGTATCCCAAACAGATCGTTATTTTTGCAGATGTTCCAATTTGCATTTTAGAATTAGACTTTCAAATGAAGTGGCTACAATAATGTTTGTTTGTAAAAATCCTGACTGTGTGGAGCGTATTAGTAATCTGCTGTGCCGAACAACCGACTTTGTTTTCTTCTCATCATTCAGGATTACCCTGCAGTGACGGGTCGGGTACTGAACACGCAATCTTCGTACTTCTTGTTATAGCCTAGTGTATTTAGAGGGGGTTTAAAATAATTTGCGTTCATTTTTACCTCAGGTTAATTTTTTATTACACCATGAAATAGACTTGTCAGAAAGTAAAGAGATTAGTTTCTCAGTAATTTATGTTAAGGATGGTCCACACAGATTTTTTAAGCATAAGATTAAAGGTTTAACGCGTAGTCGTAAAGTTGGATCATAGGAAACACGTACTGGCGTTCACACAAAGTTTTAGTTTTAAGACATTGTTTTCATTGTTGTTCTTAAAACAACGTCTTAAAACCTTAAATATAATGCTTAAAAAATCTGTGTGGACCAGCCTTTACAAAAAATGTGCTATTCATGTATTTATACAATAAAGCATTATATTATAAAACAATGTTTATTACAGTAGTTCAAACAATAAAACACTGTAATGTAGAGTATAACCGTTATAGGTTACAACCAAACATATTACAGTTGTTGTGAATACATGTTGCATTTAATTAAAACGGAAACATAGTAGAACAAGTAAAACGTTATATAAGACCTAGCAATTGGACTGTACACTGTTCCTTGTCACAAAAAAAAATTAAAACGCCACATTTTTGCATTTGCGTTTTAAATTGTTTTTATATGTGACAAGGAACAGTGTACAGTCCACCTACTAGGTCTTATATTACATGTTGCATGTTTGTGTTGCTGGTTGAACATATATAGCGCAGAGATCGTTTACACTTGAGTCCCACAGGGGCGCTGTAACTGATGGGATGAGACGTGCTATAGGGGTGACGCTAGAATACATTACGATCTCCGCGCTGGAGAGGACATTCATTGGTTGATACAGTTTAGATACGGGAGATAGATGTTGACATGGAGCCGTGTAGCTTGTTGTAAGCTACTAATGAACTTTCAGGCAGTTGCGGTCATTCTAGCTGGGTTTAAACCTATTGATTCAATACTGAGTAGGTAGACTATTTAGGTAGACCCTAAATACGAATTTACTTCATTTATTTTATTTATTATTTATTTGAGATTAGACAAGGGCTAGCAAAATGTAAATAACTTAAGCCCTACACACAATTGTCGGTATCGGGATCGCAATCGCAATCCGGAAATCGTGAAAGAGTTAACTTCTTATGGTGCTGCATATAACAAAATATATGACAAAAATATATATAAAAATAATATATAACAAAAATTTCGTATGAAATGAAGAGACTCATAGACCCAGTGTGACAGGCAAACGAAGACTCGAACATATTCTCAAACATTTTATTTTAAGTCCTGAAATGATATATGCATGATTCGATCTTCATGAAATATTACATTACAATCAATTTAACGAGTTCAAAATTAGGCAGAATCAATTTCAGGATATAAAATAAAAAGTTACAGAGTGCTCTAGAAGACAACGCTTATGACGCTATCGCAATGAAACTATTTTTAGGATTTACCTCATCATAGCACGAAAGAAATTCTACAGACATTTTTCCTTTTAATAAAACACTTACAATTCCTGATAAATTGGATTTCCTACGAAAAAATTCCTTAGTGCGCATCATCCGGTATATTATGTCTGACGTTCATAATACTAAACGTGATCGAGCCTGTGGGTATCGAATGATCGCATTCATTACCGGACGAAGGCCGACATACCTAAGACGTAATGGACATGGAATAAGATGTCTTGCTGATCTGATCATAACAAAGTTCTCATTGACTAGGTGGGGAAAGCCAGTCCGTCTCACGTGTGCGTGTCAGACGTACTTAGCATGTTACGCACGTTCATAAACTATCGGTGCGTCATCGCAAATGATCATTGTATTGTAGTCGACGCGCATACAAGAAAAGAGAAGCTGTACAGGAAATTTAGGAATTAAAATAAAATACATTTTTATTTATTGTCTACCTACAAGAACTGATTTAGCTAGGGGAGATTATGTCATTTTTGTGCATCGATGCTATGATGGCTAAAAAGTCACCGATAAGTCATAAAAACAAACCTGCCCACACTAGGAATAAAACCCTAGACCTTCTATTTTGCAAGCTGCAATAGACCCTCAGAGCCAACGAGCCACACGAAATAAATTAATAAATTGTATAGTTATTAAAATAATTACAATATCTAAAATATTATTGATGAAGAGAGAATAGCATCTCAGTTTATTGCGTGTGCTATAAGAATAATATTATGAGTTGGATAAAATGGATCAACCAACAAATGTATCATTGTTTGGTGCGATAATTCAGCCTACTGGGAAAATACAGAAACGTTGAGAGAAATGGGTGTGCGGATGTGCGTGAATATCATACTATTGGGGGCATCTTAAAAATATGGTGCAACTTTTATGTCGGTATGTTAGTTGTAAATGTGACAGTTATTATTCAAATCGGGTGATATTATGTAAGATTATTAATGTTTGAATTCTATGTTGTAATTTACTTGAGTACTTAAAGCACAGGCAGCACCTGAGCTTTAAGAGTCAAATATTGTGACAATAACATTTCTAACAACACTAAGGTTGGAACTCATAGTCGGCCCCTACACCTGGGGGCACCCATTGTTGCTATGGATTTGTTTTGTTTATGGGAAATAACATGCAAACAATTGTTACCTTGGTAACAATGGGCGCCCCTAGGTGTAGGGGCCGACTATGAATTCCAACCTAAGTCGCTGAAGCATTGAAACATGCATTCACTTTTGCACTTGTTTTACATTCACGACGGCGCCAAAATATATCCGCTCAACATGAGTCTTCTTTATAGTTTGCAACATTACTTCGTTTTGTGAAAACATAAACAAAGTGACAAAAACATATTTTTGCAGTGCCCCCTCATTCATTTGAGTATGGATTCATAAATTTATATTTTTATATTTGTACTGGGTTATCGTTGAGTGTACATAACGCTATTATCGCCATTGATCATCGGATAAATCGGTGAATTATATCGTCACGATAAAACGTTAATATAGAGATATTATACAGAACCTACAGGAAAACAGAGCATTGTATACTGGATAGTTCGGGATATTGGATGTAAAATTTTAAGTAGGCCAATAAAAAAACTGTTATTCACGTTTTACTATTATAACACAATACTATTGTAATGTTATTTATGATATATTGAGATTTACAAGGCAGATGTGAAAATAAACGCTCGCAAAGTAGGTGGCTTTATATTTTGAACAGATGATTCGACCATAGATTTATAGGTAGGTACTTAATAGACCATGTAGGTTTCTTTTCTGTTGGTTCGTCTTATACATATCACCGTAAAAGCAGATATCGTACCTTACCGTGAAAACCGATGACAATGAATCCCGTGTCGTACAGTGTAAAACTTTTCCTATTATCCATAAGTACGGATATGGTGATCAAATTGCGTTCTCTAAGGTTCTGTCAAGTGGCTATACCGTTTTTTCTGAAAGTCTTGTAAACTTATCTCAATTTGAGTCTGTGCAACTTCAGTGCGATAAATCACAATAATAACCCGCCCGAGGGCAATAAATGGGTGAGAAGTTTCAACGCGTCTCTAGTTGGTGGTTACGATTCCACATACATCGTTTTATCGAGCATTTTATTAGAGGCTACCAGGCCAGACCACTGGGACTCTTAACACAACTTGCCTTCCTTCAAGCATACGTACGGAATATCGAGTTGTATAAAAACATACATTGCGTCATCAGTCAGCACTTAGCTGAGAGAGAGTATGTGGAAAGCCAGGGTTCTAGTCCCGGTTGTGTTTCTGGTTTCGTTTTGGGCTATCAAAATACTATGGCGTCAGAGTTTGGGGTAGTGAAGTGAATGATAAATATGGGGTTGTCCTTGTTGTTTTTTTGTGTTTGGCTTTCAGAAGAAAGAAAGGTCTTTTCTACACATTAAATGCTAAAATGACTGTATTTTTTTATTTTTTTATTTTTATATTTAATAAAGAGTACAATTTTCATGACAGACTATATTTGATTGTTTAAACCGTTTAACCTTTTTATTAAATATAGAATTAATCATATTTTCGTTGACACTCATTTGACGACTAACGATGTTTTTCAGCTAGCGTTACAAAAAAAAAAAAAAAAATGCCTTTATAATACGACTGATCGTAAAAACACAAGCTCAGCCTTTGAGGACTCGTATTATTCGGGTGAAATTGCAAAGACTGTGTCGACTGACTGATTGCATAGGTGTAAATATTTAATATTTTAATGTATGCGTGTGCATGCTGCCTTCGAGCTTTATAACATTACATCGTGTGATAGCATCAATCATAAGTCTCAAAGGTGTGCGCTCCACCCTTGCTATTTTTAATGTTATTTCAGTAAATTAATTAACGTACATTTTCGATGTTAATCAAAATGTCATACGGTACCTGTTATGCCCGTAAATAACACATGCTAATGTGATGGAGGGAATTGTAAAACGGACACACTTCGAGGCATGCTACTCGTTTGATATACAAATTACATAAATTGTGTTTGTTTTGTGTATGCAATCCGACAATCAAAAGTATTTTACTTTAAATAATGTTTACAATGTAGCAAAAGTCTGTAATCAACTTACATTTGTCACTTTCTTTGCCCCTGCATAACGACCTCTTTCCTACTGTTTTGGTGAAATGGTCAGGGATTTCATGAAAGTTAATGTACTGAAGCACACATTTATACTAGAATCCCACTGACTGTCGTATTCTGAACTCAAAGCAGGTTTTAGATTATGAGACTGCTTAGAATAAGTTATTTAAAAAACATATTATTCCTTATCACGTTTCTTGTTGCTTTACATCTCAATTATTGCAATCATTCTATTTGAGATGATGAGGATTGAGGGGTGATAGATGAATATAGACACAAAAAACCATACCGTATATATGTAATGAGGAATTGTATTTCATAGATATACTTTACTGTTTTCGTTTGTGTTCGTTTCTTAAACTTTGCGCTTTAGCCATTCCAATCACTGAGATGAGATAAATGATATCTGAAGTATCCGGAACCAAATTTGAATTGATGGTAGACAATTGGATCAGTAACCTGCTTTTTGTTTTTAATTTTTTTTTTTTTTTACCTTTTGAAAATTATGTGTTCTCCTTACTGGTAACATCAAGGTATTTGGTTTTTTACATGAGATAATTGATAATTGTTTTTTCGTGTACATAAAAATAGAATGCATTTTTATCATAGCTACAATTTGGAACTACCTTGGTAAGTTAGTTTTCCTTTTTCATTATGAATCATTATAACATAGTAAGTAAGTAATTTTCTTATTCATTGGACCGACACATGTAACACACAGTATAGGTGTAACTATAACTCATCAATTTTTAAGTATAACTCAACAATTAATCAAGTTATATCGTCAAGTCATATTTGACTTGTACACATTTACAAAATATTACCAAGAGTTTTAGAGTTTTAAATCGTATTAAAATCGTAGTGATGTTAATTTGTAATGAACCAGCTCCAAAAGCTGTCAGTCATGACAGCTGAGGCCCACAAAATATCATTGTTATGCTTTTATATCAACCCAACGAGCTGAATGATATGATTACACATGCAAACGTGGATGACTAAGTTATGGGATGTGATTAAAACTAGTCTTTCCACTACAGTATGCATGGTTAAAATTTAAGCTAGAAACAAATTAAATTATTACTAAAACCATTACTTTTGTGGAGAGGCAAACTGCTCACGTCGTTCAGGTGGCTTTGGCAGTGTCGTGTCTCGACACCCTTCCCCCACAACTTGTCGAGATAATTGTATCAAGTTGTACACAAAGTGCACACTTACGCACACTACTACTTACTACACTTACACAAACTATATTGAATTTAATCATTGTTCACACTTTCTCCAAATTGAACTTTAGAGTTGTAGATTAGGCCTATATTTAATATCTCAATTTGTTTTAGCGATCCTAGCTTCGCAACTCGTAAAGTTGGAAAACCACAAAAACCATCACTATATACGATAGATCATTCTGAGTTCAGAAATGTACGTACTACGGTACTATCTACAATAATTGTAAATAGTATACCTATTATTCTCATTGTTGTGAGTGTTATATCTTTTTAAGCCTCCATTTATTACTACTTATTATATATCACGCTTTTCAAGACGACGTAAGTGCTATTATGGATATAAAGAGAAATTACAAGTCTATTTAATATGTGGGAGTGAGATTCGAACCAATGTTCCTTATCACTATTAGGTATGCTAAATTATATATTCGTTACTGCACAACCACAATCACATTTTATTTTATATTCTTATAAGGAAGTCAGTAACTAGAGCCATGATTCGGATTTTCCTCGTTTTCCCAGAAAATATTAGTAAAATAGGAAACGGACATTACTCCCTCCATTTCTACAAGTCTTGCAATTCACCGCGAACTAAAATATATTGAAAATAAAAGCATCGGTCTCCGGGCGCCGAACGCTGAACGCTGAAGTTTCGGGTGACCTATAAGTGCCGCGCGTAGTCCCGACGCTCGACGCGTCCCGCCCACAGCGTCGTAAAAGAAATCGATTGTTGTGTCGCGAGTTTCGTCTCACTGCCGCGCGGCAGCGCTCGCGTCGCCGCCGAGAAATCAACGACTTTCCTTGCGGCTAGATTGTTGTGGAAAGGGAATACGATCGAGCGAATATAGCAATCGAGCTTGGTGCTCGCAGTGAAAATGTAATAGGCCTGCGTCAGATCGCTCTAAGCTTGCCAGCTAGCTACACGTCTCGTGTCCGTGTGCGTGTGTCAGCCACGATGTCTGCTCTCGGCGTGCTACTGCTGTCAGTTACGGTGACGGGGGTTTGGGCGACGACACAGCTGCCGGATACGTCGGGCATACAGGGAGAACTCACAGCTAGTCTCGGCGTTGATAAGTTCTTCTCGCTCTGGCTTGTCTTCAATAACGACGATGTCAAAATGTCAGGTGAGTGGCTGTAACGCAAGTATTCACACACGCTGCTGGTCGAACATGATCTGATATTGTCTTACGTCCTATCAAGTCTTCGAACGCACGCAGCCCCCTTTCTGTCCAGTTCCAGTAAAATATTACAGACAATAATTGTCCGTTCAAGTATAGCTTCATACTGCATGTGCTATGCACATTAAAATGATTGCGTGAAACTGAACTTTAGGAGACACAATCTTAACTTGTCTGTTGGAAATGCCGGTACCCAATTATTTAATGGTTGAGGCATGTGTCCACTTTTTCACATTCTTTAAGAATGCATTACATACGTTAATTTATACCACCACGGTTTTGGTCAATGATACACTGGTTTGTGTAAGACAAACCCCGTTCACTCATGTGTTCGTCTCGATTAGCCTCGATGCATAAACACGGTAGGGTCCGAGATGTTGATGTTTGAACAAGCGCAGATGTTTCTGGACCATCGCAAGACCTGGTCAAGTCTTATTGCCCTTGAATTACTCGGCCAATGGAAGGAAGCTGGCGAGATGCGATTATGTCAACGACCGTCGCCGTGTAAAACATGATAAATTGATTGAGGAGGACATACAGTGTTGCAGACGGAGTGTAATCATTGCGTTAGAGCGAATGAGGGCTCGGCTCAGCTCGCGGACTGACTGAATATGGTCGGGGGGTGAACGGAATGAGGACATGCATATACGTCGTCATCATGTACGTATGCTCACCACGTGGAAGATTGACGTGAATCCCAGTTGTAGCTGGAATAACGTCAATGTGTGGCTTTTCGAACATACGTGGTTTCAGACGGGTTGAGATTGACATAAGATTAATAAATAAATTGAAAAAATAGAATTTACAATATAATAGTGAGTTACAAATTCAGGTGCTTCAAATAATGGAGTTTTCCAATGGCTGAGCACTGGACCGCACTGAGTGCGCCTTTATGAATGAAAACAACAATGCACAACATCACAATAGGCTAACCAGTGCGCTATGAGTGCAGCCCATTGGAAAACACCATAAGAAATACTCCAGAAATCTACAACCCCATTTTGGGTCGAGTAGCTAGAAATAACAATCAAATGATTGTATGTTGATCAAATGCGTGGATGGTTTTACAGGGCCGTCTAAAATGTGGGTACACATTCGAAAAATGTTTTGTATTTGAATTATAAAATGTGACTTTCTATGGGAAATTTACGTTTTCATAAGAAGCACGCAAGCAAACGTTGGAGTAAAGGGTAATGCGGTTCGATAGGGGAATCATTTACAGGTTGGGTGTAGTGGCCGAGGGGTCGGTATATATTGTCACTATCCCTGGTCCCATGATGGCTCATGGTATGTGTTGGTTTTGTATGTGAAGACGTCCTTCGTGGATAAAATTAGTATTTAATTTCGAACATGATGTGAAGAAGTGGAAGTGCTTGTCTTTGACAGCCAAGGATGATTACTATAGGCAGCTGTAGGAAAACTGATCAAGCCATACTAGTAATACACGTTAACCTATCACATCAAATACTAATCAAATCAACCCCCCCCCCCCTTCCCCCCCTCAACCCCTACTGAAGATATATCGAGGCCGATAGTTTTTGTAAAGTGAACTCACTCAGTAGTTTATTGGGTGTGCTATAACCTCCAGTAATAATATTATGGACAAAGGGTAAGACCTATAGAGTGTCCTTCTTTGAGACTAAAAGTCACGAAATAACTATAGTTGAACCCTCAACTCCACCCAACAATTTCGATCTAGAACTACCCCTGATCAAATGTTAACGGCGTTTCTGGTAAATCCCGGAATAAACCAAGCATGATAATATGCAAGCGTTGATTTATATCAGGGTGAGAACTTTGTTGAGAGTTAAACACTAACAACCGACGTTATTAATACAATACTGAACTAATGCTACTTTGATTAGACAAACTATAAATTATAAAGGAAACGCTCATGTTATGGAATATCAAGTCAAATGCCTGGTGTTGCTTCAGCGAATCTGAATCAGCAAGTCATCCAACTAAAACACAGATTATGAATATGAATTAAGTAAGAGTAACTATATTTTTTATGAATTGTAGCTCTTTCTATGCAAAAATAACTTTTAAGACTAAAGACAAAGCACAGCCAACTGTTCAGATGTATCGTACGGTTTTTACCAAAATTTGTTCTAATGGTTATTGCTGACGCCAAACATTGCTATAGTCTAGTCCGAGTAACTGTCTAAGTTGTCATGACGTGTGACGAATCATTGGCACAACGCGTTGCTTTCCTTTCAAAAGTAGAAACGTTCACTTTTATGTTACTATCGTTTTCAATTTTCTAAAATACCAAAATCAACATACCTAAATTTAACTTACAAATTACAACATTCACTGCTGGAAGTACAAACATTACTGTTCTTAATCTTTCAGCGGGCGATACCATCATTATTTTTACTCAGCCCCGCTTTAGAGGCCGTATTTTTATATAATTATAAAATAATCATAATTTGTATTGTGGTTATGTACTTTAGTCTAACATAAGAAGAACTTTAACTTCATTATCTTTAATAGTGGCTTATGAGTTTTGACTGGCGGATGGAAATAATCATAAAAAGTACCATTAAAGATGATAAATTGAAAATCTCCTATAAGATCCAATGTACGTGCGTTTAACAATACAAATTATTTTAAGAAGCATGTTTTTTTTATGAATAGCCTACGTGTACGGTATGAAGCGAGGTAAAGTAGAAATACTGACGGTACCGCCTGCAGAAAAATTAAGAACAAAATATTGTTGTTGCTCTCAGAAGTCGATGATACAATTTCAGAGATAAACTTGTTTTTCTTGTAAATATTTATGAAAAGTAAACACGACAATAAACAGCCTCAACAAAAACGTAAACATTGGTAAAGAAGTGCCCGGAAGCGGTTGTTATTGTATGGTCACCTCATACGCGAACATGTGTGAAGGTATTTTTGTATATTGACGTCGATCACAGTTGATATTGACACACCGCAAGGGGGAATTGGTTTCAAGGGTTTGATTTCAATTTCTTCATTGTACGGTACTGTAATATAGGTGGAAAACAGATTCCTCCTCTCGGAAAGAAGTCGACAAATGAAATGCTACAGCCAAGAAGTATAAACCAGGGCCACAAACATGAAAATCGTTTTTAAAAAAAGTTCATAAGATGTCCTAACTGATTTCTGTTTAATTTTAATTTTTTCGGTTTTGTAAATATTTATCTCTTCATTTTCTCTACATTCTTCGTGTTTGGATGTGAATGTTTGTTTTGTTTTTATTGTTATTGTTATTTATGATTTCATAACTATTCATTGTTGGCATAGCTTAGTTTTATTTAAGGTCCTCCTTTGTAAATCAGTTTCTATAACTGAATAGGATAGACATTAAATAAATAAATAAATAAATAAATAAATAAATAAACATTCATTCATTTTTGTTCAATGTTGCTCAACAGTTGTTTCATGTTTGCAACATCTGTGTGCATCTTGGTTTAGTAATCCGTGATCCCGGCGTTCCAGGTTTTGAGTCCTGGCTTAGACATGGATGTCATCTTCCATTCATCGTCTCGATTAGCATAGCTGCCATAGTATGAGACATAAAGCCAAAATATCATCATCTCATTCATCTGTGCAACCTTGAATTCACAGAATGCCTAGATTAATGTTGTGATAACTATTCTATGCATCACGTGGGCCACAAATCACAATAAATAATCACTCAATAATTTAGACGGTAGCTGAATGGGAAAGATCATCGGTACGTAGAACTGGAGATGGTCTTGAGCCTCAGAAGAGATAAACGTGTATGACACTGCTTCCTATACATCATACTTAACTCAAAGTGAGTGTTATTTCAAACTCGGGATGCACAATAGTTACTTACACATGCCAATTACGTATGAACTGCAAGTTTCCGTATTTACATAATACATAAAGGCTATACTAAAATCAATCTCCATACACATGCGTATGGTTTATATTCTTTGTTTGGACGTAAACGTTTACAAATTTACCTCCTCTTGATCAAATCGATTTGCTATACAAATGACAAAACTACTCAAAACATGTAATTTTTTCTGAAAGTAAAGACGCGCTTAGTGGCCGTAGTATCTAGGTCCGTAAATCCCGTGGCGGGGGCTCGTCGAGCTAACCGAGCCTCCGCCAGGGGATCTACGGACCTTGGGTTCCTCCGTTCTGGGTTCGAATCCTGGTTTGGGGTCGTCTTTGTGTTTCACCCACTCACCATCTCGATTACCATCGCTACCGAAATAAACAACGAAGTAATAAATATCATCATGAACTGGAAGCAGATAACAAAGATGGACGAGTATATTATGACTTGAAAGGTAGCTTTGTAGGGAATACCCTAAATAACAGTTAATCGCGCGTGTCTATGACGAGTGCCGCTTGCCTGCTAAACGCAGAGAGGCAATTAACAAGAGGAGCACGTCCCATTCCCGGCTACCAAGCCGGATGAAGTCTGCGCAATCCGGATATTCCTGCTTCCCCCACCGTCCTCGGCTAATCCCCGCTCAGCGGACCGGAGTTCGAGGCCTGATTGGGAATCATAAATCAAAGAATATATATCAACATTTCTAATCTAATAACCTTTCCAGCATTTCGTGTTCTGATTCACAATGTTATGTTTACTAATGGCTTTGGTCAAAATAACGTTGTTCTGTTGAAACGTGGTTTCTGTGTACCGGGTTCGAGTCCCGGCTTGAACACGCATTTGTGTGGCATTTTGATTTTCGTCTTCGTATTACTGTCACCTCATGTAAACATAACAAAATATGAGACGCAATGTTCAATGTATGAGAATTAATTAAATTTGCATTTTATAATCTCCAAATGCTGAACAATCTACCACATATCAATCAAAATACATTATCACTAGCCGTTTAATTGATTCGAGAACATAAATAAAAAAGTTAATTATTTTATTCACGTAGACTTAAAGATTTGTCAAAAAATGGTCATTCGTCTACAATAACACAAAAACATTATGAAAAAATCATCACATTTATAATATTAATTCATATTTGATTTCCAAATCCCAATATTTCTTTATACGTGTTAAATGAATTGAATTAAATGAACTAATATTTCAATGAACCATAATCGATTATGCTGACGACAGTAATAAGAACCATTAAAAGATCGCTGACGTTGCCTATTTGGAATGTTCACTAATCACTAATCACGTATTCAGAGAAGCCTAATGATGACTGTTCCAAAACAATTGCCAGCCACACATGGCGTGTTATCATTCTATGAAGGCAATTGGTGGTGAAACACTAAACCATATATACACTCATTATGGATAGGCCTCCTCTCCTGATGTCATTCCGAACCTCAAGCGTTTGTGTTGCAATTTCGTGCACCCTCATGCACGTTCCAAGTGCAGTTTTACCAACTGCTCCAAATGACATCACCATGTTTACATAGTAACTTCAGCCGTATGCTATTGGTCAGATCATTAGCAAGTTTCCTCTAGTTATTTGGTGTATAATTTCTTCGGCAATCTCTTTGTTAGTGTTCGTCATGCAACAAATGGTGTTGTCATTTGATAACACGCGACATCTTCCAAGTTGAAACAGAATTAGGTTTATTTTGTTTTATGTGTTGTATACAATCTCGGTCAAAGCCGGTGGTAACGCGATGTTGGTCGGTGCTAAATATCAACTATTTCCATGTGTTTGTCAAACAAATTTTTTGTGTTTTTATTTTCTGCAAATCAAACTTAAGATTATATAAAATTATAGATGATTGGTAGTCCGTACGATCCTTTCTTTGTTGATTTCTCGTAGCCATCATTATCGGTAGTATACTACTTCCTTTTATTACCAGGTTAGCAATCCCCATATTCTTCTTCAAAGCACCGATAATCATCATCGGTATCACTATCAGCTTACGTGAGGTTAGACACGCAACATAAATAAGCAATCGATACGCGAATAAAATATATATGAAGGAGGCAAGATCGTTGTTTAAGAAAGATTTTTAGATGATATTTGGGGTTCTACGTCCCATATTTTTGCAACGAGGCTAATCGAGACGTCGAGTGGGTGATTATGAGGATGAAAAAACGCCACATGACATCCATGCCCTAGCCAGGATTCGAACTTGGAACGCAGAGACCGCGGTTTACTAGACCAACGCCTAATCGATCTCGGCCAACTGCACCGGCAAAAGATTTTTAGATTCAGAAGAATTTTTAACCGTTAAATCAACAATAATGGCAATTATCTAGAAACACCAGAAATATGATCATGATCAAAATGAGTGTAACAAAACTAGCTTTTAAGTTTGTCAGCTCTCCGGGCCTTGATTATCGTAAGCGTGATTCCATCAGCCGCAGTAAAATGCTACATTTCAATGTCTGGGATTGTTGGAGTTGGGTGTGGCAGTGGCTGGAGGTCAGGGATTAGGGGAGGTAGTCGCAACGTTAACTGATTAACTGAGCAAATAATTGCACAAAAGAACCAACGATGCAATGGAAATGTAATGAAATTTAAACGCGTGTGGCTAACAGTGGTCTAGTGAGTGGCTCGTTGATCTAGTTTGTGTGACTCGTAAGTCTAAAATAGTATTCTTTCTATTCTTTCTTCCAATGGAGAAGATTGGTTTTTATCTTTCTTCTATTTGTGTAACAATTTTGTTTTAACTTTCTTCTATTCGTGTGATAACAATCCCCGTAATCTTCTATATAATCATTAACAAAGCACCTATACCCATCATCTGTATCAGCTTACTTGAGGTTAAGAAACGCAAACATAAGCAATGGATACGCGAATAACACATACACAAACAAACATATGACTTATGTGTAAACGGTGGATTTGGAGCCCTCATACCAACATCAAGCACATAATAAATTATATAAATGCCCCCCGCTGAAAATCAGTCCTTGTACCTGGGTAGGTAGACTTACAAAATGTATTTATTTATTTATTTAAAATGTATAAGTGAGATGGACGTACATAAAGAAAAAACTCATAAATTAATGAATACGGTAAATATTCGCAAATTGAGATTCAAGTCTTATTTCACAGCGACAGCGACACCGACATTATACATTTCAACCAAGAAAATCAAGATAACTTGTTACTGGAAAACGTGACAGTGAGACGGCTACTCATACTTCCAATCACCGAAGGATGAACTCAATAAACTTGCACAAAGAATTATTTCAAATAAGACAAACGGGTGAAGTGTAAAATGTTCCTGATTGAAGGCGCGTCCCTTCCCTTCGTGATCCTCATAACAAATTCAACGAAAAATGTATGGCATACGAAATCATATTCCATGGCGCATCCTTGCAATGTGAAAATAACTTTCTCACCTGACTTAAAATAATTAAATAAAATAACGTAAAAACGACGCAACTTATTTTGTAATTAGATACCAAATATCATGTAAGGGCGTAGGGTTAGGTAGGCGTTTAGGTTACATATATAACAGGGATGAATGGGATTGAGAAACGGAGAAACAATTGAAAATGATGACCATAGATCTTTATGAATAATTATGTTTTACCAAAGGGGCGATTAAAGATATGTACTAGAGCCCTTGTTGCGGGCACCGATCACCATGTTGAAAAAACTCTCATTTTGACCGGACTATTGATAATTTTATCAATATTATAGATAGGGATGGTTGAAAATGGTGTTATCTTTTTCCAAATTTCGTTTTAATAAATCCAAATTATGGTGTTTTGTGGTGTTATTTTTGTTTTAATACAAATCGTATGTACATGCGCTAAAACGGAGTTATGTAAGTAATGCATTTTTGACTTGTTGAAATCTGCTATATTATTATTTTGGCGTAGGTTAAATGTCTAATCAGTGGCGTCACTAGGGGGTTTTGGGGGGGGCCTGCGCCCCCCCAATCGCAATCTGCGCCCCCCCAATAATTTTCTCGTTCAATCAATTTTATTGCTTAAATTTCCAATCTTAAAGTGCTAGCGTGTCTCTTTAAAGAAATCGAAGATCAAAAGTCTTTTGTTCAACAACACTTACATATATTATAATATTTCATTAATTATTATGACATGCTAATTTCGTAAACTTTCCGTAAAATAGCTGACTGAAAATCGGGCTCATGAAGTGTATAAGCGTTCAAAATTTAAAAAGGCGAACTTTGTGGCAATATCTATCGGCGCCTACTGAAATCCGATCCAGCGCAGCACTAGCCATAAGAATAAGATTACTTCTCAAATGACAGGATCGAACTCCTATCCTAGACCTATGACGTTAGGAATTATCAGTGTAGCATTGACTTTACTTTAATTGTTTTTCATGATAGGATTTCGCCTCAAAACGCGTTTTAGTCCACTAAGCATCATGCAGGGCCGAAAATTGTTTCGCCTTCGGCGACGTTGCCTCCGGCGGCAGGGGCTTCGCCCCCGACCCAGCTGCAAACCCAGCTACAACACTCGTTGCGAGTACAAATTACACGATGCGAGTGGACAACTAGTAGTCGATATTTGTAGAGGGTTGGGAAACCATATAGTTTGAAATATACAACTGCCAGTGTTGGGTAAGTTTCTTCATCAATTTCGTTTTTGAAAGTGGTGTTCACAGTTCAACACGTTGTTCCACATAACTATATCATCATGTGTCGATTTTTAAACGTGTTTATATGCGTTCTAACAAAATAGAAGGCTGAAAAATTTCCCCAGACCCCTTAAATCTTCGCCAACTCCCGAGGCCCTTACCCCTCCCAGTCCGTCTCTGCTTGCGCCCCCCCAATCCCAGAATCCTAGTGACGCCCCTGTGTCTAATACCTACCCAATTTGTAGGTCTACATTATGTTACCTACTCAAGAAAGGGTATTTGTTTAGTATCACTGATCGCGCTTCTTACTCACTTTTTCTAATGAAAAATGCCAAAGTCTTGTTTAAAGTGTTATTTTTATTGAACAATGTTTAATTGTCTTTCTTTTGATGCTTATTATAATATTGTAGTTAGTTTTTAAGAGTAATAAATGATTGTTTGAAGTTTTTATATGAAAAGTTGACGTCTTCTTCCTTGTTTCCCGCTTGTGTCCGGTGCAGTGCTGCCAGTGGCAAACTATCCAAAACCACCCCCTAACCTCGGGCAAAGTCTCTTTCGGGCGCAAATCTGCATAATTGCATAATTTGAAGAAGGGGTATTTAATCGTAGGGGCCTAGTTTGCACGTACATCCAAACCCCCCCCCCCTAACCTCTGGCAAACTATCCAAAACCACCCCCTAACCTCGGGCAAAGTCACTTTCGGGCGCAAGAGGTAGGGTTTTTTCATGTACATACGTTGGTAGACCACACTTTATGTGTGCTCCGAACAGCTGCGCCCTCGCACGTCCGCCATATTGCCATATTTAACGTGATTGTGTTGTCAAATCGATGCAACTTCAAAACGATGATTTAATATGAAAGAAGAGACTATTTGTATTAAAAATCACTGGAGCTTACAGATAAATCATGAAATAACAATAATGTACTGCGCATATGATCAATATCGCAAAGGAATACAGAAAAAAAGTGAGTACGAAATGCGATCAGTGATACTAAACAATTACCCAAGAAAGAGTTGATTATGCTAAGGTGAATGTAAAAAATGTCAACTTATTGACATCAACATCAAAACTTTAAAAGTTATGTAAAACAATGTTAATATTAGGCCTAGCCATATCATTATCCCTCAGTGAAACAAATCATAGTTGTTTCTTAGAGAATATGCTGCCCCGTCAAATATTAACATAATCGCTTATTTTGACTTACTGTACCCGTACCTGCTGTTGACGTCAACATGCATTTAGCGCTATGACTACGTAGGTTCTTGCCTTGTGGCTCGCTCGTCGCCGCGCGGTCAGCTGTTTAGCCAACCCCTTTAGCCGCACTCACTGCTACTTTCGGCATGATTTTAGGAAAATAAGATTGTACGACCCTTTCTTACCAAGAAACGAACAAGAACTGAAAGACGAAGACGTCTATCGAGTGTCAATGACCGAGAAAAGTAGGTCAGAGCGCGGGTGGGAGGGGTAAAGAATGGTCAGCGCCGGGGTTGCAGAAAAAATTTGTGAAACATTCCTGTGGCAGGCGAAGGAAGGGATAGAAATTCGATGGGAATTTATTTTCGCCGTTTTATTTTTCATTCAAGGAGTAGGCCTAATTCACGGAAATAATTGGAAATTGACAAAAATACAAAATGTGGCATTATTTTGGGGTGTGAAGTATTAAATATGGTCTTATTTCGCGAATAAGGGCATAATTCGTTTTATTGCCATTTTATGGTTTTATTTCGCGATTTGATTTGGACTCCTGACTAGTCATAACATGAAGAAAACGAAAAAAAAATGTGTTAAAATTGATTGTTACACTTTTCGTTTTATCGCGCATCGCGAAAAACAACCATCCCTAATTATAGATAATGAATTTAACATCGCTACTTTCCTTTTTAGATAAAACGAAAGTTTTTTCTCAACTATTCAATTTATTTTAATTGATACTAATTTGTAAGTGTAATTTGCAGGTTTCAGTAATTTAAATATAACTTAAGTTATAATTGTTATTATACTTTTAAGGTCGGACTAAAATAAAAATGAACACTTTTTTGTTTCGTCTAAAATCTTTAAGTGGTAACTATAAAATAAAATGATTCTTTATTTAACCTAGACAAGGATACAAATAAGTGTAAACCTATTATCTTGACTAGATAAAACAACAACATTAATCTTGATAGGTCATACCATAGCTAAAAATATGTTTCATTACGTCTTTTGTTGGATGGATCACTAGTGATCATGATCACTTCATTTCTTTTCAGTAATGAAACGTATAATTATAATAAGTAGAAACACCAGACTTCCTCACTTGTTCCCGTTAGGGTTAGTCATGATTCTAAGGCGTGAAGTCACTCCGGCACACCCCTCCTGACGTTCTTGTTGTTTCCTCAACACTCATACATATGTGTCAGTGTCAGTAGACAAGATCTCACCATATTCACATTACGTCTCACACATTCTGAGCATCACAAAAACACGTCTCAGGTTGGAGTACACAAGGTGTGATTTGAGGTCCAGCGCCCTACGTTTATCACAGGGCGATTCTGTAGGCCTATGGGCGACAATAAATTTATCAGCAGTTTTGGTCGTTACTGAAGGCGAATGCAAGGCGGTGATTGGCTCATCCCCTTCTTTTAAGAACTGAAACCGGTGATAAACTTATCATCACCCATTCAGAATCAGCAGGCTGTGTCAGTTGTTAGAAGAAGGCGATGAGCCAATCACCGCCTTGCATTCGCCTTTGTAACGACCAAAACCGCCGATAAACTTATCGTTGCCCATACAGAAACGCCCTACAGGTACTGTCTACTGTAGGGAAATATGATTATAATTAAAGATTGTTTCTGGCTGAATGCCGACAACGTTAAATACGAAATAATTTACAATGTTCTGATAATGTCGTTCGAGTATGGAGGCGTGATAATGTTATAACAGAGCCCTTGCAATAACAACCACTCCGAGTGAAACATATCGTAAACATGACAACATGTTGTTATTGGCGTCGTGTACATAATATTTAAAAAATTGAAATTAAATTGAAATATGTGAATAAAATTGAATTGAATCAGTTATCACTAGAAGAGATCAGCTAACAATTGATTATTTGTAAGACTAAGAAATATCTTGTGCTTATGAAGAAAGTTAATTGGTTTCATTGGTTGGAACTATTCGAGCGTTATAAAGTCATAACACGATTTCTTTGTTTCGTTGTTCTGTGCAGATAACTGTTTTATGAAAGTTATAATATTGTGTCGAAAAAGTCAGTTATTACCACATTTCCAAAGCTAAAATACTGTAATAATCCAAGTATATTATAGAATTAACGCAATAGCCGTAAATTATGACAAAACAAAAATATTCGTTCTTGTCTGAAAGTTCAATGAGGCGTGGTCTTGCTGTCCTTCTGAATATTGTATCTCCCGTCATGTATTGTACAACACTTGAATAGTTTCACCTTGATGCGACATAACTGCATTAGCATTCCGAGCTCAGTCTATGACGTGTCATTCCCCATACATCTAGTCTGGCTGTCCACGATTACAATTCAATTACTAAGCCAGAATACGATTCTATGATTCACATGGATTTGTTAGTCATGCACCTTCGTTTGGCCAGACAAGGAAGGCCGGTAAAGAAGATGTTTCAACACAGTTTGTTTGACATTCCAATGTAAGGTGCATGCACTAATAAGTTGTTTGTTTAGACAGAGCCGTGCTATGTAGGCTTATTTTTGCCGGGAATCACGAAGTGAAACCGCTTTTGTTATTGAGTTTTTATATTTCTGACTACAGCGACCATTGATCACATTTTTGGGAAATAATTTTCTCACCACTTTTAAAAATTGGACATTTATTTTCACCCCCGCCTGTCATTGAAATTCAATTTGTTTTATAGTTGCGGTTACGTCATCTAGAAATGATGCACGTGTTTACGGTTAAGACAGGCGAGAATGAATGTTTTGGTTTGACTTGGTTGGGATAATGGTTGCGGTTGCGGTTTCGGCTTCCAAACATGTTAGCTAGTCCACGTCTACCTCATTTAGTAAACTGCTGCCTACGTGGTTTTAAATCTTCACTCTAAAGGAATGTGACAAATATTATTTTAGTTCATTGTACAGAGAAGCGTTTTTAAATGATAAAGATCTGCGGGTCTGGCTTTAGCCCAAATGACTTCAAATTAAATTTAAGTAGGTTTCCTGATTGCTTTACTAATTAACTTGAACCTAAAGGAACCCCTCTCTTAAAGCTTTACAGTCACACCACACCAACAACGGCGCGAAATTCACGGTTTTTGGAAAACATTTCTAGTATTATAAAGCAGTAAGATTGCTATTTTTATGATGGAACAAGATATTTATTAATACAAGTCAGGTGTATAAATATAGACTTAATTAGGTATCCTGAAGAACAGCACATGATTATTTTGATTTGAGAAGATTGCGAACGTCCGGACGGACCCCGAGTCCTCCACTATGAGTCTGTAGCACCAAAACATGAGAATCTGAGGTAGCTAGATTTTATCAAGGTCACCATATAACGAAACAAAATATACGCAAAATTCATTATTGAGATATCATTGATTAATATCGAATTTATCGAAACGTAACTAATTTTGCAGATATTTTGTGCCGTTATCTGTACACCCGATTATATCCAGCAGCGGTATGTGCCCGCAATTTCGATTTTAAAAGTTGTTTTAAAATACGACCACAAACCCTTAAATTCTCACGCTATTTGAGCTCCGACTGCCGCAGACTCTTAACGGGTTCTTGAACAGTAGCCAGCAGCCGCGCACACCTAACGAGAGAACGACAAAATAGTCTTCAGGAAGTCTCCAATCCGTCTTCAAGTTTTTATTCCGTGATGATCAGTTGCGTGATGACAGGTGTTGTGGAGCAGACCGGTTCTTGACCAGTGGATGGACTGGAGGAATGGAATGCCATTCGTCCGGCAGCCGGGCGCCACCGTCCGTATGTATTACAACTTACAAGGTGCTACCACAATCCGCACTTACAGACCGAGAGGCTATTTTAAGGCTTCATTTCCGGTTTTGGATTATTTGCATCCCACGTACGCTTGATTGCTTTGCACGGGACATTGCTCTGACTCCAGACCAGTCCGGTTAAAAATAGTTTTACCTGTAATAATAAGTACAATATTGATACTTAGAATGTAATAAGTACAAGAATAATTATATAAATTAAAATTTACCTCGACCAAGCCTCGAACCCAGACTCAACCACAACCTAACAGCGTTCTTACACATTGAGCTACCTGGTACAAAACATATGTTTTATATTAATGTGATTTGGTGTTTGTAATTGATTGTAATTTTGGATAATTAATTATTAATAGCAATGATAATAATAATGAGTATTATTAATTATTAAAATGATAATAATAATAATTATTATTATTATTATCATTATTTTTGTTATTCCATGACGATGAAAACAACACAATGAACAACAAGAATAATAATAAAAATTATCATTATTACTAATTTACTAATTGTTGTTGCTATTATTTTTATTTGAGATAGTTTAATTATTTAGGCTGAAAATAAATGTGCCTTACAAAAGTGAAACCAGAAAATACATTGTGCGTTAACGTTACATCATACAGTATTTGGTTGCACCCTTAATTCTACAATTCTTAGTAACTTATCTATTGACTCTATACGAGATATTATTTGGGCTTAACGTCTCATATTTTTGCAACGAGGCTAATCGAGACAATGAGTTGGTGATATATGAAGATGAAATATGGGGCTGTTTGGAGGAAAGAAACGTGTTTACATGTAGCCTTTTTGTGTCCTAAATGTATAGCCTGCAGCTGTTGAGCTTGCGGACATCTAAATGCTATAGAATTAGCTTCCTATGATGATGAAGATGATGATGACGTAATTTGCACTCTTAACCGACATAGCCTAAGATTTGTGGATATGCGCAGGTACTTTATTACAGAACCTTTTAACTCTCGTGGTTATTTTTGGCTACTCATTTAACACACATCGACATACATGTTATATAACAAGTTTAGCAATCCACACTATTACAGTTCATTGGCTCCGTAGAAAAACAAAACAATTAATTAACTTGAAACGTACGTGTTTGCGAGTCAATTTGTTAGCACGTAAAAAGATGGTATAAAATAATTCGTTGATGACAAGTCGTATAAATCGTGATGCCGCGTCCGCATAAGGTCAACACCCACTTGATGAAAGCAGGTCGGATGACGTCACACACATGTAGCCACACTTTCTATGAGCACACTTATGAAAATATTTTACAATTAACATGACTTGGTAAAGAGATGAGGTCATATTCACTAGAAAAAGTCCTGTTGGGTCGAATCGTGACCGAAAGCGATTATCTTAGTATTCGATCATTCTGTAACCGATACTTTTTGTCGCCGCATTATTTTCATTGTTTACAAACGTATCTTGGGTATTCAAATAGTATTGTAAGTAGACATACAATCTATTTTTTACACGGGTATCAGAGAATTTAACATTCTACCATCTAAAGTTGTTGATTCTACTATGTAACTAGTTTTAAGAAGATATTTTGTACGATATTTTGTACAGAGCTCAGACGCCATCATGAGTAAATAATGTTTATATTGTTTTGGTTATAATATATCAGTACCTATAATAGTAGATATAGTTAATTATATTTTGTGCAAGGATCAAAAATATATGTAATATAATAGCTGGTCGTAGCTAAATAAAGGAATTAATATTTATCTGCGTTTAATTAGGTTTTCTATTTTATAATAATTAACATAAATTGCTGGTTGATTTATTAACATAGCAATAAACACAAGGTTGCCCACTTCCATTTATAGACTGAATCGTCAGGTGCGTTAGCACTTCAAGCTGGAAGTCATCGCTGATGATGAGAACACAACTGACAATGATGTATTTCATTTGTAATGAGTTTTGATCCGAGCTAACAAGAACATGATTGGATTGATTGCTTGACAAATATAGTGACACATTCACATTCAATAAGATGCGTGATGTAGAAATAACTGAGCAAGTGCAAATGCGGTAAATCGTAGATTACATATGTTGCATTGGCAGCATCTGTTCTTTCATCCAAAATAAAAAATTGGAGTGACTGTTCCGAAATATAAGATTTAGCTTTTAACGATCAGTCAAAACTCAAAATATTATTAAAAATTTTAAATTGGAGAACGTTGTAACTGTGAACACATTTAGATAGAAATATATTCTGTCTTATTAATCAAAGAGGTCATACTAGATTATTTCGTCATAAATATGTAAACAAGAATTGAAAAAATTAGATGTATTAAAAAACAGAACATCGAAACATTTGAACACTGCCGGAATATAAACATCGTATCTTATCATGGATGCATAATGATTTTTAATTTAAACGTTAAAGATAGTAAACTGCAAATAATCGGCATATTATATATACAACTTTTTTTTCTTGGCAATCAGCAATTTATGAAATTAATAAACAGCTTTTTTCCTTCCATTCAATGGTAATTCTTGTTTAAATCAAACAGCAGTAATTAGGTGTATTACGACACTCATCTTATAATATATTACATTGTTGCACTGTATCAAACGTTACACCATGTTGAAAGAAAATTATTCTATACATAATGCAAAGACATATTGTCTTGTTGCTCGAAGACAGAAGTCATATACATATTTATTATTGTTGGTGATTAATATCTAGTTACAAAACCATCGATGTTGAAATACTATAGTGAACAAATTTCTAATGTGTCAATGTTATTTAAAAAACAAACATACAAAAACGAGCCCATTGGGAGAGCATGAATAATTCAGTTAAACGAAATCGACTGACGACAAAGAAGTTCCAAACACTGTAACTAGAACTTCAGAAACAATTGATTTCTTTATATGTGTCCCTAAGAATGTACATAGTATTTACATTTTTACTCAATAGAAGTATTAATACGGTACCTAATATGATAGACAAATTTGACTTATGACTAATTTTACTATACTCAATCTTGATCACAAATACCAACTGTAGTCTCTGAAGAGTTTGTTTTGTTAGGGTGCAAAAATAAATCAATTGCCTCCAGTAGATTCCACTTCCATTTTCCCAAAAAATCCAAAAAATACTTTCTGAAACGTATAACATATTCTTCTTAGTTAAATACTGGACTTTCCCACCTAACCGAGTGTTTCTCTATTTATGCTCGAAATGTCCTCTCTGATATTCGTTTCCTGGTCGAAGTTCAACGACTCCCAATCATCCGACGATCGCTGTTTACAATTACTCACAGGCAACAAAGTTTTAAACGTTGTATTGATTTCATATATAGATTATTTTATTTCCATTTGCACGCATATTGAGGCTTTTACTCTAAATCGATAATGTTAACTCGAATGTTCAGTAATGAATATAAAACTGTTATCTTCTTGTTATGATTCATATAAATACAATGTTTGTATTTTCCTGATGGCATGTACTTTTTCAAAATTATAGGAAACATTTCATTTCCGGTGTATCCTTGTGTTAGTAAACACTTTTACGTTGCTATACCAACGACATGCAACGCAAACACCTGTGTGGATTTATATTGTTTTCTACCCCTGCAGAAAACCCCTGCGTAAATGTCCATGAATTTTTTGACAGCCTGCTTGCATAATATAACGCGAGCGCACCAAGTGGGGTATTCGATAAGGGTGGGTTTCCTGTAACCGTATAGCAAATCCTTTAGCCAATTTCGCCGGAGCCCTTCCAGCCCTCGTAGGTATTCCACAGGATTTATAGCAGTTAGATTGTCAAGGAAATTCAAATCTCCCCGTGTTGTTGGGAATTCCCGTCACGGATTCAGAAATGTTTGTGATTTATTGAGGGCTTCGTGACGTAGCAAAAGTAGAATTATTATATTACCGATGTGGAAGATTATTACATATATCCCAACCACGTTCTACACACGCCATTGATTTTAATATTGAATAATTATTTCACATAATGACTTTATACTATATAGTGTTATGCAACAAATACACGCCAATTCATAATTGTGTATCGTGCATTCATTCATTAACTCATGTATTTATCGCCTACAGATAAAACCGTGCATCGTCAATCAGTGTTCAATGTTCATTCACCCTCCATTGCATAATACCCATTGAATGGTATTACCAGGGCTTGCATTAGCAGAATGTTACAATCTAATCCTGTGTGAGTTTATACAAAGTATTAAGGGAGGGTTAGTTAGACAAGTAGTAAATGATGATGGCTCTTGCGAGTTACACGTCTCATATTTTGGCAACGATGCTAATCGACTCAATAGGCGGAACAAATGCAACATAGCACGCATCCAAAGCCATGATTTGAACTAAGAACGTAGGAAATATTAATTGTAAACCAAGCCAACGCCTTATTGACCTTAACTAAGTAGTGTTTGTTGTTAGTCGTTATGAACAACAACAAATACGATAATACAATTACAATTACACGTTATTGTAACTGAAGACGCTCTCAGCCGCTCATTCTTTGAAATGAAATGTGTGTCGTATCAACGCAAAGGTATATACACACATAGGTCATTCATTATCATCCCTTATACATCATTGTATCGACTAAGCCCATCACATAGAATTAATATAATATAAACCAAATAGCAATGCAATAATAAAAGAATAAAGTACTTTATTCCAGATATTCCCATAAAATTGATCTTGCTATCCAATCATGGCGTGAATTTTATACTTTGTTTTACATTTAGTGCAATTGAGTTATTCCTAATGAATTGTTAGAGTAAGGTCAACAAAATACATCGATACATCGAGCTAAAAATACAAAACACGTTTATTTTCAGTATGATGTTTGCTTAGCTGCACCGGGTAGATTTTCTTCAGAAATTATTAACCTTAGCTTACGCCATTCAAAATAAAGTGAGATTTCGCTCAAATGCAGTGTCCCCGTCGCAAGTCACCACGGACTATTTAGGCAAACCGCTCAAAATACTTGCAGCCCACGCACACGCACGCAATAATACTCATTGTCACTAAGGATGTAATAATACTGATTGTTGGGTGAGTGTGTGCGTGCACGTGGTCTGTACATGTTTTTATTGAAACTGTTCGTGGTCATTTACGAGAGGAACGTACCTCATTTGAGTTAAATCTCACTTTTCTAACGTTTTAACTTAATAGTAATCACACAAAACAAATCTGTTCGGCTCTACAAGACAATAAATCATATTTACAAAAAATTCACCACTTTGTTTTAGAGTAAAATTACTTTTAGTAAAAATGTTCACTGTTTTGCGGTGAACATGTACCTCTAGTATTTTATGTTTGTTTTTGACCTGACTGTCCCTTTAAATTTTAAATATCTGACTAACCTTGTTCCCCGAACCAAACATACAATGATTACTGTCAGGGGTGTAAACCTTGACGTTATCATTAGATGCGTTTTATATCACGATTTCGAGTTGTATCTAGGGCACTAATATACACGCGATGCTACGGGCAAGGTTTGTGTTTACTATTTAATTGTAATGCCATCGTGTAGAATTGGTGATAACAGCGGTTTGGACTGCTGCTCAATAGTCTGCATATGTTAAAGAACGATTATTATATGGATAGTCGATAAATAAATGTACTATATATTTGTATAGGGATTTCACCCTTGGACTCGACCGATAAAAGGCAAACATTCCAGTGAAACTAAAAAAAAAAATAGTCCAAAATCATTAATTGACAGACAAAACACGTGGTTTTGTTTTCAGCTACAGGTCTCCAAAGTATAAGTAGTGACGAAGTCGAGCCGCTGTTATTGTGTTTACGCAACCGAGTTGATAAAGAAGTTGTCCCTGTATCGACTTGGATACACACCGAGTTGGCTTGGCGGAGTAGCCATATCAAAAGTGCACTATTTTGGAGTGAGACATTGCCGATAGGAGCAAATCGTTTGCGCTGCCATCGGCTACTTCCAAGGCCCGAACTAAAATATAACCACTAGATAAATGGCAACTTTCAAACTAATAGAAATACTGACATTTTCTAAGGTATCTGGCAATGATCTATTTTCTTTTATTCTTATGCCACTTTGTAACTATAATATGATTTGTTTGTACGCAATGACGACTGTGATTTACAATCTCTGTTTAAATGGTGATTCTGATTACTTCTTCTCCTAACAAATCTAAAGAGATCTACTTTTAACCGGCTCTTCAACCCACTGAAACAAATTTATTTGAGTATGGTTGTTGTTACTGATTAAATGTTCGTTCAAATAAAATACAGTGAATGGAAAACTGTTTTTTTTTTTTGTTTTTTTTTTTTGATAGTGGCTTACTGAATATGAATCACTTTATTAGCAAGTTTCTGCTTGATCCATAGTGAGTGTTAATTGTTTATAATACTAATTAATGTATCTAGCTACCGCGCGCTAAATACCCAACCAAAAAGTAAAGCCGCCTGTCATATTCAACCCAAGTGGAAAAACGCTGAGAGAAAAATGAACCTCTATCGCTCAATCCCTTGAACACATAATCGTCAAGACAATCATAAATAGCTAAATGGCCGTGTTATGTGTGGATCCTTGAGACTTCCATCTGGTTCACGAGGTCGCGTGCGTGACGTCAGATCTCTGTACTCGGTATAACTCGTATTGCAGCCGAACCCTCTACGATCTTCGCGTTACCCCGGCTCCAAGTGTTCGAATATCCTTAAGTTCTCGAATGCCCAGATGTTCTTGAATGCCCAGATGTTCTCGAATTCCAAAATGTTCTCGAATTCCCAAATGTTCTCGAATGCCCATATGCTCTCGAATGCCTGTATGTTCTCGAATGCCTATATGTTCTCGAATGCTCATGTTCCAATCCTCAAAATATTATATTGCGCCTAACCAACTCGAACATATTATTTCTCAAACATTTGACTACTAATCCCGACCTTGTCGTGCTCTGATTCTCGTTGCAGCCGAACCCTTCACGATCTTCGCGCCCCGCAACGGCGACGCCAGCGGTGAGGCGCTGCTCGCCCACCCCGATCTCGTCGTGCTCTGACGTCATAGCTCGGTATAACTCGTGTGTTTTCGTTGCAGCCGAACCCTTCACGATCTTCGCGCCCCGCAACGGCGACGCCAGCGGTGAGGCGTTGCTCGCCCACCCCGATCTCGTCAAGAAACTGCTCTACGATCACATGGTGCTCGGACTCAAGCTCAATCTGGACCTCAGTGCCGGCTTCAACTTCGCCACCCTTGGGGGACGCACTGTCCACGTGCGGCGCGTCAACGGTCAGTCATTGCACACTTACCGTACGAGGAGGACCAGGCCCGGTCTCTCTTCTCTTCACTGCCCCGCACGTCTTGTCCTCGGCGGTGCTCATTATAACTAGACCCGGATGCATAATATCCTTGTTGACGCTAATGGACTAGGCTAGTGCACTTTAATGCAACAATTAGTTACAAAAACTATTTGTTGCTAG
The DNA here is from genome assembly GCA_945910005.1 of Isoperla grammatica. Lineage (NCBI taxonomy): Eukaryota > Metazoa > Arthropoda > Insecta > Plecoptera > Perlodidae > Isoperla > Isoperla grammatica. Next base: position 9,677,811 of record OX246737.1, read on the forward strand.
TGCACTAGGCTAGACGACTAGTATCAAAATGTGGATTTAGATACGGCCTAGACCCAGGTGCAGAATATCCATGCTGTCGCTAATGGACTAGGCTAGTGCACTTTAATCCAACAATCAGGTACAAAAACTATTTGTTGCGTTAGTGCACTAGGCTAGTCGACTAGTATCAAAATGTGGATTTAGATACGGCCTAGACCCAGGTGCAGAAGATCCATGCTGACGCTAATGGACTAGGCTAGTGCACTTTAATGCAACAATTAGTTACAAAAACTATTTGTTGCTAGTGCACTAGGCTAGTCGATCAAAATGCGGATTTAGATACGGCTTAGGCCCGGGTGCAGAATCTGCACTTTAGTTAATTATTAATCACGGATACTTAACAGTCAATTGCATCGTGAATTACTCATGGTTATCTGCTAGAACTTTTGTTGGTAAGTAAACATAATAGGTTAACGTGACAATAATTGACCTCTAACTAATCGATCTAGTTATGTGTTCACTAATATAGATCAGTAATGAGTGCAGTCTGTGCATCCATGTGTTAGTCTTGATTTGACTAATCGTATACGTCATTGAATTCAGAGCACTGTACGAAAATGTATCGTGACAGAAAGGACTGACTGGCAATCGAATGTGCACACAAGTTGTAAAGTACACAGTAATAGTAATAATAGTAAGGTTGTAAAGTAAATAATAAGTTAATAAGGCTTACTTTTACCATGTCGTTTGTGATGAAGAAAACTTAAGTCGGTGCAGTTGCATTTATTTTGAAAAGAATAAGTCGGCATATCGCTCTTACAAGGATACTCTTGACTTGTATTGCAAGTTCCTGTGAAAACTCATTAAAGTTATGTAATTGCATTTGTTCTTGCCTTGCAAAGATGACAAGCTAGATTGTCATCATGACCTTAACGCCAAGTAGAAAATTAGTTGCTGATTTATATCATATAAGTAGCTCTCTTCTCTGTAATGTTGATCGAGCATTGTTTGAAAGTTGTTATTATTTAAAGGTGGTATTTTAGAGTTCAAACCTAGAAACTAGAAAATATGACCCCACGTCCTTTGAGGATAATAACTCATTTGAAACCATCCATTCTAATTCATTTTTTAACAAGAAAGTTTCTTTCAAAATATAAATAAACAGCATTTTCATGCTATACAATCGCAGAAACTAATACAAGTATATAATCCTATAGCCCTACGCTAACATCATTTTGTCCGAAATACGCATTCCCACTGTAATTTATTCGAAACTGAGCTACGTATGGATACTGTAGTTTTAAAAAATGTAGCAAATCTTGTGTTTTCAAGTATAATTCATAGGCCTTGTTAAATGTTATGTGGATATGTTGGAGCTGCAGTTACAGGTAAGAAGTAAGAATTAGTATAAATATTCTACCAAGTCCCGGAGGAAACCATGGTAGTGGCTGCTTGACTCAAATAACTAAACAAATAATTAGTTCTCTAAAAACCAGTATATTATTCTACATTTTAATATTTATAGCTTTACCTTTATTTTCTGTAAATTACTGAACGTAGAACTAACCTCTTTCATAAACAGTTGTGAACTTTTAAAAACTTCAACATTCAAATTTTAAATTAAAAGTTTTGATGTTTGACGTTTAGGCGCCCAGTCTAGAAAATGTGCATTTCATTTACCAATCAAAATTCTTGTTATTTATTAGTTTGTGTAGAAATAGTTATTATAGTTGTTACTTAATGAAACAATACGTGATACACTAAAATTGAATAACAGTTAGTTTTCTCCCAAAATAAATACTTTATAATCAATGTGAACGATAACTTTCACTATTACCTATGGGATTCAAACAACCCATGTACATCCGAATTTCTCTTATACAGTCCACAGTGGACGTTGGCAAGTTCCGATTGATTGATAGTAATATAATACAGAACTCTAATCAACGTTTGATCTCTTCATCAAACATTTAGAGGCATACATAATTAATGTGTGTGCAACTTTTCGGTCGTAATTTTGATAATCTTAACGTAAGATAGTGAGGACGTCAAAAACAGCAGAAAATATTCATTATTAAATTATATCTCAAGATTGTAATAAGAAATCGAAAATCTAAATCAGCAGCGCACTGTGCTTTGGTAAGCCCTACAGACTGAATAAAATATTATAACCTTTAGAGTAGTATTTTGATGATAATTCGTTAATTAGTAATAAAATTAATTATTTATAAAAAACATACTGATTATAATATAAGTCACAACTTAGAGCATTCAATGTGTAGGGCTTACTAAACTACAGTGCGCTGTTGATTCAGATTTTCGATTTCGAAGCCCATTCTTGTGATATAATTAAAAAATGAAAATGTTATGCGGTTTTTGACGTAGAGGTATCCTTCCCTGTTAAATGAAAAGCATTAATTGTCACATATCCTTTACACATTTTAGTTTTAAAGTTTATTTAAGTAAGTGTATTAGAAATTTCAATAAAACATTAGCTGTTTGACTATTGTTCGTGGTTTGTTCCTCTGCTTATCATCGCTACATAAAACACTACACAGACTAATATTCAAATGCGTTAGGTGGTTTATTTGGTCCTCCTGATTGCAACAGTGTATATTTGAATTCCCGGAGCCCTCCCATGGAGCTAAGCCATACATAACCGTCCCTTTGTTGATTGTAAAAAGAGAATACGGTTTATCTAGCAACTCTGCTTCGCGCGCTCTGTTTGTAAGACGCTGGGAACGATTCCCAAACGCTCTATTTTATGCAAACTTCTTAATTCTCTGGAATGGAATTCTAAACCGTCCCAAGTTCTTTGAAAACCAAATGTAGAATAGCATTAGCACTTTATATATGTAATTTATATTCATGAAACTAGATAAATTGAGCCCCGTAAAAGACTTTGTCTTGCGTAGAATCTCCTCATTTCGTTAACAGGTTAGGCTCATGAAAGTGTAACTGCACACTTTAAATAAACAAAATACACCGAAATGTATAATAAATTAAGACTTTATTAGGACTCAATTACTGTAATCCCTTTCTTAAACAAAAAAAACTAGTTTTTGTTTTGTGATGAAACCGAGCTAAACTCACATTATAATGCACGATTTTTAAGTTATAAGATGGGTTTTAACATTGAACAAACTGGTTCCTAGAGTTTTAGCAACGGGTATCAGATCACCTTGGTAGGTTGGTAATTGCTTGTGACTCACTCCAATTAAAGAACACTGTTTGTCTCGGCTGCTTCCGCATCTCTGTGTGTGCGCCGGCGAACGACCTTGGAGCTTATTTCGTGGGTCCATATGCATGATATTACTTAGGCTCCTTGTCCGACAATTATCTCCATTATCAAGGGGTTAAAGGTTATGGAAATAAGTGCGACAAGGACGTAGCTTTTAGCTCGGAAGAAGATTGTTATCGTTTGGTTTCTCCGGATTCACAAACGACTTCTTCAGGATTTGCCGGTTAGCTTACATTGGGTATAATAGTGTCTTCTGAGTGAAATCTCAAGCATCATGAACAGTAGCAACATAATAAATTACTACTTCTGTATAGCTCGTTGCGAAAGCACATAGGCCTGCCTCCATCTATACCTTACTAATCTTTTCTAACCTAACTCACCTTTGTCCTGTATAGGTCAAAGGACGAAATATAAAGTTATACTAGTGTAAAGATTTAGAAAGTAAATGTTAGTATTATGTCCATGTGTTTTAAGAACTCTGCAAACAGGCAGATAAAATAATTGGAAATAATAATGCATATTTTAGCAATGAATTTGTATGACATGTTAGACAGTTAGAGTAACTAATTACTAAACATTCTCTTAACTTTATTTGCAAAGTAGTTTTAGCTAAACCTGTTGTCAGTTAGTGAATGTTACACAAATACAATTTAATGTACGTGTATCAGTTGGTGGTAAAACTTATACAGCTTTGGGCCCCGGAATTAACCCATCCACAAGTTTACAAGTACAGCTGCAATATGTGTGGTTTACTGCCGAAGAAGAGATATTTTATTTGATGACGTCTGTAATTTAATTTCTTGTTTTATGTGAAATTATTTCTGAAATTTTGCCCTATCAACACAATTACTAACTACTACCTCCCAATAAACGTTATACATCTAATTACTAATAAGTCACTATGGAAAATTGTTTTGGTAATCAGAAAAAGCTTCACGGAAATTGTCGTTTCTTACACACATTAATAACGAGTTAGACGCTTCGCACGATGTCCTTATAAGGCTTACAGGTATGTTGCTAACTCACCTGCCTCAAGACATATTTAACAAGTGAAGAAAACACCGATAAATCAAAACTAATGGTGTTTTCTAGTGAACAGAAGCACAGTTTGAATTTTTTAAGTATACGCATTTATCATTATTTTTCTTTTTTAATTGCAGCTAGGATTTATAATGTTTGAATGCGCAGCACTTTGTAACAAGAGTATAATCAGTGCTTTCATGCAGGGACCTAAGCCTTGAAACAACCCCTCAAAATGGTTTAGACGATGTTGGCGGTAAAGACATTTTGAGACCGCGTGACAACTCATAGTGTCTACGTCGGTTTGTTTAGAGACTTGAGTCCCTCCTTGGATATGACACCAAGCAACGAAATGCCAAAACCATCGAGACCCCAGAGGGATTTAATTACCTCTGCGTTCAAAGATCCCCTTGGCCTCACTTCAAAGTATAGTGCGAACACAAATCCATATTTTGTATTATTATATAAATTAATCTCTTTGTACTGAAAGGCCAAGAATCAGAATGTCTTTGACATCGCCAAGAGCTCTTTGCAATCTCTGACCGAATAACCTGACTGGAGTGGTCTTGAAAATTACCTCTCCTCCAAACACAGGAATGAGGTATCGCACCTTGAACTTTGTACTATTTTGTCTGGGGCATTTCTCTTTACAAACCACATGACCGAGGTTTTGGCAACTATTACGCGCTAATACTTACCAAGGGCCAAATGCATAGTCGTGACTCAAACCTTCCTCAACTCAGCCTCTCCTCAGCCTCGCCCAACCACCAATCACGGAATGGCATACCTTGTGGAGGGCTCTTGTGATTGGTGGTTGGGTGAGGCTGAGGAGAGGCAGAGTTGAGGAAGGCTTGAGTCACAACTATGCATTTAGCCATAAGGTTCCTTGCGACCAATCTCTTCTCTTATTCTCAGATGTATAGTGCTCCTTGTAACCTCTTCGTAATGCCTCTTTCAATCTCTCCTTATTTTGCTCCATGTAACGTGTATTGTATTTTTATAAAAACACACTCTTGTTAACTGGAATAGGTATTAAAAAACACCGCAATACTTACACAGTTCAAACGTTTTCTATGCCTTCGCTGCATCACGTCAGTACAATATTTCGGCAGCGGTTCTGCAGTCGTCCTCAGGTAGTGAAGCAACCCCCTAGTTGTACCTGAGGACGGCAGCATAACAGCTGCCGAAATATTGTACTGACTTGATACCGAAGGCATCGAAAATGTTTTCACTGTGCAACGAGTATTTATTCTTCCAACCTCTCTATCTGAGCTATATCACTCCTTGCAACCTATCTAACTTACTCTGACTGAGGTATTGGTGTGGCAGGCACTCTGACTGAGGTATTGCACGCCCTCTGACTGAGGTATCGGTGTTACAGGATCCCTGACTGAGTTTTGCACGTACTCTGACTGAGGTATCGGTGTTGCAGGCGCTCTGACTGAGGTATTGCACACACTCTGACTGAGGTATCGTGTTGCAGGCACTCTGACGGCTAACGGTGCCCGCGTGCTCAACCCCCGCGTGGAGGTGCCGGGCGGAATCCTGGTGGTACTGGACGGATATCTCTTCCCGGACGCTCTCAATATGACGACCCCCAAACCGGAAGTGGGCGCCCGCCCCGAGTCTCTGGTCAAGATCGACGCGGGGGAGGACGCCGTCACCACCAAGACGGAGCCCGGGCACGACCACAACTCCACCTTCCTGGAGAACGTCAGTCAGGTCCTGGGGTTCCTTAAGAGTGGAGTGCGCGTGTTCCAGCACTTCCTGTCCAGGTCCAACGTCTCGCATCTACTCAAGACTGGTAAGTTCTTCAAAGCGTTCTAAGCTTCTTTGTACAAATTGTCAGATAGCGTTGCTTTGCTGCAATAGTGCTCGAAATCCGATTTTTGTAATAAATATAGCTCTATCAACTATGTTAAGTTTTACTTAAGCCTCGACATAAACTATGTTTACGTCATAAGAATTAATTTCTCGGGTAATTTTATACGAACTATATGTAGTTTTGTCTTGTTCGTAATTTAAATACATTATTCTATTTGAAATAAGAAAGTGGATGAGAAAAAAATGTTTGATCATTTTACTTTCTGTGGTGGTGTGTAGCGCTTTTGTGAATATATTACTAAACGAGCTGACTTTTAGCTGTTTTAATACTGGCTGTAATATTAAAGTATTTGCTCTGAAAATTAATTATGCAAGCTTCTGAGTTGGGCATGTTTTTTCTATCACTAATATATTCATGCGATCTCCTGAATGCATGACCAGTTCGATCTTAATTCAGTTCTAAAGCGTCGTTCACAACCACTTAAGAATATTTTAAAATTAATTTAAGAAAGTTGAACACTGTATAGCAATGGGACGACAGTACACATGCACTTATCGTCTACATAACGCACGAAAAAGTTGTCCCAATCTAAACTTTTCCGTACGCCACGTTAATTTTTTAATAAGCCTATCACAACGCGTCTCTGGTTCCGCCCATCTTCCGTGACATCATCAGCTGTTCTTGAATCTTCCATGACGCCTACTTCGCTTTTTAGTTTTTACTACATATTAGTTTTCTAGAACGATTGCAGAGTCGATAAAGAAGTTCTCCCAAAGAGGAAACTTCTTTATCGACTCTGACTATAGCCATTATGTATCCTGTGTCTGGAACTGTGGTTTACTAGACCAAAGCCTAATCGGCCAAGGCTTCTACGTCAACAATGACATTATTATTGTGTCTAGAAGTGTAATCCTACATGTGAAAAATTAGACTACGGATATGAGCTCATGCGGTCTCCACTTCCTTGAAAGAAACCGCAATGGCGTGATACTAAAGCAAGATTGTCGGTGAAGCTCAAAACATTATTCCGAGCACTCATTATGTGATGGGTAAAATTATTAGATGGTCGTCAGCTAATTTGTTAAATGTTTTTTTTTAAAAAGCAATGACATCAAACCCGTACAGCGCACATTTTGTAATTGGAGCGTATAATAAGCTCGGGATGGCGCATTTTCAAGAACTACATGTGCACAATACAGTTTACCAATATTTCTTACATAGACCCTCTTGTCAAGGATTCCTCTTAGGTATCGGTATTATAGAAGGAATAGTAAAGGGTCATTCATATGTGTCCTCCGTTTGCCAGCACGATTCAGTATCAGAATCGTTTCGTTTGCAGCCCTGTAGCTTTGTTTAATTTGTATCTGCTATCACTTGAAAGGGACAGCGTTCAAGTACATCTCTTTTATCATTCCTTTCTCACTTACTCTTCATAATTTTTCTTCTTCCAATTTTCTCACTTCTTCATACTTGCCTTCCCTCGTTGCGATCCAAACTCCCACTGACCCCTTGACCCTCCAAACCCCCCTTACTTTGGATTTCCTTATAACGACCTCAGCCGGCGATGTGTGCAATGGATCTGGAACCCAAGTCTTGAAGAAAACGTCTAAAATTACTGACGTTGTGGGAGGTAATCGATCAAAATGACGTTTTGAGATCACGTGACCACCACAAACGGCTACGTTTTGTCTAAGACTTGGGTCCCCGAATGACCGATGTCATTATGACATGGCTTTTGAGTACGTCACAAAACGAAAAAATACTAACTTGGTTTTCTTTGAAAAATGTGTACAATTGTTTGCTCCTAGTTCTCGTGTAATGAAATTGGTAACTTGCAGATGAAGAATACACCGTGTTCGTGCCCACCGACCACGCGTTCCAGCGCTGGCACCCGATCGACTGGGGTTTCTACCCCTTCTCAGTGCCCGAGTTTACCGAGAGTGTCATGATCAACCACTTCGTCAAGGGCAACCTACGCCAGGAGGCGATCAAGGACGGACAACGCGCCACTACCCTTGACGGTCGCGAGGTGCAGTTCGCGCGCAGACGTGAGTACTTCATCCCCCGCGCGTTGCATGACGGTCCTTAGTTTAGCAACCACCTCCCTCGTCAAGGACAGCCAAGACAATCAAGGACGGGCAGCGCGCTATGACCTTGGACTGTCAGCAGGAGACGTCGAAACTTCACCTCGCGTTGCATGACGGTCGTTAGTTTTAGTAAAGAATATCTTGAGCACTTGAAAAGGAGATTACAAATCAATAAGTGGATTCGTAAGAAGATATGAAATCCGCGTAAAAAGTTTCAAATACGGCTGTTATTATGGTACTAATTACAAATTCTTGTGTTTCTCAAATAAAAACCCTTAGCAAAAAGAATATTTTTACACTTTTACATGGTAGTGAGTATAAGCGTGGCGTGGTGGGCCTAGTTGTACTTATCTACTTTATTTGCTACATTTACATCAAGGTCCACTAGATCGCTTGTAGATTACTCCGCTAGGAGTAAATCCAGTAGACCTTGCATTTACATAGGTATTCGATAGCTTGAAATTTAATTTCAAACCTTCACATTCAAAATATTGGTAGCATACAATACATGGATAGTTTAAGCATATTTTCAATTCGATATACGTCATTATTGGTATTCACAATCAAACTGATTTGTCAGTACGACCTGACTGTGAGGTTCACCGAACATGTTGACCTAGAGGTCAAGGTCAAAGCCAACTTACCGAGCATCGTTTATTTAAACATCCACCAATTTCAGTTATTATTAATTGTATTCCAGCAATCCGATCACAATCGAACAGTCGGTATTGACGTTATACCTCTTATTTTATTAAATGTTACTACTTAGAACCTGCGTGATCGTGCCTTATTTTTGGCAGTGGCTCCGTGTCTCTAAATATAGACCCCCCCCCCCCCCCCCTTAGGCTTAACCACTACATTAGTGGATTGCATGTCAATGTATTTCGACGAAACGCTCAAATAACTTTATTACTGCGCGGTAGCTTCACCCAGTATTGATTTTGAATAGAACGTCTGTTGCTATGTCTCGATAGGTATAGTAATTGATAGAAATCATCGAATAGTCGCTATTTAAATATATTGTATGCATTGACCAGCAAGTAAATTCCCATTGATCTCAATGTGCATACATTATCTTGTGTTTACTGTGTGTGACTCATCGTCAATGATTCATAACTACAGCATAGCTTAACAACACCTGCATGTGAAATGTGTATCCTGTTAGGGGCATAATTGGTGCATCAGAGTTAATTTACCTCAAGACACTCATATCCTGAAACACATTATTTGATTTGTTTACTTCAGACTTGCATTGATGCATCTCCACGTTTTACTCTCACTCTTTACGACGTTTCGAGATTCTACGTGATAAACTTTCTATGTGTGTGTCGAAACACCAACTTATACTTTTATCAATCAAGACTCATTTCCTGAAGAAAATAGTATTTTATGACCATATTGTGAGCCAGAATGAAGTTCCAGTTGCACACACAAATCACATAATCCAATCTTAATGCAGTCAGTCAATATACTGATTTCACACGTCCATTCCATACGTTTACCGTAGGCACAACTAGACAGCCATATTGGCAGGTATCGATACTATGTTTTGGTAACAAAAAGAGCGAAAGCAAACGAACCAGGAACACAACATCAAACTCACAGCTACTGTCTTGCAATACATGTAGGATCGCAATGGTCTAATTCACGTTATTACGTATTATTTAGAAATATTTTTAAAAATTGCAAGCGTTCATTAATTGTTGCTTGTAGATAAATTGATCCGAAATTGCGTTCCTTGATTTTACGAAACTTATTTTGTTGACTAGCTAAACAGACATTGTGTCTATGTTAACATTGGCAGTCTTGCATTTGGTCGTCTGCTTATATTTGGGTGTATCAGCTACAGCAATGTAAATATAATGCAATTGTAGCTAGTTACTAGTTACAGGTAATTAAAAAAAAGTAAAGTGATTGTAATAGGTCGCTATAATCCAATAGCGCTTTGGGTGAAAACAAGTTCTATGGAGCGATGAAAGGCATTAGATTCTTGTAAAAGACCGTTACAAGAATCTAATGCCTTAATGAACACGTTTGTCAAAATTTACGTTCATTTTCTCGCCATCTTTCTTCTATATATAACTTATCACTAACTGAAAACAAAGACTTAATACTTTATGTGGATCAATATTGGTAATTAATTGACGATGATCCAATTCGTATTTAATTAAAGGTTTGTGGAGAAGGTTTTCAAGACCCGTGGTTGAGCTCAAACGATTAATTTTACTTCTACTTGCGCAGTGCACCATTTTAAACAATTACTTTTTATTAATTCTTGTACGACACTACTGGTAAGAGAGGGCAGTCAATGCAAAAAATGCCTACGCTAATGTATCACTCATTATATTGCATTAACGACTCAGTAATTTTAATTGCTGAACATTTGCACTTGCAAGATGTATGAAGCAGTGACGACTAACACCATAGAAGATATGAATGCAATAAAAAATTAACAATAATTTCCCTTACTGAAAATCGGTTCTTTTAAATCGGTTGGCAATAAATACAAATTATTGTTATATTCAAAATGAATAGTGTCAATCTCCCCTAAAATAATAGTGGAACAATCTTCGGCCCCGGCTTCGAATTTTTATTTACATGTATGTCCTGTCTTTCTCTATGTAATTAGTAAATACTAAAAAAAGGCGGGAATTTTTTTTATGGATTTCTGGTTAATCTATTATGCTGATAAGAATCTTATCCCAATATCGTATTCCTGGAAAAAGCAAGTGGAACACATGTTCAAGTTCCCACGGCTGGACGGACATGCAACGCATGATGTGTTTCGTTATTTCATGGACAGACGAGAAATCCTCAGCCATAACGTCAATTTCATAAAAATAATTGTGTAAAACATGAACAGATTTTTTTAAATGTTACTGACAAGAATGTTTCTATAGGTATAGTTGAGAAACTGTAAGAATGACGGCCCCCTCCTTAACCCCTCCACTGCTACCCGACCCCCCTCAACTCTATGTAACAACCAACTTAACAAATAGAACAAACTGATTTTCAATTATGTATTTCATTTTGTCAGGTTGTCACGGAGTTGAGGGGTGTCGGGTAGCTGTGGAGGGAATAAGGAGGGGGCCGTCATTCTTAAAGTTTCTCAACTTTATGGCATGTATTTGAGGATGTATACGAGTGGGCGTGGCCGTGCGACGCATGTTTACCCCCTGTTTGTTGCAGACGTAACTGGTGTGAGCCAAGGCGGTCACGCCATGTCGGAGATCCTGACCGTTAACGGCGCGACCATCGTCAACGGCGACACCCCCGTCTCCCGCGGCAACATCATGTTCATCGGCGAGGTGTTGTTCGTCACGGACAGCGTCGTACAACGCCTCCACCAAGAGAACAGGGACAAGGAGACACCTCCCTTGCTGGCTTTCCCGTGGTTCGGTTCGCAGTTCCTCTCGCATGCGTTCCTTGCGCTGGAGCGCCAGCAGCGGTTCACTCACATCACCCGGTTCCTGAACCTCGCCGACCTCGCCCCGCACATCCCCGGAGCTGGTGAGTACCACCCCGCCCCCCTCCCCCTGGTCCTCCCCACGGTTAGGTCCACTCACATCCCCCTATAGGTTTTGAAGAATCACAAAGCGACCTATTCCCAAAACAACAGCATGTTCCCAACAAGAAGGGCATACTTGAAAAAGCAGCCCCTATATCTTCTCAGGACGGAGTTTAGAGTCGACACTTCTCATTATAGTATAGGTCAGGGATGGTGATCCAATGGCATGCAGAAATGTGTACAATACGATGTATCAGGATGAAACGGACCACACTTCAATGGCATTTTCCAGACATTTAGAGAGATTTGTAAAAAATAAATCGTCTCTGGCGTGGTTTTGCCACCCAAACTGATAAACTGACAATTTGTTTCCTGTAAAACATAATTATTCAAATATCAGTAATAATATTTTCATTAATATTTCACAGTGGCTCTTTTTAGAATTTGGGACGCCTGAAAAATTAAATGCAATAGGTTGTAAATAATGGCACTCAATACAGAAAAGATTCTCCATCTTAATAGTTGTCCCAAGACTACCTTACACATGCTTTCGTCATAGGCGACTGGTTCGTAGCCAATCAGCGATGGGTATTGGCGCTGGTGTGTCTCGGACGGTTCGCCGTTTGGCTACGACTGCCCCGGATGTGACGAAAGCAGGTGTAAAGTAATCTTGGGTCCACTATAGTATAGTTTATTACGTTGGCGGATGTCCATTGGAATTACGTATCCCCATCCAACATGCATTGAGTAGTGAGTTTCTTGTGCAGGTTACACGTTCTTCGTACCGACTGACGATGCCTTCAAACGCCTGGGACTGGACACTAAGCCGGACAACTATTTGTCTATGGGCGAGGGTCTGCAGATATTGCTGAACCACTTCGTGCGAGGGCGCCTCTACAACCGTGATCTGACTGACGGAAAGGACGTGCCCACAGTCGGGAACAAGGTCATCCACGTAAAGCGACAAGGAGGTAAGATCAAATAAAAACACTCTTGGCAAGCAAGACTTGTCCACACAGAAATTTAAGACACAAGGTTTAAGGCGTTAGATAGTTGGAACATATAAAACACGTAGAGGCGTTCACACAAAGTTTTTTTTTGTTTTTCTATGCCGAAAGTTTCATTTTTCAATCATTTTTCTTCCTAGCTATCCAATAAATGTGTGCTTTCTTCTCTGGCCCGCTCAGGTTATTTGGCAGGGCGTCAATGTCAGATTTAAGTTTATTTAAGTTTAGATTTAAGATTTAAGTAACAAAGTTTGTTTTTATGTTTTTGAAACTGTACTCATTTCATAAATATTTAAAAACACGATAACAACGTGTGAAAGATAGGTTAAGGTTATGCAACTGTTTGGAAAGTTGGGAAAAAATACACAATGGCTATTAATTAATCTTACTTTCGTCGAACTTGAAACTTGAGCAAAGCACCCCAAAGAGAGAAATTTTACTCTATGCTAAATGTGTTTTCCTTCCTTTCAGATAATTTCACTCTGAACGGAGCCAACGTGGTCGAGAGCGAAGTGTTTGTCTACAACCTGGGCACCATGTTCTTCATTGACGAGGTACTGTTCACCAACAAGGAGAATCTGCCCGCATCAACGGACGCACCGACGACTGACGTGACGTCACCAGTAACCACACTGCTGCCAACCGGAGTCGAGAAGATCCCCAGCGAACTGGCGGAAGAGTCTGGTACTTTCCCCGACGTCCTGCTCGAAGACGTGGACGTGACTCCCTCCCAAACAACGACAACCGAAGAGATGAACGAACTACGTGACGAGGCGGCCAAAGAAGTTGAAGAGATCGAAACGGAAGCGTCGGTGACACAGAAGTCTACTTCTTCCGGCAACACCACCACCACCACGGCAAGCGTAGTAACAACTACACACAGTCCTGAAGAACACTTGCCCTGATACAATCGTTAAACTATTAAGTGTACCATATACCCGCAAACATTTATTATCCTACAGAAAAGAATTAAGTACAAATCTGATCCTAAAGACAAATTATTGGTTGTGCTTGATTGTTGGTCGTAACATGAAAAGTGAAGTAGGCTAAAGATAATATTATGTGTAAATTGAAGTTAACTGGTATTTTAGATTTTTCATGCGTGTTAGGTATAAGAAAATCTGGAGATTTTTATGTGTATATTACGTATTACTAAACTAATATAAATTATTAGTTAAAAGTCCATCTCATATTATTAAGCTGATAAAATTAGATTTTAGACGATAGTTAAATAATAATTATAAGGATACCGAAGTAATTGATATTCATAATATTTAATCACTTAGTATAATATGAAAGTAATGTAATAAGCATATACATGGTCAAAATATATATTTCAATCACTGTATTTATGTCTGGATGTTTATAAAACTATTATGTAAGCTTGATATTTTAAAATAACATATTTGCAGGATTATTCTGACTGTCTTGATTATTAAGTATTGTTAAATAATATTTGAGTATGTAAACAGAGGTAAATAAATACATAAAATCTACTACTGATTCCTTTATATCGACGCTATGTCAACCTCTAACATCCTATATCTATCACTACACTTCTTCTATATTATCTCATTACAAAGCATACTTTTAAATAACGCGCCGTTCTAAACTTGCATCTACGACGAGGTGCACCATAGCTCCACTAGGAACGCACACGCTCCGGCAGTTCTGCCAGTTCCACGAGCCTCCGCTAGAGCCTTGCTCGAAAACATACTGATTCTGCATTCTAGCGGCAATCTAAGATACTACTAGATATGTCAATAATAATGTAATTTCAAAAGCATGAATACCAATCTAAGTTTCTTCATACGGAAATGTAATTATTTCAATTCAAAATAAAAGAGGAACCTGACCATTGACTTGTGTGTGGAAATTATATCAATTGCTATCATAGTTGACAAGTGCATAAATAAAATTATTAGGTAAATCCATTTGGCATTTTTGTTGTTACTTACTTACCATTTCATTTGTGATGGGGATATTTACTTTGTACAGTTCGGTGTAGTGGAGGGAAGTCACGTGACAAACATGGCTGATCTATTGAAACGTTTGATGTTATGGGTGCTGACACCCGAGTGTTTTGACGAATTCTTCATAGAATTTAATTTCCTACATGGTATGTATAATATTCCAGTATTCTTTAAGCATCACTAAAAATAGAGTATACAAGATTTGTTTATATTCTGGCCACTGCCTTTCTTATTCGCAATCTCCGGTAGGTAGGCCTACGCTAGGCCTATGCACTTAGTTTGACAGACCAGCCCTTCGCAATGCCACATGTAGTCCCAAGCCTCAAGAGTCTAGGTTAGGTAAGACTCGAATTTTACTAAATAAATTTTTCTGTTTCAGTACCATGCCTGAAAGCGACACTAAGCAAATGTCTTGGTCTGGCGATCATCGCCGGCTCAATTATGGGTAAGTTAATAATAATTCTAACATAGGCCTAGGGCAGGGCATGTAGGCCTAGGCTAGTCTAGTTCATTTTTTTAGGTCGAGCCTTGCCCACGGTTTATTTCACTAGGCCTATGCCTGGTACAAACGTGCGTTTAACACAAACCAGTCCTCTGTCACAGATTATAGGTCTACTTGCAAGGTCATAGCTAAAGGCCGAAAGCTGAAAAATCTATAGATGTATACAGCAGAAAAGCTGTTCGAATAAGCCTACGTGTGTAATAACTGGTGATAGGGATACATTTGTAGGCCGAACCTTGCTTTCCGCTGTGGTTAGTTTTGTGGTAAGCTAAACTAGCAGACTGTATCTTAGATGCTTGGTCATCTGGTTGATTGCACAGCCAAACCTTGAATAACCGGATATAGGCCTAAATATCATATTCTATGTGAAACGTGTTCTTGACTTACGTAATTCGAAACTGCCCAGTTGCGGTCAGTTTAGGCTAATCAGTGGCGCAATTTATAGTTTATCTATAAGGACTTTGACACTTGATGTTGCTCAAACAAAATCTTTATGTAGGCCTATTTGTTGCCAAGTGACATTGTATCATTAGAAGTAGTAGTAGTAGTAATAGTAGTAGTATTTTTATTTACCAAAATGAGCTTTCGCTCTTTACAATGGCAAGTATCTGTACAATACACTTGTGATATGAACACATGAAAATGAACGAATAAGACAAAGAAATTACATTAAAGAAGTTACACAGATTCACATAGTTATATAAAAACAAGATAATATCAACCTAGGCTTAGAGCACAGCCTTCTCGACGGGTCAATCCGCGATAGACTGCTTGCTGCGTGGGGTACCTTTCAATGTTAAATATTTTGACATGGAAAAAGCGAGAAGTTCGCAAGTTTGCCGCTAGATGGTGCTACTTAAGGGGGCGGAAATGAATTAAGCGGAAGACATTTTCTATAAAGTGCGCGGCAAATACGTTTGACACGGAACATTGAACGAACGAGGACGCTCTTTGGCAAGTTGATTCCATTAGTTTTGTGTGCATTTATTAAAGAAATACTACTATTGACAAGGCCCTCAATAAGCCATACGAAATACGAAACCTATTTTTTCTAAATATGGGTGGCAGGCGTAAATAGAAATGTGGGATTGTAGCAATGAAACTTGCATGTTTGTGAATTTCCTTCAAATTTGAAAACCAGAGTGATGCGAGTTTAATTATTGTTGAGTAAGAACTAGACCAATCTATCTGACTATCTCTCGATAGCACGGGCCTATAATAATTATGTTTATCTCATAAAATAAAAATACTACCGATTCAATTTAGCTGTCAGCAAATAATTTAATGCCTTACCTAATACCATCATACTTTGAGGTATGCCTATTTAATTTATTTTCCTTCTAATTAACATTAGAGAAAAATTCGTAATAATAGCAATAAATATACATTTTAATAGTTCTTGACGAAGTACTACAAACAAACTAAATTATAACCCATATTAAGAGTCTGCCCTGGTCGATCGGCATTGGTCCCATGCCATGGTCCGCAAACAATGGACCGTATCTGCGTTCTTGGTTTGAATCCTGGTTGAGTCTGGATGTCATTGGCAGTTTTTCATCTTCAGAATCACCCACCCATCGTCTCGATTTCCATCGTTGCCAAAATATATAAGAGAATCCCAAATATCATCATTATCATGGTGAAAACTCATATCCTACAAATATTTCAAGTCAGACGAAATGCAGTCCACAACCTCCCCACTCCCTTTTCCTCCCTCTTCCTCTATCCTCCCCGCCCTCCTACTTGCCTTTTTCTCCAAACGGCCCCCTATTTCATCCTCATACCATTTGCATTTTCATATTTCACCTCTCATCGTCTCGATTAGCTATGTTGCAAAAATATAAGACGCTAAGCCCAAATATCAATCAATCTAGAGAGGTAGCCCGTCTGGGCCCGGGGAAGAATAGGCCCAGAGTGACTCTGCTAGTCGTAAGAGGCGACGACAGGAGACCCTGTCTCTTACACTCCCACTGAAGATTTCTTCTCCCACTTGGCTCTGCCCTCCCTTGCTGGACTCCCCTTACGACGACTCCCGCGATATAGATGGACCTGATTCGGAAGACGTCATAATTATGATCTAAGCTGTCGAGTACGTCGTTAAACACCAATAATAATAATCTAGAGAGGTATCCAGTTAGTTATGTTATGTGGTATGTAGTTAGTTATGGGTGTATTGGAAACCAAAGGGCTTAGGGGCTAGGTAGGCAGGGACTTCAAACCCAATGCCTAGGCTTTGCATATCTAGTACCTATCCCACCGATGGGCCTAGATATACAAATACCTAGGCTTTGGCTTTATCCACCACCAAAGACTTTCGCTGGTTCTAGACCTACCATAACCTAAACGGATCTAGCCCTAGCATTTAACAAGCCTGCCAAAACTCTCCAGAGAGTCGTCTAGGCTGCGTGTTTACGGTTACCTTAATGTTATCTATTATAAATATATGGTAGAATCTTTCAACTAGCTCAGTCTAGCCATTGGGTTTGAAATATTCAAACCCAATGGCCTACAGTTGAGTAGGCCTAAGAACTAATCTAGGCCTATGGATATTTAGGCCGAGGGCCTACTTCTTTTATGTCTCTTGGGGAATAAATGCACTTACACGTTACATAAAAACCAATTAAAGACCCTTCAGCTTTTATAAAATTACATTTAATAATCTCAGACAGTAATGACAGCGATGACAGTCCCCCCAGCTCAGTGAAAAGCAGGCCAGCTGCCAGCAATGTCAACAGTGTTGTCGGTAAAACAATTGACAATTTGGTTCAAAATTTGCTCGGTAGAGTGTGTTAGTTAAGGGGGCATGAACTTCTTGATCGAGGACCGGTTTTTTAGCTCACGCAGCAAGCAGTCTATCGCGGATTGACCCGACGTTCGAGAAGGCTGTGGCTTAGAGTAATACATAAACAAAAAAAATATATATATATATATATATGTATATATATATATATATATATATAATACAATACAAAAATACACCTCAACGTAATAATAATAATATTAAACTAATACATAATAGGAGTAAACAAAGGACAGCTAAGTACAGCACTGCAATCATGTAACTTTGATCGCAAACGTTAAAATCGTTATTGTGTAGCCAATTAGAATCGAGAATTCGAAGAAGTTCACAGGAACTAGTCAAAATCCAGCAAGCTGTGAGCAACATTGGCAGTCTTTTGTTTTTATTAAAAGACTGTCAAAATGTATCAAAATTACTGTCAACTAGATCCATAGAGTAACTAGGGCCTACTCACAGCACGTATTTGTTCTAATATTCCACTGTGTTTTAGAGGTAGGTCTAAACTCTAAAGGTATAGTTCGTTCTACTTAAGTTTTGTGAAATAAAGTCGTTTAAACACCGGCGTTTCCGCCATTTTTTGGTATCAAAAGCTGTTAATGGCTGGGTGCTCGCGATCGAGAAGTGCGCACGATTTTCGTGATAATGATAATAATGATATTTGGGGTTTACGTCCCATGTTCTTGTAACTATGGCTAGTTGTCATCCCCGAAATGAGTGTTCAACATTTAATAGCGTTACCGAGCTGTACATAATTACATTTAAGAGCTACGATCGTTCAAACGTACAATTTTTGAACGATGTCGATCGTTATCTACCAAAGTTACATGATCGTGGTGCAGGGGCCAAATGGGGAAAAATCCAGGCCGGGCAAACTTTTGGTCCGGGCAGGCAGGCATGGGGGGGTTGGGGGGCTGTGACCCCCCAATTAACAGCGCCGCAGGCAAATTTTTTTTAAATCAGGTTTTTTGAAGGCATTTGGTGCATTTTAGAAAAAAACATAGCAGGCTGAATCCACTACCGAAATACTGTAGTTTTCGTCGGTTAAAAGTAGAAAACACTTGATAGATGAGAATGAGATCAAGTTACACCAAAATCCAACGAATCTACAATGTAATTTAAACCTTGCAAATATCGTTAAGGAAGGGTTGGGAGGGACTCGGGTTTAAAGAAATTTCAATTTCAATGCGCGGCAACTTACCGCTGGCGCCAGGCAGGCGGGCCTGTCCGCCCCTGGTGCACTCTGTTTCAACTAAAGTAAAAAGATACCTATACTCATGCTGTCATATTACATTCTTATACTCAACCACCAATTGCGTGAACGCTGTTTCAACTAAAGTAAACAGATACCTATACTCATGCTGTCAGTGTCATATTACATTCTTATACTCAACCACCAATTGCGTGAACGCTGTTTCAACTAAAGTAAACAGATACCTATACTCATGCTGTCATATTACATTCTTATACTCAACCACCAATTGCGTGAACGCTGTTTCAACTAAAGTAAACAGATACCTATACTCATGCTGTCATATTACATTCTTATACTCAACCACCAATTGCGTGAACGCTGTTTCAACTAAAGTAAACAGATACCTATACTCATGCTGTCATATTACATTCTTATACTCAACCACCAATTGCGTGAACGCTGTTTCAACTAAAGTAAACAGATACCTATACTCATGCTGTCATATTACATTCTTATACTCAACCACCAATTGCGTGAACGCTGTTTCAACTAAAGTAAAAAGATACCTATACTCATGCTGTCATATTACATTCTTATACTCAACCACCAATTGCGTGAACGCTGTTTCAACTAAAGTAAAAAGATACCTATACTCATGCTGTCATATTACATTCTTATACTCAACCACCAATTGCGTGAACGCTGTTTCAACTAAAGTAAAAAGATACCTATACTCATGCTGTCATATTACATTCTTATACTCAACCACCAATTGCGTGCACGCTGTTTCAACTAAAGTAAACAGATACCTATACTCATGTTGTTATATTACATTCTTATACTCAACCACCAATTGCGTGAACGCTGTTTCAACTAAAGTAAACAGATACCTATACTCATGTTGTTATATTCATTCTTATACACAACCACCAATTGCGTGAACGCTGTTTCAACTAAAGTAAACAGATACCTATACTCATGCTGTCATATTACATTCTTATACTCAACCACCAATTGCGTGAACGCTGTTTCAACTAAAGTAAACAGATACCTATACTCATGTTGTTATATTACATTCTTATCCTCAACCACCAATTGCGTGAACGCTGTTTCAACTAAAGTGAACAGATACCTATACTCATGCTGTCATATTACATTCTTATCCTCAACCACCAATTGCGTGAACGCTGTTTCAACTAAAGTAAACAGATACCTATACTCATGCTGTCATATTACATTCTTATACTCAACCACCAATTGCGTGAACGCTGTTTCAACTAAAGTAAGCAGATACTTACTCATGAATGTTGTTATATTACATTCTGATACTCAACCACCAATTGCGTGCACTCTGTTTCAACTAAAAGTAAAAAGATACCTATACTCATTCTGTTATATTACATTCATTCTTATACTCAACCACCAGTCGCGTGCACGCTGTTGCAACTAAAGTAAACAGATACCTATACTCATGCTGTCATATTACATTCTTAAACTCAACCACCAGTTGCGTACACGTGTTTCAACTAAAGTAAGCAGATACTTACTCATGAATGATGTTATATTACAATTTGATACTCAACCAACAATTGCGTGCACTCTGTTTCAACTAAAAGTAAAAAGATACCTATACTCATGTTGTTATATTACATTCTTATACTTAACCACCAATTGCGTGAACGCTGTTTCAACTAAAGTAAACAGATACCTATACTCATGTTGTTATATTACATTCTTATACCCAACCGCCAATTGCGTGAACGCTGTTTCAACTAAAGTAAACAGATAGGCCTACCACTCATGTTGTTACATTACATTCTTAACCCAACCGCCTATTGCGTGAACGCTGTTTCAACTAAAGTAAACAGATACCTATACTCATGTTGTCATATTACATTCTTACACTCAACCACCAATTGCGTGCACGCTGTTTCAACTAAAGTAAACAGATACCAATACTCATGTTGTTATTTTACATTCTTATACTCAACCACCAATTGAGTGAACGCTGTTTCAACTAAAGTACACACATACCTATACCGGTACTCATGTTGTCATATTACATTCTTATACTCAACCACCAATTGCGTAAACGCTGTTTCAACTAAAGTAAACAGATACCTATACTCATGTTGTTATGTTACATTCTTATACTCAACCGCCAATTGCGTGCACGCTGTTTCAACTAAAGTATACAGGAACCTATACTCATGCTGTCATATTACACTCTTATACTCAACCACCAATTGCGTGAACGCTGTTTCATCTAAAGTACACACATACCTATACTCATGTTGTCATATAACATTCTTATACTCAACCACCAATTGCGTGAACGCTGTTTCAACTAAAGTAAACTGATACCTATACTCATGCTGTTATATTACATTCTTATACTCAACCACCAATTGCGTGAACGCTGTTTCAACTAAAGTAAACAGATACCTATACTCATGTTGTTATGTTACATTCTTATACTCAACCGCCAATTGCGTGCACGCTGTTTCAACTAAAGTATACAGGAACCTATACTCATGCTGTCATATTACACTCTTATACTCAACCACCAATTGCGTGAACGCTGTTTCATCTAAAGTACACACATACCTATACTCATGTTGTCATATTACTCTCTTATACTCAACCACCAATTGCGTGAACGCTGTTTCAACTTAAGTAAACAGATACCTATACTCATGCTGTCATATTACATTCTTATACTGAACCAGCAATTACGTGCACGCTGTTTCAACTAAAGTGAACAGATACCTATACTCAGATAGTTATATTACATTCTTATACTCAACCACCAATTGCGTGAACGCTGTTTCAACTAAAGAAAACCGATACCTATTGGCTACTCGTGTTGTTATATTACATACTTATACCCAACCATTAATTGCATGAACGCTGTTTCAACTAAAGTAAACCGATACCTATACTCTGTTGTTATATTACATTCTTATACCCAACCACAAATTGCGTGACCTCTGTTTCAACTAAAACAAACAGATACCTATACTCATTATGTTATATATCATTCTTATACCCAACCGCCAATTGCGTGAACGCTGTTTCAACTAAAGTAAACAGATACCTATACTCATGTTGTCATATTACATTCTTATACTCAGCCATTAATTGCGTGAACGCTGTTTTATAACTAAAGTAAACAGATACCTATACTCATGTTGTCATATTACATTCTTATACTCAACCACCAATTGCGTGAACGCTGTTTCAACTAAAGTAAACAGATACCTATACTCATGTTGTCATATAACATTCTTATACTGAACCACCAATTGCGTGAACGCTGTTTTAACTAACGTAAACAGATACCTATACGCATGTTGTTATATTACATTCTTTTACTCAACCACCAATTCCGTGCACGCTGTTTCAACTAAAGTAAACAGATACCTATACTCATGTTGCTATATTACATTCTTATACTCAACCACCAATTGCGTGAACGCTGTTTCAACTAAAGTAAACAGATACCTATACTCATGCTGTCATATAACATTATTATACTGAACCACCAATTGCGTGAACTCTGTTTCAATTAAAGTAAACAGATACCTATACTCATGTTGTCATATTACATTATTTCTTATTCTCAACCACTTATTGCGTGAACGCTAAAGTAAACAGATACCTATACTCATGTTGTTATATTACCTTCTTATTCTCAACCGCCAGTTGCGTGCACTGAAGTAATTATCCACTCGTGCTGGTGTTTACCTTGAATTGAATTATTTGTACGTTTGTTTTTATTGATTTAATTGCTGTGTAATGTAAAACACCTTTCCCTAATCTTTGCCTTGCGCCAGGGAAGTCTGTTTTATTGGCCTGGCCTTGCCAGTCGAGCCAGCGTAGTTGATGGTTTCGTCAAATTCTAGCATCGTACGTTAGATGGCGCCACCGTACGGTAGTGTAGTTCAGTGCTTTCTGTGTACGTTGGGTGGTACTAACATTTCTGTAGCTACTTCTCGCCGGTTACACTGCCAACTACATTATCTACAATCCATATCAGCGGCAGCTTTGAATCAACGCCACATGAGAATCGCGCGCTACTCGGTGTCCAACCACTCATGCTCAGATTCTCATTATTATCAACAGCAAGAGTGCAGAGAACTCAGTATTTATTTTCAGCATGCTGCTAGTGGTGATTTTGTGTACCGTGGCAAAATTGCAGAACTGGGCAGAGACTGGGTAGAAACAAGCCATGCCAAGAATATACCATGCCATAGATCAAATGGACCAACGCTCACCAACAACTTTCCACGGCAAATTGAAAGAAACGGCTCGGTTAGGCTGAAAACATGGCACGATCTTCTAAATAAAAAAATAATAAAAAAAACAGCGAGGAGTTAGGGAAGCATCTCGACCGAATATGGGTGTTTGAGACCAGTATGTAGGCCCTACTTGTAAACTGTGTGGGAGTGGGGAACAAGATAGGAGCCACCTATTTGTATGTTCAGAACTGGCAAGTGAACCAGCATGATGGCATTATAGCCAAATGTGGTCATGATTATTGTTTGCTGTTTTCAGTGAAGGTGCCTCAGATCCTCAAGATAACCAACAATGGGAGTGCAGAGGGTCTCAGTCTTGTCAGCGTGTTGTTGGACCTTTTCGCCATCTCTTCAAACATGTCCTACAGCTACGTCAAAGCTTTCCCTTTCAGGTAACTATTGTTTTATTTATTCATAGTTGGTTAGATATTGAACTGCATATAACTAAACTACCGCTAAGCAATAAATCCTAAATCCTTAATCTATCTAATTAAGATCTTCAACCACAATAATAGCTGTGATAATAGGTAGGTTAGTTTAAAATGAATTCATCAAAATAAACAGCCATATTTATGTTAGTACATTCAAATTTTGGAATTGGATTTAATTTTTTACTCCAGTAGAACTACGTAAATTATTGACTAACTTAAATTGTGATTCTAAGTATATTTATAGCTACATTTTATAGGTCGACCGGATTGCGAAGCATGGACGGTCAGTCTTACTTTGATGAGCTTTATGTGACTCAAAATCGTGAACGGTATCGTGAGAAAAATTTGCGCCATTTCAAGACGGGCGAAAGTCGAACGAAGTTCGCGCTCTAAAAATAGGGGGTGGGGGAAATTGTATCTTCCTGGGGCTTCTTGATTCTTATCTGTAACTGTGCCGGTACTGCACAATTGAAAAAGTGAGTGGGCGTACTATTTACGATTGGAAAGAAGACAGCGCTGGCTCAACAGGATTCGAGCCTGGAAACCCGAGTGCTAAAAAAAACAACGACGATAAGAAGGTGTCGAGATGCGTTGTTTCACCTTGAAATATCGTAGGTATACCCTTCAATATCCGCTGTTAATCTTGTTCATCTAATAACTCTTATAAAATTAATTTTCTAAATTGGGTTGTTGAGATTAGCTCGACGCGGTGGGGCGTCCAACACCTGAGTGACGCAACGGAAACTAATTCATCATACTTTGGCGAGCCGTGATCGGCAGGGGGTACCCGCTCTTCCCCCCCCCCCCCCCCCCCCCCCCCCACTTCGACATCAAAGTGATCCGCTCCCACCACATTCCGCAGCGCAATCCAATCGTAATTACAACGGCCCCGCTGCTGCATGCATGTGTGCAGGGCTTTCAGGCTAATCGCGACGATGGCTTGTACGTGAGCGAAGGACGGCGATGCAGTAGGGATGGAAAGAGTCTTTAAACATTGAATGGGGAGGGGGCGGGCTATTTGTTTGCAAAAGAGGCAGATTGTAAAGTACGCAAATTTGTTACTAATTCCAACAATTAAGTCCCTAAAATTATTAATGATCTATTTTCATGTTTATTCAGCGCAGCAGCGGTCGATTGCTATCTGTATTTATTTATTTATTTATTTATTTATTTATTTATTTATTTATTTATTTATTTATTTATTTATTTATTTATTTATTTATTTATTTAGGACCGAAATTTCAATATCCAGTTAAAATTTACTCTTTAGTGAAATTGTATTCACCATAGCAACGTCCAATAATAATATACCAAAGTGAGCTTACCTGGCAGTTAACTGGACCAGTAGTCTTTGACCACAGATAACGGATTGTCTGCGTCCAAGACACTGTGAACAGAACACTGATAAAGTGATGCTATAGTTGCCGGGCCGCAGAGATGACAATAGACGGTGTGTTCAGATAACCCCCCCCCCCCCCCCCCCGTTCCTTGACTTACAATCTTGAGGCAAAACAATTTGATCGTCAGATCAACCGGCCTTGTAGATTCCATTTCCGTTAAATGTCGCATTTCGATTAGAGCCAGTGGTTGAGTTGAGTTGCTGCTCCAGTGGCGACGCTAGGATGTTACATTGGGGGGGAGGGGAGGGGGGTGTAAACGTAAAATACAATCCTTCTCCCCCGTTACTGCATCCTGATACATAGGTCACCGAATACAATGGTCATAAAGGTAACATTTTAAATTTTTTCTACTTTAAACAAAAATAATCCTGGGCGCGTATTCACAAGAGGTCCTAAGTCTTTTTTGGTCTTATCTCTAAGACTAGCCTAACTTTCGACCTCTTGTAAAACCAGACTCAGGTCACATGAAGAAGTTACTAATTCCTGATGAGAACAAGGACATAATGAACATTCCAATAATATGTTTTAAAATCTGTTCTAAGATATTTGCGTGGTTTTACAAGAGATTCAAAGTTAGGCCCGTCTTAGAGTTAAGACCAAAATAAGACTTAGGACCTCTTGTGAATCCGGGCCCTGGTGTTTTTGGTACGCTGAGACTTATTTTCTTGCGAATTGACGAACTATTTCTGAAGATATAATGGTATATGGCAAAGTCGCGAGGGAAATTATTGCACATTTTGTGGTTAAGGGACGTTTTCACGTGGGTGTCGGGGTGGGGCGGGGTACGTTACGTCAGAGATATCAGTAGTAGAGGTAGCCTTACTGCCTTGTCATACGTGATAAAATGGAATTAATTCCGGTTTTACGTATACATTCATTATCTATACATCAAACTCTCTCCAAGACTAAAGAAATGTTTCGACTGTCGAGTGATGAACGCAACTTGTGTACGACTGCAAACAAGGTAGTTATTACGTGACAAATATGCATGGCTGCCATATTGCAAAATGCGCAACAATTCACCCAAACTACGATCTTGGTATACAGCCGCGTTAACAAAGTAAGAAGTAAGTTCTCGACTCTTTTCGAATTTTGTTTTTAATGATACATTATAGGAGCTGGGCCATCTTCTTTTTGTGTCGGTGTCGTTGGGTTTGATAGTTCGAAAAGCGTGTGAATTTAAGGGGTTTCCTTCGTATCTTAAAAACTAAACTCGATATTCACATTTTGGAATCTTACCGGGCTAGATATTATCAAGGTTTACAGATAATCTACAAAAATTGATACAAAATAAAAACATATTGCGTTTTAGGTTTAAAAAAAATATAATATTGTATAATCATATACCTACAATTTTATTCAAAATGTCTCATTTTCTTGAAGCACAATCAATTTTACATTTTTTTTTTTTTAGAATATTTGTATCTTGATACAATTTAGCCCCACATAATTGCCACAATTTTGATATTTAATATTTTTTGAAGATACAAACAAATCCCGAGTTGCCGAAAAAAGGGTTAAAACTCTGCAAACTTATTCACTGGCAAATTATTGATTCGGCCTAGAACATGTATACGAATTATTCAAATAGTTTTAGTTTATACTTACGTTTAGTTTTTTGTTCTTTTGAACTAGTTTTGGCATAGTCTCGACTCTCTCCGCGACTAATCTATTTATCTGTTATCATTATTAATTACTATACTCTACGGGCCATACCATACGCTTCATTCAAGGGACGAGTACGAATTAAACACAACCAAATCGCCACTTGCAGCGCTGTTGACGGGCAGGAAACGTGCAGCGCATCCTGTCGGAGAGAACGGCAACTCACTCAGAGGCGGTTGACCGTTAAATGAGGTCCCCGCGCTCGCGGTTTCGACTCCCATCCCATCCCACTGACGAAACTTATTACAGTGATTTGCAACATTTTATTACGCGTTATTCCACGGAATCACAAGCAATGAAAACATAATTTGCATCCGGCAGTTGGAATTATGGATTATAATTAAACACGTGCTACAAACAGAGGACAGCGTTTTACATTACGGGTTCATTTTTCAACGTGAACATATTAAGGAACGTATCATCATCATAAAGCTTACGAAGTAAAGCTTGTCTGGTGAAAACTGCACAAACCACAAACACAGAGAGGTTTACGTGCGCAAATTAAAAGAGGGACTCTATTTTTCAAAAATTGTTCATCACATCAAAAAAGTGATAATGCTACCCCCTATGGGTTCGTAAATACTACATACTGTATGTAAAAAATTGTCGATACAAATTTTTTAAAATTTTTATCAGTATAATTGTCGTTATTTTCAATGATTTTTCATCGATTTAATAGTCAAAATAGCTATCCTACAGCTCCTACCGATAAAAAAATAAGAAAGATAACACTGCTAGTGAAACTTTTTAAAGACTTTTTTTAAGAATTTTAAAGATTCTGTAAACCTACTGGTGAAACGTTATACGTTCTATCCATGTTGTGCATACATGAGTGAATTAGAAGGTAAACGTTGTTTCACTGTTAGGACTTCTAATCTTGCATCTTCACACTCTTCTTTAACGTGTGCGTGCTTTAATGTTGTTTTAATCGTTGCAATCTAGGCACCCCTTATACCTTCCACGTTCAACTTTTCCTGTGACAGACGGTATCTTTTCAAGCATTGCTTCCATGTGTGTTCATGCAATCCATCTTGGTAACTCGATATTATGGAAATGCCATCAATCAAACTCATCGACAATGTTACATAGAACACCTGACATATTTTCGGATCGCTGATAATTAATTAATAATCACACTTGATGGTTCTTTCTGTAACTGTTCTACATATGCATTTGTACTTTGTACCTGGGAAACTGTCATCGGATGCATGTAGTGCTCAAAATCTCGAGAGTCCAGATGTAGAGTCATTCACTTTGTAAAGTCGAGATATTTGGCAAGGAAATAAATCATGAACATCTGCTGTGACTTTTTACGATTTAGGGTACTGTTTGACATCTTTTATAACGTGTATAATACTCATACATTTTACTGTTTACCTTATGAAGTTGTCAAAAATTCTTAGTGGGTACTTTTAATACTAAACGACAACATATCTGGGTTCAAATTAGCCAACTAGATCTAATGTCCGTCTATTTTAATGTCTTATCGCATACAATGTGGCCTTCATGCAAATTCTGTTATTCTAGAAATTTAGTTTTGGTCAGTTGATCACTTTTTATCTGAAGATCAGTTGACAATGATGGCTACAATCTCGACTCCATTATCCCAATGCACATATACAGTGTAGTTTCAATGTTGCATAACAGTGCATTGACTAAAAACCGCTTGCTATACTCCAAGTCGAATTTAACGTAAAACTCTGTTTTTGGATTCCAGTGAGTACTCTGATCAACTGAAATGATTACAATACCCCGTTAGTAATTAATTGATGTGTGATGGGGGAAATAGGGGCGCGAATAGGAAGTGTAGGCGCATCAAGAAAATACACACACGAGGTTGTTTGTATAGGCGAAACAAGATTAGGCGAACTGAGAACGCGCCGCTTATATATAGGATGTATAATTAGTTGCAATGAAGACTGTCAAAGGTCCGAGAAAGGCGCCATTGTCCTCACCGCGCAGAGCCCATCATTTATAACCCGGTTCCTCGATCCGCGTCCTACTGTGTTGCGGATGCCGCACGCAACGGTGGAGTGGAGAGGGCTGTTAATTTGTTGCGTCTCCTTGGCAACTGAAGGGGGTTTAAGATTACTGCCTCGCTTCGCCCTCTGAAGACGAGAGGAGGAAAATCTCAACATCCGAACGCCTCTAATTGTGGCCCATTATATTTCCTCATTCGTTGAGAACAAGAGGAAAAGAGGAAAACGATTTATTGCGCGTAGCCTATAATCTTCTGTTTGAAGTATATTTCGAATACAAGTAGGTTTCCCCTGTGCAAGGCATCAATTGGACCTGAGTCCAATAGTCAACGATGCAAAATACTATACCTATTATATTAGCTGTATTAGCTATTTTGTAGCCAGAAAAAAATTAACGTCAGAATATTTCTTAATTTGAATATTGTACATTTGTACTACTGTACTACTGATTGTACCTAAACTCAATAGTACAATCATTGAGTTGATTGAGAGGCGTTGGGATTGATAAGAGCGAAAGTTACACGCAAAATGAGCAAAATTCTAATTACAAACTTCTTATGAACAAAAGGACGTCGAACGATGTGCATCTGTCACACACATCTCAACTACGCGCTGCTTCGTGTGCCATTGAAAGTAACGTTTGTGATAGTGGTTGAGTAATTTGGCACAAATGTTAATTATTCAGATGGTGATTAGGTGATATGTGAATATGTCAAAACGTCACATGTTATCGTACCGAAGCTCG
This sequence comes from Isoperla grammatica, assembly GCA_945910005.1. Taxonomy (NCBI): domain Eukaryota; kingdom Metazoa; phylum Arthropoda; class Insecta; order Plecoptera; family Perlodidae; genus Isoperla; species Isoperla grammatica. Next base: position 9,707,463 of record OX246737.1, read on the forward strand.
GAATCGAACCTGGAACACAGAAACCAGAAACCATTGTATACGAGACCAACGCATGTAAAATAAAGAAAGGAATACTGACTGGTATACACGGCGATAGATGGCTGCACGTGTAGTATCATTCCCAATCTAAATAATCACCCTAAAACTAACCGACATTAATCATTAGGAGGTGTATTCGCTCTTTAGACCTGTGGCATTTTCCTGTTTCCAGTGCAGAAGGTCCAAGGTTCGATTCCCTGTTCAGTTTGTGGTTTCTAGTTCTGCAATGTTCTGGCATACATCCAGGGGCGTCGGAAGTCTATTTTTCCAGGGGGGGCAAACTTTCCAGCTGACTTTGCAACATTTTGTAAAAAAAAATCCGTAAGTTACCATGCAGCCAGCCTCTGAAATCGCTTGAAGGAATAAGCGGAATCTGTACTCTAAAATGCATTTAATTCATATTGGCCATTTTTTCAGGGGGGGCGAGATGATACTCTCGTCCCCCTGCCCCCCCCCCCCCCCCCCCCCGGTTCCGACGCCCCTGCATACATCGAAACGGTGGCTGGCGACCTCATAGCAACGATACACACGACTGAAAACTGTGAAGATTAATTATTATTAATCTCTCCAGCAAAAATTGTGCCCCTGATAATCTGATAGAGAATAAATACAATATAATATGTGTGGTAGGCGGTATAGGCCAACACGGTCAAACTTTTCCATCCAACTCCTTGAATTCAAGGACAAAAGCGCATAAATAAATAATTCTTATTATTGTATTTGACTACATACTGACTGTTTTTGATGCGCTTTTGTCCTTGAATTCAAGGAGTTGGATGAAAAAGTTTGACCGTGTAATACAGGCTTTAATGGATATCCGTCACCACTGCTTCATCTGAAAGCGAAAGCATGCAATTCATATATTGGTCAAAATGAAGTTTCTTAAATTTAATTGAAAGGGGACCGATACAAATTACAGTTGAGAATCAAATTACTATGTATTTCTTTTGAATTTCAAATCACTTTTATTTCTGCATCAGCTTCAGCATATTTTGCGCGCCTTGCTACGAATAGTGTGTGGTGGGTGGGTGGGGTCCCTCCCAACGAAGTGGCATATCGCCCCCAGGGCCCGATGATGTCTCAGCCATGGAGCCACGCTGTCTCGACATTCTCGCCGGCCGGGCCACATTCCTCAGGTTATCTACCCTCATCTCGTCTCATCGGTCGGGAGGAATTCCTCATGTCACACACATCACACGAAGCAGAGTCATTGAGAGCCGGGCCGGCCCGACGCGGTAATATAGACATCTCCCGAGCCGACCCAATGACGAGGCACTTGTGTGTGCTATGGGAACATCCTGAGACGATCATCATCTGGCCATCGTTATGTATGCGCTAAATTGTTGTGGGTGGGTGTGGACTAAGGAGATACCGTAGACCCTTTTAAGAGTGTTCTGAGTCACACCTCACTGTGCTTTAAAAATACTCGTAAAAAGGCGGCGTTTGTGTTGAAGATATCAGAAAAAATAAATAGCTGAACACATATTTTTGAAAATGATTGCAGGTAAAGTTTCCAATTGATATAATTGAATAATTGAATAATTGAATTTTTAATTTTTGTATGGTAAAATTTAAAATTTATTAATTTTAAGTAGCCTACCCTTATGTGACACAGTTTTCCGCAAGAAACCGTCAAATGAGTAGGAAGAGAAAATATATTCAATAACAAAATAACGCTTGTAATAATAAGCTTTTCGCCTTGTTCAGAGATGAAGAGAGATAGAGGGAGAAACATATTGGTTTGGTCATTCATTACGCAGGCTAAATACAATAACCGAACAAAAGTTAAATTGACATTGTTTTGCACCTTTGAAGTTCACGGTTTTCTAGTCGAGAAACCAAAGACCTGTCGAAAGTGACAGAAAGAGTGAGAGAGAGAATTGGAATAGGTGTGGTGTGGTATCCGTGTAGGAGGAGTTTCTTATCTTACCAACACACTGTCAGTGTCAGTCGAAAGACACGTCGTGGTTGTACAACTAATGCGTCATGGTTGTGCTGTGAGGGCGGTGAGGGGGGGGGGGGAGAGATGAAGGCGTGTACGTACTACTTTGCGCCGCTATATACGTTTAGCTAGATAGTAATTGATTATTGAAGTATACGAGGCAGAGATTAGAATGATACCATTTCAAGTTGTCTACATTAAAGTCAGTTTTGCAATAGTGATATCGCCGATATAGAATGAATTGTTTGAAAATTTATGATACGTATCTCATATGTGTTATAATTATCTCGAGGGAATGTTATTTTATTTATTAAAAATTAACCTTTATACCTTATAATTCCTAGTTCTTACTTGCCACATGCCAAAATGTTGTGTTATTAAAATTTGAATACAAATCAAACAAGTAAGACTCCCGGTGTAACGGAATAGTATTACCACCGGAATACGTTTACTGTAGTAATACTGTTCCGGCCCGACATTACCGAGTAGTTAACGTGTGCTGGTCCCACATTACTAAAAGCCGAATTGCAGCTGGAACAGTATTACTATGTATAGAATACTTTTAGCTATCTTTAAACACACGGATAGTAATAATACACCGGAACAACAATACTATTGTCAGGTATCGTAGTTATATTGGAATTAATAACGGTATAGGGTGATCGAAAAGAGATCAGCCGTAGTAATCCAGTGATGACCTTATTACTAAATACGTAGATACAGTTTACTCAATATCGCCTGATTAGGGTACAGGGTGTTCCAAAAAGAAGATAAGTACTATTCAGGTGCCGGCCTTATATTACTAACAGTTTATAAGTAATTATCGTAATAAATACCTACACACAATTCATTCATACCACATGATAATGGTATAGGGATAGGGTGTCCCAAAAGACAAGCTCCGTAGTAATCAGGTGCCGACCTAATCCATAAGGTTTAAATTAAGGTTTCGTTATTAATACGTACATACAATTCATTCATATCACCTGATAATGGTATAGGGTGTCCCAAAACACAAGCTCTGTAGTAATCAGGTGCCGACCTAATATTACTATAAGGTTTAAATTAAGATATTGTTATTAATACGTAGATACAATTCATTAATATCACCTGATAATGGTATAGGGTGTCCCAAAAGACAAAATACGTAGTAATCAGGTGCCGGCCTAATATTACTATAAGTTTTAAATTAAGATACCGTAATTAATAAGTACATACAATTCATTAATATCACCTGATAATGGTCCGGGTGTCCCAAAAAAAAGATACGTAGTAATCAGGAGCCGGCCTAATATAACTAAAACATTTAAATTAAGATATCGTAATAAATACGTACATACACTGAATTTACATCACATGATGGTGGTATAGGGTGTCCCAAAAGACAAGATACGTAGTAATCAGGTGCCGGCCTAATATTACTATAAGGTTAATTCTAAGATATCGTAACTAATACGTACATAAACATCACATGATAATAGTATAGGGTGTCCCAAAAGATAATATACGTTCAGGTATTGGTCTTATATTACTAAAGGTTTAAATTAAGATATCGTAATTAATACGTAAATACAGTTAATTCACATCACCAAATAATGGTAAACGGGTGTCCCAAAATACATGATACGTAGGAATACGGTGCCAGCCTAATATCACTATAAGGTAAAAAATTAAGATATCGTTATTAATACGGAATACGGATACATACTTAATTCACATCACCTAATAATGGTATAGGGTATCCCAAAATAGAAGCTCCGTAGTAATCAGGTTATTATTAACTATTAAGCCTTTTGAACCACTCTGTACCGTATCAGGTTATAATGAAATGAAAATGTTTTTATAACGTCCTGTATTTTGTTCAATATTGTGGTAATATAGAGCTTACAGCCCATGACTAGTTAACCTTTTGGACCCCTCTGTTCTTATCAGGTGATAATGAGTTAAATGTTTGTTTTATTAACATACTTCTTTATTATCAACACTGTAGTATTATTGGGCTAGCACCCTATTACTATTTGACCTATTGAACCACCCTATACTCTTATCAGGTGATAATGAGTTAAATGTTTGTTTTTATTAACATACTTCTTTAGTATAAACAGTGTAGTATTATGGGGCTAGCACCCTATTACTATTGACCTTTTGAACCACCCTGTACCCTTATCAGGTGATAATAAGTTGAATGTATTTATTGTTCAACACTGAAGTATTATTGGGCTAGCACCCTATTACTATTTGACCTTTTAAACCACCCTGTACTCTTATCAGGTGATAATAAGTTGAATGTATTTATTGTTGAACACAGTAGTATTATTGGGCTAGCACCCTATTACTATTTGACCTTTTGAACCACCCTGTAACTTTTCAGGTGAAATTAAGTTGAATGTTTTTATTGTTCAACACTGTAGCATTACTGGGCTAGCACCCTTTTACTATTTGACCTTTTGAACCATCCTGTACCCTTATCAGGTGATAATGAGTTAATTGATTGTTTTTATTAACATACTTCTTTAATATCTACACTGTAGTATTAGGGGGCTAGCACCCTATTACTATTTGACCTTTTGAACCATCCTGTACCTTATCAGGTGATAATGAGTTAATTGATTGTTTTTATTAGCATACTTCTTTAATATCCACACTGTTGTATTAGGGGGCTAGCACCCTATTACTATTTGACCTTTTGAACCATCCTGTACCCTTATCAGGTGATAATGAGTTAATTGATTGTTTTTATTAACATACTTCTTTAATATCCACACTGTAGTATTATGGGGCTAGTACCTTACTGCTATTTGGCCTTTTGAACCACCCTGTAACCTTATTAGATGGTAATGATTTTAATGATTGGTTTTTATTAACATTCTTTTTTAATATCATCACTGTAGTATTATAGAGCTAGCACCGTATTACTATTTGGCCTTTTGGACCACCCTGTACCTAATCAGGTGATACTTTGAAAAATGTATGTTCATCGCATACTGTCTAATGTTCACTATAGCAGTATTATGGGGCTAGCACCCTATTACTGTGGCCTTTTGAACCACCCAGTACCTTATCAGCCGATACTTTGAAAAATGTATGTTCATGACACACTGTCTAATGTTCGCTATAGTAGTATTATGGGGCTATCACCCTATTACTATTGGGCATTTTGGACCACCCTGTACCTAATCAGGTGATACTTTGAATAATGAATGATCATGACATACTGTCTAATGTTCACTATAGTACTATTATGGGGCTAGAACCGTATTACTATTTGGCCTTTTAGACCACCCTGTAACTAATCAGGTGATACTTTGAAAAATGTATGTTCATGACATACTGTCTAATGTTCGCTATAATAGTAGTATTATGGGGCTATCACCCTATTACTATTGGGCATTTTGGACCACCCTGTACCTAATCAGGTGATACTTTGAATAATGAATGATCATGACATACTGTCTAATGTTCACTATAGTAGTATTATGGGGCTAGAACCGTATTACTATTTGGCCTTTTAGACCACCCTGTAACTAATCAGGTGATACTTTGAAAAATAAATGTTCATGACATACTGTCTTATGTTCGCTATAGTAGTATTATGGGGCTAGCACCCTATTCCTATTTGGCATTTTGGACCACCCTGTACCTAATCAGGTGATACTTTGAAAAATGAATGATCATGACATACTGTCTAATGTTCGCTATAGTAGTATTATGGGGCTATCACCCTATTACTATTGGGCATTTTGGACCACCCTGTACCTAATCAGGTGATACTTTGAAAAATGTATGTTCATGACATACTGTCTAATGTTCGCTATAGTAGTATTATGGGGCTATCACCCTATTACTATTGGGCATTTTGGACCACCCTGTACCTAATCAGGTGATACTTTGAAAAATGAATGTTCATGACATACTGTCTAATGTTTACTATAGTATACACTGTATTTTAATATGTTTCACTTTTTATTACCCAGTATTTATGTACATATCTATCTATTGAGTTCTTATTTTTATATGTATTTGTATCTCTTTGTAAATTCCAATTTCCAAACTGTTTTGGATCAACGGAAGCTACTATACAATAAACAATAAACAATAGTATTATGGGGCTAGAACCGTATTACTATTTGGCCTTTTAGACCACCCTGTAACTAATCAGGTGATACTTTGAAAAATAAATATCATGACATAGGCCTACTGTCTTATGTTCACTATAGTAGTATCTAATCTTTGGTAGTATTATGGGGCTAGCACCCTATTCCTATTTGGCATTTTGGACCACCCTGTACCTAATCAGGTGATACTTTAAAAATGAATGTTCATGACATACTGTCTTATGTTCACTATAGTAGTATTATGGGGCTAGCACCCTATTCCTATTTGGCATTTTGGACCACCCTGTACATAATCAGGTGATACTTTAATAATGAATGTTCATGACATACTGTCTAATGTTTACTATAGTAGTATTATGGTGCTAGCACCCTTTAACTATTTGGTCTTCTGAACTACCCTGTACCGTTATCAGTCGATTATGAGTTTAATGATTATTTTTATTAACACACTTCTTTAATATCAACACTGTAGTGTTATGGGGCTAGAACCCTATTACTATTTGGCCTTTTGAACCACCCTGTAGCGTTATCAGGTGATAATGAGTTAAATGTATGTTTTTGTAAACAAACTTCTTTAATATCAACAGTGTTGTATTATGGGGCTAGCACCCTATTACTATTTAGCCTTTTGTACCACCCTGTACCTTATCAGGTGATAATGAGTTAAATGATTGTTCTTATTAACATACTTCTTTAATATCAACAGTTTAGTATTATGGGGCTAGCACCCAATTACTATTCGGCCTTTTGAACCACCCTGTACCTTATCAGGTGATAATGAGTTAAATGATTGTTCTTATTAACATACTTCTTTAATATCAACACTGTAGTATTATGGGGCTAGCACCCTATTACTATTTGGCTCTTTAAACCACCCTGTAACCTAAACAGGTGATAATGAGTTAAATGTATGTTTTTTAACACACTTCTTTAATATCAACACTAGTATTATGGGGCTAGCACCCTATTACTATTTAGCCTTTTGTACCACCCTGTACCTTATCAGGTGATAATGAGTTAAATGATTGTTCTTATTAACATACTTCTTTAATATCAACAGTTTAGTATTATGGGGCTAGCACCCTATTACTATTCGGCCTTTTGAACCACCCTGTACCTTATCTGGTGATAATGAGTTAAATGTTTGTTCTTATTAACAAACTTCTTTAATATCAACACTGTAGTATTATGGGGCTAGCACCCTATTACTATTTAGCCTTTTGTACCACCCTGTACCTTATCAGGTGATAATGAGTTAAATGATTGTTCTTATTAACATACTTCTTTAATATCAACACTGTAGTATTATGGGGCTGGCACCCATTACTATTTGGCTCTTTAAACCACCCTGTAACCTAAACAGGTGATAATGAGTTAAATGTATGTTTTTTAACACACTTCTTTAATATCAACACTAGTATTATGGGGCTAGCACCCTATTACTATTTAGCCTTTTGAACCACCGTGTACCTTATCAGGTGATAATGAGGTAAATTATTGTTTTTATCAATATACTCCTTTAATATCAGCATTGAAGTATTATGGGGCTAGCTTCTTATTACTTTTTGGCCTTTTGAACCACCCTGTACCATTATCAGGTGATAATATAATGGATACTTGTTTTTATGAACATACTGTTTAATGTTAATACTATAGTATTATGGGGCTAGCACCCTATTACTATTTTGTTATCTTGCATTTTGGACCACCCTATACTATTACTAAGTGTAGTAATAATATTTCTTTGTTGATCTGTACAATGTTAAAATATAGGTAAAATTATTCCGGTGCTGGTAATATGGTTACAGCAGTTGACTGGAACCAGTTTACTCTTTAGTAAACGTTTGCTGGTCCTGTATTACTAAAGGGTAAAGCTGAGCCTTGGTAAAGATATTCCATGACACCGGACTTGAGCTTCTATCTTTTGGCTCATACTAATTGTGTTCACCGGTATGGTCAACAATTAGCAAATAATCCGTACGTATTATAAAAATAAATACTGTGTAAAGACTTAGGTTAGGAAAACATGCTTCGAACATGAATCCTCTGAAATTACGGCCGAATGAAATCGATGGATATTGTTCTTATGTGCCAGACCAGACTACCAATTACACTACTAGTATATTAGGCATACCTTACTTAAAACATTGTTGAAAAGGAGACCGTAACGACGCATTTTCACAATTTTTTTATTTTTTATTTTTTGTGTGCTGCCAATTCGCTGAACTATTTTACTGGGTGCTGCGCCTGCTGTTATACACCACCTGTATAATGTGTTATTCTTGACATGTTGCCCCTTCTTAGCAGATTCCCTTGCGTCGCCCGTGGCTCCCACGCAGACAGTTGTGAGTTGTGACGTGTGTCGTGTGTGTGCATTGATGCGACCGCAGCGCGCCAGACGCCGAGCGGCGCGCGGGCGCACTGCAAAGCCGGGGATCCCCCATGGCGCGTCTTCTTCACCTCCCGGTGGCGCTAGTAATTAAAATTTATGCCGTCTCACCTGACTCCATCATCGAGGTGTTCGCGTTGTTTCCGTTTTATTGATGAGTTGCGCTACGGACCGGGCCCGCCCGCCCGTCCCGCGTAGGTATCGATATGGATTTTATATCCACGCGGCAACCGTTGCGGCTACACACAAAGAACGAATTGCTTTGTTTCAATCTATACTCGGATGTTGGTTGTTCGATTTTAGTTTTACAACGTTTTGTAACACGACCGACTTATTTGGGATTGTCGATTTCAGGCATTCTCACTTCTGCGGTGTGATATACAAACATTGATCATATACATGAACTATCTTGATCACACTCGTTAATAGTCACATTGAGGCTTCCAATCATAACATGCGCCAAACCAGTTGAACAATTTACAAACCAGGCTGTGTCTGTAACGTGGGCAAGCAATCATCAGATTTGGCTTCGTTATGGATACTATTTTTAAGTATTTTATTCACGTCATGTCTTTTTGACGTTGCATACCAAATAATTTTGGTGGATTTCTCTATCGCTACTGTGAAAATACTTTTGAATTTTGCGTGCAATCACTCCCCCCCCCCCCCCCCCCTCTCTTAATTTCATACATTTATTATAGATGGTCGATATTTTAAATATTGCAAATTACCGCGCTGGCTAGGCTGTCGTTGGCTCTATAGTATGTAAGCTGCTTTGGTGGCTGACAGAAAGTAAGAACATTAACACATCACGAGTATTGCCACACGCCACACACGCTTATACAAAAGATAGATCATTTACGAAGATGCCTTTGGCATTTGAATGTTTTTAACGTGCAGGCGATCATTTGCGATTTGAGTTTTCTCGAAAAAGTATAGGCAATAAGCCTACATAAGTAAAGAGGGTCTTCGGTACTACACCTCAACCTCAACATTGCCAATTATGTCTAGGGTGAAAGTTAGCGTTCACACACACACACACACACACACACCAAACACGCCTTCATTGTCTTAGTCGCATCTTATTACAGAGTTATTCTACTAGTGCAACGGTGTGATGGCGGGGTTGTTGGCATACACACGCGTCGCCGTCGGCCATTTTGTTTGCGTGGGGGCCATGACAGGCGACAAACGACACGAGGAAGTCGTTAACTTGCTTAAGGAACTTTAATTACCCATCACCGTCTCCCATTGAGCGCGAAGAAACTTTGTGCACGGAGTTGTTTGGGGTGGCGCGGTCTGCGAGTACGATGCTGACGTGTGCTGACGTGTGCGTACGTCTGTGGCTTCATTGTTTCGTGCATGTATAGTGACTTACTGTACTGTGGAGACGTTCACATCACACTGGCAATTACACTAGAGGTATACCTTGAACTGGAGGGCGATTCTGTATGGGCGACGATGAATTTATCAGCGGTTTTAGTCTTTACTGAAGGCGAATGCAAGGCGGTGATTGACTCATCGCCTTCTTCTAACAACTGAAACCGGTGATAAACTTATCGTCGGCGATACAGAATCGCCCTATAGGACTTGCAAATCGTAGAATTTACAAAATGTCTTATCTTATCGTGTCTTTTGGTGTGCCTTTCTTATTTTATATCTAGTAGTCGTAGCGTGTATAAGATTAGTACACGGGTGTTTAAGCTAAATCTACCTTTATTGATAATCTATGAGGATATAGCAATTGTAATAAAAGTTTGCCCCAATTAGGGATCGAAGTCGAATCCAGATCCCCGATCCCTGTCAGAAAAACGACCCCGCTAGGAATCGAACCTAGGTCTCCCATTTGCCGGGCGGGCACTTCTGAGCTACAGAGACGGCGAATTATAATCTGTATTATTTGTTTGTAGATACATACATTGTGTCTCTGTAGTCAAGTGGTTAGAGTGCCCATGTGGCAAGCGGACAACCCGCCCTGAGTTCGATTCCCAGAGGGGCCGTTTTTTTGCATTCTGTCTTATATACTGTCATAATAACCTCAGATGCAAAAACCGTATTATTATACTTATTATGTACTTAGACATGGTCAGTCCCACCATAAAAAGTAAACGCTGCGTATGTACAACTAGAAACTGGCAACTTATAAATCAAATAATTGATACTGATGTATAAATGCATACTGCAAAAAAAAAGGAAAATTAATTTTTTCCGTTAAGTAAGTTTTATTTCATGCAGCCAATATTCTCTTTTGGCCAACTACAGAATGCACAATTTAGTATGTTGTCATTTTGGCACTATTTTCCATTATTCCAGTTAATTCGTCAGTCTTCCTTGCTCCTCGTGAGCTGCCTGTCCCCTCACCCCCCCGCTGCTAGGCTTCTGTCTTCCCGCGGCAAGGGTGATTATAACTCGCGGAATATTTTGACGGGGGTGTGGCTTCCCCCCCAACCCCCGCGTAGTTCACGTGATTTGTCACGTCTGCGAATGATTGTAACTGCTAGAATAATTACCGACTTATTACTTGAATAATTACTGCACCACAGACTTCATCCCGAAGATTACGTTGACGGGGAGGGGGGCCAAAGTTCATAAGTTCAATGATATATTCAAGCATTATAAATTCATAAGCATGAATGCATTGAACGAATGGGCTCTACCAAGCGAAGATAACTTGATAAGGTGACTACTGACTAATTAATGTCAAGCCAACAGTCCTCGTAGTCGTACGGTTATTAAAATGAACAACATCGCTATAATATATATTCTGAAATTTAACTAAATTTGAAAAACTGTGTGTTTATTTATGATTCGGATTTAGCTTTAAACAAGATCATACGCAATTGTTTTAGTGATAATACCTTGTTGGACAGAATCAACTTCCGTGTGCCTTCCAGAGTGACTAGGCAAAGGGGCATGTTTGTTTTGCCAAAATGCCGTATAGACGTTTTCCGCTACACTTGCTTGAATCGTGTTCAGCAAGTTTACATTGATGTGGCTCCTTCAGAGCTTGAGCCGTTTAATATATCATTGAGATCGTTCAAGAATGTAATGCGGGAATGTGTGCAAATTTGTGTTTGTGTTTTAATTTTAGGCTAAGGTTGACTTTGGCAGTTCACTGTCAAGTTTTGTATGTATTTGTGATTTTGTCTATATTTCTTGTGCATGTATATTGTACAATGTACATGTACTTGATTTTTATTTTTATTATACGAATTACTGGTGAGGCTTTGCCCTGTTAAGGCTGGTCCACACAGATTTTTAAGACATAATGCATAAGGTTTTAAGACGTTGTTTTAAAAACAACAATGAAAACAACGTCTTAAAACTAAAACTTTGTGTGAACGCCAGTACGTGTTTCCTATGATCCAACTTAACGACTACGCGTTAAACCTTAAATCGTATGTCTGAAAAATCTGTGTGGACCAGCCCTTAACAATATATTTCAAATAAATTAACCACTGAACCCGCCCCTTGTGTCCACAGTGCGTGGGGTGAAGGCCTGTTCCTCGCTGTACAGACGGCGGCCATCGCAACCCTGGTGTTCTACTACAGCCTGTCGAGGGAGAAGGCCTTCGCCTTCGTTGCCGGGTACCTGACCTTCCTGTATGTCCTGATGGGGGGCATCACTCCCATAGATGTGCTGTGGGGTATGCAGGCGCTCAACGTGCCCATCATAGTCACCGGCAAGGTAACATTACACTCTAGGAACATCTCGGCATAAACTTGTATTTATTTATATCTGTTTCTAGATGAAATGATCCATGAGTGAATTAAATAGGGCCCGGATTCACAAGCGGTCCTAAGTCTTTTTTGGTCTTAACGCTAAGACCGGTCTAATTTTGAACCTCTTGTAAATCCAGGCCCATGTATGTTTTTTTAAACAAATTATTGTATTGATCATTGCATCTTTGTTCCAACTAGGAATTAGTAACTTCTTTGTGGGACATGGGCCTAGATTCACGAAATTCAAAGTTAGGCCGGTCTTAGAGTTAAGATCAAAAACAGACTTAGGACCTCTTGTGAATGTGAATCCGGGCCCTGGATAACTGCATTAGGTACAATTTGTCCGTCTTCCAGTGAGTATCTATATAGTGCTCGTGATAAATGTCACAAAGCAAATCTTCAATTAGACGAAATGCAACTGTAGTCTTTCAATATGAATGAGCGTGGAGAGTCGAGAAGTTCGTGCGCTCTTACAGGATTCTGGTATTGGATGTATAGTAGGTCCTACTTATATTTTTTATATTTTCACTCTAATCATAACCACGTGGCAATCCTTTGTTTTTGAAAGTTTTTCGTATTAAAATAATTATCATCTTTCCTACATTCCAGCTGTGATATTGTTTTTTGTTTCAATCGTCGTACACAGGCGGTTTGTAAGAGTTTTTGTCGCCGTATATCGTGCGTTGCTTTCCAGACTCCTGGATTCAAATGACATGCCCGTTGGTGTTGGCCTCACTTCGTATTCGTTATTACTGTGTTTAACAAACCCATCGGTAATTTTGATGAATTATGTGAACCTTGGAATTCGAGATTATCTTGGCTCTATCGCCTCCAGCCCACGCTCTCGTTCTCATTCATTATAATATAAGAAAACGTTTTTCTGTTAAATGATGTGAAATGAGTTAGGTAGTTAAATATTTGTGGGCTTTAATAAGACAAAATTAAAACGATTATTATTTTATGATTTGAAGCAATTACACAATCAAGTTGCCCGAAACCCAGAACCTCTAGCCCAATGTCCAACTGGTGTACCTGAATGAGTGACCCACTCACAGTCTCCAAACAGTGGCAACCATTTAACAACAGTTTTACTCTGTGGGTCAATTGACAAGATCACCTTACACACAACGAAGCGTGTTATTTTTTTCCATCATCGCTTTCGAGCCAAACTTTTATTACCGCTGGAATTACACATCACTTTGTGGCCACAAAGGTTATACTAACGCAGAAAAACCTGTTATCTACTTTCGTTAATTTGTTGTGATTTGAAAAGATATAACCAAGGATAAGTATAAACCGTATACGCACAATATCAATTAAATTTGACGTATTTTAACCTGTTTTTTCATATTTGTGTTAAACTAAATGCACAGATGTATTAAATAAATTATACTTTATGGGGGTTTCTATAACAAGTAGCTTGTTTTTTCCCCGATACGATGTGAAATTCAACCATAATAAAACGTAATCACTGTTCAAGGCCGTGATTATAATGACACCGTTCGAAAACACCGTATTGTACATAATTATCAACACACGAACATCCTAATGAGCCGCTTCTTGTTTTCATATACGATCGTGCACGACTTAATCCGATGTCGGTCTCTATATATATATATATACACATATTCTCTTACAAATTACGTATTAGTGTTATTGGTCTATTATACATGGTAAGCGCATCTGTTTAACTGGCCTTGGTGCGCGGCTTGCACGCATGGTAAAGCCTATAACGCAGAGGAGCCACATGTGGCGTCCCAAGAAATTGACCACTAATTATTAACCACCACTCTCTGACGAACTCGCTTATTTATCATGTGGTCGCCGTTGAATGGGGCACTGAAACCATCCACACACACACTCGGCATTATAACATTACGTTACGAACAATGTACTTCCGTTTACGGGTCTGTCTTGGCCATCTGAATAAACGTACCGGAGGTTTCACAGTGTTAGCACGATAGATATACACAACAATGCGTATATTTGTGTGTGTGCGTATGTGTTTCAATTCTTCGCACCGTTAACAATGAGTGGCGCGTTAAAGACCTGTCTGATGCTAAGTACATCGTTTACAAGAATGAATCGGGGACTCGTACGTGTTTGTACAATTTAACGGCAACAATAGGTGGGTTACGCATCTGTTTTCCGTTGACTTGGAACTGTATAGTGTATATCCGTCATATCCGTTGTACAGGAGAAAGCCATGAGTATGAACGTGTTGTAAACACACATGTGCACACACACCTCCATACATACTATTACCTACTGTCTTTATCTTTATGGCATGGGTATGTATATGCATAGTTAATGTCACAGCGCCTATGTTGAATTGGCTTGTTATAGTCTAGATTCCTAGAATATTGACCGGTATAATTTACAAATTAATTAAAAGCAGTCTAAAAACTTTTTTAACTAAATTTACAAAAATCACAAATTAAAACAGTACAGCCTATCAATTTTGTTTACGCATGACAGCCTGAATCTTAAAGAACTATAATATTTTTTGCTGTCTACCACAATTTGATTCGACTTATGTCGCCATGTCACGTACGAAAACGCGTGGCGCCCATCTTTTCCACCATTTTTCCCATTGGAAGAGGTGACTATACCCTGTATATTCAGTTATACAACTGATTTTCTAAGGAAGACAATAAATTAAAATGTGTAGAAGTATAAGAACAGGATAGTCATTAATTTTTTTTTTAATATACAGATTGAAGCCAAAATTTCTTACTTCCCCATACCTCACTACGAAGTGATGTGGCCCGAAAATTGCTTAGTGAGAGAAAATAAATATCCGAATGCAAATCTACATAATTTTTGGGATCTAATATACCCTGAAGTTGCATTTAAAGTCTAAATATCTTAGCACTATCATCCACACGTTATATGCGTATATTTCACTCATGGCGCCTTTTTTACGAAGTTGTGAACAGAGTTACCACTGTCCTGCTTCACAGGCGTAGTTACTATACTATACCCATAACACATGGTGGCGACTATTTGTGGCCAGCATGGCTAGTCTCGCTGTACGCTTTTCCGTGAATGAGACTCCGAACGCCCATTAAATAGATCTGCTCTTTGATGTTCTTAAACGACGTCTTTTGTATACGTAAATGTAAATACCATTGCGGTATACAAGAATATTACCATTAACTTTCTATTGAATGGTTCATTCAGTGTTTCAGTCAATGTGAAATGTATAGTCGATCGAGTACCCGGCACCTCCACCACTGGAGTGGCTGGTCGCTTCAAGTCGATAAGTCGAATAGTTAGGCTGTGTTCCAACTTGATTTTCGCCGGCTAACCACTAACCACTAACCTACTACACACTAAAGACTTACAGCTTTGGACACGCCACCTAGTATGCTAGCACAAAGTTTATTGTTATCAATCATCTAATGGAAATAAATACGATGATAATACTTCCACTTATGTTCAATACCTGGTTGGGTATTTTCCTAACCTAAAAAGTATCAGCTGTGATGGCTGGTATCAACCATCTTGGTTTAGTGGGTTAGTCGGTGTCGTAGTGTACACTTTCGGCCACTACCCACTACCCACTAACCACTAGCCAAATAAGGAGCATTGGTCGTCTGCTTGTGACGTCACTTCCTTTCGATTAGTATAACTAAGCTTAGTCCGCTACGAAAAACGTCAAATTGGAACACACCCTTAGCTCCTCGGCATCGAATGCACCTGCTTCAGTCCAAGTTGGTCGAGCGAGGCGGAGTGTAACGTCATGGGAAGCGTTCTCCCATGTCGCTGGACAATAATATCTAAACGCCATGAATGGAATAGTTGTATTTATGCGTTGCTGACTGCAAATTATGGTATTTTGTGTTCATGCGCGATTTCAGGTTATTCTTCACCTTAGATTTTGTATTATTAATTTTATTAATATTACTAATTTATTTATTATTATTTATTTGTATTGATTTATTATTGTTTATATTAATAATTTTCGTATTTTATTTTTATATTTTTTATTGTAAATGCTTGTGCATAAAAAGAATAATATATTTTTCTGGATTTGACTACTAAAAAATAGATTAGATGCATTCTGGTGGCAAGTAAATGAAGTACCTATATTAGGAGGACTTTGGATGTCAATTATTGTTCAGTGTCCATGGAGTTATATAAGGAGGTTGTTTACAGCGTTATATGTTAGTTTGAGTCCTTCTACGAAACAACCTTACACAAGCTATCGTCATAGATAAGTGATTCTTGGCTAATTACTGGCGAACGCGAACCCCAATTTCAAATACCAATAGCTGACTGGCCACGAACCACTGTCTTGTATATACACGGCAAACGCGTCGGTAAGGTTGTTACCGAGCAAAAACTCAGTTTCGTTCAGTGTTACCATTTTTGTTATCATCATGATTTTTATTAAAATAAACATAAATTAATAAAAAATAGTACTTTAGTTCATATTTGTGCATTAGTTTCGTTAAAATTTATAATAAGCGACATTTCTCTATACTTTCGATTGCATGGGCATTGTTTCAATCTTTCGAATGGCGTCTTGGTTGACAGTTCAACACTATTCTTCAAAATTGTTTTGCTATTATAGGCTATATACTACCGAAAACCCCTCTTTGTCCTGTCCACTCTTTTTGAGGTTTACAATGGCAGCTTATCATTGTCGACTCGGCTTCTGGGTCTGTGTCTTACATCTTGTCTGGACTTTGTCTCGGACTTACAATCACTTATCGTCATATTTAACTGTTTGGCGCGTTTTTTAAACCAAACAATTGGTTATTAAACTCGGCATCTTAGCAAGCCGTTAAATATTTATAGTGTTTTAATGTAGAAACATGTCCGGCAGTGAATGATGTTCCATCAACATTCCTATAACCACCTGTTTACAACATAGTTTATTATAGACGTGAGTATAAATTATTAACGTTTACACGTCGTTCGTTAGATAATATGTATTGTGTATAATAATTGATTTACTCATCAATAAAGATTTGCGACAAAGAAAATGGTATTTAACGATTAATTATTTACCGAGGAATCGGATAATAAATTGTCTGCTAAGCACTATGACGGCTGTAGTCTCCTTATTTGTCTGTGTGTTACGGCAGTATTTGAAACAGGAATACGCAGGCAGGATAGAAAATTATATGCGTGTTCTTAGTACAATCAATTACTCTATGACGTTGCACAAAATTGTATATTTAATTGTAACTACTTCTCGTGGGTGGTAGGAGTGGCTGCATACGGTAGGCTATATGTATATGATATGACTCAAAGCGCATTCACAGACAACTCCGTGTATTTCATATGTACTTAGTGAGCAAGATTAAGGACCTGCCATGGTACTGCTTCCAGGCAACGTGTTAGAGGTAAAACCTAGCGTTAACGACACAGTTTCATCGTGATGGCGAAATGCCGTGTTATGGGGAGGAAGGGGGAACGGGTGTTTTGTGTTATAGCTAATGAAGAACAAACCGATTGTTTACGTGTTCTAGCATTATTATATAGAACATACTTAAATTGAATTTGTACACACACAGCACTATTTCTCACATGGATTGTGTTCCGTGCCTATGTTCTAGTTAACATAGTAGGTACTGATAATCTAGTTAAATATATTTTGCCGGTAAACGTACAATCATCATTAGTGTCTTAATGCACTTAGTACACAGTGTATACTTAGTAGCATCACGGCAGTGTGTGTAATTGTCAGAATAACACGATTGCAATAACGGAGACGTAAATCAACAAGAATCATAATTATACCTGTGTAATAGACTATTAATTTAGAATCATAAAGATGTAAAAACAAATCGTGTGCGAATTACGGTTTACAAGATTCGAAATGCACATAAAAATATTGAGAAATGATCAGCATTAAAAGTGTATGTATATTTACAAAAAAAAGAAATAGCTTGGCAGGCAGCAATCGCATGTCTGTATATAGTATAGTGTATAGGATGCATTGCATGTCGTGGATGCATTTCTTGCCGGTTCAACAACATTGCATGCATTCCTGCGAGAAGCGAGCGCCAGTGCCCGTGTGGGTACTTGTGCGCTGTGAGGTACATCACACATGCACATACGAAGGGTTGCGGGTATATTACAGCCTGCTGGTCGGGACCGGTCGGGGATGCTCGCGTGCTGGGGCCTAGGGCGGAGGAGGGACCCGCGCTAAATTACAGGGCGCAACACCTAATTTAATTCAATTCCCAGACTCTGTATGGTGTCCCCGGGGCCCGTGCAAACAGGTGCCGATTAAGTGATTCTTTGGGTTACGTTGCGTGTCTCGCTCCGTCTAAATCACGTCAGCTCGCTACATCGGCTGTCACAGACTCGCCGGCCAAGTTCTCTCTGTGGGTTTATTAATAACCGATTCCTTGTTTCTTTTATGGCGTCATAAAAATTAACATTGTGTTTTGTGAATAATTAGGACTACCGTATGGGAACCTTTGGAAGCGGCGCCGATCAAAGGAACCGCAAACAGGTGAAACAAAACGACGTGAGATATTAGGCTGATAGTCGGACAAAGAGGTGTCTCCCGCGATCTATAGGAACAATGTATATAGCACTACTCGTGTTATGTGTTTAATATATTACCACCTCGGATGAGAGATAAGCAATACACCATAAAATAATGTAAACAAATCTGAGAAGACCGAAATATGTATTATTTCCTTGTATGTTATGCATTTTATTACATTATTTCATAACCTACTACATATAAGACACTAATAACACAGTGACCTTAATTTGTTGCTTATTTTCTACATAAACACATCCACCCTTTTTACGATCAAACTCATTTTCTAAAGCTGAGAACCTTCCATTGCGTTTGTTTCTCTTTATATATAATAATAATTAAAATACATACGCTTTGTGGGCCCTGGTTAATGTATGGTACATAATTACAATTATAAATAATAATTCTTCATTGAGAGCGGGTCGCAAGGACCCACAACTAAAATATAGTACAATTAAGGGTTACAGATAAATATATTTAATGTAGTACCAATTAAGTATCAACGCAACGTTATTGGAAATCACAGTGTAATTTTTTCATGAGTTGGATGTTCAGTCGAGGGTGCAGCTATTATGGAGACATCGCCGTTTCTCATTTTACATTGTCTCTCACGTATTGCTGTTATTGTATTGACTGGCGAGTCACGTGGAAGAATAACCGTTGAAACGTTATGGCGCGTGTAATTCAGTCACCTCTGGTTGGAATATGGTTATTGGTTACGACATCGGATATCAATAACGTCTTTCTCAATACGGAGCTAAACATTTACAGCCAAAGTCAATAAAACGAAAACTAGTTTCTAGATACTTTCATCAAAACATCTGTTACGTGGCCCACGGGTTATCTCTGAACTGTTGTATGATTACTCTATGTTTGTGCTTTATTTATTTGCGTTTCACTATAAACGTGTGTACTCTAGTGTGGTATTGTCTTTGCCTTCTATCTAATCTTGAATCATGTGATACAACTGTATGACTAAACTGAACGTTTTCCTGTTCATCCATGATGAGTTCAAAATTATTGAAAGTTCACGGTGACAAACACTTCAAATAGTTTAAAGTGGAATTTGTGAACTGTATAAATTTAGAATTACTTTCATTTGGCTTATTGACTTACAACGTATCCCCCCCCCCCCCCCCCCTCCTTGCCTTGGCTTGACTTTTCACCTCTGGGAAACTAGGAGGAAAATCCATGCTCACCCTTCAAATTAATCTGGATTCTCGAGCATGGGCTGTGAGTGACTCTAGTTGACTATCGCCCATCATTCCACAACAATTCCTCGTTAGTTCTGTTTCCCACCCCCCGTTCGCGTACATTTTAATGCTAATAATTTCCGTACATTTCTCCGATGTAGTAAATAACAGAGTGTCGTGTCCCGTGCATGCATGCAATACACCCAGCATTCCGAGTCAAGGGTCACCGGTTTAATATATCTCAACTCTTGGGAAATTCTCGAATGTCTTCGAAACGTAGTTACCCTCGAAGAGAGAGAAATAATAGGTCTCATAACATGGGACTCCTGATGACAACCTCCATGCGAGCTAAATGCCGGCGGTAAAGCCCCCAAATTACGTCAGATAATGACTCGTAACGAGGTTGAGGTAATGATACGCGGCAATCATGGGGGCTGGATGAGTCTGGTTCGCAGGGTCGCTCGCTCGGTCACGTCAGGAAGGACACACAACCTTGTTTGCATCTGGTTCGATGCGAGAGGAGGGTGAAGACATGCCGATGTCAAGAGTTATATACCCACGCATTGCGTGTGCGTTCTCATCTATTTGTATGTAAGGAGAGTTGAGTGTTCGTATCGCGCCACATACACACAAACAATACCGATAGAGGAGGCTCAGCGGTAAGACGCGAGACTCTAATTCGGGAGGTCGACGGTTCGATTCCGGCCAACGACAGTCCTGACTGAAGGTTTTTTCCGAGGTTTTCCTCAGTCGTTAAGGCGAATGCTGGGATTGAGTCCTACTAACAGCCCGCGGACATTCCTCCCCAACTATCCAAACACCCTAATAACCTAGTTAGTCACCTGAAGAGGGGTACATCAGGTTAAGCTGGTGTGCACCCTATAACCATAAAAAAAAAATTAAAAATTAAATAGTATAATGGTGACCTGGTGGCTGTAATAATAATAAAGTCGTATTTTAGGTTAGCCTATACACAGCAGATTAAACCGCACTTCAGGTGACTGATTTTAACTGTAGGTATTATGCTATTTTGATTTCCCATTCATCAATCTCCCCCCCATAGTTTGGAAGGAATGTACATCTTATGATTTTGAAAAAGCTCGGAAATAGTCTTCATTTGGATTGACGGAGCCAGAATCGAACCAACAGTCTCCCGGATTGGAGTCCACGCGTGTTGCCACTGAGTCGTGGTGACCATTTTAGGTGACGATTGCAATCAAAAAAGTCACTAACGTGTGTATACATATATAACATTTCATTTCTCTTTACAATGCTAGGGCACATATCTTACACATACATCAAGTCAAATAATAAAAACTATGCCCATAAAATAATAATCAAATTTTAAAATATGTAACATTTTTAAAAAATATTTATTTGATCAATTGATTCAATTGACCTAATCTCAAATTTGAAAACGGGCGTGTAAGTATTAAATCAAGTCAAAATTCGTAAGATCAGTTTGTAGCTCAAATCTTGACTGTTTCTGTTTACAGAAACTAGGTTTTATTTCAACTTCTAAAAATGACTATAATGTTCTTTCAATGATTAATGATCATGCACAATTGATGGCAAAACATATTTCTACACAATGAAGAAGTGCTTTATAAGCACATCACATGACATCATGTACATAACATTGTTTGTGACCATAATTATTTATACAGTAGATGAAGTTATTGATGTGGACAAGGAAATGAAGCTATTGAATGTTAAAAGAACACTAAAGATAGTTTTATAAATTCTTGAAAATAACGGAATTCATAACATGATACAAAATGAGTATAGGAAAGGTAATCTAATTGATTAAATATAAATTAATGAAGAAATCGGTCGCATAAAAAATTATGTGAATCGAGAGAACAATCTGAAACCGGTAAAAAGTGAAGAAGTGGGGAAAACTTATGTAAATAATGCGGGACTGGAATACGTTTGATATCACAAAACGTTGAACAAGTTTTACTATAACTTTACATTAGTTTCTAGCTAACTATCTAAACATAATATCAACATAATATATTATATTCCAGTGTCAGTAACGGCTGACAAATCTATTCGTTATTGCTGTAAGATTAATTAACATCTAGAAATGTTACTTTATTTACAAGATGAATATCATTTTGGCGTTATAATTCAGCATTTTCAGTAAATCACTGCATGTGTGCCAGAAAGTCCCCGCACTGTTGTTATTTATAAGAGTATATACTGGTTACATTAAATTAAATAAATTCATTTAGAATCTACCCACTCAGTAACTAAACTAATTTGCAGTGGGGGACTTTAATTTTTAAGTGTCTAAACCAACCCTGTAGGCTTCGAACACCATCGACGAGTGAGTGATAACCAATCAAAGATCTATATTTTAAATACGAAACACATGAATCATTGTCCCTATAGTCGCATTGAGCTTAGGTAGGCGTCTTCGTTCCTAAGTATATCGTACAATCACACGATAATTGATCTAGTGTCGGTCTATTCTGCGGTTGTGCCATTCATTTCTTGTTCTCGTTGATCCATTCATTCGTCGTTTCATTCATTCATACATTCGCCTCATTAAATACGTTATATAGTTGTATAATTTAATTCATGTAAACGATGCCGGAGGATCCGTGATAGAATCTAGACAAAATCGCGTGGAATGTCTCCCAGCGAAAATCAATGTTTATCGTAATTATATCGAGTGGGGGGGTATACAAAAAATTAATTAATTTCACTCGTTTTTGTTTGGTCCAGTCTTGCCCACGAAAGTTTTGGGAGTGTAGTCCAAAATGCGCCCTTGGCTAGGGTATAAAGAGACACGTCTGCGATGCCTTGGGTCGAACTCTCGTGAATTCTCAGCGCCCTGAAGCTGTCAAAACTGACGTTTCTATGCGTGTTAATGTTTTTGGAACAATTATGTTTTTGTTGAAAATAGTTCGTTAGTGTTTTAATTTTTAATCTTGTCCATGAGAATAGTAGGGAAGGATACAAACATAGTGCCTACACGAGAAATTCTTAGAATCTCACTTTGTTTTAATACTGGAAATTGATAGTTCAAAATTTTACTATACTTACCACCCAAATCAACAATATTTTAACATGCCCAAGTTGAAATGTTGACACTTTCAGCTCTGTCGTGATGTATCGCCTGATGTTGACTGTCCAACATTGGCATAGATCTCTGGTGATCTGTCCATCGGTATATTACAAGACTTCGATGCAGTTCTGTCGTCTCGTTTTACCTCGTGGGATGAACATTATACACTGGGAACCTGCCGCTCGAGGTGGGTCCTCCTAGTGGTGACCGTTGCCCGCAACAAAGTGGGCTCTCTTGCCTCTTTTGTCATTTCTTCAGTCATCGCACGTGGCCTCATCATTCCCGTTTATCATGGTTCTTCTTTTCATACTTGCTGGCCCCCCTCTTTGCGATCCCCTCTTATTTTGTATTTCCATATTACGACGCCAGTGACGTGCAATGGTTCTGATTCGGCTGGCTTGCAATATCCAGAAGTTTAATTTTGGAATAAAGTTTTAAAAAGTTTGTATTCAGTGTATTAATGACCAAACATTATAAATGTACGAACAGCCAGCAAAATACCGTTTGCGTCCCTTTGTGGGCAGCCATATAACACATACAATACACTTGCGTTTTTAAGATACATTAATTTCCCTCGTGCTCCCAAGAAATCGTGTAATTATTATTGGTTGACCACAAGTGTTGCGAGAACCGCTGAAAATCATCCAAATTCAACATGCAATCTCATTTACCTCACACCAATTTTTTTTTGTTTTTTGTATGTGAAGATCTATTGAAAGAAAGCCGTCGTTTCCGAGGGCGCCGGACGGGATGTCCTTAATGTTGTCATATGTCGCCCGCCTTCCGCGAAGTGTGCTTGTGTGCTGGCTGTGGTACGTTGCCTTGCGTGGGCCCTAATGGGCATTAGCGTTTTGTCGTCACGGACAGTCTACGCTAGACATCAGCTGTGAAAGGGTAAAAAAAATCTCAAGCCAGTTGTCTAATTCAATTTGTAGGTGATTAGGTCGCTGGCGTAGCGTGATGTCTGTCCGTCCCTTCGACTTACAACTGCCGTGTGTGTGTGTGTGTGTGTGTTATATTATACGGCAGCTCATTTACTCGCCGGTTATAATCTAGCCTTGAGAAAAGTCTATAATAAATGACATCAATAATTTTGGTAACGTTATAGCTCGCCATTTAAGTGTTGCATGCATGGTTAATCCGATCGCTATGCGTGATACGTATATGCGTGCTTGTTAATAAGTGCGTGTTAGACTTGGACAAAGGGTGCCGCCATCTGGGACGGGGTAATTTGCACTAAATGCGTCAATATTTTCCCTTAATTTATCAGTCAGGTGAGAATTTTAGATACTTGGAAGATTGCAAGAAATCGGATCATCAGCATCACCATTCTGACCAATTATTTAAATCGACTCTTAGCGCGTTATAAGTGAACGTAATTTGTGACCCTACATTTACGATGGTATCAAATGTGAACAAAGATCAGGATATATTATAACTGTTCAAAATGTTATTCACATTTTTTTAGTTTTGGCGTCACTTGGATTAGATTTCGTGTTAATTATGTTAGGCGTTTCCATTTTACGTTAGTTTGTTAGCTGTGATTTGTAAATCGTGCAATTGCGATCGTATATACCTAATTATATAATATTAGCATTATAACTCTTAAATTAGGAAATATTTCCATTCATTAAACACCTGTTTGCAAACCCTAAAAACGTGTTCCGAACAAATACTCAATCATAGTGTAAACACGCAAAATTAGATGGTAATCGACCTTAACAGTTTTTATAATTAACTATTTGGAAAGTGTTGGGTAACAAATGGGAGTGTTATAGAGAAGTCTTCATAGTAGGTCCCGTAATCTCTGAAATTATAAAAACAAAAATGGAAACTAACTTCTGCGTGGATTTAACTTCCGCGTGCTCAATTACTTCTTGCCTTGAAATGAAACCATCTAAGATACTAGTTTCTGGTGGATTTTGAATTTGGCTAACATACGTTCCAACTTTTTCATATATTCATGTCGCTGTCAAGTATATTAGCTTTGTGATTTTAGCTTCTGTCAACGAATTAAATAGTCATACAGCCTACCGTAATCTGTCATAACATAATCTACACTAACAAATTCATAACACTTACACTTTTTCATAACTAAGACTGCATTACAGCTCCCCCCACTCCAACACTGATCTCATGCATACCTCACATGCTCATCTAACCGCAGCAATGTGACAGTTTCATACACGCTGTTTCATTCGAAAATTAACAGGTTCCTGACGGTCTTCCGCTTAAAATAGTGCACTAGCGTCATTATTAACGCCCACTGCATTTAAGGTTTTCAGAACTTCAATACACGGTCGAAAATTATCACTAATGAACTAGTTTCAAGTATAGATGTTTTAAGAAATTAAGGTCGTATTGTTTGACTCGTCCATGTCGTAAGTACGGGAGTTGTTAGCTTAGCCTTGGACAGTTAAACCACAGAATTTGTTGTACATGAGCTTTTCAGGTGGATGTTGCTTTCGCAAATTCTATACAGTGAAGTTACAATGCATATTCTAGGCCCTACTGTATATTGCATGTCTTTTATGTGGGCAGATTTGTGAGTGTGGTTAGGGGGTCATCCAACGCTATGCGTAGAATATAACATGGTCACGTACGTGCAAAGTTCATTCCTATATCTACACGTTCATTCATCATCATACTTTATCTTTGTCCTAGGAAGATATATCGTATGTGCCTTGACTAGGCCTACGCATTATTTGATCATCCTTCGCATTCTTGCGGTTACCATCAAGTAACCTTCGTTCTTCCTTTGCCACTTTTTCAGTTTTCAGTTGACTCTAGATGGCCACCTACCCTTGACATTTGTCAGCCATTCAAGGCGATGACGTGGAGTGATCAACTCTTGCTGATTACGTGGGTCGAGCTAGAGACAAAGCAACGGTAGCGCGGTCACTGATGGGGAAACAAGTGGCAGCGGTTAGTCGCGCGACGGGAGGCCTCGTACATTCCCTCGACTTACCAATGTTTCAACTTGATACATTGGTGGCAAATTAGTTGCACTTTATGAAGCCCGTTTGCTGGTGGACGACGGAATGGAAGTTAGGTTTGATTTATTCCTCGTAAAACAAAAAAGTCCACTCGAAGCTTCGTTGCGCGGCGGGATGCGGATAATCATCGCACGCGCCCCCCCCCCCCCCCCCCCCCCCCCCCCCCAGATACCAAAGCGCCCCCGATCGCGTTACACTCGTCGCGATTTATTGCGGCCATTTCTCGCCGCGCGAAGAAACGTCAGTCGCGTCCATGAATGAAATTCCTTCGAGTGAACGCGTCGGGCGCGATAAGCGTTGAATGATGGTGATTTTGAGGGTGAGCGATCGGTGAATCTGATACGGTAGTTATGTACCCGTATACGCAATGAAATTACCTTGAACATCTCAGCAAATCTCATAGAGCATGGTAAACTGAGACTTGCTTTTTGTGCGTGTATAATTTGCATATACGTGCTCGATTAGCAATTGCCCCAATCAATTTGAACTCTTTACTCATAAACTACAAGCGAATGACTCTTGGTTGCTAATGCCAGAGGTTACAACACTGGACTCGAACCCGTGTGTAGTGTTTTGTGGCATCTACTGGGCGGGCCCTTCGCCTTCAGACTGTGCAGACCGCCTCCCGAGCTGTGATCAGTCTAACCTCAGAAGTTATATATGTTGTGGTCTAGGCGCCCGCCCAGCTCATGACAGACGCGGGTTCGAGTACCAGTCGGTGTTTTGCCTCCATACTTACCTTACCTCCATTTATCCATCGATGGTCCCCTTGGTACTTTTCGACGGGAGTAGGCTACGAGCCGGTACCAGGCTTCCCCTCCTCCCTTCCTCATTATCATTCATCAATCATCACTTATCAGGCTAAAGAGGGTATTGTGCCCTACACTGGCCTTAATTACAATAAAGTAAATAAAAATAAATTTTTATATTCACTTTGATGATTGTGTGCAAAGCAATTCAATAACAAATATATTATTTTACTCGATAAAAATATATTATGAAGAGCGTTAGTTTTTGGACTAAACAAATAGGTTGGATCTGTTTTACGACATATCGAACTGTTGACTGGATATAATGGCCTGGCTGTCGATATAAATTATGATCCATTGTTCAGTAACGATGTAAGATCCTTCGGGTCTAATGATTTCATTGAAAATAGTACATCATTGGATTTGTTTATGTTTAAAAGTATCAGACAGACGTATACTGTATTCTTAACTACCTACTGAGTGACTATATTCCTCAAGAAAAAAGAAATTTTCTTCCGTAATCATTGAAACATCATTTCTCGGCGTCACGAAGAATTTTTAACGCGTATGATTCTCCCTTTTTGTGGCCTAGCGTGTTTCTAGAACTATATAGAATTATACGACATTAATAAATATTCGCACTTGTCGACCATGTGTTTTAGTGTATATATATTGTATAGCTAGCAAGTGCATCGTTCGCGCGGCCTAGTGTGCAGTCTGCACTCAAGGTTCGGCACATTGAGTCACCTAATGGTACTGACTGTACAGTGTACACACAAATACAGTAATAACTTCCGCACGCAGTTAATAGTTCGACATTGTCTGTACTTTGAGCCACAGCTGTTACCGTTAGTAAAGCACTGAGTCACAGACAAGTAAATTATGAAATATCATACAATCGTAATTTCTAAGTACTAATTAATTATAATTTAAATGGAACCTTAGCCATTTCTTAAAGAATATGTTCTGTAATCATTTAAAATCGTTCAAATCCCACTATCATGATGTTGCTGCCCCCCCCCCCCCCCTGGCCCCACTCTCTCTACCCCCGCGAACACCCACACCCATTGCACATACGTATGCGCATGATCATTTTGCCGTTTTTTTTTTGCAGACTCCAATCCGTTTGCCGTACTATATAAACTAAGTAATGTAATGCGTGTAAAATGCGTGTTGCAGATTTCACCTCTAATAACGTCTGTTGTTTGCTTGTTTTCACGTTGCCATATACATATCGATTGTGATTCATGATTAAAATATTCCATTACTTAAATGGTACGTATTTATCATTTTAAAATAAACGAGATAAAGCTGGTGAAAATTGTGCAAAGCTATGAAGAACTTAACTTCCTTGCATTTCCGCCCACTCCGACCGTGGTCTTGAAATATCGACAGCCCGAAGCCAAACACACAAACACACACTCACACTTACACAACATTTTAATGTTCTTGTTTTAAGTGGTTTTCGTTATCAGCTGATTGTCCAATCGCGCGATCGCACTTCGTCATTTCTATTTCTGAATCCACATAAACATTTTTTATATTTATGATCCGTTTTCGATCCACGGTAAATTATATTAATTGACATTGTATATTTCGAACCGGCAAATATTTCACAATAACTTGTTTGCACTCGACATATTTTGATCACTGGACATGTATAAGCGCGTCGACATTAATGTCTTTCTTATTCAACACTCTTTGGGTTTTAAATAACAACGTGTGATATTGATAAATGCCAGTCAGCACCTGTTATAAATATTACATCTCGTTCGAAATATATTACTGAGAAAATAAATTCATAGGAAGTTAGAACCATCCCTATCGATGAAGATGTCGATGTCTGATGGTTAACTTACATAACCGGCTGAGGCGAGACCATAGTTGTTGCCTGTTGGTCGGAAGGCGATGACCTCAACGTTGTCTACAGAAGTATTGGGAACGTACCTTATTTCTTATAAACGTAATGTGGGTGACACTGGTGCAAGCAATGTAAATATGAGTGGTGTCGTACCTTGCACCAATCCCCTCTTCGAAATTCTGCCATCTGTAGCCAAGCTATCTACATTCAATCAAACTATCTCTTTGGGTTTACCCTGTAAAGGGGCTACCGAGACACTACAACCCGTCGGTTTTCAAAGTCTGGGTCGCATCCAAAATTGGGACTCGGAGGATTTTCATTTGGGAAACAAGAAATTTAAAATGTTAAAAAAAAAGTGTTGCCCAAATTGTATTTTTTTTAAACCCCATCTTTAAAGGCACGGAATCATAATTATTCTTTCATTGAAAGCAAGTTTAAAAAGATTGATATTTCGTGTACCATACGCGAACGTATAAAAAACGTTAAAATTTGATATAAAATGTATACGATTCACAACTGCATCGTTTGGGTGGGAGGGGGTTAAAGGTGTTGGGAGACCATCCCACCCCGTTCAGCCACCTAGACATGTCTAACCTCGTAGCCACCTAGACATGTCTAACCCCGGAGCCACGTGACTCTAGATATGTCTAGCCCCAGAGCCACGGGACTCTAGTCTAGATGTCTAACCCCGGAGCCACCGCCTCTAGATATGTCTAGCCCCGGAGCCACCTGACAGATATGTCTAACCCCGGAGCCACGTGACTCTAGATGTCTAACCCCGGAGCCACGTGACTAGACATGTCTTACCCCGGAGCCACGTGACTCTAGATGTCTAACCCCGGAGCCACGTGACTAGACATGTCTTACCCCGAAGCCACCTGACTCTAGACATGTCTTACCCCAGAGCCACCTGACTCTAGACATGTCTTACCCCAGAGCCACCTGACTCTAGACATGTCTTACCCCGGAGCCACCTGACTAGACATGTCTTACCCCGGAGCCACCTGACTCTAGACATGTCTTACCCCGGAGCCACGTGACTCTAGATGTCTAACCCCGGAGCCACCTGACTCTAGACATGTCTAACCCCGGAGCCACGTGACTAGACATGTCTTACCCCGGAGCCACCTGACTCTAGACATGTCATACCCCGGAGCCACGTGACTCTAGATGTCTAACCCCGGAGCCACGTGACTAGACATGTCTTACCCCGAAGCCACCTGACTCTAGATGTCTAACCCCGGAGCCACGTGACTAGACATGTCTTACCCCGGAGCCACGTGACTAGACATGTCTTACCCCGGAGCCACCTGACTCTAGACATGTCCTACCCCGGAGCCACCTGACTCTAGACATGTCTTACCCCGGAGCCACGTGACTCTAGATGTCTAACCCCGGAGCCACCTGACTCTAGACATGTCTAACCCCGGAGCCACGTGACTAGACATGTCTTACCCCGAAGCCACCTGACTCTAGACATGTCTTACCCCAGAGCCACCTGACTCTAGACATGTCTTACCCCGGAGCCACCTGACTAGACATGTCTTACCCCGGAGCCACCTGACTCTAAACATGTCTTACCCCGGAGCCACGTGACTCTAGATGTCTAACCCCGGAGCCACGTGACTAGACATGTCTTACCCCGGAGCCACCTGACTCTAGACATGTCTTACCCCGGAGCCACCTGACTCTAGACATGTCTTACCCCGGAGCCACCTGACTCTAGATATGTCTTACCCCGGAGCCACCTGACTCTAGACATGTCTTACCCCGGAGCCACCTGACTCTAGACATGTCTTACCCCGGAGCCACCTGACTCTAGACATGTCTAACCCCGGAGCCACGTGACTCTAGATGTCTAGCCCCGGAGCCACGTGACTAGAATGTCTTACCCCGGAGCCACCTGACTCTAGACATGTCTTACCCCGGAGCCACCTGACTCTAGACATGTCTAACCCCGGAGCCACGTGACTCTAGATGTCTAGCCCCGGAGCCACCTGACTCTAGACATGTCTTACCCCGGAGCCACGTGACTCTAGATGTCTAGCCCCGGAGCCACCGCCTCTAGATATGTCTAGCCCCGGAGCCACCTGACAGATGTCTAACCCCGGAGCCACGTGAATCTAGGTGTCTAACCCCGGAGCCACGTGACTCTAGATGTCTAACCCCAGAATCCACGTGACTCTAGAGGTCTTCTGACCCCTGGTCGTCTAGCACCAGCACAAGCACTCCTCGTATAACGAAAAGATTTATGCTTCAAGTATTAAAACAAAGTAATTACACTTCTCGCGTTCGTTATCCTCCTACTCTGCCCGGGGCGCAGCGCATAAGCGCCGTCCTTACCTCGGTACATTCTGCGCGCGCAGACCGCACATAAATCTACTAAGTAATTTATTTTTTGTACCCTATTTTTGATATATTCCGTATTGGCTAGTGAGCGTAGAACGGCCGTGCTGGATAATGTATGGGGCGATAAGAATCGTGTTTGTTTATCTCGTTATCACGTGGCTGCATGTTGACTCCGTGTGCCGGGCCGGGGCTAATTGGAAAGGGAGGGACGCGTGGGCGGAGAAGTGGGCGAGCGACATCGACACCGGTACTTACAGTCTTACATTACAGCCACTTGTAAATACTGCACCTCCGTGTTCGCTAATACCGTTGGGTGAAACATTCGCGCAGGCCACTCGAGGGGTGCGTACAATACCGTCCTGTTGTTCGTCTGTCCTACACATCGACACCGGTACTTACATTACAGCCACTTGTAAATACTGCACCTCCGTACGTTGGGTGAAACATTCGCGCAGGCCACTCGAGGGGTGCCACAATGCCGTCCTGCCGTTCGTCTGTCCTACACATCGACACCGGTACTTACATTACTGCCACTTGTAGATACTGCACCTCCGTACGTTGGTGAAACATTCGCGCAGGCCACTAGAGGGGTGCCACAATGCCGTCCTGCCGTTCGTCTGTCCTACACATCGACACCGGTACTTACATTACAGCCACTTGTAATTACTCCTCTGTACGTTGGTGAAACATTCGCGCAGGCCACTCGAGGGGTGCCACAATGCCGTCCTGCCGTTCGTCTGTCTTACACTTCGACACTGGTACTTACATTACAGCCACTTGTGAATACTCCTCCGTACGTTGGGTGAAACATTCGCGCAGGCCACTAGAGGGGTGCCACAATGCCGTCCTGCCGTTCGTCTGTCCTACACTTCGACACCGGTACTTACATTACTGCCACTTGTAAATACTGCACCTCCGTACGTTGGGTGAAACATTCGCGCAGGCCACTCGAGGGGTGCCACAATGCCGTCCTGCCGTTCGTCTGTCCTACACTTTATACACTACGGTTGCAAGTCAGTGTCAGTATTTATAGTCGTTCTTTTGTATACCCACCCGTGTAAGTGTAAATATTTGTATGACATTCGCCTGTAATTAAAACTTACAATAGTGGTGCAGCCAGTGCAGGAGATTTTTATAATGAATGCTTTGCTACACTGGCTAGTGAGTCCCAGTGTAAGACAGGCGAACGAAGCTTTTGTGTTTTGACGTGTACGTCACGATACACTGTATAGATCTACACAGGGGTTATACTTCATCTTTCGCTTCCTTTGAATAAGCTTTAGTATAACCGTAATGCAGTTTTAACTTTTAACTATCCTCTCTTAATAAGTGGCCATTAAACGTTTCACTGACAATTCCAAATTTTAATATTTGCTTTAGAATACTTACAACTTACTTACTTTATTACTTATTTACTTACTTACTTACTTACTCACTTACTTACTTACTTACTTACGTACTTACTTACTTACTTACTTACTTACTTTCACTTACTTAAAAGTACTTGGCTGTGCGTCTTCTTGGCGCCTCGCTATAACGAGCGCTTGGGGTTCGGCTACACGCTTTTCACTTCTATACGTTTTCATCCACTCAAACACATCCCACATGTTTTGTTTCTATGATTTGCATTATGGATGTGAGACCGACCGATTATTGGCATGATATGCGATTACGTGTTAATTATAACTCATTAATTTTCAATTTAGAACTAAATAATTGCCCTTGCGGGTAGTGTAAAAGTCCCAAGAAGAGCGGTCGTGTCCGAGACAACCGTAGAAGGCTAATAATTCGGTAGGCCGCCGTTTTTTGCCCCCGAAAAAACGTTTATTGAAACATTTTTAGGTCCCAGGAAACGAACTCATCAGGCGGAATCATAAAAGGAATCGTTTTAAATCAATCAGGTAGCACCTTCTTGTCATAATTACACGCTTCGGCATTCATGGCGAGCAACTTAGTAGATAGATGCTGGGAGTGAGTGATTCTGGTGTTTGCGTGTGTGGCCCCGGGCCGGTATGTTTGAGGGGCCGCCGATTGGAGGACCACGCACTGCCCGCTGGCGGTTTTGGCCCCACGGGCTTAATAAATTTATACTAATTCTGTCAAATAATGTGGCTCAACTCGCGTGGCTCTGCATTCGATGCAACAGTCGGACCTTCCTGACTGTCCTGACAGCGCCAGAGGTTACTCAGGACACGTGACTGTCTAAGACAAAGCGTTGTGGCTCAGGTAACCAAAACAACAACCTGGTTGCCGGTCAGAGGCTATGTTGGTGGCGAGATTTAAGTTAAAAAATAGGTAATAAAAACTTGCGTCTTGCGTAAAGTGGTCGAGGTCGATTTATGTTGATCGGGTAAACTGTGGTCGTCGTGGTACTGGTTTATAATCTAGAGTCACAGATGTCAGGGGGGGGATTCTTTCCCTATAGTTCTCACTCTTCGTCTCGAT
Organism: Isoperla grammatica; assembly: GCA_945910005.1. NCBI lineage: Eukaryota > Metazoa > Arthropoda > Insecta > Plecoptera > Perlodidae > Isoperla > Isoperla grammatica. The sequence continues at coordinate 9,740,851 of OX246737.1, forward strand.
TTGCATCGTTGTCAAAATATGAGACATAGTCTATAAATGAATCCTTAGTAGCAATGCCTTCTTGAGCGACTGTTACACAGGAAAGTTATCCGAATTGACATACGGTTGGGGTACAGGTTCTAAATTAATTAATTAAAATAAATAAATAAATAAATTTACATTTAGAGTCTACCCACTCAGTAATAAAACTGATTTTCAGTGGGGGACTTTAATTTAAAGTGACTTAACCAACCCTGTAGGCTCCGAACACCATCGACGAGTGAACGATAACCAATAACGTATGCAGTGGCGTAACTGAGGGACCGCCAAGACCGCGGTCGCGGGGGGGCCCATCGCTCTAGGGGGCCCAAATATTTTGTCTAAGTCATGTATAATGTCATGTAATTGACCGGTTTATAAATTTGAAATCTCGCAAGAAGGCTCGGCATTGAAGGTAAGCAAAATATGACAAAAATTAGTGGTTGATGAATGGGGAAGGTTGGGGGGGGGGGGACATAAATATGTTTGCGGGGGGGCCCTGGAGTTGTAGTTACGCCACTGAACGTATGTTACCTATATATAGGGACGTTTCGAATCCCGCATAAGGCGGATGTCGTGACACCACGATAAGGTAGCAGTGCCTGGGCAACTCCTAGTTCCATGGCATTGGTTTTATATTATTATACATTATTATTTTTTTTTTCAAAATGTTTAGGCGTAGGCTAAACAAGTGTTCAACATTCAGTTAACCGAATATGCCAGGAGTGAAATGCCTTACGTCGTGCAGCAAAGTGTTTGAAAACGTTCTAACTGTCATTCTCGTTTGGCTCCGATGAAGATGGCCGACGGCTTTTTACTCGCTTGTCGTCTGTCACTGACAGTCTCGTGCCGTGGTCAGTAGTGTTGTCCACGTGTCCGGCCATGCGCTCGTGCTGTCGTTCTTCGTGCTCGTGTTCGTGTTCAGACAAGAGCTTCTGTCGCCTTTCTTGCACTGGGATCTACACTGGCCAGTGTACCAAAGCGTCTTACACGAGCTAAATAGCCGGTGTAAAAATCCCCTGCACTTACATCTGCGCGCGCTTGTCTCGGGCGGTTCGCTGGTTGGCTATACGAGTGCCTCGCCTGTGACGAAAGCATAGTCTATGTAAGGTAGTCTTGGGTTGCCTATACATGTGTATTTCTGATTCATCCATGCTGCAGCTCATATATCCTCATCTAACCAGTAACCACCCGTTTCATGCGCGCTGTTCGTATGTTCTGAGTTCCAGTAGAAAATTATCACTACTGGACCTGACTCGGCTATATTTCGTCAGTATGTGAATAGTTAGCTTGGGGCAACAATAAAACGTCCTCCGTAGATTACTTCCCGTTCGGTGTGAAACTTTTCAAACATGTTTTAATGTAAACATACAAATAGGTTAGTTCAAACGAGGAAAACTCGTTTTAGTTGTTGATTACAGCTTTTTGTTTGTTTGATTATTTCTAGGTCATCAGCGAAACCACTGAGCAAAGGGTAATGGGTATACATTTTGCCGAGTTGCAGAGTTTTTTTGTACGGCAGTTATATATTCTATTGTTAGGAGTATCTTTTATAATATAAGTAATAAATGTACGAAAGTTCTTTATTTTAATTAGTTTTTGTATTCGTTCTACCGCGTAAGTGGGTTGATGTATAACATTTCCTTTAGCTCAAAAGTTGCATGCGGTTATCTCCCGCTAATCGACAGGTACGTGTGGATGTGCTTTATCCTCATAACCTAACATAAAACTTGGTTTCGTGATTTCGTCGGGGCTTGTTTTTATTTGTGGGCCTTTACTGTCTTTCTTTGTTTGTCAATCAGAAATACAAGAGATCCACTTTATTAACTCGGAGCTTGTGGGTGCATTTAATACATAAATTAAAACATCATGGTATTTTACCAAAAGTCTTCAGCCCCTTCGCATGCACGAAACACATAGCATCACCACTCTAATACGCATCATTTTCTTCCCGAATGCCCTCCATAGAATTGTCGGGATTTACCTTCATTTCATGGCTGTATACGTATTATTCACGAATTTATAACTCGGTATTTGTGTGTGCGAGTTTCATCGTTGGCAAGTAGAGATATATCTGTGCGCGGTTCGGTTTAATAATGGCCCCGCCATGCTTTGAATCTCCCCCGAGAGTTGCCGGGCTCTACGACTTCCTTCCTTCTTCCTTCCAAGTTTCCAATTAATGAGTCCGGACTGTCGTGCACGGCAGCCACCTAATTGTGTATGCCATTAGGATTAGGTGCAGACAGCGTCCCACTCCCATTGCACAGGCGGTGTTAATGATGCGGCTTGTTTCGAGCACCCGATGTCTCTTTTCTTCCACCCACAGCGACAATTTGCCACTGTGCTAGCTTGCTTTTATTTAGATATTAAGTATTATGAATATTTACCTACTACCCCGCTCGGCTCCGCGAGTCTGAATGTGTATCATTATACGCAATAAGCAAGAGGGAAAACTGTACCGCCTAATTGGGCCTACTCAGGACTATGTGACACATACAGACAGGTTTTTTGTGTGCTCAAGTTTTCCATTATAGGTACATTTGTTTTTCCTCGTGTCATTGCGGAGTTTTAACTGACTCGGGCCAGGATTATAAAAACCTATTGTGTACTTGTTAGTGAATGTTTCATCTGCAAACCGTTTGACCGATCCACCTGCAATTCGATGTTAAGCGGTTTGTTTCGATGTGGCTCGTAAGTCGTTTATTTCTGCTTCAAATGCAGCTGATCCAGGATTCGATTCTCGGTTCGGGCTGGTTTTTTTTTATGATTTATGTGAAAACGGTAGTTGTGGAGCCGTCATAGCATCTCCTACTGAAAGTTCTTGTTACTGAGTGGGTAGATAACAAATACAAAAGTATGTATTTATTTATACCCAGTATGGGGCACGAAGTGACAAGGTACCAGTATTGTGCCACGGTTGGTCAGTTATCGCCGCCGATTTTGCCGTCGAAACGTGTAATGCAGGTTGTGTTGTTTTGTTTTCTCTCTAGCCACGACAAACGCGGGGACCACCGTCGTATATTTTAACATGTTTAAATAGTCTGTTTCGGGAGGAGTCGCCGAAGACAAATTGAAATCTGTGTCTCCGTAGGTTGCAGGTGTGTTGGGTAGGGCCGCGCGAGATGAGATCTCTGGACGACGTCCTGTCGAGATGCTGCTAGCGATTTGTATGTTAAACACCAGTAGCCCCGTGTGTGAGGTGTCCCGTGTCATTGCCGCGCCTTGTTGCCAGTAGGACGCGTACAGAGTAGTGCGCGCCGAGCGCGGTGGGGGTGAACGGCAACACTGCAGACTTATCTCGCGTACCAGTGTGGGTGGTCGGGTTACATTTACAAGCCGTCCCGTAACATATCACGGGGATGGGGATTACATGAATTATTATGTCTTTCATATGATATCTCTATATCAGACTGAACTAAATTTAGATTATAATTATATTTATTTTGTATATAGAACAGTCTATTCCTGATGTAAATAAATGATATGTTTATGTAACTGGTCATTGTTTAAACAATTTCAAACGAAGCTAGTTAGTTTGCACAGTACACAATATACCTGAAACTGTTCTCTGTCTTGCTGCTCACTGTGGTGGGCATAAAAGTAAAGCACGGCATAAATATTTCCAAACTTGGTCATGCACACAGAGCCATTGTCGTGCATTGCACTTCTGCAAGCAACACATAAAGTCGCAACTAATTGACCTAATATGTCATAAGATTGAATCCATACATACGGTGGTGATCTGGCGCTTCACACTTCTGAGACGCAGCGCATCATCCATTGAGCCACTCACACAATGTGCTCCCTAGTTACGCACGCACACACGCATGTTCCGCTGCGTTTAGTGTTGACAATATGCACGCCATTCGTGAGATATTATGCGTCGAGCTTTTGTTCGGGTGTTCCTCCAGATGTTAGATAACGTCAATAGACGTTCCAACTCCATTTAAATTATAGCAATCGAAAAAATAAACTTTCAAGGTGCTTGCGTGAACGTTTTATGTTGTATCTCATTTCGATTTCTGAAGACTGTCTGTCAGAGCTCCCACGACTTATTCATTCAGCATTCATTAATTTACCTCAACTTGACCTCAGAGTGAGATTATAGCATTCGCAGTCGCAGACGTATTTTAAACATAAGAATTAAGATGTTGCTGAAATGTAAATGTGATGCAAATGGCTTTATTGATTTCGGATTAAACTTTTTATAGTGGACGCTTTTCCATCCGTTGCGTATTTAGCTTTATTTACATCGACATCAATAAAGCGTTGTCTTCGGTGACCAAAAACACGCACGTAAAGATTGTGTGTATTAGATAAGAAGATTTTATTTATTTATTTTATTGTAATTAAGGCCAGTGTAGGGCACAATGCCCTCTTTAGATTGATGAATGATAATGAGGCAGGGAGGAGGGGAAGCCTGGTACCGGCACGTAGCCTACTCCTGTCGAAAAGTATCAAGGGGACCATCGGCTTTACGTCCCATCCGAAAGGACGGTGTAACTTTGACCAGTCGTATAGGTTCCTCCACTAATATAACCTGGACTGCCGAGCAGTGTTTGAGAAGAAGGAAGCTGTAACACAAGCTTTCGAACCCTCCAATCTGCTCTATAACCAACGGTAACTAGTGTTTCAGAGGCGAGTGGTCACCCATCCACCTCCTGATCTAGCCCAAGGTTGCTTAACTTCGGTGTTCGTATGGGAACCGGCTAAGCGACCGCGGCTAAACCATTGGCTGATAAGAAGATAGGTAGGACTTACACAGTTAAACATTTTTCGATGCTGTTCAACATCACGTCACGCAATATTTCGACAGCTGGCCGAAATATTGGAAATATGGCGTGACGTGATGTTGAACAACATCGAAAAATTTTTAACTGTGTAAGTCCTACAGTGTTTTGTATTACCTATTTTCCAGTTAACGAGAGTGTTTTTTTATAAGATGGGTAATGATATGTTGTATTGTGTGTCCGCAGTGTATCCAAGCCTGGGCCAACTACCAGAACGGCAGTACGGGCCAGCTGTCCGCGGTCACCGGCTTTATGCTGCTGTTCGGGTCCACCGCGCGCATATTCACCTCCATCCAGGAGACAGGAGACCCCATCATGGTGCTCACATACGTAGCTGCGACCACCGTCAACGCCGTCATCGCCGGACAGTTCATCTACTACTGGAACGTCGTCAAGGACAAGAAGGAATAGAAGACTCGCGTGATTGGCCGTCGTTTGTTTGTTGCTGTTCGAATAAAAATGCGCCAACGGAAATTTAGTTTTTAATTTGTCAAACGCCCGATACAAAAAAATGTTTTCATACCTGTGAAGATAACCAGAATGTCATTTATTAATGGAAATGTTCTTATCACGCACCAGTTTGGCCGCGTTTGCTCAGCCGATGTCCGTATTATACACTAAGTTTGATTAATTCTTCAACCACCACTCCTGTTGTAGATTTTAAAATATAATTTCAATCTGATGGTCGTACAAACTAGAATACACATCAATTAAAATCGATTTTTTAAATTACATAAAGTAAATCTGGGTGTATTCTAAAAACGTGGTATACATACAACAGTTGTGACGTTGAGAACGAACAAAACGTTTTTAAGTATTGTTTTTACTTCTCAGCTGATGGTGGCCGGAATCTAGGTTATACAATTTTTATTGATGCATTTCTTCAACAATATTTACAATTCATGTTGAATGTGATTGTGTTGTCGTTCTCTTAGTTCATGTTCTCCTCAAACTAGACAGCTGAGGATTTTATGAATGGCCACGTATTTTTATTGATCAAAAGTTGTCTATTGTTGGCGTATTTAACTCGTTTTCTAAACAAAACAAATCACACAGCGAATACAATTAAAATATTTAAAATATTGTTTGTATGTGTCATTGTCACTGTTTTATAAAATATGTTTTTAACACCATAGGTGCATGCATGTTATGTTATGGGCAACATTTCAATGTCACACATTACAGGTGTAGGGTGGCTGCCAAGAGCTGTGAGATATCCTTCTGAAAAACAACCTCTTCAGAAGGAAACTAATTATGAGTAATATATTATCTATCTATGCAAAGCAGGTAGTAGAGGTTTGTGGAGAACAAATAGAACAAATATACCAGTTTCTATGAGGTTTCGTACTGGCAAAACTACATTCTTTATAGCAATAAAATAAATGCTAGTCTTTTCTTTTATTGGATGTTTGAATTCTCGAACACGTTTCTTGATTTTTGACACGAGAGTGTGATGAATGGCAATCTTGACATGAACAATATTTCCTTATTCCTGTGCAGTGTGCACAATATGTATGAAAACTAACATGCAAGATGTCCTGACATCGCACTATAAATGATAAAAACATACGTTTCTCTTTTCCTCTTCATATAAAATACATTTTCTTCGGTCTTGTCACTGCGTCTACTATTTCGGGTAATTTTAACATCTCTGTTCCTTTTTAGAGAGATTTTATCTATACAAGTTAAATGTAATCATCTTTACTGAATTGTGATACTTTTTGTGTGATGGAAATAATAATAATCATATATTGAGCTAGCAATGCACAAATTATGAACTGGTGAGTTTGTATAATTTGTTGCTGGTGAAGTTATTCTGTGTTACTATGACTATTGTACATTTATGATGACGAAACACAACTTGTGCGTTTTTCAGTCGAAATAATAATCTGGAGTAGAAACATTTAGACTTGTTATTAGTTGAAGGAATTTAGGGTTGCACAATGCGGTGGAGTGGGGAATAGAGTATCTTAATCTAAAAAAAAAAAAAAAAAAAACTAAACACGGTTAAAGATTATGTCAAATGTTTGTATATCTTTTGTAATAAAGAATCATCTCCTCGCAAGTGTTGGGTCAGTTCATTAATAGTTGTTTCATGACACTGCACCTGTCATCAGTTGATGTAAGAACAATCCTACAAACGGTATTCGTATATGGACATGGTACTGAAGTAATCAAGTGTGCTGTTGCTTAAGTTATGAAGTATAGCAAATTACTTACAGAACGAGGGCACAGCTAGGTGGGGTTACATCGTCAGCTATTAGCAGTGAGCAGGTTCTTGCTGCCTTTGAATCATGGATCCTATAATCTTTATTTACATCATTATCTCAGTGCATTAAGCTAAACTTTTTTTTATTTCAGTGTAATTGCATGAAGACTATTCCAACCTTCAAACTGGCTCAATTTGATTATGAACAACAAATTGCACGAAGACTAACGTAAATGTAACGTATTGAAAGGGTTAAAAAAAGTTGTACGCGGTTATTGTGCTCTTAATTGTGATTATAGGTTTCCAGTATATTATATCTCTTTTATTAGGTTAGGATCATTAGGAAAAACATATCTGTCATAAACGTATGAAGACAGCATACAAGCATACATCTGTCATTCACGTGGTTTTTACTGTGCGTATCCGTTGACATGCTTAATGTTATGCACCTGCATTAATTTGTATAATGCCTGTCTTCAAGTCGACTGTTAACTGTTAAATATCATTATCTTTCTGCCATTCCTATAACGACCATTACAATAAGTTAATGATGTTGCTCATTGAAGTGTAAGTACTCCATATCACTTAGTGTAGAATGCAGTAAATGTTATAATACTCTTCAGATGCACTTTCAAAGTTATGGTTTTACATTTGCATAAGATTTTGTCTGGACTAAATATTTTCATTTCTTTTTTTAACATTAGCAACTTATATACTTCAGACAATGCTACAAATATATCATTTAGATCAGGCTGTTGTAATCATCTGAAGAAATTGGATTAGTGGATTGCATTTTTGTGTTTGGTCGTGGAGGGGCGGGGGTATGCTAATGGTAATACCATCTCTTGTTATTCACAGGTCAATGTATGTTGTTTCTGAGAGTTGTAAAAATAATTTACAATTATTTAATAAAATGTTGGAATGATTTGAAACCAGCATTTACTCGTTGCTGTTGTTTTGATATATCGCCTATTATAGAATATCGAGTAACCATCCATACCTTGCCAAGATGACATTCTATTTCAATGTTGTCAGATAACCTGCTCAACAATTTACAAACAAATCCAATTCCTTATCATATTCTATCGATACGCCGCACGTTTAATTAGTCAGTTGTAAAGTAGAAGCTACAAGTGATAATACAATGAGATAATAACAGTGGTTCGACCCCCACCTGTTGCGCATGCGCGTTGACTCGCCCTGTTTAACACGGGCTGATGCGCCCTTTGTCCTCCATTGTTACTGTAATATTTAACAAGCTGATTATACCCCAGAAGTCGGGTCCCACGCAGTTGCAATACGATACTCTTCTTAACTAGGAAGATCGGTACCGATGAAGCTATTGATACGGACGCTTAACGTGTGTTATTTGTTGGCCCAATTAGGTGTATCGGTTACCGCGGTTACGCAATACCCATAATGCCCCGCAGCATTCAAGCGTCTGTATCGACAATCTGGCGCGCCCTCTACTCGATGGGATGTTTGGAAAGGTGAACAAATCTGTCTCCTCAAAGCGCGTGGAAACGAAAGGTTTCAATGAGTGGACTGAAATCTGTAGCAATGTTGTTTACAAGCTTCCGTATGTCAGAACAATAACTGTATGGTAACGAGATGGCCTTTTCTTTAAGATTTTAACACATACAAGTCCTTTGCATAACGCTCGAAACAGGCCTGGTCGGTATAAAATTTGGGTCAAAGGATGACATATATCAAATGAAAGCTTGAGACGAGTTCTTTTCAAAAAACCATGATATACCTCTGGCAAATCAAGCTTTCTACGTCAAAACCAGGGTCAAAGGTCAAATTTGTAATTTTTTTAATAATTTTTAATTAAATAATGAAAAACGTTTGCAAGTTTAAACATACACTTTTAGTAAGATAAATGTATTATAGGGCCATATTTATATATATATTTATGGCCCCAGGGCCATAGTATAAACGTTTATAATCTAAATGTCATTTATTTGTCATTTCCTGGATAAGATCTTTCATTTTACGAAGTATCAGCCAAATCGAAGGGGCAAGCTATTTCGAAAATTTTCAAAGGGGGGGGGGGGGGGGTCTTAGTCGAAATTCGGAGGGAAATATTATTTTTTGATTTTGAGAAATTTTATAATCTAATTCTAATCTTTGGATCATTTTGAATCAAAATACACCATCAATCAGTTCCTTAATCCGTTGATATTTGGTCTTGCAATCACAAAAGTAATAATTAGGGGGAAATTTTGGAAGTTGCTCCAGGGCCATAGTATAAACTTTTATAATCAGAAGGTCATTTATTTGTCATTTCCTGGAAAAGATCTTTCATTTTACGAAGTATCAGCCAAATCGAAGGGGCAAGCTATTTCGAAAATTTTCAAGTCGAAATTCGGACGGAAATATTATTTTTGGATTTTAAGAAATTTTAACATCTTATCGTAATCTTGGGATCATTTTGAATCGAAATACACGGTCAGTTCCTTAATCCATTGATATTTGGTCTTGCAATCACAAAAAGAATAATTTGGGGAAAATTTTGGAAGTTGCCCCAGGACCATAGTATAAACATTTATTATCTGAATGTCATTTATTTGTCATTTCCTGGATAAAATCTTTCATTTTACGAAGTATCAGCCAAATCGAAGGGGCAAGCTATTTCGAAAAATTTTTAAAGTGTATCTATAGTCTTAGTCGTAATTCGGAGGGAAATATTATTTTTTGATTTTGAGAAATTTTATAATCTTTCGTTAGTTTGGGATTATTTCGAATCGAAATACACCGTCAGTTCCTATTTCCATTGATATTTGGTCTTGCAATCACAAAAGTAATAATTTGGGGAAAATTTTGGAAGTTGCTCCAGGGCCATAGTATAAACGTTTATAATCTAAAGGTCAATTATTTGTCATTTCCTGGATAAGATCTTTCATTTTACGAAGTATCAGCCAAATCGATATTTTTAGATTTTGAGAAATTTTTTAATGCAATGTCTGAGGACGTGAGGATTTCAGGATGCGAAATAACTAGATTTGGTTCAAACAACAATAAGGAACCGTATTTTAATTATTGAAACACTTTTGTCCTAACCATGGCAATGATGTGGCGACCCTGCTTAGGCTATATACATAAGATTACACAATACCATCTCGTTCCCGCACCTCGTCAGCTGTACCTGGTCATTTCGTAGTCTGCCCGTCGACGGTCCTTTCCAGGTTCGAGTCTCCAATGCAGCTTCCTCGACCCGCCGTACTACAGCTCTTCTACGTTGACCCTCGTAGCTACGACGTGCTCACTGGTGCCCGACCATCTTCCCTCGACACTCCGATCAGTTCCGACCCCCGTTCAATCCCCGTGCCAAACTTATATACTCCCCCTCCTACCCCCTCTCTCTGGCATTTTCCCCAACACATGACGTATGTCACCAAACAATCCCAAGACCCAAAGCTATCAACAATCAACAATCAATCGTCTACAATCAAGCCTGGGGCTCCTGGACAACACCTGACACAGCAAAATAACCAAACTATTATTATGATAATTATGCATGTGTCAGTAAACAGATGTTATTTAGTTGCCCTAGACTCATGGTGACACAATAGCAACCTCAGCATAAACCTAATTGCGAGCAGTACAAACACAAAACAGAAAGTGTTACGAGATTGTTTCATCATGTCTTGATTTAAATAGCGTAAATCACGTAATAAGAGAGAATTAACGTGACAAATGGACAAGTCCCACGCCGGACATTTGAAAATTCGAAATTCGGAGGGAAATATTATTTTTGGATTTTGAGAAATTTGATAATCTTATCGTAATCTTGGGATCATTTCGAATCGAAATACTTCATCAGTTTTTAAATCCATTTATATTTGGTCTTGCAATCACAAAAAGAATAATTTGGGGAAAATTTTGGAAGTTGCCCCAGGGCCATACTATAAACATTTATAATCTAAATGTCATTTATTTGTCATTTCCTGGATAAGATCTTTCATTTTACGAAGTATCAGCCAAATCGAAGGGGCAACTATTTCGAAAAATTTCAAAGGGTATAGTCTTAGTCGAAATTCGGAGGGAAATATTATTTTTTGATTTTGAAAAATTTTATAATCTAATCGTAATCTTTGGATCATTTTGAATCAAAATACACCCTCATGTCCTTAATCCGTTGATATTTGGTCTTGCAATCACAAAAGTAATAAATTGGGGGGAAAATTTTGGAAGTTGCTCCAGGGCCATAGTATAAACGTTTATAATCTAAAGGTCATTTATTTTTCATTTCCTGGATAAGATCTTTCATTTTACGAAGTATCAGCCAAATCGAAGGGGCTATTCGAAGCTATTTCGAAAATTTTCAAAGGGTATAGTCTTAGTCGAAATTCGGAGGGTAATATTATTTTTGGATTTTGAAAAATTTTATAATCTTATCGTAATCTTAGGATCATTTCGAATCGAAATACACCATCAGTTCCTTAATCCGTTGATATTTGGTCTTGCAATCACAAAAAGAAAAATTTGGGGAAAATGTTTGTAGTTGCCCCAGGGCCATAGTATAAACAATTATAATCTTAATGTCATTTATTTGTCATTTCCTGGATAAGATCTTTCATTTTACGAAGTATCAGCCAAATCGAAGGGGCAAGCTATTTCGAAAATTTTCAAAGGGTATAGAGGGATTTTGAGAAATTTTATAATCTTATCGTTATTTTGGGATTTTCAAAGGGTATAGCCTTAGTCGAAATTCGGAGGGAAATATTATTTTTTGATTTTGAGAAATTTTATAATCTTATCGTAATCTTTGGATCATTTTGAATCAAAATACACCAACAGTTCCTTAATCCGTTGATATTTGTCTTGCAATCACAAAAGTAATAATTTGGGGAAACTTTTGGAAGTTGCCCCAGGGCCATAGTATAAACGTTTATAATCTAAAGGTTATTTATTTGTCATTTCCTGGATAAGATCTTTTATTTTACGAAGTATCAGCCAAATCGAAGGGGCAAGCTATTTCGAAAATTTATTTTATAATCTAATCGTAATCTTTGGATTATTTTGAATAAAAATACACCATCAGTTCCGTAATCCGTTGATATTTGGTCTTGCAATCAATAAATTAATAATTTGGGGAAAATTTTGGAAGTTGCTTCAGGGCCATAGTATAAACGTTTATAATCTAAAGGTAATTTATTTGTCATTTTCCTGGATAAGATCTTTCATTTTACGAAGTATCAGCCAAATCGAAGGGGCAAGCTATTTCGAAAATTTTCAAAGTCGAAATTCGGACGGGAATATTAATTTTAGATTTTAAGAAATTTCATAATCTTATCGTAATCTTGGGATCAATTCGAATCGAAATACACGGTCAGTTCCTTAATCCATTGATATTTGGTCTTGCAATCACAAAAGTAATGATTTGGGGAAAATTTTGGAAGTTGCTCCAGGGCCATAGTATAAACGTTTATAATCTAAAGGTCATTTATTTTTCATTTCCTGGATAAGATCTTTCATTTTACGAAGTATCAGCCAAATCGAAGGGGCAACTATTTCGAAAAATTTCAAAGGGTATAGTCTTAGTCGAAATTCGGAGGGAAATATTATTTTTTGATTTTGAGAAATTTTATAATCTAATCGTAATCTTTGGATCATTTTGAATCAAAAAACACCCTCATGTCCTTAATCCGTTGATATTTGGTCTTGCAATCACAAAAGTAATAAATTGGGGGGAAAATTTTGGAAGTTGCTCCAGGGCCATAGTATAAACGTTTATAATCTAAAGGTCATTTATTTTTCATTTCCTGGATAAGATCATTCATTTTACGAAGTATCAGCCAAATCGAAGGGGCTATTCGAAGCTATTTCGAAAATTTTCAAAGGGTATAGTCTTAGTCGAAATTCGGAGGGTAATATTATTTTTGGATTTTGAAAAATTTTATAATCTTATCGTAATCTTGGGATCATTTCGAATCGAAATACACCATCAGTTCCATAATCCGTTGATATTTGGTCTTGCAATCACAAAAAGAAAAATTTGGAGAAAATGTTTGAAGTTGCCCCAGGGCCATAGTATAAACAATTATAATCTTAATGTATTTATTTGTCATTTCCTGGATAAGATCTTTCGAAGTACTTTACGAAGTATCAGCCAAATCGAAGGGGCAAGCTATTTCGAAAAACTTTCAAAGGGTATAGAGGGATTTTGAGAAATTTTATAATCTTATCGTTATTTTGGGATTTTCAAAGGGTAAAGCCTAAGTCGAAATTCGGAGGGAAATATTGTTTTTTGATTTTGAGAAATTTTATAATCTTATCGTAATCTTTGGATCATTTTGAATCAAAATACACCATCAGTTCCTTAATCCGTTGATATTTGTCTTGCAATCACAAAAGTAATAATTTGGGGAAACTTTTGGAAGTTGCCCCAGGGCCATAGTATAAACGTTTATAATCTAAAGGTTATTTATTTGTCATTTCCTGGATAAGATCTTTTATTTTACGAAGTATCAGCCAAATCGAAGGGGCAAGCTATTTCGAAAATTTATTTTATAATCTAATCGTAATCTTTGGATTATTTTGAATAAAAATAAACCATCAGTTCCGTAATCCGTTGATATTTGGTCTTGCAATCACAAAAGTAATAATTTGGGGAAAATTTTGGAAGTTGCTCCAGGGCCATAGTATAAACGTTTATAATCTAAAGGTCATTTATTTGTCATTTCCTGGATAAGATCTTTCATTTTACGAAGTATTAGTCAAATCGAAGGGGCAAGCTATTTCGAAAATTTTCAAATTAAAAAAAAAGAAAATTTTCAAATTTCTTGTCGAAATTCGGAGGGAAATATTATTTTTAGATTTTGAGAATTTTTTTAATCTTATCGTTATCTTGGGACCATTTCGAATCGAAATACACCATCAGTTCTTAAAACCATTGATATTTGGTCTTGCAAACACAAAAAGAAAATTTAGGGAACATTTTGGAAGTTGCCCCAGGGCCATAGTATAAACAATTATAAACTTAATGTCATTTATTTGTCATTTCCTGGATAAGATCTTTCATTTTACGAAGTATCAGCCAAAACGAAGGGACAAGCTATTTCGAAAATTTTCAAAGGGCCCAACTTTGTTGTGTACCAGGATTCACTGGTAGAGCAAGGAATTTATAGATAAGCTTGCGGGGAGCGCAACTCTTTATTCAAGTGAATTTGTACAATTGGGATCAATGCAATGTCTGAGGACGTTAGGATTTCAGGATGCGAAATAACTAGATTTGGTTCAAACAACAATAAGGAACCGTATTTTAATTATTGAAACACTTTTGTTCTAACCCTGGCAATGATGTGGCGACCCTGCTTAGGCTATATACATAAGATTACACAATACCATCTCGTTCCCGCACCTCGTCAGCTGTACCTGGTCATTTCGTAGTCTGCCCGTCGACGGTCCTTTCCACGTTCGAGTCTCCAATGCAGCTTCCTCGACCCGCCGTACTACAGCTCTTCTACGTTGACCCTCGTAGCTACGACGTGCTCACTGGTGCCCGACCATCTTCCCTCGACACTCCGATCAGTTCCGACCCCCGTTCAATTCCCGTGCCCAACTTATATACTCCCCCTCCTATTCCTCCCCCTCTCTGGCATTTTCCCCAACACATGACGTATGTCACCAAACAATCCCAAGACCCAAAGCTATCAACAATCAACAATCAATCGTCTACAATCAAGCCTGGGGCTCCTGGACAACACCTGACACAGCAAAAAAACCAAACTATTATTATGATAATTATGCATGTGTCAGTAAACAGATGTTATTTAGTTGCCCTAGACTCATGGTGACACAATAGCAACCTCAGCATTAACCTAATTGCGAGCAGTACAAACACAAAACAGAAAGTGTTATGAGATTGTTTCATCATGTCTTGAATCAAAAAGCGTAAATCACGTAATAAGAGAGAATTAACGTGACAAATAGACAAGTCCCACGCCGGACATTTGAAAATTCGAAATTCGGAGGGAAATATTATTTTTTGATTTTGAGAAATTTTATAATCTAATCGTAATCTTTGGATCATTTTGAATCAAAATACACCATCTGTTCCTTAATCCGTTGATATTTGGTATTGCAATCACAAAAGTAATAATTTGGGGAAAATTTTGGAAGTTGCTCCAGGGCCATAGTATAAACGTTTATAATCTAAAGGTCATTTTTTTGTCATTTCCTGGATAAGATCTTTCATTTTACGAAGTATCAGCCAAATCGAAGGGGCAAGCTATTTCGAAAATTTTCAAAGGGACAAGTCCCACGTCTTAGTCGAAATTCGATGGGTAATATTATTTTTGGATTTTGAAAATTTTTATAATCTTATCGTAATCTTGGGATCATTTCGAATCGAAATACACCATCAGTTCTGAAATCCATTGAGATATTTGGTCTTGCAATCACAAAAAGAAAAATTTGGGGAAAATATTTGAAGTTGCCCCAGGGCCATAGTATAAACAATTATAATCTTAATGTCATTTATTTGTCATTTCCTGGATAAGATCTTTCATTTTACCAAGAATCAGCCAAATCGAAGGGGCAAGCTATTTCGAAAATTTTCAAAGGGTATAGTCTTAGTCGAAATTCGGACGGAAATATTATTTTTGGATTTTAAGAAATTTTATTATCTTATCGTAATCTTGGGATGATTTCGAATCGAAATACACGGTCAGTTCCTAAATCCATTGATATTTGGTTTTGCAATCAAAAAAGAATAATTTGGGGAAAATTTTGGAAGTTGCCCCAGGGCCATAGTATTAACGTTTATAATCTAAATGTCATTTTTATGTCATTTCCTGGATTAGATCTTTCATTTTACGAAGTATCAGCCAAATCAAAGGGGCAAGCTATTTCGAAAATTTTCAAAGGGCTTAGTCGGAATTCGGAGGGAAATATTATTTTTTGATTTTGAGAAATTTTATAATCTAATCGTAATCTTTGGGTTATTTTGAATCAAAATACACCATCAGTTCCTTAATCCGTTGATATTTGGTCTTGCAATCACTAAATTAATAATTTGGGGAAAATTTTGGAAGTTGCTCCAGGGCCATAGTATAAACGTTTATAATCTAAAGGTCATTTATTTGTCATTTCCTGGATAAGATCTTTCATTTTACAAAGTATCAGCCAAATCGAAGGGGCAAGCTATTTCGATTTTTTTTTATTATTTTTGTATTTTAAGAAATTTTATGATCTAATCGTAATCTTTGGATCATTTCGAATCGAAATACTCCATTAGTTTCTGAATCCATTGATATTTGGTCTTGCAATCACTAAAAAGAATAATTTGGGGACATTTTTGGAAGCTGCCCCAGGGCCATAGTATAAACATTTATAATCTTAATGTAATTTATTTGTTATATCCTGGATAAGCTCTTTCATTTAACGAAGTATCAGCCAAATCGAAGGGGCAAACTATTTCGAAAATTTTCAAAGGGTATAGTCTTAGTCGAAATTCGGACGGAAATATTATTTTTGGATTTTTAAAAATTTTATAATCTTATCGTAATCTTGGGATCATTTCGAATCGAAATACACCATCAGTTCTGAAATCCATTAATATTTGGTCTTGCAATCACTAAAAGAATTATTTGGGGAAAATTTTGGAAGTTGCTCCAGGGCCATAGTATAAACCTTTATAATCTAAAGATCAATTTTATGTCATTTTCTGGATTAGATGTTCCATTTTACGAAGTATCAGCCAAATCAAAGGGGCAAGCTATTTCGAAAATTTTCAAAGGGTATAGGCTTAGTCGAAATTCGGAGGGAAATATTTTTTTTTGATTTTGAGAAATTTTATTATCTAATCGTAATCTTTGGATTATTTTGAATCAAAATACACCATCAGTTCCTTAATCCGTTGATATTTGGTCTTGCAATCACTAAATTAATAGTTTGGGGAAAATTTTGGAAGTTGCTCCAGGGCCATAGTATAAACGTTTATAATCTAAAGGTCATTTATTTGTCATTTCCTGGATAAAATCTTTCATTTTACGAAGTATTAGCCAAATCGAAGGGGCAATCTATTTTGAATTTTTTTTATTTTTTTGGGATTTTAAGAAATTTTATAATCTTATCGTAATCTTGGGATCATTTCGAATCGAAATACACCATCAGTTCTGAAATCCATTGATATTTGGTCTTTCAATCACAAAAAGAAAAATTTGGGGAAAATGTTTGAAGTTGCTTCAGGGCCATAGTATAAACAATTATAATCTTAATGTCATTTATTTGTCATTTCCTGGATAAGATCTTTCATTTTTCGAAGTTTCAGCCAAATCGAAGGGGCAAGCTATTTCGAAAATTTTCAAAGGGTATAGTCTTAGTTGAAATTCGGAGGGAAATATTATTTTTTGATTTTGAGAAATTTTATAATCTTATCGTAATCTTTGGATCATTTTGAATCAAAATTCAAAATACACCATCAGTTCCTTAATCCGTTGATATTTGGTCTTGCAATCACTAAATTAATAATTTGGGGAAAATTTTGGAAGTTGCTCCAGGGCCATAGTATAAACGTTTATAATCTAAAGGTCATTTATTTGTCATATACTGGATAAGATCTTTCATTTTACGAAGTATCAGCCAAATCGAAGGGGCAAGCTATATCGAAAATTTTCAAAGGGTCAGAAATTTTATAATCTAATCGTAATCTTTGGATTATTTTGAATCAAAATACACCATCAGTTCCTTAATCCGTTAATATTTGGTCTTGCAATCACTAAATTAATAATTTGGGGAAAATTTTGGAAGTTGCTCCAGGGCCATAGTAAAAACGTTTATAATCTAAAGGTCATTTATTTGTCATTTCCTGGATAAGATCTTTCATTTTACGAAGTATTAGCCAAATCGAAGGGGCAAGCTATTTCGATTTTTTTTTATTATTTTTGGATTTTAAGAAATTTTATGATCTAATCGTAATCTTTGGATCATTTCGAATCGAAATACTCCACCAGTTTCTGAATCCATTGATATTTGGTCTTGCAATCACTAAAAAGAATAATTTGGGGAAAATTTTGGAAGCTGCCCCAGGGCCATAGTATAAACATTTATAATTTTAATGTCATTTATTTGTCATTTCCTGGATAAGCTCTTTCATTTAACGAAGTATCAGCCATATCAAAGGGGCAAGCTATTTCGAAAATTTTCAAAGGGTATAGTCTTAGTCGAAATTCGGACGGAAATATTTTTTTTGGATTTTGAAAAATTTTATAATCTTATCGTAATCTTGGGATCATTTCGAATCGAAATACACCATCAGTTCTGAAATCCATTGATATTTGGTCTTGCAATCACTAAAAGAATAATTACGGGAAAATTTTGGAACTTGCTCCAGGGCCATAGTATAAACCTTTATAATCTAAAAGTCATTTTTATGTCATTTCCTGGATTAGATCTTTCATTTTACGAAGTATCAGCCAATTCAAAGGGGCAAGCTATTTCGAAAATTTTCAAAGGGTATAGGCTTAGTCGAAATTCGGAGGGAAATATTATTTTTTGATTTTGAGAAATTTAATAATCTAATCGTAATCTTTGGATTATTTTGAATCAAAATTCAAAATACACCATCAGTTCCTTAATCCGTTGATATTTGGTCTTGCAATCACTAAATTAATAATTTGGGGAAAATTTTGGAAGTTGCTCCAGGGCCATAGTATAAACGTTTATAATCTAAAGGTCATTTATTTGTCATATTCTGGATAAGATCTTTCATTTTACGAAGTATCAGCCAAATCGAAGGGGCAAGCTATTTCGAATTTTTATTTATTATTTTTGGATTTTAAAATTTTTTATGATCTAATCGTAATCTTTGGATCATTTCGAATCGAAATACTCCATCAGTTTCTGAATCCATCGATATTTGGTCTTGCAATCACTAAAAAGAATAATTTGGGGAAAATTTTGGAAGCTGCCCCAGGACCATAGTATAAACATTTATAATCTTAATGTCATTTATTTGTCATTTCCTGGATAAGATCTTTCATTTAACGAAGTATCAGCCAAATCGAAGGGGCAAGCTATTTCGAAAATTTTCAAAGGGTATAGTCTTAGTCGAAATTCGGACGGAAATATTATTTTTGGATTTTGAAAAATTTTATAATCTAATCGTAATCTTGGGATCATTTCGAATCGAAATACACCATCAGTTCTGAAATCCATTGATATTTGGTCTTGCAATCACAAAAAGAAAAATTTGGGGAAAATGTTTGAAGTTGCCCCAGGGCCATAGAATAAACATTTATAATCTTAATGTCTTTTATTTGTCATTTCCTAGATAAGATCTTTCATTTTACGAAGTATCAGCCAAATCGAAGGGGCAAGCTATTTTGACAATTTTCAAAGGGTATAATCTTAGTCGAAATTCGGACAGAAATATTATTTTTGGATTTTAAGAAATTTTATAATCTCATCGTAATCTTGGGATCATTTCGAATCGAAATACACGGTCAGTTCCTAAATCCATTGATATTTGGTTTTGCAATCACAAAAAGAATAATTTGGGGAAAATTTTGGAAGTTGCCCCAGGGCCATAGTATAAACGTTTATAATCTAAAGGTCATTTTTATGTCATTTCCTGGATTAGATCTTTCATTTTACGAAGTATCAGCCAAATCAAAAGGGCAAGCTATTTCGAAAATTTTTAAAGGGTATAGGCTTAATCGAAATTCGGAGGGAAATATTATTTTTTGATTTTAATAAATTTTATAATCTAATCGTAATCTTTGGGTTATTTAAAATCAAAATTCACCATCAGTTCCTTAATCCGTTGATATTTGGTCTTGCAATCACTAAATTAATAATTTGGGGAAAATTTTGGAAGTTGCTCCAGGGCCATAGTATAAACGTTTATAATCTTAAGGTCATTTATTTGTCATTTCCTGGATAAGATCTTTCATTTTACGAAGTATCAGCCAGATCGAAGGGGCAAGCTTTTTCGAATTTTTTTTATTATTTTTGGATTTTAAGAAATTTTATGATCTAATCGTAATCTTTGGATCATTTCGAATCGAAATACTCCATCAGTTTCTGAATCCATTGATATTTGGTTTTGCAATCACTAAAAAGAATAATTTGGGGAAAATTTTGGAAGCTGCCCCAGGGCCATAGTATAAACGTTTATAATCTAAAGGTCATTTTTATGTCATTTCCTGGATTAGATCTTTCATTTAACGAAGTATCAGCCAAATCAAAGGGGCAAGCTATTTCGAAAATTTTCAAAGGGCTTAGTCGAAATTCGGAGTGAAATATTATTTTTTGATTTTGAGAAATTTTATAATCTAATCGTAATCTTTGGATTGATTTGAATCAAAATTCAAAATACACCATCAGTTCCTTAATCCGTTGATATTTGGTCTTGCAATCACTAAATTAATAATTTGGGGAAAATTTTGGAAGTTGCTCCAGCCCATAGTATAAACAATTATAATCTAAAGGTCATTTTTTTGTCATTTCCTGGATAAGATCTTTCATTTTACGAAGTATCAGCCAAGTCGAAGGGGCAATCTATTTTGAATTTATTTAATTTTTTTGGGATTTTAAGAAATTTTATGATCAAATCGTAATCTTTGGATCGAAATACTCCATCAGTTTCTGAATCCATTGATATTTGGTCTTGCAATCACAAAAAAGAATAATTTGGGGAAAATTTTGGAAGCTGCCCCAGGGCCATAGTATAAACGTTTATAATCCAAAGGTCATTTTTATGTCATTTCCTGGATTAGATCTTTCATTTTACGAAGTATCAACCAAATCAAAGGGGCAAGCTATTTCGAAAATTTTCAAAGGGCTTAGTCGAAATTCGGAGGGAAATATTGTTTTTTGATTTTGAGAAATTTTATAATCTAATCGTAATCTTTGGATTATTTTGAATCAAAATACACCATCAGTTCCTTAATCCGTTGATATTTGGTCTTGCAATCACTAAATTAATAATTTAGGGAAAATTTTGGAAGTTGCTCCAGGGCCATAGTATAAACGTTTATAATCTAAAGGTCATTTATTTGTCATTTCCTGGATAAAATCTTTCATTTTACGAAGTATCAGCCAAATCGAAGGGGCAAGCTATTTCGAAAATTTTCAAAGGGTATAGTCTTAGTCGAAATTCGGACGGAAATATTATTTTTGGATTTTGAAAAATTTTATAATCTTATCGTAATCTTGGGATCATTTCGTATCGAAATACACCATCAGTTCTGAAATCCATTGATATTTGGTTTTGCAATCACAAAAAGAAAAATTTAAGGGAAATGTTTGAAGTTGCTTCAGGGCCATAGTATAAACAATTATAATCTTAATGTCATTTATTTGTCATTTCCTGGATAAGATCTTTCATTTTACGAAGTATCAGCCAAATCAAAGGGCAAGCTATTTCGAAAATTTTCAAAGGGTATAGGCTTAGTCGAAATTCGGAGGGAAATATTATTTTTTGATTTTGAGAAATTTTATAATCTAATCGTAATCTTTGGATTATTTTGAATCAAAATACACCATCAGTTCCTCAATCCGTTGATATTTGGTCTTGCAATCACTAAATTAATAATTTGGGGAAAATTTTGGAAGTTGCTCCAGGGCCATAGTATAAACGTTTATAATCTAAAGGTCATTTATTTGTCATTTCCTGGATAAGATCTTTCATTTTACGAAGTATCAGCCAAATCGAAGGGGCAAGCTATTTCGAATTTTTTTTATTATTTTTGGATTTTAAGAAATTTTATGATCTAATCGTAATCTTTGGATCATTTCGAATCGAAATACTTCATCAGTTTCTGAATCCATTGACATTTGGTCTTGTAATCACTAAAAAGAATAATTTGGGGAAAATTTTGGAAGCTGCCCCAGGGCCATAGTATAAACATTTATAATCCTTATGTCATTTATTTGTCATTTCCTGGATAAGCTCTTTCATTTAACGAAGTATCAGCAAAATCGAAGGGGCAAGCTATTTCGAAAATTTTCAAAGGGTCCAGTCGTAGGGGTATATAAGGTATATAAGGGTCCGTCGTAGTCGAAATTCGGACGGAAATATTATTTTTGGATTTTGAAAATTTTTATAATCTTATCGTAATCTTGGGATCATTTCGAATCGAAATACTTCATCAGTTCTGAAATCCATTGATATTTGGTCTTGCAATCACAAAAAGAAAAATTTGGGGAAAATGTTTGAAGTTGCTTCAGGGCCATAGTAAAAACAATTATAATCTTAATGTCATTTATTTGTCATTTCCTGGATAAGATCTTTCATTTTACGAAGTATCAGCCAAATCGAAGGGGCAAGCTATTTCGAAAATTTTCACAGGGTATATAGTCTTAGTCGAAATTCGGACGGAAATATTATTTTTGTATTTTAAGAAATTTTATAATCTTATCGTTATCTTGGGATCATTTCGAATCGAAATACACGGTCAGTTCCTAAATCCATTGATACTTGGTTTTGCAATCACAAAAAGAATAATTTGGGGAAAATTTTGGAAGTTGCCTCAGGGCCATAGTATAAACGTTTATAATCTAAAGGTCATTTTTATATCATTTCCTGGATAAGATCTTTCATTTTACGAAGTATCAGCCAAATCAAAAGGGCAAGCTATTTCGAAAATTTTCAAAGGGTATAGGCTTAGTCGAAATTCGGAGGGAAATATTATTTTTTGATTTTGAGAAATTTTATAATCTAATCGTAATCTATGGATTATTTTGAATCAAAATACACCATCAGTTCCTCAATCCGTTGATATTTGGTCTTGCAATCACTAAATTAATAATTTGGGGAAAATTTTGGAAGTTGCTCCAGGGTCATAGTATAAACGTTTATAATCTAAAGGTCATTTTTTTGTCATTTCCTGGATAAGATCTTTCATTTGACGAAGTATCAGCCAAATCGAAGGGGCAAGCTAGTTCGAATTTTTTTTATTATTTTTGGATTTTAAGAAATTTTATGATCTAATCGTAATCTTTGGATCATTTCGAATCGAAATACTCTATCAGTTTCTGAATCCATTGATATTTGGTCTTGCAATCACTAAAAAGAATAATTTGGGGAAAATTTTGGAAGCTGCCCCAGGGCCATAGTATAAACATTTATAATCTTAATGTCATTTATTTGTCATTTCCTGGATAAGCTCTTTCATTTAACGAAGTATCAGCCAAATCGAAGGGGCAAGCTATTTCGAAAATTTTCAAAGGGTATAGGCTTAGTCGAAATTCGGAGGGAAATATTATTTTTTGATTTTGAGAAATTTTATAATCTTATCGTAATCTTTGGATTATTTTGAATCAAAATTCAAAATACACCATCAGTTCCTTAATCCGTTGATATTTGGTCTTGCAATCACTAAATTAATAATTTGGGGAAAATTTTGGAAGTTGCTCCAGGGCCATAGTATAAACGTTTATAATCTAAAGGTCATTTATTTGTCGTATTCTGGATAAGATCTTTCATTTTACGAAGTATCAGCCAAATCGAAGGGGCAAGCTATTTCGAATTTTTTTTTATTATTTTTGGATTTTAAGAAATTTTATGATCTAATCGTAATCTTTGGATCATTTCGAATCGAAATACTCCATCAGTTTCTAAATCCATTGATATTTGGTTGTGCAATCACTAAAAAGAATAATTTGGGGAAAATTTTGGAAGCTGCCCCAGGGCCATAGTATAAACATTTATAATCTTAATGTCATTTATTTGTCATTCCCTGGATAAGATCTTTCATTTAACGAAGTATCAGCCAAATCGAAGGGGCAAGCTATTTCGAAAATTTTCAAAGGGTATAGTCTAAGTCGAAATTCGGACGGAAATATTATTTTTGGATATTAAGAAATTTTATGATCTAATCGGTATCTTAGATCATTTCGAATCGAAATACACGGTCAGTTCCTTAATCCATTGATATTTGGTCTTGCAATCACAAAAGTAATAATTTGGGGAAAATTTTGGAAGTTGCTCCAGGGCCATAGTATAAACGTTTATAATCTAAAGGTCATTTATTTTTCATTTCCTGGATAAGATCTTTCATTTTACGAAGTATCAGCCAAATCGAAGGGGCAACTATTTCGAAAAATTTCAAAGGGTATAGTCTTAGTCGAAATTCGGAGGGAAATATTATTTTTTGATTTTGAGAAATTTTATAATCTAATCGTAATCTTTGGATCATTTTGAATCAAAATACACCCTCATGTCCTTAATCCGTTGATATTTGGTCTTGCAATCACAAAAGTAATAAATTGGGGGGAAAATTTTGGAAGTTGCTCCAGGGCCATAGTATAAACGTTTATAATCTAAAGGTCATTTATTTTTCATTTCCTGGATAAGATCATTCATTTTACGAAGTATCAGCCAAATCGAAGGGGCTATTCGAAGCTATTTCGAAAATTTTCAAAGGGTATAGTCTTAGTCGAAATTCGGAGGGTAATATTATTTTTGGATTTTGAAAAATTTTATAATCTTATCGTAATCTTGGGATCATTTCGAATCGAAATACACCATCAGTTCCATAATCCGTTGATATTTGGTCTTGCAATCACAAAAAGAAAAATTTGGAGAAAATGTTTGAAGTTGCCCCAGGGCCATAGTATAAACAATTATAATCTTAATGTCATTTATTTGTCATTTCCTGGATAAGATCTTTCATTTTACGAAGTATCAGCCAAATCGAAGGGGCAAGCTATTTCGAAAATTTTCAAAGGGTATAGAGGGATTTTGAGAAATTTTATAATCTTATCGTTATTTTGGGATTTTCAAAGGGTATAGCCTAAGTCGAAATTCGGAGGGAAATATTGTTTTTTGATTTTGAGAAATTTTATAATCTTATCGTAATCTTTGGATCATTTTGAATCAAAATACACCATCAGTTCCTTAATCCGTTGATATTTGTCTTGCAATCACAAAAGTAATAATTTGGGGAAACTTTTGGAAGTTGCCCCAGGGCCATAGTATAAACGTTTATAATCTAAAGGTTATTTATTTGTCATTTCCTGGATAAGATCTTTTATTTTACGAAGTATCAGCCAAATCGAAGGGGCAAGCTATTTCGAAAATTTATTTTATAATCTAATCGTAATCTTTGGATTATTTTGAATAAAAATAAACCATCAGTTCCGTAATCCGTTGATATTTGGTCTAGCAATCACAAAAGTAATAATTTGGGGAAAATTTTGGAAGTTGCTCCAGGGCCATAGTAAAAACGTTTATAATCTAAAGGTCATTTATTTGTCATTTCCTGGATAAGATCTTTCATTTTACGAAGTATTAGTCAAATCGAAGGGGCAAGCTATTTCGAAAATTTTCAAATTAAAAAAAAAGAAAATTTTCAAATTTCTTGTCGAAATTCGGAGGGAAATATTATTTTTAGATTTTGAGAATTTTTTTAATCTTATCGTTATCTTGGGACCATTTCAAATCGAAATACACCATCAGTTCTTAAATCCATTGATATTTGGTCTTGCAAACACAAAAAGAAAAATTTAGGGAACATTTTGGAAGTTGCCCCAGGGCCATAGTATAAACAATTATAAACTTAATGTCATTTATTTGTCATTTCCTGGATAAGATCTTTCATTTTACGAAGTATCAGCCAAAACGAAGGGACAAGCTATTTCGAAAATTTTCAAAGGGCCCAACTTTGTTGTGTACCAGGATTCACTGGTAGAGCAAGGAATTTATAGATAAGCTTGCGGGGAGCGCAACTCTTTATTCAAGTGAATTTGTACAATTGGGATCAATGCAATGTCTGAGGACGTTAGGATTTCAGGATGCGAAATAACTAGATTTGGTTCAAACAACAATAAGGAACCGTATTTTAATTATTGAAACACTTTTGTTCTAACCCTGGCAATGATGTGGCGACCCTGCTTAGGCTATATACATAAGATTACACAATACCATCTCGTTCCCGCACCTCGTCAGCTGTACCTGGTCATTTCGTAGTCTGCCCGTCGACGGTCCTTTCCACGTTCGAGTCTCCAATGCAGCTTCCTCGACCCGCCGTACTACAGCTCTTCTACGTTGACCCTCGTAGCTACGACGTGCTCACTGGTGCCCGACCATCTTCCCTCGACACTCCGATCAGTTCCGACCCCCGTTCAATCCCCGTGCCCAACTTATATACTCCCCCTCCTATTCCTCCCCCTCTCTGGCATTTTCCCCAACACATGACGTATGTCACCAAACAATCCCAAGACCCAAAGCTATCAACAATCAACAATCAATCGTCTACAATCAAGCCTGGGGCTCCTGGACAACACCTGACACAGCAAAAAAACCAAACTATTATTATGATAATTATGCATGTGTCAGTAAACAGATGTTATTTAGTTGCCCTAGACTCATGGTGACACAATAGCAACCTCAGCATTAACCTAATTGCGAGCAGTACAAACACAAAACAGAAAGTGTTATGAGATTGTTTCATCATGTCTTGAATCAAAAAGCGTAAATCACGTAATAAGAGAGAATTAACGTGACAAATAGACAAGTCCCACGCCGGACATTTGAAAATTCGAAATTCGGAGGGAAATATTATTTTTTGATTTTGAGAAATTTTATAATCTAATCGTAATCTTTGGATCATTTTGAATCAAAATACACCATCTGTTCCTTAATCCGTTGATATTTGGTATTGCAATCACAAAAGTAATAATTTGGGGAAAATTTTGGAAGTTGCTCCAGGGCCATAGTATAAACGTTTATAATCTAAAGGTCATTTTTTTGTCATTTCCTGGATAAGATCTTTCATTTTACGAAGTATCAGCCAAATCGAAGGGGCAAGCTATTTCGAAAATTTTCAAAGGGACAAGTCCCACGTCTTAGTCGAAATTCGGAGGGTAATATTATTTTTGGATTTTGAAAATTTTTATAATCTTATCGTAATCTTGGGATCATTTCGAATCGAAATACACCATCAGTTCTGAAATCCATTGAGATATTTGGTCTTGCAATCACAAAAAGAAAAATTTGGGGAAAATATTTGAAGTTGCCCCAGGGCCATAGTATAAACAATTATAATCTTAATGTCATTTATTTGTCATTTCCTGGATAAGATCTTTCATTTTACCAAGAATCAGCCAAATCGAAGGGGCAAGCTATTTCGAAAATTTTCAAAGGGCTTAGTCGGAATTCGGAGGGAAATATTATTTTTTGATTTTAAGAAATTTTATGATCTAATCGTAATCTTTGGATCATTTCGAATCGAAATACTCCATTAGTTTCTGAATCCATTGATATTTGGTCTTGCAATCACTAAAAAGAATAATTTGGGGACATTTTTGGAAGCTGCCCCAGGGCCATAGTATAAACATTTATAATCTTAATGTCATTTATTTGTTATATCCTGGATAAGCTCTTTCATTTAACGAAGTATCAGCCAAATCGAAGGGGCAAGCTATTTCGAAAATTTTCAAAGGGTATAGTCTTAGTCGAAATTCGGACGGAAATATTATTTTTGGATTTTTAAAAATTTTATTATCTAATCGTAATCTTTGGATTATTTTGAATCAAAATACACCATCAGTTCCTTAATCCGTTGATATTTGGTCTTGCAATCACTAAATTAATAGTTTGGGGAAAATTTTGGAAGTTGCTCCAGGGCCATAGTATAAACGTTTATAATCTAAAGGTCATTTATTTGTCATTTCCTGGATAAAATCTTTCATTTTACGAAGTATTAGCCAAATCGAAGGGGCAATCTATTTTGAATTTTTTTTATTTTTTTTGGATTTTAAGAAATTTTATAATCTTATCGTAATCTTGGGATCATTTCGAATCGAAATACACCATCAGTTCTGAAATCCATTGATATTTGGTCTTTCAATCACAAAAAGAAAAATTTGGGGAAAATGTTTGAAGTTGCTTCAGGGCCATAGTATAAACAATTATAATCTTAATGTCATTTATTTGTCATTTCCTGGATAAGATCTTTCATTTTTCGAAGTTTCAGCCAAATCGAAGGGGCAAGCTATTTCGAAAATTTTCAAAGGGTATAGTCTTAGTTGAAATTCGGAGGGAAATATTATTTTTTGATTTTGAGAAATTTTATAATCTTATCGTAATCTTTGGATCATTTTGAATCAAAATTCAAAATACACCATCAGTTCCTTAATCCGTTGATATTTGGTCTTGCAATCACTAAATTAATAATTTGGGGAAAATTTTGGAAGTTGCTCCAGGGCCATAGTATAAACGTTTATAATCTAAAGGTCATTTCTTTGTCATATACTGGATAAGATCTTTCATTTTACGAAGTATCAGCCAAATCGAAGGGGCAAGCTATATCGAAAATTTTCAAAGGGTCAGAAATTTTATAATCTAATCGTAATCTTTGGATTATTTTGAATCAAAATACACCATCAGTTCCTTAATCCGTTAATATTTGGTCTTGCAATCACTAAATTAATAATTTGGGGAAAATTTTGGAAGTTGCTCCAGGGCCATAGTAAAAACGTTTATAATCTAAAGGTCATTTATTTGTCATTTCCTGGATAAGATCTTTCATTTTACGAAGTATTAGCCAAATCGAAGGGGCAAGCTATTTCGATTTTTTTTTATTATTTTTGGATTTTAAGAAATTTTATGATCTAATCGTAATCTTTGGATCATTTCGAATCGAAATACTCCACCAGTTTCTGAATCCATTGATATTTGGTCTTGCAATCACTAAAAAGAATAATTTGGGGAAAATTTTGGAAGCTGCCCTAGGGCCATAGTATAAACCTTTATAATCTAAAAGTCATTTTTATGTCATTTCCTGGATTAGATCTTTCATTTTACGAAGTATCAGCCAAATCAAAGGGGCAAGCTATTTCGAAAATTTTCAAAGGGTATAGGCTTAGTCGAAATTCGGAGGGAAATATTATTTTTTGATTTTGAGAAATTTAATAATCTAATCGTAATCTTTGGATTATTTTGAATCAAAATTCAAAATACACCATCAGTTCCTTAATCCGTTGATATTTGGTCTTGCAATCACTAAATTAATAATTTGGGGAAAATTTTGGAAGTTGCTCCAGGGCCATAGTATAAACGTTTATAATCTAAAGGTCATTTATTTGTCATATTCTGGATAAGATCTTTCATTTTACGAAGTATCAGCCAAATCGAAGGGGCAAGCTATTTCGAATTTTTATTTATTATTTTTGGATTTTAAAATTTTTTATGATCTAATCGTAATCTTTGGATCATTTCGAATCGAAATACTCCATCAGTTTCTGAATCCATTGATATTTGGTCTTGCAATCACTAAAAAGAATAATTTGGGGAAAATTTTGGAAGCTGCCCCAGGGCCATAGTATAAACATTTATAATCTTAATGTCATTTATTTGTCATTTCCTGGATAAGATCTTTCATTTAACGAAGTATCAGCCAAATCGAAGGGGCAAGCTATTTCGAAAATTTTCAAAGGGTATAGTCTTAGTCGAAATTCGGACGGAAATATTATTTTTGGATTTTGAAAACTTTTATAATCTAATCGTAATCTTGGGATCATTTCGAATCGAAATACACCATCAGTTCTGAAATCCATTGATATTTGGTCTTGCAATCACAAAAAGAAAAATTTGGGGAAAATGTTTGAAGTTGCCCCAGGGCCATAGAATAAACAATTATAATCTTAATGTCATTTATTTGTCATTTCCTGGATAAGATCTTTCATTTTACGAAGTATCAGCCAAATCGAAGGGGCAAGCTATTTTGACAATTTTCAAAGGGTATAATCTTAGTCGAAATTCGGACAGAAATATTATTTTTGGATTTTAAGAAATTTTATAATCTCATCGTAATCTTGGGATCATTTCGAATCGAAATACACGGTCAGTTCCTAAATCCATTGATATTTGGTTTTGCAATCACAAAAAGAATAATTTGGGGAAAATTTTGGAAGTTGCCCCAGGGCCATAGTATAAACGTTTATAATCTAAAGGTCATTTTTATGTCATTTCCTGGATTAGATCTTTCATTTTACGAAGTATCAGCCAAATCAAAGGGGCAAGCTATTTCGAAAATTTTTAAAGGGTATAGGCTTAGTCGAAATTCGGAGGGAAATATTATTTTTTGATTTTGATAAATTTTATAATCTAATCGTAATCTTTGGGTTATTTTAAATCAAAATTCACCATCAGTTCCTTAATCCGTTGATATTTGGTCTTGCAATCACTAAATTAATAATTTGGGGAAAATTTTGGAAGTTGCTCCAGGGCCATAGTATAAACGTTTATAATCTTAAGGTCATTTATTTGTCATTTCCTGGATAAGATCTTTCATTTTACGAAGTATCAGCCAAATCGAAGGGGCAAGCTTTTTCGAATTTTTTTTATTATTTTTGGATTTTAAGAAATTTTATGATCTAATCGTAATCTTTGGATCATTTCGAATCGAAATACTCCATCAGTTTCTGAATCCATTGATATTTGGTTTTGCAATCACTAAAAAGAATAATTTGGGGAAAATTTTGGAAGCTGCCCCAGGGCCATAGTATAAACGTTTATAATCTAAAGGTCATTTTTATGTCATTTCCTGGATTAGATCTTTCATTTTACGAAGTATCAGCCAAGTCGAAGGGGCAATCTATTTTGAATTTTTTTTATTTTTTTGGGATTTTAAGAAATTTTATGATCAAATCGTAATCTTTGGATCGAAATACTCCATCAGTTTCTGAATCCATTGATATTTGGTCTTGCAATCACTAAAAAGAATAATTTGGGGAAAATTTTGGAAGCTGCCCCAGGGCCATAGTATAAACGTTTATAATCCAAAGGTCATTTTTATGTCATTTCCTGGATTAGATCTTTCATTTTACGAAGTATCAACCAAATCAAAGGGGCAAGCTATTTCGAAAATTTTCAAAGGGCTTAGTCGAAATTCGGAGGGAAATATTGTTTTTTGATTTTGAGAAATTTTATAATCTAATCGTAATCTTTGGATTATTTTGAATCAAAATACACCATCAGTTCCTTAATCCGTTGATATTTGGTCTTGCAATCACTAAATTAATAATTTAGGGAAAATTTTGGAAGTTGCTCCAGGGCCATAGTATAAACGTTTATAATCTAAAGGTCATTTATTTGTCATTTCCTGGATAAAATCTTTCATTTTACGAAGTATCAGCCAAATCGAAGGGGCAATCTATTTTGAATTTTTTTTATTTTTTTTGGATTTTAAGAAATTTTATGAACTAATCGTAATCTTTGGATCATTTTGAATCGAAATACTCCATCAGTTTCTGAATCCATTGATATTTGGTCTTGCAATCACTAAAAAGAATAATTTGGGGAAAATTTTGGAAGCTGCCCCAGGGCCATAGTATAAACATTTATAATCTTAATATCATTTTTTTGTCATTTCCTAGATAAGCTCTTTCATTTAACGAAGTATCAGCCAAATCGAAGGGGCAAGCTATTTCGAAAATTTTCAAAGGGTATAGTCTTAGTCGAAATTCGGACGGAAATATTATTTTTGGATTTTAAAATTTTTTATGATCTAATCGTAATCTTTGGATCATTTCGAATCGAAATACTCCATCAGTTTCTGAATCCATCGATATTTGGTCTTGCAATCACTAAAAAGAATAATTTGGGGAAAATTTTGGAAGCTGCCCCAGGACCATAGTATAAACATTTATAATCTTAATGTCATTTATTTGTCATTTCCTGGATAAGATCTTTCATTTAACGAAGTATCAGCCAAATCGAAGGGGCAAGCTATTTCGAAAATTTTCAAAGGGTATAGTCTTAGTCGAAATTCGGACGGAAATATTATTTTTGGATTTTGAAAAATTTTATAATCTAATCGTAATCTTGGGATCATTTCGAATCGAAATACACCATCAGTTCTGAAATCCATTGATATTTGGTCTTGCAATCACAAAAAGAAAAATTTGGGGAAAATGTTTGAAGTTGCCCCAGGGCCATAGAATAAACATTTATAATCTTAATGTCTTTTATTTGTCATTTCCTAGATAAGATCTTTCATTTTACGAAGTATCAGCCAAATCGAAGGGGCAAGCTATTTTGACAATTTTCAAAGGGTATAATCTTAGTCGAAATTCGGACAGAAATATTATTTTTGGATTTTAAGAAATTTTATAATCTCATCGTAATCTTGGGATCATTTCGAATCGAAATACACGGTCAGTTCCTAAATCCATTGATATTTGGTTTTGCAATCACAAAAAGAATAATTTGGGGAAAATTTTGGAAGTTGCCCCAGGGCCATAGTATAAACGTTTATAATCTAAAGGTCATTTTTATGTCATTTCCTGGATTAGATCTTTCATTTTACGAAGTATCAGCCAAATCAAAAGGGCAAGCTATTTCGAAAATTTTTAAAGGGTATAGGCTTAATCGAAATTCGGAGGGAAATATTATTTTTTGATTTTAATAAATTTTATAATCTAATCGTAATCTTTGGGTTATTTAAAATCAAAATTCACCATCAGTTCCTTAATCCGTTGATATTTGGTCTTGCAATCACTAAATTAATAATTTGGGGAAAATTTTGGAAGTTGCTCCAGGGCCATAGTATAAACGTTTATAATCTTAAGGTCATTTATTTGTCATTTCCTGGATAAGATCTTTCATTTTACGAAGTATCAGCCAGATCGAAGGGGCAAGCTTTTTCGAATTTTTTTTATTATTTTTGGATTTTAAGAAATTTTATGATCTAATCGTAATCTTTGGATCATTTCGAATCGAAATACTCCATCAGTTTCTGAATCCATTGATATTTGGTTTTGCAATCACTAAAAAGAATAATTTGGGGAAAATTTTGGAAGCTGCCCCAGGGCCATAGTATAAACGTTTATAATCTAAAGGTCATTTTTATGTCATTTCCTGGATTAGATCTTTCATTTAACGAAGTATCAGCCAAATCAAAGGGGCAAGCTATTTCGAAAATTTTCAAAGGGCTTAGTCGAAATTCGGAGTGAAATATTATTTTTTGATTTTGAGAAATTTTATAATCTAATCGTAATCTTTGGATTGATTTGAATCAAAATTCAAAATACACCATCAGTTCCTTAATCCGTTGATATTTGGTCTTGCAATCACTAAATTAATAATTTGGGGAAAATTTTGGAAGTTGCTCCAGCCCATAGTATAAACAATTATAATCTAAAGGTCATTTTTTTGTCATTTCCTGGATAAGATCTTTCATTTTACGAAGTATCAGCCAAGTCGAAGGGGCAATCTATTTTGAATTTATTTAATTTTTTTGGGATTTTAAGAAATTTTATGATCAAATCGTAATCTTTGGATCGAAATACTCCATCAGTTTCTGAATCCATTGATATTTGGTCTTGCAATCACAAAAAAGAATAATTTGGGGAAAATTTTGGAAGCTGCCCCAGGGCCATAGTATAAACGTTTATAATCCAAAGGTCATTTTTATGTCATTTCCTGGATTAGATCTTTCATTTTACGAAGTATCAACCAAATCAAAGGGGCAAGCTATTTCGAAAATTTTCAAAGGGCTTAGTCGAAATTCGGAGGGAAATATTGTTTTTTGATTTTGAGAAATTTTATAATCTAATCGTAATCTTTGGATTATTTTGAATCAAAATACACCATCAGTTCCTTAATCCGTTGATATTTGGTCTTGCAATCACTAAATTAATAATTTAGGGAAAATTTTGGAAGTTGCTCCAGGGCCATAGTATAAACGTTTATAATCTAAAGGTCATTTATTTGTCATTTCCTGGATAAAATCTTTCATTTTACGAAGTATCAGCCAAATCGAAGGGGCAAGCTATTTCGAAAATTTTCAAAGGGTATAGTCTTAGTCGAAATTCGGACGGAAATATTATTTTTGGATTTTGAAAAATTTTATAATCTTATCGTAATCTTGGGATCATTTCGTATCGAAATACACCATCAGTTCTGAAATCCATTGATATTTGGTTTTGCAATCACAAAAAGAAAAATTTAAGGGAAATGTTTGAAGTTGCTTCAGGGCCATAGTATAAACAATTATAATCTTAATGTCATTTATTTGTCATTTCCTGGATAAGATCTTTCATTTTACGAAGTATCAGCCAAATCAAAGGGCAAGCTATTTCGAAAATTTTCAAAGGGTATAGGCTTAGTCGAAATTCGGAGGGAAATATTATTTTTTGATTTTGAGAAATTTTATAATCTAATCGTAATCTTTGGATTATTTTGAATCAAAATACACCATCAGTTCCTCAATCCGTTGATATTTGGTCTTGCAATCACTAAATTAATAATTTGGGGAAAATTTTGGAAGTTGCTCCAGGGCCATAGTATAAACGTTTATAATCTAAAGGTCATTTATTTGTCATTTCCTGGATAAGATCTTTCATTTTACGAAGTATCAGCCAAATCGAAGGGGCAAGCTATTTCGAATTTTTTTTATTATTTTTGGATTTTAAGAAATTTTATGATCTAATCGTAATCTTTGGATCATTTCGAATCGAAATACTTCATCAGTTTCTGAATCCATTGACATTTGGTCTTGTAATCACTAAAAAGAATAATTTGGGGAAAATTTTGGAAGCTGCCCCAGGGCCATAGTATAAACATTTATAATCCTTATGTCATTTATTTGTCATTTCCTGGATAAGCTCTTTCATTTAACGAAGTATCAGCAAAATCGAAGGGGCAAGCTATTTCGAAAATTTTCAAAGGGTCCAGTCGTAGGGGTATATAAGGTATATAAGGGTCCGTCGTAGTCGAAATTCGGACGGAAATATTATTTTTGGATTTTGAAAATTTTTATAATCTTATCGTAATCTTGGGATCATTTCGAATCGAAATACTTCATCAGTTCTGAAATCCATTGATATTTGGTCTTGCAATCACAAAAAGAAAAATTTGGGGAAAATGTTTGAAGTTGCTTCAGGGCCATAGTAAAAACAATTATAATCTTAATGTCATTTATTTGTCATTTCCTGGATAAGATCTTTCATTTTACGAAGTATCAGCCAAATCGAAGGGGCAAGCTATTTCGAAAATTTTCACAGGGTATATAGTCTTAGTCGAAATTCGGACGGAAATATTATTTTTGTATTTTAAGAAATTTTATAATCTTATCGTTATCTTGGGATCATTTCGAATCGAAATACACGGTCAGTTCCTAAATCCATTGATACTTGGTTTTGCAATCACAAAAAGAATAATTTGGGGAAAATTTTGGAAGTTGCCTCAGGGCCATAGTATAAACGTTTATAATCTAAAGGTCATTTTTATATCATTTCCTGGATAAGATCTTTCATTTTACGAAGTATCAGCCAAATCAAAAGGGCAAGCTATTTCGAAAATTTTCAAAGGGTATAGGCTTAGTCGAAATTCGGAGGGAAATATTATTTTTTGATTTTGAGAAATTTTATAATCTAATCGTAATCTATGGATTATTTTGAATCAAAATACACCATCAGTTCCTCAATCCGTTGATATTTGGTCTTGCAATCACTAAATTAATAATTTGGGGAAAATTTTGGAAGTTGCTCCAGGGTCATAGTATAAACGTTTATAATCTAAAGGTCATTTTTTTGTCATTTCCTGGATAAGATCTTTCATTTGACGAAGTATCAGCCAAATCGAAGGGGCAAGCTAGTTCGAATTTTTTTTATTATTTTTGGATTTTAAGAAATTTTATGATCTAATCGTAATCTTTGGATCATTTCGAATCGAAATACTCTATCAGTTTCTGAATCCATTGATATTTGGTCTTGCAATCACTAAAAAGAATAATTTGGGGAAAATTTTGGAAGCTGCCCCAGGGCCATAGTATAAACATTTATAATCTTAATGTCATTTATTTGTCATTTCCTGGATAAGCTCTTTCATTTAACGAAGTATCAGCCAAATCGAAGGGGCAAGCTATTTCGAAAATTTTCAAAGGGTATAGGCTTAGTCGAAATTCGGAGGGAAATATTATTTTTTGATTTTGAGAAATTTTATAATCTTATCGTAATCTTTGGATTATTTTGAATCAAAATTCAAAATACACCATCAGTTCCTTAATCCGTTGATATTTGGTCTTGCAATCACTAAATTAATAATTTGGGGAAAATTTTGGAAGTTGCTCCAGGGCCATAGTATAAACGTTTATAATCTAAAGGTCATTTATTTGTCGTATTCTGGATAAGATCTTTCATTTTACGAAGTATCAGCCAAATCGAAGGGGCAAGCTATTTCGAATTTTTTTTTATTATTTTTGGATTTTAAGAAATTTTATGATCTAATCGTAATCTTTGGATCATTTCGAATCGAAATACTCCATCAGTTTCTAAATCCATTGATATTTGGTTGTGCAATCACTAAAAAGAATAATTTGGGGAAAATTTTGGAAGCTGCCCCAGGGCCATAGTATAAACATTTATAATCTTAATGTCATTTATTTGTCATTCCCTGGATAAGATCTTTCATTTAACGAAGTATCAGCCAAATCGAAGGGGCAAGCTATTTCGAAAATTTTCAAAGGGTATAGTCTAAGTCGAAATTCGGACGGAAATATTATTTTTGGATATTAAGAAATTTTATGATCTAATCGGTATCTTAGATCATTTCGAATCGAAATACACGGTCAGTTCCTTAATCCATTGATATTTGGTCTTGCAATCACAAAAGTAATAATTTGGGGAAAATTTTGGAAGTTGCTCCAGGGCCATAGTATAAACGTTTATAATCTAAAGGTCATTTATTTTTCATTTCCTGGATAAGATCTTTCATTTTACGAAGTATCAGCCAAATCGAAGGGGCAACTATTTCGAAAAATTTCAAAGGGTATAGTCTTAGTCGAAATTCGGAGGGAAATATTATTTTTTGATTTTGAGAAATTTTATAATCTAATCGTAATCTTTGGATCATTTTGAATCAAAATACACCCTCATGTCCTTAATCCGTTGATATTTGGTCTTGCAATCACAAAAGTAATAAATTGGGGGGAAAATTTTGGAAGTTGCTCCAGGGCCATAGTATAAACGTTTATAATCTAAAGGTCATTTATTTTTCATTTCCTGGATAAGATCATTCATTTTACGAAGTATCAGCCAAATCGAAGGGGCTATTCGAAGCTATTTCGAAAATTTTCAAAGGGTATAGTCTTAGTCGAAATTCGGAGGGTAATATTATTTTTGGATTTTGAAAAATTTTATAATCTTATCGTAATCTTGGGATCATTTCGAATCGAAATACACCATCAGTTCCATAATCCGTTGATATTTGGTCTTGCAATCACAAAAAGAAAAATTTGGAGAAAATGTTTGAAGTTGCCCCAGGGCCATAGTATAAACAATTATAATCTTAATGTCATTTATTTGTCATTTCCTGGATAAGATCTTTCATTTTACGAAGTATCAGCCAAATCGAAGGGGCAAGCTATTTCGAAAATTTTCAAAGGGTATAGAGGGATTTTGAGAAATTTTATAATCTTATCGTTATTTTGGGATTTTCAAAGGGTATAGCCTAAGTCGAAATTCGGAGGGAAATATTGTTTTTTGATTTTGAGAAATTTTATAATCTTATCGTAATCTTTGGATCATTTTGAATCAAAATACACCATCAGTTCCTTAATCCGTTGATATTTGTCTTGCAATCACAAAAGTAATAATTTGGGGAAACTTTTGGAAGTTGCCCCAGGGCCATAGTATAAACGTTTATAATCTAAAGGTTATTTATTTGTCATTTCCTGGATAAGATCTTTTATTTTACGAAGTATCAGCCAAATCGAAGGGGCAAGCTATTTCGAAAATTTATTTTATAATCTAATCGTAATCTTTGGATTATTTTGAATAAAAATAAACCATCAGTTCCGTAATCCGTTGATATTTGGTCTAGCAATCACAAAAGTAATAATTTGGGGAAAATTTTGGAAGTTGCTCCAGGGCCATAGTAAAAACGTTTATAATCTAAAGGTCATTTATTTGTCATTTCCTGGATAAGATCTTTCATTTTACGAAGTATTAGTCAAATCGAAGGGGCAAGCTATTTCGAAAATTTTCAAATTAAAAAAAAAGAAAATTTTCAAATTTCTTGTCGAAATTCGGAGGGAAATATTATTTTTAGATTTTGAGAATTTTTTTAATCTTATCGTTATCTTGGGACCATTTCAAATCGAAATACACCATCAGTTCTTAAATCCATTGATATTTGGTCTTGCAAACACAAAAAGAAAAATTTAGGGAACATTTTGGAAGTTGCCCCAGGGCCATAGTATAAACAATTATAAACTTAATGTCATTTATTTGTCATTTCCTGGATAAGATCTTTCATTTTACGAAGTATCAGCCAAAACGAAGGGACAAGCTATTTCGAAAATTTTCAAAGGGCCCAACTTTGTTGTGTACCAGGATTCACTGGTAGAGCAAGGAATTTATAGATAAGCTTGCGGGGAGCGCAACTCTTTATTCAAGTGAATTTGTACAATTGGGATCAATGCAATGTCTGAGGACGTTAGGATTTCAGGATGCGAAATAACTAGATTTGGTTCAAACAACAATAAGGAACCGTATTTTAATTATTGAAACACTTTTGTTCTAACCCTGGCAATGATGTGGCGACCCTGCTTAGGCTATATACATAAGATTACACAATACCATCTCGTTCCCGCACCTCGTCAGCTGTACCTGGTCATTTCGTAGTCTGCCCGTCGACGGTCCTTTCCACGTTCGAGTCTCCAATGCAGCTTCCTCGACCCGCCGTACTACAGCTCTTCTACGTTGACCCTCGTAGCTACGACGTGCTCACTGGTGCCCGACCATCTTCCCTCGACACTCCGATCAGTTCCGACCCCCGTTCAATCCCCGTGCCCAACTTATATACTCCCCCTCCTATTCCTCCCCCTCTCTGGCATTTTCCCCAACACATGACGTATGTCACCAAACAATCCCAAGACCCAAAGCTATCAACAATCAACAATCAATCGTCTACAATCAAGCCTGGGGCTCCTGGACAACACCTGACACAGCAAAAAAACCAAACTATTATTATGATAATTATGCATGTGTCAGTAAACAGATGTTATTTAGTTGCCCTAGACTCATGGTGACACAATAGCAACCTCAGCATTAACCTAATTGCGAGCAGTACAAACACAAAACAGAAAGTGTTATGAGATTGTTTCATCATGTCTTGAATCAAAAAGCGTAAATCACGTAATAAGAGAGAATTAACGTGACAAATAGACAAGTCCCACGCCGGACATTTGAAAATTCGAAATTCGGAGGGAAATATTATTTTTTGATTTTGAGAAATTTTATAATCTAATCGTAATCTTTGGATCATTTTGAATCAAAATACACCATCTGTTCCTTAATCCGTTGATATTTGGTATTGCAATCACAAAAGTAATAATTTGGGGAAAATTTTGGAAGTTGCTCCAGGGCCATAGTATAAACGTTTATAATCTAAAGGTCATTTTTTTGTCATTTCCTGGATAAGATCTTTCATTTTACGAAGTATCAGCCAAATCGAAGGGGCAAGCTATTTCGAAAATTTTCAAAGGGACAAGTCCCACGTCTTAGTCGAAATTCGGAGGGTAATATTATTTTTGGATTTTGAAAATTTTTATAATCTTATCGTAATCTTGGGATCATTTCGAATCGAAATACACCATCAGTTCTGAAATCCATTGAGATATTTGGTCTTGCAATCACAAAAAGAAAAATTTGGGGAAAATATTTGAAGTTGCCCCAGGGCCATAGTATAAACAATTATAATCTTAATGTCATTTATTTGTCATTTCCTGGATAAGATCTTTCATTTTACCAAGAATCAGCCAAATCGAAGGGGCAAGCTATTTCGAAAATTTTCAAAGGGCTTAGTCGGAATTCGGAGGGAAATATTATTTTTTGATTTTAAGAAATTTTATGATCTAATCGTAATCTTTGGATCATTTCGAATCGAAATACTCCATTAGTTTCTGAATCCATTGATATTTGGTCTTGCAATCACTAAAAAGAATAATTTGGGGACATTTTTGGAAGCTGCCCCAGGGCCATAGTATAAACATTTATAATCTTAATGTCATTTATTTGTTATATCCTGGATAAGCTCTTTCATTTAACGAAGTATCAGCCAAATCGAAGGGGCAAGCTATTTCGAAAATTTTCAAAGGGTATAGTCTTAGTCGAAATTCGGACGGAAATATTATTTTTGGATTTTTAAAAATTTTATTATCTAATCGTAATCTTTGGATTATTTTGAATCAAAATACACCATCAGTTCCTTAATCCGTTGATATTTGGTCTTGCAATCACTAAATTAATAGTTTGGGGAAAATTTTGGAAGTTGCTCCAGGGCCATAGTATAAACGTTTATAATCTAAAGGTCATTTATTTGTCATTTCCTGGATAAAATCTTTCATTTTACGAAGTATTAGCCAAATCGAAGGGGCAATCTATTTTGAATTTTTTTTATTTTTTTTGGATTTTAAGAAATTTTATAATCTTATCGTAATCTTGGGATCATTTCGAATCGAAATACACCATCAGTTCTGAAATCCATTGATATTTGGTCTTTCAATCACAAAAAGAAAAATTTGGGGAAAATGTTTGAAGTTGCTTCAGGGCCATAGTATAAACAATTATAATCTTAATGTCATTTATTTGTCATTTCCTGGATAAGATCTTTCATTTTTCGAAGTTTCAGCCAAATCGAAGGGGCAAGCTATTTCGAAAATTTTCAAAGGGTATAGTCTTAGTTGAAATTCGGAGGGAAATATTATTTTTTGATTTTGAGAAATTTTATAATCTTATCGTAATCTTTGGATCATTTTGAATCAAAATTCAAAATACACCATCAGTTCCTTAATCCGTTGATATTTGGTCTTGCAATCACTAAATTAATAATTTGGGGAAAATTTTGGAAGTTGCTCCAGGGCCATAGTATAAACGTTTATAATCTAAAGGTCATTTCTTTGTCATATACTGGATAAGATCTTTCATTTTACGAAGTATCAGCCAAATCGAAGGGGCAAGCTATATCGAAAATTTTCAAAGGGTCAGAAATTTTATAATCTAATCGTAATCTTTGGATTATTTTGAATCAAAATACACCATCAGTTCCTTAATCCGTTAATATTTGGTCTTGCAATCACTAAATTAATAATTTGGGGAAAATTTTGGAAGTTGCTCCAGGGCCATAGTAAAAACGTTTATAATCTAAAGGTCATTTATTTGTCATTTCCTGGATAAGATCTTTCATTTTACGAAGTATTAGCCAAATCGAAGGGGCAAGCTATTTCGATTTTTTTTTATTATTTTTGGATTTTAAGAAATTTTATGATCTAATCGTAATCTTTGGATCATTTCGAATCGAAATACTCCACCAGTTTCTGAATCCATTGATATTTGGTCTTGCAATCACTAAAAAGAATAATTTGGGGAAAATTTTGGAAGCTGCCCTAGGGCCATAGTATAAACCTTTATAATCTAAAAGTCATTTTTATGTCATTTCCTGGATTAGATCTTTCATTTTACGAAGTATCAGCCAAATCAAAGGGGCAAGCTATTTCGAAAATTTTCAAAGGGTATAGGCTTAGTCGAAATTCGGAGGGAAATATTATTTTTTGATTTTGAGAAATTTAATAATCTAATCGTAATCTTTGGATTATTTTGAATCAAAATTCAAAATACACCATCAGTTCCTTAATCCGTTGATATTTGGTCTTGCAATCACTAAATTAATAATTTGGGGAAAATTTTGGAAGTTGCTCCAGGGCCATAGTATAAACGTTTATAATCTAAAGGTCATTTATTTGTCATATTCTGGATAAGATCTTTCATTTTACGAAGTATCAGCCAAATCGAAGGGGCAAGCTATTTCGAATTTTTATTTATTATTTTTGGATTTTAAAATTTTTTATGATCTAATCGTAATCTTTGGATCATTTCGAATCGAAATACTCCATCAGTTTCTGAATCCATTGATATTTGGTCTTGCAATCACTAAAAAGAATAATTTGGGGAAAATTTTGGAAGCTGCCCCAGGGCCATAGTATAAACATTTATAATCTTAATGTCATTTATTTGTCATTTCCTGGATAAGATCTTTCATTTAACGAAGTATCAGCCAAATCGAAGGGGCAAGCTATTTCGAAAATTTTCAAAGGGTATAGTCTTAGTCGAAATTCGGACGGAAATATTATTTTTGGATTTTGAAAACTTTTATAATCTAATCGTAATCTTGGGATCATTTCGAATCGAAATACACCATCAGTTCTGAAATCCATTGATATTTGGTCTTGCAATCACAAAAAGAAAAATTTGGGGAAAATGTTTGAAGTTGCCCCAGGGCCATAGAATAAACAATTATAATCTTAATGTCATTTATTTGTCATTTCCTGGATAAGATCTTTCATTTTACGAAGTATCAGCCAAATCGAAGGGGCAAGCTATTTTGACAATTTTCAAAGGGTATAATCTTAGTCGAAATTCGGACAGAAATATTATTTTTGGATTTTAAGAAATTTTATAATCTCATCGTAATCTTGGGATCATTTCGAATCGAAATACACGGTCAGTTCCTAAATCCATTGATATTTGGTTTTGCAATCACAAAAAGAATAATTTGGGGAAAATTTTGGAAGTTGCCCCAGGGCCATAGTATAAACGTTTATAATCTAAAGGTCATTTTTATGTCATTTCCTGGATTAGATCTTTCATTTTACGAAGTATCAGCCAAATCAAAGGGGCAAGCTATTTCGAAAATTTTTAAAGGGTATAGGCTTAGTCGAAATTCGGAGGGAAATATTATTTTTTGATTTTGATAAATTTTATAATCTAATCGTAATCTTTGGGTTATTTTAAATCAAAATTCACCATCAGTTCCTTAATCCGTTGATATTTGGTCTTGCAATCACTAAATTAATAATTTGGGGAAAATTTTGGAAGTTGCTCCAGGGCCATAGTATAAACGTTTATAATCTTAAGGTCATTTATTTGTCATTTCCTGGATAAGATCTTTCATTTTACGAAGTATCAGCCAAATCGAAGGGGCAAGCTTTTTCGAATTTTTTTTATTATTTTTGGATTTTAAGAAATTTTATGATCTAATCGTAATCTTTGGATCATTTCGAATCGAAATACTCCATCAGTTTCTGAATCCATTGATATTTGGTTTTGCAATCACTAAAAAGAATAATTTGGGGAAAATTTTGGAAGCTGCCCCAGGGCCATAGTATAAACGTTTATAATCTAAAGGTCATTTTTATGTCATTTCCTGGATTAGATCTTTCATTTTACGAAGTATCAGCCAAGTCGAAGGGGCAATCTATTTTGAATTTTTTTTATTTTTTTGGGATTTTAAGAAATTTTATGATCAAATCGTAATCTTTGGATCGAAATACTCCATCAGTTTCTGAATCCATTGATATTTGGTCTTGCAATCACTAAAAAGAATAATTTGGGGAAAATTTTGGAAGCTGCCCCAGGGCCATAGTATAAACGTTTATAATCCAAAGGTCATTTTTATGTCATTTCCTGGATTAGATCTTTCATTTTACGAAGTATCAACCAAATCAAAGGGGCAAGCTATTTCGAAAATTTTCAAAGGGCTTAGTCGAAATTCGGAGGGAAATATTGTTTTTTGATTTTGAGAAATTTTATAATCTAATCGTAATCTTTGGATTATTTTGAATCAAAATACACCATCAGTTCCTTAATCCGTTGATATTTGGTCTTGCAATCACTAAATTAATAATTTAGGGAAAATTTTGGAAGTTGCTCCAGGGCCATAGTATAAACGTTTATAATCTAAAGGTCATTTATTTGTCATTTCCTGGATAAAATCTTTCATTTTACGAAGTATCAGCCAAATCGAAGGGGCAATCTATTTTGAATTTTTTTTATTTTTTTTGGATTTTAAGAAATTTTATGAACTAATCGTAATCTTTGGATCATTTTGAATCGAAATACTCCATCAGTTTCTGAATCCATTGATATTTGGTCTTGCAATCACTAAAAAGAATAATTTGGGGAAAATTTTGGAAGCTGCCCCAGGGCCATAGTATAAACATTTATAATCTTAATATCATTTTTTTGTCATTTCCTAGATAAGCTCTTTCATTTAACGAAGTATCAGCCAAATCGAAGGGGCAAGCTATTTCGAAAATTTTCAAAGGGTATAGTCTTAGTCGAAATTCGGACGGAAATATTATTTTTGGATTTTGAAAAATTTTATAATCTTATCGTAATCTTGGGATCATTTCGTATCGAAATACACCATCAGTTCTGAAATCCATTGATATTTGGTCTTGCAATCACAAAAAGAAAAATTTGGGGAAAATGTTTGAAGTTGCTTCAGGGCCATAGTATAAACAATTATAATCTTAATGTCATTTATTTGTCATTTCCTGGATAAGATCTTTCATTTTACGAAGTATCAGCCAAATCAAAGGGCAAGCTATTTCGAAAATTTTCAAAGGGTATAGGCTTAGTCGAAATTCGGAGGGAAATATTATTTTTTGATTTTGAGAAATTTTATAATCTAATCGTAATCTTTGGATTATTTTGAATCAAAATACACCATCAGTTCCTCAATCCGTTGATATTTGGTCTTGCAATCACTAAATTAATAATTTGGGGAAAATTTTGGAAGTTGCTCCAGGGCCATAGTATAAACGTTTATAATCTAAAGGTCATTTATTTGTCATTTCCTGGATAAGATCTTTCATTTTACGAAGTATCAGCCAAATCGAAGGGGCAAGCTATTTCGAATTTTTTTTATTATTT
Organism: Isoperla grammatica; assembly: GCA_945910005.1. Lineage (NCBI taxonomy): Eukaryota > Metazoa > Arthropoda > Insecta > Plecoptera > Perlodidae > Isoperla > Isoperla grammatica. The sequence continues at coordinate 9,785,542 of OX246737.1, forward strand.
TTGGATTTTAAGAAATTTTATGATCTAATCGTAATCTTTGGATCATTTCGAATCGAAATACTCCATCAGTTTCTGAATCCATTGACATTTGGTCTTGTAATCACTAAAAAGAATAATTTGGGGAAAATTTTGGAAGCTGCCCCAGGGCCATAGTATAAACATTTATAATCCTTATGTCATTTATTTGTCATTTCCTGGATAAGCTCTTTCATTTAACGAAGTATCAGCAAAATCGAAGGGGCAAGCTATTTCGAAAATTTTCAAAGGGTCCAGTCGTAGGGGTATATAAGGTATATAAGGGTCCGTCGTAGTCGAAATTCGGACGGAAATATTATTTTTGGATTTTGAAAATTTTTATAATCTTATCGTAATCTTGGGATCATTTCGAATCGAAATACTTCATCAGTTCTGAAATCCATTGATATTTGGTCTTGCAATCACAAAAAGAAAAATTTGGGGAAAATGTTTGAAGTTGCTTCAGGGCCATAGTAAAAACAATTATAATCTTAATGTCATTTATTTGTCATTTCCTGGATAAGATCTTTCATTTTACGAAGTATCAGCCAAATCGAAGGGGCAAGCTATTTCGAAAATTTTCACAGGGTATAATATAGTCTTAGTCGAAATTCGGACGGAAATATTATTTTTGTATTTTAAGAAATTTTATAATCTTATCGTTATCTTGGGATCATTTCGAATCGAAATACACGGTCAGTTCCTAAATCCATTGATACTTGGTTTTGCAATCACAAAAAGAATAATTTGGGGAAAATTTTGGAAGTTGCCCCAGGGCCATAGTATAAACGTTTATAATCTAAAGGTCATTTTTATATCATTTCCTGGATAAGATCTTTCATTTTACGAAGTATCAGCCAAATCAAAAGGGCAAGCTATTTCGAAAATTTTCAAAGGGTATAGGCTTAGTCGAAATTCGGAGGGAAATATTATTTTTTGATTTTGAGAAATTTTATAATCTAATCGTAATCTATGGATTATTTTGAATCAAAATACACCATCAGTTCCTCAATCCGTTGATATTTGGTCTTGCAATCACTAAATTAATAATTTGGGGAAAATTTTGGAAGTTGCTCCAGGGCCATAGTATAAACGTTTATAATCTAAAGGTCATTTATTTGTCATTTCCTGGATAAGATTTTTCATTTGACGAAGTATCAGCCAAATCGAAGGGGCAAGCTAGTTCGAATTTTTTTTATTATTTTTGGATTTTAAGAAATTTTATGATCTAATCGTAATCTTTGGATCATTTCGAATCGAAATACTCTATCAGTTTCTGAATCCATTGATATTTGGTCTTGCAATCACTAAAAAGAATAATTTGGGGAAAATTTTGGAAGCTGCCCCAGGGCCATAGTATAAACATTTATAATCTTAATGTCATTTATTTGTCATTTCCTGGATAAGCTCTTTCATTTAACGAAGTATCAGCCAAATCGAAGGGGCAAGCTATTTCGAAAATTTTCAAAGGGTATAGGCTTAGTCGAAATTCGGAGGGAAATATTATTTTTTGATTTTGAGAAATTTTATAATCTTATCGTAATCTTTGGATTATTTTGAATCAAAATTCAAAATACACCATCAGTTCCTTAATCCGTTGATATTTGGTCTTGCAATCACTAAATTAATAATTTGGGGAAAATTTTGGAAGTTGCTCCAGGGCCATAGTATAAACGTTTATAATCTAAAGGTCATTTATTTGTCGTATTCTGGATAAGATCTTTCATTTTACGAAGTATCAGCCAAATCGAAGGGGCAAGCTATTTCGAATTTTTTTTTATTATTTTTGGATTTTAAGGAATTTTAGGATCTAATCGTAATCTTTGGATCATTTCGAATCGAAATACTCCATCAGTTTCTAAATCCATTGATATTTGGTCTTGCAATCACTAAAAAGAATAATTTGGGGAAAATTTTGGAAGCTGCCCCAGGGCCATAGTATAAACATTTATAATCTTAATGTCATTTATTTGTCATTCCCTGGATAAGATCTTTCATTTAACGAAGTATCAGCCAAATCGAAGGGGCAAGCTATTTCGAAAATTTTCAAAGGGTATAGTCTAAGTCGAAATTCGGACGGAAATATTATTTTTGGATATTAAGAAATTTTATGATCTAATCGGTATCTTGGATCATTTCGAATCGAAATACACGGTCAGTTCCTTAATCCATTGATATTTGGTCTTGCAATCACAAAAGTAATAATTTGGGGAAAATTTTGGAAGTTGCTCCAGGGCCATAGTATAAACGTTTATAATCTAAAGGTCATTTATTTTTCATTTCCTGGATAAGATCTTTCATTTTACGAAGTATCAGCCAAATCGAAGGGGCAACTATTTCGAAAAATTTCAAAGGGTATAGTCTTAGTCGAAATTCGGAGGGAAATATTATTTTTTGATTTTGAGAAATTTTATAATCTAATCGTAATCTTTGGATCATTTTGAATCAAAATACACCCTCATGTCCTTAATCCGTTGATATTTGGTCTTGCAATCACAAAAGTAATAAATTGGGGGGAAAATTTTGGAAGTTGCTCCAGGGCCATAGTATAAACGTTTATAATCTAAAGGTCATTTATTTTTCATTTCCTGGATAAGATCATTCATTTTACGAAGTATCAGCCAAATCGAAGGGGCTATTCGAAGCTATTTCGAAAATTTTCAAAGGGTATAGTCTTAGTCGAAATTCGGAGGGTAATATTATTTTTGGATTTTGAAAAATTTTATAATCTTATCGTAATCTTGGGATCATTTCGAATCGAAATACACCATCAGTTCCATAATCCGTTGATATTTGGTCTTGCAATCACAAAAAGAAAAATTTGGAGAAAATGTTTGAAGTTGCCCCAGGGCCATAGTATAAACAATTATAATCTTAATGTCATTTATTTGTCATTTCCTGGATAAGATCTTTCATTTTACGAAGTATCAGCCAAATCGAAGGGGCAAGCTATTTCGAAAATTTTCAAAGGGTATAGAGGGATTTTGAGAAATTTTATAATCTTATCGTTATTTTGGGATTTTCAAAGGGTATAGCCTAAGTCGAAATTCGGAGGGAAATATTGTTTTTTGATTTTGAGAAATTTTATAATCTTATCGTAATCTTTGGATCATTTTGAATCAAAATACACCATCAGTTCCTTAATCCGTTGATATTTGTCTTGCAATCACAAAAGTAATAATTTGGGGAAACTTTTGGAAGTTGCCCCAGGGCCATAGTATAAACGTTTATAATCTAAAGGTTATTTATTTGTCATTTCCTGGATAAGATCTTTTATTTTACGAAGTATCAGCCAAATCGAAGGGGCAAGCTATTTCGAAAATTTATTTTATAATCTAATCGTAATCTTTGGATTATTTTGAATAAAAATAAACCATCAGTTCCGTAATCCGTTGATATTTGGTCTTGCAATCACAAAAGTAATAATTTGGGGAAAATTTTGGAAGTTGCTCCAGGGCCATAGTAAAAACGTTTATAATCTAAAGGTCATTTATTTGTCATTTCCTGGATAAGATCTTTCATTTTACGAAGTATTAGTCAAATCGAAGGGGCAAGCTATTTCGAAAATTTTCAAATTAAAAGAAAAGAAAATTTTCAAATTTCTTGTCGAAATTCGGAGGGAAATATTATTTTTAGATTTTGAGAATTTTTTTAATCTTATCGTTATCTTGGGACCATTTCAAATCGAAATACACCATCAGTTCTTAAATCCATTGATATTTGGTCTTGCAAACACAAAAAGAAAAATTTAGGGAACATTTTGGAAGTTGCCCCAGGGCCATAGTATAAACAATTATAAACTTAATGTCATTTATTTGTCATTTCCTGGATAAGATCTTTCATTTTACGAAGTATCAGCCAAAACGAAGGGACAAGCTATTTCGAAAATTTTCAAAGGGCCCAACTTTGTTGTGTACCAGGATTCACTGGTAGAGCAAGGAATTTATAGATAAGCTTGCGGGGAGCGCAACTCTTTATTCAAGTGAATTTGTACAATTGGGATCAATGCAATGTCTGAGGACGTTAGGATTTCAGGATGCGAAATAACTAGATTTGGTTCAAACAACAATAAGGAACCGTATTTTAATTATTGAAACACTTTTGTTCTAACCCTGGCAATGATGTGGCGACCCTGCTTAGGCTATATACATAAGATTACACAATACCATCTCGTTCCCGCACCTCGTCAGCTGTACCTGGTCATTTCGTAGTCTGCCCGTCGACGGTCCTTTCCACGTTCGAGTCTCCAATGCAGCTTCCTCGACCCGCCGTACTACAGCTCTTCTACGTTGACCCTCGTAGCTACGACGTGCTCACTGGTGCCCGACCATCTTCCCTCGACACTCCGATCAGTTCCGACCCCCGTTCAATCCCCGTGCCCAACTTATATACTCCCCCTCCTATTCCTCCCCCTCTCTGGCATTTTCCCCAACACATGACGTATGTCACCAAACAATCCCAAGACCCAAAGCTATCAACAATCAACAATCAATCGTCTACAATCAAGCCTGGGGCTCCTGGACAACACCTGACACAGCAAAAAAACCAAACTATTATTATGATAATTATGCATGTGTCAGTAAACAGATGTTATTTAGTTGCCCTAGACTCATGGTGACACAATAGCAACCTCAGCATTAACCTAATTGCGAGCAGTACAAACACAAAACAGAAAGTGTTATGAGATTGTTTCATCATGTCTTGAATCAAAAAGCGTAAATCACGTAATAAGAGAGAATTAACGTGACAAATAGACAAGTCCCACGCCGGACATTTGAAAATTCGAAATTCGGAGGGAAATATTATTTTTTGATTTTGAGAAATTTTATAATCTAATCGTAATCTTTGGATCATTTTGAATCAAAATACACCATCTGTTCCTTAATCCGTTGATATTTGGTATTGCAATCACAAAAGTAATAATTTGGGGAAAATTTTGGAAGTTGCTCCAGGGCCATAGTATAAACGTTTATAATCTAAAGGTCATTTTTTTGTCATTTCCTGGATAAGATCTTTCATTTTACGAAGTATCAGCCAAATCGAAGGGGCAAGCTATTTCGAAAATTTTCAAAGGGACAAGTCCCACGTCTTAGTCGAAATTCGGAGGGTAATATTATTTTTGGATTTTGAAAATTTTTATAATCTTATCGTAATCTTGGGATCATTTCGAATCGAAATACACCATCAGTTCTGAAATCCATTGAGATATTTGGTCTTGCAATCACAAAAAGAAAAATTTGGGGAAAATATTTGAAGTTGCCCCAGGGCCATAGTATAAACAATTATAATCTTAATGTCATTTATTTGTCATTTCCTGGATAAGATCTTTCATTTTACAAAGTATCAGCCAAATCGAAGGGGCAAGCTATTTCGATTTTTTTTGATTATTTTTGTATTTTAAGAAATTTTATGATCTAATCGTAATCTTTGGATCATTTCGAATCGAAATACTCCATCAGTTTCTGAATCCATTGATATTTGGTCTTGCAATCACTAAAAAGAATAATTTGGGGACATTTTTTGAAGCTGCCCCAGGGCCATAGTATAAACATTTATAATCTTAATGTCATTTATTTGTTATATCCTGGATAAGCTCTTTCATTTAACGAAGTATCAGCCAAATCGAAGGGGCAAGCTATTTCGAAAATTTTCAAAGGGTATAGTCTTAGTCGAAATTCGGACGGAAATATTATTTTTGGATTTTTAAAAATTTTATAATCTTATCGTAATCTTGGGATCATTTCGAATCGAAATACACCATCAGTTCTGAAATCCATTAATATTTGGTCTTGCAATCACTAAAAGAATTATTTGGGGAAAATTTTGGAAGTTGCTCCAGGGCCATAGTATAAACCTTTATAATCTAAAGATCAATTTTATGTCATTTTCTGGATTAGATGTTCCATTTTACGAAGTATCAGCCAAATCAAAGGGGCAAGCTATTTCGAAAATTTTCAAAGGGTATAGGCTTAGTCGAAATTCGGAGGGAAATATTTTTTTTTGATTTTGATGAATTTTATTATCTAATCGTAATCTTTGGATTATTTTGAATCAAAATACACCATCAGTTCCTTAATCCGTTGATATTTGGTCTTGCAATCACTAAATTAATAGTTTGGGGAAAATTTTGGAAGTTGCTCCAGGGCCATAGTATAAACGTTTATAATCTAAAGGTCATTTATTTGTCATTTCCTGGATAAAATCTTTCATTTTACGAAGTATTAGCCAAATCGAAGGGGCAATCTATTTTGAATTTTTTTTATTTTTTTGGGATTTTAAGAAATTTTATAATCTTATCGTAATCTTGGGATCATTTCGAATCGAAATACACCATCAGTTCTGAAATCCATTGATATTTGGTCTTTCAATCACAAAAAGAAAAATTTGGGGAAAATGTTTGAAGTTGCCCCAGGGCCATAGAATAAACAATTATAATCTTAATGTCATTTATTTGTCATTTCCTGGATAAGATCTTTCATTTTACGAAGTATCAGCCAAATCGAAGGGGCAAGCTATTTTGACAATTTTCAAAGGGTATAATCTTAGTCGAAATTCGGACAGAAATATTATTTTTGGATTTTAAGAAATTTTATAATCTCATCGTAATCTTGGGATCATTTCGAATCGAAATACACGGTCAGTTCCTAAATCCATTGATATTTGGTTTTGCAATCACAAAAAGAATAATTTGGGGAAAATTTTGGAAGTTGCCTTAGGGCCATAGTATAAACGTTTATAATCTAAAGGTCATTTTTATGTCATTTCCTGGATTAGATCTTTCATTTTACGAAGTATCAGCCAAATCAAAGGGGCAAGCTATTTCGAAAATTTTTAAAGGGTATAGGCTTAGTCGAAATTCGGAGGGAAATATTATTTTTTGATTTTGATAAATTTTATAATCTAATCGTAATCTTTGGGTTATTTTAAATCAAAATTCACCATCAGTTCCTTAATCCGTTGATATTTGGTCTTGCAATCACTAAATTGATAATTTGGGGAAAATTTTGGAAGTTGCTCCAGGGCCATAGTATAAACGTTTATAATCTTAAGGTCATTTATTTGTCATTTCCTGGATAAGATCTTTCATTTTACGAAGTATCAGCCAAATCGAAGGGGCAAGCTTTTTCGAATTTTTTTTATTATTTTTGGATTTTAAGAAATTTTATGATCTAATCGTAATCTTTGTATCATTTCGAATCGAAATACTCTATCAGTTTCTGAATCCATTGATATTTGGTTTTGCAATCACTAAAAAGAATAATTTGGGGAAAATTTTGGAAGCTGCCCCAGGGCCATAGTATAAACGTTTATAATCTAAAGGTCATTTTTATGTCATTTCCTGGATTAGATCTTTCATTTAACGAAGTATCAGCCAAATCAAAGGGGCAAGCTATTTCGAAAATTTTCAAAGGGCTTAGTCGAAATTCGGAGTGAAATATTATTTTTTGATTTTGAGAAATTTTATAATCTAATCGTAATCTTTGGATTGATTTGAATCAAAATTCAAAATACACCATCAGTTCCTTAATCCGTTGATATATGGTCTTGCAATCACTAAATTAATAATTTGGGGAAAATTTTGGAAGTTGCTCCAGGGCCATAGTATAAACAATTATAATCTAAAGGTCATTTTTTTGTCATTTCCTGGATAAGATCTTTCATTTTACGAAGTATCAGCCAAGTCGAAGGGGCAATCTATTTTGAATTTTTTTTATTTTTTTGGGATTTTAAGAAATTTTATGATCAAATCGTAATCTTTGGATCGAAATACTCTTTCAGTTTCTGAATCCATTGATATTTGGTCTTGCAATCACTAAAAAGAATAATTTGGGGAAAATTTTGGAAGCTGCCCCAGGGCCATAGTATAAACGTTTATAATCCAAAGGTCATTTTTATGTCATTTCCTGGATTAGATCTTTCATTTTACGAAGTATCAACCAAATCAAAGGGGCAAGCTATTTCGAAAATTTTCAAAGGGCTTAGTCGAAATTCGGAGGGAAATATTGTTTTTTGATTTTGAGAAATTTTATAATCTAATCGTTATCTTTGGATTATTTTGAATCAAAATACACCATCAGTTCCTTAATCCGTTGATATTTGGTCTTGCAATCACTAAATTAATAATTTAGGGAAAATTTTGGAAGTTGCCCCAGGGCCATAGTATAAACGTTTATAATCTAAAGGTCATTTATTTGTCATTTCCTGGATAAAATCTTTCATTTTACGAAGTATCAGCCAAATCGAAGGGGCAATCTATTTTGAATTTTTTTTATTTTTTTTGGATTTTAAGAAATTTTATGAACTAATCGTAATCTTTGGATCATTTTGAATCGAAATACTCCATCAGTTTCTGAATCCATTGATATTTGGTCTTGCAATCACTAAAAAGAATAATTTGGGGAAAATTTTGGAAGCTGCCCCAGGGCCATAGTATAAACATTTATAATCTTAATGTCATTTTTTTGTCATTTCCTAGATAAGCTCTTTCATTTAACGAAGTATCAGCCAAATCGAAGGGGCAAGCTATTTCGAAAATTTTCAAAGGGTATAGTCTTAGTCGAAATTCGGACGGAAATATTATTTTTGGATTTTGAAAAATTTTATAATCTTATCGTAATCTTGGGATCATTTCGTATCGAAATACACCATCAGTTCTGAAATCCATTGATATTTGGTCTTGCAATCACAAAAAGAAAAATTTGGGGAAAATGTTTGAAGTTGCTTCAGGGCCATAGTATAAACAATTATAATCTTAATGTCATTTATTTGTCATTTCCTGGATAAGATCTTTCATTTTACGAAGTATCAGCCAAATCAAAGGGCAAGCTATTTCGAAAATTTTCAAAGGGTATAGGCTTAGTCGAAATTCGGAGGGAAATATTATTTTTTGATTTTGAGAAATTTTATAATCTAATCGTAATCTTTGGATTATTTTGAATCAAAATACACCATCAGTTCCTTAATCCGTTGATATTTGGTCTTGCAATCACTTAATTAATAATTTGGGGAAAATTTTGGAAGTTGCTCCAGGGCCATAGTATAAACGTTTATAATCTTAAGGTCATTTATTTGTCATTTCCTGGATAAGATCTTTCATTTTACGAAGTATCAGCCAAATCGAAGGGGCAAGATATTTCGAATTTTTTTTTTATTATTTTTGGATTTTAAGAAATTTTATGATCTAATCGTAATCTTTGGATCATTTCGAATCGAAATACTCCATCAGTTTCTGAATCCATTGATATTTGGTCTTTGAATCACTAAAAAGAATAATTTGGGGAAAATTTTGGAAGCTGCCCCAGGGCCATAGTATAAACATTTATAATCTTAATGTCATTTATTTGTCATTTCCTGGATAAGCCCTTTCATTTAACGAAGTATCAGCCAAATCGAAGGGGCAAGCTATTTCGAAAATTTTCAAAGGGTATAGTCTTAGTCGAAATTCGGACGGAAATATTAATTTTAGATTTTAAGAAATTTTATAATCTGATCGTAATCTTGGGATTATTTCGAATCGAAATACACGGTCAGTTCCTTATTCCATTGATATTTGGTCTTGCAATCACAAAAAGAATAATTTGGGGCAAATTTTTGAAGTTGCCCCAGGACCATAGTATAAACATTTATAATCTTAATGTCATTTATTTTTCATTTCCTGGACAAGATCTTTCATTTTACGAAGTATCAGCCAAATAGAAGGGGCAAGCTATTTCGAAAATTTTTTAAAGGGTATAGTCTTAGTCGAAATTCGGAGGGAAATATTATTTTTTGATTTTGAGAAATTTTATAATCTTTCGTTAGTTTGGGATTATTTCGAATCGAAATACACCGTCAGTTCCTATTTCCATTGATATTTGGTCTTGCAATCACAAAAGTAATAATTTGGGGAAAATTTTGGAAGTTGCTCCAGCGCCATAGTATAAATGTTTATAATCTAAAGGTCATTTATTTGTCATTTCCCGGATTAGATCTTTCATTTTACGAAGTATCAGCCAAATCGAAGGGGCAAGCTATTTCGAAAATTTTCAAAGGGCCCAACTTTGTTGTGTACCAGGATTCACTGGTAAAGCAAGGAATTTATAGATAAGCTTGCGGGGAGCGCAACTCTTTATTCAAGTGAATTTGTACAATTGGGATCAATGCAATGTCTGAGGACGTTAGGATTTCAGTATGCGAAATAACTAGACTTGGTTCAAACAACAATAAGGAACCGTATTTTAATTATTGAAACACTTTTGTCCTAACCCTGGCAATGATGTGGCGACCCTGCTTAGGCTATATACATAAGATTACACAATACCATCTCGTTCCCGCACCTCGTCAGCTGTACCTGGTCATTTCGTAGTCTGCCCGTCGACGGTCCTTTCCACGTTCGAGTCTCCAATGCAGCTTCCTCGACCCGCCGTCCTACAGCTCTTCTACGTTGACCCTCGTAGCTACGACGTGCTCACTGGTGCCCGACCATCTTCCCTCGACACTCCGATCAGTTCCGACCCCCGTTCAAGCCCCGTGCCCAAATTATATACTCCCCCTGCTACCCCCTCTCTCTGGCATTTTCCCCAACACATGACGTATGTCACCAAACAATCCCAAGACACAAAGCTATCAACAATCAACAATCAATCGTCTACAATCAAGCCTGAGCCTCCTGGACAACCCCTGACACAGCAAAATAACCAAACTATTATTATGATAATTATGCATGTGTCAGTAAACAGATGTTATTTAGTTGCCCTAGACTCATGGTGACACAATAGCAACCTCAGCATTAACCTAATTGCGAGCAGTACAAACACAAAACAGAAAGTGTTATGAGATTGTTTCATCATGTCTTGAATCAAATAGGGGAAATTCACGTAACAAGAGAGAATTAACGTGACAAATGGACAAGTCCCACGCCGGACATTTGAAAATTCGAAATTCGGAGGGAAATATTATTTTTTGATTTTGAGAAATTTTATAATCTAATCGTAATCTTTGCATCATTTTGAATCAAAATCAAAATAGACCATCAGTTCCTTAATCAGTTTCGCAATCACGGGGTCAAGTCCTAACTAATGCGATTTTTAAAAGACCATGTGTTGTAACTCATTTTTTGGACTTAAAAAAAAAATGGACACAAACTTGTGTATCAATTTTTACACTTCATATCTACAGATCGTATTCTTGAATATTTTTTGAGTCCAGCATAACCATCAGTTCGATAACCCACCTATCTTTGGCCCTACTATTTCAATTAGAAAATATGGAGTTGAATAAAGATTATTTTTTTACAGACGAACGGTTCGTTTCCGCAAAACACTGTTTACGGATTCGGATTCACAGGGCCAATTTAAATCAAATTCGATCAAAAAAAGACAAAGTGTGGGAATTGAAAATCTGAGAAGACAATAGCCTGGATTACAAAACGTCGAAAAATATTTTTTCTGGATTTTTGCAGTTTTTATTTACAGATCGCATTCTTTTGATACTTTTTGCATCCTGTGAGACCATTAGTTCGTAAATCTATCCATATTTGGAGTTACAATTAAGAAAGAAGAATCGATTAGAATATTCATTATTTTTTTACAGACAAACGGTTGGTTTCCGCCAAAACCCGATAACAGTCTCGCAATTACGGGGTCAAGATCTAATTAATGCGATTTTAAAAAGACCATGTGTTGAAACTCATTTTTTGGACTTAGAAAAAAAATGGACACAAATTTGTTTATCAATTTTTACATTTTTATAATCAGATCGTATTCTTGGTTCTTTTTTGAGTCCAGCGAAACCATCATTTCGAAAATCCACCTTTATTTGGCCCTACAATTACAATTAGAAAATATTGAGTTGAATAAAGATTATTTTTTTACAGACGAACGGTTCGTTTCCGCAAAAAACTGTTCATGGATTCGGTTTGACAGGGTCAATTTTAATCAAATGAGATTTATTATTAGATCAAATTTGATTGAAATTTACCCTGTGAATTTCTAATATGTTAACAGTTTTTTTGCGGAAACGAACCGTTCGTCTGTAAAAAAATAATCTTTATTCAACTCCATACTTTCTAATTGTGTTTGTAGGGCCAAATATAGGTGGATTTCCGAAGTTATGGTTTCGCTAGACTCAAAAAATATCTTAGAATACGAACTGATGATAAAAAGTGTAAAAATTGATAAACAAGTTTGTGTCCTTTTTTTCTAAGTCCAAAAAATGAGTTTCAACACATGGTCTTTTTAAAATCGCATTAATTAAATCTTGACCCCGTGATTGCGAAACAGTTAACGGTTTTTGGCGGAAACCAACCGTTTGTCTGTAAAAAAATAATGAATATCCTACTCGATTCTTCTCATTGTAATTGTAACTCCAAATATGGATGGATTCACGAACTGATGGTCTCACAGGATGCAAAAAGTATCAAAGAATGCGATCTGATCATAAAAACTGCAAAAATCCAAAAAAAAGTATTTTTCGACGTTAATATCGTTTTTTGCCATTTTTGCAGTAGTTATGATCAGATCGCATTCTTTGATACTTTTTGTATCCTGTGAGACCTTCAGTTCGCAAATCCATCCATATTTGGAGTTACAATTACAATAACAATATTTGGGTCGAATATTCATTATTTTTTTTTACAGACAAACGGTTAGTTTCCTCCAAAAACTGTTTACAGTTTTGCGATCACGGGTTCAAGATCTATCAAATGCGATTTTAAAAAGACCATGTGTTAAAACTTATTTCTTGGACTTTGAAAAAAAACTACTTAAATTTTTTTTTCAATTTTCAGAGTTTTTATCATCAGATCCAGTGGCGTAGCGGAAGGCCCCGCAAACCCCGCAAGGCGGGGGGGCCCCCGCGAAGCGGGGGCCCCCGATGATATAGATCGTATCTTATGATAATTTCAAATACGACAACAAATCAATTAAAATGTATTTTAAATAAAATTACAAAATTCGCGGCAATGTTTCCTCATCAAATGAAATGTTTCCGTTCAGCTCTGCGATCACTTATAGCAAAACAATCCAGTGCAATGGACCTGGCGAAACTATTAATAATTAGCGGTTTTAATTGTTTGATTTGACAAGGAACAGTGTATAGTCCAACTACTAGGTCTTATATATTAATAATTGAAAACAATGGAGTTGCGTCATGTGTTCCCAATGTTTGTACAGCATTTTTTTATATTTCTGACTTTGCCCGTGACTGCAGCGGGTGCCGAAAGATCTTTTTCTAAATTAAAATTAATTAAAAACTATTTGCGAAGCTCAATGAGTGAGAATCGACTCAGTGGTTTGGCATTGCTCAGTATCGAGGGTGAAAGAACACGAAAGTTAAACATAGATACATTGTTCGACGAGTTCGCGGACGCTAACGCACGCCGAAAAGCTCGATTTGCCAGACAATAATACACTAAAAGCCTAAACGGCTAGGAAACGTTCCAGAATTGCAGTTGGAGGATCAAAACGTAAGTTATTTGATTTATCAATACTTTAAATGTATCATAATAGGGAACTTGCATGAATTTTCTACAGCTCTGAAAGTACGTGGAATATATTGTCATTCATCTGAAGACATCACAAACCTAATTTAAACGTTTTAAAATTAACTCATTATACTTCTATACATGTTCAAAGATTTTGATTATCTGTTTCCCGCACTATTATTTTTAAACGGTATGTGACGTCACATGCCATGAAAATCACTGCTTATATGAATGACTTTGCATATAACCTCCTTGGACTTTGCCACCGCCTCCTAGACGAAACAATCACATTTTCAAGGTCATCAAGCTAACCTTGTCAAAATTTTTACGCAAGCCGTTGTCAAGTCTGCTTTATATGAATAACAACACCCAATATTTACTGATATTCTATGAAAATAGGTTTGGTATTATTGTTTTTATAGTAACTGGGCTTCAAAATTAATTACTACGCTTACTAGACATTAATTCGATTTTATATGATTTTGGATATGATAATTTCCAAATAAGCGTTATGTTATTTATCTTTCTTTGATTGGTTGATTGCTGATACATGGCAAGTGACGTATGCCCCGTTTTTCCCGCCATAAATATGTGTGAAACTTTCAGCTCGTTTTTATAAATGAAACTTAATTCTATGTCACCGAAATAAAATATTTTTGTATTCAGGACGTTAATCTTAATCTAGTAAAATGCTAAAAAAACATTATGCATGTTCCCCATTGTTGTTGTTGTTGTTGTTGTTGATGATATAATTAATATGTTATTATGGTTTTAGTAGATAAATGTATACATCATTATTACGTCGCGTGGAAGTGGTGTATATGGGGGGGGGGAGGGGGTTGAAAATAAGATCAAACGTTAATATGTGGCCATGTATGCTGTGAATTGTAACTCGACATGGCGACAAAACAAATTGACGCACACAAACTACATTGTTTCGGTATTACATTCAGCCCACCACTTTTTCCTAAAACGCACCAAATGCACTCTAAAAACGTGCTTTCAAAATTTTTCGCCTGCGGCGCTTTTCATGGGCTCCGCCCCCCATATCCCCCGTGCTTGATCCTACCATGTCCAATGGCCAATGTCGCGGGGGGGCCCCCGACTTAAGCGCTACGCCACTGATCAGATCGTATTCTTGTATATTTTTGTAATCCAACGAGACCCTCAGTTCGTAAATCCATCTATATTTGGTACAATTACAATAAGAAGGTAGTGAGTTGAATAAAGATTATTTTTTTTAAACCAAACTGTGCGTTTCCGCAAAAAACGTCTGATTCGCCTTCACCTGGTGAAGATCTATTGAATGCGATCATAAAAAGACAAAGTGTTGATTTTGTATCAAGGGATATCGAATTTCTTCATCAAGTCTTATCACAGGCGTCCCTAAGATTGGAAACGGTTCCTTCTCTCCGTGTACTTTTTTTTTGGGGGGGGGAGGGAGGGCCTTGGATATGCCACTGCATGAAGTTGACGTGCGTCAAGCGCGTGTTCTCGACGTATACGGTTCTGCCTAAGCCGCCGGAAAATAACGCGCATAAAACAATTGGTTCCAGCAACTATTGCTTTCCTATGCGCTAGGGGTCAAATGTGAACACGGGCCCCTAATGTATCTAACAAAACTTTAGCGGGTATATTTCTCTTTGCGATTGAAAATTGTGCACGAAGAAGTGACAAGATTTGAGAAGACTTTCCACGTTGAGTAAAAAAAAATAAGGACTTCAAATTCCAAGCTTTATACTTAGAAGACATCAAAATAATTAGTCTGCCTTGCAACCTTTGTATACACTTTTATAGTTTATCTTCTTATTACTTTTAAACTAGGTGTAGGCCCTAACGATTTCATAACAACCATTGATTTACTTAATCCTTATAATTAATCGTAAACTAATCTCTTAGACAAATTACATGAATATCGTTAATTAACTTGCCGACATTTATTTCCGTACTCGTTACAAATCAGCTTGGGTGGTATTGTTAAAACATTGATCAAATAAAATTACTATGAGCTCTGATTGTTGTTAATAACACTAGTTACAAATAATTATTACTCATAATCCCACGGAACATTACCTCACACGTATCATAAAACTGGTGTCCATATAACTGTCTTGTTAACGTGTTCCCTTCTCCTCCTTTGCAGCAGATATTAGATAACGCACCTTTCTCTACGATATTCACAGCGTAGCTCCTGAATACACAGACATGCGAGCGAGACGACGACAGACTATCAATTACACCTAGGGTTAATAATAATTACTGTAATTGCAACGGCGATTCCGTCAGCCTAATTAACGTTTCGCGGCGTCATTGCACGGAAGCTGTCATGAGGAGAAGATTGAAGAGTGCCGGAGCAATCTAATCTAACTATTGTTGAATGTGGAGCAGAGAGCGAGCCTTATAGGTGGGTGAAATCAACACGTCGAGATATACAGTCGTGACTAATGGCGGTGCGAACGGTCTGTAACGACGAGCAACGCTCTACTTTCATTATTTATTACGATTTGCTTATATTTTTTTTAGCAACATATTTATTGTTATGGTCATTATTTAATATTAATTTGTGTTTGTATTTAAATAAATAAATAAATTCACATTTAGAGTCTACCCACTCAGTAACGAAACTGATTTGCAGTGGGGGACTTTAATTTAAAGCGACTAAACTAACCCTGTAGGCTCAAATACCATCGACGAGTGAGCGATAACCAATCAAAGATCGATATTTCAAATACGAAACATATGAATCAGTGATTGGACAGTGCGAACACCTGCGGACAAATGTCAGAATCAACAATGCCAATTCAGAACAACTTTGAATTTATTGAGTGCTTCCACGACTCCAAAGTCACCGTTTACTTATTTCTAAACCAAGAAGTAATGGAACTGAATCCATATTAGAAGTTAAAAAACTTCTGCCTGAACCGGGATTTGAACCCGGGACCTTCTGCATTGGAAGCAGAGATGCTAACCATTGGACCAACGAGCCACCTATTTATTCTCGTTGTACTCTGTCGAAACCGATGTTCGGGCATAATGTCAACAATAGGTATATTTTTGTATTGATCGAAATAACATTAATTTGGATAATATTTTGCGTTTATCATAATAATAATAATAGTAGTGGTAACTATTATGACAAGAGCAATGGTGGAAACATCCCTTTCACACAACTAAATGATGTTGGAACAAATTGTACAGATATGTACACTTTGGAACTGGAACTTCTTTTTAATTGGAAACCGAGAATGAAAAATGTACACACGTTGATGTATAAACTTGAATCAACATATTATACCTATTCCCAACAAACGTTGACTTTCGTTAATCATCTAATAGTCGATTAACAGCTACGCGTTGCGAGCGAAGCGAAGGCGCGAGCTCCAATCAGAGGCCGAGTTTGTGTGAAACTATTAACTTCTTTGCTTGAAACTCGGCCGCTGATTGGAGCTCGCGCCCTCGCTTCACTCGCAACGCGTAGCTGTAAACGTAGCATTACTTTTGAAATATTTAACTCTAGATTTAGTTAGTTGTTGAGTTAGTTGTTGCCTGCGCTAAACGGAAAAGTATATGTCACAATGTACAGATCAATGTGAAGAAATAAAATACAAACATTTAGCCACCTCACCACCCTGCAACTGCAAGCACCTGCGAGTTGAGTTAGACGAATTGCTTTAGAGTTTAAACTGCAAGATAATGAAACACCAATATAGTTGACTATAAATAATATCTGTTATTTTGACTTGACTCTCTCAAAAGTTGTTGTGTAACAAAGATATACTTATTCGTTTCAGGGAATATAAAGCGAGTTTTGACAGTCTGACATTATTTAGTCGGCCCTGCTAACTAGTACAGGTTATGCAAGTATTCGATGTCATCCAGTAAGACATGTTGAAGGTTGGGGGTTCATGCAAACGAAATGACTTTGTCTGCGCTTATTATGATTAATATATTGCGCATTTAAATGCTATTATATGTTATTGCTTCTACGAGAGTAGATGTCCTAGTGGCAATAAAAGGCTAACCGGCCAAGTAAGATGATATATCACGTGTTAAACTGCATGGTATATGGAAGTGCCGTGAGTGGACGGCGAAGAAATTACACGGACGTCAGCGCAGACAGACAGAAATACAGGCTTTGAACGGCGTTGGAAAATGCAATAGGTGCCACGCAATCCAGCGCAAAATAGTGTCTATCTTTAATTTAATTGGCATTTTAGACTTTTTTGATGTGTAAAATGATCTATGGCAATGATGCTGTTTAGTTTTATTATGATAGCGGGTATATGGCTTATTACTTCCATTAAACAGTATGCCTATTGATACACTAAATTAACACCTACAAATTGTTGTCATTGTGTTTTGTGATGTATGTATTCACAATTAAATAAGGTAATTTGTACAATGAAAATATTCATTGGAACAGAAAAGCATTTTTAAGATGATAATGTTTGGGGTTTTACGTCCCATATTTTTTCAACGAGGCTAATCGAGACGATGAGTGGGTGATTATGAGGATGAAAAATAACCACATGACATCCATGCCCAAGCATGGATTCGAACCTGGAACGCAGAGACGGCGGTTTGACCGATGCCTAACCGACCTCGGTCAACTGCGCCGGCAAAGTTTTTAAGAAAGAGTATTGAATTCCTTAGGGTGTGACCATTTTTGGTTTACATTTCGACAATTTCAAAGCATTTTTAACCGATTAATTGGCGGTTCCACATGTT
Organism: Isoperla grammatica; assembly: GCA_945910005.1. Classification (NCBI taxonomy): domain Eukaryota; kingdom Metazoa; phylum Arthropoda; class Insecta; order Plecoptera; family Perlodidae; genus Isoperla; species Isoperla grammatica. Next base: position 9,803,747 of record OX246737.1, read on the forward strand.
TGTTGCAAAATACAACTGCCTGCTGGTGCTCGCCGCGCTTTAAAAGACTGCGAATGACGAAGCTCCCCCCCCCCCCCCCGACCCGCATGTTAATTACTCTAATTCAGTTTAGCCTCCTTATTACAACATCAGGGGACATATATGTCTGCTGACGGACCACTTGCCCTCGGGGCACACTTTGTTACAAACTGGTACACACACGAGGTGGGGGGGGGGATGTGGCGAGCTTACCCCAACGATGTCAATTCATACATAAAACCGTGTTGGTTACTCAAAAGGAAGATAGAATTGTTTTATTATCGTGTTACGTAAACTTGTTTATGTCATGTCAAATTGTGTCACCGGTATAGGTGGATGACTACGTGATCTGCGAGAGGTGTCCTCTTTGTTTCCCATCACTATTTCACTGACATCTGTGGGCACTCCCTGAGGGTCCATATTGTGTGTTGCTTGTTAAAAAAGTTCTACAACACACACACACAGCAATAATACTTAACATTTTTACAATAATAAAAGTGTAATTGCGAAATGTTGGCCTGCAAAAAAACAGAACACAATAGGCCTACATTTAAAGATACTTGATCATTTCATAACAATGCTTTAACAGTTTTCATCCGTACATTTCTTTGGTGACATAGGTTCGTTCTTTTTTCTTTTTGCAAAAAGGTGCAGACAAATCAAACAAACATAATGGCTGAATTAGTTGAATAAATGGTTAGAGGGTGGTGACTCAATTCAATTTGTAACGTAAGATGCAAGCTGCGATGCCATTGTGAGAAGAGATCCCTCCCGGAGCATCGTCCTGTCCATGACGCAAGATATCTTCCAGTACGGGAGCTTAACACCCCCTCCACCCCCCCCCCCCCCCTTCGCCCGCTACTCAAGTCTCTTGTCATCTCAACCCCTCGATAAGTCACTTATTAGGGTGGGGGTTCTCAATTTCAATCAGTCCTCACCGAAAGCTTCTGCTCGAGTTTTTTATGTTCCCATTCCATCCCCGTTGTTTGACATTATCTTCGGGGAGACTCAAGTACGTGGGGGGGGGGGGGGGGGGGGGGGGGTTAGTGTACACATGTAGACATATTGTGGGCGACTTCTGCGCAATAGAGATTCGCCGTCACCGTCACATTAGCAGCCTGTGTCGTTCGTTCCTCACTACAACTATGCACTCCTTTAAAATAGAATGATGATTTCACAAGATGTTTATGATATTTTGGCTTTACGGTTTATATGTTGCTAACGTTGCCTATCGAGACGATAAGTGGGTATTATATAAATACAAAAATAGAAAAGCTTGACGTGGCGTCCATGCCGAGGCCAGAACTCAAACCTGGAACTGGAACTCATCAACCAGACCAACGCCTGTAATCGACAAGGGTGCCATGTTTTTATTTTATTTTAGATTGCTTGTACCACAGTGTACCGCTATCTATCTCTTCAATTGTCCCACAGAGGGCACGAGAGGCGATTAGGGCTTAATCCTACTATCGCAGTCCCCCATCCTAACAACTCCCGCACGATGTCACCGAATCATTCTCATTGCGAGCATAGACCCAGAAAAGCTACTCCAGGCAGCAGCAGCAACCTAATCCATTGCGAGTGACAATTTGCGGTCATCCGGTTCGATGACAGTCCTGTGGGTTGAGGGGTTACCATGGTGATGGAAAGGGGGTGGGGGTGATTAAAAAACATGGTACTGTTTCTCGTGTGCGACCCTGGCGGTCGACCGGTCAACCGAGACCGAAACAAATAGCTTTTTAATGTGCGTTTTTCTATGAGAGAAAAGTGATTTATGCGAATATTTAATAAAGTCTCACATGCATGTTACGCTATGAACTGTTAACAACTTCCTGACTGGATGGTTTATAATGCTCTCTCCAACTCGTCTATACAATGACTCACTGAGTGCACTTGATAGTCGATACGTGTGTGTACGGCTTGCCAGGTACTCGAATAGACTAGAGGTGTCGCGGTATAAACCATTCATTACAGTTACGCTCTGATATAATTATGTGACAGGTAGATGACATAACATAGTATTACAAATTTGTTATGCTCTGTAGGAGATTATCAAATATAATATGTTATAGTACCGTTACTTGTTTACCTTCCTTTTTTGGTAATCAAGCTTTTATGCAATGTGCTATCGTCTATAGTAACGCAGAGTGTTTCTGTTGTTGTTTTATGTAGATATGTTGTTACAAACATAATCATAATTATATCTTATTAATTACAAATTACAAATTACGACACGACGTAAATAGAAAAGTACATAGATGGAAATCAGATTGAAAAAGCGAATAGTAGTGCGTCCCAACACGAAGTGTATAATTGCATGGTTAACTGTGGTAGAACGAATATTCTTGGATATTCTGGAAAAAGTCACAGTCGGGGGAAACTTATGGTAATGGTTGGTAGAACGTAATATTGTTGGATATTCTGGATAAAAATCACAGTCGGGGAGAAACTTTTGTAATCATATCACTTTAACAATACTATTATGTTGAAATATGATAATTTTTTTAATTTTCGGTTTTGCTAATTTAAATTCGTTACTTACATCACAGTACACAATAAACAAAACAGTATTTATACGAGTTTAACCCTGATTTGGAAGCAAAAAGAAAAACGTGGAGAAAAGTTGGATATTCATACTGAAAATAAAAGGAAAAACTATACTTCAACTAGCTCCGTTGATATTTTATTAAAAACGTCATACTGTAGAAGTAAGCTTGGAAATTTTAAACAAAATAAAAGTAATCATCATGCTTCATTGAACCTACTAACAGAACCAACTCTTGCCTTCATTGCTCAAGGGATACATGGAATATATTAATTCTACACGTGGTAGGCTTTTGCGGCCCAAGTCACCAATCACCATTCATTATTCTTGACTGTCGGGTATGATATGATACTGCGCGTCAATTGTTATTTACGTCTTGTCTGACGTTTCGATGTGATAACACATGGATTTAAGAGACACACACACGAGAGAACCTACTCTATCTATAAACCAGACCAGGAACTGCTAGTTGAAAACACCCTTTACGTACGTACAGTAAGAATACGTCATGGCGACATTGACTAAATAAATGTGTTAGTGGAAATATTGTCGCCCAACAGGTAAAAAAATTACAGACTGGAATAATGTAATGATGTGCGATGTACGATGTAAGTTAATCAAAGGTAACGACAGTTCTGCACTCATTTCTATCCGATATGGTTAGGCTACACTCTTTGTTATTTCTCATCAACGGAATATGTTGCATTCTGTTTCGAAAATTAGATTTAGATACAAAATATAAATTTGAGTGTAGGAGAGTTTTTAGTGGACTTATTCTGTCCTTCTCTTATCTACTAATGGCGGCGACTGTACACAAAGCACGATGCAGGTAAAGTCGCTCCACAGCAAATTTGGTGATGGTGACGTCACAGGTGGGCGTGTCGGAGCCAATCAGCGGGCGGCTTTCACCAATACTCACATTTGATTGGCCAAGGCGAACTCATATGTGACGTCACCAGCACCAAAGTTAATGTGGAACGACTTTATAAGCAAGCATATATTGAGACGTATGGGCATGCGAGTGGTGAGGGAGTGAAAGACGGTTGTCGGAATATCAGTGTCTAGATGAGACTTGGAAGTATGACTGACATCCGGTCATAAAGATGTACGTCGTTCTTGTGTAGGTAAAGCTTGGCAACAGCGACAGCAGACAGCAGACAGCAAACAGCACTCGTTATAAAGAATGCAACATAATGTGGGACCCGGTTTTTAGTTTGTGTTGAGGCAAAGTTCGCATATCACGTGATTTTCCAAAAAAGTTAACAACTATAAAAATTCTAAACCAACTACAGCTGTTATAAATGTTGGTGTTCTTGTTATCCCATGGTGATATGAGTATGCGATAGTGACAGAAAACAGACGCTGAAACATTCTCCCCATAATGATCGATCAAATGTTCTGTTGGTTCTGCAGATT